>CM077595.1:46437500-47687500 GCA_039654915.1 Aquilaria yunnanensis
AAGATATTTTTCGGCCCTTTTATCAACCATGTTCAGCACAACATCGGTTATGCCAAAGCTTTGCCTATTCTTATAACGCCATGTTCGGTTGAAGCGCCTTCGGGGAAAACGTGTGATTTTTGCAAGTAAATACTCGCACCTTGTTCGGTTAGATTTCTTAGGTGGGGCAATTTCTCCCAAAAAGCTTTTTTGTACTTAGATATTTTTCTAAGTGTACAATTTCCTAAAAAATTTCTAAGTGTAGAGGTTCTTCAGAGCATCTGAATGCCTTCTGTTTTTCAATTCTCCGCCTTCGATATTGCCAAGCTTATGGACCCCTGGCTGAACCTCGTCAAGGACAAAATAAGGCATTTCCTAGTTTGCCCAAAGTACTCCGTGAGATGGTCTTCGGGGTTCAAACTTAGCCTTTCGGAGAACAAGGTCTCCCTTCCTGATTCCTTTTCGCCTGACATGCAGGTTCGCAGCTATGGCTACCCTTTGCTGAAAGGCTTTTCTTCTAAGCTCAGCCACTTCTCTGCGTTTGTCAATTAGGTCGAGCTTAGTTCTCAATCTAAGATCATTCCTTTCTTCGTCGAACATTTGTACCCTGACTGATGGCTGAACCACCTCAATAGGAATAATGGCCTTTGTATCGAAGACGATCGAAAAAGGTGTCTCACCTGTGGCTCCTCGGGGCATTTTCCAATAGCTCCATAGCACACTCCGAA
The DNA here is from genome assembly GCA_039654915.1 of Aquilaria yunnanensis. Taxonomy (NCBI): domain Eukaryota; kingdom Viridiplantae; phylum Streptophyta; class Magnoliopsida; order Malvales; family Thymelaeaceae; genus Aquilaria; species Aquilaria yunnanensis. Next base: position 46,438,208 of record CM077595.1, read on the forward strand.
CTTCTCCTGACCATTTTCCTTTTGCTTCCCTCAATCTTTTTTTCAAGCCATCCTTTATGGTTCTGTTAGACACCTCTACCTATCCGTTGCTTTGGGGATGGGCTACAGGGGCGAAGTGGATTTTTACCCCGTGGTCGGTGATGAACTCTTGGAATCCCTTATCAACAAACTAGGAACCATTGTCGGCCACTATCACCCTCGGTATGCTGAATTAGCATACGATGTTCTTCCAGACGAATTTTTGTATGTCTTTTGCTGAAATGCTTGCCAGGGGCTCTGCCTCGATCCATTTAGTGAAGTAATCTACTGCGACCATGCAGAACTTTACTCCTCCAGGTGCAATCGGGAGTGGCCCGATGAGGTCAATGCCCTATACTGTGAAAGGACAAGGGTAGTTAGTCGAAGTTATTCTTTCCGAGGGTAACCTTTGGATGTTGGAGTGTCTTTGGCAATTATCACATTTCTGGACAAATTGCTTCGCGTCCTTTCTTAGGGTGGGCCAAAAGTACCCCTGACGGAGTAGTACTCCTGCTAAGGCATCAGTTCCTATGTGGGAACTGCAGGCCCCCTCGTGGACTTCTTTGAGGACTGTCTCTATGTCTTTTTTGCTGACACACCTTTGCAGCGGACTCGCGTACCCCTATCAGTATAACTCTTCTCCAATTAGGAAATATCGTCTAGAACATCTTCGAACTTTTGCTGCTTTGCAAGGGTCCTCAGGAAGCTCCGAGGTTGTAAGGTACTTTTTTACGGGATTTTTCCATCCTCTTCCTGGGGTTGCTATGCTCATTACTGCTATGCTCGGGTGACTTAGTACTTCGGTGGACTTTGTTGATTTTGCTAGAGTATTTGCCTCAGTATTGTCTCGGTGACGTACGTTCTCAATGCGTAATGCGTCGAATTCATGGATGAGCTTTGATACAAGCTTGTGATACTTTGCCAAGGTTGGGTCCTTCGCGCTATAGTCCTCTGCCATCTGTCGGACCACTAGCTGAGAATCGCTGTGGGCCTTTAGGTTTCTCATGCCAATTCTTCTAGCAAGGCGTAACCCTGCTTTGAGGCCTTCATATTCTGCTATATTGTTGGTGACGTTAAACCTGAATTTGATGGCTTTCATGACTTCCATACCTTTGGGACCATGAAGAATTACCCCAGCTCCTTGATGTTTGAAGCCGAAGGCCCCATCGACAAACAGAGTCCACTCAAGTTCATTATTCCCGAGGTTAGGTTAACTCTCTTTGCCAATGGGTAGTTCGGCAATGAAATCTGCCAATGCTTTAGCTTTTATTGCCTTCCTTGGCTCATAAGTGATATCATACTCACCTAGCTCGATGCACCACTTCGAAAGCCTTCTCGAGTGGTATACCTCCTTCATGATATCACGAAGAGGCAGGTTACTTCGGACAATAATGGGGTGGCTATAGAAATACGGACGTAGCCTTCTGCTTGCGAGCACCAGGGCATAAATAGCCTTTTGTACTAAGGGGTACCTAACTTCAGCACCGTGCAGGGACTTGCTCACATAATATACTGGCCATTGCTTTGCCCCCTCTTCCTTCACAAAAACCGAACGCACCACCTTTTCGGTGACGACGAGGTATAGTATCAGGGGCTCCCCTTCCCATGGCTGCTGGAGTGTCGGTAGACGAGTTAGGTAGACCTTAAGCTCTTCCCAGGCCTTTTGGAAATCTTCATTCCAAGGATGCACCTCGGTTCCGAGGCCACCATCATTTTTTGCTGCCTTAATGAGGACCTTGAAGAACGGTCGGCAGCGATCCCCATATCTGGAGATGAATCTGTTGAGGGACGTGATTCTCCCTGTGAGTCTTTGTGCATCCTTAGTCATCGTGGGAGTTCAGAATCCTAGTAGGGCCTTGACCTTTTCTTGATGGGCATCAATACCAATTTTTGACACCATGAATCTAAGGAACTTACCCGCGTTCACCCTAAAAATGCATTTTTTTAGGTTGAGATGGATTCCGAAGGTTTTCAGTTGGTGGAATGGTTCCTCCAAGTCCTTGATATGACTACTAGGCAGTTTGCTCTTAACTATCATATCATCGAGGTAGACTTCCATGTTTCTCCTGGTTTGGGAGCTTTGGTACGTGGCTCCTGCATTCTTAAGCCTGAAGGGCATTCTAATATAGCAGTATGTACCAACTTCAGTGATGAAGGTGGTCTTTTCCTCATCTTTGTGGTCCATCCTGATTTGATGATACCCACTAAAGCATTAAGGAAACTAAGCAGGCCATACTCGGCGGTTGAATCTACCAACTGATCTATTGGTGGTAGAGGATATGAAACTTTAAGGCAAGCATCGTTCACGTTCACTCCCTTCCTTTGTGGCGATAACCACATTACTAAGCCATTCGGGGAATTTGACTTCCCTGATTACGCCTGCTTCTATTAAGTGTTGGACTTCGGTTTTAACGAAGCCATTCTTATGCGTCGAGAGGCTTCATTTTTTTTTCGAACGGGCATTGCCTCTAGGCGCACCTTAAGGCTATGTCAGATTATGCGAGGGTCTACTTGATGGGTTTCGGGAGCCAAACAGCGCAACGGAATTTAACCGAAACCCTCTAGGATCCAAGTGAAATGGGGTAAATCGGGTGTTCAAAAATTTTCATACCTAATTTTCGGTTGAGATCTCTCACTCAACTGTAGAGTCGAATCACAAAACCTGAACAGTTGACGTGTTCAGGCTCTCTATGGTATCCACACGAGCCTCTTGGGATCACCACACTTCCACCACGTCCCGGCAGATGCGTTTCTCTTGCGCTCGTAGTGCTAGCTTGCGTCCTCCAAGGAATTGCAAGAGAAGAGTGCAGCTATCCTTTTGGAAGGCTAGGGCAAAGAGACCTGCGAATTTCTCACTAGAAGTTGTATTTATAGTGGAACTCAACTTCCAAGCTTAATAGGTTTCAAAGCCCTAATCCAATTAGGCTTTAATTTCGGGCTTAATAATGGCTCAGCTATTGGGCCCATTATTAATATGAAATTATTGTGAAACTAAAACCCAAATTATTAGCCCATCCAATCTAATGATCCAAATACCTCGGCTTCAAGAGCCTTTTTCTCAGTCACCAACAACCGTATGAGATTGTCAGAATCTGACTTATCCTTGAGAAGGTCTTGGTTGGAAGCAAGCATCCCCTCCACCTGATCGCTGGCGTCAGGAATCTTCAGGGAGGAGTCCTTCTCAAGGTCTTCCTTTTCCTTCCGGAACTCCTCCTGAAGGGCAGCAACCTCTTTCTTCGCAGCATCTGCCAGCTGCTGGTTCTTGGCGGTCAATTCCGAGCACATGACTTTCGCTTTTTCTAAGGCCTTTAGGGCCGAAGCTCGGAAAGCCGTCTGCCTGGCTACCCGAACTCGGAGAAAGCCGACGTACCCCAGCAGCTACGAAAAGATGAACGCAAGGTCAGTAAGAGCCAAGCACCTAGGAAAAATGGAAGGGAAAAAGGTGTGAAGAGCATACCTGAGCAGCATGCTCAGTAACTTTCGCGGCGAGGGTGTCATCGCCCGGATGGGCCGCCGCAATAGCCTTGAAGGAGGCCTCTGTAAGCACCCCCTTTGAAATCTGCTTCGCCATTTCAGGACAGTCCTCGGAGTACAAGTTCATGTCCTCCGTGAATATCCAGAAAGGCTCTTTGGGTATCTTCCCTTGCGGGACTTTGGCATCGCAAAGGGCCCGCATCTTCGCGTGTTCGACCGCCCAGTTCGGAGTAAGCAACTCCCCTGCATGGCGAAAATGAGAAGCAGGTCAGAGACAAAGGAAATTTCAGAAAAAACAAAAGAGCCATACTTGTTCTGAAAACAACAAACCTGGCGGCACTTTGATCACAACGTCCTCGGAGTCCTGAGACCCCTCGGTCGAAATCCCTTGCCTTTCTTCCTGCGCCGCTCCTCGGCAGAATGAGCCTCTACCACGGCCTCTAGAAGGGCCTATGGCGCGGAAGGGCTCTGGGGAGGGACGTCGGCAGAAGGGACCTCGGCAGCGGCAGGGTCCTTGACAGCAGCCTCGGGCGGGAGAATCTCGGCTGCCCCAGGCTCCTCGGCAGCCTTCTCGAAAATTTCTTACTGAGGAAGCTAGGCAGTTTTTTTTGCCAGTTTTGCCGAAGGACCAGCGCCAGTAGACTTCCGCCTTCGGGAAGCCGCCTTCTTTGTCTGATCGCCCTTCTCCACCTGGCCGGAGAAAAGGGACTTGTAGAATGCAGCAGTCCCATCCCCCATCTCTGAAAAACAAAAAAGACATCAGCGTAAGTCCGAGGGAAAAACTGCAAGGCAGTAGAGGATAACTTACTTTCAAAAAGCGTTTTGAAAGAAACTTCCTCCCGAAGAAGCTGCACCAACCAGGAGTCCTTCCCGGCAATAGCAGGAGCTGGCATCTCGAGGTTAGTCTCATGCTCCTTGACCACCCCTAACTCCCGAAGGACCTCTTCGGTCATCAACCTCCAGTTAATGGGGAAGGGGTAGAGAGAGCGTGGAGCGACCTCGGGAGCCCAGTCGGAGATGGCTCGAATATGTCCGTCGAAGTCCTCGAACACGGGAGCCAACTCTGGAGTCAGCAGTATCCTCAGATCAACGACGTCCACATCCAGCTTTCCCCGAGCCCATTTGGTCGGGACATACGACCAGGCCTCATCTATCTTTAGGAAGAAGAATTTCTGTTGCCACCCTCGCCAACTGTCCTTAGTGGCAAAAGTGACCATGAATTTTTTGCTCCCGGATCCCCGAGGTAGCATGAAAAAGAAGCCACCCATCGGGACAACGAAGAGCTTGTAGTATTGCATGAAAATTACAAAATGAGGTTTTATCCCGAAGATGCCACACATACAGAGGAAGGCATTAAAATAGCAGTACGAGTTCAGCGGAAGCTGATTCACAGCAATGCCATGAAATTGGCAGAACTCGCAAACCATCTTCGGGGGAGGATACCGAAGTCCGGCCTTCAGCTGGGCTCGAAAAACGGTAACCTCGGTACTATGGTTTGAAAAAGCATAGTGGTCAGGTCGTGGCAGCCGGGTAGTGGCGTAAGAAGGAAGAAAGAACTTCTTCTTCCACCTTTCTAATTTTTTAGGGGTGGTGCAACAACGATGAGATAAAAGAGGCTGCCAGGACTCAGGGATAGGCATTTTGGACAGAAAAATGAGTTCGGAAAAAGGCAAGAAAACAACTTCCGGCAAAAACTCAAAAAAACAGAGGTATCAAAAGACTCTGGAAAGAAAAAACCCACCAAAAGACTTGCCAAAATCGGAGCTCACCGTCGTAAAAGGTTGCCGGAAAAAGCTCTGTTACAACAGCTCCGCCGCAAAAGCAAGAGAAAGAGCACAGAAAAGGGCAAGCAGGGAAAGAGCAGAAGTAAAAGCAAAAGGGACTATGACGGAATGGGCTACTTATAGGCCAAAGGGTGGGTAACCGAAACGACGTCATAAGTGCCCTTTGAAGGCGAACCGTCACCGTAACTGCACTCTGTGTCTGAAAAGACGTGCTCTCTGTAAACGACGCGACTCTCCTCCAATGACAGTGCACCACGTGTCAACCATTGCGCCAAAATAGGAGACTCGTCTTCTGACATCCCTAAAAAACTGGGACGCGTCGCTCAGACTGACGCGCTTGGCCATCAGACGCGACGCTGCACAGACCTGCAAAAGCAAAGAAGCAGGTTGCCTCAAAGACACCAAAAGACGGGGTATGGCCGAACAGCACATACCTTCGGGCAAGAGGTGTATCTTCGGCGCAGGCTTTGCCTCGGAGACACCAAAAAATAGGCCAAGGCCGAGCAGCCCACACCTTTGGGCAAGAGGTGTACCTTCGACACAGGTGTTACTCTCTATTGACTCCCAAAGAACATCCTCGGAAAGAAAACAAAACCGAAGTCTTCACTTCGGCTTTCTAAAGGGGGGCATGTGATAGCCGAAGGACTATCGCCTCCACCTGGCCGAACTCCCTGCCACCAGAATGGCCAGGAGATCTGGCGCTACCCGGAAAAAGGTGCGATCACACAACTTGGAGAAAAGCCGAAGAGCCCGAGCTCGGCACGCCAGGGAACCTAAGAATACTATTAGCCCCCTGAGGTACTAAATAGACCGCCTTCGGAAAAGTAGCACCAGCTAGGGCGGGCCGAACATGATCTTCCTGAAGGTGGAACTCCCTGAATCTGGGAACCCCCGAACTAGGGGCATGTTTCCCGAAATGGCACGGTCCGTACTTGAGGACGACCTCACCCAGGGACCTCGAGAGTACGGCAGGAGCATTTAAGGAAGCCTCTGACATGTAGCCCACAAAGGTCACAAGCCGCCTTAAACGGCGCTCTGACACGCCGACGCCATCAAAGTCACATCATGGCCCGTCTCGGCTCAAGGCTCAAGGAAGCCTGCCACCAGCTACTTGTCCTCTACGCCCAGACATTCAGAGAACATCCGACGGAACACGTGTCACGATCTGAACGGGCTGGACACCTCTATAAATACCAGGGAATACACCCTGGCAAACGGCTGGCAAATATCGACTCCTCACTCTGAGAAAATACGACGAGGCGAGTTCACCGAACCCCTCAGTGCTATTTCCTCTGCCTTCTCTCAGCACCACTGACTTGGCCGTCGGAGGCTCCTCCCCGGAAAAACATCCCGGGGACCTCCTAACCCACTTTTTCTAAACATCTCAGGCACTCTCCCTTTGGCAAACCGGCCACCAGGCGTTCTTCCTCTCCGAGAGTCCCTCCATCAGTCACCATGACTACCCACGATGAAGCTCCTGGGCATCAGGTATCTCATACCTATCAATTTCGGGTTAATCACATTAACTAATTTGTGTCGTTTGTTCATATATCTCATATGTTCATTACGAATTTCGGTTTCATGCATCATGAATCAATCTAACTAATGATGGCCAAAAAGCAACCGAACACATAGCATCATGCGATTCAACACTCAATCCCGATTTAGGGTTTCACCTATAGCTCTGATACCATTGATGGGTTTCGGGAGCCAAATAGCGCAGCGAAATTTAACCGAAACCCTCCAGGATCCAAGTGAAACGGGGTAAACCGGGTGTTCAAAAATTTTCATACCTAATTTTCGGTTGAGATCTCTCACTCAACAGTAGAGTCGAATCACAAAACCTGAATAGTTGACGTGTTCAGGCTCTCTATGGTATCCACACGAGCCTTTCGGGATCACCACGCTTGCACAACGTCCCGGCAGATGCGTTTCTCTTGCGCTCGCAGTGCTAGCTTGCGTCCTCTGAGGAATTGCAAGAGAAGAGTGCGACTGTCCTTTTGGGAGCCTAGGGTAAGGAGACCTGCGATTTTCTCACTAGAAGTTGTATTTATAGTGAGACTCAACTTCCAGGCCTAATGGGTTTCAAAGCCCTAATCCAATTAGGACTTAATAATGGCTCAACTATTGGGCCCATTATTAATACGAAATTATTGTGAAACCAAAACCCAAATTATTAGCCCACGCAGTCTAATGATCCAAATAGCTCTATGTGTGCGACCCAATAGGCTCTTACCACGTTGGCAATGATCATAAATCACATTTATGTTCATAAGCAATGAGCGGTGTCTAGCAACACATCATTGCTACCCAAGTGAAAAGATTGTCTATGATTCGACTAAACCTTTATGATCATCACCGATATATGCCATTGTCCCTTTGTCCAAGATATCAAGACTAAGCACGAGACATGGAATGTGCACTCTCGTGTAGCCCAATCTTAGGTTTCTTGATTACCGAGTATACCAACTTAAACTGATGACATTGATATCATATATCAACTCATCCGAGCATGGCCATGCTTTTTTTTAAGTCTTACTCTATCAAGGGGCCTGAAGATATCACTCCCGTTACAAAGGAGAGACAAATCCCATCTTGATCATACAAATCCCTCCGCATGATATGTGACATACCCAATGACCTCCTTCAAGTTCACTCAGTTACGAGCAACAAAGGAACGTATCAAAGTATGTGACTCACATGTAGGGAACCTTGATGATTTTAGGTCGAAGGACTACATATACCATGATCACTATAAGAATCACTTATGACACTCATATAACGATCCATGTAGTGTTCTCATGGTGGGTCGGTCTAGTACACAAGTTCTCCAACTTGTACCCATATGTAGACTACATATCTAATATTACTCTCCACATATGCTAGTCATTATGTATTATTGCAACCCGCTGCACAACAATACTAGACCAGGGATGTTTAAGAATATCATTATTCTAGGGTTACAATTGTGTTTGTTAAGTTACGCAGAAACAAAACAACAAACATAATTGCTGGATTAATGCCTTAATGAAATATCATGACTCAATGTGCAAAAATACAATCATCTCATGATTGCATTTTGGGCACAACACTAACAATCTCCCACTTGCACTAAAGCCAATCATCCATGTGTCTAATACCAACGAACCTAGAATGGCTATCATGCTTTTCCTGTGTAAGGGTCTTTGTCAGTGGATCAGCAATGTTGCTGTCTGTCGAAGTCCTGAATATCCTTACATCACCCCTCTCGATGATCTCCCTGATGAGATGATAGCGTCGAAGTATATGTTTGGATCGCTGGTGAGATCGAGGTTCCTCAGCCTGTGCGATTGCTCCATTGTTGTCGCAATAGAGCTCTATCGAGTCGACAATACTTGGAACCACTCCAAGTTTAGTGATGAACTTCTTGATCCAAACTGCCTCTTTCACAGCATCAGAGGTGGCAATGTACTCAGATTCTGTTGTAGAGTCAGCTACTGTCTCTTGCTTTGAACTCTTCCAGCTCACAGCACCACCACCAACACAAAACACATGAACAGATTGCGATCTAAAATCATCCTTATCGGATTGGAAGCTTGCATCGGTGTAACCCCTTACAATGAGCTCATCTTCACCTCCAAAGACCAAGAATGCATCCGTAGTCCTTCGTAAGTACTTAAGGATCTTCTTAATAGCTGTCCAGTGACTCTCACCCGGTTTTGGTTGGTACCTACTCATCATGCTCAAAGCATATGAGACATCGAGACCAGTACATATCATGGCATACATGACATATCCAATTACTGACGCATATGGAATCTTACTGATGCGCTCTCTTTCCTCGGTTGTAGTCGAACACTGAGATCTAGAAAGAGTGATACCATGTGACATGGGCAAGAATCCTTTCTTGGAATCTTGCATGCTAAACCTCTTTAGCACCTTGTCAATATATGTACTTTGACTTAGGCCAAGAAGCTTTCTAGATCTATCTCCATAGATCCTGATGCCTAAAACATAGGCTGCTTCACCCAAGTCCTTCATAGAGAAACATTTCCCTAGCCAAGTCTTCATAGACTGTAGCTCAGGAATGTCATTCCCGATGAGTAGTATGTCATCTAAATACAAGACCAAGAAGACAATAGCGCTCCCACTAACCTTCTTGTAGACACTGTTGGGTTTCGGGAGCCAAACAGCGCAGCGGAATTTAACCGAAACCCTCCAGGATCCAAGTGAAACGGGGTAAACCGGGTGTTCGAAAATTTCATACCTAATTTTCGGTTGAGATCTCTCACTCAACTGTAGAGTCGAATCACAAAACCTGAACAGTTGACGTGTTCAAGCTCTCTATGGTATCCACACGAGCCTCTCGGGATCACCACGCTTCCACCACGTCCCGGCAGATGCGTTTCTCTTGCGCTCGCAGTGCTAGCTTGCGTCCTCCAAGGAATTGCAAGAGAAGAGTACGGCTGTCCTTTTGGGAGGCTAGGGCAAGGAGACCTACGAATTTCTCACTTAAAAGTTGTATTTATAGTGAGACTCAACTTCCAGGCCTAATGGGTTTCAAAGCCCTAATCCAATTAGGATTTAATTTCGGGCTTAATAATGGCTCAACTCCTTGGCCCATTATTAATACGAAATTAAAGTGAAACCATAACCCAAATAATTAGCCCATGCACTCTAATGATCCAAATAGCTCTACGTGTGCGACCCAATAGGCTCTTGCCATGTTGGCAATGATCATAAATCACATTTATAATCATAAGCAATGAGCGGTGTCTAGCAACACATCATTGCTACCCAAGTGACAAGATTGTCGGTGAATCGACTAAACCTTTATGATCATCACCGATATATGCCATTGTCCCTTTGTCCAAGATATCAAGACTAAGCACGAGACATGGAATGTGTCACTCTCGTATAGCCCAATCTTTGGTTTCTTGATTACCGAGTAGACTAACTTAAACTGATGACATTGATATCATATATCAACTCATCGGAGCATGGCCATGCATTTTCTAAGTCTCACTCTATCAAGGGGCCCAAAGATATCACTCCCGTTACATAGGAGGGACAAATCCCATCTTGATCATACAAATCCCTCCGCATGATATGTGACATACCCAATGACCTCCTTCAAGTTCACTCAGTTACGAGCAACAAAGGAAAGTATCAAAGTATGTGACTCACATGTAGGGAACCTTGATGATCATAGGTCGAAGGACTACATATACCATGATCACTATGAGAATCACTTATGACACTCATATAACGATCCATGAAGTGTTCTCATGGTGGGTCGGTCCAGTACACAAGTTCTCCAACTTGTACCCATATGTAGACTACATATCTCATATTAGTCTCCACATATGCTAGTCATTATGTATTATTGCAACCCGCTCCACAATAATACTAGACTAGGGACATTTAAGAATATCATTATTCTAGGGTTACAATTATGTTTATTACGTTACGCAGAAACAAAACAACAAACAAAATTGCTGGATTAATGCCTCAATAAAATATCATGACTCAATGTGCAAAAATACAATCATCTCATGATTGGCTTTTTGGGCACAATACTAACAGACACAAGGTTCATCTTCATTTCTGATAAAAGCAAACTCTTTGATTGCATCATCAAAATGAAGATTCTAACTTCGAGAAGCTTGCTTCAGTCCGTGAATGGACCTTTGCAACTTGCACACTTTATTGGCATTCTCAGGAATGACAAAACCCTCAGGTTGTGTCATGTACACATCCTCAAGTAGCTTTCCATTTACGAATGCAGTTTTGACATCCATTTGCAATATCTCATAATCATAGTGTGCAACAATAGCAAACAAAATTCAGATGGATTTAAGCATAGCAACTGGTGAAAAAGTTTTTTCATAGTCAATACCATGAATTTGCTTGAAACCTTTTGCAACCAATCGTCCCTTAAAGGAAATCACATTATCATCCATGTCAGTTTTGTTCTTGAAAACCCATTTGCACCCTATGGGTTTTACCCCTTCAGGTGGGTCAACCAAAGTCCATACTTGGTTTTCATACATGGATTCCATCTCCGATTTCATGCCCACTAGCCACTTCTCAGAGTTAGGCCCCAACATAGCTAGCTGGTAGGTTGTGGGCTAATCCTGATCCATGAGCATCACATCACCGGTGTGGGTCACGAGAAATCCATATCTCTTCGGCTCACGCCAAATCCTACCAGTCTTACGTGGGCTCTGTGCTACTGGAACAGACTCTTGAACAACATCTTGTGGTGTCTGTTCAGGTTCCACTTCAGGTTCGATGTCTCCTTGTTGTTCTTGAATTTTTTCAAGTTCTACTTTCCTCCCACTAGTTCCTTTAGAGATAAACTCTTTCTCCAAAAAGACACCAGTTCGAGCAACAAACACTTTTTGCTCAGAAGGATTGTAGAAATAGTACCCCTTTGTTTCTTTAGGATACCCAAGAAAAAGACATTTTTCAGATTTGGGCCCTAGTTTGTCAGAGGATTGACATTTCACATAAGCATCACAGCCCCAAATCTTCATAAAAGACAAATTGGGACGCCTCCCACTCCATATCTCATATGGTGTCTTTTGAACCGATTTAGATGGAACTCGGTTTAGTGTAAAAGCAGCTGTCTCTAGAGCTTGTCCCCAAAAGGAGTTTGGAAGGTCAGCTTGACTCATCATAGAGTGAACCATGTCTAACAGAGTTTGATTTCTCCTTTCAGAAACACCATTCCATTGAGGTGTACCTGGTGGAGTGAGTTGTGATACTATAACGCACTCCTTCAGATAGTCAAGGAATTCTTGATCCAAGTAATCTCCACCTCGATCTGATCGAAGCACTTTAATACTCTTGCCGAGTTGATTCTCTACTTCATTCTTGAATTCTTTGAACATTTCAAAGGATTCTGACTTGTCTCTCATGAGATACATATAGCCATATCTGCTGAAGTCATCAGTGAAAGTGATGAAGTATTCGAAACCTCCTCTAGCTTGTGTAGACATAAGGCCACATGCATCACTATGTATGAGTCCTAGTAAGTCATTAGCCCTTTCACTTTGCCCTGTGAATAGGGCTTTGGTCATCTTGCTCAACAAACATGACTCACATGTCTCATATGATTCAAAATCAAATGAGTCCAAAAGTCCATCCTTATGGAGCTTGGATATGCGGGTCTCATTTATATGGCCCAAGCGACAGTGCCAGAGATAGGTTGGGTTTGAATCATTTAATCTGACCTTCTTGGTATTCACATTATAGATTGGATCTTCAAGGTCTAGAACATACAACCCATTGCTAAGTTGAGCACTACCATAAAAGATTTCATTCAAATAAATAGAACAACAATTGTCCTTTATAATAAATGAAAAACCTTTCTTGTCCAAACAAGAAACAGAAATCAAATTTATACTAATAGTAGGCACAAAGTAGCAATTGTCTAATTCTAAAACTAATCCACTAGGTAAAGTGAGAACATAAGTCCCTACGGCTAAGGCAGCAACCCTTGCTCCATTTCCAAGACGTAGGTCCACTTCACCTCCGGCCAATCTTCTACTTCTATTTAGATCCTGCACATTTGCACAAATGTGAGATCCACATCCAGTATCCAATACCCAAGATGAGAAAGTAGAAAAATTAGCCTCTACAACAAGAATACCTGAAGTGGAAGTCTTACTTCCTTTTTCCTTAGCAAGTACTTCAAGATAGAGCTTGCAGTTGCGGTTCCAGTGTCTAGGTTGCTTACAATGGAAGCACTCCCCTTCCTTTGCCACACCACCCTTTGGTTTCAGTGCAGCTGAAGAGGAATTAGCATTAGACTTTCCATTAGCTTTATCCTTCTTTTTGTTGGCTTTTCCCTTTCCCTTGCCCTTTTGAACCATCAAAATGTGCTTAGCCTTCTTAAGGTTTTGCTCAGCAGTTCCTAACATGTTGAGCAATTCAGGGAGGGACTTGTCTAGGTCGTTCATGTTACAGTTCATGACGAACTGACTGTAGCTTTCAGGCAATGATTGCAAGACTACATCAATAGCCAACAATTTCTGAAGAGCAAACCCCAAATTCTCAAGATTCTCAATGTACCCAATCATCTTGAGCACATGAGGACCCACGGGACTTCCCTCAGACATCTTGCACTGAAACAATGCCTTAGAGGTCTCAAACCTCTCCTGCCTAGCTTGCTCTTGGAAAAACATTTTGAGATGTTCGATCATATCGAACGCCCCCATGTTCTCATGCTGCTTCTGAATCTCAGATTCCATGGTAATAAGCAGGAGGCATGCAACATCCAAAGCATCATCAGAATGCCTCTTGTGAGCATACCTTTCAGCTCTTGGAGCAGTGGCAGCAGGCTCATTCGGATTGGGCTGCTCTAGGACATAGGCCTTTCTCTCTTGCTTGAGGAGTATCCTCAAGTTTCGGTACCATTTGAGAAAGTTGGTCCCATTCAGTTTTTCCTTCTCAAGGATCGATCGCAACGAAAGTGTTGATGTGTTTCATGCCATGGTTATCTACAACAGTAAATATGCAGTGTAAGAGTCATGTATTTTAATTCATTTAATAAGGACTTTTATTAAACGATACTCCCACTATTTTCCTTAAAATAATAGCCCTCAATATTATTTCGGAACACCTCGGCACTAAGGTATTCTAGTGGGCCAAGATCCATATTTGACCACAACTTGAGTCAGCTTTGGCTTTTCTCTCAAGTTACAGCTATTTAGGTAGGCAACTCCTTGCCAATTGCATCTTATGCAACTCTTGGATAGTTGGGTGAACAACACTTGTCCAAGCTCATCCCATGAGCTTAAGCCCAACTCTATGCCTCTAAGTCTCTAATCCTATTAGGATGACTTAGTTCAGTGGGACCCAAAGTTAGCAATTTGGATATCACTATTATCCCATCGCGCCTTACCAAGATGAACATAGGTGCTTTGCTTTGGCAAACCCACCTAATGTTGATCAAAGTCTTGATGAGTGCCAAGATTTGGAAGGCATCACATTTGATGACTTAATATTTGTTTAAGGGATTTTTCATTTGATCTCACCAATTTGTTATCTCCGGTTGTCTTATACATGCATCACATACAAATATAAAACATGCATCTCATGCATTCAAGAAAGTAAACGTGACATGGTTATAGCCCAAACTATGCGATATTCTCAAGCCAATGGGAATATCATAAAAGCCTAAGAAAAGAAAAGAGTCTTCATAAGCTCCTTCTCTTCCATTCTTGGCTACCCTTTTGTTGTCACCTCCTTGGACATACCACCTTGGATGATCCTTGGACATATCACTTTGGATGATCCCCTAATGCACAATTACATCAATAATAGAAACCTCGAGTTACGTTCAAGGGAAGTAAGGTGAGAAGAGAATATACAATGAAAGTGATAAAAAAAGGCACGACTCGCAGACCGTATTTACAAGTACAACCAATCGAGGGCTATAACCATGCACCATGCTTCAAACATGAATCAGCACACCATGTCAAATCTCATTCAACAAAGATGCATGCCAATTTTCACGTGTTGATTAACCAGCTTTTATTTATGTGGCGCTTCGCATACGGTGGTCCCGCTAGTACCCGAGACTCCTCCATTCAAGCCACAAAAAATACCTTACTTTCGGTGCCTGAACAGGCTGAATCCGAACAAACCTAGGGTTTTTGCAACTATTGCAAGAATCCTAACCCATATAGGTATCTCATACCTATCAATTTCCAGTTAATCTCATTAACCAATTTGTGTCATTTCTTCAAATATCTCATATGTTCATTACGAATTCCGGTGTCATGCATCATGAATCAATCTAATTAATGATAGCCGAAAAGCAACCGAACACATAGCATCATGCGATTCAACACTCAATCTCGATTTAGGGTTTCACCAGTAGCTCTGATACCATTGATGGGTTTCGGGAGCCAAACAGCGCAGCGGAATTTACTCGAAACCCTCCAGGATCCAAGTGAAACGGGTAAACCGGGTGTTCAAAAATTTTCATACCTAATTTTTGGTTGAGATCTCTCACTCAACAGTAGAGTCGAATCACAAAACCTGAACAGTTGACGTGGTGAGGCTCTCTATGGTATCCATACGAGCCTCTCGGGATCACCACACTTGCACCACGTCCCGGAAAATGTGTTTCGCTTGCGCTCGCAGTGCTCGCTTGCGTCCTCCGAGGAATTGCAAGAGAAGAGTGTGGCTGTCCTTTTAGGAGGCTAGGGCATCGAGACCTGCGAATTTCTCACTAGAAGTTGTATTTATAGTGAGACTCAACTTCCAGGCTTAATGGTTTTCAAAGCCCTAATCCAATTAGGCTTTAATTTCGGGCTTAATAATGGCTCAACTATTGGGCCCATTATTAATACAAAATTATTGTGAAACCAAAACCCAAATTATTAGCCCATGCAGTCTAATGATCCAAATAGCTATATGTGTGTGACCCAATAGGCTCTTACCACATTGGCAATGATCATAAATCACATTTATGATCATAAGCAATGAGCGGTGTCTAGCAACACATCATTGCTACCCAAGTGACAAGATTGTCGATGATTCGACTAAACCTTTATGATCATCACCGATATATGCCATTGTCCCTTTGTCCAAGATATCAAGACTAAGCACGAGACATGGAATGTGTCACTCTCGTATAGCCCAATCTTTGGTTTCTTGATTACCGAGTATACCAACTTAAACTGATGACATTGATATCGTATATCAACTCATCCAAGCATGGCCATGCTTTTTTTTAAGTCTTACTCTATCAAGGGGCCTGAAGATATCACTCCCGTTACATAGGAGGGACAAATCCCACTTGATCATACAAATCCCTCCGCATGATATGTGACATACCCAATGACCTCCTTCAAGTTCACTCAGTTACGAGCAACAAAGGAACGTATCAAAGTATGTGACTCATATGTATGGAACCTTGATGATCTTAGGTCGAAGGACTACATATACCATGATCACTATGAGAATCACTTATGACACTTATATAACGGTCCATGTAGTGTTCTCATGATGGGTCGGTCCAGTACACAAGTTCTCCAACTTGTACCAATATGTAGACTACATATCTCATATTAGTCTCCACATATGCTAGTCGTTATGTATTATTGCAACCCGCTCCACAATGATACTAGACTAGGGATGTTTAAGAATATCATTATTCTAGGATAACAATTATGTTTGTTAAGTTACGCAGAAACAAAACAACAAACATAATTGCTGGATTAATGCCTTAATAAAATATCATGACTCAATGTGCAAAAATACAGTCATCTCATGATTGGCTTTTGGGCACAACACTAACAGTACTCCAGGCATGTCCTTCGGTAAGTAGGCAAACAGATCTTTGTTCATTAACAGGAAGGACGCAAGTTTTTCCTTGTCACCTTTGGCCAGTTTTTCCCCCATTCGGGTACTTTGGCCTGGAACAAGTTCTACATCTTCTGCTTCTATTTTTTCGGGGTCTTCTATTTTTTCGTCCTTTGCGTCCTCTGTGAGAACATCCTTTGCTCCTGAAGTCTGTGCGTAGCTCTTCGCTGGGACCTTTCTTGCTTTCACAAAGACCTTTCCCACTTCCCCTTGGTCGATGAAGATCACAGCATCTCCATCCTTTGTGGTAAAGGTGACAGTCAAGTATTTCACATCTGGGCGAATGTGGAGGTTTCCTTGCGTCTGTCTCCCAAGGATTGCATTATATGATGAAGGGACATCTATGACAATGAACCTTGTCACTGTGGAAGCAAAAGGCTCGGCCTTGTTCTGCAGTGAAGTTCCCCATAGCATTAGAGGGACGTCAATCCATCTGAGGACAGGGAGTTCGGACGGACCTACTCCATAGGTATGGGAGGTGACAGGCTTGAGATCACCTTTTGGGATACCTAAATTTGGTAGCAGATGAGAGAATAAGACGTCAGCGTTAGAACCATCATCGAGGAGTACTCTTTTGACATCCCAACTCCCTATCCTTGCCATGATTAAAAGTGGGTCATCATGAGGGAATACTACGGTAGACCCATTTTTCCGAACGAGCTTTTTTGATGGGTTACCGAATTC
The DNA here is from genome assembly GCA_039654915.1 of Aquilaria yunnanensis. Taxonomy (NCBI): domain Eukaryota; kingdom Viridiplantae; phylum Streptophyta; class Magnoliopsida; order Malvales; family Thymelaeaceae; genus Aquilaria; species Aquilaria yunnanensis. The sequence goes on from CM077595.1 coordinate 46,455,529, forward strand.
CATCACCGAGATCTCCAGGGCTTTCCTTTTTCTTTCTGTCGAAGGTAGTCCGGTGGTGATCATCTGTATTATTCCAGCTAGAGGTGGTGGATGCCTTTTGGGACTTTGGTTCCGGCACCTATCGAAATCATATTCCTCATCATCTCCTTTCCTTTCCTCATCCCTTCTCCCTTTCTGGGAGGGCATCCGCAGGTAGCGCCGAAGCTGGCCCTGCTTTATTAGAGACTCTATGTACTTCCTCAGCTGGAAGCAATCCTCGGTGTCATGCCCATGATCCCGATGGAATTGGCAAAACTTCTTTATATTCTTCTTGTTTTCGGAAGTCATGACCTTCGGACGCTGGATTGGGTTTCCTTGCCTTTCCATGGCTGGTAGTATGTTTGTTGGGGAAGTGTTTAGGGGAGTAAATGATATGGATCTTAACCAAATCACTATAGCAGCCCTCCTCAAGCTAATGCTTGGTTGTAGGAGGATTTTAACACTAGTTAGTACTAACTTTGGGCTCTAAAAACCCTCATTTCTCTGCCATCTTTATGCACTTCACACTAGGTCACAAAACCTTCAATAAGTGCACTCCCCTCACTAAGCTTAGTTCATTAAGCTCATGGCTCTCTTCCAAGCTTAGCCCTAGGTCCATCGATGCTTGAAAATTGCAGAAGATAACCCATGAGATCAAGAGAACCCTTACCAAAGTGGGTAGGCCAAAAATCAAGCCTGATCCTTGAAGTATCCAAGAAATAGCTCTAGTTTGCTTCCAATTGCTTCCTTTTGCCTTCAATTTCAATCAATTGCAAGTTTGAAGGTGTGGTGACTATGGAGGAAGTATGGCTGGGTTCTTCGGCTGAGGGAGGATGAAAATGAGAGAGGGATAAGTGATTTGGCCACCTAAATGGCCTTAAATAAGGTTAGGGGCACAAAACACACTTAAGAAGCTTAACCTTGCTTTATGTCATTTTATTTCCCACTAATTATGGTTTCTTTGTCTTAAACTCATTGGTACACATGTGCCTAACACTTCTTACTAATTATCAAGTGTTGGCTGCCTCCCCCATCGTGGGATAACCCCACAATTCCACCCTTAGGTTAAGTCAAAAGCTTGAACACCTTAAGGTTTACACTAGGGCATTTAGGTCCCTTTTGCCTTTAGTGTTTCCTTTGTCCAAACTTGTCTTTCATGAGTAATTTTTTCCTCCAATAGCACTTTCATACCATTTATATCCTTCCCATAACTCTCCAAGTCTCTTTCTTGAGAGTTTTACAATTAAGTACCCGAATTTCCAAAACCTTACAAAAAAGTCCATAGGTTACTTGACAAACAAGCAACCCTTTAGACTTTTCTTGGGGGCCAAGTTACCAACTTGGAACACTTTTAAGGAGGTGTTGATCATGCCTTTTACCCTTCACACTTCAATCAATATGGTGAGAATTACACAATATAATAGTTATTAGCCATTATGACACATTTGTAATTCTCCCATTTTGTGTGGTGGTAACATGTTCCACTCCTTTGAGCCCCGATGCTACGGCGGAGACCCTTCGAGACCTTGGTTGGGGGGCTTTTGACCGAATAGCTCGAGGAAAGCCGGAACGGGAAAGGGAAACATGTTCCCTCCGAGGTTCATGAGGTCAGCAACTCCAAGGGGGACGATGCCGAGGTTCCACCAGGTTCATCCCTTAGCCTTTTTTCTATGAGTTCGGAAATTTTTGGCATTTTAGACCTTCTAGATGAATGGCTAATGGATAATTTGTTAATAGAAGTTCGTCGTGGTTTTGCAGAAGAGCAAGCACCAGCTCAATGGTTGGTGGAGCATGCTCGGAAGAGGGCCCTTCGGGACATGAAAATCGTAAAGGACAAGGTACCGAAGGATCCTTTCTAGACCTTCATGAAGGACATGAACTTGTTCTCTGAGAATGGCCAAAAAATGGCTCCTCAGATGGCTAAGGGCGTACTGACAAACGCCATTTTTCAATCCTTCATGGTCGAGTGTCCGAACGAGGAGGTCCTCGCTATGAGGATGTGAACATGCTGCTCAGGTGACCCTTGAACCTCTCATCCTTTTGCAACATTTTCCTGAGTTTTTGCTTGTTTTCGATCCTTACTAGAAGTTTACCCTTTTGCAGCTCTTAGCGTACAGTGGATACTTCAGTGCTTGAGCATCAAAATAGTCTTCAGTCCGATCTCGGTGTGAAGAGTCCTTGGCAAAGGCCAAGGCATTTTGTGCCAGCTCAATCGTCAAGTACGACGAGCTTAGTAAGATAGCAAAGAGCTGTCTCAACTTCAAGAGGAATTTCTAAAGAGTCAAGGGGAGCTCATGCAGGACATCTCCTCAAAGGTGTCAGACCTTGGCACAAAGGTTATCGCGTTGACCTCGGCCAATGAGGCCTACCAAAATGAGAAGGAAGAAGACGCCGAAAATCTTGCAAAGGCTCTTGCGCTTAATGTTGAACTCCAAGCCGGGGTCGATGCTATGAAGAAAGAGAAGAAGAAGAAGGAGAGAAAGCTAGAAAGGGAGGTCGCAGAACTTAAGAATGAACTGGAGGACTTGCATGTTTAAAAGGCCAAGTCCGACCAGGCGTGTAAGTCCTCTTATCAGGACGGCTTCTACCTGGCCCGCTACCAAGTCCTTTCTTAGTATCCCAACCTCGACCTTTCTTTCTTGGTGGACTTGGATCTCCCCAAAGGGCCAACTTGGGAGTACCTCGACCTCCCAGCTGATCTACCTTCAGCACCAACGGTTATGGCCAAGGAAGACCATCCCGAAGGTGAAGTAGCTGGGGATGTCTAGGACCCCGAATAGGCTTCCTTTCTTCTTCTTTTGTATTTGTAATTTGCTCCCCCTGTACTCCAAGATAAAGTGTCAATGAAAAATTCCTCTTTTCTTGAAAATTTGGCTAAGTACTTGATCAACCTCTGAGCATTGTTTTCCTTTTTCGAAACTCATCCATATTTGGAATGAGGTTTTTAGTGCCAAAAGCGATAAGTGCCTTTGGCGTCAATAGTATTCGGGCGGCTACCATCGGTATACTTAGTTCAGAATGTGCTCGGCAAATGTACCTTCGGCATACTTTGCACTATTTTCCTCTTTGAAGGCTTTTCTAAGTTTTTTAGTTATGAACTTTAGGAGATACCCCCCTTCAGAAATATTGTTTGGAAGAAGGACATATTCACCTTCCAAAGTAACCATCCTCGGTTATACCTCAGTGTTACGCAACTAACTTGAAAATTTTTCTAAGTGTGTACTTAGGCACTTCCAGGGGATGACCACCTTTGGTCATTATCCTTCAGAGGTAGCCATGTTCGGTTGCACATCTTCGCCGTAGCTTAATCCCTTTTGTAAGGTAGTTAGGTGCACCTTTTTCACTAACCATGTTTGGTTGGTGTTACTCGATCAAGATTGACCAAGTCCTTCAGCGTGACCATGTTCGGTTTTGCCCCTTGGTTGATATGATCGAGCATTTTTTATTTTCTCCTCTAGAGGTCAACGCATTCAGTCAAATATGCCTTCGGCAAAAATGTATAGTTTTTCTCATAGGGATTTTAAAAAAAAATCATTTGGGTTTTACAGCTTGTTCGATAAATCACCCTCGGGGAGAATTGTACCAATTTTCCTTAGAAAAATTTCTAAGTGTAGAATTTTTTCAAAGAATCTGAATGCCATGTATTCTTCAATTCTCACCTTTAGTGTCATCGAGCTTATAGACGCCTAGCCGAACTTCATCAAGGACCAGATAAGGTCCATCCCTGTTTGCCCAAATTACTCCATGGGACGGCCTTCGGGCTTCAAATTCAGCCCTTCGGAGGGCGAGGTCCCCTTTTTTTATTCCTTTTCGTTTCACATGCAAGTTTGTAGCAATAGCTACGCTTTGTTGGAAAGCTTTTCCTCTCAGTTCGGCCATTTCCCTATGCTCGTCAACGAGGACCAATTTCATCCATAAATCAAGGTTGTTCCCTTCTTCGTTGAACACCTGTAGCCTCAAGGATGGCTGTACGACCTCAACGGGAATAATGGCCTCAGTGCCAAAGACGATTGAGAGGGGTGTCTCACTTGTGGCCCTTCTGGGAGTCGTTCGGTAACTCCACAGCATACTCGGGAGCTCCCCTGGCCATTTCCCTTTGACTTTTTCAACCTCTTCTTCAGTCCATCCTTTATTGTTCTATTGGACACTTCAACCTGTTCGTTACTCTAAGGATGGCCCACTGGGGCAAAGTGCAACTTAATTTCGAGGTCAGTTGTGAATTCCTGAAACCCATTATCAGTAAATTGGGAACCATTAGCGGCAACAATCACCCTCAGAATGCCAAACTTGCATATAATGTTCTTCCAGACAATCTCTGTTTGTCCTTCGTCGATATTGCTACTAAGGGCTCTGCCTCAATCCACTTGGTGAAGTAGTCTACTGTGACTACACAAAATTTCACTCCTCCAGGAGCAGTCGGGAGAGGCCTAATGACATCGATGCCCCACATGGTGAAGGGGCAGGGGTAATTTATCGGAGTTATTACTTCTGAGGTAGTCTCTGAATAGGAGCGTGTCTTTGGCAATTGTCACACTTCTGGACAAACTGCCTCGCATCATTCCTTAGGGTAGGCCAGAAGTATCCTTGGCGAAGTAACACTCCGGCCAGGGCATCAGTTGCTATGTGCGAACCACAGGCGCCCTCATGGACTTCTTTGAGGATCATTTCAACATCTTCTTCACCAACACACCTCTGTAACGGGGTTGCTGTTGTGTTTCAGGAGCCAAACAGCGCATCGGAATTTAACCGAAACCCTCCAGGATCAAAGTGAAACGGGGTAAACCGAGTGTTCGAAAATTTCATACCTAATTTTCGGTTGAGATCTCTCATTCAACTGTAGAGTCGAATTACAAAACCTGAACAGTTGACGTGTTCAGGCTCTCTATGGTATCCACACGAACCTCTCGGGATCACCACGCTTCCACCACGTCCCGGCAGATGCGTTTCTCTTGCGCTCGCAGTGCTAGCTTGCGTCCTCCAAGGAATTGCAAGAGAAGAGTGCCGCTGTCCTTTTGGGAGGCTAGGGCAAGGAGACCTACGAATTTCTCACTTAAAAGTTGTATTTATAGTGAGACTCAACTTCCAGGCCTAATGGGTTTCAAAGCCCTAATCCAATTAGGATTTAATTTTGGGCTTAATGATGGCTCAACTCCTTGGCCCATTATTAATACAAAATTAAAGTGAAACCATAACCCAAATAATTAGCCCATGCACTCTAATGATCCAAATAGCTCTATGTGTGCGACCCAATAGGCTCTTGCAATGTTGGCAATGATCATAAATCACATTTATGATCATAAGCAATGAGCGGTGTCTAGCAACACATCATTGCTACCCAAGTGACAAGATTCGGTGAATCGACTTAACCTTTATGATCATCACCGATATATGCCATTGTTCCTTTGTCCAAGATATCAAGACTAAGCACGAGACATGGAATGTGTCACTCTCGTATAGCCCAATCTTTGGTTTCTTGATTACCTAGTAGACCAACTTAAATGGACGACATTGATATCATATATCAACTCATCGGAGCATGGCGATGCATTTTCTAAGTCTTACTCTATCAAGGGGCCCAAAGATATCACTCCCGTTACATAGGAGGGACAAATCCTTTCTTGATCATACAAATCCCTCCGCATGATATGTGACATACCCAATGACTTCCTTCAAGTTCACTCAGTTACGAGCAACAAAGGAAAGTATCAAAGTATGTGACTCACATGTAGGGAACCTTGATGATCTTAGGTCGAAGGACTACATATACCATGATCACTATGAGAATCACTTATGACACTCATATAACGATCCATGAAGTGTTCTCATGGTGGGTCGGTCCAGTACACAAGTTTTCCAACTTGTACCCATATGTAGACTACATATCTCATATTAGTCTCCACATATGCTAGCCATTATGTATTATTGCAACCCGCTCCACAATAATACTAGACTAGGGACATTTAAGAATATCATTATTCTAGGGTTACAATTATGTTTCTTACGTTACGCAGAAACAAAACAACAAACAAAGTTGCTGGATTAATGCCTTAATAAAATATCATGACTCAATGTGCAAAAATACAATCGTCTCATGATTGCCTTTTTGGGCACAACACTAACAATCTCCCACTTGCACTAAAAGCCAATCATCCTTGTATCTAATACCGATGGACCTAGAATGGCTATCATGCTTCTGCTGCGTAAGGGGCTTTCTCAGTGGATCAGCAATGTTGCTGTCTTTCGAAGTCCTGCATATCCTTACATCACCCCTTTCAATGATCTCCCTGATGAGATGATAGCGTCGGAGTATATGTTTGGATCGCTGGTGAGATCGAGGTTCCTTAGCCTATGCGATTGCTCCATTGTTGTCACAATAGAGCTCTATCGGGTCGACAATGCTTGGAACCACTCCAAGTTCAGTGATGAACTTCTTGATCCAAACTGCCTCCTTCGCAGCATCAGAGGCGGCAATGTACTCAGATTCTATTGTAGAGTCAGCTACTGTCTCTTGCTTTGAACACTTCCAGCTCACAGCACCACCACCAATACAAAACACATAACCAGATTGCGATCTAAAATCATCCTTATTGGATTGGAAGCTTGCATCGGTGTAACCCCTTACAACGAGCTGATCTTCACCTCCAAAGACCAAGAATGCATCCTTAGTCCTTCGTAAGTACTTAAGGATGTTCTTAACAGCTGTCCAGTGACTTTCACCGGGGTTTGATTGGTACCTACTCGTCTTGCTCAAAGCATATGAGACATCGGGACGAGTACATATCATGGCATACATGATAGATCCAATTGCTGAGGCATATGGAATCTTACTCATGCGCTCTCTCTCCTCGGTTGTACTCGGACACTGAGATCTAGAAAGAGTGATACCATGTGACATGGGCAAGAATCCTTTCTTGGAATCTTGCATGCTAAACCTCTTTAGCACCTTGTCAATATATGTACTTTGACTTAAGCCAAGAAGCTTTCTAGATCTATCTCTATAGATCCTGATGCCTAACTCATAGGCTGCTTCACCCAAGTCCTTCATAGAGAAACATTTCCCTAGCCAAGTCTTCACAGACTGTAGCTCAAGAATGTCATTCCCGATGAGTAGTATGTCATCTACATACAACACCAAGAAGACAATAGCGCTCCCACTAACCTTCTTGTAGACATAAGGTTCATCTTCATTTTTGATAAAAGCAAACTCTTTGATTGCATCATCAAAACGAAGATTCCAACTTCGAGAAGCTTGCTTCAGTCCATAAATGGACTTTTGCAATTTGCACACTTTATTGGCATTCTCAGGAGTGACAAAACCCTCAGGTTGTGTCATGTACACATCCTCAAGTAGCTTTCCATTTAGGAATGCAGTTTTGACATCCATTTGCCATATCTCATAATCATCGTGTGCAGCAATAGCAAACAAAATTCGGATGGATTTAAGCATAACAACTGGTGAAAAAGTTTCATCATAGTCAATACCATGAATTTGCTTGAAACCTTTTGCGACCAATCGTCCCTTAAAGGTAATCACATTACCATCCATGTCAGTTTTCTTCTTGAAAACCCATTTGCACCCTATGGGTTTTACCCCTTCAGGTGGGTCAACCAAAGTCCATACTTGGTATTCATACATGGATTCCATCTAGGATTTCAAGGCCACTAGCCACTTCTCAGAGTCAAGCCCCGACATAGCTTGTTGGTTGGTTGTGGGCTCATCTTGATCCATGAGCATCACATCCCCGGTGTGAGTCACGAGAAATCCATATCTCTCGGGCTCACGCCGAATCCTACCAGTCCTACGTGGGCTCTCTGCTACCGGAACAGACTCTTGAACCACAACATCTTGTGGTGTCTGTTCAGGTTCCATTTCAGGTTCGATGTCTCCTTGTTGTTCTTGAATTTCTTCAAGTTCTACTTTCCTCCCCCTAGTTCCTTTAGAGGTAAACTCGTTCTCCAAAAAGACACCAGTTTGAGCAACAAACACTTTTTGCTCAGAGGGATTATAGAAATAGTAACCCTTTGTTTCTTTGGGATACCCAACAAAAAGGCATTTTTGAGATTTGGGCCCTAGTTTGTCAGAGGATTGACGTTTCACATAAGCGTCACAGCCCCAAATCTTCATAAAAGACAAATTGGGATGCCTCCCACTCCATATCTCATATGGTGTCTTTTGAATCGATTTAGATGGAACTCGGTTTAGTGTAAAAGTGGCTGTCTCTAGAGCATGTCCCCAAAAGTAGTTTGGAAGGTCAGCTTGACTCATCATGGAGCGAACCATGTCCAACAGAGTTCGATTTCTCCTTTCAGAAACACCATTCCATTGAGGTGTGCTTGGTGGAGTGAGTTGTGATACTATACCACACTCCTTCAGATAGTCAAGGAATTCTTGATTCAAGTACTCTCAACCTCGATCTGATCGAAGCACTTTGATACTCTTGCCGAGTTGATTCTCTACTTCATTCTTGAATTCTTTGAACTTTTCAAAGGATTCTGACTTGTGTCTCATAAGATACACATAGCCATATCTGCTGAAGTCATCAGTGAAAGTAATGAAGTATTGGAAACCTCCTCTAGCTTGTGTAGACATAGGGCCACATACATCACTATGTATGAGTCCTAGTAAGTCATTAGCCCTTTCACTTTGCCCTGTGAATGGGGCTTTGGACATCTTGCCCAACAAACATGACTCACATGTCTCCTATGATTCAAAATCAAATGAGTCCAAGAGTCCATCCTTATGGAGCTTGGATATGCGGGTCTCATTTATATGTCCCAAGCGACAGTGCCAGAGATAGGTCGAATTTGAATCATTTAATCTGACCTTCTTGGTATTCACATTATAGATTGGATCTTCAAGTTCTAGAACATACAACCCATTGCCAAGTTCAGCCTTACCATAAAAGATTTCATTCAAATAAATAGAACAACATTTGTCCTTTATTATAAATGAAAAACCTTTCTTGTCCAAACAAGAAACAGAAATCAAATTTCTACTAATAGTAGGCACAAAGTAGCAGTTGTCTAATTCTAAAACTAATCCACTAGGTAAAGTGAGAACATAAGTCCCTACGGCTAAGGCAGCAACCCTTGCTCCATTTCCAACACGTAGGTCCACTTCACCTCGGGCCAATCTTCTACTTCTACTTAGATCCTGCACATTTGCACAAATGTGAGATCCACATCCAATATCCAATACCCAAGATGAGGAAGTAGAAAAGTTAGCCTCTATAAAAAAAATTCCTGAAGTGGAAGTCTTACTTCCGTTTTCCTTAGCAAGTTCTTCAAGATAGAGCTTACAGTTGCGCTTCCAGTGTCCAGGTTGCTTACAATGGAAGCACTCCCCTTCCTTTGCCACACCACCCTTTGGTTTCAGTGCAGCTGAAGAAGAATTAGCATTGGACTTTCCATTAGCTTTATCCTTCTTCTTGTTGGCTTTTTCTTTTCCCATGCCCTTTTGAACCATCAAAATGGGCTTAGCCTTCTTAAGGTTTTGCTCAGCAGTTCTCAACATGTTGAGCAATTCAGGGAGGGACTTGTCAAGGTCGTTCATGTTATAGTTCATGACGAACTGACTGTAGCTTTCAGGCAACGATTGCAAGACTACATCAATAACCAACTGTTTCTAAAGAGCAAATCCCAAATTCTTAAGATTCTCAATGTACCCAATCATCTTGAGCACATGAGGACCCACAGGACTTCCCTCAGACATCTTGCACTGAAACAATGCCTTAGAGGTCTCAAACCTCTCATGCCTAGCTTGCTCTTGGAAAAGCATTTTGAGATGTTCGATCATATCGAACGCCCCCATGTTCTCATGTTGCTTCTGAAGCTCAGATTCCATGGTAATAAGCATGAGGCATGCAACATCCAAAGCATCATCAGAATGCCTCTTGTGAGCATCCCTTTCAGCTCTTGGAGCAGTGGCAGCAGGCTCATTCGGAATGGGCTGCTCTAGGACATAAGCCTTTCTCTCTTGTTTGAGGACTATCCTCAAGTTTCGGTACCATTTGAGAAAGTTGGTCCCATTCAGTTTTTCCTTCTCAAGGATCGATCGCAACGAAAGTGTCGATGTGTTTTGTGCCATGGTTATCTACAACAGTAAATATGCAGTGTAAGAGTCATGTATTTTAATTCATTTAATAAGGACTTTTATTAAACGATACTCCCACTATTTTCCTCAAAATAATAACCCTCGATATTATTTCAGAACACCTCGGCGCTGAGGTATTCTAGTGGGCCAAGATCCATATTTGACCACAACCTAAGTCAGCTTTGGCTTTTCTCTCAAGTTACAGCTATTTAGGTAGGCAACTCCTTGCCAATTGCATCTCATGCAACTCTTGGATAGTTAGGTGAACAACACTTGTCCAAGCTCATCTCATGAACTTAAGCCCAACTCTATGCCTCTAAGTCCCTAATCATATTAGGATGACTTAGTTAAGTCGGACCCAAATTTAGCAATTTGGATATCACTATTATCCCATCGCGCCTTACTAAGATGAACATAGGTGCTTTCCTTTGGCAAACCCACCTAATGTTGATCAAAGTCTCGACGAGTGCCAACAATTGGAAGGCATCACATTTAATGACTTAATATTTGTTTGAGGGGTTTTTTTTTTCTTTTGATCTTACCAATTTGCTATCTCCGGTTGTTTTATACATGCATCACATACAAATATAAAACATGCATCTCATGCTTACGAGAAATAAACGTGACATGGTTATAGCCCAAACTATGCGATATTCTCAAGCCAATGAAATATCATAAAAGCCTAAGAAAAGAAAAGAGTCTTCACAAGCTCCATCTCTTCCTTTCTTGGTTGCCCTTTTGTTGTCACCTTCTTGGACATACCACCTTGGATGATCCCATAATGCACCATTACATCAATAATAGAAACCTCGAGTTACATTCGAGGGGAGTAAGGTGAGAAGAGAATGTACAATGAGAGTGATAAGAAAAGGCACGACTCGCAGGCCGTATTTACAAGTACAACCAATCAAGGGCTATAACCATGCACCATGCTTCAAACACCAATCAGCATATCATGTAAAATCTCATTCAACAAAGATGCATGCCAATTTTCACGTGTTGATTAACCAGTTTTTATTTATGTGGCACTTCGCATACGGCGGTCCCGCTGGCCGGTCAGCGGGCGGTGGTTCCATTCGAGCCACCAAAAATACCTTACTTTCGGTGCCCGAACAGGCCGAATCTGAACAAACCTAGGGTTTTTGCAATTATTACAAGAATCCTAATCCATATAGGTGATGGCCAGGGGCCTCATCGTTTATAGTCATGGTGACTGGTGGAGAGACTTCTGGGAGGAAGAGCGCCTGGTGGAATGGATAGCCCAAAGGAGAGTGCCTGAAAGCTCAGAAACAAAAGGTTAGGATGCCCCCGGAGTGTTTTTCCGGGGGAGGAGCCTCCGACGCCCAAGTCAGTGGTGGCTGAGAAAAGGCAGAGGAAATAGCACAAAGGGCTGAAGAGTCTTGCCTAGTAGTTTTCTCAGAGTGTGGGGCAGTGTTTGGCCAACCTACCAGCCTCCTGCCCAGTATTAATTCCTGGTATTTATAGGAGCGCCTAGCCCGTTCAGATCACGACACGTGTTCGGTCAGATGTTCCCTGAGTTTCTGGGTGTAAGAGACAGATAACTGGTAGCAGGTTGTCCTGAGCCACGTGCTGAGATGGGCCATGATGTGATTCTGATGGCGTCCGTATGTCAGAGCGCCTATTCAGGCGACTTTATCACGTCTGTGAAAGGACGTGTCAGAGGCTTCCTTAAATGCTTCCATAAATGCTCCTGCCGTACTCCCGAGGTCCCTGGGTGAGGTCGTCCTCTAGTTCGGACAGAGCCTCTTCGGGAAACAAGCCCTCAGTTCGGGGGTTCCCAGTTTCAGGGAGTTCCGCCTTTGGGGATATCATGTTCGGCTCGCTATGTCTGGTGCCGCTTTTCCGAAGGTGATATGTTCACAACCTTGGGGGGCGAGTAGTGTCCTCGGGGTTTCCTGGCGTGCCGGGCTCGGAGCTCTTCGGCTATCTCCCGAGGTGCCTGATCGCACCTTTTCTCGGGTAGCGCCAGCTTCTTCTGGCCGTTATTGTGGCAGGGAGTTCGGCCAGATAGAGGCGATAGCGTTTGGCTATCAATAGGTACCTCATACCTATCAATTTTGGGTTAATCTCATTAACCAATTTGTGTCATTTCTTCATATATCTCATATGTTCATTACGAATTCCGGTTTCATGCATCATGAATCAATCTAATTAATCATGGCTGAAAACCAATCAAACACATAGCATCATGCGATTCAACACTCAATCCCGATTTAGGGTTTCACCAGCAGCTCTGATACCACTGTTGGGTTTTGGGAGCCAAACAGCGCAGCGGAATTTAACCGAAACCCTCCAAGATCCAAGTGAAACAGGGTAAACCGGGTGTTCAAAAATTTCATACCTAATTTTCGGTTCAGATCTCTCACTCAACTGTAGAGTCGAATCACAAAACTTGAACAGTTGACGTGTTCAGGCTCTCTATGGTATCCACACGAGCCTTTCGGGATCACCACGCTTCCACCACGTCCCGGCAGATGCGTTTCTCTTGCGCTCGCAGTGCTAGCTTGCGTCCTCCAAGGAATTGCAAGAGAAGAGTGCGGCTGTCCTTTTGGGAGGCTAGGGCAAGGAGACCTGCGAATTTCTCACTTAAAAGTTGTATTTATAGTGAGACTCAACTTCCAGGCCTAATGGGTTTCAAAGCCCTAATCCAATTTGGATTTAATTTCGGGCTTAATAATGGCTCAACTCCTTGGTCCATTATTAATACGAAATTAAAGTGAAACCATAACCCAAATAATTAGACCATGCACTCTAATGATCCAAATAGCTCTATGTGTGCGACCTAATAGGCTCTTGCGATGTTGGCAATGATCATAAATCACATTTATGATCATAAGCAATGAGCGGTGTCTAGCAACACATCATTGCTACCCAAGTGACAAGATTGTCGGTGAATCGACTAAACCTTTATCATCATCACCGATATATGCTATTGTCCCTTTTTCCAAGATATCAAGACTAAGCACGAGACATGGAATGTGTCACTCTCGTATAGCCCAATCTTTGGTTTCTTGATTACCGAGTAGACCAACTTAAACTGACGACATTGATATCATATATCAACTCATCGGAGCATGGCCATGCATTTTCTAAGTCTTACTCTATCAAGGGGCCCAAAGATATCACTCCCATTACATAGGAGGGACAAATCCCATCTTGATCATACAAATCCCTCCGCATGATATGTGACATACCCAATGTCTTCCTTCAAGTTCACTCAGTTACGAGCAACAAAGGAAAGTATCAAAGTATGTGACTCACATGTAGGGAACCTTGATGATCTTAGGTTGAAGGCCTACATATACCATGATCACTATGAGAATCACTTATGACACTCATATAACGATCCATGAAGTCTTATCATGGTGGGTCGGTCCAGTACACAAGTTCTCCAACTTGTACCCATATGTAGACTACATATCTCATATTAGTCTTTACATATGCTAGCCATTATGTATTATTGCAACCCGCTCCACAATAATACTAGACTAGGGACGTTTAAGAATATCATTATTCTATGGTTACAATTATGTTTATTACGTTACGCAGAAAAAAAACAACAAACAAAATTGCTGGATTAATGCCTCAATAAAATATCATGACTCAATGTGCAAAAATACAATCATCTCATGATTGGCTTTTTGGGCACAACACTAACAGTTGCGTATCCTTGTCGTTACAGTTCTTCCCTAATCAAGAAGTATCTTCCTGATCGCTTTCGCACTTTGGCCTCTTCAAGGGGATCTACGGGAAGTTCTGAGGTTGTGAGATATTTTTTGATAGGTTCTTTCCACCCTTGTCCCAAGGTTGTTACGCACATTGCCACTATACTTGGCTGGTGCAGTACCTCAGTAGAATCTTTTGATTTGGCAAGAGTGTCGGCTTCCATATTATCTTGCCGAGGCACACTTTCTATATGCACTGTGTCAAACTCTTGGATGAGTTTTCTGACCAGGTCATGGTACTTTGATAAGGTTGGATCCTTCGGGCCGTAGTCCCCGGCCATTTGTCGCACTACCAACTGAGAATCGCTGTGAGCTCTTAAACTCCTCACACCAACTCTTTTTTCCAGCCATAAGCCTGCTATAAGGGCTTCGTATTTGGGACATTGTTGGTGATGTTAAATCCGAACTTGATAGCCTTCATGGCTTCCATCCCTTCGGGACTGCTGAGGATTACTCCAGCTCCTTGGTGTTCGGAATCAGAGGCTCCATCGATAAAAAGTGTCCACTCAGGTTCATCCTTTCCGAGGTCTTCCAGAGTATGTTCGGTTTCGGGGACCTCGGCTATGAAGTCTGCCAATGCTTGGGCCTTTATGGCCCTTTTTGGCTCATAGGTGATGTCGTATTCACCAAGCTCGATGCACCACTTTGACAGTCTTCCCGAATGGTCTACTTTCCTCATGAAATCTCGAAGAGGTAGGTTGCTTCGGACAATAACTGGATGTCCTTGGAAGTAAGGTCGCAGCGTTCTACTTGCCAGTACTAAGGCATAGATGGCCTTTTGTAGAAGTGGGTACCTAACTTCAGCGCCATGTAGGGATTTGCTTACTTAGTATACTGGCCATTGCTTTCCTCCCTCCTCCTTAGGAAGTATCGAACTTACTGCCTTTTCGGCGACTGCAAGGTAGAGGATGAGAGGTTCCCCATCCCAAGGTTGCCGGAGCGTCGGTAGATAGATCAGGTTATTTTTGAGCTCTTCCCAAGCCCTTTGGCATTCTTCATTCCAAGCGTGTTCCCTAAGGCCGAGGTTGCCCTAATTTTTTGCTGCTTTAGTCAGCACTTTAAAGAATGGTCGGCACCTATCCCAGTATCTGAAGATGAATCTGTTGAGGGCAGTGATTCTCCCAGTCAGCCTTTGCACGTCCTTGGTTGTTGTAAGAGTTCAGAATCCTAGTAGGGCCTTTACTTTTTCTGGGTTAGCATCATTACCTCTTTCCGATACCCTGAATCCGAGGAACTTACCCACATTAACCCTGAATATGCACTTCTTTGGGTTGAGGCAAATTCTGAATTCTCGAAGTTAGTGGAATGTTTCCTTTAAGTCCACGATATGACTACTAGGCAATTTGCACTTAACTATCATATTGATGACATATATTTCCATATTCCTTCCGATTTGGGAGTCGAACACCCTGTTCATCAGCCTTTGGTACATGGCCCCTGCATTCTTAAGTCTGAAGGGCATTCTGATGTAGCAGTAGGTCTCGACTTGGGTAATGAAGGTAGTTTTCTCCTCATCTTCGGGATCCATCTGAATTTGGTGGTATCCACTAAAGGCGTCGAGGAAGCTAAGGAGACCATATTTGGCGGTTGAGTCCACCAATTGATCTATTGGTGGAAGAGGATGCAAATCTCTAGGACAAGCGTCATTTATGTTTTAGAAGTCGATGCATATTTGGAGCCTATCACTCCCTTCCTTTGTGGCAATGATGATGTTGCTAAGCCATTCGGGGTATTTGACTTCCCTTATTACTCCTACCTCCATCAACCATTGGACTTTGGTTTTAACGAAATTGCTCTTATGAGCCAATAGGCTGCACTTTTTCTGCCGAATAGGCCTTGCCTCTAGGCGTACTTTAAGACTGTGTTGAATTATACCAGGCCTTACCCCGGGCATGTCCTTCATAGAGTAGGCAAACAGATCCTTGTTCATTAACAGAAAAGATACAAGCTTTTCCTTGTCACCTTCGGCCAACTTTTTCCCCACTCGGGTACTTCGGCCTGGGACAAGTTCTACATTCTCTGTTTCTACTTTTTCCAAGCCACCTACTCCTTCTTTTGTTCCCTCCTTGCCGAGTATGGCTTCTTTGTTGGGTTTCGGGAGCCAAACAGCTTCGCGGAATTTAACCGAAACCCTAAAGGATCCAAGTTAAACGGGGTAAACCGGGTTTTCGAAAATTTCATACCTAATTTTCAGTTGAGATCTCTCACTTAACTGTAGAGTCAACTCACAAAACCTAAACAGTTGACGTGCTCAGGCTCTCTATGGTATCCACACGAGCCACTCGGGATCACCACGCTTCCACCACGTCCCGGCAGATGCGTTTCTCTTATGCTCACAGTGCTAGCTTGCGTCCTCCAAGGAATTTCAAGAGAAGAGTGCGGCTGTCCTTTTGGGATGCTAGGGCAAGGAGACCTGCGAATTTCTCACTTAAAGGTTGTATTTATAGTGAGACTCAACCTCCAGGCCTAATGGGTTTCAAAGCCCTAATCCAATTAGGATTTAATTTCGGTCCTAATAATGGCTCAACTCCTTGGCCCATTATTAATACGAAATTAAAGTGAAACCATAACCCAAATAATTAGACCATGCACTCTAATGATCCAAATAGCTCTACGTGTGCGACCCAATAGGCTCTTGCCATGTTGGCAATGATCATAAATCACATTTATGATCATAAGGAATGAGCAGTGTCTAGCAACACATCATTGCTACCCAAGTGACAAGATTTTCGGTGAATCGACTAAACCTTTATGATCATCACCGATATATGCCATTGTCCCTTTGTCCAAGATATCAAGACTAAGCACGAGACATGGAAAGTGTCACTCTCGTATAGCCCAATCTTTGGTTTCTTGATTACTGAGTAGACCAACTTAAACTGACGACATTGATATCATATATCAACTCATCGGAGCATGGCCATGAATTTTCTAAGTCTTACTCTATCAAGGGGCCCAAAGATATCACTCCCGTTACATAGGAGGGACAAATCCCATCTTGATCATACAAATCCCTCCGCATGATATGTGACATACCCAATGAACTCCTTCAAGTTCACTCAGTTACGAGCAACAACGGAAACTATCAAAGTATATGACTCACATGTAGGGAACCTTGATGATCTTAGGTCGAAGGACTACATATACCATGATCACTATGAGAATCACTTATGACACTCATATAACGATCCATGATGTGTTCTCATTGTGGGTCGGTCCAGTACACAAGTTCTCCAACTTGTACCCATATGTAGACTACATATCTCATATTAGTCTCCACATATGCTACCCATTATGTATTATTGCAACCCGCTCCACAATAATACTAGACTAGGGACGTTTAAGAATATCATTATTCTAGGGTTACAATTATGTTTATTACGTTACGCAGAAACAAAACAACAAACAAAATTGCTGGATTAATGCCTCAATAAAATATCATGACTCAATGTGCAAAAATACAATCATCTCATGATTGGCTTTTTGGGCACAAAACTAACATTCTTTTCCCAAAGTCTGTGCATGGACCTTCATCAGGCTTTGCCTTGCCTTGGTGAAAACCTTCCTCACTTCGAACTAAATTATGAATATCTCAGCGTCCCCATCTTTTGTTGCAAAGGTGACAATCAAGTACTTCACATATGGATGGATGTGGAGATTCCCCTGTGTCTGCCTCCCGAGGATGGCATTGCATGACAAAGGGACATCTATGACGATGAACCTTGTCATTGTGGAAGTGAAGAGCCCTTCCTTTTTCTAGCGTGAAGTTCCCCTTAACATCTGTTACCCATTCTGGGGTAGTCCAATTATGGTGCCAAAATGGTGCATTTAAACTCCCAGGATTGGTAATGTTATGTAGGCCATTAGAACACTACCCTTAGTGTGCATACCCAAGTGGCCCTCCTGGGCACTATGTAAACACATGCATATTGGTCCAACCATCACACACATATCCCCATGTTTTCTTTGCTCCAATATCAAGTAGAGACTTAGAGAAAACCAAGGAATTTTGTTTTACATCAATCGCCCACCTATGGACCAAGTTATGGATTTTTTAAGTTGGTTACAAAATTCTGACCAAATGAACAGTAACTCAGCCAAATTTACAACGTCATATATTTGGCTACAGGGCTCTAAATCCATAAATTAAAAATCTCAGTTAACCCTCTAGATGTCCTCTAGGTGTGGTCCAAATTTCATACCAGAATTCATTCTAAAAAAGGAGGTATTAAACTTTACGTACAGGGTCAAAATTCTGGGAACTTTTGGACCATTTTGCCCATACAATTTTTCCAACCCATGCAAACACTTCATTCACAAGGGGAAAGTCCTCCAATGCTATCCCATATATGTTCATTACACATATGAATTAAATTCACTTTCTTTTAACAACTTTATATGGCCAAAACAGAATTTACAAATAAGTAGTCCATCATTCACACTTAGGCAGCCTTGCACCACATCACTTACATAGCCAAAACATTTCTCAAATGTTCACATACTTGTCTCATTTTACATACACTACATGTACATGCATACATGGAACTAAAATACGATCTTAACTCAGCTAAATACGCACCCTAGGTTGCAGGAGGTCCTGAGACACAATGGACTCCAAAAGCAAGATGCTGGACAGCTGCTGCACAACACAGTAAGTACCACCATTAAAAATACCAAATGTGCTCCTAATATCACCAAAATTTCCAGATCACAACTAGACGTATGGAAGTTCATGTACCTGAAATTTCAGATTAAAAATCAAACAAAAAAGGTTAGTTTGAAGGTGATCTTTCTGTTGGACCTGAAATGACAGAATTGAGGGGAATAAGTTTCATTGAGAAACTTAGTAAGCGTAACACTTGGTTTCTTAAGGTAATGTGATCCTCATTAAAACCTGGATTGGAAGACACTTAAAAACAAAAACCACAATGCATATATACAAGATATAGCAACTAAATGCAGCAGCCAAACACAAACAACAAACACATGAAATGTGGCAGCAACATATACCATAGGTTAGTCCATAAAACATATATTAAACATAATCAAATCACTTTGGCAGCCCTCCTCAAGCTAATTCTTGGTCTTAGGAGGATTTTAACACTAGTTAGTACTAACTTTTGGGCCCTAGAAACCCTCATTTCGCTGCCATCTTTGTGCACCTGACAATAGGTCACAAAACCTTCAATAAGTGCACTCCCCTCAATAAGCTTGGTTCATCAAGCTCATGGCGATCTTCCAAGCTTAGCCATAGCTCCATGTTTGAAAATACGAAAAACAACCCATGAGAGGAAGAGAACCCTTACCTTGATGGGTATGCTGAAATTGGAGCTTGATCCTAGGTGCACTCAAGTCTTAGCACCACATAGCTTCCAATTGCCCTTTCTTGCTTTGTTTTGCCTTCAATTTCAATCTTGGAGGTATGGTGGCTATGGAGGAAGTGTGGCTGTGTTTTTAGGCTCGAAGAGGACAAAAATGAGAGAGGGATAAGTGATTTGGCCCCTTAAATGGCCTTAAATGAGCTTAAGGGCACAAAACACACTTAACAAGCTTATCCTTGCTTTATGTCATTTTCTTTCTCACTAATTATGGTTTCTTTGTCTTAAACTCATTGGTACACATGTGCCCAACATTTTTGACTAATTATCAAGTCATGGCTACCTCCCCCATGGTGGGATAACCCCAAAATTGTAAGGGTTAACTCCAAATTCTGAAATTTAACCTCAAGTCTTTTAATTCGGCCAACTAACAAAACTAACCTTAAGTCTTATTTTCTTAAGGTGACTAGCCTGGGAGGTGGCCCAAGAGGCTTATGGGTAAGTCCAAATGTTTAAATTACAGCAAAAGTAAGGCCCAATACCAGTTACTTGCAGAACCAGCAAGGCTTTAACAAGTTACTTGCAAGACAAGCAAGGCAACACTTAAAGAACTTTAAGTGCTTAAGTTGTGTGCAATCAGGTGTGCTACCTTAATGGCAACCAAGAAGCCCATGGTAGTCACTTTATTTTGAAAACTCAAGTTTATGTGCACATGTGCCTCTTGGCCATAAGAGATACAGGGGAGGTTCACAATATAAATATAACTTCCCTTCACATAATCATGCCATCCATTGATCCATAGCATCCATTATATACACAAGTCCAAAACCACCATAAGTGCAAACATAACTTGCCTACAAAGGTACTCCATGTACCACAAAAGAACTAGTCACCCAAGACTACACATTATGTACATACAAGAGTAGTCTACCTAGTACACATACATGGCTACATGCCATGATTCCAAGTCTTCCATGCCAAGTTAGGTTACAACCCAAGACCACTAATGGTCAAACAACACTTTCAGTATCCCATACAGCAAAACACACTGCAAAACCAAACCTATGGCCATGTTCATGGTCATGAAAGTGAAAACTATGATCAGAGCTAATGTCCACATGTCCATAGCTGCCCACCTAGACAAGTCCCAACTCTATAAGCCTGCACAACTTAATACATAAGTCTCGGCCAACCTTAAAATAAGACTTGCAGATGCGAACCCCGATGGTATAACGACCATGAAACTCGCCCAAGAAGTTTTTCAAGCTCCACAAGACATCAAAGAGACTGGGTTTGAAGACCCCCACCCCTAATCAACCTGTGACTAGAAACGAGAAGTATAGAACTCCAAGAACACAAGCATACTTGTGCACCAAGGCAGTCCGCCAAGAACCAAAGAGAAAACCTCTCCAAAGAGCAATATTATTTCGGCAATAATCTGTATGTTTACATCCAGAATATGTGCCTTTATATAGGCCTAAACTAGGGTTAAAAGCTGGGCAAAATTCGCAGCCTAAATCCCTTAGGAATCATAGATACAAAGACATAGGAAATCCTAGTCAAATTAGGACTCTAATTTCTAGTTTGAACAAGTTTAATGAATGCAGCGTATGCCACTTGCCCAAAACAATTTAAAACTATTCCATAGCCTAAATAACTTCCTAAATAATGTAAATATTTAGGAAAATAAAATAAGATACGTTACAGCACAAGATTGGGCATAAAAACCCAAAATAGTCTTCTCAGGTGGTTCCTGCTTGTGTCTTCAACTTCAAGCTGCAATTCGAACTTGATGAATCCATGATTTCTCAAAGTGAAAAGCATGAAAGTTGTAGATCTATTTCTTAGCTTTGAAATGACACCTGAACAACACAAAACGGACATCTAAATCCAAAGATATGCTCAGAATACTGCAACTGCTTCTGAAACAGCGATAACTCGTAAATGGCGATTTTGAAGCTAAATTGGACCTCCTTAACGTGCAAACTGGGTTTGATGGTCTTCATATGATTTGTAGCTCTAGATGTTAGCTTTCCAATGAATTAAGAATCACTCAATTATGATCTTTTTGGATCAAGATATGATTTTTCCACCAGAACATCGCCAATCTGTCAACATCCGAGCTTGAAGTGCACTAGTGAGCTCCTTAGCCTTTTTCCTTGTCAATGGTCTACTAGAAACCTTCAGTGGGTCCTTGCATTCCTTGGTTGTGCCTTCTTTGATCGTATCACTTGCAATGTACAAAACCATTAAGCCAAGCACACATTGGGACATACGTTGATATACAAGCAAACTAGCACAACACACTAGCACAAACTCAAGCAACACTACTCAGGCCGAATGTCCTTTCCTGAAAAACAATATATTTGGGCAATGAGCATATAACTCAGTAGAGTTCACTTCCACTATCAACTCAATTAAGAGTTTATTTAGTTAAGCCGAGTATACAACTCAAGGCTTAACCTCCCATTAGCTCAACATAACCTGCAAAACAAACACAAAGACAAGGAAAACACAACATATAGATATACATGCTAAAGTACCCGAGACATATAAGCTACACTAACAATAATTTTGGTTAGCAAGCACAAAGAATCACTCAAGCACACAATGAACACACAAACCACACACCATGACCATTCGGCCAAGTACCATAACATGTGCCATTGTGCACTTTTGCCCAACAAACTTCACCATATTCCCCACTTCCACTAGAGCTCCGAAATATCTAGCCAAATGGCCACATTCACTAGCATTTCTAGCACATGTCCATAGTTAGTTAGCTAACCAACATCCATAACCGAATCAATCAGAATAGCCCATCAAGCAACTAAGATCATTTAGCACATTTTAACCATCAATTAGTTACTTTAAACACTTGAATCATGGTATATTACCAAGCAATCAAGAAGTTAAGTGAACCCTACCTCAAACAAGCTTTCGGCCAAAACCCAACTTCCAAACTGTGATGTTCTTCACACAATTGGCCTAGTATAACACCAAATCGACACCATTACTCCTTGTTCATGGAATATCTACCATGTATTCAAGGAAGAACATAAGTTTACCTCAAACCCTAGCTTGGAAACATCTCGGCCTTCCTTTGTTTCTTCAAGAACAAAGCTTGAACTTGAGTTGTGTAGTGCCGAAATCAAAGCATCCTAGCTTGCCTCCTTCAATCTAGCTCCAATTGCTCCTTAACCGAAACCAATTTGGAGGAACTCAAGAGCTAAGCCAAGAACACCAAGCTAAGCTAGCTCTCGGCCAAAAGAAATGAAGCCTGAAATGAAAACAAAAGGCTGAAGTGGCCTTAGGCAAACCGGTTACAAGACACTTTTGGCCTCAACAAGTTTGCATGGTGCAATGAAGCCCTCACATCTTCACGGGCACACATCCATCACTAAATCACATGTTCACTTAGGCACTTAGGTTACTTCATGGCTTACAATGCCATGCACAAGTCAACACATGTCCCAAGGTGTCATTTCTCCCATGTGAAACCGGGCAAGTAACTAGTGTAAGTACTAGTTAGACTAACTAAGTAATAATGCTTACTACCTTAGTGGGAGACATGATGTGACTAGTTATCATTGTTGTTTGCCTTAATTTGGTCTAGTTTTCCATTAACCCTTGTATAGTTTTGCATGGCCGAAAACATCAACTCATACTTTGTAGTTTTGTTTGCACCACTAGTCCCTGTGTGCAGTTTAGCCCTTCAACTTTATTTTTTGTCAAACTCACCATACTCTCTCACTTAGGTGCACTTAAGGTACATAGTCCTGTAGTTTTGCATTCTCAGCACTACCTCCTTGCTCAACTGAGAACCTTTTTATATTTTCATAGTATGTTTCTTATTTTTCTTGGCCTAAGCCAAGCTTAGAAGGGTGGTCCTAACAGTATTCCCATGGTGATCGTCTGGATGACTCCCGCAGGGGGTGGTGGATTCTTTCTAGGACTTCGGTTCCGATGTCGGTCAGAATCATAGTCCTCGTCTTCTTTTCTTTTCTTTTCCCTCCTCCTATTGGGGGAAGGCATTTGCAGGTATCGCCGAAGTTGGCCCTGCATGATGAGAGACTCGATGTATTTCCTCAACTGGAAATCATCCTCAGTGTCATGCCTTTGATCTCGGTGAAACTAGTAGAACTTCTTCATATTTTTCTTATTCTCCAAGATCATGGCCTTCGGGTGTTGGATCGTAGCCCCCTGCCTCTCCAAGGCCATCAGTATGTTTGTTCTTGTGTTGTTGAGGGGAGTGAAGGTCATCAGTTTCTTGCCTTTTTGCATCTGAGGTCTCCCTCCAACCTCGGCAGGATATTGAGGTTGGTGGCTTGAACCTTCTGGCCAAATGTGATCGGATTTTGGCCTTCCCATTTCGAGTTCCTCAGCTGTCATATGTTGCTCTGTCCTCCGATAGAACTTGGCAAGGGTGTCCGGGGGGTCTTTGGAGAACTCATAGAATAGCTGTGAGTCCCTTCGAAGTCCTTTGATCATTGCGAGGATATGGATCTCGGGCCGAAAGTCTAGGACACTCAGAGCTTCCTAATTAAAACTCTCGACATACTTGTGGATAGTTTCCCCATTCCTCTACATTATGTCGAACATCTGGACGGGCATTTTCGCCATCGGCCTACTTCTGATGAACTATTGAGTGAACACCGCAAACAACTCCTAGAAACCCATTATGGTTTCAGGGGCAAGGAGTTGTACCACACAGTCCCTGGCTTGGAGAGGATTACCTCAAAACATTTGCAGAGGGTGGCATCATTGGCAGCATGCAGCACCATGCTATGCTTGTACTTTGTTAGGTGCGCTTGGGGGTCACTGCGTCCAGCGTACGTTTCTAAGCATGGCACTCAAAAATCGCTCGGCATAGGCGCTTCTACCACTTCTTGGATAAAGGGTGATTCATCTTCGATGAAGGTTTCCGACAACCTTGACCAGACGGGCTTTCGAGTGATCTGTTTCTCTACCTTTTCTAGCCTCTCTAGGATCTTCTCCATGAGGGCGGTAGTAGTGCCCTCCTCTCGTTGCCTGGTAGCCCCCGACAACGGAGAGTGACGTCTCCTCTTTGGGGAGTAACTTCATTAGCGGGGAGATTGTGACTTCCCATCAGGTGTTGTACTCCGCCAGCGGGAGGTTTTGGGCCCTTTTGATGCTGTATCTCCCGCATGACGTCCTCTGGGGTATACGTCCTCTGTTGATGACTCATCATGGAAGTCCCCACTTCCTGAACTCCATTGAGTAGACGTAGGACTTCTCTACCGGCGGGGAGCTCGCAAAAGGGCCCTTCGGTCCGAAGGTGGTTAAGACCACCTTTGGTTTAGCTACTGAGTCATCTTGGCCACAATGGACCACTGAAAATCTCTCAAAAAATCCATCATGACCGTTACAAGATGTTCGTCCTCAAGCAAAGAAGTTCCTGCGGCAGCCTACTCGATTGCCGGTTGAGTTTCTGACGCGGACGAGGACCTCGGGAGTCCCTTTTCCTTAGAACACCGAGTCTTAGGGACGGCAACCTGGGAATGACTTCCAACAGATGGCACCAAATGATGCCCATCGGCATCCTCGTTATGTGACATACTGGCCGGAAGCAGGGACTTCTGGTATGAAGGTATCTAAATGAGAGACTCCCTATGTGAGTGTGGCTGTAAGACTTAGTAAAGCAAGGGTTAGAGACTCCCCGGAATGTGTTTCCGGGGTAGGATCCTCCGATGCCCAAGTCAGTATTTTAGAAGAAGTAAGGAGCTGAGTGGAGAGTAGTAAGTAAAGACAGTCTCCTATGTTCTTACCAAGGTCTTCCTAAGTATTTACGGGAGGGCATAGGGAGGAGGCCATTTGACATAGCTTGTTGAGATTATGACACGTGTTCGGCTAGATTTGATCCGTACCTTCACAGATAGGTACCCCCAACTGGGCCTTGGTCGTTCTAGCCAGGGGTGCTGGCAATGTTACTGCGACAGGGGTCTCTATGGCAGAGGTGTCTGTGGCAAAGGTGTCTGTGGCAGGGGCATGTACGAGGTCTCTGTGTTAGAAGCTCCTTAACCATTTTTGTCATATCCCCACAAGACCTCTTTGGGAAACTAGACCTTTTCGGAGTGTGAGACTCCTTCGGGGCAAGAGGTTTCCTTCACTCCGACATTGTTCCTAAGCATTGTTAGGGGAGGTCCTTTGGTTGAATGGGGCACCTTCGGGAGACGTTCTCCCTTGCCGAGGGAGGGGATATACACTCCCGAAGTTGGTGAGTTTTCTATTTCGACGGTGGTAGTGCACAACCTTTCCGAGCCAATCCCGTTATTCCCTGAGGGCAGTGGTGGGTCACCAAGGTCGGGCTTGGTACCACTGAGGGTGTTTCCTGCCGAGTTGGTCAGGTGATCATGGGTAGTGCGGGCACATCTTTCCTGAGGTTGGTCACTCATACTTTCCGAGGGTGGTGCTCACTAGTCAACTTCGGAATTCTAAGGGTAATAGCCCTTTGGCTATCGATATCTTTGGGGCCCTTGATAGAGTGAGACTAAGAAAATGGATGGCCATGCTCGGATGACTTGATATACGATATCAATGTCATCAGTTTAAGTTTGTCTACTTAGTAATCAAGAAACCATAGATCAAGCTATATGGGAGTGACACATTCCATGTCTTGTGCTTGGTCTTGATATCTTGGACAAATGGACAATGGCATATATGGATAATGATCATAAAGGTTTAGTCGAATCACCGACAATCTTGTCACTTGGGTAGTAATGATGTCTTGCTAGACACTACTAATTATTTACGATCATAAATGTGATTTATGATCATTGCCAATGTGATAGGAGCCTATTGCGTGACACG
This sequence comes from Aquilaria yunnanensis, assembly GCA_039654915.1. NCBI lineage: Eukaryota > Viridiplantae > Streptophyta > Magnoliopsida > Malvales > Thymelaeaceae > Aquilaria > Aquilaria yunnanensis. The sequence continues at coordinate 46,481,535 of CM077595.1, forward strand.
TATAGAGCCAATTGGATAATTTGAGTGCATGGGGTAAGTTATTTAGAATATGGTTTCTTGATAATTTTTATATTAATAATTGGGCCAAGAGCCATTATTAAGACCGAAATTAAACCTAATTGGATTAGGGCTTTGAAACTTATTAGGCTTGGGAGTTGAGTCTCACTATAAATACATCATATAGTGAGAATTTCATAGCTTTTGCCTTAGCCTACTAAACGGAAGAAATCAGAAGAGTTCTGAAAACCAGCTGCACTATTCTCTTGCCATTCCTTGGAGGATGCAAGCTAACACTGTGGGCGCAAGAGAAATGCATCTGCCAGGATGTGGTGGAGGCGTGGTGATCCCAAGAGGCTTGTGTGGATACCATAGAGAGTCTGAACACGTCAACTGTACAAGTTTTATGATTTAACTCAACAGTTGGGTAAAAGATCTCAACCAAAGTAGGTATGAAAAATTTTGAACACTCAGTTTTCCCATTTCCCTTGGATCCTGGAGGGTTTCGGTTATATTTTGCTGCACTTGTTTAGCTCCCAAAACGTAATAGAATTAGGCTCTGAGACCCAGGATTTGTAACCCCCAACTCTTTATTTACCAAGCCGGGAATCTCAAGCTTTTAAAGATCTAAAAGTGTTACCCACTCTGGGGCAGTCCAATTATGGTGCCAAAATTGTGCATTTAGACTCTCAGGATTGGTAATGTTCTGTAGGCCATCAGAACACTACCCTTAGCGTGTATACCCAAGTCGCCCTTTTGGGCACTATGTAAATACATGAATATTGCTCCAACCATCACACACATATTCACATTTCATGCACACCATGGCAGCAAAGAAGGAAAACACTAGCACAAGTCTTAATCTTGGCTACCACACATTAGGCAATCTTATTAAATTCTAGTGACCAGCCACTGTGCCTATAACTTCCACTAACAAACTGTATCATTCTAGCCACATAGCCCCCTGTTTTCTTTCCTCTATTATCAAGTATAAACTTAGAGCAAACCAAGGAATTTTGGTTTACATCAATATCCCAACTAAGGACCAAGTTATGGATTTTTTAAGTTGATTACAAAATTCTAACCAAATGAACAGTAACTCAGCCAAATTTGAAACGTCATATCTTTGGATACAGGGCTCTAAATCCATAAATTCTAAATCCCATTTAACCCTCTAGATGTTCTCTAGGTGTGGTCAAAAATTCATGCCAAGATTCCTTCTACACAGGGAGAAATAGAACTTTAAGTGCAGAGTCAAAATTCTGGTCACTTTATGAGCATTTTGCCCATACAATTTTTCCAAACCATGCAAACACTTCATTCAGAAGGGGAATGCCCTCCATGGTTACCCCATATATGTCCATTACACATAGGAATTACATTCCCTTTATTTTAACAACTTTATGTGGTGAAAACAGAATGTACAAGTAAGCAGCCCATCTTTCACACTTAGGCAGCTTTGCACCACATCACTTACATAGCCAAAACATTACTCAAATGTTCGCATACTTGTCTCATTTTACATACACTACATGTAAATGTATACATGCACTACAAAATGGTCCTAACTCAGCTAAATACACCCTAAGTTACAGGCGGTCCTGAGACACAATGGACTCCAAAAAATAGGATGCTGGACAGCTGCTACACAACACAGTAAGTACCACCATTAAAAATACCAAATGTGCTCCTAAAATCACCAAAATTTGCAGATCATAACTAGACATATGGAAGTTCATGTACCTGAAATTTTCAGATTAAAACTCAAACCAAAAAGGTTAGTTTGAAGGTGATGTTTCTGCTGGACCTGAAATGACAGAATTGAGGGGAGTAAGCTTCATTGAGAAACTTAGTAAGGGTAGCACTTGGATTCACTAGGCAATGTAACCACCATTAAAACCTGAATCCAAAGACACTAAAACACAAAAACCACAATGCATATATACAAGATATAGCAACCAAATGTAGCAGCCAAACACAAACAACAAAAAACACATGAAATGTGGCAGCAACATATACCATAGGTTAGTCAATAAAACACATAATAAACATAACCAAATCACTATGGCAGCCATCCTCAAGCTAATGCTTGGTCTTAGGAGGATTTTAACAGTACTTAGTACCAACTTTGGGCCCTAGAAACCCTTACTTTACTGGCATCTTTGTGCACTTGCCATAGGAAACAACCCATGAGAGTAGGAGAACCCTTACCAAAGTGGGTAGGCCAAAAATCGAGCTTGATCCTTGAAGTATCCAAGAAATAGCTCTAGTTTGCTGCCAATTGCTTCCTTTTGCCTTCAATTTCAATCAATTGCAAGTTTGAAGGTGTGGTGGCTATGGAGGAAGTATGGCTGTGTTATTGGGCTGGGGGAGGTAAAAAATGAGAGAGGGATAAGTGATTTGGCGACTTAAATGGCCTTAAATGAGCTTAAGGGCACAAAACACACTTAACAAGCTTAACCTTGCTTTATGCCATTTTCTTTCTCACTAATTATGGTTTCTTTGTCTTAAACTCATTGGTACACATGTGCCCAAGATTTTTGACTAATTATCAAGTCTTGGCTGCCTCCCCCATGGTGGGATAACCCCACAATTCCACCCTTATACTTAAGTCAATAGCTTGAACACCTTAAGGTTTACACTAGGACATTTAGGTCCTTATTGCCTTTAGTGTTTCCTTTGTCCAAACTTGTCTTCCATGAGCAATTTGGTCCTTTAATAGCACTTTCATGCCATTTATATCCTTCCCATCACTCTCCAAGTCTCTTTCTTGAGAGTTTTGCAATTGAGTACCCGAATTTCCAAAACCTTACAAAAAAGTCCATAGGTTGCTTGACAAACAAGAAATCCTTAAGGCTTTTCTTGGGGACCAAGTTACCAACTTGGAACACTTTTAAGGAGGGGTTGATCATGCCTTTTACCCTTCACACTTCAATTACTATGGTGAGAATTACACAATATAATGGTTTTTAGCCATTATGACTCACTTGGAATTCTCCCATTTTGAGAGGTGGTAACAGTCCTCCCCCCTTTAAAAATTTGGTCCTCCAAAATAGCCCTTTAGCTTTGGGTATTCTTCAGGATACCTTTCCATAAGGTCTTTTTCAGTTTCCCAGGTTGCTTCTCTTTCAAAGTGGTATGACCACTGAACTTTAACCATGGGAATATGTTTGTTTCTTAACCTTCCGGTATCCTTGGCTAAGATAGCTATAGGTTTCTCGTGATTTGTCAAGTTAGGTTCCAACTGTCCGTCTCTCACTACAATCGCATGCTTTGCTTTGTGTCCAATAGACACTTCTTAAGCATACTGATGTGAAAAACATTATGAACACTTGACATGCTTGGCGGTAGAGCTAACCTGTATGCTGCCTTGCCAACTTTGTCCAAGATCTCATAAGGACCTATGTATCTTGTAGCTAACTTGGTCCTTTAGGCACATAGATTCGGTCCTTGAAATACAGTAATCCTTGCTTATAGGCAAAGGATTGATACAAGGAACCTTTTTCCTCTCCTGATATCCTTTATAGTCTTTGGTCTTTACCACTCTTACACCACGTTGACCTTTTCAGCGTCTACCTTAAGGCCTTGTGCATCTATGATGTGTCCTAGGAAAGACACTTCCCTTATCCAGAATTCACACTTGGATAACTTAGCATAAAGCTGATGCTGCAACAGAGTCTGTAAGATAATCTTTAGATGATGTTCACGTTCATTTTCATCCTTGGAATACACTAGGATGTCATCAATGAACACAACCACAAATTTGTCTAGATGTGGTCTGAACACCCTGTTCATCAAGTCCATGAAAGTAGCTGGGGCATTAGTCAAACTGAATGGCATGACTGTGTACTCATAATGCCCATATCTGGTCCTGAATGCAATCTTAGGAATATCTTCTTCCTTTACTCTCAACTGCAAGTATCCAGATCTCAAATCTATCTTGGAGAAGATCTTAGCTCCCTTGAGTTGATCAAACAGATCCTCAATCATAGGGAGTGAATACTTGTTCTTGATAGTCACTGCATTAAGCTTCCTGTAGTCAATGCATAGTCTCAAAGATTCATCCTTCTTTTTCACAAAGAGAACAGCAGCTCCCCATGGTGAAACACTTGGCCTTATGAACCTTTTTTCAAGAAGTTCATCAAGTTGTTTCTTGTAAAGAGGTATGAATATTGGACTAGCTTCTAGTTGCAGCTTGATCTCAAACTCAATTTCCCTTAGTGGAGGAATAAGACTTGTTGAAAGTCTCTAGGAAAGACTTGTTGAAAGTCTCTCACTACAGGTATTCTATTCACTTTTTCTTCATAGTGCAATTGATTCAATGCATAACAATAATCATGCTCAGAAATCACAGGTATCTCATCTAGTACCTCTAGCTCCATGCCATGCATTTCATACACTAATTCCTTAGAATTCACTAATGCATACACTTCACCATCAGGCAATGTGATTTCCCTTTTAGCACAATCAATTCTTATGTTATGCATAGCAAGCCAATTCATACCTAGCACTAAATCATAATTAGGAATATCCAACACTAGCAGATTAGTCATAACCTTAGTCTTTCCTACTACTAGCTCACAATCCTTAGCTAGGTCATTAGTGAAAAGACATTGACTACCTGTTGTTTTCACTAAGGATATCCTAGGCATGATTTCAGTAGGCAATTTCATGGCTTCAACAAATTTCCTAGCCTCTATAGACACAGATGCACCAGTATCAAATAGAACACTAACCGGCATACCATTAAGGTAAATGTTACCTTTTAGTAATCCTCCCTACTCTGATGTCTCTGGCCTCTCCACTTGGAAGACTCTGCCAGCTCTCTGCACTGGAGGAACTGGCCTCTGCTATCCCTCCCTCGGTGCTCCTCCTCTAGGTCCCACCCCAATAGGTCTTACTAGACCTTGGTCTTCTAGCCTCCTTTGAGCCTGTGGGCAGTCTTTGATCCAATGATCCATGGATCCACATCTTAAACATGCTTGGGTGTCAAAATAACAAGGTTTCTTTCCATGAAACTTCTTGCATTTAAGGCACCTTAGGCTAGGGAACTTCCCCTTAACCTTGCCCCCACCACCAAGATGAGAATTCTTGGCAATTCCTTTGCCATGTTATGGTTTCTTCTGCTTGCCTCCTGCCTGACTACTTTCCCCTGGTCCACTAGGAAAGTACTTAGTCTCATACTCCTCTTGCTCTATTAATAGAGCTTTCTGCACTGCTTCATAGTATGTAACTACTCCAAAAGGACTAACAGCTTTCTAATGTCTGACCTTAGGCCTCTAACAAATCTTTTGGCTTTCAACTCCACTAGTCCATGATATTGAGGAGCAAACCTCACCAACTGATTGAATTTGTGCTCATACTCTAGGACACTAAGGTTGTCCTGCCTTATACATCAAATTCAGCTTGCTTCATATCCTTGATAGCAGCACTAATGTACTACTCCTGGAATAGCTGTGTGAACTCTAGCCAGCTTAGCTCAATATCTCTTCCTGGCCTTCTGCTCTTTTGGAAAGCATACCTATCTTTGATGTTTCTCCACCACATCTCTGCACTGCCAACCAAGTTGTAAGTAGCAGCGACACCTTCTTGGTGGAGCTGAGTGGCATCTTCTTAAACATCTTTTCCAATGAAGATTAACCACTCCTCAACTCTTTTTGGCCGAGCTCTTCCATCAAACTGTGGAGGTCTTAGGCCTTGGAACCTCTCCAATAGTCTGACTTCATCAAGGCCTTCTAGATCTTCTGATTTGTTTCTCCTGGATCTATGAGAGCCCTTTGTATGGTGATGTTCTCTATGATCTCTCTGCCTTCTCCTGGTTCTTTTCTCATGGCCTTCCTCAATCTCATTCCTAGTGGAGGAATGGTCATAGACTGAGGGATTGGCCCTGGACACCTGACCAATCTCAAACCTTAGTCTTCTTCCTCTTGGATTTCTCCAATCTTCATCTTCCTCCTCAATGGTCTCATCATTTGTGTCTTCTATGCTTCTATAAGGAACATATTCAAATGTGTTCCTAGTACCCTTTTCCGGTTGCTGCTGTGCATCCTGAGCTAGTTCAGCTGGAGCTACTTGGACTCCTTCCTATTGTGCTTGAATAAGCCTTACTAAGTTTTCATTGATTAGAGCTAAGTTCCTCTGAAGCTCTAACCAAACCTAAGGCACCTTAGGGTTTAGCACCCCCAGATGGCCCTAATTCCCTCTATTCTGTCCATTTCTTTGTTACCCAAAATCAGTAGGAGGCCTTCGGGGTGGTTCCCCTCCCCATGTGGCAACCATGTTTATTTCCAGCATTGATGATTCATCATAGAGCACATATAAAGATCATTGGTATTTTAATGGTACTTGACACTAGCAGCTGACCAAACTGAGTTCATGTATGTAGATGCATGCAATGCAACTATATGTTATGTACATGTATAAACCATGCTTTGATACCAACTTTTGTTACCCACTCCGGGGTAGTCCAATTATGGTGCCAAAATTGTGCATTTAGACTCCCAGGATTGGTAATGTTCTGTAGACCATCAGAAAACTACCCTTAGTGTGCATACCCAAGTGGCCCTCTTGGGCACTATGTAAATACATGCATATTGGTCCAACCATCACACACATATTCACATTTCATGCACACCATGGTAGCAAAGAAGGAAAACACTAGCACAAGTCTTAATCTTGGCTACCACACATTAGGCAATCTTATTAAATTCTAGTGACCAGCCACTGTGCCTGTAACTTCCACTAATAAACTGTATCATTCTAGCCACATAGCCCCCTATTTTATTTGCTCCATTATCAAGTAGAAACTTAGAGCAAACCAAGGAATTTTTTTTTACATCAATAGCCCACCTATGGACCAAGTTATAGATTTTTTAAGTTGGTTACAAAATTCTGACCAAATGAACAGTAACCCAGCCAACTTTGCAACGTCATATCTTTGGTTACAGGGATCTAAATCTAGAAATTCTAAATCCAATTGAACCCTCTAGATGTTCTCTGGGTGTGGTCAAAATTTCATACCAGGATTCCTTCTACACAGGTAGATATAGAACTTTATGTGCAGAGTCAAAATTCTAGTCACTTTATGACCATTTTGCCCATACAATTTTTCCAAACCATGCAAACACTTCATTCAGAAGGGGAATGCCCTCCAAGGTTACCCCATATATGTCCATTACACATAGGAATTACATTCCCTTTATTTTAACAACTTTATGTGGTGAAAACAGAATGTACAAGTAAGCAGCCCATCTTTCACACTTAGGCAGCTTTGCACCACATCACTTACATAGCCAAACCATTACTCAAATGTTCACATACTTGTCTCATTTTACATAAACTACATTTAAATGCATACATGAACCACATAATGGTCTTAACTCAGCTAAATATAGACCCTCAGTTACAGGAGGTCCTAAGACACAATGGACTCCAAAAACAGGATGCTGGACAGCTGCTGCACAGCACAGTAAGTACCACCATTAAAAATAACAAATGTGCTACTAAAATCACCAAACTTTCCAGATCATAACTAGACAAATGGAAGTTCATGTACTTGAAATTTGAGATTAAAAGTCAAACAACAAAGGTTAGTTTGATGGTGATCTTTCAGCTGGACCTTAAATGACAGAATTGAGGGGAGTAAGTTTCATTGAGAAACTTAGTAAGGGTACCAATTGGATTCACTAGGCAATGTAACCATCATTAAAACCTGCATACAAATACACTAAAACAAAAAAACCACAATGCATATATACAAGATATAGCAACCAAATGCAGCAGCCAAACACAAACAACAAACACACGAAATGTGGCAGCAACATATACCATAGGTCAGTCCATAAAACACAGAATAAACATAACCAAATCACTATGGCAGCCCTGCTCAGGCTAACGCTTGGTGTTAGGAGGATTTTAATAGTAGTTAGTACTAACTTTGGGCCCTAGAAACCCTCACTTTACTACCGTCTCTGTGCACTTGACAATAGGTCACAAAACCTTCAATAAGTGCACTCCCCTCAAGAAGCTTGGTTCATCAAGCTCATGGCTCTCTTCCAAGCTTAGCCATAGCTCCATGGATGTTTGAAAATACAGAAAACAACCCATGAGAGCAAGAGAACCCTTATCAAAGTGGGTAGGCCGAAAATCAAGCTTCATCCTTGAAGTATCCAAGAAATAGATCTAGTTTGCTGCCAATTGCTTCCTTTTGCCTTCAATTTAAATCAATTGCAAGTTTGAACGTGTGGTGGCTATGGAGGAAGTATGGCTATTTTCTTGGGCTGGGGGAGGACGAAAATGAGAGAGGGATAAGTGATTTGGCCACTTAAATGGCCTTAAATGAGCTTAAGGGCACAAAACACACTTAACAAGCTTAACCTTGCTCTATGTCATTTTCTTTCTCACTAATTATGGTTTATTTGTCTTAAACTCATTGGTACACATGTGCCCAACATTTTTGACTAATTATCAAGTCTTGGCTGCCACCCCATGGTGGGATAACCCCACAATTCCACCGTTAGACTTAAGTCAAAAGCTTGAACACCTTAAGGTTTACACTGGGACATTTAGGTCCTTATTGCCTTTAGTGTTTCCTTTGTCCAGACTTGTCTTCCATGAGCAATTTGGCCCTCCAATAGCACTTTCATACAATTTATATCCTTCCCATAACTCTCCATGTCTCTTTCTTGAGAGTTTTGCAATTGAGTACCCGAATTTCAAAAACCTTACGAAAAAGTCCATAGGTTGCTTGACAAACAAGCAATCCTTAAGGCTTTTCTTGGGGATCAAGTTACCAACTTGGAACACTTTTAAGGAGGTGTTGATCATTCCTTTTACCCCTCACACTTCAATCATTATGGTGAGAATTACACAATATAATGGTTTTTAGCCATTATGACACACTTGTAATTCTCCCATTTTGTGAGGTGGTGACAAAAAGGGTTTTTCCTAAACTCACCCAATTGATAGACTTTCAACCAGAAGAATTCACATAGATGGTTTCATGAGTGTCTATGGGATTTAAGAAGGTTAGGAAAATTATGTGTGTGTTTTGTGTCCTTAATGCCTTTACCAATACATACACACATTCATGCACATACAACTAGATTATGTAATTATAGGCCATGCATGCATTTTCCCTAGTTTGTTATACTTAGTGCCTTAAGGCTTTCCTAATCCAAAATACATACAAGCCACAAGCCATGCTCTACTCAAAGTCCCCTTGCCATTAGTTACATATAGATATTTATAGGCCAAATTTTGCCTTCTACCTCCAGATTCATTCATTTTCCTCTGCTTTTAGCTTTTTATTCATTCATCTCTTCCCCTCTTCGACATGCACACATTGCACAAATAGCTTGAGGGATGCCAAAACCAGCTTGTTGAACTTTGTGTTAGAGTAGTGCCCAAAAGCCAATCATGAGATGATTGTATTTTGCAGATTGAGTCATGGAATTTTATTGAGGCATTAATCTAGTAATTGTGTTTCTTGTATTATTTTTGTGTGACATAATCAGACATAAATATAATCCTAAAATAATAGTATTCATAAATGTCCCTAGCCTACTATTATTGTGGAGTGGGTTCCAATAATACATAAAGACTAGCATATGTAGAGACTAATATGAGATATGTAGTCTAGATATGGATACAAGTTGGAGAACTTGTGCACCGGACTGACCCACCATGAGAACACTACCGGGATCAATATATGAGTGTTTAGATTCAATTAACATAGAGCTCCAAGTGATTCATCAAGCTCAGACAAACTTGAACTATGCATCCTGAAAGCAAACTAGCTATCTTACCATAATGCTTAAACCATCCATAGCACATTACATAGCCTCTAGTTCCTCCGACTATAGCCATCCCCTAGGGTAGCTCTTTTTCCTTCAAAATGTAGGACAAGAAGCTTCATATGGGTCCTTAGCTATCGATAAAATGCAATAAAGGAAGCTTGATCATACATCATATAACATATGCATCACCATGCATGCATCTAACAGCCTTCGTGCTTCAGTTTTGCTATATTTTTTTGTTATCCTTAGCTTTTTTCTTTTTTGTGCCTTTAGGATGTCTTGTGAGAGGTATGGCAAGGTCGCACAGCATTAGATGGTAGCAAAAAACAAGAAAGCATCAACCCACCAAAAGCGCCACCATTGGCCTACTATACACCACCATGCTTGGTTTTAGTTTTGGTTTTGTTGGCCCCTTCTAGTTTTGTATCTATCTCAGTGCTTAAGTAGGTATTTGGCTTGGATTTTTCATGTTATGATGGTGCCAAAATCCAGCTAAGAATCTGCATTGAAACCACCTTGAAAGACACAAGTCCAAGCGATGGCCAAATGGACTTAGCAGTCAAGGACTTTGACTAGACCTTTGTCCAATCACCTTTGAAGTAGCTCAAATCACTTAATATTGCCTTTTTTCATACCTTGCTATTCAAGTGGCATGTTTTAAGCACTAAATTCATGTATTAATTTGGTCAATTAGGTCCTCAAACTTTAAATTGAACATAGGTACACTTAGAGTGCATTCGATAGCTCCTTATTGTACTCTAAGGTGTTTTAATAGGTTCCTTGCATTTTTCACCTTCTCCTAGGCAACATTATAGCCTTTATTCTCATTTGAGATGTACACATCAACCTCATCTATTCTTTTTTAAGATTTTGGGCTTTAGGGCCTATACATGTCCATAGTTGCGCACAAAGGTATACCTACGGGTCTTATATTGTACCCTAGAGTGCTCCTTATCTTTCTCATGTGTTCTTAATTTTTCTTAGGCTTATGTAACTACCCTCAGTTTTATTTTAACCTTAGGTAGTAACATACACAATTCTCCTTAGATTTTTAGGCTTTAGAGCCTTCAATTCCCTATAAGTGAACACAAGGGTGCACTTCAAAGTCCCCTTGTGGTGCTTCTTGATTCTTCTGTGATGCTCTTACTATTTTTGCAAATCTTTCCCCAAACCATGGGGCTTCTTGTCAAGACCCATCATAGACCATATTTTAGTTACTTTTGGCTTAGGCACAGAGCACTCTTCTCTTTTCTTCCACTGATGTGCCCTTAGCAAGTCCTTGCGCCACAATATGAGTACTTAGTCTTGTATGTTCATTTTCTCCTTGTGTTTCATGACTTGAATTACCTATTCACACCATTTTAGTCATCATATTCATATAAGAATCATAGGCCCTAGCCCATGCAAGTGACGGGCATAACAAAATCCTGTAAAAGAGCCCAATTTTATTAAATGTGCTTGGTGCTTGCTTGGTCTCTTGAATTGAGCTAAAAGATTTAGTTATTATTTTGCTAAATAGAGGTATGATACTTGTATATTGGTCATGGAGATTGATTTAGTAACTTAGGACTTAAAATGGCTAAAAACTGGCACCGCTTGCTCATCCGCATCCCAAGGAACCATATATCTCTTGCCCAACAAGATATGCAAATGCACCGTATGGGCTGTGCATTCACAGCATAACCTAGAGCCACCATTGCATATGCAGAATGTGCATGGTGTGTACGCCCTAATTCTAGAATGGGTGTGGCTAGAATGCATGAACACCAAGGTGCTAGTGTACTTACATTAGGCCCAGAAGCCCTAGTTCATGCACAAGGGATTCCTTGAGAGTTTAGAATACCTCAAAGGACCCTAGCTAATCTTGTTAAGTTTCTACAAGACTAGGTAAACATTATTTTAGTAGGCTAACTAAGTAATAGTGGGTGTAGGAGTACCTTTGGTGAAGCTCTAGTGTACGTGTGGCTTTGGAAGTACCTTTGGTGAAAGTCTAGTGCACTTGTGACTTAGGCAAAGTGCACAAGTTAAGGCCTAGTCCACCCTAGGTAGAATGGGTGTGGGTTTGTAGGCTTTTGACCTAGTTTAGTCATAAAATGAGGCACAAGTGAACCTAGTGCCTTTGAGTAAGTTAGGTGATGGTTGGTGTATTTGCTTCCTAGATATCTTTTAACTTGAGACACAAGAAGGAACCTAGCACACTGTAGGCACTATGGGTAAAGGCTTAGAGTACTGGTAACCTAAGTAAGTGTGACATCGGGCACAAGTATTAGCCTAGTGCATCCTTGGTAAGTTTATTTTGAGGAGGTTTGGTACCCAAGTGAACTAGGAAAGCTTAATAGCTTAAGGCATTATGTCAAAGCCTAGTATGCCTTGTATAGGTGGGGACCTAATGCACTACAGGCGTAGACAGGCCTAAGGGCTTAAGGCAAGCTAGCATGTTTCTTGGAACTCAAGCAAGAAGCATCCACCATGTTATGTTTAAAAGTATAAAGGCAATGCAAGTCGTGGGCTAAGCACATTAGGAGCTAGTAAACTAAGTTTTCAAGTCAAGTCTATAAGCTTATTTTGGAGGCTCACTGCGTTGCCATCCATGGGTTGTGTCATGCCTATTTTTTACGATGGTTGGGTTATAGCCCTTCGGTTATCACCAAAAATGAGTTAAAGGCTAAGACTAATTAGGCACGAGGTATTGTCCATGTGAACACTAGGAAGATGAGGGGTATCAAAGGACCCTAACCCTTCAGACTAAAAGCGCGCATAGTAGAACCCCTTACTGGGAATCTTCATATTCTTACTCCTTTTAGTGTTGTTATGTATATCATTTCTAGCAAGAGCCGATGACCATAGGGGATTTGTAAGATCATAATTTTCAGGTAGGCACCCATATCGTTAATCAATATCAATTCTAGTTTTATTGGTTTTGTTGTTTGCAACTAATTATGCTTGTTTTTAGCCTTATAGATGTTTGTTGCATAAGGAAGGACATAGTGGAGCTTGGATCTCACTTGTATCCTTTTTCCATACATTTGTCTGCTTGTTTAGCCTCCAATGTCTCTAGGTCGAGTAGTAGTTTGAGTTGCCTTTGGGTATGTGTGTAGTCTTTATTTGTATAATGATGCATGTGCATGGTTATTACTTGTAGTGAAACTCACTGTCTTTTATTCTTTAACTTGTGTTTTAGTCATGTTTTATAAATCCTAGCAATGTTATGATTATTTTCTAATAAAAAAATTCATGCAAGAGCAATTTCATGCATAGTGTATATTAGGTTAATGACTAGGTGGATGAAATTTTTTTAAAAGAAACAGCAAATAACTACCAAATTGCAACTAGTATGAGCTTTGGTCCTATATTCTTCCTGTTAAGACCCAATTTTGGGAAAGGTTGCCACAAATGGTAGCAGAAAAGGGGAATGGGGGTGTCCATGAGGAGAAAAGAGCCCGAGGGCTTGATCATGAGACCTGGCATAACAAAAGGAGCCAAGAGGTTTGGATTTGATATAGGTGTTTATTTGTGTTGGTCAAGCCAAAAGGGCATGGCGGACTGTTTGTGTGGCTTGAGGTCCTAAATGTGTGAGGATTTAATGCATAAGGCTAAGGATTGTATATGGCTAGGCTAATGGTCGGGCATCCTAGCGAAGAGTACCTCAGTACCTTGCAATGGCATACTATTCTGGGAAATGTCTAGCTCAGGTGGTGACAAGGTAACTTGGGTGGTAGCCTTAGGGGATGCTTGGTAAAGGAGTGGGTTGGTAGATCGGTCAGCAAGAGTCTAGAAAAGGCTTCATTGGCAGCCTTTCTTTGGGTAAAATAACGGTATCGCTCGGGTGCAATTCCTTTAAGGTGCAAAGGTATAGTAGCACCTTAGGCGTAGGTGTTTTGAGCATTAAAGGTGCTAATTATCCATGCATGAAATACGTTGGCAACTTAAACTTTGCACCACACTAAGCCCAAATAGTCAAGGAACATAGGCAGCTCCAAGAATTCTTTCCATAAGACACACTGAGTAATCATTCATGCACCATCACTTATAATCTACATCAACTCGATGAAACCCCGCAACGTACAATTAATGATATTTTGGGCTAGTGAAAGTTGGCAAGCTCATGGGGAATACATAGATGCATGCTCAATGGTAAAATGGACTAATGGGTGGTTTTTGTGCTTGTTTATTTGTTTGCTTGTGTAAGAACTGTGAGAGTCATGTACCCAAAAGGGCATGATATGATTATCATTATAAGATATGGATTATGCAATGGAATGATTTAGTCTAATTAAGGGATTAATTAGGCATTAATAATATGGTTCCTCACAATCACATTTTCCAAAAAGGCTTATTCAACATCTAATTTAATGAAGGATCTTTTGTGAGGGGGTCAAAGTTATGTTTGTTTTGCCTACTGGGTCATGCTTTGTGGTAAACCTTAAGACTATGCTAAATAATTTCTGGATTAATTCTAGGCATGTCCTCCAGCATGTAGGCTAACAGGATTTTATTTGAATGCAAGAAAAGTACGAGCTAATGCTCATTGATGCCTTTCCGCATCTTCGTTGTGCAACATGGTGAGCTTGGAGCAGGTACTTCCGGTGAAGGAACGCCTAGATAAGGGGCCTCCGGTGGGAGAAGGACTACAAGGACTCAGAAAAGCAAGGGTTAGGAGCTCCCCGAAGTATTTTTCGGGGGAGCAGCCTCCGACACCCAAGTCAATACTTTTTTAGAGTAGAGAAAGGGAATAGTAAGCAGAGTATAGCAAGAGTTCCCTGTTACCTCTTCTTTATCCTTATGAAAGCACTGTGCAACTATTTATAGGAGGGCACAGGGAGAAGGCCGTTTGACATGGCCTACTGAGATGGTGACATGTGTTCGGCCAGATTTAGTCCCTACCTCTGCAGAGGGCTCTTCCGGTTGGCCTTAGGCCGTTTTGACCAAGGGTGCCGGCGGGGGTGCTGTGACAGCGGTGCCTGTGTCAGGGGGATGTCAGAGGCTCCTCAGCCGTTTTGTCATATGTCCACGTGGCCTTTTCGGGGGATCGAACTCCTTCGGAGTACAGAGCTCATTCAGGGAGGTGAGATCCTTTGGAGGAAGGTCCCTTATTCGTACAAGGCACCTTTGGTTTGGCTCTCTCGAGGTCAGGCTCGAGTACCTGATGATGGCACTTCATGAGCACGCTTCGAGGGTGTCCTAAAGAGTATCTGAATGTGGTTTTGGCTACGTGAGGTCGGCGCGAGGTCAACCTCGGGAAGGGTGGTGACCCCTTTTGGCCGAAGTTGGTCCTATGGGTTTCCTGAGGGTAGCGCCTATCCGGCTTGTCCGAGGGTGTTGAGGCCCTCTCTTTGCCAGGGTCTAGTCATGTCTGTTTCGACCGGAGGTGGTGTGTTGGCGAAGGGTGGTGCGCACAAGCGAAGTCCTTCAGGGAGCAACAGCCCTTTGGCTACCACATGGCCCCCTCGAAAAATGGAAGATGTTTCTTCGGTATGGGGAGTTTCGGGAGCCTTTTTGTGGTCAAGCAATGCTTGGTCTTGTTTCCATGATGGGCTTCCATCTGAAGTCTGCATCTTTGCTGGAGGGAAATCCGGCAAACTAAGGTACTCTACTGAGGTAATTCCTTTGGTGTTTGAGTGGTGCCCTAGGCCCTTCCACCGAGGTCATCGTCTGAGGCCTGTACATCCACTGACCTTTCTGTCAGTGAATCATTTCATCTTTCCATGCAGATGGGCGCGTCACTTTGGATAGGGTTATGTAGGTCTGCCATTTTTTAGGGTCGTGCCTGATGGCCTTGGGCCTCATCGTTGTGAGTCATGATGACTACTGAGGAGACTTCTAGGAGGAAGAACGCCTGGAAGGTGGATCGCCCCAAGGAGAGTACCTGAAAAGCTGGAAAACAGGGTTAGGAGGCCTCCGGAGTGTTTTTCCGGGGGGGGGAGCCTCCGACGCCCAAGTCAGTGGTGGCCGGAAAAAGGGGAAAGTCACTAGCTCAAAGAGAAAGGCAGAAAAGTCTCGCCTGGTATTTTCTCAGAGTGTGGGAGCTGTATCTCCGGCCTACCAACCTTCTGTCAAGTATTTATTTCCTGTATATATAGGAATACCTAGCCTGTTCAAATCATGACACGTGTGCGGTCGGATGCTCCTGAACTTCTGGGCGTAGGGGACAGATAGTTGGTAACTAGATGGCCTCGAGCCTTGTGCTGAGACGGGCCATGATGTGATTCTGATGGCGTCTGTGCGTTAGGGCGACTTTTTACGTCTGTGGTGGGACGTGTCAGAGGCTTCCTTAAATGCTTCCTTAAATGCGCCTGCCGTACTCCCGAGGTCCCTGGGCGAGGTCATCCTCTAGTTCGAACAGAGCCTCTTCGGGAAGCACACCCTCAGTTCGGGGGTTCCCAGTTCCAGGGGGTTCCGCCTTCGGGGATATCATGTTCGGGCAGCAATGTCTGGTGCCACTTTTCCGAAGGCGCGCTGTTCACAACCTTGGGGGGCGAATGGAGTCCTCAAGTTTTACTGGCGTGCCGAGGCTCGGGGCTCTCCGGCTATCTCCCGAGGTGCATGATTCCACCTGTTCCCGGGAAGCGCCAGTTCTTCTGGCCATTGTTGTGGCAGGGTGTTCGGCCAGATTGAGGCGATAGCCTTTGGCTATCACATGCCCCCCTCTGGAAAGCCGAAGTGAAGACTTCGGTTTGCATCTCTTTCCGAGGTTGTTGTTGGGAGTCTTGTTGGGAAGCATAACCTGTTCCGAGGTCGCACCTTTTGCCCGAGGCTCTGGGCTGTCCGGCCTTGGCCTATTCTTTGGTGTCTCCGAGGCAAAGCCTGTGCCGAAGATACACCTCTTGCCCAAAAGTCATGGGCTGTTCAGCCATAGCCTGTCTCTTGGTGTCCTCGAGGTGGCCTGCTTTTTATTTCTGCAGGTTTGATGGCCAAGCGTGTCAGACTGAGCGGCGCGTCTCCATTTCTCAGGGATGTCAAACGACGTGTCCCAATCAGGAGGTGTGTCCCGGTTTTCCAGGGACGTTTGGGGAGGCACGTCCCCTATTTCTGCACAGCGGTTGACACGCGGCTTCTTGCCATTGGAGGAGAGGCACGTCATTTACAGAGGGCGCGCCTTTTCGGGTGCAGTGGGCAGTTACTGCGACGGTTCGCCTCCAATGGGTACTTATGATGTCTTTTCGGTTACCCACCTTTGGCCTATAAATAGCCCATTCCATCATAAGTCCCACTTACTGTTTTTCTGCTCTTTCTCTGCTTTGCCCTCTGTTCTTGCGTTTTATCTTGCTTTCTGTGGCAGAGCTTCTTTAATCAGAGCTTTTCCTACCAACTTTCACGACGGCGTCCTCAGGCAAATCTTTTGGTGGGTTTTGATTTCCAGAGTACTCTGATTCCTCTGTTTTTCTGAGTTTTTCTGGAAAACTGTTGTTTTTTCCAAACTCGTCTTCTGAGTTTTTTCTGGAAACTATTTTCTTTTCCATCTCAAACTCTTTTTCATGTCTACGATGCCTGTTCCCGAGAGCTGGAAACGTCTTCTGGCCCATCCTTGCTGTACCACCCCCGAAAAACTAGAGAGGTGGAAGAAAAAATTCTTTCTTCCGTCTTACGCTGTGACCAGGCTGCCTCGTTCTAGCCATTTTGCTTTTTCAAACCGTGGCGATGAGGTTACCGTCTTCCGAGCCCAACTGAAGGCCGGACTTCGGTATCCTCCCCCGAAGGTGGTTTGCGAGTTCTGCCAATTCCATGGCATTGCCGTGAACCAGCTTCCCCCGAACGCGTACTGCTATTTTAACGCCTACCTCTGCATGTGTGGCGTGTTCAGGATAGAGCCCCACTTCATCATTTTCATGCAGTACTACAAGCTTTATGTGGTCCCGAAGGGTGGCTTCTATTTCCTGCTGCCTCGGGGATCCGGGAGCAAAAAATTCACCTTCACCTTCGACACGAAGGATAGCTGGCGGGGGTGGCAGCCTAAGTTCTTTTTCCTAAAGGTGGATAAGAACTGGTCTGATGTCCCGACCAGCTGGGCTCAGGGAGTGCTGAACGCAGACGTCGTTGATCCGAGGATGCTGCTGACCCCACCGTTGGCTTCCGTGTTCGCGGATTTCGACGCCCGCATTCGGGCAGTCGCTGACTGGGCTCCCGAGGTCTCTCCTCGTGCTCTTTACCCCTTTCCTATCAACTTGAGGTTAATGACCGAAGAAGTCCTTCGGGAGCTGAAAGTGGTTAAGGAGCACGTGACTGACCTCAATATGCCCGCTCCCGCCATCGCCGGGAAGGACTCCTGGCTGGTCAAGCTCCTTAAGGGGGAGACTTCTTTCGAAACTTTTGTCGAAAGTGAGTAATCTTCCACCCCTTTATACTTTTTCCTCGGACTTACGCTGATATTTCTTCTCTTTTTCAGAGATGGGCGATGGGGCTGCCGCCTATTACAAGGCCCTCTTTTCTGGCCAAGTGGAGAAGGGGGAGCAGACAAAGAAGGCGGCTTCCCGAAGAAGGAAGACGACAGGGGCGGGACCCTCGGCGAAGTGAGCTAGGAAGGCTCTCCAGCCTCCTCAGCCAGAGCTTTTGGAAGAAGAAGCTGGCGAAGAGGCTGGTCTTGTTGAAATTCCACCGGCCGAGGTCCCCGCTACTTCCGCCGAGGTGCCTCCTCCCGACCTCGAGGCCCCCAGAAACACTGTACTGGTAGAAGTACCCACTGCCGAGGAGCGGTATCGGCTAAAGGGTAAGGGTCTTTCTTCCGAGGGGCCCGAGGATCCTGAGGACACTGTCTCCGAGGTTCCTCCAGGTATGCCTTCAGGCGAAGTTCAGCTCCTTTACCTTTCGCGAATTTTTCTTCTGCTCCTAACTTCCTTCTTACTTTCAGAGGAGCCCCTTGCTGCTGGCTGGAGGGCCATTCATGAGAGGAAACGGGCCCTCCGTGATGCCATAATCCCTGAGGGGAAGATCCCCTTGGAGCCCTTTTCGACAATCACGGAGGATATGAATTTACTCTCCGACGATTGTCCAAAAATGACAAAGGAGATTTGGAAGGGGATGACCACTGACGCCTCCTTCCGGGCCATTGCGGCGGCTCACCCGGGGGATAATACCCTCGCCGCAAAAGTCACCGAGCATGCTGCTCAGGTATAGTCTTTACACTCTTTTTCCTCAATTTTCTAAGTGTTTAGACTTGTACTAACCTGGACTTTTGCCTTGCCGTAGCTGCTGGAGTACGCTGGTTATCTCCGAGTTCGGGTGGCCAGACAGGCTGCCTCCAAGGATGCGACTTCGCGGGAACTCAGTGAAGCGAAGGCTTCACTTGCGAAGGTGATCGCCAGCAACCAGCAGCTGACAGCGGATTGTTCTCAGCAAATCGCCGCCGTTCGGGAGGAGTTCTCGAAGAAAAGAGAAGAACTTGAAAAGGACTCCTCCCGGAAGATTGCCGACCTCGGCGACCAAGTAAAGGGGCTGCTCGCCGCCAACGGAGATCTTGTCAAGGACAAGGCTATTTCTGACAGTCTTGCGTTGAGGTTGACGGATGAGAACAATGCTCTTCGAGCCGAGGTCGAGGCTCTGAAGAATGAGTTCGGAGAGACTCTGGGGATAAGCGAGCTGGAAGAGGAGGTTGCTAAGCTGAGGGACGAGGTCAACGTCCTTGGCGTTCAAAAACGTACTTCTGATCAAATGGCCAAGGTCGCCTTTCAGGACGGCTTCTGCCTTGCTCGGCACCAGGTCCTGCAGAGGTTCCCAGATTTGGACCTCTCTTTTCTGGAGGGCCTAAATATTCCTGAGGGACCTCGGTGGCAGTGGTCCAAGGTCAAGCATCTGAAGCTTCCCGGTCTTCGTCCGCCCGGCTCTCCCTAGTTTACTTTAGGGCTCATCTTATTTTTCTCCTTTGTGCTCCTTCTTTGGACACTTCTTTTGTAAGGCGGCGTTTGCTCTAAGTGAACAATCTTTTGGCTAAGTCCTTTCTTGCAAGTTTCTTCATTTCCACTGTCCCGAACACGTTCGCTCAAGAGACTTTCGGGAAACCTGCAACCAAAGAAACTTTTTACCTTCCTATGTCCCGAGTGTGCTTCGCTGAAGAGACTTTCTGGAAAGTTTGTAAAAATTTGGCTAAGTCTTTTGCAGGCTTTTTGTTCCCTTTTATCCCGAACATGTTCGCTCAAGGGACTTCGGGAAACCTTCAGCCAAATTTTTCTGTCTTCCTATTGTCCCGAGCAAATTTGCTCAAGGGCCTTAGGAAAATTTTCACGAGATTCCTCATTTCCCTTTTTCCCGAGCACGTTCGCTCAAGGGTGTTCGGAAATAACCTCTGCTTTTGTTTTGGCGTGTACTTTTGCGAGATTCTTGCTTTCCCTTTTTCCCGAGCATGTTCGCTCAAGGGTGTTCGGAAATAACCTCTGCTTTTGTTTTGGCGTGTACTTTTGCGAGATTCTTGCTTTCCCTTTTTTCCGAGCATGTACGCTCAAGGGTGTTCGGAAAATTTTCTCTGCTCTGATTATGCCGAGTACCTTTGCAAGATTCTTGTTTCCCATTTTTCCCGAGCATAGTGGCTCAAGGGCCTTCGGGAAGTCACATCTGCTTTTTTGGTGGTGAGCACCTTCGCGGAATTCTGTCTTGGACAATTTGGTATACTTAAGAATTTTTCTCAAGACCATTCTTCTCCAGACCATTCTGTACTTAGAATATTTCTTGTACAATATATCTCTTCCGCTCAACCTTAGGCGTAGAATTTTTTCAAGGCGTCTGAATGCCAAGTGTTTTTCAATTCTACGCCTTCGGCGTCGCCAAGCTTGTACACGCCTTTTCGTACTTCGGCGAGAACCAGATAAGGTCCTTCCCAATTTGCGTGAAGTACTCCGTGAGATGGCCTTCGAGGTGCAAAGTCGGCCTTTCGGAGAACGAGGTCTCCTTTTTTGATTTCTTTTGGCCTGGCTTTTAAGTTGATAGCCGCGGCCACCCTTTGCTGGAAAGCTTTTCTTCTCAGCTCGGCTATTTCTCTGTGTTCGGTCACAAGGTCGAGCTTAGTTCTCAGACCGAGGTCATTTCCGCCTTCATCAAATACTTGCACCCGTATTGAAGGCTGAACTATCTCTATTGGGATAATGGCCTCTGTTCCGAAGATGAGTGAGAAGGGAGTTTCCCCTGTGGCTCTTCGTGGCGTCGTTCGGTAGCTCCATAATACACTTTGGAGTTCTCCTGGCCATTTCCCTTTGGCTTCCCCAAGTCTCTTTTTCAGGCCATCTTTTATGGTCCTGTTTGATACTTCCACCTGCCCATTGCTTTGGGGGTGAGCTACTGGGGCGAAGTGCATCTTTATTCCGAGGTCGCTGATGAATTCCTGGAATCCTTTGTCTATGAACTGGGATCCATTATCAGCTACTAGTACCTTCGGTATGCCAAATCTGCATACGATGTTCTTCCATACGAACTTCTGCACTTCTTTTGCCGAGATAGTTGTTAGCGGTTCTGCCTCTACCCACTTTGAGAAATAGTCCACTGCTACCACGCAGAATTTCACGCCTCCGGGCGCTGTGGGGAGTGGCCCAATGAGGTCTATACCCCAGACTGCGAAGGGCCAAGGATAGTCTGCCGACGTTACCATTTCCGAGGGTATCCTCTGGATTTTTGCATGTCTCTGGCAACTACCGCACTTCTGGACGAACTGCCTTGCGTCCTTTCTCAGGGTAGGCCAGAAGTATCCTTGGCGGAGTATCACTGCTGCAAGGGCATCAGTTCCGATGTGCGAGCCGCACATGCCTTCGTGAACTTCTTCGAGGACCATCTCAGTATCCTCTTCGCCCACACATCTCAGCAGCGGATTTGCATATCCTTGCCGATATAACTCTTCACCAATCAGGAAGAATCTTCCGGCGCGTCTTCGCAGTCTTGCAGCATTGCTGGCGTCTTCGGGAAGCTCATTCTCTGCGAGGTATTTCTTTATGGGGTCCTTCCACCCTGTTCCCGAGATCGTTACGCTTAGCACGGAGATGCTTGGATGGTCTAGCACCTCGGTGTATGTTTTGGACTTCGCTAAGCAATCTGCCTCAGTGTTATTTCGTCGGGGTACATTTTCGATCCGCACGGCGTCAAATTCTTGGATGAGTTTTGTTACCAGCTCGTGGTATTTTGCCAAGATTGGGTCCTTCGCCCCATAATCTCCTGCCGTCTGCCGAACTACCAGCTGGGAATCGCTATGAGCCCTTAAGTTTCTCACGCCAATCTTTCTGGCCAAGCGTAATCCCGCTATGAGGGCTTCATACTCAGCCACATTATTGGTGACGTTGAAGCTGAACTTGATAGCCTTCATCACCTCTAGGCCTTCGGGTCCTCTGATAACTATTCCAGCTCCCTGGTGTTCGGACCCCGAGGCTCCGTCAACATGCAAGGTCCATTATGGCTCACCTTCTTTCGGATCTGAGTGGTTCTCCTCAGTGGTGGGTATTTCGGCGATAAAATCTGCCAATGCTTGGGCTTTTATGGCCTTCCGAGGCTCATACGTGATTTCGTGTTCGCCAAGCTCTATGCACCACTTGGAGAGCCTTCCCGAATGATCAACTCTCTTCATAACATCCCGTAGTGGTAGACTACTCCGGACGATGATGGGGTGAGCCTGGAAATATGGTCGCAGTCTTCTTCCTGCAAGCACCAAGGCGTATATAGCTTTTTGAAGCAAAGGGTACCTGACTTCGGCGCCATATAGGGACTTGCTGACGTAGTAGACCGGCCATTGTTTCGGCCCTTCTTCTTTTACCAGGACCGAGCTCATGGCCTTTTCTGTGACGGCGAGGTACAGTACGAGGGGTTCTCCCTCCCGAGGTTGTCGCAGAGTCGGCAGGCTGGCCAGGTAGACTTTGAGTTCTTCCCAGGCCTTTTGGCAATCTTCATCCCAAGGATGATTGTTTCTTCCGTGGTCGCCTTCCATCTTTGCTGCCTTTGTGAGGACTTTGAAGAAAGGTCTACACCTATCTCCGTACCTGGAAATAAACCTGCTCAGAGAGGTTATTCTTCCGGTTAGTCTCTGCACGTCTTTGACTGTGGCAGGAGTTCGGAACTCAAGTAGAGCCTTAATCTTCTCAGGATTGGCGTCGATGCCTCTTTCGGATACCATGTACCCAAGGAATTTTCCCGACGTCACGCCGAAGATACATTTCTCGGGATTAAGGCGAATCCCGAAGGCTCTGAGCTTTTGGAAGGTTTCCTCCAAATCTGCAACGTGGTAGCCGGGCAGCTTGCTTTTGACTATCATATCATCAACATATACTTCCATGTTTCTCCCCATTTGGTCCTTGAAGACCTTGTTCATCAGTCTCTGGTAGGTGGCTCCTGCATTTTTCAGCCCGAAGGGCATTCTGACATAGCAGTACGTTCCTCCCTCGGTGATGAAGGCAGTTTTCTCTCCATCTTCGGGGTCCATCCTTATCTGATGGTAGCCGCTGAAGGCATCTAGGAAGCTCAGGAGCCCGTATTCGGCCGTTGAATCTACCAGTTGATCTATTGGCGGGAGGGGAAATGAGTCTTTCGGGCAAGCATCGTTCAAGTTTCTGAAATCGATGCACATCCGGAGTTTGCTGCTACCTTCTTTTGTGGCGATGACCACGTTGCTTAACCATTCGGGGTATTTTACCTCCCTGATAACTTCAGCATCCAATAGGCGCTGGACTTCGGTTCTCACGAAGTTGCTTTTGTGGGCTGAGATGCTTCGTTTCTTTTGCCTGATAGGCTTTGCTTCCGGGCTTACTTTGAGGCTGTGCTGTATTATGCCAGGGTTCACTCCTGGCATGTCTTTCGGCGAGTAGGCAAACAGATCTTTATTTTTCAGCAGAAAGGATACAAGAATTTCCTTATCACCTTTGGCCAAGCTCTTCCCTATTCGGGTAGACTGTCCTGGGACAAGATCTACTGCTTCCATTTCTGCTTCTGCGGGATTTCCTTCTTTGCCTTTCTCCTGCGCCTTTGCCTCCACTGTTTGTGTAGAGTTGTTTGCCGGAGCCTTTCGTGCTTTTACAAACACCTTTCTTACCTCGGCTTGGTCGATGAAGACCTCTGCATCTCCATCCTTGGTGGCGAATGTGACAGTCAAGTACTTCACATCGGGGCGAATGTGCAGGTTCCCCTGAGTCTGCCTTCCAAGGATGGCGTTGTACGAAGACGGGACGTCCATGACGATGAATCTTGCCATTGTGGACGCGTACAACTCAGCTGCTCCGTCTACGGAAGTGCCTTTTATCATCAAGGGGAGGTCGATCCATCCGAGGACGGGTAGTTCGGATGGCCCAACGCCGAAGGTGGGCGTGGTGACAGGTTTAAGCTCGTTGCTGGAGATGCCCAAGCTCGGCAGTAAGTGCGAAAATAGGACGTCAGCATTTGAGCCATCATCAAGCAACACTCTCTTGACGTCCCAGTTCCCTATTCTCGCCATTATCAGCAGCGGGTCGTCGTGGGGGAAGACGACGGTGGAGCCATCTTTGCGAGCCAGTTTCTTTGATGGACTTTGATACTCCATAACCGCAATTTCTCTGGCCTTCCGCTTTCTTTCCGAGGATGGGAACCCCGTGGTGATGGTTTGGATGACCCCTACTGGAGGTGGAAGGCGCCTTTTTGGACTTCTATTTCTCCACCTGTCTGAGTCATAGTCCTCATTTTTGGCCCTCTCTTCCTCCTCTTTTCTGCCTTTTGGGGAGGGCATCCGCAGGTATTTGCGAAGCTGGCCCTGTTTGATCAGCGACTCTATGTACTTCTTCAGCTGGAAGCAGTCTTCGGTGTCAAGTCCGTGGTCGCGATGAAACTGGCAGAACATCTTGGCATTCTTCTTATTATCGGCGGCCATGGCCTTTGGCCGCCAAATCTGCGTCCCTTGCCTTTCCAGCGCCATGAGAATGTTGGTCCGTGTCGTGCTCAAGGGCGTGAAACTTTGAGGTTTCCTTCCTCGCATTCGTCGTGGTCGACCTGTGTGTTCAGAAAGATGCCGAGCTTGCTGACTGGACCCTTCGGCGTGGTGATGATCAGACTTCGGCCCCGCCATCCTCAATTCCTCGGCTGTCATGTGCTGCTCTGCCCTTCGGTAAAATTCTCCGAGGGTCTCCGGGGGGTCCTTTGAGAACTCGTAGAACAGCTGTGAGTCACGCCGAAGGCCCCGTGTCATAGCGAGGATGCGGATTTTGGGCCGGAAGTCCGGGATGCTGAGTGCTTCCCTGTTGAATCGTTCGACATAGTCTCGGATCGTCTCTCCGTTTCTCTGCTCTATGTCGAACATCTGCACAGGCATTTTGGCCGTCGGCCTGCTCCCAATGAACTGCTGGGTGAAGGCTGTGGACAACTCCTGAAACTCAGTGATAGTCCCTGGGGGCAAGGAATTGTACCATGCTGTTGCTGGGCCCGTGAGGGTGACTTCGAAGCATTTGCACATGGAAGCGTCATCAGCTCCGTGCATTATCATGCTCCGCCTGTACTTCGTCAGATGGGCCTGTGGATCAGTCCGGCCGTCATAGATCTCCAGCCTAGGCACTCTGAAGTCGCCTGGCATAGCTGCCTCAACGACGGCGCGAATAAACGGGGAGCCATCTTCGCATAATGCCCCCGACAGCCTGTCCCAAACGGGTTTTCTGGTCACTTGCTTCTCCACTCTGTCCAGCCGTGCCAATATCCTTTCCATAAGCGCAGTGGCGCTATAACCATTTTCGCGGGAGGGAGATCGACGGCGCCTTTTCGGGGAGCGAGTTCGGCGCGGGGGGGTCAGGGACCTCGCCTCGGGCGACGAACTGCTTCGCTGTGAGACTCTCGGTCGCTTGGACCCGGTTTGTCCCACAGGCCGTTTCCCGAGGGCTATATCTTCTATGGATGATTCTCCGCGAGGCTCTCCACTTCCTGAACTGCGGTGTGTAGACTTGGGGCTTCTCTCCCGAGGGCGTGCTGATGAGGAGGGTTTCTGGGCCTGTGACTGCTGTGGCCATCTTCGGTCGATCTGCTGAGTCATTTCAGCAACGACCGAGCGCTGAAAGTCCCTCAAGAAGCTCATGGTGATTACCAGAGGGCGGTCCTCCTCGGGCGTAGAAGTCTTTGGGAGTGTCTGCTCAGCGGCCGGTTGTATCTCAGGCGCAGACGAGGACCTTGGGAGTCCCTTGTCCTTAGAACGCCGAGTCTCAACGACGGCGATTTGCAAGCGGGTTCCCACAGACGGCGCCAAATGATGGCCTTGGGCCTCATCGTTGTGAGTCATGATGACTGCTGAGGAGACTTCTAGGAGGAAGAACGCCTGGAAGGTGGATCGCCCCAAGGAGAGTACCTGAAAAGCTGGAAAACAGGGTTAGGAGGCCCCCGGAGTGTTTTTCCGGGGGGGGAGCCTCCGACGCCCAAGTCAGTGGTGGCCGGAAAAAGGGGAAAGCCACTAGCTCAAAGAGAAAGGAAGAAAAGTCTCGCCTGGTATTTTCTCAGAGTGTGGGAGCTGTATCTCCGGCCTACCAACCTCCTGTCAAGTATTTATTTCCTGTATATATAGGAATACCTAGCCCGTTCAGATCATGACACGTGTGCGGTCGGATGCTCCTGAACTTCTGGGCGTAGGGGACAGATAGTTGGTAACTAGATGGCCTCGAGCCTTGTGCTGAGACGGGCCATGATGTGATTCTGATGGCGTCTGCGCGTCAGGGTGACTTTTTACGTCTGTGGTGGGACGTGTCAGAGGCTTCCTTAAATGCGCCTGCCGTACTCCCGAGGTCCCTGGGCGAGGTCATCCTCTAGTTCGAACAGAGCCTCTTCGGGAAGCACACCCTCAGTTCGGGGGTTCCCAGTTCCAGGGGGTTCCGCCTTCGGGGATATCATGTTCGGGCAGCAATGTCTGGTGCCACTTTTCCGAAGGCGCGCTGTTCACAACCTTGGGGGGCGAATGGAGTCCTCAAGTTTTACTGGCGTGCCGAGGCTCGGGGCTCTCCGGCTATCTCCCGAGGTGCATAATTCCACCTGTTCCCGGGAAGCGCCAGTTCTTCTGGCCATTGTTGTGGCAGGGTGTTCGGCCAGATTGAGGCGATAGCCTTTGGCTATCAGTGCCCTCGTTTCCAGTGTTAGTCTACACATGGCAGCTGATGAGTGGTGAATGGTTATGCCGGTTACATCAATTGCGTCTCGTCGCCTTTGAGGAGCAATAATGACAACGTTTTACGTACGCCCTTCGGCCTATATGAACCCCTCTTGCCCCAGACGACACTATTTTCCTTTGCTTTTGTTTGCTCCAGAACTCTCTCTCGTCTTTCTTCTCCTTCCGGCAGCGATTCTAGCGGCGGAGCAATTTCCGGCAACCCTTTACGACGGCGTCCAAGAATCCAAATTTTGGCAAAACTTTTGGTGGGTCTTTTTTTTTTTAAGTTCTTCCTTCTTTCTGAAGTCGTTTGTTCCAAAGTTTTACTTTTTTTTTTCGAAGTCCTTTGGTTCTCTTTCTTTAGTTTTCCCGAAGCTACCTCTCTTCTCTTTGAGAAATGTCAAACCCTGCTCCACTGATGACCGTCCGTCCTATTCCCGAGAGTTTTCTCCCCTTTGAGTCTCATCCATGTAGCACTACTTCGGAGAAAATGAAGAAGTGGGTAGCGAAATTCTATCTCCCTACTTATGCTGTCCCGAGACTACCTACTTCGGGCATGTATGGTTACATGGCTCATTCTGATGAGATCACCGTTTCCCGAGCCCAACTGAAGGCCGGTCTTCGGTATCATCCCCTGCGCGTGGTGTGTGAGTTCTGCAGGTTCCATGGGATTGCCATGAACCAGCTTCCTCCAAATTCCTATTCTTATTTTAACATTTTTCTTTGCATGTGTGGGATCTTTAAGATAAGACCCCATTTTCTTTTCTTCATGCAATACTATAAGCTCCACCCGGTCCCGAAGGGTGGTTTCTACTTCTTACTTCTTCGGGGATCAGGGAGCAAGAAGTTCACCTTTCCTTTCGGGACGAAGGACAGCTGGCGGGGGTGGCAAAAAAAGTTCATTTTCCTGTCAGTTCCCAAAAGATGATGCTACATTCCGACCAGATGGGCTTCGGGGGTGTTGAAGACTGACATGGTTAACCCTCGGAAGCTGCTGACCTCTAGGTTGGTCATGGAATTTGATGAGTTTGACAGACAGATTCATGCCATTGCGGACTGGGACTCCGAGGTCCCTCCGCGTTCCTTATACCTCTTTCCCATTAAGTTGGACCTTATGTCTGAAGAGGTCCTTCGGGAACTAGGGGTAATCCACGAGCATAAGTTCGACTTCAACCTGCCCATGCCTGTTCTCCCAGGGAAGAAGGCATGGCTGGTGATGCTTCTCCGCGCCAAGATTTCATACGAGGCTTTTGCCGAGAGTAATTTATCTCCCAGGCTTTGCTACTTATATTCCTTTTACAGAGATGGGTGATCAATCTGCGAAGTTCTATAAGTCCTTTTTTCTCGGTCAGGCCGAGAAGGGGGAGCAGACATAAAGGAAGGCACTTGCGAAGAGGAAGAAGACTTTTGGGGGGCTATAAAAGGCAAAGAAAGCCAAAGCCGATGCCCTTCACCCTCCCCCCGAAGACATCGTGGAGCTGCAGGATCAGTCACCTGCCTAGTGTCTGCCCACGCCGATCCATCTTCGGATCTTGCCATCCTCAGGACACTTTTGAGTCTGGATGCTGCGACTGAGACATCGGTCGAAGGTACTTCGGCTCAGGAGCTCGAGGAGAACCGAAGAAGGGAAGGCAAAAACATTCCCGGTGAAGTCTGTGAGGCAGACGAGGCTGAGGATGCAGTCACCGAGGTTCCACCAGGTTTGTTTCTTAGCCATTCCTCTATGAATCTTAGTGTTTTTGGTATCTTCGATCTTGTAGAAGAATGTCTAAGGATGACGTACTAACGGAACTTCGGCGTGATCTTGCAGAAGAGATGGTACCTGCTCCTTGGGTGGAAGCTCATGCCCGGAAGAGGGCCCTTCGGGATAGCCATATCCTGAAGGACATGGTACCGAGGGAGCCCATGTGGTCTTTCACAGAGGACATGAACTTGTTCTCTAAAGGCAACCAGTTGATGGCTCCCCAAATGGTGAAGGGTGTGCTGACGAACGCCACCTTTCAGTTGCTCATCGCCTAATGTCCAAACGAGGAGATCCAAGCGGCGAGGATGAGCGACCACGCCGCCTAGGTAGATTTCTTCTTTCTTTCTTTTGGGACTTAGAAAAATTTTCTTCTGAGTTTTTGTTGCCCTTTGACCTTTACTCGGGGCTTTTTTTCTGAAGCTCTTGGCATATAGCGGATATTTCCAAGCTTGGGCGGCAAAGCAGACTTAGGTTTGCTCTCGGACCGAGGATTCTCTAAAGAAGATGAAGGATTTTTGTGCCCAATAGTCCTCAAATACGGCAAAGTGAACAAAATCATCTAGGAGGACGTGGAGAATCTTCGGGCCGAGCTTCGGGACAGTAAGAAGGAGCTCCTTCTTGATTTTTCGGCCAAGGTTGAGGACCTCGGCGCAAAGTATGCCATTCTTTCTTTGGAGAACGATGCCCTTTTGGAAAGAAAGAGTAGATGACGCTGAAAACCTTACGAAGGCGCTTGCTTTGAACGCTGAGCTCCAAGCCGAGGTTGATCGGTTGAAGAAGGAGGCCAAGAAGAAGAAGAAGAAGAAAAAGCTTGAGAAGGAGGTTGCTAAGCTCACCTCCGAGCTGGAGACTCTGAGTGCCGAGAAGGACCAATCCGACCAGATGACGAAAGTTTCTTATCAAGACTGTTTTTCTCTGGCTCGCCATCAAGTCCTTTCTCGGTACCCCGAACCTGACCTCTCTTTCCTGGCCGCGTTGGATTTCCCCAAAGAGCCTAGGTGGACGTGGTCAAAGCCATAGTACCTCAACCTCCCACCTGTTGTGTCGGGGCCTTTGAACGCTCCGATCCAAGAAAAGGATGCCAATGGTGAGGAGGTATCAGATGCTCAAGCTTAGCAATAGGCTTTTCCTTCTCTCTCTTTTCTTGTAACCTATTCCTTTGTACTATTGCCCAGAGCTATGAATGAAAATTCTTTCAAAGATTTAGCTAAGTTACCGTTCTTTTCTTTGGTCATCATTCTTCGGAAGCTTGTATGATTTTATGTATGTGTCTTCGGTGAACATCCATGTTCAAAATCATACCTTCGAGAAGCTTCGTACTGTTCTTCCCTTAGCGAAATTTTTCCAACATGTGGAATGTTTTCCCATGACACAAGGAGCGACCATTTTGACTTTTCCAAACGTACTCCGCCGAGTCTTAGGCTTTGCTAGGGAGCCAGTGCCTTCAAGAAAATTTTCAAAAGTCAATGTGCTAGGAGCCCGTTCTAGCAATGCGACCATATTCGGTTGACACGTATACTTTTGTTTACTGGCAATTTCGCAGAGGGGTAATCACAAGCTTTTTTTTAGAGAAAATGTCTAAGTGTAGAATTTTTTCAAAGAATCTGAATGCCAAGTGTTTCTCAACTCTCCTCCTTTGGCGTCGCCCAATTTGTAGACCCCTGTGCGGATTTTGTTAAGGACCAGGTAAGGTCCATCCCAGTTTGCCCGGAGTACCCCATCTGATGGCATTCGTAGCTCAAATTCGGCCTTTCGAAGGACGAGGTCCCCCTTCTTCATTCTTTTTTTGTTCACATGCAAGTTAGTAGCATCAACTACTCTTTGTTGAAAAGCCTTCATCCTGAGTTCGGCCATTTCCCGGTGTTCTTCGGTGAGGTCTAATTTTGCCCTCAAGCCAAGGTTGTTCCCTCCTTCATCGAACACCTGTATTCTTACTGATGGCTGTATGACTTCAATGGGAATAATGGCTTCTATACCGAACACGAGCGAGAAAGGAGTTTCTCCTGTGGCCATTCGAGGAGTTGTGCGATAACTGCATAGTACACTTGGGAGTTCTCCTGGCCATTTCCCCTTTGCCTCTTTTAGCCTTTTATTCAGGCCATCTTTTATTGTCCTATTGGACACCTTGACTTGCCCATTACTTTGAGGATGGGCTACCGGGGCGAAGTGTGGTTTTATGCTGAGGTTAGTCACGAATTCTCGGAACCGTTTGTCAGTAAACTAGGTACCATTGTCAGCCACTATTACCCTTGGTATGCCAAATCGGCATATGATGTTCTTCCAGACGAACCTCTGGGTATCCTTCACTGAGATCGATGCCAAAGGTTTTGCTTCGATCCACTTAGTGAAGTAGTCTACTGTGAGTATGCAGAACTTCACCCCACCGGGGGCGCTTGGGAGAGGTCCGATGAGGTCAATACCCCAGACGGCAAAGGAGCAAGGGTAATTTGCCGAAGTTATCTTCTCAGAGGGTAACCTCTGGATGTTAGTGTGTCTTTGGCAATTGTCACATTTTCGAACAAATTGCCTTGCATCCTTTCTTAGGGTAGGCCAAAAGTAACCTTGGCGAAGTAGTACTCTGGCGAGGTGTCTGTTCCTATATGGGAACCACAGGCCCCCTTATGAACTTCTTCGAGGATTGTTCTAACATCCTCTTCACTTCTGCACTTCTGTAAGGGACTTGCATAGCCTTGTCTGTATAGTTCATCCCCGATGAAGAAGTATCTCCCAGAGCATTTTCTCACTTTTGCGGCCCCGATAGGGTCTTCGAGGAGTGCCGAAGTTGCAAGGTATTTCTTGATGGAATCTTGCCATGCTTTTCCCGAGGTTGCTACTCGCATTAGCTTTGTGCTGGGTTGACTCAGCACCTCAGTGGGTTCCTTGGACTTAGCCAAAGTGTTAGCTTCAGCATTATCTCTACGAGGCACATTTTCTATACATACCGAGTCAAACTCTTTAATGAGTTTCTTGACAAGGTCATGATATTTTGCCAAGATTGGATCCTTTGTAGCGTAATCCCCCATCATTTGCCGAACTACTAGCTGTGAGTCGCTGTGGGCCTTGAGGTTTCTCACACCAACTCTTCTGGCCAGTTTTAATCCTGCTATGAGGGCATCATACTTGGCAATGTTATTGGTGACATCAAAACCGAATTTGATGGCTTTGGTGGCTTCTATACCTTCGGGGCCACGAAGAACCACTCCAGCGCCCTGCTGCTCGGCGCCTGAGGCTCCATCGACAAAGAGTTTCCACTTTGGTTCAATCCCTATTAGGTCTTCCAAGGTAACTTCAGCATTCTCGATTCCTGGAACTTCATCGATGAAGTCGACCAATGCTTGGGCTTTTATTGCCTTTCTTGGCTCGCAAGTGATGTCATACTCTTCGAACTTGATACACAATTTTGACAGCCTTCCCGAATGCTCTACCTTCTTCATTATGTCATGAAGAGGTAGGTTACCTTGGACAACGATGGCGTGTCATTGAAAGTAGGGCCGTTGACACGATCCCCCATGCCCCTGCCCGGGATACCCTGTGAGCATTTGTCTCACGGTGGATTGTAATTGGCTAGCTGAGTATGTGTGCGGATTAAATCCAATGCTACTAGTTGATTAACCTAGAAATGCAACATGCATGCTCTTATGCTTTGACTTGGTTTATTAAAACCAAAAAACATTAAACAAGAACTCGGCCGAGAAATTTCTTCACAAATATATACCAACTGCCAAAGCATATCAAAATCAACATTTGTGTGAGTTTAACTACACATAAACAACTCGTGAAAGCAATCATACAATGAAGCAACTAATGCTCTCACCCAAGAACAATCCTGGAGTCAATGACTCTTTATAACATAGACTATGGAGGCAAACTAAAGTACTGTATCAAAATACAAGACTTTACTGAGATCTCTTTACCCTAGCTCCCACTTCGAACACCCGTCCCAGTGGCGAGTCTCACAAGTCCTCTGCCAAGTGCTACTAGGCTCTGCAGCCATAGGAAGAAACTAGTTAGTATTGCAACCTGACCAACAACCCAACTAAGCACTTAGGTAAACTAGAAACTCAAGGTTTCTCAACTACCATACCTTTACACACCAAAAGCTCACTACCGCGATAATCCTCAACGATTACCCGGTCCAGCAACTTCAGGCTCTGCATAACAAATAGGGAGTGAGAATTCAACAATTCTCAGTAAGGGGTCTTCAATGTACCTGCAATAAAAAGCTAGGACTCTGGCTCCGAGCTCACACAGCAGATGGGTACTAGTATATATGCATATAACCAGGTCATAGACCTCTCCTCAAGTAGTCCTCCTCACGGAGTAATACTCCGGACCTAGAGAGTTTAAACCCGCTCTAGCAAGCCGAAGCTTACTGCAAACGATCATGTAGCCTCTCCGTAGTTGTTATGCAGGGGAATTATGGTAGGACTTTGTAGACTAGGCCGCAGGGCCTCGTTGATGTAGACTAGATGAACAAGGTTTCACCTCATGGCCTTGTGGCTACGGCACGGCTAGGCCGACGAGGGTTCTAAACCTCTCACCTGAGCTAATGATAGCTAATTATTTTCATTTGCAACATAGTTTGCTTAAAAAATTTCCTTCACTTTCATTTAATATAAATCTAAAATTGAGACATTTTAAGTGTTTTTAAAACATTGAGGTGATAGTAGTCCCTCTTAGCTTCACGTGGAATCTTCAATCACCTCAATCGGACACCCGAGCGAAAAGTTATGCTGAAAACAAAGTTGGGTGTCGGATGCTGTCTCGGCGATGCGTCGCCACAGTTGTCGACGTTCTGAGACAGTTTTACTGGATTGGCGACGCGTCGCTGGTTTTGACCTGAAATTGGCGACGTGTCGCCAATCTGCAGAAATGCAAAATTGGCGCGTTTTACTGCTATGAACTTTGGCAATCAATTACACATATCAAAATGCATAGAAAGCTACCAAATTTCATACACACAAAGTACATGTTGCAAGGAACATAACCAACTATCAAAAGCTAAGCTATGATGTATCGTAACGTCAAACAATTCCTCTCAATCCCGCTAATCCACCATAATTCACCAAAATGTTTCCTTCATGCCTTAGCTAAAACCACTCGAATTTCTCAAGCAAATCCAAGCTAATGGCATTCCATGAACTTAAAAACACAACTCCCTTACCTTAACTCCAAGAACCAAGCAAGAATCAAGCTCCTTTTCGTTCAACTAAGCTCACCCAAGTTCTACCTAAGTTCCAAACCAAAACAATAGCACTAAACATCAAAATCACCATCTCTAACCAAAACCCAAGCTTCAAAACAACCAAATAGCTTGAATTCAATCAAGAACACAACTCTTACCTCGTTCAAAAATAGGGGATGGAGAAAAACACCCTTCCAAGCTTCAAAACCATGATTTCAAGCTTGAAAATGCTTCCTCCTAGCTTATATACTTTGAATCACACCTTTTGGCACCAAAATCACTTGTTTCCAAGCTCAATTTGGGAGTCAAATGGGGTTGAGAAGGTGCAAAACGGGTTATGGCAGCCCAAAGCCCTCTTTCCGCTTCTAAAACCCTCACTTAACCCTTAAACCATCAAAGTATTAAGCTTGTTACAATTAGGTCCCCCATCTTTGTAACCTAGTAGTTCTTGATTAAATTTTTGTCTGTTTGTCAAGTTTGAGTTAAGGTTAAGAGTTAAGTTATAAAAATTCATTTTAAAACACTCGGGACTCGTCCCGGTTATTCTGGATGCAAAATTACCATTTTGCCCCTGAACTTAGTTCAGTGCCTTATTCTTTTCGGAACTTAGTGAACTTTGGTAAACTTCTTTATTCTTGCTATGTAAACTTAAATTAAGCTTCTAAACTTAATTTACAACACTTTACCTTCCTCAATTGCCTCTCCCACTAGAAGGGCCAAAACAGCCGTAGGCTCTTACCTACGATTACTAAGGCATAAATGGCTTTTTGGAGCAATGGGTACCTGACTTCGGTGCCGTGTAGGGACTTGCTTACATAATATACTGGCCACTGCCTCCCACCCTCTTCCTTCACTAGGACTGAACTCATAACTTTTCAGTGATGGCAAGGTAGAGAATGAGAGGCTCTCCTACCCAAGGTTACCGAAGTGTTGGCAGGCAGGTTAGGTAGCTTTTAAGCTGATCCCAAGCTTTCTGACATTCTTGGTTCCAAGGGTGCTCCTCAGTTCTGGAGTTGCCTTCGCTTTTGGTTGCTTTTGGTAAGCACCTTGAAGAATGGGGGACATCGGTCGCTGTACCTGAAAATGAATCTACTAAGGCAAGTGATTCTTCCGGTAAGCCTTTGTATATCTTTAGTGGTTGTAGGTGTTCAGAATCCTAACAAGGCTTTGACCTTTTTGGGGTTGGTGCCTATTCCATTTTCTGACACCATGAACCCGAGGAACTTACTTGCACTCACTCTAAACATGCACTTCTCGAGGTTAAGGCGAATGCCGAACTCCCGAAGTCATTAGAAGGTTTCATCTAAGTCCAAGACATGATTACCGGGCATTCTGCTCTTAACTATCATGTCATCAACATACGCTTTTATGTTCCTCCCGATCTGGGAGTTGAACACTTTATTCATCAACCTTTGATAGGTAGCTTCTGTGTTCTTAAGCCCGAAGGGCATTTTGACGTAGCAATAGGTACTAACTTCGGTGATGAATGCAATTTTTTCTTCATCTTCGGGGTTCATCCGAATTTGATGATACCCGCTGAAGGCATCGAGGAAACTGAAAAGACCGTATTCGGCGGTTGAATCCACCAATTGGTCTATAGCTGGCAAAGGGTAGGAGTCCTTTCAACAGGCATCATTCAGGATCCAAAACTCGATGCACATTCGGAGCTTTTCACTACCTTCTTTTGTGGCGATAACCACGTTGCTGAGCCATTCAGGGTATTTAGCTTTTCTTATTACCCCTGCCTCAATCAGATGCTTAACTTTGATTTTAACGAATGAGTTCTCATGAGCCGATAGGTTTCATTTTTTCTGCCGAATCGGCGGGGCGTACTTTTAAACTATGGTGGATTATGCCAAGGTCAACCCCAGGCATGTCTTTCGGAAAGTAGTCGAATAGATCTTTGTTCATTAACAAGAAAGATACAATCCTATCTTTGTCACCCTTGGCCAATTTTTTCCCGACTCGGGTGTTCCGGCCGGGGACCAGCTCTACATCTTCTATTTCTACTTTTTCCAACTCCTCTACTCCCTCTTTAGCTATCTCTTAGCCTATTATGACGGCTCCTTCAGTAGCCAAAGTCTGTACTTGGACCTTCACCTGGCTTTGTTGAGCCTTGTGAATACCCTCCTGACCTCGGATTGGTCAATGAAGATCTCTACATCTCATTCTTTAGTTGCGACCGTGACTGTTAAGTACTTTACATCCGGGTAGATGTGGAGATTGCCTTGAGTTTGCCTCCAAGGATGGCGTTGTTTGATGAGGGAACATCAATGATGATGAACCTCATCATAACGGAGGCGAACAGTTCCTCCTGACTCTGACCCGAGATTTCTTTCAGCATTAGGGGCAGATCGATGTATCCGAGGATGGGGACCTTGGATGGCCTAACCCCGAAGGTGGGGGAATTGACTGTGTTGAGGTCACCTTTTGAAATGCCTAAGTTAGGCAGTAGGTGCAAGAAGATGACGTCGGTGTTGGAGCCGTCATGCAGAACTACTCTTTTGATGTCCCAACTTCCTATCCTTGCCATGACAAGGAGTGGGTCATCGTGGGGGAACTTCACAGTGGACCCGTCTTTGTAAACAAGCCTATTCGGTGAGTTCCCATACTCCATCATGGAGATTTCTCTTATCTTTCTTTTCCTCTCAGCCGAGGGTATCCCAGTAGTGATGGTTTGGATGACCCCTGTTGATGGTGGTGGATTCTCTCGAGGACTTCGGCCATGACGTTTGTCGGAATCATAGTCCTCCTCGTCCTCCCTTCTTTGTTCTTCCTTTCTCCCCTTCGGAGAAGGCATACATATGTACCGATGAAGTTGGCCTTGTTTTATCAGTGACTCGATGTACTTCCTCAGCTGGAAGCAGTCTTCGGTGTCATGGCCATGATCTTGGTGGAATTGGTAGAACTTCTTCATGTTCTTCTTGTTTTCTGAAGTCATGGCCTTTGCCCTTGGAACTGTAGTCCCTTGCCTTTCTAAGGCCATGAGAATGTTGGCCCTTGTGGCGTTCAGGGGAGTGAACGTCATTGGCCTTTTACCCTTTTTTTTTCGGTGCCTTCCTCCAACCTAATTCTGGTAACAAGGCTGGTGGCTTGGTCCTTCGGGCCAAGGTTGTTCCACCTTTGGTTCCCCCATTTTGAGTTCTTCGGCCGTCATGTGTTGTTCCGCCCTTCGGTAGAACTCCCCAAGGGTGTCTGGGGGGTCCTTGGAGAACTCATAAAAGAGCTAGGAGTCTCTTCGAAGTCTTTTTATCATTACGAGGATGCGAATCTGAGGCCGGAAGTCGGGGACACTTAGTTCTTCTCAGTTGAACCTTTCGATGTAGTCACAAATGGTTTCCCCACTTCGTTGTGCTATGTTGAACATCTACACTGGCATTTTGGTTGTTGGCCTGCTGCGAATGAACTATTGGGTGAAGGCAGTAGACAGCTCCTAGAAATTCAGCAAGGTTCCATGGGCCAGGGAGTTATACCATGCCATTGCTGGACCGGAGAGGGTCACCTCGAAACACTTGCAGAGGGTAGCGTCATCCGCGCTGTCGAGCACCATGCTTCGCTTGTACTTTGTCAGGTGCGCCTGAGGGTCACTACCCCCATCGTAGGTTTCCAAGCGTGGCACCCTAAAGTCACTAGGCATGGGCGCCTCCACCACTTCCCGTACAAAGGTTGACTCTTCTCCGATATAGGCATTGAACAATCTTGACCAGGTTGGTTTTCGGGAGATCTGCCTCTCAACCTTTTCCAGTCTTCCAAGGATCTTCTCCATGAGGGTAATTGTGTTAGCTTCCTATTGCTGCCTGGTGGTCGCCGGCAATGGCGAACTTCTTCTCCTTCTCAGAGAGTAACTTCGGCAGCGAGGAGATGGGGACCTTTGGTACAGGGACGAACTCCGCCGACCGGAGGTCCTAGTTTGTTTTGGGGCCCTTTCTCAACACCTCGTTGGGGGAAATTTGATGCGTCATGGGAGCCCTCACTCCTGGAACTCTGATGGGCGGACCGCGGCCTTCCATCTCGGCATGTTGCCGAGGGGGAGTCCCTTCGTACCGGAGGAGGCTGGGCCACCTCCAGTCAAGTTGCTGAGTCATTTCAGTGACAATGGAGCGCTGGAAGTCTCGTAAGAAGCCTAACATCACTGTTAGGGGGCGGTCGTCCTCCGGCGTGGAAGTCTCTACAGTGGGCTGCTCGGTCGTCGGCTGAGCCTTCGACGCAAAGGTGGTCTTCAGGAGCCCCTTGTCATTGGAACATCGAGTCTTTACGATGGCAACCTGGGAAGGGATTCCCATAGACCGCGTCAAATGATGCCTTTCCGCGTCTTTGTTGTGCAACATGGTAAACTTGGAGTAGTAACTTCCAGTGAGGGAACGCCTGGATGAAGGGCCTCCGGTGGGAGAAGGACTGCAAGGACTCAGAAAAGCAATGGTTAGGAGCTCCCCGGAGTATTTTTCGGGAGAGGAGCCTTCGATACCCAAGTCAGTACTTTTTGAGAGTAGGGAAAGAGAATAGTAAGCAGAGAATAGCAAGAGTTCCCTGTTACCTCTTCATTATCCTTATGAAAGCACTGTGCAAGTATTTATAGGAAGGCGCAGGGAGAAGGCCATTTGACTTAGCATGCTGAGATGGTGACACGTGTTTGGCCCGATTTAGTCCATACCTTTGTAGAGGGCTCTTCCAACTGGCCTTATGCCGTTTTGACCAAGGGTGCCGGTAAGGGTGCTGTGATAGGGGTGCCTATGTTAGGGGCATGTGCGAGGCTTTTGTGTCAGAGGCTCATCAGCCATTTTGTCATATGTCCACGTGGCCTTTTCGGGGGACCGAACTTCTTCGGAGTATAGAGCTCATTTGGGGAGGTGAGCTCCTTTGGAGGGAGGTCCCTTGTTCGCACAAAGCACCTTTGGTTGGGCTCTCCCGAGGTCAGGCTCAGGTACCTGATGATGGCACTTCGTGAGCGCGCTCCAAGGGTGGTCCAAAGAGTATCTAAAGGTGGTTTTGGGCACATGAGGTCGGCGCGAGGTCAACCTCGGGAAGGGTGGTGACCCCTTCTTTGAAGGTGGTTTTGGGCACATGAGGTTGGCGCGAGGTCAACATCGGGAGGGGTGGTGACCCCTTCTGATCGAAGTTGGTTCCATGCGTTTCCTGAGGGTAGCGCTTATCCAGCTTGTCCGAGGGTGTTGAGGCCCTTTCTTCACTGGGGTCTAGTTGTGTCTGTTTCGACCGGAGCTGGTGCACACATGCGAAGTCCTTCAGGGGGCGACAGCCCTTCGACTATCACTCATGGTCTACATATAGATCATCCTTTGTACCCATGGAAACTTTGTTACTACCTTCCACACTTTGGCCTGATCTTCATAGAGGTAGGTGTCCCCCTGTTTGGCTCCGAAGGTCACCGTGAAGTACTAAACATCCGACCCCAAGTGCATGTTTCCTTGAGTCTGCCTCCAAAGGATGGCACCGTAATGGGACAGGACATCAATTATGATGAAGCTTGTCATGACCAAAGTGAAGACTTAGGCATCATCCTTAACCGATTTTCCCCATAACATAAGGGAAAGGTTGATTGACCCAAGATTGACTAGCTCCTCAAGCCCAACCTCGACGGTTAGGGTGGATATTGGCTTTAACTCTAAAAAAAATATGACTAGGCTAAAGAGAAAGTGAGCAAACAAGATTTTTCCATGGGGAAATTTGATGCTTGACTCATCTCACCTTATTAATTGGTGCAATAGACTTTCAAACTCTAGCACTGAGTTTTCTAACCACATTCTTCTTCTCTGAACTGAGATGATCCCCCAGTAATGGTGCAGTTGAATCCGACCTGTGGGTAAGGTTGCTTGCAAAGACTTTTTTTATTTTGACGATCATTAGAGTCATAGTCATCATCCTCATTTCTCGTCTCATCATCTTTTTAGTCTTGGCACTTCAAGAATGAGAGGCAAAGCTACTGCCTTAGCTATTGATGGTTGAGGCGCTACCCTCGGTAAGGGTGAGTGTCACCCTCAAGAAATGTGAGCTTCAACCTCGGGAAGAATGAGTTTCGGCACCACGATCCTCCGTCCTCCCGTGACCCACCATCATCCCTGGGTATCGGCAACATTAACCTCAGAAGTATGTGCACTACTACCCTCGGTAAGATGACCTGACCAGCTTCGAAGGAGGTAGACTCACCATCTTCGGCAGAGGAAAACACACCCGAAGGGGATCATCCGCACCGAAGGGACTCACGGATAACTGAAGCAACCTCGGTGAAGAGCCCTCCTATCCCGAGGAGGTCTCTTCCACCAAAGGGATCTCGAGAGTAGGAAAAAAAAGGCTAAAGAGCCTCTGACATGCCGCCCTCGCACACGCTTTGACATGCCGCCTTCGTACACGTCCGAACACGCAAACCTCCTATGGCCCTGACTTCCGCTCAGACGGCCTATGGCCAGCTAGAGGTCCCTATTCCTGAAGGTACAGACCGCATCTGACCAAACACGTGTCACGATCTGAGCGGGCTGTGTCAAATGGACTTCCCTTAAACACCCTCCTATAAATATTCAGGAAACTCTCAGGTAAAAAAAAGGATTTTCTCCTTCTTCACTGGGCAAAATACTAACTTGGCCGTCGGAGGCTCTTCCCTCGGAAAAAGTATTTCAGGTTCTTTGAGTGTTTCAGGCAATCTTTCTCGGGAAGTTTCATCTTCCGGCGCTCCCCCCTCACCAGAAGTCCCTTCCAGGCTCACCATGTGATACAGTGAAGATGCCAACGGGCATCATTTGGCGCTGTCTATGGGAACCCACTCTTACGTGGCCATCCTTAAGACTCGGCATTCCAACGAAAAGGGACTCCCGAAGTCCCCGTCCGTGCCGGAAACTCAACCGGCTGCTCGACAACCCACCGCCAAGACTTTCTTGCCTGAGGACGAATGTCCTCCAACCGTCATCATGAACTTTCTACATGATTTTCAACACTTCGTTGTGGCTGAAATGACGCAAAAACTAGACCAACGGTGGTTTCAAGAGCCTTCGGGACGAAGGGCACCCTCGCCAACACCTCGTTGAGAGAATATCCCGAAATCTGCCCACCAGAGTTCGGGGAGCAGGGACATCCGGGATGAATCCTCGATGGAGAACATGCCTCCCAAGGTCCAACATACTGGAGAAACGGGGTCGAAAGGGGCTAGGACTTCCCACCGGTGAAGTCTTTCAGCGGAGGAAAGATCACAATCTCCCCACCGCCGAAGTTACTCCCCGAAGAGGCAGCCTCATTCTCCGTTGGCGGAGGCCTCCAGGCAGCGAGAAGAGCCTAGCGCCACCATCCTCATGGAAAAAATCCTAGAGAGGCTGGAAAAAGTAGAAAGGCCGATCACCCAAAAGCCAGTACGGTCAAGGTTATCTGAGACCTTTACTGGAGAAGAGTCACCCTTCGTCAGGACGATAGTAAAAACGCCAATGCCGAGCAACTTCCGAGTCCCTCACTTGGGAACCTATGATGGACGTAGTGACCCTCAGGCCCACCTAAGCAAGCACAGATGTAGCATGATGCTGCACAGTGCCGATGATGCCACCCTTTGCAAATGCTTTGAGGCCACCCTCTCCGGCCCTGCAACTGCGTGGTACAACTCCCTCACCCCCGGAACAATAATGAGTTTCTAAGAGCTGTCCACAGCATTCACGCAACAGTACATCGGTAGTAGGCCGAGAGCAAAGATGCCCGTCCAAATGTTTAACATAGGATAAAGGAATGGAGAAACCATTCGCGAGTACGTTGAAAGATTTAACGGAGAGGCCCTCAGCGTGCCGACTTCTGTCCTAAAATACTCATCCTCGCCATGATAGGGGGACTTCGACGAGACTCACAACTCTTTTACGAGTTCTCCAAAGACCCTCCGGACACCCTTCGCGAGTTCTACCTGATAGCCGAGGTGCCCATCACTGGCCGAGCTCCCAGACCTGACGGAGTACCGACTTTGCCAGAGGGAAACAGCTAGCCGAGGTCGGAAGGATGAAAGATCCCCCTGGCCTAATGTAGGGAATTCGCTTCCTTAGGAAATGGTAGGACCAACCTCGGTAGAGCGGTCAGACCCTCTTCGGAAATAGAAGTATCCCTCAGAGCACCCACCCTCGGGGAATACATTCCCCGAAATGTCAGAGTAACCTCAGAAAGTACGAACAAAGCATTTAAGGAGCCTCTGACACCTCCACATAAAAGTCGTCCCCCAAGTACATTCTGACACGCTATCACTGGAGCATGCCATCAGAGGGACACCTCGATACGACACTCTCGGAATGCCTAGGTTGTCAACCATGCGACTTTTGCTGAGATAAACGTCCCTTCATTCCAGGAAAAGCAGGGATCACATCCCACCGGACACATGTCGTCATCTGGAACGACCACAAGAGGAAAATGGCTTCTGTACGCCTCCTTTATAAAACACCCAGAAAGCATCCTAGCGGGGTAAGGAAAAAAATTCTCTTTGAATACACAAAAGAGCACATAATCCAGTTATCTGAAAATACTGACTTGGGAGTCGGAGACTCCTCCCCGGGAATACACACCGGGGAACTCCTGACCTGTGTTTTCTGGAATATTTCAGGTACATTCTACTGGGGAATCTTCTCCAAAAGTGCTCTCCTCCATCAGAAGTTTTTCCTACCCGTACGATGACACATAATGAAGCCGCCGTAGGCCACCATTTGGCACCGTCTGTGGGAACTCTATCCAATGTCGCCGTCATGGAGACTCGGCTCTCGAAGGACAAACAGATTTCAAGATCCCCCCTCGCACCTGATACTCAACAGGCGACCACTCTGCCTGTGGCAGAGACTTCTATGATGGAGGATGATCGTCCTGTAACGGTAACGATGAGCTTCCTACGGGATTTCCAGCGTTCTATCGTTGCTGAAATCACTCAGCAGCTTGATCAGAGGTTGCCCCAACCGCCACCCACTCAAAGAGCCTCACCCCCGACAATTCGTCGGGAAAGGAGCTCACGATCTACTCACCGGAGTTCAGGGAGTGGAGACTCCCTTGACACATATTCAACAGATGGTGAAACCGTTGAAGCGTGCCCCAAAAGTGACCAGGGCCTCTTATCAACGAAGCGCATCCCCTTACCAGAGGTCCCCCTCTCCCCCTCGCCGAAGTCGTTCCCCAAGGCGAGGAAGAAATTCGCCATTACCAGCAAACACACGATGGCAGGAAGGAACCAGCACTCCCCTCCCTTATGGAAAAGATCCTGGGAAGGCTGGAAAAGGTCGAGAAACAGATCTCCCGAAAACCAGTCTGGTCCCGCTTGTCTGACTCCTACACCGGAGAAGAGTCACCTTTCGTACGTGAGGAAGTAGAGGCCCCTATGCCTAGTGATTTCAGGGTTCTTCACCTGGAAACATATGACAGGCGAAGTGACCCCCAGGCGCACCTGACAAAATATAAGCGAAGTATGGTGCTCCATGGCGCGTACGATGCCACGCTCTGTAGTTGCTTTGAGGTGACGCTCTCAGGACCAGGAACAGCGTGGTATGGCTCTTTGCCCCAGGGAAGTTTGTTGAGCTTCCAAGAACTATCCACTGCTTTCACCCAACAGTTTATTGGTAGTTGGCCAATGTTGGGTTTCGGGAGACAAACAGCGCAGCGGAATTTAACCGAAATCCTCCAGGATCCAAGTGAAATGGGGTAAACCGGGTGTTCAAAAATTTCATACCTAATTTCCGCTTGAGATCACTCACTCAACTGTAGAGTCGAATCACAAAACCTGAACAGTTGACGTGTTCAGGCTCTCTATGGTATCCACACGAGCCTTTCGGGATCACCACGCTTCCACCGCGTCCCGTCAGATGCGTTTCTCTTGCACTCTCAGTGCTAGCT
The DNA here is from genome assembly GCA_039654915.1 of Aquilaria yunnanensis. NCBI lineage: Eukaryota > Viridiplantae > Streptophyta > Magnoliopsida > Malvales > Thymelaeaceae > Aquilaria > Aquilaria yunnanensis. Next base: position 46,525,136 of record CM077595.1, read on the forward strand.
TGCGTCCTCCAAGGAATTGCAAGAGAAGAGTGCGGCTGTCCTTTTGGGAGGCTAGGGCAAGGAGACCTGCGAATTTCTCACTTAAAAGTTGTATTTATAGTGAGACTCAACTTCCAGGCCTAATGGGTTTCAAAGCCCTAATCCAATTAGGATTTAATTTTGGGCTTAATAATGGCTCAACTCTTTGGCCCATTATTAATACGAAATTAAAGTGAAACCATAACCCAAATAATTAGCCCATGCACTCTAATGATCCAAATAGCTCTATGTGTGCGGCCCAATAGGCTCTTGCCATGTTGGCAATGATCATAAATCACATTTATGATCATAAGCAATGAGCGGTGTCTAGCAACACATCATTGCTACCCAAGTGACAAGATTGTCGGTGAATCGACTAAACCTTTATGATCATCACCGATATATGCCATTGTCCCTTTGTCCAAGATATCAAGACTAAGCACGAGACATGGAATGTGTCACTCTCGTATAGCCCAATCTTTGGTTTCTTGATTACCGAGTAGACCAACTTAAACTGACGACATTGATATCATATATCAACTCATCGGAGCATGGCCATGCATTTTCTAATTCTCACTCTATCAAGGGGCCCAAAGATATCACTCCCGTTACATAGGAGGGACAAATCCCATTTTGATCATACAAATCCCTCCGCATGATATGTGACATACCCAATGACCTCCTTCAAGTTCACTCAGTTACGAGCAACAAAGGAAAGTATCAAAGTATGTGACTCACATGTAGGGAACCTTGATGATCTTAGGTCGAAGGACTACATATACCATGATCACTATGAGAATCACTTATGACACTCATATAACGATCCATGAAGTGTTCTCATGGTGGGTCGGTCCAGTACACAAGTTCTCCAACTTGTACCCATATGTAGACTACATATCTCATATTAGTCTCCACATATGCTAGTCATTATGTATTATTGCAACCCGCTCCACAATAATACTAGACTAGGGACGTTTAAGAATATCATTATTCTAGGGTTACAATTATGTTTATTACGTTACGCAGAAACAAAAAAACAAACAAAATTGCTGGATTAATGCCTGAATAAAATATCATGACTCAATGTGCAAAAATACAATCATCTCATGATTGGCTTTTTTTGGGCACAACACTAACAGCCAACTGCCAAAATGCCAGTGCAAATGTTTGACATAGCGCAGAACGGAGGGGAGACCATCCGTGACTATGTTGAAAGATTCAATCGAGAAGCACTGAGTGTACCAGATTTTTGGCCGAAAATTCACATCCTGGCAATGGTCAGAGGACTGCGGAGGGACTCCCAGTTGTTCTACGAGTTGTCCAAAGACCCTCCGGAAACTCTTGGGGAATTTTACAGGGGAGCCGAGCAACACATGTCGGCCGAAGAACTCAGAATGGGAGGACCTAAGAGCGAAAACCCTCACACCAAAGGGCCTGGCCATCAGCCACGCCAGCAGAACGAGGGAGAATGGCCCCGCAAGCAAAGTGGAAAGAGGCCCGCAGCATTGACTCCCTTGAACACCACAAGAGCTAGCATTCTAATGGCACTAGAAAGGCAGGGGACCACCGTCCCAAGGCCAAAGGCCATGACCCCGGAGAATAAAAGGAATATGAAAAAATTCTGTCAATTTCACCGGGATCATGGCCACGACACTGAAGCCTGTTACCAGTTGAAGAAGTACATCGAGTCCCTGGTCAAACAGGGTCAATTTCGGCGATATCTGCGGATGCCCTCTCCAAAAGGGAGAAAGGAAAAGCAGAGGAGAGCAGACGATGAAAAGTATGACTCAGATAGATGGCGGGACCCAAGTCCCCGGAAAAGTCTGCCACCTTCGGCAGGGATTATCCAAACCATCACTACTAGGATACCCTCGGCCAAGAGAAGCAGAAAGATGAGAGAAGTTTCCATCATGGAGTACGGGAGCTCCCCGCGAAGGCTCACCCGTAGGGATGGGTCTGTAAGAAAGTTCCCTCACGACGACCCCCTCCTTGTGATGGCAAGGATAGGGAACTGGGACGTCAAGAGAGTGTTCCTCGACGACAGCTCGAACACCGACGTCACTTTTTCTCATCTGCTGGGTAAATTAGACATCTCAAAAAGTGATCTTAGCCCAGTCAATTCCCCCACCTTCGGCGTCAGACCATCTGAACATCCAGTCCTTGGGTACATTGACTTGCCTGTGATGCTGAAAGGGGTCTCACCCAAGAGCAAAGAAGAGTTAATCGCCTCCGGCAGGACAAGATTTATAGTCATCGATGTGCAGTCAGCATATAACGCCATTCTGGGAAGACAGACTCAAGGCAATTTTCACATTCGGCCAGATGTAAGGTACCTGATGGTCACCTTCACCACCGAAGACGGAGATGCTGAAATCTTCATAGATCAGGCCGAGGTTAGGAAAGTCTTCACAAGGGCCAGGCAAAGCCTGACCAAGATCCTGGTACAGACTTCGGCAGAAGGAAAAAAGGTCTTGATGGATGAAAAGGCAACGGTAGAAGAAATAGAAAGCCTCAAAAAAATAGAAACAGAAGATATAGAATTGATCCCCGGCCGAAACACCCGAATTGGGAAGAAACTAGCCGAAGGGGACAAAAAGAGGCTTGTATCCTTTTTATGCATGAACAAAGATCTATTTGCTTATTCGCCGAAGGATATGCTTGGGGTTGACCCCAGCATAATCTAGCACAATCTTAGAGTACAACCACACGTCAGACCAGTTCGACAGAAAAAACAGAATCTATCAGCTCACAAAAAGTCCTTCGTCAAGGCCGAAGTTAGTCACCTCATTGAGGCCGGGCTAATAAGGGAAGTAAAATACCCCGAATGGCTTACCAATGTGGTTATAGCCACAAAAGAGGGTAGTGAAAAGCTCCGAATATGCATCGACTTTCGAAACTTAAACGATGCCTGCCCAAAAGACTCCTACCCATTACCGGCCATAGATCAGCTGGTAGACGCAACTGCCAAGTACGGACTGCTTAGCTTCCTCGACGCCTTTAGCGGGTATCATCAAATCCGAATGAACCCCGAGGATGAGGAAAAAATGGCATTCATCACAGAGATAGGTACTTACTGCTATGTCAGAATGCCCTTTGGGCTCAAAAACGCAGAAGCCACCTACCAAAGATTGATGAACAAGGTATTCGACGCACAAATTGGTAGGAACATGGAAGTGTACGTCGACGATATGATAGTCAAGAGCAAAGTACCCAAAAATCATATCACCGACTTAACCGAAAACCTTCCAACGACTTCGAGAGTTCGGCATTTGCCTTAATCCCAAAAAGTGTGTGTTTGGGGTAAACGCAGGAAAATTTCTTGGGTTCATGGTGTTAGAAAGGGGAATAGACGCTAACCCTGAGAAAGTGAAAGCCCTACTGAATTTTTGGACACCTACGTCTATCAAAGACGTACAGAGGCTTACTGGGAGGATCACCTCCCTAAGTAGATTCATCTCCATGTATGGTGACCGATGTCGCCCGTTTTTCAAAGTACTCACCAAAGTCTCCAAGGAAGGTGGTACCTCCGGAATCCAGGAACATCCATGGAATATAGAATGCCAGGAAGTCTGGGGAGAGCTAAAAAGTTATCTAACTCGCCTCCCAACACTTCGGCAACCCCGGGAAGGGGAACCTCTTATCCTTTACCTTGCAGTCACTGAAAAGACGGTAAGTTCCGTCTTAGTGAAAAAAGAGGGTGGGAAACAATGGCCGGTGTATTATGTAAGCAAGTCCCTACATGGCGCCGAGATGAGGTATCCGTTGCTCCAAAAAGCTATCTACGCGTTAGTACTGGCGGGTAGGAGATTGCGACCCTACTTCCAAGGACAGACCATCACCGTACGAAGTAATTTGATAGTGCGAGATGTGATGAAAAAAATGGAGCATTCGGGAAGACTCTCAAAATGGTGCATCGAGCTCGGTGAATACGACATTACTTACAAGTTTATAAGGACAATAAAGGCTCAGGCACTTGCAGACTTCATTGCCGAGATTCCCGAGATGGAAAAGACCGAAGCACTCGCGGGAGGTAAAACAGAGACTGATCCAGAATGGAAACTCTTCGTCGATAGAGCGTCAGGCGCAGAGCATCAAGGAGCTGGAATAGGCCTTCAGGGTCCTGAAGGCCTGGAAGCTTCTAAAGTAGTCAAATTTGGTTTTAATGTTACCAATAACATTGCTGAATATGAAGCCCTCATAGCCGGACTTAAAATGGCCAGAAAAGTAGGTGTGAAGAACCTTGTGGCCCACAGTGATTCACAGTTAATAGTCCGACAGACAAAGGGAGAATATGCGACAAAGGACCCAATTTTGGCTAAGTATCATGACCTCGTTCAGAAACTCATTGAGGATTTCGACTCAGTGCACATAAAGAACGTGCCCCGAAGGGATAATACGCAAGCGGATGCCTTGGCCAAGGCTAAGGAACCCCACCGAAGTGCTAAAACACCCCAGCACAGAGTTAATGTGCATAAAAACCTCGGGGGAGGAATGGCAAAGCTCCCTCAAGAGATTTTTGGCAACTTCAGAGCTTCCCGAGGATCCTAAAGAAGCGGCAGAGGTCCAAAAGCGTGCAAGGAGGTACTTCCTCATTGGGGAAGAGCTGTACAGACAAGGGTACGCAAGTCCCCTGCAAAGATGTATAGGCGAGGACGACGCCTAAGTAATACTTGAAGAAGTACATGAAGGAGTGTGTGGCTCCCATATAGGAACAGACACCCTCGTAGGAGTAATTCTCCGCCAAGGTTACTTTTGGCCTACCCTAAGGAAGGATGCAAGGCAATTCATCCGAAGATGCGACAACTGCCAAAGGCACGCCAATATCCAAAAGCTACCCTCGGAAAGAATAAATGCAACAGACTATCCCTGCCCCTTCGCCGTATGGGGCATTGATCTCATCGGACCTCTCCCAAACGCCTCCGGTGGAGTAAAATTTTGCATCGTCGCAGTGGACTATTTCACGAAGTGCATAGAGGCAGAACCGCTAGCATCAATCTCAGTGAAGGACGCTCAAAGATTCGTATGGAAGAACATTATATGCCGATTTGGCATTCCGAGGGTAATAGTGGCCAATAACGGGACTCAATTCACGGATAATGGGTTCCAGGAATTCGTGGGGGACCTTGGCGTCAAGATACATTTTGCCCCAGTGGCTGACCCTCAGAGCAATGGGCAGGTTGAGGTATCTAACAAAACAATAAAAGATGGCCTGAAGAAAAGTCTAAAAGAGGCAAAAGGGAAATGGCCAGGAGAACTCCCAAGTGTGTTGTGGAGCTACCTAACGACTCCCCGAAGAGCCACGGGAGAGACTCCTTTCTCGCTCGTATACGGGACCGAGGCCATTATTCCCATTGAAGTCATGCAGCCCTCGATAAGAGTACAGGTGTTCGATGAAGGAGGAAATGATCTTGGACTTAGAGCAAAACTGGACCTCGTCGAAGAACACCGCGAAATGGCCGAGTTAAGGAGAAAGGCCTTCCAGCAACAGATAGCACGCACCGCCAATTTACATGTAAGAAAAAAGGAGATCAAAAAGGGAGACCTGGTTCTTCGAAAGCCCAAGTTCGAACAGCGAAGGCCATCAGAAGGGGTGTCACACCTCACTCAAGCCCTGGCCTAGAAGTTCCTAAACTAGCTCACAATCCCCATTGTACAATTTAGGTTCTAGTTCTCGGCCAAGCAAGTAATGGTAACTTTTAAGTCTTATTTTCTTTAGTTATGTGGCCTGGGAGGTGGCCCAGGTGGCTTTAGTAAAGTTCCATTAATTTCTTGCAGCGAGGGCAAGGCCCAAACCCTTAACTTGCTCCACAAGTAAGGATTCAATGTATTTCCTGCACTACAAGCAAGGTAACACTTAATGCAATTTAAGTGCATACATGGTGTGCATCAAGTGCACTAACTACATGGCAGCCAAGAAGCCCACAAGGTTTAGTTTAAAGTTTTGAAAACCACATACAAAGTGTACATGATGCTCTCGGGCAATTAAGGTACATGTAAGGATGCACAACATTTTCATGAAACAAGGCCCATACTATTCACATAAAGGTACCAAGCCTTGGCCCATAGTATCCAGCAATCATTAATTAGCATAATGCCATACACCATCCTTACGTAACTTGGCGTACCAAATCCCATGAAACATCACAAGTCTAGGTGTTAAAGACTACACATATTAACAACAAAAGAGTAGTCTACCTAGCAAACATAACATGGCTACTCATGCCATGAAACCAAAAGTGTTTACGCCAAGTTAATACATGCCGAGTCTCCTAATGGTCAAACATGACCTTAAGTATGCCATACAAGAGTACACACTGCAACACCAACCCAATAGCTTGGTTCATGGTCATGAAGGAAAACACTATGATCAAAGCTACAGTCCAGGTATCCATAGCCCTCCTAGACAAGTCTCCAACTACTGCCTGCAAACTTCCACTATAAGTCTCGGCCAATAAAAAGAATAAGACTTGCAAATGAATCAAAGTGCTAAGCCAAGCACACATTGGCACATACCTTGCAAGGCAAGCAAATATAAACACTAAGCACACACACAAGCAGCTTAGTTCTACTCAGGCCGAATGTCCTTGCCTAAAAAAATAAAGTTGGGCAGTGAGCATATAACTCAGTAGGATTCACTCAAACATACACAACTCATATTGAGTCTATTTAGTTAAGCTGAGTGAGCACTCGAAGCTTAACCTCCCCTTTTTGTTAACTCAACCTGCAAAACAAACACCAAGACAACAAAACATGCATATACATATACAAGGCAGTTTAATGAGTCAAATAGTTCATAAGGGGTTAGCAAGCACAAAACAAGCACCAAAGCAAACAGATACGCACACACACTCCACAATATAGCTCTCGGCCATATAAGCCATACATGTACCCATGTGCATTTCTTGCACACAAACTTACCAATACACCAATTCTATTTGGAGCTCCCAACATGCCAAGCAAATAGGCCACATTCACTTGCACTTCTAGTACATGTATCATAGTTAATTAGCTAATCAACATTACACCAAAGTGTAACCAATACGCCCAACAAGCAACTAAGATCACATGGCAGATTTTAACCATCACTTAGCTACTCTAAACACTTGAACCACGGAACATTACCAAGCAATATCAAGTGTTAGTGAACCCTACCTTAATAGCTCTCGGTTTCAAGCCAACTTTAAGTATCCAAGTGTTCCTCAACCTCAATGCCTAGCATAATATCACATAGGCATCATCAACACACAATCATGGATTAAACTACCATGTCTCATATGAAGAACACTAAGATACACACACTTATGCTCTCGGCCAAAGACTTAATTTCACATATATGTGTCACTCATTATTCCAACACACCGCATGATATTCTAATCATCAATAAATATCATCTATGGCCTTAATTCCAATTAACTAAGTGAAATACACTATTCCACTCTATTTCAAGGTCTCGGCCAAATTTGCCCATCTCACATAACAATGTTTCTCATCAACTGAATCCATTATATAATCCAACATATGATCATCAAATCATCAACCAACTTCACTCATGGCATCAATGCCATGTAAACACAAGAAGCACATGATTTACCTTGAATCCAACTTTCGGCCAACACACTAAATTTCACAATCTTGGTGTTCTCCACTTCGACAACCTAACACAAGGTGAAATGATCATTAACAAGCATCACACATGGATTAATTTCCATGAATTCCAAGAAGAACACCAAGAACACTTGTTCATCATATTCGGGCAACATTTCATTTTCAAACCAAGACTTTTCTTGCTTAATTAGCTCAATCCCACTTCAATTGAGCATCTAAATCTCTTGTTCATGGAAGATTTACCATGTATTCAAGAGGCTAACAAGGATTACCTCAAAACCCTAGCTTAATAGACTCGGCCTTCCTTCAAACTTGAAGAACAACACTTGAATCCAAGCTAGCAATGGCCGAAACACACTCCTCCAAGTTTGAATCCTCCAATGCTCACAAGTCTTCTTGGATTTCAAGGCCAATTTGTGAAGGAACTCAAGAGCAAGCTCGGTCAAGACAAGGTAAGGCAAGTCCGAAAATGAAGTGTAAATGGCTTTGGTTGTTTCGGCCGAATGTACTTAAGTCTTAGTTAGTCATAATGCCAACTTTGGCCTCCCACAATTTTGCGTGGTGCAAAGTAGTCTTCCAAGCCATGTAAGTCCAATGCTGCCCTTAAATTTGTGGTTAAATGGTCACTCAAGTCCAATCTTGGCTCATTATGCCAAGCACATGATAAACACAAGTACCAAAGTCACTAAAATCTCCCATGCATAACCGGCCATGAACTAAGCCAAAGACTAGTTAGCTTACTAGTAACTAGTGAATAGTACACTTAGTGGGAGACAAGAATTTGACAGTAATCATTGTTGTCTCCCAAAATTGGGCTAGTCTTGCACTAGTCACCACAAAAGTATGCATGGCCAAAATACCCATCTAAATTTTGATAGTCTTAATTGAACCATTCATTTAAGTGTACAATTTAGTCCCTTTTCTCTGTTTTCTGTTAGCTTTCCCATAGTACATTTTATATGTGCAATTAAGTCCTGAAAGTCCCCAGTTTTGCACATAAGTCACTGTACTAGTCTCCCGAGCCTCTCTTACTTCCCTTTTCTATTTCCTCTCATCTTCTTTGGTTTTCCTTGATATTCCTTGGCCTTAGCCAAGCACTTAGGAGGTACCTAACAAGGGGTACTTCAGGCAAATTGGAGTGGACCCTATTTGGTTCTCGACGAAGTCCGCCCAGGCGTCTTTAAGTTGGGTAATATTGAGGGAGTGGAGTTGAAGAATACTTGGCATTCAGACTCTCTGAAAAAATTTTATACTTAGACATTTTTTTGAAGAAAATCGGTAAGATACTCCTCCCCGAAGTCGTCAGTAAAATACATGATAAATTTGCCCTCGTTATAGAAAGAGTGCGCCTTGATGATTCTGCCTTACAAAATTCCTTACTAAGCTTAAAAACCCATCCGAACACGAAAGAAGTTCAAAAAGGTTCCTTCCAAAAGATAAGGTGCAAGTGTTCGCCAAAAGTGCACACTTAGAATCATACCAGCTTCTGATAAGGCATATTCGGGAGAAAGAACGGAGAATAGAGAATGGAGAAAAAAATTCTTCATTAAAAAATCCTAAGGCAAAAAATACAAAGAAGGAAGAAGAAAACCTATGACTGAGCAAGGGTATCCGACGTTTCGTCAAACATTATTGATGGCCATGGGCCTCATCGTTTAGAGTCATGGTGACTGTTGGAGAGACTTCTAGGAGGAAGAACGCCTGGAGGATGGTGCGCCCAAGGAGAGTACCTGAGATACTCAGAAAAAGTGGGTTAGGAGGCCCCCGGAATGTGTTTCCGGGGGGGGGAGCCTCCGACGCCCAAGTCAGTGGTGGCTGAGAAAAAGGCAGAGGAAATAGCATAAAGGGGCTGAAGAGTCTTGCCTGGTGATTTTCTCAGAGTTTGGGAGTCAGACCTTTTGCCAACCAACCTCCTGCCAAGTATTTATTTCCTGGTATTTATAGGAGTGCCTAGCCCGTTCAAATCGCGACACGTGTTCGGTCGGATGTTTCCTGAATTTCTGGGCGTAGGGGACAGATAGCTGGTAGCAGGTTGCCTTGAGCCTTGTGCTGAGATGGGGCATGATGTGATTCTGATGGCGTCAGCGTGTCAGAGCGCCTTTTGAGGCGGCTTATGACGTCTGTGAAAGGACGTGTCAGAGGCTTCCTTAAATGCTTCCTTAAATGCTCCTGCCGTACTCCCGAGGTCCCTGGGCGAGGCGTCCTTTGGTACGGACAATGCCTATTCGGGAAACACGCACCCAGTTCGGGGGTTCTCAGCTTCAGGGAGTTCCGCCTTCGGGGAGATCATGTTCGGCCCGCAATAGCTGGTGCCTCTTTTCCGAAGGCGATATGTTTGCAACCTCAGGGGGCTAGTAGTATCCTCAAGTTTCCTAGCGTGCTGGGCTCGGAGCTCTTCGGCTATCTCCCGAGGTGTATGATCTCACCTCTTCTCGAGTAGCGCCAGTTTCTTCTGGCCATTCTTGTGGCAGGAAGTTCGGCCAGATAGAGGCGATAGTCTTTGGCTATCAATTATCATCTCCAGAGGGCTCAGTCAAAGACGCAGGCCGAGCTGGAGGAAGATTGAGGAACTTGACTTTGGACCATGAAGTTTTGGGCTTTTTGGGAAAATCCAAAGCAGACAAGTAAGAAAGGTCAAGCCTAGGGTGTCGACCGAGGACCTGGTGATGAGCAAAGTAAAAACCATCTTGGTAAGATGTCTTCGACATTTGCTCGCTATTGTCCTTCTCGTCGCCAAAAGCCGCCAGCCCAACTTTTAGCGCGACAATCTTCTCCTCCAGCTTCCTCTTCTTCTTGCCTTTCGATTTCTTCTTCTTCAGCGACGCAATCTCAGCTTGGAGACCGACATTCAAAGCGAGTGATTTCGCAAGATTCTCGCTGTCTTCAACGGTCTTCTTCCGAATGGCGTCATTCTCTAAAGAACGAGTCATGCACTTTGAGCCGAGGTCTTCAACCTTGGCTGAGAAGTCAGTAAGAAGCTCCTGCCTGCTGGACACAACCTCGGCCCGAAGACTCCCAAGATCCTCCTTCACAATTTTGTTTAACTCGCCATATTTTAGGGCATATTGGGCAAGAGACTCCTTCATCTTCCGCAGGTAATCTTCGGACTGAGAGCGGGTCTCCGTTTGTTTCGCTGACCAGGCGCGGAAGTACCCGCTATATGCCAAAAGCTGTGGAAAACAGAGGCACCAAATAAGTATCGGAAGGCAGTGATGGCTTAGATGAACAATTTTCTAAGATACAAGAAAAGAAAGGATCACCTGAACAGCGTGCTCGGTCATCCTCGCCGCGAGGATCTCTTCACTGGGACATTCGGTGGTAAGGGACTAAAAAGTGGCATTAGTCAGCACCCCCACCGCCATTTGTGGAGCCATCAGCTGGCTATCCTCAAAGAACAAATCCATGTCCTCTGCGAACATCCAGAAGGGCTCCCGTGGCACCTTGTCCCGCGGAATCCATCATTCCTGAAGAGCCCTCTGACGGGCATGAGCTTCCACCCAGGAAGCAGTAGGGGCATTCTCTGCAAGGTCACGCCGAAGTTCCATCAAGGCATCATCCCTTAGCCATTCATCCAAAAAATCGTAAATATGAAAAATACTGAGGTTGGTAGCAGAATGGCTAAGGAACCAACCTGGTGGAACTTCGGGGACGCACTCCTTAGAACCGACCTCCCGAACATCCTCAGTGACATTCTTTCCCTTCCTCTTTCTGCTATCTTCAAACTCCTGGGCAGACATTCGCTCTGCTGGGATCTCGGTAGCAGGGGCAGGACTCAGTGTCCCCCTGAGGATGTCACGGTCCGAAGAAGGGTTCTCGGCGGTCAGAAGTTGAGCAGAGGACTGATCTTCCACCTCAACTATGTTCTCAGGGGGAGGAGGAGTGGTAGCCTTGGCCTTCTTGCACTTAGAAGGGCTGGCAGTCGACTTCTTCCTCTTACCAGAAGTCTTCCTGCGTACTTGCTCTCCCCGCTTAGCCTGACTATCGAAGAGTGATTTATAAAACTCGGCAGACTGATAGCCCATCTCTGCAAAAAGGTAAAATATCAGTGTAAGTCCAAAAGGAAAGCAGATAACAAACCCTGAAAGGTGACTTACTCTCAGAAAAGAACAGATAAGAAATTTCATGCCGAAGGAGCATGACTATCCAGGCTTTCTTCCTCGGAAGAACAGGCACGGGCATGTCGGGGTCACCCTTGTGGGCAGTTATCACTCCCAATTCCCGAAGAACTTCCTCTGACATAAGATCCCACTTAATGGGAAAAGGGTAGGGTGAACGTGACGGAGCTCTGGAATCCCAGTCCGCTACTGACCGAATGCGTTTGTCGAAGTTATCAAAATCGGCAAGTAATACTGGAGTAAGGAGCCTCCAGGGATCGACGATGTCGACCTTCAAAGTCCATGAAGCCCATCTAATAGGCATATGTCTCCAAGACTCGGGGACCCGGAAAAAGAAAAACTTCTTCTGCCACCCTCGCCAACTATCTTTATTGTCAAAGGTAAACACAAACTTCTTACTCCCGGACCATCGGGGAAGGAGGTAGTAAAAAACACCCTTCGGGACCGGGTGGAGTTTGTAGTATTGCATGAAGAAGAGGAAGTGGGGGTTTATGCCGAACACCCCGCACATGCAGAGGAAAGCATTAAAGTAAGAGTAAGAATTTGGGGGGAGTTGGTTCACAGCAATGCCGTGGAATTTGCAGAATTCGCATATCATGCGATGAGAGGGATACCGAAGACCGGCTTTCAGCTATGCTCGGTAAATGGTAAACTCCCCCAAAGAAGCTGCGTAACCATAAGATACCGGGAGAGGTAACCTCGGTGTGATATAAGAAGGGAGGTAGTACTTGGCCACCCAATTTTTCATCTTTTCCAAAGTATTGGAACAAGGATAAGCCTCAAGGGAAGCAAGGTTTGCAGAAAGAGGGCGCACAGTCATGAATGGAGTCGGACTTAATGAAGTCAGATTTGACATTTTCCAAAAAATAAGAAAAAGAGAGATGACTTTGGGAGAAATAGAGGAACAATGACAAACCACAAAAAGGGAGCACCCACCAAAGACTTTGCTAAAACCTGGGCTGCGAAACACCGCTGCAAGGAATCGCTGGAGGTCACTCTGCCGTAAGAACCGCTGCCGGAAAAAGAAAAAGGGCAAGAAAAGGCTCTAGAACAGACAAGAGTTAAAACAAAAAAGTGAGACAAAATGGGACGGAAGGTGCTTATATAGACCAAAGAAGGATAAGTGAAACGTCATCATAATCATCCTTTGAAGATTTAACCGCCTCATTATTACACCTTGAAGGCGAAGAGGTGCGGTTGACGTAACCAGCATAGTTATTTCGCCATCCAACAGCGTCCATGTGTCACACAGCGCGAAGAACTAGGGCACGTCCCTCTAACATCGTGAAAACCCAGGCACGGTTACCCATGACTGACACGCCTGGCCAAAGGATGCGACGATTCATAGACTCGTGGCAGAAAAAGCAAAAAAGAAAAAAAGTAACGTGCATTCCGAGGACATCAAGAAAACTAGAGGAGGGTACCTCGGCTCCGAGGAGACGCCATCTGAAGCAAGGCAACTTTCCAAGAAAAGTTTTAGCCGCTAGGTCGGCAAAGGGACCTCCTTGGAAACATAGCCGAAGCCCCCACTCCGGCTCTCCAGGAGGGGGCATGTGATAGCCGAGGTGCCCATCACTGGCCGAGCTCCCAGACCTGACGGAGTACCGACTTCGCCAGAGGGAAATAGCCAGCCGAGGTGGGAAGCATGAACGATCCCCCTGGCCTAATGTAGGGAATTCGCTTACTTAGGAAATGGTAGGACCAACCTCGGTAGAGCGGTCAGACCCTCTTCGGAAATAGAAGTATCCCTCGGAGGACCCATCCTCAGGGAATACATTCATCGAAACATTAGAGTAACCTCAGAAAGTACAAACAACGCATTTAAGGAGCCTCTGACACCTCCCCATAAAAGTCATCCCCCAAGTACATTCTGACACGCTATCACTGGAGCACGCCATCAGAGGGACGCCTTGATATGACACTCTCGGAATGCCTAGGCTGTCAACCAGGCGACTTTTGCTGAGATAAACATCCCTTCGTTCCCAGAAAAGCAGGGATCGCATCCCACCGGACACGTGTCGTGATCTGGAACGACCATGAGAGGAAAATGGCTTCTGTACGCCTCCTTTATAAAACACCCATAAAGCATCCTAGCGGGGTAAGGAAAAAATTCCCTTTGAATACACAAAAGAGCACATAATCCAGTTATCTGAAAATACTGACTTGGGCGTCAGAGACTCCTCCCCAGGAATACACATCGGGGACCTCTTGACCTGTGTTTTCTGAAGTATTTCAGGTACATTCCACTGGGGAATCTCCTCCAAAAGTGCTCTCCTCCATCAGAAGTTTTCCCTACCTGTACGATGACACATGATGAAGCCGCCGCAGGCCACCACTATCGAAGAACCGAATAACATATGACAGTCGAAGAGCTGAGAATGAGAGGATCAAACCCTAATCATCATCATCTGGAAGGCGAAACCCATCAACCCTGCTACCCAGTCGATGGCGGGGGAAAAACTCGAAAGCAGGAGGGGAAAAGATCAATCTCATTTACTCCCCTAAACAACTCCCAAACAAACATAGTGCTAGCCATGGAAAAGCAAGGAAACCTAGACCAGTGTCCAAAGGCCATCACTTTTGAAAACAAGAAGAATATGAAGAAGTTTTGCCAATTCCATCGGGATCATGGGCATGACATCGAGGATTGCTTCCAGTTGAGGAAGTACATAAAGTCTCTAATAAAGCAGGGACAACTTCGGCACTACCTACGGATGCCCTCCCTGAAGGGGAGGAGCGAAGAGGAAAGGAAAGGAGATGATGAGGAATATGATTCCAATAAGCACCGGACCGAAGTCCCAAAAGGCATCCTCCACCTCCAGCTGGAATAATACAAACGATCACGACCGGACTACCTTCAGCAGAAAGAAAAAGGAAAGCCTGGGAGATCTCAGTGATGGAATTCGGTAACCCATCAAAAAAGCTCGTTCGAAAAAATGGGTCTACCATTGTATTCCCTCATGATGACCCACTTCCAATCATGGCAAGGATAGGGAGTTGGGATGTCAAAATAGTACTCCTCGACGATGGTTCTAATGCTAAAATCTTATTCTCTCATCTACTACTAAATTTGGGTATCCCAAAAGGTGATCTCAAGCCTGTCACCTCCCCTACCTTCGGAGTAGGTTTGTCCGAACTCTCTATCCACAGATGGATTGACCTCCCTCTAATGCTAAGGGGAACTTCACCGTAGAACAAGGCTGAGCTTTTTGCTTCCACAATGACAAGGTTCATCATCATAGATGTCCCTTCGTCATATAATGCAATCCTTGGGAGACAGACGCAAGGAAACCTCCACATTCGCCCAGATGTGAAATACTTGACTGTAACCTTCAACACAAAGGATGGAGATGCTGAGATCTTCATCGACCAAGGGGAAGTGAGAAAGGTCTTTGTAAAAGCAAGAAAGGTCCCAGCAAAGAGCTACGCACAGACTTCGGGAGCAAAGGCCATGCTCGTAGAGGAGGTAAAGGGGAAGAAACAGAAGCCCCAAAAAAATAGAAACAGAAGATGTAGAACTTGTCCCAGGCCGAAGTACCCGAATGGGGAAAAACCTGGCTAGAGGTGACACGGAAAAACTTGTATCCTTCTTGTTAATGAACAATGATCTGTTTGCCTAGTCACTGAAGGACGTGCCTGGAGTAGACCCTCAAATAATCCAACATAGCCTTGATAGCCAAACGCTATCCCCTCTATCTGGCCGAACTCCCTGCCGCAATGATGGCCAGAAGAAGCTGGCGCTACCCGAGAAAAGGTGCGATCAGGCACCTCAGAAGATAGCTGAAGAGCTCCGAGCCCGGCACGCCAGGAAACCCCGAGGACACTACTCGGCCCCCCAAGGTTCTGAACAGATCGCCTCCGGAAAAGCGGTACCAGACAGCGAGCCGAACATGATATCTCCGAAGGCGGAACTCCTTGAAACTGGGAACCCCCGAACTGAGGGCTTGCTTCCCGAAGAGCCTCTGTCCGAACTAGAGGACGACCTCACCCAGGGACCTCGGGAGTACGGCAGGAGCATTTATGGAAGCATTTAAGGAAGCCTCTGACACATCCTTTCACAGACGTCATAAAGTCGCCTGAATAGGCGTTCTGACATACGGACGCCATCAGAATCATATCATGGCCCATCTCAGCACGTGGCTCAGGACAACCTGCTACCAGTTATCTGTCTCCTATGCCCAGAAACTCAGGGAACATCCGACCGAACACGTGTTGTGATCTGAACGGGCTAGGCGCTCATATAAATACCAGGAATTAATACTTGGCAGGAGGCTGGTTGGTTGGCCAAACACTGCCCCACACTCTGAGAAAACTACCAGCCAAGACTCTTCAGCCCTTTGTGCTATTTCCTCTGCCTTTTCTCAGCCACCACTGACTTGGGCGTCGGAGGCTTCCCCCCCGGAAAAACACTCCGGGGGCCTCCTAACCCTTTGTTTCTGAGCTTTCAGCCACTCTCCTTCGGGCTATCCACTCCACCAGGCGTTCTTTCTCCCAGAAGTCTCTCCACCAGTCACCATGACTAGAAACGATGAGGCCCCTGGCCATCATTTGGCGCCGTCTGTGGGAACCCGCTCTGAGATTGCCGTCGTTGAGACTCGGCATTCTAGGGACAAGGGGCTCCCGAAGTCCCCGTCCACGACTGAGATACAACCGGCTGCTGAGCAAACACTCCCAGGGACTTCTGCGCCTGAGGAAGACTGCCCTCTGGTAATCACCATGAGCTTCTTGAGGGACTTTCAGTGTTTGGTCGTGTCTGAAATGACCCAGCAGATCGACCGAAGGTGGCCACAGCAAGCACAGGCCCAGATACCCCCCTCAACGACACGCCCTCGGGAGAAAAGCCCCAAGTCTACACATCGTAGTTCGGGGAGTGGAGACCCTCGTGAAGAATCATCCACAGAAGATATAGCCCTCGGGAAACGGCCTGTGGGACAAACCCGGTCCAAGTGACCGAGAGTCTCACAGCGAAGCAGTTCGTCGCCTGAGCCGAGGTCCTTGTCCCCTCAACGCCAAACTCGCCCCCCGAAGAGGCGCTGGCTATCTCCATTCCCTGAAGAAGGCCCTAGCGCCACAGTGCTGATGGAGAGGATACTAGCACGGCTGGACAGAGTGGAGAAACAAGTGGCCAGAAAACCCGTGTGGGCCAGACTCTCGGGAACATGCTGCGAAGATGACTCGCCATTTATTCAGGCCGTTGTTGAGGCAGCCATGCCAGGTGACTTCAGAGTACCTCGGTTGGAGATTTATGATGGTCGTACTGATCCACAGGCCCATCTGACGAAGTACAGACGCAGCATGATAATACACGGTGCTGACGACGCTACCATGTGCAAGTGCTTCGAAGTCACCCTCACAGGGCCAGCCACGGCATGGTACAATTCCTTGCCTTCAGGAACTATCACTGAGTTCCAGGAGTTGTCCACGGCCTTCACACAGCAATTCATTGGGAGCAGACCTACGGCGAAGATGCCTGTGCAGATGTTCGACATAGAGCAGAGGAATGGAGAAACCATCCGAGACTATGTCGAAAGATTCAACAGGGAAGCTCTAAGTGTCCCAGACTTCAGGCCCAAAATCCGCATTCTTGCCATGACACGAGGCCTTCGGCGAGACTCACAGCTGTTCTATGAGTTCTCAAAGGACCCCCCGGAGACCCTCGGAGAATTTTACCGAAGAGCAGAACATCACATGACTGCTGAAGAACTAAGAATGGGTGGGCCGAAGTCTGATCACCACCGCCCCGAAGAGTCCAGTCAACAAGCTCGGCATCCTACCGAATACGCAGGACGACCTCGGAGGATGCGAGGAAGGAAGCCTCAAAGTTTCACACCATTGAGCACTTCACGAACCAACATTCTGATGGCGCTGGAAAGGCAAGCGACGCAGATTTGGTGACCAAGGGCCATGACCGTCGATAATAAGAAGAATGCAAAGAAGTTCTGCCAGTTTCATCGCGACCACGGTCATGACACCGAAGACTGCTTCCAGCTGAAGAGGTACATAGAGTCGTTGATAAAGCAGGGCCAAATTCGGAAATACCTGCGGATGCCATCCCCGAAAGGCAGAAAAGTGGAGGAAGAAAGGGCCGAAGATGAGGACTATGACTCCGACAGGCGGTGAAATAGAAGTCCAAAAAAGTGCCCTCCACCTCCAGCAGGGGTTATCTAAACCACCACCATGGGGCTCCCATCCTCGGAAAGAAAGCGGAAAGCCAGAGGAACTGCAGTCATGGAATATCAAAGTCCGTCAAAGAAGCTGGCTCGCAAAGATGGCTCCACCGTCGTCTTCCCCCACGACGACCCGCTACTGATTATGGCGAGAGTAGGGAACTGGGACGTCAAAAGACTGTTGCTTGATGATGGCTCAAATGCTGACGTCCTATTCTCGCACCTGCTGCCGAGCTTGGGCATCTCCAGCAGCGAACTGGAGCCTCTCACCTCGCCCACTTTTGGGGTTGGACCATCCGAACTCCCCGTCCTCGGATGGATCGACCACCGGCTGATCATGAAAGGGACTTCGGTGAACGGAGCAGCTGAGTTGTACGCCTCCACAATGGCGAGATTCATCGTCGTGAACATCCCATCCCCGTACAACGCCATCCTTGGAAGGCAGACAATGGGGAATCTGCATATTCGCCCTGATGTGAAGTACTTGACTATCACATTTGCCACCAAGGATGGAGATGCAGAGGTATTCATAGACCAAGCCGAGGTAAAAAAGGTGTTTGTAAAAGCGCGAAAAGCTCCGGCAAGCAACCTCACGCAAACGATGGAGGCAAGGGCACCAGAAAAAGGCAAAGAACAAGATCTCGCCAAAACAGAAATGGAAGCAATAGAGCTTGTCCCAGGTCAATCTACCCGAATAGGGAAGAGCTTGGCCGAAGGTGACAAGGAAAATCTTGTATCCTTTCTGCTGGAAAATAAAGATCTGTTCGCCTACTCGCCAAAAGGTATGCCGGGGGTGAACCCTGGCATAATATAGCATAGCCTCAAAGTAACTCCGGAAGCAAGGCCTGTCCGGCAAAAGAAACGAAGCATCTCAGCCCACAAAAGCAACTTTGTCAAAACCGAAGTCCAGCGTCTCCTAGATGCTGAAGTTATCAGGAAGGTTAAGTACCCCGAGTGGTTAAGCAACGTGGTCATCGCCAGAAAAGAAGGTAGCAGCAAACTCCGGATGTGCATCGACTTCAGAAACTTGAACGATGCTGGCCCGAAAGACTCATACCCTCTGCCGCCAATAGATCAACTGGTAGATTCAACTGCTGAATATGGGCTCCTAAGTTTCCTAGACGCCTTCAGTGGCTACCATCAGATAAGGATGGACCCCAAAGATGAAGTGGAGACTGCCTTCATCACCGAGGGAGGAACATACTGCTATATCAAGATGCCATTCGGGCTTAAAAATGCAGGAGCCACCTACCAGAGGCTGATGAACAAGGTCTTGAAAGACCAAATGGGGAGAAACATGGAAGTGTATGTTGATGATATGATAGTCAAGAGCAAGGTGCCTGACTACCACGTTGCAGATTTAGAGGAAACCTTCTGAAAGCTCAGAGCCTTCGGGATCCGCCTTAATCCTGAGAAGTGCATCTTCGGGGTGACCTCGAGAAAATTCCTTGGGTACATGGTATCCGAAAGAGGCATCGACGCTAACCCCGAGAAGATTAAGGCTCTGCTTGAGTTCCGAACTCCTACCACAGTCAAGGATGTGCAGAGACTCACCGGAAGAATAACCTCTCTAAGCAGGTTTATTTCCAGGTACGGAGATAGGTGTAGACCTTTCTTCAAAGTCCTCACAAAGGCAACAAAAACGGAAGGCGACCTCGGAAGAAATGATCATCCTTGGGATGAAGATTGCCAAAAAGGCCTGGGAAGAACTCAAAGTCTACCTGGCCAGCCTGCCGACTCTGCGACAGCCTCGGGAGGGAGAGCCCCTCGTACTGTACCTCGCCGTCATAGAAAAAGCTGTGAGCTCGGTCCTCGTGAAAGAAGAAGGGTCAAAGCAATGGCCGGTCTACTATGTCAGCAAAGTCCCTGCATGGCGCCGAAGTCAGGTACCCCTTGCTTCAAAAAGCTATATATGCCTTAGTGCTTGCAGGGAGGAGGCTGGGGCCATACTTTCAGGCTCACTCCATCATCGTCCGAAGTAGTCTACCGCTACGGGATGTTATGAAAAAAGTTGGCCATTCGGGAAGGCTCTCCAAGTGGGGCATAGAGCTGGGCGAACACGAAAACACGTGTGAGCCTCGGAAGGCCATAAAAGCCCAAGCCCTGGCAGATTTTATCGCCGAAGTACCCACCATTGAGGAGAGCCACTCGGATCCAAAACAGCGTGATCCAGAATGGACCTTGCACGTAGACGGAGCCTCGAGGTCCGAACACCAGGGAACTGGAATAATTATCAGGGGCCCCGAAGGCCTGGAGAAAGATTGGCGTGAGAAACTTAAAGGCTCACAGCGATTCCCGGCTGGTAGTTCGGCAGCGGCAGGAGATTATGGGGCGAAGGACCCAATTTTGGCAAAATACCATGAGCTAGTAGCAAAGCTCATCCAAGAGTTTGACGCCGTACGGATCGAAAATGTACCTCGGCGGAATAACAGAGGCAGATTGCTGGGCGAAGTTGAAAACATATACCGAGGTGCTAGACCATCCGAGCATCTCAGTGCTAAGCATGACGTCCTCGGGAACAGGGTGGAAAGACCCAATAAAAAGATACCTCGCAGAGAATTTGCTCCCCGAAGACCCCGGCGATGCTGAAAGACTGCGAAGACGCTCCGGAAGATTCTTCCTGATTGGCGAAGAGTTATATCGGCAGGAATATGCGAATCCGCTGCAAACATGTGTGGATGAAAAGGATACTGAAATGGTCCTTGAAGAAGTTCACGAAGGCATGTGTGGTTCATACATTGGAACTGATGCCCTGGCAGCAGTGATACTCCGCCAAGGATACTTCTGGCCTACCCCGAGAAAGGACGCAAGACAGTTTGTCCGGAAATGTGGTAGCTGCCAGAGACACGCGAAAATCCAGAGGACACCCTCGGAAATGGTAACTTCGGCAGACTATCCTTGGCCCTTCGCAGTCTGGGGTATAGACCTTATTGGGCCACTCCCCACAGCACCCGGAGGCGTGAAATTCTGCGTTGTAGCAGTGGACTATTTCTCAAAGTGCGTAGAGGCAGAACCACTAACAACTATCTCGGCAAAAGAAGTGCAGAAGTTCCTATGGAAGAACATCGTGTGCAGATTTGGCATACCGAGGGTACTAGTAGCTGATAATGGATCCCAGTTCACAGACAAAGGATTCCAAGAATTCATCAGCAACCTCGGGATAAAGATGCGCTTCGCCCCAGTAGTTCACCCCCAAAGCAACGGGCAGGTGGAAGTATCGAACAGGACCATAAAAGATGGCCTGAAAAAGAGACTAGGGGAAGCCAAAGGGAAATGGCCAGGAGAACTCCAAAGTGTATTATGGAGCTACCGAACGACGCCCCGAAGAGCCACAGGGGAGACTCCTTTCTCACTCGTCATCGGAACAAAGGCCATTATCCCACTAGAGATAGTTCAACCTTCAGTACGGGTGCAAGTATTTGATGAAGGTGGTAATGACCTCGGCCTGAGAACCAATCTCGATCTTATGGCCGAACACAGAGAAATGGCCGAGCTGAGAAGAAAAGCTTTTCAGCAAAGAGTGACCGCGGCTGCAAACTTACAGGCCAGGCCAAAAGAAACCAAGAAGGGAGACCTCGTTCTCCGAAAGGCCGACTTCGCACCCCGAAGGCCATCTCATGGCATACTTCGCGCAAACTGGGAAAGACCCTGTCTGGTTCTCGACGAAGTACAAAAAAGGCGTGTACAAGCTTGGCGACGCCGAAGGCGTAGAATTGAAGAACACTTGGCACTCAGACGCCTTGAAAAAATTCTGCGCTTAAGGTTGAGCGGAGGAGTTATGTTGTACAGAATGGCCTTGAGAAAAATTCTTGAGAAAAATTCTTAAGTGTACAGAAATTATGCAAAACAGAATTCCGCAAAGGTGCTCGCCATGATAAAGTATAGATATGACTTCCCGAAGTCCCTTGAGCCATCACGCTCGGGAAAGATGGAAAACAAAAATCTCGCAGAAGTACTCGCCACAGCCAGCGCAGAGATAATTTTCCGAACTCCCTTGAGCGAACATGCTCGGGAAAATGGGAAGTGAAAAATCTCGCGAAAGGTTTTCCGAAGTCCCTTGAGCAAACATGCTCGGGACAACTGGAAAAATAAAAAATTTGACTGAAGGTTTCCGAAGTCCTTTGAGCAATCATGTTCGGGGTAAATTGGAAATGCAAAAGCCTGCAAAAAGACTTAGTCAAATTTTTTCAGGCCTTCCAGAAAGTCTTACGAGCAAGCGCACTCGGGACAAAGGAAGGTAAAAAAGTTTCTTTAATCACAGGTTTTCCGAAGTCTCTTGAGCGAGCGTGTTCGGGACAATGGAAATGAAGAAACTTGCAAGAAAAGACTTAGCCAAAAAATCCTCATTAAGAGCAAAAGAACTGCCCGAAGAAGGATTACAAAATAGAAGGGAAGGAAAAGGGGCCCTAAAATAGCCTAAGGGTTCGTGGCGTCCCGAGAGGCACTCGTCTGCCCGCCCTTTTCCACCACCTTCGGCGCTGGAATTAAAGGAGGAAGCTTCAGATGTTCGACCTTGGACCATTTCCACCGAGGTCCGCCAGGAATGCTTAGACCCTCTAGAAAAGAGAGGTCCAGATCTAGGAACCTCTGGAGAACCTGGTGCCGAGCAAGGCAGAAGCCGTCCTGGAACGCAACCTTGCTCATCTGATCAGACTTGTTCTTCTCAAGCTCGAGGTCGTCAAGTTCATCCTTCAGATCCGTGACCTCCTCCTCCAGTGCCTTTATTTGCTCCTTCCCCTTCGGCTCCTTCTTCAACGACTCGACCTCGGCCCGGAGAGCGTTATTCTCACACGTCAGGGACACTATACGGCCGTCAGAACCAGCCTTGTGCTGAAGAAGATCTTCATTGGCGGCGAGCATCCCCTTTATTTGGTCACCGAGGTCAGCGATCTTCCTGGAGGAGCCCTTTTGAAGTTCTTATTTTTCCTTCCGGAACTCATCCCGAAGGGCAGCTACTTCTTTCTCAGCAGCCTCTTTCAGCTGCTGGTTTTTGGCGACCGACTCCGCGAGTGCGGTCCTCATCTCATTCATGGTTCGAGTGGCCGAAGTTCGAAAAGCAACCTCCCTGGCCACCCGAACTTGGAGAAAGGCGGTATACCCCATCAGCTGCAAAAAATAAACGCAAGATCAGCAAGAGCCAAACACTTAGGAAAAAATTGAAGGGAAAGAGCTGTGAAGGATATACCTGAGCAGCATGCTCGGTGATCTTCGCGACGAGGGTGTTATCCCCTGGGTGGGCCGCCGCTATAGCCTTGAAGGAGGCCTTGGTGAGCACCCCCTTCGAAATTTCCTTAGCCATTTGAGGAACGTCCTCGGAGTACATATCCATGTCCTCTGTAAACGTCCAAAAAGGCTCCTTGGGTATCTTCCCTTGCGGGATTTTGGCATCCCAAAGAGCTCGTTTCCGAGCATGATCGGCCACCCAGTCAGGGGTAGTCAACTCCCCTGCGTGGTAAGAATGAGAAGGAGATTAAAAGACAAAGAAGCCAAAAAACAAAGGAAGTACACTTTCTCTGGAAACAAACCTGGCGGAACCTCGACAACATCGTCCTCGGAGTCCTCGGCCGAAATGCCCTTGCCCTTCCGCTTGCGCCGCTCCCCGGCAGAAGGTACTTCTACCACTACATCAAGGAGGGCCTGTGACGCGGTAGGACTCTGAGGAGGAACGCCTGTTGAAGGGACCTCGGAAGCAGCAGCCTCAGACGCCGGAACTTCGGCTGTCCCAGGCTCCTCGGCGGTCTCCTCGGGGATTTCTTCTAGAACAGCTCTCTTTACCCGTTTCCTCGAAGGCCCCACGCCAGTAGACTTCCGCCTTCGGGAAGACACCTTGTTCGTCTGATCACCCTCCTCCGCTTGGCCGGTGAAAAGGGACTTGTAATAGGTGGCAGTCGCGTCGCCCATCTCTGAAAAAGGAGAGAAACATCAGCGTGAGTCCGAGGAAAGAACAGTAAAGGAGTAGAAGATAACTCACTTTCGGCAAGCGCTTCGAAAGAAATTTCCTCCTTAAGAAGCTTGACCAACCAGGAATCCTTCCCGGCGATGGCAGGAGCTGGCATCCTGAGGTCAGTCTCGTGCTCCTTTACCACCTTTAGCTCCCGAAGGACCTCTTCGGTCATCAACCTCCAGTTGATTGGAAAAGGGTAAAGGGCGAGCGGAACGACCTCGGGATCCCAGTCAGAGACAGCCCGAATGCGGGCGTCGAAATCCGCGAACAAGGGAGCTAACTCTGGGGTCAGCAGCATCCTCGGATTGGCAACGTCCACATCTAGTGTTCCCTGAGCCCATTTGGTCGGAACGTACGACCAGGCCTCGTCCATCTTCATGAAGAAAAATTTCTGTTGCCACCCCCGCCAGCTATCTTTAGTGGCGAAGGTGAACATGAATTTCTTGCTCCCGGATCCCCGAGGTAGCATGAAATAGAAGCCACCCTTCGGGACCACAAAAAGCTTGTAATAATGCATAAAAATTATGAAATTGGGTTCTATCCCGAAGACGCCACACATGTAGAGGTAGGCGTTAAAATAGCAGAACGAGTTCGGGGGAAGCTGGTTCACAGCAATGCCATGAAATTTGCAGAACTCGCACACCATCTTCGGGGGGGATACCGAAGACCGGCCTTCAGCTGGGCTCGAAAAACGGTAACCTCCTTACTGTGGTTTGAAAAAGCATAATGGCTAGAACGAGGCAGCCTAGTAATGGCGTAAGAGGGAAGAAAGAATTTTTTCTTCCACCTCTCTAACTTTTCAGGGGTGGTGCAACAAGGATGGGCTAAAAGAGGCTGCCAGCTCTTAGGAATGGGCATTTTCGACATAAAAATGAGTTTGAAAATGGAAGAAAACAGTTTCCAGAGAAAAACTCAAAACAACACAGGGATCAAAGCGTTCTGAAAAACAAAAACCCACCGAAAGATTTACCAAAATCTGAGGACGCCGTCGTGAAAGCTGGCTGGAAAAAAGCTCTGATTAAGGTAGCTCCGCCACAGAAAGCAAGAAAGTGTAAGAACAGGGGCAATGTAGAGAGAAAAGCAGAAGAGAAAGCAAAAGGAACTTATGATGGAGTGGGCTATTTATAAGCCAGAGATGGGTAACCGAAACATCGTCATAAGTACCCTTTGGAGGTGAACCGTCGCCGTAACTGCTCTCTGCACCTGAAAAGGCACGCCATCTGTAACCGACGCGACTCTCCTCCAATGGCAAAGCGCCACGTGTCAACCGCCGCGCGAAAATGAGGGACACGTCCTCCAAACGTCCCTTGAAAACTGGGATGAAACTGGGACGCGACACTCAGACTGACACGCTTGGCCAAACAGACCTGCAGAAACAAAGAGTAGGCCACCTCGAGGACGCCAAGAAACAGGCTATGGCTGAACAGCCCATGACCTTCGGGCAAGAGGTGTATCTTCGGCACAGGCTCCACCTCGAAGATGCCAAAGAACAGGCCAAGGCCGAAGAGCCCATGATCTTCGGGCAAAAGGCGCATCCTCGGAACAGGTTAAGCTTCCAAAGAAACTCCCATACACAAACCTCGGAAAGAGATGCAAAACCGAAGTCTTCACTTCGGCTTTCCAAAGGGGGGCATGTGATAGCCAAACACTATCGCCTCTATCTGGCCGAACTCCCTGCCGCAATGATGGCCAGAAGAAGCTGGCGCTACCCGAGAAAATGTGCGATCTGTTAGTATTGTGCCCAAAAAGCCAATCATGAGATGATTGTATTTTGCACATTGAGTCATGATATTTTATTGAGGCATTAATCCAGCAATTTTGTTTGTTGTTTTGTTTCTGTGTAACGTAATAAACATAATTGTAACCCTAGAATAATGATATTCTTAAACGTCCCTAGTATAGTATTATTGTGGAGCGGGTTGCAATAATACATAATGACTAGCATATGTGGAGACTAATATGAGATATGTAGTCTACATATGGGTACAAGTTGGAGAACTTGTGTACTGGACCGACCCACCATGAGAACACTTCATGGATCGTTATATGAGTGTCATAAGTGATTCTCATAGTGATCATGGTATATGTAGTCCTTCGACCTAAGATCATCAAGGTTCCCTACATGTGAGTCACATACTTTGATACTTTCCTTTGTTGCTCGTAACTGAGTGAACTTGAAGGAGGTCATTGGGTATGTCACATATCATGCGGAGGGATTTGTATGATCAAGATGGGATTTGTCCCTCCTATGTAACGGGAGTGATATCTTTGGGCCCCTTGATAGAGTGAGACTTAGAAAATGCATGGCCATGCTCCGATGAGTTGATATATGATATCAATGTCATCAGTTTAAGTTAGTCTACTCGGTAATCAAGAAACCAAAGATTGGGCTATACGAGAGTGACACATTCCATGTCTCGTGCTTAGTCTTGATATCTTGGACAAAGGGACAATGGCATATATCGGTGATGATCATAAAGGTTTAGTCGATTCACCGACAATCTTGTCACTTGGGTAGCAATGATGTGTTGCTAGACACCGCTCATTGCTTATGATCATAAATGTGATTTATGATCGTTGCCAATATGGCAAGAGCCTATTGGGTCGCACACATAGAGCTATTTGGATCATTAGAGTGCATGGGCTAATTATTTGGGTTATGGTTTCACTTTAATTTCGTATTAATAATGGGCCAAGGAGTTGAGCCATTATTAAGCCCGAAATTAATTCCTAATTGGATTAGGGCTTTGAAACCCATTAGGCCTGGAAGTTGAGTCTCACTATAAATACAACTTTTAAGTGAGAAATTCGTAGGTCTCCTTGCCCTAGCCTCCCAAAAGGACAGCCACACTCTTCTCTTGCAATTCCTTGGAGGACGCAAGCTAGCACTGCGAGCGCAAGAGAAACGCATCTGCCGGGACGTGGTGGAAGCGTGGTGATCCCGAGAGGCTCGTGTGGATACCATAGAGAGCCTGAACACGTCAACTGTTCAGGTTTTGTGATTCGACTCTACAGTTGAGTGAGAGATCTCAACCGAAAATTAGGTATGAAATTTTCGAACACCCGGTTTACCCCGTTTCACTTGGATCCTGGAGGGTTTCGGTTAAATTCCGCTGCGCTGTTTGGCTCCCGAAACCCAACACGATCAGGCACCTCGGAAGATAGCCAAAGAGCTCCGAGCCCGGCACGCCAGGAAACCCCGTGGACACTACTCGGCCCCCCAAGGTTCTGAACAGATCGCCTCCGGAAAAGCGGCACCAGACAGTGAGCCGAACATGATATCTCCGAAGGTGGAACTCCCTGAAACTGGGAACCCCCGAACTGAGGGCTTGCTTCCCGAAGAGCCTCTGTCCGAACTAGAGGACGACCTCACCCAGGGACCTCGGGATTACGGCAGGAGCATTTGTGGAAGCATTTAAGGAAGCCTCTGACACGTCCTTTCACAGACGTCATAAAGTCGCCTGAATAGGCGTTCTAACATATGGACGCCATCAGAATCACATCATGGCCCATCTCAGCACGTAGCTTAGGACAACCTGCTACCAGTTATCTGTCTCCTACGCCCAAAAACTCAGGGAACATCCGACCGAACACGTGTCGTGATCTGAACGGGCTAGGCGCTCCTATAAATACCAGGAATTAATACTTGGCAGGAGGCTGGTTGGTTGGCCAAACACTGCCCCACACTCTGAGAAAACTACCAGCCAAGACTCTTCAGCCCTTTGTGCTATTTCCTCTGCCTTTTCTCAGCCACCACTGACTTGGGCGTCGGAGGCTCCCCCCCCGGAAAAACACTCCGGGGGCCTCCTAACCCTTTGTTTCTGAGCTTTCAGCCACTCTCCTTCGGGCTATCCACTCCACCAGGCGTTCTTTCTCCCAGAAGTCTCTCCACCAGTCACCATGACTATAAACGATGAGGCCCCTGGCCATCAAGCCTTAAGGTGTGCCTAGAGGCAAAGCCCGTCCGAAAAAAAAGCGAAGCCTCTCGACGCAGAAGAACAGCTTCGTGAAAACCGAAGTCCAACACTTAAAAGAAGCAGGCGTAATTCGGGAAGTCAAATACCCCGAATGGCTTAGTAGCGTGGTTATCGCCACAAAGGAAGGGAGTGATAAACTCTGAATGTGCATCGACTTTCGAAATGTGAACGATGCTTGCCCTAAAGATTCGTATCCTCTGCCACCAATAGATCAGTTGGTAGGTTTAACCGCCGAGTATGGCCTCCTTAGTTTCCTTGACGCCTTTAGTGGGTATCATCAAATCAAGATGGACCCCAAAAATGAGGAAAAGACCACCTTCATCACCGATGTTAGTACATACTGCTATATTAGAATGCCCTTCGGGCTTAAGAATGCAGGAGCCACGTACCGAAGGTTGATGAACAGGGTCTTCAACTCCCAAATTGGGAGAAACGTGGAAGTCTACGTTGATTATATGATAGTTAAGAGCAAACTTCCTAGCAGTCATATCACGGACTTGGAGGAAACATTCCACTAGCTGAGGACCTTCAGAATCCGTCTCAACCCCGAAAAATGCATGTTTGGGGTGAACACGAGTAGGTTCGTCAAATTCATGGTGTCAAAAAGAGGTATTGACGCCAATCCAGAAAAGGTCAAGGCCCTACTAGGATTCCAAACTCCTACGACGACTAAGGATGTACAAAGACTCATAGGGAGAATCACATCCTTCAGTAGATTCATCTCCAGATATGGGGATTGCTGCCGACCATTGTTCAAGGTCCTTACTAAGGCAGCAAAAAAAGATGGTGGCCTCGGAACCGAGGTGCATCCTTGGAACGAAGATTGCCAAAAGGCCTGGGAAGAGCTTAAGGTCTACCTAACTCATTTGCCGACACTCCGGTAGCCGTGGGAAGGGGAGCCCCTCATACTATACCTCGCTGTCATTGAAAATGCGCTAAGTTTGGTCTTTGTGAAGTAAGAGGGGGCAAAGTAATGTCACCAAAAAGTCCCTGCGCGGTGCCGAAGTCAAGTACCCCTTACTACAAAAGGCTATTTATGCCCTGGTGCTTGCAAGCAGAATGCTACGTCCGTATTTCCAAGGCCACCCCATTATTGTCCGAAGTAACCTGCCTCTTCATGATATCATAAAAAAGGTAGACCACTCGGGAAGGCTTTTGAAGTGGTGCATCGAGCTAGGCGAGTATGATATCACTTATGAGCCGAGGAAGGCAATAAAAGCTCAAGCAATGGTAGATTTCATTGCCAAACTACCCAGTGCTGAAGAAAGTCAACCCAACCTCAGGAATAGCGCGAAGGACCTAACTCTGGCAAAGTATCACGAGCTTGCATCAAAGCTCATCCAATAATTTGACATAGTACACCTTAAGAACGTGCCTCACCGAGACAATACTGAAGCAGATACTCTGGCAAAGTCAAAAAAGTCCACTGAAGTACTAAGTCACCCGAGCATAGCAATAATGAGCATAACAACCCCAGAAAGAGGATGGAAAAATCCCATAAAAAAGTACCTCACAACCTCGGAGCTTCCTGAGGACCCTCGCGAAGCAGCAAAAATGTGAAGATGTTATGGATGATCTTTCTTAATTGGAGAAAAGTTATACCGACAGGGGTACGCGAGTCTGCTGTAAAGGTGTGTCAGCGAAAAAGACATAGAGACAGTCCTCAAAGAAGTCCACGAGGGGGCCTATGGTTCCCACATAGGAATTGACGCCTTAGCAGGAGTACTACTCCATCAGGGGTACTTCTGGCCCACCCTAAGAATGGATGCGAGCCAGTTTGTCCAGAAATGTGATAATTGCCAAAGACACGCCAACGTCCAAAGGTTATCCTCAGAAATGATAACTTCGACTAACTACCCTTGTCCTTTCATAGTATGGGGCAATGACCTCATCGGGCCACTCCCGATTGCACCCGGAAGAGTAAAGTTCTACGTGGTCGCAGTAGATTACTTCACTAAATGGATTAAGGCAGAGCCCTTGGCAAGCATTTTAGCGAAGGACATAAAAAAATTCATCTGGAAGAACATCGTATGCAGATTCGGCGTACCGAGGGTGATAGTGGCTGACAATGGTTCCCAGTTTGTTGACAAGGGATTCCAAGTGTTCATCACTGACCTCAGGGTAAAAATGCAATTTGCCCCGGTAGCTCATCCCCAGAGCAACGGACAAGTAGAGGTGTCTAATAGAACCATAAAGCATGGCTTGAAAAAAAGATTGTGGGAAGCAAAGGGAAAATGGGAGAACTTTCGAGTGTGCTATGGAGCTATCGGACAACGCCCCGAAAAGCCATAGGTGAGACACCTTTTTCGATCGTCTTCGGCATAGAGGCCATTATTCCTACCAAGGTGGTTTAGCCATCGGTCAGGGTACAAATGTTCGATGAAGAAGGGAATGATCTCGGATTAAGAACTAAGCTCAACCTAATTGATGAACACAAAGAAGTGGCTGAGCTTAGAAGAAAAGCCTTTCAGCAAAGGGTAGCCATAGGCGTGAACCTGCATGCCAGGCGAAAAGGAATCAGGAAGGGAGACCTTGCTCTCTGAAAGGCTAATTTTGAACCCCAAAGACCATCTCATGGAGTACTTCGGGCAAACTGGGAAGGGCCTTATTTGGTCTTTGACGAGGTTCGGCCAGGGGTCTATAAGCTTGGCAATACCGAAGGTGGAGAATTGAAAAACACATGGCATTCAGATGCTTTAAAGAAATTCTACACTTAGAAAATTTTCAAGAAATTGTACAGTTAGAAAAATTTCTAAGTACAAAAAACCTTTCTGGGAAAAATAGCCCCACCTAAGAAATCTAACCGATCGAGGTGTGAGTATTTACTTGCAAAAATCACACGTTTTCCCCGGAGGTGCGTCAACCTAACATGGCATTATAAAAACGAGCAAAGCTTTGCCAGAACTAGTGTTATGCCGAACATGGTTGATAAAAGGTGCAAAAAATATCTTCCCGAGGGTCCTAGACCGAAAGTAGTCAAACTAACCCTTGGAGCCAAATATTATTTAAGAAGAAACTTGTCTTCAAACTTAGCCAATTTTTGGAGGAAAGCAGGAATTTTATTTAAAGGAGCCTCATTACAAGGAGAAGAATACAGAGAAAAAGAAAAAGAAAAAGTGAAGCCCTGGACACCTAAGGACACCTAAGGGACCTCGCCATCATGAGGAGCTCAACCGCCAGCATCCTTTGCCGCGACCTTCGGCACCGGAGGAGGAGCAAATGGCAAGTTGAGATGATCTATCTTTGACTAGGCCCTGTGAGGCCCCTCAAGGATGTCCAAAGCAGCTAGAAAAGAGAGGTCGAGGTCGGAGTACTTCATCAAGACTTGATGCCAAGCCAGACAAAAGCTGTCTCGAAAAGCAACCTTGGTTGCTTGATCGGCCTTGTCTTTCTCGATGGACAAGTCGTCCAGCTCATTCTTAAACCCTGCAACCTCCCTCTCGAGCTTCTTCATCTTCTTCGTCTCCTTCTTCAGTGCCTTGACCTCGGCCTGAAGATCGGCATTGTCAGCGAGGGCCTTCATTAGGAGAGCAGAATCTTCCTCCTTCTCCTTCTTGTAGGCCTCATTGGCTGACCTCAGCTCAACAACCTTCGGGCCAAGGTCAGACATCTTCTGTGAGAAATCCTTTAAAAACTCCTCCTGACCCTTCAAGAACTCCTCCCAAAGTTTGGCAACCTCCTCCTTGGCTATTTTGCTCAGCTCGGCGTTCTTGACGACCGAGTTGGCACAAAATACCTTGGCCATCTCCAGACACTCTTCGGTCCAAGATCGGACCGAAGACTATATTGCTGCGCAAGCTATGAAATATCCACTGTACGCCAAGAGCTGCAAAAAAGAAGGACATTTGGTGAAGTTTTACAAAGGAAACCAAACACTTAGAAAAATTTGGAGAAAAGATGAAGGGTCTGAAGAATCCCTGGGCGGCGTGTTGGGACATCCTCGCAGCGAGGACCTCCTCGTTCAGGCATTCATCTGTGAGAGATTTGAAAGTGGCTTGGGTGAGCACGCCCCTCGCATTTGGGGAGCCATTTGCTAGCTGTCTTCGGAGAACAAATTCATGTCCTCCGTGAAAGACCAGAAAGGCTCCCTCAGAACCTTATCCTTCGGGATATGGGAGTCCCGAAGGGCCCGCTTCCGAGCGTGCTCCAACATCCATGCCGAGGGCGCCAGTTCTTCTGCAAAGTCACGGCACAGTTCCATCAGTACATTGTCCCTTACCCATACATCTAAAAGATTGAGAATACTCAAAATGTTTGAATTTATAAAGAAATGACTAAGGGGCAAACCTGGCAGAACCTCGACAATGTCATCATTGGAATCGTGGACTTCCTCCACTTTGGCAGGGACATGTTTGCCCCTCTTTCGTCTTCGCTCCTCGAGCTCTTCGGTGGAAGGGCCCCCTGCAAAAGTGCCCAGGATATTCGCCGAAGTGACAGGACTCTGGGGAGTGGAGCTGACGGCCAGCTCCAATGGCTGGTGGGCGTGGATCAAAGGCTGACTCCCAACCTCTTCCACATCTTTCAGATGGGGGGGGAAGAGGGTCCTTCGCCTTCTTGGCCGAAGACGGCCCGCCTCCGGACGTCTTTCACCTTCTTCTTTTGTTCCCCCTTCTCGGCTTGACCGAGGAAGGGGGACTTGTAGAAGGCAGCTGATTGGTTGCCCATCTCTAAAAAATGAGGAAAATATTAGTGTAAGTCCAAAGGGATACTTATAGCAAAATTTGGAAAGCAACTTACTCTCAACAAGGGCTTCATAAGTGAGCTCCTTCCGAAAGAGGATTACCAGCCATGACTTCTTCCCATCGATGGCAGGAGCTGGCATGCCGAGATCAATTTTGTGCTCCTTAAGCATCCCTAGCTCCCGAAGAACCTCTTCGGTCATAATGTTCCACCTAATGGGGAAGGGATACAAGGAGTGTGGTGCGACCTCGGCATCCCAGTCGGCGACAGCTTGGATATGGCTATCGAAATCCTCAAACCTCGCTGCTAACTCGGGAGTTAGTAACTTCTTGGGATCAACAACATCTGTCTCCAGCGTCCCCCAGGCCCACCTTGTTGGCATGTGCCACCATGCCTCTACCACCGTTAGGAAGAAGAACTTCCTTTGCCACCCTTGCCAACTATCCTTGGTGTCGAAGGTGAACATGTAGTTTTTGCTCCCAGATCCCCAAGGTAGCATGAAATTGAAGCCACCCTTCAGGACCGGATAGAGCTTGTAATACTGCATGAAGATGATGAAGTGGGTTTCTATCTTGAAAACCCCACACATGCAGAGGAAAGCATTAAAGTAAAAATAGGAGTTGGGAGGAAGCTGATTCACGGCTATGCCATGGAATTGGCAAAAGTCGCAAATGATCTTCGGCGGAGGGAATCGAAGTCCAGCCTTAAGTTGGGCCCAGAAAACAGCAACCCCATCCGATCTATTCATGAAGCTGAATAGCCCAGGACGGGGTAACTAGATAACGGCATAAGAAGGAAGAAAAAATTTAGTCATCTATTTCATTAATTTTTCCGAAGAGGTAAAACACGGATGAGACATTAGAGGAAGCCAGCTCTCGGGAGTAGTTTGGACGACCATGATTGAGACAGGGGAAGACATGTTCGGCTAAAAGAAACAGCTTCAGGAAAGAATGTCAAGGACTTCGAGAATAAGAAAATGACCTCAGACTCTAGAAAAAGAAGAAACGGGAGAAATCGAGGGACCTTTGGAAGGGAAACCCTCTGAAGCATTTGCCAAAGTCAGGATTAGTAGACGTCGTCATAAAAAGTTGCCGAAAATCACTTCGTCGCTTGCACTACCGCAAAAGAGAAAGAAGAGCTTGAGAGCAGGACAGAAGCAAAAGAAAAGAAATGAGGGCCATGAAGGGAAGAAAGGTTTATATAGACTGAAGAGGGGTAACCGAATTATCACTATAACTTTCCTATGAAGGTGAATCGTCACCATAATTACCCCTCCAAGGCGAAAGTGTTAGTATTGTGCCCAAAAAGCCAATCATGAGATGATTGTATTTTTGCACATTGAGTCATGATATTTTATTGAGGCATTAATCCAGCAATTTTGTTTGTTGTTTTGTTTCTGCGTAACGTAATAAACATAATTGTAACCCTAGAATAATGATATTCTTAAATGTCCCTAGTCTAGTATTATTATGGAGCGGGTTGCAATAATACATAATGACTAGCATATGTGGAGACTAATATGAGATATGTAGTCTACATATGGGTACAAGTTGGAGAACTTGTGTACTGGACCGACCCACCATGAGAACACTTCATGGATCGTTATATGAGTGTCATAAGTGATTCTCATAGTGATCATGGTATATGTAGTCCTTCGACCTAAGATCATCAAGGTTCCCTACATGTGAGTCACATACTTTGATACTTTCCTTTGTTGCTCGTAACTGAGTGAACTTGAAGGAGGTCATTGGGTATGTCACATATCATGCGGAGGGATTTGTATGATCAAGATGGGATTTGTCCCTCCTATGTAACGGGAGTGATATCTTTGGGCCCCTTGATAGAGTGAGACTTAGAAAATGCATGGCCATGCTCCGATGAGTTGATATATGATATCAATGTCATCAGTTTAAGTTAGTCTACTCGGTAATCAAGAAACCAAAGATTGGGCTATACGAGAGTGACACATTCCATGTCTCGTGCTTAGTCTTGATATCTTGGACAAAGGGACAATGGCATATATCGGTGATGATCATAAAGGTTTAGTCGATTCACCGACAATCTTGTCACTTGGGTAGCAATGATGTGTTGCTAGACACCGCTCATTGCTTATGATTATAAATGTGATTTATGATCATTGCCAACATGGCAAGAGCCTATTGGGTCGCACACGTAGAGCTATTTGGATCATTAGAGTGCATGGGCTAATTATTTGGGTTATGGTTTCACTTTAATTTCGTATTAATAATGGGCCAAGGAGTTGAGCCATTATTAAGCCCGAAATTAAATCCTAATTGGATTAGGGCTTTGAAACCCATTAGGCCTGGAAGTTGAGTCTCACTATAAATACAACTTTTAAGTGAGAAATTCGTAGGTCTCCTTGCCCTAGCCTCCCAAAAGGACAGCCGCACTCTTCTCTTGCAATTCCTTGGAGGACGCAAGCTAGCACTGCGAGCGCAAGAGAAACGCATCTGCCGGGACGTGGTGGAAGCGTGGTGATCCCGAGAGGCTCGTGTGGATACCATAGAGAGCCTGAACACGTCAACTGTTCAGGTTTTGTGATTCGACTCTACAGTTGAGTGAGAGATCTCAACCGAAAATTAGGTATGAAATTTTTGAACACCCGGTTTACCCCGTTTCACTTGGATCCTGGAGGGTTTCGGTTAAATTCCGCTGCGCTGTTTGGCTCCCGAAACCCAACAGTGGTATCAGAGCTACTGGTGAAACCCTAAATCGGGATTGAGTGTTGAATCGCATGATGCTATGTCTTCGATTGGTTTTCGGCCATGATTAATTAGATTGATTCATGATGCATGAAACCGGAATTCGTAATGAACATATGAGATATATGAAGAAACAACACAAATTGGTTAATGAGATTAACCCGAAATTGATAGGTATGAGATACCTATATGGATTAGGATTCTTGCAATAGTTGCAAAAACCCTAGGTTTGTTCGGATTCGGCCTGTTCGGGCACCGAAAGTAAGGTATTTTTGGTGGCTCGAATGGAGGAGTCTCGGGTGCCTACTTTCTCGAAATAGAAGATTTCGGGCTAAGCAATTGTAAGACAATTTTTTGCGCCGGGGGGCGCTGCCCCTCACACCCCCCGCAAGGGCGGCTCCCCTTGACCCCGTCCGCTGACCGGTCAGCGGAACCACCGCCCGCTGACCGGCCAGCGGGACCGCCGTATGCGAAGCGCCACATAAATAAAAACTGGTTAATCAACACGCGAAAATTGGCATGCATCTTTGTTGAATGAGATTTGACATGATATGCTGATTAGTGTTTGAAGCATGGTGCATGGTTATAGCCCTTGATTGGTTGTACTTGTAAATACGGCCTGCGAGTCGTGCCTTTTCTTATCACTCTCATTGTGCATTCTCTTCTCACCTTACTCCCCTCGAATGTAACTCGAGGTTTCTATTATTGATGTAATGGTGCATTATGGGATCGTCCAAGGTGGTATGTCCAAGGAGGTGACAACAAAAAGGCAGCCAAGAAAGGAAGAGAAGGAGCTTGTGAAGACTCTTTTCTTTTCTTAGGCTTTTATGATATTCTCATTGGCTTGAGAATATCGCATAGTTTGGGCTATAACCATGTCACGTTTATTTCTTGTAAGCATGAGATGCATGTTTTATATTTGTATGTGATGCATGTATAAAACAACCGGAGATAACAAATTGGTGAGATCAAAAGATAAAATCCCTCAAACAAATATTAAGTCATTAAATGTGATGCCTTCCAAATGTTGGCACTCGTCAAGACTTTGATCAACATTAGGTGGGTTTGCCAAAGCAAAGTACCTATGTTCATCTTGGTAAGGCGCGATGGGATAATAGTGATATCCAAACTGCTAACTTTGGGTTCGACTTAACTAAGTCATCCTAATAGGATTAGGGACTTAGAGGCATAGAGTTGGGCTTAAGTTCATGAGATGAGCTTGGACAAGTGTTGTTCACCCAACTATCCAAGAGTTGCATAAGATGCAATTGGCAATGAGTTGCCTACCTAAATAGCTGTAACTTGAGAGAAAAGCCAAAGCTGACTCAGGTTGTGGTCAAATATGGATCTTGGCCCACTAGAATACCTTAGCGCCGAGGTGTTCCGAAATAATATCGAGGGTTATTATTTTGAGGAAAATAGTGGGAGTATCATTTAATAAAAGTCCTTATTAAATGAATTAAAATACATGACTCTTACACTGCATATTTACTGTTGTAGATAACCATGGCACAAAACACATCGACACTTTCATTGCGATCGATCCTTGAGAAGGAAAAACTGAATGGGACCAACTTTCTCAAATGGTACCGAAACTTGAGGATAGTCCTCAAACAAGAGAGAAAGGCATATGTCCTAGAGCAGCCCATTCCGAATGAGCCTGCTGCCACTGCTCCAAGAGCTGAAAGGGATGCTCACAAGAGGCATTCTGATGATGCTTTGGATGTTGCATGCCTCATGCTTATTACCATGGAATCTGAGCTTCAGAAGCAACATGAGAACATGGGGGCGTTCGATATGATCGAACATCTCAAAATGCTTTTCCAAGAGCAAGCTAGGCATGAGAGGTTTGAGACCTCTAAGGCATTGTTTCAGTGCAAGATGTCTGAGGGAAGTCCCGTGGGTCCTCATGTGCTCAAGATGATTGGGTACATTGAGAATCTTGAGAATTTGGGATTTGCTCTTCAGAAAGAGTTGGCTATCGATGTAGTCTTGCAATCGTTGCCTGAAAGCTACAGTCAGTTCGTCATGAACTATAACATGAACGACCTAGACAAGTCCCTTCCTGAATTGCTCAACATGTTGAGAACTGCTGAGCAAAACCTTAAGAAGGCTAAGCCCATTTTGATGGTTCAAAAGGGCAAGGGAAAGGGAAAAGCCAACAAGAAGAAGGATAAAGCTAATGGAAAGTCCAATGCTAGTTCTTCTTCAGCTGCACTGAAACCAAAGGGTGGTGTGGCAAAGGAAGGGGAGTGCTTCCATTGTAAGCAACCTGGACACTGGAAGCGCAACTGCAAGCTCTATCTTGAAGAACTTGCTAAGGAAAAGGGAAGTAAGACTTCCACTTCAGGTATTTTTGTTATAGAGGCTAACTTTTCTACTTCCTCATCTTGGGTATTGGATACTGGATGTGGATCTCACATTTGTGCAAATGTGCAGGATCTAAGTAGAAGTAGAAGATTGGCCCGAGGTGAAGTGGACCTACGTGTTGGAAATGGAGCAAGGGTTGCTGCCTTAGCCGTAGGGACTTATGTTCTCACTTTACCTAGTGGATTAGTTTTAGAATTAGACAACTGCTACTTTGTGCCTACTATTAGTAGAAATTTGATTTCTGTTTCTTGTTTGGACAAGAAAGGTTTTTCATTTATAATAAAGGACAAATGTTGTTCTATTTATTTGAATGAAATCTTTTATGGTAGTGCTCAACTTAGCAATGGGTTGTATGTTCTAGACCTTGAAGATCCAATCTATAATGTGAATACCAAGAAGGTCAGATTAAATGATTCAAACTTGACCTATCTCTGGCACTGTCGCTTGGGCCATATAAATGAGACCCGCATATCCAAGCTCCATAAGGATGGACTCTTGGACTCATTTGATTTTGAATCATATGAGACATGTGAGTCATGTTTGTTGGGCAAGATGACCAAAGCCCCATTCACAGGGCAAAGTGAAAGGGCTAATGACTTACTAGGACTCATACATAGTGATGTATGTGGCCCTATGTCTACACAAGCTAGAGGAGGTTTCCAATACTTCATTACTTTCACTGATGACTTCAGCAGATATGGCTATGTGTATCTTATGAGACACAAGTCAGAATCCTTTGAAAAGTTCAAAGAATTCAAGAATGAAGTAGAGAATCAACTCGGGAAGAGTATCAAAGTGCTTCGATCAGATCGAGGTGGAGAGTACTTGGATCGAGAATTCCTTGACTATCTGAAGGAGTGTGGTATAATATCACAACTCACTCCACCAGGTACACCTCAATGGAATGGTGTTTCTGAAAGGAGAAATCGAACTCTGTTAGACATGGTTCGCTCCATGATGAGTCAAGCTGACCTTCCAAACTCCTTTTGGGGACATGCTCTAGAGACAGCTGCTTTTACACTAAACCGAGTTCCATCTAAATCGGTTCAAAAGACACCATATGAGATATGGAGTGGGAGGCGTCCCAATTTGTCTTTTATGAAGATTTGGGGCTGTGATGTTTATGTAAAACGTCAATCCTCTAACAAACTAGGGCCCAAATCTCAAAAATGTCTTTTTGTTGGGTATCCCAAAGAAACAAAGGGTTACTATTTCTACAATCCCTCTGAGCAAAAAGTGTTTGTTGCTCGAACTGGTGTCTTTTTGGAGAAAGAGTTTATCTCTAAAGGAACTAGTGGGAGGAAAGTAGAACTTGAAGAAATTCAAGAACAACAAGAAGACATCGAACCTGAAATGGAACCTGAACAGACACCACAAGATGTTGTGGTTCAAGAGTCTGTTCCTGTAGCACAAAGCCCACGTAGGACTGGTAGGATTCGGCGTGAGCCCGAGAGATATGGATTTCTCGTGACTCACACCGGTGATGTGATGCTCATGGATCAAGATGAGCCCACAACCTACCAACAAGCTATGTCGGGGCCTGACTCTGAGAAGTGGCTAATGGCCATGAAATCCGAGATGGAATCCATGTATGAAAACCAAGTATGGACTTTGGTTGACCCACCTGAAGGGGTAAAACCTATAGGGTGCAAATGGGTTTTCAAGAAGAAAACTGACATGGATGGTAATGTGATTACCTTTAAGGGAAGATTGGTTGCAAAAGGTTTCAAGCAAATTCATGGTATTGACTATGATGAAACTTTTTCACCAGTTGCTATGCTTAAATCCATCCGAATTTTGTTTGCTATTGCTGCACACTATGATTATGAGATATGGCAAATGGATGTCAAAACTGCATTCCTAAATGGAAAGCTACTTGAGGATGTGTACATGACACAGCCTGAGGGTTTTGTCACTCCTGGGAATGCCAATAAAGTGTGCAAATTGCAAAGGTCCATTTATGGACTGAAGCAAGCTTCTCGAAGTTGGAATCTTCGTTTTGATGATGCAATCAAAGAGTTTGGTTTTATCAAAAATGAAGATGAACCTTGTGTCTACAAGAAGGTTAGTGGGAGCGCTATTGTCTTCTTGGTGTTGTATGTAGATGACATACTACTCATCGGGAATGACATTCCTGAGCTACAGTCTGTGAAGACTTGGCTAAGGAAATGTTTCTCTATGAAGGACTTGGGTGAAGCAGCCTATGTGTTAGGCATCAGGATCTATAGAGATAGATCTAGAAAGCTTCTTGGCCTAAGTCAAAGTACATATATTGACAAGGTGCTAAAGAGGTTTAGCATGCAAGATTCCAAGAAAGGATTCTTGCCCATGTCACATGGTATCACTCTTTCTAGATCTCAGTGTCCGAGTACAACCGAGGAGAGAGAGCGCATGAGTAAGATTCCATATGCCTCAGCAATTGGATCTATCATGTATGCCATGATATGTACTCGTCCCGATGTCTCATATGCTTTGAGCATGACGAGTAGGTACCAATCGAACCCCGGTGAAAGTCACTGGACAGCTGTTAAGAACATCCTTAAGTACTTACGAAGGACTAAGGATGCATTCTTGGTCTTTGGAGGTGAAGATGAGCTCGTTGTAAGGGGTTACACCGATGCAAGCTTCCAATCCGATAAGGATGATTTTAGATCGCAATCTGGTTATGTGTTTTGTATTGGTGGTGGTGCTGTAAGCTGGAAGAGTTCAAAGCAAGAGACAGTAGCTGACTCTACAACAGAATCTGAGTACATTGCCGCCTCTGATGCTGCGAAGGAGGCAGTTTGGATCAAGAAGTTCATCACTGAACTTGGAGTGGTTCCAAGCATTGTTGACCCGATAGAGCTCTATTGTGACAACAATGGAGCAATCGCACAGGCTAAGGAACCTCGATCTCACCAGCGATCCAAACACATACTCCGACGCTATCATCTCATCAGGGAGATCATCGAGAGGGGTGATGTAAGGATATGCAGGACTTCGACAGACAGCAACATTGCTGATCCACTGACAAAGCCCCTTACGCAGCAAAAGCATGATAGCCATTCTAGGTCCATCGGTATTAGATACATGGATGATTGGCTTTTAGTGCAAGTGGGAGATTGTTAGTATTGTGCCCAAAAAGCCAATCATGAGATGATTGTATTTTTGCACATTGAGTCATGATATTTTATTGAGGCATTAATCCAGCAATTTTGTTTGTTGTTTTGTTTCTGCGTAACGTAATAAACATAATTGTAACCCTAGAATAATGATATTCTTAAATGTCCCTAGTCTAGTATTATTGTGGAGCGGGTTGCAATAATACATAATGACTAGCATATGTGGAGACTAATATGAGATATGTAGTCTACATATGGGTACAAGTTGGAGAACTTGTGTACTGGACCGACCCACCATGAGAACACTTCATGGATCGTTATATGAGTGTCATAAGTGATTCTCATAGTGATCATGGTATATGTAGTCCTTCGACCTAAGATCATCAAGGTTCCCTACATGTGAGTCACATACTTTGATACTTTCCTTTGTTGCTCGTAACTGAGTGAACTTGAAGGAGGTCATTGGGTATGTCACATATCATGCGGAGGGATTTGTATGATCAAGATGGGATTTGTCCCTCCTATGTAACGGGAGTGATATCTTTGGGCCCCTTGATAGAGTGAGACTTAGAAAATGCATGGCCATGCTCCGATGAGTTGATATATGATATCAATGTCATCAGTTTAAGTTAGTCTACTCGGTAATCAAGAAACCAAAGATTGGGCTATACGAGAGTGACACATTCCATGTCTCGTGCTTAGTCTTGATATCTTGGACAAAGGGACAATGGCATATATCGGTGATGATCATAAAGGTTTAGTCGATTCACCGACAATCTTGTCACTTGGGTAGCAATGATGTGTTGCTAGACACCGCTCATTGCTTATGATTATAAATGTGATTTATGATCATTGCCAACATGGCAAGAGCCTATTGGGTCGCACACGTAGAGCTATTTGGATCATTAGAGTGCATGGGCTAATTATTTGGGTTATGGTTTCACTTTAATTTCGTATTAATAATGGGCCAAGGAGTTGAGCCATTATTAAGCCCGAAATTAAATCCTAATTGGATTAGGGCTTTGAAACCCATTAGGCCTGGAAGTTGAGTCTCACTATAAATACAACTTTTAAGTGAGAAATTCGTAGGTCTCCTTGCCCTAGCCTCCCAAAAGGACAGCCGCACTCTTCTCTTGCAATTCCTTGGAGGACGCAAGCTAGCACTGCGAGCGCAAGAGAAACGCATCTGCCGGGACGTGGTGGAAGCGTGGTGATCCCGAGAGGCTCGTGTGGATACCATAGAGAGCCTGAACACGTCAACTGTTCAGGTTTTGTGATTCGACTCTACAGTTGAGTGAGAGATCTCAACCGAAAATTAGGTATGAAATTTTCGAACACCCGGTTTACCCCGTTTCACTTGGATCCTGGAGGGTTTCGGTTAAATTCCGCTGCGCTGTTTGGCTCCCGAAACCCAACAGAAAGGACGCGGTTGGTGTTACCGATGATACTGCCCCCCCATCACCACATGCCATGTGTCATCCAACGCAGGAAGCGAGGGCACGCCTTCTGGAAGCATGAAAACCCAGGTACGTATATCCGAAGATACGCTCCTGATTACAAGATGTGATAGTCCACTGACCTGCGGCAGAAAAATAAAAAAGTCCAAGGGAATAGCCGATGGGAAGGAGTGACACCCACAGGTTACCTCAGCTGTTAAGGCACACCTTCGGGAAAGAAATAATCTCCTACACGGTTTCTAAAATAAGTCCCCTGAAGTGCCCCAAAAAGATTCGGCTGACCGAAGTCTCCACTTCGGCTTTCCGGGGGAGGGGGGCATATGATGGCCGACGCGCTATTGTTCTTCAAGCCCCTAACCACTGGCGAGGCGCTACCCTCGACAAGGGTGAGCGTCACCCTCAAGGAATGTGAGCTTTAACCTCGGGAAGAATGAGGTCCAGC
Source organism: Aquilaria yunnanensis (assembly GCA_039654915.1). Classification (NCBI taxonomy): domain Eukaryota; kingdom Viridiplantae; phylum Streptophyta; class Magnoliopsida; order Malvales; family Thymelaeaceae; genus Aquilaria; species Aquilaria yunnanensis. The sequence goes on from CM077595.1 coordinate 46,567,735, forward strand.
ACCCTTATCCTCCGGCCTCCCGTGACCCACCATCACCCTTGGGTATCGGCTACACTAACCTCGGAAGTATGTGCACTACTACCCTCAGTAAGATGACTTGACCAGCTTCGGAGGAGGTAGAGTCACCATCTTCGATAGTGGAAAACACCCCCGAAGGGGATCATCCGCGCTGAGTGGACTCGCGGATAACTGAAGCAACCTCGGCGAAGAGCCCTCATATCCCAAAGAGGTCTCTTCCACCAAGGGGATCTTGAGAGTACGAAAAAAAAGGTTAAAGAGCCTCTGACACGCCACCCTCGCACACGCTCTAACACGTCGCCTTCGTACACGTCTTGACACGCAGACATCCTATGACCCTGACTTCCGCCCAGACGGCTTATGGCCAGCGAAAGTTCCCTCTTCCCGAAGGTATGGACCGCATCTAACAGAACATGTGTCACGATCTGAGCGGGCTGTGTCAAACGGACTTCCCCTAAATATTCATGAAACTCTCAGGTAAAAAAGAGGATTTTCTCCTTCTTTTCTGGGCAAAATACTAACTTGGGTGTCGGAGGCTCTTCCCCTGGAAAAGCATTCCGGGGACCTCCTAACCCTTGTTCTTTGAGTGTTGCAAGCAATCTCTCCCAGGAAGTTTCATCTTCAGGTGCTCCCCCCTCACCGAAAGTCCATTCCAGGCTCACCATGTCATACAGCGAAGATGCCAATTGGCATCAGCTATCCCCATCTAATGAAGGAATTAGTATACTTCTTCAACTAATGGCACCCCTCGATGTCAAGACCATGGTCCCAATAAAACTTACAATACTTCTTTTAGTTCATCTCTTTGTTTGAAAGCATGGGTTTTGGGCCTTTGATACCTCCTTATTTTTCCAAGGTCAAACCTAGCATTTATTGTCTTGAACGAAGTGAAGGAGGAATTCTTCCCTTGATTTTTTTGAGGTCATCAGCCTTCCCTTACATTCAACTACTGCTAGTCCATCATTAGTTTAGACCATCATTTTCATGTCTAAGGTCAAGCATTTTCACTTTTTTGGCCTCCATTTGCTGTTTAGCTCTCATGTATAACTCTTCCAAAAAGTTATATAGGTCCTTGGAGAACTAAAAAAATAGCTGTCATTCCCGTTGAAGTCCCTAAATCATTGAAAATATGTGTGTTTCAAGGAAGATGTCTAGTGCATTCAGTGCTATTTGATTGATGCACTTGGCAAAGTCCTTGAAAGCTTTTCTATTAGGGCAACCACAGATGGCTCCTCTTCTCGTCAATAGTCATTTGGCTTGGGCAAACAATGTCATCATTTTAGTGAGTAACTTCTTCAACGAGGGGAACATCCTTCTTTTTGACTCTTTTTTTAGTTGAGTTGATGAATATTTTCGGTAGACACTGTTCCACAAGATGGTATTCTAGGGGACTTCCTCGTTGAGCTGATCAATATTTTTGCTGAAGGGTTTTTGCTGAAAATCCTCTATTGTGCAAGTCATTACTTGAATTGTTAGGTCATTTCTATGACAAGAGTATGCTACAAATCATGTAAGATGTTACCACCTCACAAAAATGGGAGAATTACAAGTGTGTCATAATGGCTAAAAACCATTATATTGTGTAATTCTCCCCATAGTGATTGTAGTGTGGGGGGTAAAGGGTATGATCACCACCTTCTTAAAAGTGTTCCAAGTTGGTAACTTGGTCCCGAAGAAAAGCCATAAGGATTTCTTGTCTGTCAAGCAACCTATGGACTTTTTTGTAAGATTTTGGAAATTTGCGTACCTAATTGCAAAACTTTCACAAAAGAGATTTGGAGAGTTTTGGAAAGGATGTGAATGGTATGAAAGTGCTATTAGAGGACCAAATTGCTTACGGAAGACAACTAAGGACAAAGAAAACACAAAAAGGCATAAAGGACCTAAGTGTTCTAATGTAGGCCTTAAGATGTGTATGTCCATGACTTAAGTCAAATGAAATTTTTGTGGGGTTATCCCAAATAAGGAGGGATGCTAAAGGAAGATAAGGATGGTCAAATGTGGGCCAAGAGATTATGACTAACAAACCATAGTCTTGTAGCAAGGAAAATGACATAAGACAAGGTTATGACTACTTAAGTGTGTTTAGTGTACTTTTGACTATTTAAGTAGTCAAGGACACCTTTGCTTCTCTAAATTTCGGCCTTCACTAGCAAAAAGAAAGCCAGCCCTCTCCTCCACACATCTTCCATAGCCACCATACCTTCAAACTCAAAACTACTTGCAATTGAAGTCAAGGAAGCACAATTGGAAGCTATTTGGTGCTATTGCTTGAGTGCACCTAGGATCAAGCTCCAATTTCAGCATCTCCATCAAGGTAAGGGTTCTCTTGCTCTCATGGGTTGTTTTCTATATTTTCAAGCAACCATGGAGCTAGGGCTAAGTTTGGAAGAGAGCCATTAGCTTGATGAACCAAGCTTAGTGAGGGGAATGCACTTATTGAAGGTTTTGTGACCTAGTGTGAAGTGTACAGTGATGGCAGCAAATTTTTGGGTTTCTAGAGCCCAAAAGTTAGTACTAACTACTGTTAAAATCCTGCTAAGACCAAGCATTATCTTTAGGAGGGCCTTCCATAATGATTTATTTAAGTTTATTGCATGTTTTAAGCACTAACCTATGGTATATCTTGCTGCCACATTTCATGTGTTTGTTTTTTGTGCTTGGTTGCTACAATTGGTTGCTATATCTTGTATATATGCATTGTGGTTTTTTTGTTTTAGTGTCTTTGGATGTAGGTTTTAATAAAGGTTACATTGCCTATTGAATCCAAGAGCTACCCTTACTAAGTTTCTCAATGAAACTTACTCCCCTTAACTCTGTCATTTCAGGTCCAGCTGAAAGATCACCTTCCAACTAACCTTTGTGGTTTGATTTTTAATCCAAAATTTCAGGTACATGAACTTCCATATGTCTAGTTATGAACTAGAAATTTTGGTTATTTTAGGAGCACATTTGCTATTTTTAATGGCGGTACTTATTGTGTTGTGCAGCAGCAGTCCAGCATCCTCTTTTTGGTGTCCATTGTGTCTCAAGACCCTCTGCAACCTAGGGTGCGTATTTCATTGAGTAAATACTATATTTTAGTGCATGTATGCATGTACATGTAGTGTACGTAAAATGAGACAAGTATGTGAACATTTGAGTAATGTTTTGGCTACGTAAGTGATGTGGTGCAAAGCTGCCTAAGTGTGAATGATGGGTTGCTTACTTGTAAATTCTGTGTCGGCCACATAAAGTTGCTCGATCCAAGAGAATGTAATTCATATGTGTAATGGACATGTATAGGATAGCCTTGGAGGGCTTTATGTTTGTGAATGAAGGATTTTGAAGGTTTGGAAAAATTGTATGGCCAAAATGGTCCAAAAGTTGCCAGAATTTTGACCCTGTGCCTAAAGTTGAATGTCTCACTATGTAGAATGAATTTTGGTATAAAAGTTTGACCACACCTAGAGGACATTTAGAGGGTTAACTGGGCTTGGGAATTTCAGGATTTACAGCCTTGTAGCTAAACATATGACATTGCAAAATTTGCTGAGTTACTGTTCATTTGGTCAGAATTTTGTAACCAACTTAAAAAATCCATAACTTGGTCCATAGGTGGGCTATTGATGTAAAAAAAAATTCCTTGGTTTGCCCTAAGTCTCTACTTGATAATGGAGCAAGGAAAATAGGGGGTTACAGTTTGTTGGAGGAAGTTTGGGTGTAGTGGCTGGAATTTTTGAACCTAGTAAGACTGCTTAATGGGTGGAAGCCAAAAGTAACACTTGTGCTAGTGTTTTTATTCTTAGCTGCCATGGTGTGCATAAATGTGAATATGTGTGTTATTGTTAGACCAATATGCATGTATTTACATAGTGCTCAAGAGTGTCACTTGAGTATGTTGGGTTTTGGGAGCCAAACAGCGCAGCGGAATTTAACCGAAACCCTCCAGGATCCAACTGAAACGGGGTAAACCGGGTGTTCAAAAATTTTCATACCTAATTTTCGGTTGAGATCTCTCACTCGACTATAGAGTCGAATCACGAAACCTAAACAGTTGACATGTTCAGGCTCTCTATGGTATCCACACGAGCCTCTCGGGATCACCACGTTTCCACCACATCCCAATAGATGCATTTCTCTTATGCTCGAGGTTCTAGCTTGCATCCTCCAAGGAATTGCAAGAGAAGAGTGCGGCTATCCTTTTGGGAGGCTAGGGCAAGGAGACCTGCAAATTTCTCACTAGAAGTTGTAATTATAGTGAGACTCAACTTCCAGGCCTAATGGGTTTCAAAGCCTTAATCCAATTAGGATTTAATTTCGGGCTTAATAATTGCTCAACTCTTGGGCCCATTATTAATACGAAATTAAAGTGAAACCATAACCCAAATAATTAGCCCATGCACTCTAATGATCCAAAAAGCTCTATGTGTGTGACCCAATAGGCTCTTATCACGTTGGCAATGATCATAAATCACATTTATGATCATAAGCAATGAGTGGTGTCTAGCAACACATCATTGCTACCCAAGTGACAAGATTGTCGATGATTTGACTAAACCTTTATGATCATCACCGATATATGCCATTGTCCCTTTGTCCAAGATATCAAGACTAAGCACGAGACATGGAATGTGTCACTCTTGTATAGCCCAATCTTTGGTTTCTTGATTACTGAGTAGACTAACTTAAACTGATGATATTGATATCTATATCAACTCATCCGAGCATGGCCATGCATTTTCTAAGTCTCACTCTATCAAGGGGCCCGAAGATATCACTCACGTTACATAGGAGGGACAAATCCCATCTTGATCATACAAATCCCTCCGCTTGATATGTGACATACCCAATGACCTCCTTCAAGTCCACTTAGTTACGAGCAACAAAGGAAAGTATCAAAGTATGTGACTCACATGTAGGGAACCTTGATGATCTTAGGTCGAAGGACTACCTATACCATGATCACTATGAGAATCACTTATGACACTCCTATAACGATCCATGTAGTGTTCTCATGGTGGGTCAATCCAGTACACAAGTTCTCCAACTTGTACCCATATGTAGACTACATATCTCATATTAGTCTCCACATATGCTAGTCGTTATGTATTATTGCAACCCGCTCCACAATAATACTAGACCAGGGACGTTTAAGAATATCATTATTCTAGGGTTACTGTTATGTTTATTACGTTATGCAGAATCAAAACAACAAACATAATTGCTGGATTAATGCCTTAATAAAATATCATGACTCAATGTGCAAAAATACAATCATCTCATGATTGGCTTTTGGGCACAACAATAACAGAGTATGTACACTAGGGGTGTTGTTCTGATGACCTACAGGACACACCAATGCTGGTGGTTTAAATGCACAGTTTTGGCACCATAATTGGATTACCCCAGAGTGGGTAACAAAAGTTGGTATCAGAGTATGGTTTATACATGTACATAGCATATAGTTGCATTGCATGCATCTACATATATGAACTCAGTTTGGTCGGCTGCTAGTGTCAAGTACCATTGAATTACCTATGATCTTTATACGTGCTCTATGATGGATCATCAATGCAGGAAGTAAACATGGTTGCCACAAGGAGAGGCACACCACCCCGAAAGCCTCCTACTAGTTCTAGGCAACAAAGAAATGAACAGAATAGAGGGAATCAGGGGCAAAATAGGGTACCAAACCCTGAAGTGCCTCAGGTTTGGTTAGAGCTTCAGAGGAACTTAGCTCTGATCAACGAAAACTTAATGAGGCTGATTCAAGCGCAACAGTAGGGAGTCCAAATAGCTCAAGCAGAGCCAGTTCAAGATGCATAGCAACAACCAAAAGAGGATACTAGGAACACATTGAATATGTTCCTTCTAGAAGCTTGGAAGACACAAATGATGAGACCATTGACGTGGAAGATGAGGATATAAGAATTCCAAGAGGCAGAAGAGTAAGATATGAGATTGGTCAAGTGTCTAGGACCAATCCCTCAGTCTATGACCATTCTTCCACTAGGAATGAGATTGAGGAAGGCCATGAGAGAAGATCCAGGAGAAGGCAGAGAGATCATAGAGAGCATCACCACACAGATGGCTCTCACAGTTCCAAGAGAAACAAATTAAAAGATCTAGAAGGCCTAGATGAAGTCAAACTCTTGGAGAGGTTCCAAGGCCTAAGACCTCCACAGTTTGATGGAAGACCTGAGCTAGAGAGAGCTAAGGAATGGTTAATCTTCATATAAAAGATGTTTGAGAGGATACCACTCAGCTCCACCAAGAAGGTGTCACTGGCTACTTACAACTTGGTAGGCAGTGCAAAGATGTGGTGTAGAAATACCAAAGACATGTATGCTTTCTAGAAGGGCAAAAGGCAAGGAAGAGATATTGAGATGAGCTAGCCAAAGTTCACACAGCTGTTCCAGGAACAGTACATCAGTGATGCCATCAAGGATATGAAGCAAGCTGAATTTGATGCTCTAAGGCAGGACAACCTTAGTGTCCTAGCGTATGAGCACAAATTCAATCAGTTGGTAAGGTATGCTCCTCCGTATCATGGATTAGAGGAGTTGAAGGCCAAATGATTTGTCAGAGGCCTCAAGTCAGACATTAGAAAGGCTGTTAGACTTTTTGGAGCTGTTACATACTATGAAGCAGTGCAGAAAGCTCTATTAGTAGAGCAAGAGGAGTATGAGATTAAGTACTTTCCCAGTGGGCCAAGGGAAAGTAGTCAGGCAGGAGGCAAGCAGAAGAAGCCACCACATGGCAAAGGAATTGCCAAGAATTCTCATCTTGGTGGTGAGGGCATGGTTAAGGGGAAGTTCCCTGGCCTAAGGTGCCCAAAATGCAATAAGTTTCATGGAAAGAAACCTTGCTATTTTGACACCGAAGCGTGTCTAAGATGTGGATCCATGGATCATTGGATCAAATACTGCCCACAGGCTCAAAGGAGGCTAGAAGACGAAGGTCCAATAAGGCCTATTGGGGTAGGACCTAGAGGGGAAGCACCTAGGGAGGGACAGTAGACGCTAGTTCCTCCAGTGTCTCGACCTCCAGTGCAGAGAGCTGGTAGAGTCTTCCAAGTGGAGAGGCTAGAGACATCAGAGTAGGCAGGAGCACTAAGAGGTAATATTTACCTTAATGGTATGCCTGTCAGTGTTCTGTTTGATACTGGTACATCTATGTCTATAGTGGCCAGGAAATTTGTTGAAGCCATAAAATTGCCTAATGAAATCATGCCGAGGATATCTTTAGTCAAAACAGCAGGTAGTCAATGTCTTTTAACTAATGACCTAGCTAAGGATTGTGAGCTAGTAGTAGGAAAGACTAAGGTTATGACTAATTTGCTAGTGTTGGACATTCCTATGTATGATTTAGTGCTAGGTATGAATTGGCTTGGTATGCAAAACATAAGAATTGATTGTGCTAAAAGGGAAATCACATTGCCTAATGGTGAAGTGCATGCATTAGTGAATTCTAAGGAATTAGTGTATGAAACACATGACATGGAGCTAGAGGTACTAGATGAGATACCTATGATTTCTGAGCATGGTTATTGTTATGCATTGAATTAATTGCACTGTGAAGAAGAAGTGGATAGAATACCTATAGTGAGAGACTTTCAACAAGTCTTTCCTTAAGACCTGCCGGGTATTCCTCCACAAAGGGAGATTGAGTTTGAAATCATGCTACAACCAGAAGCTAGTCCAATATCCATACCTCCTTACAGAATGCCAATCACAAAGATGAATGAGCTCAAGAAATAACTTGATGAACTTCTTGAAAAAGGGTTCATAAGGCCAAGTGTTTCATCCTGGGGAGCTCCTATTCTCTTTGTGAAAAAGAAGGATGGATCTTTGAGACTATGTATTGACTACAGGAAGCTTAATGCCGTGACTGTGAAGAACAAGTATCCACTCCTTAGGATTGAGGATCTATTTAATCAACTCAAGGCAACTAAGATCTTCTCCAAGATAGATTTGAGATCTAGATACTTCCAATTAAGAGTAAAGGAAGAAGATATTCCTAAGACTGCATTCAAGATTAGATATGGGCATTATGAGTACACGGTCATGCCATTTGGTTTGAGTAATGCCCCAGCTGCTTTCATGGACTTGATGAACAGGGTGTTCAGACCACATCTGGACAATTTTGTGGTTGTGTTCATTGATGCCATCCTAGTGTATTCCAAGGATGAAAATGAACATGAACATCATCTGAAGATTATCTTAAAGACTCTGTTGCAGCATTAGCTTTATGCTAAGTTATCAAAGTGTGAATTCCGGATAAGGAAGGTGTCTTTCCTAGGACACATCATAGATGCACAAGGCCTTAAGGCAGACCCTGAAAAGGTCAAGGCAGTGCAAAAGTGGGGAAGACCAAAGATTGTGAAGGAAATCAGAAGTTTCCTAGGATTAGCTGGATATTACAGAGATTTGTATCATGCTTTTCCATGATTGCCTCAGTTCTTACTCATCTGACCAAGAAGGGTCAAAGATTTGAGTGGACTAAGAAGTGTGAAAAGAGTTTCCAGGAGCTCAAGCAGAGGTTAATTGAAGCTCCAGTATTAATTCTTCCTGATCCAAGTAAGCCCTACATCATATATACAGATACATCACAATCTGGGTTAGGTTGTGTGCTCATGCAAGATAGAAATGTCATTGCTTATGGGTTAAGGCACTTAAGACCCCATGAACAAAATTATCCTACCCATGACCTAGAATTGGCAGCAGTGATTTTTGCTCTGAAGCAATGGAGACATTACTTGATGGGTAGTTCCTTTGTGATCTACACTGACCATAAGAGGCTAAAGTACTTGTTCACTCAGAAAGAGCTGAACATGAGGCAGAGGAGATGGTTAGAGTACATCAAGGACTATGATTGCAGTATACAGTACATAGAAGGCAAAGGCAATCTAACAGCAGAAGCCTTGAGTAGGAAGTACACAGGACTTCTGAAAGGAGGATCCATAGCTGATTATAATGAGCAGAATAATCTGCTATGCCTATGGTATAAATGGCATAAGTGGGAGGAAGCCCAAATTTACACGTTGACAACTCAGTCTAGATGGATTGAAGATGCAAGAAAGGCACATGAGACAGATCCTGAACTCAAAAAGACTTCAGGAGAGGAAAAAGGTTCCTTGTATCAATCCTTTCCCTACGAGCAAAGATTACTGTATTTCAAGGACCGAATCTATGTGCCTAAAGGAGCAAAGCTCAGGGTTGAAATACTTGAAAAAGCTTACATAAGGAAGTTGAACATCCATCCAGGAAGTGAGAAAATGTATAAAGATTTGAAGACTCACTTCTGGTGGTCACATATGAAGAGAGATATAGCTACTTATGTCTCCAAATGTGCCACATGCCAGAGGGTAAAGGTAGAGCACCAAAAGCCAATTGGTACCCTACAGACTCTACATATCCCAGTGAGGAAGTGCGGCAACATTGTTAGGTTTCGGGAGCCAAACAAGTGCAGAGGAATTTAACCAAAACCCTCAAGGAATCAAGTGAAACGGGGTAAACCGGGTGTTCGAAAATTTTCATACCACATTTTTAGTTGAGATCTCTTACCCAACTGTAGAATCGAATCACAAAACTTGAACAGTTGATGTGTTCAAGCTCTTTATGGTATCTACACGAGCCTCTTGAGATCACCACACTTCCACCATGTTCCAGCAAATACGTTTCTCCTGCTTTCGCAGTGCTAGCTTGCGTCCTCCAAGGAATTGCAAGAGAAGAGTACGGCTGTCCTTTTGGGAGGCTAGGGTAAGAAGCTGTGAATTTCTCACTGAAAGTTGTATTTATAGTGAGACTCAACCTCTAGGCCTAATGGGTTTCAAAACCCTAATCCAATTAGGTTTTAATTTCGGGCTTAATAATGGCTCAACTCTTGGGCCCATTATTAATACGAAATTATTATGAAACCAAAACCCAAATAATTAGCCCATGCACTCTAATGATTCAAATAGCTCTATATGTGCGACCCCATAGGGTCTTACCACATTGGTAATGATCATAAATCACATTTATGATCATAAGCAATGAGCGGTGTCTAGCAACACATCATGGCTACCCAAGTGACAAGATTGTCGGTGATTCGACTAAACCTTTATTATGATTATCGATATATGCCATTCTCCCTTTTTCCAAGATATCAAGACTAAGCACGAGACATTGAATGTGTCACTCCCGTACAGCCCAATCTTTGGTTTCTTGATTACCGAGTAGACCAACTTAAACTGATGACATTGATATCTTATATCAACTCATCCGAGCATGGCCATGCATTTTTCTAAGTCTTACTCTATCAAGGGGCCCGAAGATATCACTCCCGTTATATAGGAAGGAAAAATCCCATCTTGATCAAACAAATCCCTCCGTATGATATGTGACATACCAAATGACCTCCTTTGAGTTCACTCAGTTACGAGCAACAAAGGAAAGTATCAAAGTATGTGACTCACATGTAGGGAACCTTGATGACCTTAGGTCAAAGGACTACATATACCACGATCACTATGAGAATCACTTATGACACTCATATAATGATCCATGTAGTGTTCTCATGGTGGGTCGGTCTAGTACACAAGTTCTTTAACTTGTACCCATATGTAGACTACATATCTCATATTAGTTTCCACATATGCTAGTCATTATGTATTATTGCAACCCGCTCGACAATAATACTAGACCAGGGACGTTTGAGAATATCATTATTCTAGGATTACAATTATGTTTATTATGTTATGCAGAAACAAAACAACAAACATAATTGCTGGATTAATGCCTTAATAAAATATCATGACTCAATGTACAAAAAATACAATCATCTCGTGATTGGCTTTTGGGCACAACACTAACAATCTCCCACTTGAACTAAAATCCAATCATCCCTGTATCTAATACCGATGGACCTAGAATGGCTATCATGCTTCTGCTGCGTAAAGGGCTTTGTCAGTGGATCAGCAATGTTGCTGTCTATCGAAGTCTTGCATATCCTTACATCAACCCTGTAATCAAAGTGCTATCGCCCTCCAAACATAGGAGCTTCGGCCAAAGCACCGTGCTTGAGAAGCCAAGTGCCACCCGTACAAGGAGAGGCATCGACCTCGTAAGGAGAGGACCTGGTGCCCCTAGCGCTCGACGTCCGGAGTCCATCAACTCCCCCAAGAATGACACTACTAACCTCGAGAAGAAAGCGCGCACTGACCTTGATAGCACTATTGAACCAGCCTCGGGGGGGGGGGGGGTGGGGGAAGTCCAGCAGCCTTCGGCAGGAGATAACCCCCCCGATGGAGAATCCTCAGTGTTGAGAAAATCCCTGAGCTATTGAGGAAAGCTCGGAAGAAGTACCCTTGGTCCGAAGGGTGACCTTAGCCAAAGGACGCTCGGAGTACGGCAGAAGCATTTAATGAGCCTCTGACATGTCGTCTACAGGGGTTACATGCCACCCTCATACACGCTGTGACTGCATACGTCCTGTTATCAAAGGCTATTTTGGCCCTAGACCGTGGTCCGAAGAGCCTGCAGACAGCTGGAGGTCCCCACGCCCAAGAAGTACAGATGAAATCCGACCAAACACGTGTCACAATCTGAACGGATCGCCCTCCCCTTTATATACTAAGGAAATGGTTCCAGGAGGGCTCTCGGACTCTCTCTTCCTCTCCAAAAAATACAATGCAGGCAAGAATCTCCCTTGATTCTACATTTCATTTCCACTTCCGAAATACTTACTTGGCATTGGAGGCTTCCCCCCCCCCCCCCCGGAAAAACACTCCAGGGACCTCCTAACCCTCATTTTTCTAAGCATTTCAGGTGGTCATCCTCAGGGTTCACCTTCTCCAAGTGTTCTTTGCTCACCAGGAGTCCTTGTTGCCCTCACCATGTCACGCAGCGAAGATGCTGTTGGGCATCATTTGGCGCCGCCTGTGGGAACTCACTCCCAGGTTGCCGTCGTTGAAACTTGGCGTTCTAAGGATAAGGGACTCCCAAAGTCCCCGTCCGCGCCAGAGCTGAGACCGGCAACCGAACAGCCCACAAAAGGGACTTCCCTCCCTGAGGAAGATTGCCCTCTGACCGTTACTATGGGCTTCCTGCATGAATTTCAGCGTTCAGTGGTGGCTGAAATGACGCAGCAACTAGACCAGAGGTGGCTACAACCACCTTCGGATAGAAGGCCCCATTGCCCGGCACCTCGAAGAGAAAAAAGTCCAAAATTAACTCACCGAAGTTCAGGAAGCGGGGATTAGTGTGATAAGTCCTCAACGGAAGGTATATTCACCAGGGCTTGCCCTATCGGAGAGGTGGGCCCCAAGCATCCCAGGACTCCAATCCCCAAAATGGAGACGTCGCTCCCCGTTACCGGAGGCGTCTAAACAGCAAGAAGAAGAGCCCAGTGCCACTTTCCTCATGGAAAAAATGCTGAAGAGGCTAGAAAGAGTGGAGAGACAGGTAGCCCGGAAACCTGTGTGGTCCAGGTTATCAGAAACCTTCAACGAAGATGATGTTAGTGTTGTGCCCAAAAAGCCAATCATGAGATGATTGTATTTTTGCACATTGAGTCATGATATTTTATTGAGGCATTAATCCAGCAATTTTGTTTGTTGTTTTGTTTCTGTGTAACGTAATAAACATAATTGTAACCCTAGAATAATGATATTCTTAAACGTCCCTAGTCTAGTATTATTGTGGAGCGGGTTGCAATAATACATAATGACTAGCATATGTGGAGACTAATATGAGATATGTAGTCTACATATGGGTACAAGTTGGAGAACTTGTGTACTGGACCGACCCACCATGAGAACACTTCATGGATCGTTATATGAGTGTCATAAGTGATTATCATAATGATCATGGTATATGTAGTCCTTCGACCTAAGATCATCAAGGTTCCCTACATGTGAGTCACATACTTTGATACTTTCCTTTGTTGCTCGTAACTGAGTGAATTTGAAGGAGGTCATTGGGTATGTCACATATCATGCGGAGGGATTTGTATGATCAAGATGGGATTTGTCCCTCCTATGTAACGGGAGTGATATCTTTGGGCCCCTTGATAGAGTGAGACTTAGAAAATGCATGGCCATGCTCCGATGAGTTGATATATGATATCAATGTCGTCAGTTTAAGTTGGTCTACTCGGTAATCAAGAAACCAAAGACTGGGCTATACGAGAGTGACACATTCCATGTCTTGTGCTTAGTCTTGATATCTTGGACAAAGGGACAATGGCATATATCGGTGATGATCATAAAGGTTTAGTCGATTCACCGACAATCTTGTCACTTGGGTAGCAATGATGTGTTGCTAGACACCGCTCAATGCTTATGATCATAAATGTGATTTATGATCATTGCCAACATGGCAAGAGCCTATTGATGCCCCAAAGCATCTTCATTTGCCGTCATGTTGACAGGTGGAGCCACTTCCTGAGGAGGCGAGCGCCTGGAGCTCTGGTTTCCCAGCTGAGTGTGCCTGAAAAGCTCAAAGAAGAGGTTAGGAGGTCCCCGGTTTGCTTTTCCGTGGAGGACCATCCGACGCCCAAGTCAGTTTTCTGAGTGAAAGTGGAGGAAGAACACTAAGGGATCAAGTGTCTTGCCTATTTTGTGTTTTCTCAGAGGGAGGAAAATGCCCATCCCTTTGCCCAGTCCCATTTCCTAGTATTTATAGGAGTAGCTGGTCCGTTCAGATCATGACACGTGTTCGGTCGGATTTGATCTGTACTTTTGGACCTAGGGGACAGGCAGCCGTTTGCAGCCTCCTTTAGCCCTGGACCCGGACAGGTTGTGTCAGGACTGGGGCGGCTGCGGCGTGTCAGTTCGCCGTTCTGATGTGACGTGTAGGGCTTGTGGTCGACATGTCAGAGGCTCCTTAAATGCTCATACCGTACTCCCGAGGTCCCCTAGGCGAGGTCGCCCTTCGGTGCGTGCACCCTCTTCGGATTCTATCCGTCCTTCGGTGCGAGCACCTCCTTCGGGATCTATCCCATAGTTCTGGGAGTTCCCTTGATGAACACCTTCTTCGGGACTCACACCCATAGTTAGGGGATTCCCTTGTTCAGGTGTTTCTTGTTCGGGGAAGATCCTCTTCGGGGCCTCTGCCTTCGGGGAGATTCTTCCTTGCTTCCGAGAGATGGCTCTCTTACCCGAAGACGGTTAGTTTGGCCCCTTGATGGAGACGATGTTGTCCTCGAAATTCCTGACGAGCTAAACGAAGTCTCGAGCTCATAGTGTTTGACTTCGCACCTTCCGAGGTCAGTAAAAAGATCCTCTCTTGGGTGACGTCAGACTCCTCGGCCAATATTCTGGCAAGGAGTTACTACCGAGGAGGCAATAGCCTTTGGCTATCACAAGCCCCCCTCCGAAAAGCCGAAGTGAGAAACTTCGGTTCATCGGTTTTTGGGTCCTGTGGTTGTGATATCTGCGCCGAAGACGCCTTCTTCTGCCTGATGCGATGGGCAGCCCTTTTTGCATCCTCGAAGCGTGAGAAGATAGGCTGCCCCTGTGCCAAAGATACACCTTCTGCCCGAAGTCACAGGCTGTCTCTTGGTGTCCTCGTGGCGAGGGAAAATAGGATAACCTTGTACCGAAGATAGACCTTTTGCCCGAAGTCACAGGCTGTCTTTTGGTGTCTTCGAGGTAACCTACTTTTTTGCCTTTATAGGTCTGCTCATGCGTCGCGTCCTGTGTCCAGCAGAGTTAGTCTAGGGCGGCGCCTCTAGACCAAATGGTGTCAGAGGGCGTGCTCGACGTGATGGATGACACGTGGCACGTTTGCTGCGCGATGGCTGACACATGGCGCACTTTTATTGGGTAAGAATGCACTGAGTACGGCAGGCGCGACTTTTCAAACGCTCTTAGCAGTTATGGCGACGCTTCGCCTTCCGAGGGGTACTAATGACGACGGTTCTCCTGGCCTTCTCGGCCTATATATATCAGTCCTGTCATAACCCTCTTTCTGCTTCTGCTTTTGCTTTCTTTTGCCTTCTAATTCTCTCCCGATTTTCTGCGGAGGTTCTCCTTTTTCAAGCGTTTTTCCGACCACTTTTCACGACGGCTTCCAGAAATCCAGATTCCGGCAAGACCTTTGGTGGGTTTTAGTCCTTCTGCTTTTTTCAAAGATTCTTCTTTGTTTTTCCCGAACTCATTTTCCTTGTTTTTCCCGAACTCGTTTTCATCATGCCTGTTCTCGAGAGTTGGCAACCTCTTCTTTCTCACCCTTGCTGCACTACTCCGGCAAAACTAGCGAAGTGGAAGAAAAAGTTTTTCTTACCCTCTTACTCTGTGACGAGGTTGCCCCGTCCTGACCAATTTCCTTTCTCCAACCGAAGTGATGAAATCACCGTTTTTCGAGCCCAACTAAAGGCCGGACTTCGGTATCCCCCCCGAAGATGGTTAGCGCGTTCTGTAACTTCCATGGCATTGCCGTTAACCAACTCCCACCGAACTCGTATTGCTATTTCAACGCCTTCCTCTGTATGTGCGGCGTTTTCAAAATAAAACCTCACTTTGTAGTTTTTCTTCAGTACTACAAGCTCTTCGTGGTCCCGAAGGGTGGCTTCTACTTTATGCTACCTCGGGGATCCGGGAGCAAAAAGTATACGTTTACCTTCGCCACCAAAGACAGCTGGCGAGGGTGGCAACAAAAATTCTTTTTCCTGAAGAAGTCGGAGGCTTGGTCGCACGTCCCGACCAAGTGGGCTCAGGGGAGGCTCAAGATGGATGTTGTTGACCCGAAGATACTGCTAGATGCCGACGTAGCACCTATCTTTGAGGACTTCGACAGGCGCATCCGGGCCGTCTCTGACTGGGCTGCCGAGGTCTCTCCTCGTGCCCTTCACCCCTTTCCGATCAACTGGAGGCTCATGACCGAAGAGGTCCTTCGGGAACTCAAGGTGGTAAAGGGGCAAGAGACAGACCCCAACATGCCGAAACCGGCTTCTTCAGGGAAGGACTCCTGGCTCGTGAAAACCCTTCGGGGGAAAGAGACTTATGAGTCATTTTACGAGAGTAAGTTACTTTCTCATTTTTTCCTTCATAACTTCATCTTGGACTTACACTGATCTTCTTTTTCTTTTTTCAGAGATGGGCGACGACACGGCTGCCTTCTACATGGCTCTTTTTACCGGGCAGGCCGAGAGGGGCGAACAGACCAAGAAGGCCGCCTCTCGGAGGCGGAAGCAGACTTCGGCCGGCCCTCCTTCCAAACGGGCAAAGAAAGCTGCTCCTTCCTCTCTTCCGCAAATTCCGGAGGAGGTAGGCGAGGAGCCCGAAGACCCTGCTGCCCCTTTGCCCGAGGTTCCTTCTGTCGACGACCCTTCTTCCGACGTCCTTCCTCAAAGCCCCACGCCTTCGCATGTTTTCTGGAGGGCGATGGGGAGGAGACCCCTTCTGCCGAGGAACGGTGCCAAATAAAAGGCAAGGGGATCTCTACTAAGGCGACGTCGATTCTTGACGATGACGTTACCGAGGTGCCAGCAGGTTTGTATTTTGTCGAAGAACCTTTTTTTCTCTTGTAAATGCTTAAGAGTTTTCTGGCCTTAACCAATTTTTCTGCTTTGTTGTGCAGCGGAGGTGGCCGCTCCTGACTGGGTTCCCGAACACGCCCGCAAGAGAGCCCTTCGGGATGCCCAAGTCCCAGCAGGGAAAGTTCCGAAGGAGCCCTTCTGGACGTTCACGGAGGACATGAATATGTACTCCGAGGACTGTCCCGAGATGGCCAGGCAGATGTGCAAAGGGGTGTTTACTGAGGCCTCTTACAAGGCCCTTACGGCGGCTTACCCAGGCGACATCTCTTTGGCCGCCAAACTTACTGAACATGCCACCCAGGTACGCTTCACTGTTTCCTCAGTGCCAATTTCACTTTTGCTTTTTTACTTAGCATCATTTTCCCTTTGTTTGCTTTTTTTGCAGCTGATGGGGTATGCCGGGTTGCTCCGTGTTCGGGTGGCGCGAGAGTCAGAAAGGAGGGCGTCACTCTGGGACCTTTACACCAAGACGAAGGCCCAGTGTTCGGCGTTGGCTGCCGACAATGCTCAGCTGAAGCAGTCTTCAGAGGAGGAAAATGCTGAACTTCGGGAGGGGTTCATAAAAGAGAAAGAGGAACTTGAGAAAGGCAGCTCCCAGAAACTTTCCGACATCGGCTCTCGGATGGCGGAGCTAACTTCGATCGTAGAAACGATTCAAAAGGATAAGTCAGAAAGTGACGCAATCCTTGCGAAGACGCTCGAGGAAAAGGCCCAGCTCGAAGCCGAGGTCGCATCTCTGAAGAAGCCTTCAGAAGAGAAGAAGAAGATGAAGGCATTGAAGAGAAAGCTCAAGGATCTGGAGAAGGATTACGCGGATCTGGAGAAGGACTATGCAGATTTGGCGGTCAAGAAGCGGGAGTCCGATGATATGACGAAGTTGGGCTTTCAAGACGGCTTCTGTCTTGTTCGGCACCAAATTTTGCAGAAGTTCCCAGATTTTGACCTCTCCTTCCTGGAAGGCATGAACATCCGCAAGGAGCCTCGGTGGACTTGGTCCAAGATCGAGCACTTGAAACTGCCTCCTTCTCTCCCGGCGCCTAAGACTACCGACAAAAGCACAGAGGCTGGCAGTTCTCAAGACGCCGAGGTTCCTTAGTTTGTACTAGGGCCTTTTGTCTTCATTTTCTTCTTCTTTTTTGTAGTCTTTCAGCAACTTTCTTCTCTGTAAGCACTCTTTGGCTCAATAGATAAAAATTTGGCTAAGTATTTTTGCCAGATTCCTTTGTTTCCCACTGTCCCGAACATAATTCGCTCGAGAAACTTCGGAAAACCATACTTTTGCTTTCCTTTGTCCCAAACATATTCGGTCAAGAGACTTCGGAAAACCATACTCTTGCTTTCCTTTTTCCCGAACATATTCGCTCAAGAGACTTCGAAAAACCATACTCTTGCTTTCCTTTGTCCCGAACATATTCGCTCAAGAGACTTCGGAAAACCTACTTTTGCTTTCCTTGGCGATTGCTTTCGTGAGACTCTTGTTTTGTACTTCTTCAGAACTTTTTACTTAGACAAATTTGTCCAACTTGTGCAATACAACTTTCCCACCAAACTTTTTAGGCATAGAATTTTTTCAAGGCCTCTGAGTGCCAAGTGTTTTTTAATTCTATGCCTTCGGCATCGCCGAGCTTATAAACTCCTTTTTGTACTTCGGCAAGTACTAGGTAGGGTCCTTCCAAATTTTCCCGAAGTACCCCGTGGGACGGCTTTTGGGGTGCAAATTCAGCCTTTCGGAGAACGAGGTCTCCCTGCTTTATTCCCTTTGGCCTGGCACGTAGGTTTATGGCTGCTGCTACTCTTTGTTGGAAAGCCTTTCTTCTCAGCTCGGCTACTTCTCTGTGTTCGTCGACGAGGTCGAGCTTGGTTCTCAGGCCGAGGTCATTTCCTTTTTCATCGAACACTTGGACTCGTATTGACGGTTGTACTACCTCGACAGGGATGATGGCCTCTGTACCGAAGACGAGTGAAAAGGGCGTTTCCCCTGTGGCTCTTCGGGGTGTTGTTCGGTAACTCCATAACATGCTTTGGAGTTCTCCTGGCCATTTCCCTTTTGCTTCCCTCAGTCTCTTTTTCAGACCATCTTTTATGGTCCTATTAGATACTTCCACCTGCCCATTACTTTGGGGGTGAGCTACTGGGGCGAAGTGCATTTTTGTCCCGAGGTCGCTAATGAACTCTTGGAATCCTTTGTCTGTGAACTAGGATCCATTGTCCGCTACGAGTACCCTCGGTATGCCAAATCTGCATACGATGTTTTTCCATACGAAGTTCTGCACTTCTTTTGCCGAGATAGTTGTTAGAGGTTCTGCCTCGACCCACTTAGAGAAATAGTCTACTGCTACTACGCAGAACTTTACGCCTCCAGGCGCCGTTGGAAGTGGCCCAATGAGATCTATGCCCCAAACTGCGAAGGGCCAAGGATAGTCTGCCGAAGTCACGAACTCCGAGGGTGTTCTTTGGATGTTCGCATGTCTCTGGCAACTACCACATTTCTGGATGAACTGCTTGGCGTCCTTTCTCAGGGTAGGCCAGAAGTATCCTTGGCGAAGTATCACTACTGCCAGGGCGTCGGTTCCAATGTGCGAACCACAGGCACCTTCGTGAACTTCTTCGAGGATCATTTCAGTATCCTCTTCACTAACACACCTCTGTAGTGGATTTGCATATCCTTGCCGATATAGTTCTTCTCCAATTAAGAAGAAACGTCCGGAGCGCCTTCGCACTTTGGCGGCTTCGCTGGGGTCTTCGGGGAGTGTGTTGGTTGCGAGATACGTTTTGATTGGTTCTTTCCATCCTTTCCCCGAGGTCTCTATGCTTAACACCGCGATGCTGGGGTGGCTTAGCACTTCGGTGCAAGTTTTGGACTTCGCCAAATAGTCTGCCTCAGCATTTTCTCGTCGGGGTACGTTCTCAATTTTCACGACGTCGAACTCCCGAATAAGCTTTGTTACCAACTCATGGTATTTCGCCAAGGTCGGGTCTTTCGCGCCATAGTCCCCTGCCATTTGCCGAACCACCAGCTGGGAATCACTATGGGCTTTCAAGTTTCTCACGCCGATTTTTCTGGCCAGGCGTAATCCTGCTATGAGGGCCTCATACTCGGCCATATTGTTGGTGGCGTTGAAACTGAATTTGATGGCCTTCATTACTTCTAGGCCTTCGGGGCCTCTGATAATCACTCCAGCTCCCTGGTGTTCGGATCCTGAGGCCCCGTCAACATATAACGTCCATTCTGGCTCATCTTCGCCCGAAAACGAATGTCCCTCCTTGGTGTTTGGTACTTCGGCAATGAAGTCTGCCAAAGCTTGAGCTTTTATAGCTTTCCGGGGTTCATACATGATGTCGTCTTCGCCAAGCTCTATACACCACTTGGAAAGCCTTCCTGAGTGATCAACTTTCCTCATAACATCCCGTAGAGGCAGGGTACTTCGGACGATAATGGGATGAGCCTGAAAGTATGGCCGCAGCCTTCTCCCTGCAAGCACTAAGGCATATATAGCTTTTTGAAGCAAAGGGTACCTGACTTCGGCGCCATGCACGGACTTGCTGACATAGTAGACCGGCCATTGCTTTGGCCCTTCTTCTTTCATGAGGACCGAGCTCACAGCTTTTTCTGTGACGGCGAGGTATAATACGAGGGGCTCTTCCTCCCGAGGTTGCCGCAGGGTCGGCAGGCTGGCCAAGTAGACTTTGAGTTCTTCCCAGGCTTTTTGGCAATCTTTATCCCAAGGATGACCATTCCTTCCGATGTCGCCTTCCATCTTTGCTGCCTTTGTGAGGACTTTGAAGAAGGGTCGGCACCTATCTCCGTACCTGGAAATAAACCTGCTCAAAGAGGTTATTCTTCCGGTGAGTCTTTGCACGTCTTTGACTGTGGCAGGAGTTCAGAATTCAAGCAGAGCCTTAATCTTCTCGGGGTTAGCATCGATGCCTCTTTCGGATACCATGTACCCAAGGAACTTTCCCGAGGTCACCCCGAAGATGCATTTCTCAGGATTAAGGCGGATCCCGAAGGCTCTGAGTTTTTGGAAGGTTTCCTCTAAATCTGCAACGTGGTAGCCAGGCAGTTTGCTTTTGACTATCATGTCATCAACATACACCTCCATGTTCCTCCCCATTTGGTATTTGAAGACCTTGTTCATCAGCCTCTGGTAGGTGGCTCCTGCATTTTTGAGTCCGAAGGGCATCCTGATATAGCAATATGTTCCTCCCTCAGTGATGAAGGCAGTCTTCTCTTCATCTTCGGGGTCCATCCTTATCTGATGATACCCACTGAAAGCATCCAGGAAACTTAGGAGCCCGTACTCGGCAGTTGAGTCTACCAGTTGGTCTATTGGCGGAAGAGGATATGAATCTTTCGGGCAAGCATCATTCAAATTTCTGAAGTCGATGCACATCCGGAGCTTACTACTTCCTTCTTTTGTGGCAATTACCACGTTGCTTAGCCATTCGGGGTAGTTTACCTCCCGGATAACGCTAGCGTCTATCAGACGCTGGACTTCGGTCTTGACGAAGTCACTTTTGTGAGCTGAGATGCTCCGTTTCTTTTGCCGAACAGGTTTTACTTCCGGACTCACTTTGAGGCTATGCTGGATTACGCGAGGGTTTACCCCTGGCATGTCCTTCGGCGAGTAGGCGAACAGATCTTTATTTGCAAGCAGAAAAGATACAAGTTTTTCCTTGTCTCCTTCAGCCATGCTTTTCCCTATTCGGGTACTATGGCCTGGGACAAGCTCTACTTCTTCTGTTTCTGCTTTTGTGGGATCTTCTGCCTCGCCCCTTTCCAACTCTTTTGCTTCTACAGCATGTGCTAAGTTGCTTGCTGGAGCCTTTCGTGCTCTGACCAATACCTTTCTCACCTCGCTTTGATCAATGAAGATCTTTGCGTCTCCTTCTTTGGTGGCGAAGGTGACGGTCAAGTACTTTACATCAGGGCGAATGTGCAAATTTCCCTATGTCTGTCTGCCGAGGATGGCGTTGTATGACGAAGGAACGTCCATGACTATGAATCTTGCCATGTTAGAGGCAAACAACTCAGTAGTTCCTTTCTCCGAAGTTCCTTTCATCATCAAGGGGAGGTCGATCCACCCGAGGACAGGTAGCTCAGATGGTCCTACGCCGAACATGGGTGAAGTAACAGCCTTGAGGTCACTCCTGGATACGCCCAAGCTTGGCAGCAAATGGGAGAACAAGACGTCTGCGTTTGACCCATCATCCAGCAGTACCCTCTTGACGTCCCAGTTTCCTATCCTCGCCATTATCAGCAATGGATCGTCATGGGGAAATACGATGGTGGAGCCATCCTCACGGGCCAATTTTTTCGTTGGGCTCTGATATTCCATCACCGCTATCTCTCTGGCCCTTCTTTTTCTTTCCGAGGATGGAAGTCCGGTTGTGATCGTCTGTATTACTCCTGCCGAACGTGGAGGACGCCTTCTCGAACTTCGGTTCCTTCGCCTGTCTGAATCGTAATCCTCATCATCGGGCTTTCCTTCTTCCTCTTTTTTCCCCTTTGGGGAAGGCATTCTCAAATAACGCCGAAGCTGGCCCTGCTTTATCAGTGATTCAATGTACTTTTTCAACTGAAAGCAGTCTTCGGTGTCATGACCATGATCACGGTGGAACTGACAGAACTTCTTCATGTTCCTTCTGTTGTCAGCAGTCATGCCCCTCGGTCGTTGGATTTGAGCCCCCTGTTTTTCCAACGCCATGAGGACGTTAGCCCTCGTGGTGCTCAGAGGCGTAAAGTTTTGGGGCTTCCTTCCTCCTACTCGCATTCTCTGAGGTCGGCCTAACTGTTCCGTTGGACACCGGGCTTGCTGGCTGGACCCTTCGCCACAAGCGTGAATATGGTCAGCCTTTGGTCCAGTCATTCTTAGCTCTTCGACTGTCATATGTTGTTCAGCCCTTCGGTAGAATTCTCCCAGCGTGTCCGGGGGATCTTTGGAGAATTCATAAAACAAGTGTGAATCCCTCCGAAGGCCCCTCGTCATGGCGAAGATGCGGATTTCGGGACGAAAGTCCGGAACACTGAGGGCCTCTCTGTTGAACCTCTCGACATAGTCACGGATGGTCTCCCCGTTTCTTTGTGCTATCTCAAACATCTGGACGGGCATCTTCGCCGTCGGCTTGCTCCCAATGAACTGTTGGGTGAACGCTGTGGACAGCTCCTGGAACCCCCTGATGTTTCCGGGAGGCAGGGAATTGTACCAGGCAGTTGCTGGTCCTGCGAGGGTGACTTCAAAGCACTTGCAGAGTGTAGCATCATCAGCCCCGTGTAGCACCATCCTGCGTTTGTACTTTGTTAGGTGGGCCTGGGGATCAGTCCGACCCTCATAGGTCTCTAGCCGAGGTAGCCTAAAGTCACTTGGCATGGCCGCCTCGACCACTGTTTGGGCGAAAGGAGTTTCATCTCCAGAGACGATTTCAGTTAGCCTGGCCCAAACAGGCTTGCGTGCCACCTGTTGTTCCACTCTCTCCAGTCTTGCCAAGACTTTCTCCAGGAGGAGCGTAGCACTGGGCCCCTCTTTCTGGTGCTTGGAGGTTATTGGGTAAAAGGACTGTTGCCGTCTCTTCGGTGAGCGACTTCGGTACCGAGGTGAGGGGGACCTTGCCTCTGGCGACAAACTTCTTCTGGATGGGACTTCGGGTCGTTCAGACCTCGCTCTCTCCGCCAGCTGTGCTCCGAGGGGCAAGTTATCTGTCGAGGACTCTTCCCCTGGCTTCCCACTTCCCGAGCTATGAAGGGTTGCCCTTGGGCTTTTCTCCCGAGGTCGTGCTGGTGAAGTGGGTTTTTGCGCCTGGGCTGGTTGCGGCCACCTTCGGTCTATCTGTTGTGTCATTTCAGCCACAACAGACCTCTGAAAGTCTCGCAAAAAACCCATGGTGATGACAAGAGGGCGTTCCTCTTCAAGCAATGAAGTCTCTGGGGGACTTTGTTCGGTAGCTAGTTGGGTCTCAGGCGCGGACGGGGACTTCGGGAGTCCTTTGTCCTTCGAACGCCGAGTTTCGACAACAGCTACCTGGGAGTAGGTTCCCACAGACGGTGCCAAATGATGCCCCAAAGCATCTTCGTTTGCTGTCATGTTGACAGGTGGAGAGACTTCCTGAGGAGGCGAGCGCCTGGAGCTCTGGTTTCCCAGCTGAGTGTGCCTGAAAAGCTCAAAGAAGAGGTTAGGAGGTCCCCGGTTTGCTTTTCCGGGGAGGACCCTCCGACGCCCAAGTCAGTTTTCTGAGTGAAAGTGGAGGAAGAACACTAAGGGATCAAGTGTCTTGCCTGTTTTGTGTTTTCTCAGAGGGAGGAAAATGCCCATCCCTTTGCCTAGTCCCATTTCCTAGTATTTATAGGAGTAGCTGGTCCATTCAGATCATGACACGTGTTCGGTCAGATTTGATCTGTACTTTTGGACCTAGGGGACAGGCAGCCGTTTGCAGCCTCCTTTAGCCCTGGACCCGGACAGGTTGTGTCAGGACTAGGGCGGCTGCGGCGTGTCAGTTCGCCGTTCTGATGTGACGTGTAGGGCTTGTGGGCGACATGTCAAAGGCTCCTTAAATGCTCATACCGTACTCCCGAGGTCCCCTGGGCGAGGTCGCCCTTCGGTGCGTGCACCCTCTTTGGATTCTATCCGTCCTTCGGTGCGAGCACCTCCTTCGGGATCTATCCCATAGTTCTGGGAGTTCCTTTGATGAACACCTTCTTCGGGACTCACACCCATAGTTAGGGGATTCCCTTGTTCAGGTGTTTCTTGTTCGGGGAAGATCCTCTTCGGGGCCTCTGCCTTCGGGGAGATTCTTCCTTGCTTCAGAGAGATGGCTCTCTTACCCGAAGACGGTCAGTTTGGCCCCTCGATGGAGACGGTGTTGTCCTCGGAATTCCTGACGAGCTAACCGAAGTCTCGACCTCATAGTGTTTGACTTCGCACCTTCCGAGGTCAGTAAAAAGATCCTCTCTTGGGTGACGTCAGACTCCTCGGCCAATATTCTGGCATGGACTTACTACCGAGGAGGCAATAGCCTTTGGCTATCACCTATTGGGTCGCACACATAGAGCTATTTGGATCATTAGAGTGCATGGGCTAATTATTTGGGTTATGGTTTCACTTTAATTTCGTATTAATAATGGGCCAAGGAGTTGAGCCATTATTAAGCCCGAAATTAAATCCTAATTGGATTAGGGCTTTGAAACCCATTAGGCCTGGAAGTTGAGTCTCACTATAAATACAACTTTTAAGTGAGAAATTCGCAGGTCTCCTTGCCCTAGCCTCCCAAAAGGACAGCCGCACTCTTCTCTTGCAATTCCTTGGAGGACGCAAGCTAGCACTGCGAGCGCAAGAGAAACGCATCTGCCGGGACGTGGTGGAAGCGTGGTGATCCCGAGAGGCTCGTGTGGATACCATAGAGAGCCTGAACACGTCAACTGTTCAGGTTTTGTGATTCGACTCTACAGTTGAATGAGAGATCTCAACCGAAAATTAGGTATGAAATTTTCGAACACCCGGTTTACCCCATTTCACTTGGATCCTGGAGGGTTTCGGTTAAATTTCGCTGCGCTGTTTGGCTCCCGAAACCCAACAGATGAGGCACCATTCACCCGAGCGGTGGTCGAAGCACCCATGCCAAGTGACTTTTGAGTGCCTCGTTTGGAAACTCACGATGGGCGAAGCGACCCCCAGGCTCACCTGACCAAATATAGGCGTAGCATGGTCCTACATGGTGCTGATGATGCCACGCTGTGCAAGTGTTTCGAGGCCACTCTCGCCGGACCAACCACGGCATGGTACAACTTGTTGGCACCGGGAACCACCGCCCGCTGACCGGCCAGCGGGACCGCCGTATGCGATGCACCACATAAATAAAACTTGGTTAATCAACACGCGAAAATTGGCATGCATCTTTGTTGAATGAGATTTGACATGATATGCTGATTGGTGTTTGAAGCATGGTGCATGGTTATAGCCCTTGATTGGTTGTACTTGTAAATACGGCCTGCAAGTCGTGCCTTTTCTTATCACTCTCATTGTACATTCTCTTCTCACCTTACTCCCCTCGAATGTAACTCGAGGTTTCTATTATTGATGTAATGGTGCATTATGGGCTCATCCAAGGTGGTATGTCCAAGGATCATGCAAGGAGGTATGTCCAAGGAGGTGACAACAAAAGGGCAGCCAAGAAAGGAAGAGAAGGAGCTTGTGAAGACTCTTTTCTTTTCTTAGGCTTTTATGATATTCTCATTGGCTTGAGAATATCACATAGTTTGGGCTATAACCATGTCACATCTATTTCTTGTAAGCATGAGATGCATGTTTTATATTTGTATGTGATGCATGTATAAAACAACCGGAGATAACAAATTGGTGAGATCAAAAGATAAAATCCCTCAAACAAATATTAAGTCATTAAATGTGATGCCTTCCAAATGTTGGCACTCGTCAAGACTTTGATCAACATTAGGTGGGTTTGCCAAAGCAAAGCACCTATGTTCATCTTGGTAAGGCGCGATAGGATAATAGTGATATCCAAACTGCTGACTTTGGGTTCGACTTAACTAAGTCACCCTAATAGGATTAGGGACTTAGAGGCATAGAGTTGGGCTTAAGTTCATGAGATGAGCTTGGACAAGTGTTGTTCACCCAACTATCCAAGAGTTGCATAAGATGAAATTAGCAAGGAGTTGCCTACCTAAATAGCTGTAACTTGAGAGAAAAACCAAAGCTGACTCATGTTGTGGTCAAATATGGATCTTGGCCCACTAGAATACCTTAGCGCCGAGGTGTTCCGAAATAATATCGAGGGTTATTATTTTGAGGAAAATAGTGGGAGTATCGTTTAATAAAAGTCCTTATTAAATGAATTAAAATACATGACTCTTACACTGCATATTTACTGTTGTAGATAACCATGGCACAAAACACATCGACACTTTCGTTGCGATCGATCCTTGAGAAGGAAAAAATGAATGGGACCAACTTTCTCAAATGGTACCGAAACTTGAGGATAGTCCTCAAACAAGAGAGAAAAGCATATGTCCTAGAGCAGCCCATTCCGAATGAGCCTGCTGCCACTGCTCCAAGAGCTGAAAGGGATGCTCACAAGAGGCATTCTGATGATGCTTTGGATGTTGCATGCCTCATGCTTATTACCATGGAATCTGAGCTTCAGAAGCAACATGAGAACATGGGGGCGTTCGATATGATCGAACATCTCAAAATGCTTTTCCAAGAGCAAGCTAGGCATGAGAGGTTTGAGACCTCTAAGGCATTGTTTCAGTGCAAGATGTCTGAGGGAAGTCCTGTGGGTCCTCATGTGCTCAAGATGATTGGGTACATTGAGAATCTTAAGAATTTGGGATTTGCTCTTTAGAAAGAGTTGGTTATTGATGTAGTCTTGCAATCGTTGCCTGAAAGCTACAGTCAGTTCGTCATGAACTATAACATGAACGACCTTGACAAATCCCTCCCTGAATTGCTCAACATGTTGAGAACTGCTGAGCAAAACCTTAAGAAGGCTAAGCCCATTTTGATGGTTCAAAAGGGCAAGGGAAAAGGAAAAGCCAACAAGAAGAAGGATAAAGCTAATGGAAAGTTCAATGCTAGTTCTTCTTCAGCTGCACTGAAACCGAAGGGTGGTGTGGGAAAGGAAGGGGAGTGCTTCCATTGTAAGCAACCTGGACACTGGAAGCGCAACTGTAAGCTCTATCTTGAAGAACTTGCTAAGGAAAAAGGAAGTAAGACTTCCACTTCAGGTATTTTTGTTATAGAGGCTAACTTTTCTACTTCCTCATCTTGGGTATTGGATACTGGATGTGGATCTCACATTTGTGCAAATGTGCAGGATCGAAGTAGAAGTAGAAGATTGGCCCGAGGTGAAGTGGACCTACGTGTTGGAAATGGAGCAAGGGTTGCTGCCTTAGCCGTAGGGACTTATGTTCTCACTTTACCTAGTGGATTAGTTTTAGAATTAGACAACTGCTACTTTGTGCCTACTATTAGTAGAAATTTGATTTCTGTTTCTTGTTTGGACAAGAAAGGTTTTTCATTTATAATAAAGGACAAATGTTGTTCTATTTATTTGAAGGAAATCTTTTATGGTAGTGCTCAACTTAGCAATGGGTTGTATGTTCTAGACCTTGAAGATCCAATCTATAATGTGAATACCAAGAAGGTCAGATTAAATGATTCAAACTCGACCTATCTCTGGCACTGTCGCTTGGGCCATATAAATGAGACCCGCATATCCAAGCTCCATAAGGATAGACTCTTGGACTCATTTGATTTTGAATCATATGAGACATGTGAGTCATATTTGTTGGGCAATATGACCAAAGCCCCATTCACAGGGCAAAGTGAAAGGGCTAATGACTTACTAGGACTCATACATAGTGATGTATGTGGCCCTATGTCTACACAAGCTAGAGGAGGTTTCCAGTACTTCATTACTTTCACTGATGACTTCAGCAGATATGGCTATGTGTATCTTATGAGACACAAGTCAGAATCCTTTGAAAAGTTCAAAGAATTCAAGAATGAAGTAGAGAATCAACTCGGGAAGAGTATCAAAGTGCTTCGATCAGATCGAGGTGGAGAGTACTTGGATCGAGAATTCCTTGACTATCTGAAGGAGTGTGGTATAGTATCACAACTCACTCCACCAGGTACACCTCAATGGAATGGTGTTTCTGAAAGGAGAAATCGAACTCAGTTAGACATGGTTCGCTCTATGATGAGTCAAGCTGACCTTCCAAACTCCTTTTGGGGACATGCTCTAGAGACGGCCACTTTTACACTAAACCGAGTTCCATCTAAATCGGTTCAAAAGACACCATATGAGATATGGAGTGGGAGGCGTCCCAATTTGTCTTTTATGAAGATTTGGGGCTGTGACGCTTATGTAAAACGTCAATCCTCTAACAAACTAGGGCCCAAATCTCAAAAATGTCTTTTTGTTGGGTATCCCAAAGAAACAAAGGGTTACTATTTTTACAATCCCTCTGAGCAAAAAGTGTTTGTTGCTCGAACTGGTGTTTTTTTGGAGAAAGAGTTTATCTCGAAAGGAACTAGTGGGAGGAAAGTAGAACTTGAAGAAATTCAAGAACAACAAGGAGACATCGAACCTGAAATGGAACCTGAACAGACACCACAAGATGTTGTGGTTCAAGAGTCTGTTCCTGTAGCACAAAGCCCACGTAGGACTGGTAGGATTCGGCGTGAGCCCGAGAGATATGGATTTCTCGTGACTCACACCGGTGATGTGATGCTCATGGATCAAGATGAGCCCACAACCTACCAACAAGCTATGTCGGGGCCTGACTCTGAGAAGTGGCTAGTGGCCATGAAATCCGAGATGGAATCCATGTATGAAAACCAAGTATGGACTTTGGTTGACCCACCTGAAGGGGTAAAACCCATAGGGTGCAAATGGGTTTTCAAGAAGAAAATTGACATGGATGGTAATGTGATTACCTTTAAGGGACGATTGGTCGCAAAAGGTTTCAAGCAAATTCATGGTATTGAGTATGATGAAACTTTTCACCAGTTGCTATGCTTAAATCCATCCGAATTTTGTTTGCTATTGCTGCACACTATGATTATGAGATATGGCAATTGGATGTCAAAACTGCATTCCTAAATGGAAAGCTACTTGAGGATGTGTACATGACACAACCTGAGGGTTTTGTCACTCCTGGGAATGCCAATAAAGTGTGCAAATTGCAAAGGTCCATTTATGGACTGAAGCAAGCTTCTCGAAGTTGGAATCTTCATTTTGATGATGCAATCAAAGAGTTTGGTTTTATCAAAAATGAAGATGAACCTTGTGTCTACAAGAACGTTAGTGGGACCGCTATTGCCTTCTTGGTGTTGTATGTAGATGACATACTACTCATCGGGAATGACATTCCTGAGCTACAGTCTGTGAAGACTTGGCTAGGGAAATGTTTCTCTATGAAGGACTTGGGTGAAGCAGCCTATGTGTTAGGCATCAGGATCTATAGAGATAGATCTAGAAAGCTTCTTGGCCTAAGTCAAAGTACATATATTGACAAGGTGCTAAAGAGGTTTAGCATGCAAGATTCCAAGAAAGGATTCTTGCCCATGTCACATGGTATCACTCTTTCTAGATCTCAGTGTCCGAGTACAACCGAGGAGAGAGAGCGCATGAGTAAGATTCCATATGCCTCAGCAATTGGATCTATCATGTATGCCATGATATGTACTCGTCCCGATGTCTCATATGCTTTGAGCATGACGAGTAGGTACCAATCGAACCCCGGTGAAAGTCACTGGACAGCTGTTAAGAACATCCTTAAGTACTTACGAAGGACTAAGGATGCATTCTTGATCTTTGGAGGTGAAGATCAGCTCGTTGTAAGGGGTTACACCGATGCAAGCTTCCAGTCCGATAAGGATGATTTTAGATCGCAATCTGGTTATGTGTTTTGTATTGGTGGTGGTGCTGTGAGCTGGAAGAGTTCAAAGCAAGAGACAGTAGCTGACTCTACAACAGAATCTGAGTACATTGCCGCCTCTGATGCTGCGAAGGAGGCAGTTTGGATCAAGAAGTTCATCACTGAACTTGGAGTGGTTCCAAGCATTGTTGACCCGATAGAGCTCTATTGTGACAACAATGGAGCAATCGCACAGGCTAAGGAACCTCGACCTCACCAGCGATCCAAACACATACTTCGACGCTATCATCTCATCAGGGAGATCATCGAGAGGGGTGATGTAAGGATATGCAGGACTTTGACAGACAGCAACATTGCTGATCCACTGACAAAGCCCCTTACGCAGCAGAAGCATGATAGCCATTCTAGGTCCATCGATATTAGATACATGGATGATTGGCTTTTAGTGCAAGTGGGAGATTGTTAGTGTTGTGCCCAAAAAGCCAATCATGAGATGATTGTATTTTTGCACATTGAGTCATGATATTTTATTGAGGCATTAATCCAGCAATTTTGTTTGTTGTTTTGTTTCTGCGTAACGTAATAAACATAATTGTAACCCTAGAATTATGATATTCTTAAACGTCCCTAGTCTAGTATTATTGTGGAGCGGGTTGCAATAATACATAATGACTAGCATATGTGGAGACTAACATGAGATATGTAGTCTACATATGGGTACAAGTTGGAGAACCTGTGTACTAGACCGACCCACCATGAGAACACTTCATGGATCGTTATATGAGTGTCATAAGTGATTCTCATAGTGATCATGGTATATGTAGTCCTTCGACCTAAGATCAGCAAGGTTCCTTACATGTGAGTCACATACTTTGATACTTTCCTTTGTTGCTCGTAACTGAGTGAACTTGAAGGAGGTCATTGGGTATGTCACATATCATGCGGAGGGATTTGTATGATCAAGATGGGATTTGTCCCTCCTATGTAACGGGAGTGATATCTTTGGGCCCCTTGATAGAGTGAGACTTAGAAAATGCATGGCCATGCTCCGATGAGTTGATATATGATATCAATGTCGTCAGTTTAAGTTGGTCTACTCGGTAATCAAGAAACCAAAGATTGGGCTATACGAGAGTGACACATTCCATGTCTTGTGCTTAGTCTTGATATCTTGGACAAAGGGACAATGGCATATATCGGTGATGATCATAAAGGTTTAGTCGATTCACCGACAATCTTGTCACTTGGGTAGCAATGATGTGTTGCTAGACACCGCTCATTGCTTATGATCATAAATGTGATTTATGATCACTGCCAACATGGCAAGAGCCTATTGGGTCGCACACGTAGAGCTATTTGGATCATTAGAGTGCATGGGCTAATTATTTGGGTTATGGTTTCACTTTCATTTCGTATTAATAATGGGCCAAGGAGTTGAGCCATTATTAAGCCCAAAATTAAATCCTAATTGGATTAGGGCTTTGAAACCCATTAGGCCTGGAAGTTGAGTCTCACTATAAATACAAGTTTTAAGTGAGAAATTCGCAGGTCTCCTTGCCCTAGCCTCCCAAAAGGACAGCCGCACTCTTCTCTTGCAATTCCTTGGAGGACGCAAGCTAGCACTGCGAGCGCAAGAGAAACGCATCTGCCGGGACATGGTGGAAGCGTGGTGATCCCGAGAGGCTCGTGTAGATACCATAGAGAGCCTGTACACGTCAACTGTTCAGGTTTTGTGATTCGACTCTACAGTTGAGTGAGAGATCTCAACCGAAAATTAGGTATGAAATTTTCGAACACCCGGTTTACCCCGTTTCACTTGGATCCTGGAGGGTTTCGGTTAAATTCCGCTGTGCTGTTTGGCTCCCGAAACCCAATAGATGAGGCACCATTCACCCGAGCGGTGGTCGAAGCACCCATGCCAAGTCACTTTCGAGTGCCTCGTTTGGAAACTCACGATGGGCGAAGCGACCCCCAGGCTCACCTGACCAAATATAGGCGTAGCATGGTCCTACACGGTGCTGATGATGCCACGCTGTGCAAGTGTTTTGAGGTCACTCTCGCCGGACCAACCACGGCATGGTACAACTTGTTGGCACCGGGAACCATTATGGAATTCCAAGAGCTGTCCACAGCCTTCACACAGCAGTTCATGGGGAGCAGGCCGACGGCGAAGATGCCGGTTCAAGTGTTCGACATAGCACAGAAAAATGGAGAGACCATACGTGACTATGTCGAAAGGTTTAACCGGGAAGCATTGAGTGTTCTGGACTTCAGGCCGAAAATACGCATCCTTGCCATGACGCGAGAACTTCGGAGAGATTCCTAGCTGTTCTATGAATTCTCCAAGGACCCTCCGGACACCCTCGGCAAATTTTATCGGAGGGCCGAACAGCACATGACAGCCGAAGAGCTGAGGATGGGAGGACCAAAGCCAAATCACAACCGTGCCGATGGGTCGAGCCAACAAAATCGCTACCTAACCGAACTGGGGGGACGACCTTTGAAGTCCAGAGGGAAAAGAGCGTTAACCTTTACCCCTCTGAACACTACAAGGGCGAACATACTCATGGCCATGGAATGGAAAGGAACCCAGATCCAGCGACCAAAGGCCATGACCTCGGACAACAAAAAGAACATGAAGAAGTTCTGTCAGTTCCACCGGGACCATGGGCACAATACCGAAGATTGCTTTCAATTAAGGAAGTACATAGAGTCCCTAATAAAGCAAGGACAACTCCAGTGATACCTGCGAATGCCCTCCCCGAGGGCAAGAAGAGAAGAGGACGGAAAAGGAGACGACGAGGAGCATGACTCCGATAGACGCCAAAACCAAAGCCCCAAAAGGCGTCCACCACCTCCAGCAGGAGTGATACAAATGATCACTACAGGCCTGCCATCAGCAGAAAGGAAAAGAAAAGCCAGGGAGATTTCGGTAATGGAATATGGGAACCCTTCTAAGAAGATAGTTTGGAAGGACGGGTCCGCCGTTATGTTCCCTCACGATGATCCACTGCTGATTATGGCAAGAGTAGGAAACTGGAAATAAAAAGGGTGCTCCTGGATGACATTTCCAATGCTGATGTCTTATTCTCCCACCTTCTGCCGAGTTTGGGTATCTCGAGAAGTGAGCTCAATCCCGTCACTTCCCAGACCTTTAGAGTAGGACCATCCAAACTCCCCATCCTCGGCTGGATTGATCTTCCCGTGATGCTGAAAAGAACGTCAATAAATAATAAAGATGAGCTATTCACCTCCACAATGGCAAGGTTCATCGTCATAGATGTTCCTTCATCGTACAATGCCATCCTAAGAAGGCAAACACAAGGAACCTTCACATCCACCCAGATGTAAAGTACTTAACTATCACCTTCGCCACCAAGGATGGAGATGCGGAGATCTTGATTGACCAAGGGGAAGTGTGGAAGGTGTTTGTCAAGGCGAGGAAGGCCCGATGATGAACTGTGTCCAAACTATAGAAGGAAAGGTCACACCTGAAGGAAAGTCAAAGGGAGAAGGAACAGAAGATTCTAAAAAAATTAAAACGGAAGATATAGAACTTGTCCCAAGCCGAAATACCCGAGTAGGGAAAAAACTGGCCGAAGGTGACAAAGAAAAGCTTGTATCTTTCCTGCTGATGAATAAAGGTCTGTTTGCCTACTCGCCGAAGGACATGCCTGGGGTAGACCCTCGCATAATTCAGCATAGCCTTAAAATAAAGCCAGAGGCAAAGCCTGTGTGCTAGAAAAAGGGAAGTCTCTCGGCACACAAAAACAACTTTGTCAAAACCGAAGTCCAGCATTTGCTAGATGCAAGCATAATCAGGGAAGTCAAATACCCTTAGTGGCTCAGTAACATGGTTATCGCCACAAAAGAGGGGAGCCAAAAGCTCCAAATGTGCATCGACTTCTGAAACGTGAATGATGCTTGCCCTAAAGATTCATATCCTCTGCCGCCAATAGATCAGCTGGTAGACTCAACCACTGAGTATGGTCTCCTAAGTTTCCTGGATGCCTTCAGCGGGTACCACCAAATTAGGATGGATCCCGAAGACGAGGAAAAAACAACCTTCATCACCGAGGTCAGTACATATTGTTATATCAAAATGCCCATTGGGCTTAAAAATGCAAGAGCCACCTACCAGAGGCTAATGAACAGGGTCTTTAGCGACCAAATAGGGGGGAACATGGAAGTCAACATCGATGATATGATAGTCAAAAGCAATAAGCCTATCAGCCACATCGCAGATTTGGAGGAAACGTTCCACCATATGAGAACCTTTGGAATTCCCCTTAACCACGAAAAGTGCGTCTTCGGCGTAAACGCGGGTAAGTTCCTCCGGTTTATGGTGTCAGAAAGAGGCATCAACGCCAATCCGAAAAAGGTCAAATAACTGCTGGGATTCCAAACTCCTACCATGACAAAAGATGTTCAAAGGCTTACAGGGAGAATAACGTCCCTTAGGAGATTTATATCCAGGTACGGAGATCGCTGCCGACCATTCTTTAAAGTCCTTACCAAAGTAGCAAAAAATGGTGGCGACCTCGGTAGCAATCCTTGGAACGAAGATTGTCGGAGGGCCTGGGAAGAGCTTAAGGTCTACCTGACCCGTTTACCAACACTTCGACAGCCGCGAGATGGGGAACCCCTTATACTGTACCTCACTGTCTCCGAAAAAGCATTAAGTTCAGTGCTTGTGAAGGAGGAGGGGGTGGAACAATGGCTAGTATATTATGTGAGCAAATCGTTGCATCGCGCCAAAATCAGGTATCCCTTATTACAAAAAGCTATTTGTGCTTTGCTACTTGCGAGTAGAAGGTTGCGCCCGTACTTCCAAGGTCACCCTGTTATCGTCCGAAGTAACTTACCCCTTCGGGACGTCATGAAAAGGGTAGACCATTCGGGGAGGCTTTCCAAGTGGTGCGTAGAGCTCAGTGAGTATGACATCACTTATGAACCAAGGAAAGTAATAAAAGCTCAGGTTTAGTGGACATCATTGCCGAAGTACCAGTTGCCGAAAGTGAACAATCAAACCTTGGCAATATTAGCCAAAGTGGACCCTGTTTGTGGACGGAGCGTCCGGTTCCAAACATCAAGAAGCCGAAGTAATTATTCACGGTCCCGAAGGCATGGAAGTCATGGAAGCCATCAAATTCGGGTTTCACGTCACTAACAATGTGGCCGAATACGAAGCCCTCATAGCAGGATTACGCCTGGTCAAAAGAATTGGCATAAGGAACCTGAAGGCCCACAGTGATTCCCAACTAGTGGTCCGGCAGATGGCAGGGGACTATACCGCGAAGGATCCAACTTTGGTGAAATATTATGAACTCGTTTCAAACCTCGTACAAGAGTTTGATGCGGTACGCATTGAAAATCTGCCTCACCGAGACAATGCCGAAGCTGACAGCTTGGCCAAATCAAAAAGATTCACCGAAGTGTTGAGCCACCCAAGCATTGTGGTAATGAGCATCGCAACCTTGGAAAAAGGGTGGAAAACCCCTATACAGAGGTATCTCACAACCTCGGAGCTTCCCAACGAACCTCACGAAGCAGCAAAAGTGTGAAAATGTTTCGGACGATATTTCCTGATTGGGGAAGAACTGTACAGACAGGGGTATGCAAGTCCATTGCAGAGGTGTCTCAGCAAAAATGATATTGAGAAAATTCTTGAATAAGTGCACGAGGGGATTTGAATGTTAGTGTTGTGCCCAAAAGCCAATCATGAGATGATTGTATTTTTTGCACATTGAGTCATGATATTTTATTAAGGTATTAATCCAGCAATTATGTTTATTGTTTTGTTTCTGCGTAACTTAACAAACATAATTGCAACCCTAGAATAATGATATTCTTAAACGTCCCTCGTCTAGTATTATTGTGGAGCGGGTTGCAATAATACATAACGACTAGCATATGTGGAGACTAATATGAGATATGTAGTCTACATATGGGTACAAGTTGGAGAACTTCTATACTCGACCGACCCACCATGAGAACACTACATGGATCGTTATATGAGTGTCATAAGTGATTCTCATAGTGATCATGGTATATGTAGTCCTTCGACCTAAGATCATCAAGGATCCCTACATGTGAGTCACATACTTTGATACTTTCCTTTGTTGCTCATAACTGAGTGAACTTGAAGGAGGTCATTGGGTATGTCACATATCATACGGAGGGATTTGTATGATCAAGATGGGATTTGTCCCTCCTATGTAAAGGGAGTGATATCTTCGGGCCCCTTGATAAAGTGAAACTTAGAAAAATGCATGGCCATGCTGAGATGAGTTGATATACGATATTAATGTCATCAATTTAAGTTGGTCTACTCGGTAATCAAGAAACCAAAGATTGGGCTATACAAGAGTGACACATTCCATGTCTCGTGCTTAGTCTTGATATCTTGGACAAAGGGGCAATGGCATATATCGGTGATGATCATAAAGGTTTAGTCAAATCATCGACAATCTTGTCACTTGGGTAGCAATGATGTGTTGCTAGACACCGCTCATTGCTTATGATCATAAATGTGATTTATGATCATTTCCAATGTGGTAAGAGCCTATTGGGTCGCACACATAGAGCTATTTGGATCATTAGAGTGCATGGGCTAATAATTTGGGTTTTGGTTTCACAATAATTTTGTATTAATAATGGGCCCAATAGTTGAGCCATTATTAAGCCCGAAATTAAAGCCTAATTGGATTAGGGCTTTGGAACGTATTAGGCCTGGAAGTTGAGTCTCACTATAAATACAACTTCTAGTAAGAAATTCGCAGGTCTCCTTGCCCTAGCCTCCCAAAAGGACAGCCGCACTCTTCTCTTGCAATTCCTTAGAGGACACAAGCTAGCACTGCGAGCGCAAGAGAAACGCATCTACCGATACATGGTGGAAGCGTGGTGATCCCGAGAGGCTCGTGTGGATACCATAGAGAGCCTGAACACGTCAACTGTTTAGGTTTTGTGATTCGACTCTACAGTTGAGTGAGAGATCTCAACCGAAAATTAGGTATCAAATTTTTGAACACCCGGTTTACCCCGTTTTACTTATATCCTGGAGAGTTTCGATTAAATTCCGCTGCACTGTTTGGCTCCCAAAACCCATCACTGCGGTTCCCGTGTTGGAACTGATGCCTTGGCAGGAGTAGTACTCCGCCAAGGATATTTTTTGCCCACCTTGAGAAAGGACGCAAGGCAGTTTGTCCGAAAGTGTGACAGCTGCCAAAGACACACCACCGTCCAAAGGTTGCCCTCGAAATTAATAACCTTGGCTGACTACCCTCTATCCCTTCGCAGTCTGGGGTATTGATCTCATCGGGCCATTGGCGACAGCACCCAAAAGAGTGAAGTTCTGTGTGGTTGCAGTAGATTACTTCACTAAATGGGTTGAGGCAGAGCCCCTGGCAACCATTACCACGACGGAAATAAAAAAGTTCGTCTGGAAAAGCATCATATGCAGATTCGGCATACAGAGGGTGATAGTAGCTGATAATGGTTCCCAATTTGTTGATAAGGGATTCCAAGAATTCATCACCGACCTCGGAATAAAGATGCACTTCGCTCCGATAGCTCACCCCCAGAGCAACGGACAAATAGAGGTGACCAACAGGACCGAAAAAGATGGTCTAAAAAAAAGATTTAGAGAAGCAAACGGAAAATGGCCAAGAGAACTTCCTAGTGTACTATGGAGCTATCGGACAACACCCCGAAGAGCAACGGGCAAGACACCTTTCTCTCTCGCCTTCGGTACGGAGGCCATTATTCCTGCTGAGGTTGTGCAGACATCAGTGAGAATACAAGTGTTCGGTAAAGAAGAAAATGACCTTGGGTTGAGAACCAAGCTCGACCTAATTGATGAACACAGAGAAGTTGCCGAACTTAGAAGGAAAGCCTTTCAGCAAAGGGTGGCCTCGACCATGAATATGTGTGTCAGGCAAAAGGGAATAAGGAAGGGAGACCTCATCCACCAAAAGGCCGAATTTGAGCCCAAAAACCATCTCACGAGGCATTTCGGTCAAACTGGGAAGGGCCTTATTTAGTGCTCGATGAAGTTCAAAAAGGAGTCTACAAGGTGGGCGATACCGAAGGTGGAGAATTGAAAAATACATGGCATTCGGATGACTTGAAAAGATTCTATGCTTAGAATTTTGGTGTAAAAAATTGTACAAGTCAGAAAAGGTTTTTAAGTACAAAAATTTCTTTCCACCAAAGAGGTTCTCACTGAACACAGCTCAAGCAGGTTCTTACGAGGGTCACGAGCCCCTTCCGAAGATGATTGAGTCATTTTCCCATCAATAAATTCTGCCAAATACAGCCACCAAACGCAGGCAAAAATTTGCTTAAGGGAATCCCTCAGAGATGATTCTTTTTTTTGAAGATGATTGGCGCAATGAGTGAAACATGGTTTTCCGAAGTCCCTTAACCAAACGTGGTCGGGACAACTAGAAACGAAAGTTATCGCTCAAAAGACTTAGCCAAATTTCATAAAGGAAAAAAGAAATTCCATTGAAGAAGGCCTTATTAGAAGGAGAAAGTTACAAGAATAAAAATAAAAAGGAAAAGAAGAAGACAAAAGCCCTAAAAAATCTAAGGGACCCCGGCATCGTAAGAAGTTCCTGTTCCCGCGTCTTTTGCCACCACCTTCGGTGCCGGAGGAGGGGCAAAAGGCAGGTTGAGGAACTCGACCTTAGACCACATCCAGCGAGGACCCTCGGGAATATCCAGGGCAGCAAGAAAGGAGAGGTCTAGATCTGGGTACTTCGCCCGAACTTGGTGGCGAGCCAGGCAGAAGCCGTTCTGAAAGGCAACCTTGGTGCCTTGTCTTTCTCAATGGACAAGTTCTCCGCCTCATTGCTCAGATCAGCGACCTTCCTCTACAGGGTCCTCACCTTCTTCTTGCTCTTTGTATCTTTCTTCAGTGCCCCGACCTCACTCTGAAGTTCGGCATTTTCAGCAAGGGCCTTCGCCAGGAGAGCAGAATCTTCCTCCTTCTCCTTTTGAAGGGTCTCGTTGGCCGAAGTCAAGGTCACGACCTGTTCACCGAGGTCAGACATCTTCTTGGAAAAATCCTTCATGAGGTCCTCCTGGCCCTTTAAGAATTCCTCCTGAAGATTGCCAACCTCCTCATTGGCAATATGGCTCAACTCGGCGTTCATCATGACCGAGTTGGCACAAAAGACCTTGGCCTTCCCCAATTTATCTTCGGCCCAAGCCCGGACCGAAGATTGCTTCGCTGCCCAAGCCCGAAGGAATCCAGTATACCCCAGGAGCTGTAAAAAAGGAAAAGGTACTTAGTCAAATATGCATGAGGAAAGCTAAACACTTAGAAAGTTGGGAAGGGAGAAAAATTGAAGAGGCCCGAGGGACTACCTGAGCAGCGTGCTTGGAAATTTTAGTGGCATGGGTGTCCTCGTTAGCCCACTCCTCGGTGACTTCCTTGAAGGAAGCCTGAGTGAGCACGCCCCTCACCATCTGAGGAGCCATCTCTCGGCAATCAGCGGGGAACAAATTCATGTCCTCCGTGAATGACCAGAATGGCTCCCTGGGAACCTTATCCTTTGGGATGTGGGAATCCCAAAGAGCCCGCCTTCGGGCATGTTCCACTGCCCAGCTTGAAGGCACCAGCTCCTCTGCAAAAAAACAAAGGAAAAGTCTCATGAGGAAAGCATTCCTTAGTCATGTATCTACGAGATTAAGTGAAAAAAATGTAAGGAGCAAACCTAGCAGAACTTCAGCAATGTTGTCGTCGGAGTCCCGCACCTCCTCTACATCGACAGAGACATGCTTGCCCTTGCTCTTTCGGCGCTTCTCGAGTTCTTCTGCTACACGGTTTGCCGCCAAAGAGCCTAAAATGTCTATCAATATAGCGGGGCTCTGAGAAGCAGTACTAATGGCCTCGGCGGAAGGATCGGCGGGAGTTTCAGGCTTCTCGGTCAAAGTTTCAGGCTCCTCACCGACCTTGGTGGCGTCCTTCGGGGGACGGGGAAGGAGGTTCTTCTTCTTCTTCTTAGCCGAAGATGGCCCACTCCCCGAAGTCTTCTGCCTCTTGAGGGTGCCCTTCTTTGTCCGATCGTCCTCCTCAGCTTGATTGAGGAAGAGGGATTTGTAGAAGGCCGCTGACTGATTGCCCATTTCTGGAAAAGGAGGAAAATATCGGTGTAAGTATAGGCGAATACTTATACTAAAAATTCTGAAAGAAACTTACCTTTGTAAAGGGCTTCATAGGTGAGCTCCCTCCGAAGGAGCATCACCAGCCAAGACTTCTTTCTGTCGGTGGCAGGAGCTGGCGTGGCAAGGTTCGTCTTGTGCTCCTTAATAACCCCTAGCTCCTGAAGGACCTCCTCGGTCATAAACTGCCATCTGATGGGGAAGGGGGAGCGTGGAGGGACCTCGGGATCCCAGTCGGTGACAGCCCGAATACGGCTGTCGAGGTCCACAAACCTCGCTGCCAACTCAGGAGTTAGTAGCTTTTTGGGGTCCCCGACATCCGTCTCCAGCTTGCCCCGAGCCCACTTAGTCGGCATGTACGACCAAGCCTCCTCCACCTTTAGGAAAAGAATTTCTTTTGCCACCCTCGCCAACTATCTTTAGTGTCGAAGGTGAACATATGTTTCTTGCTCCCAGATCACCGAGGTGGCATGAAATAAAAGCCACCATTCGGGACCGGATAGAGCTTGTAGTACTGCATGAACAAAATGAAATAGGGCTCTATTTTGAAGGCCCCACACATGTAGAGAAAGGCATTAAAATAACAATATGAATTAGGAGGAAGTTGATTCATGGCTATGCCATGGAATTGGCAAAAGTCGCAAATCATCTAGTGAGGAGGAAACCGTAGTCCGGCCTTCAATTGCGCACGAAAAGCTGTAATCTCATCCTTCCTATTCATAAAACTAAAATGCCCTAGATGGGGTAATCTGGTGGTGGCGTAAGAAGGGAGGAAGAACTTGGTTGTCCACTTCGTTAGTTTTTTCTGGAGTGGAGCAACAAGGGTGAGACATGAGAGGCATCCAGCTTTCTGGAATAGGGTCGACAGACGCAATAAGGGTAGGAGAAGACATGTTCGGGAAAGGAGAAAGAAGGATTTTGGAAAAGAGCAAAGGGACTTCGGGATAGGTAAAAATGACTTCAGAAAGCTAAAAAAGAAACTCACCAAAGGTCTTGCCGAAATCTGGATTAGAAGACGTCGTCATAAGTGGTGGGCGGAAATCACTCAGCCGCTAGCACCGCCGCAAAAAGGGAGAGAAAAAAGCTTGAAAACAGAGAGAGCAGGAAGCAAAAGTAGAAGAAAGCAAATGGGGCTTGTGACGGGAGGAAGGTTTATATAGACCGAGGAAGGCTAGCTACCATCACTACTGCGCGACGGTGAATCGTCGCCATAATTCCTTTTTGATGGCGAAAAGACGCGGCTGGTATAACCAAGGCAGCCACCTCCAACCGCTGAATGACACATGTCGCCCGAGGCATGGCTGGTGTCACTGACGCGACCTCCCCCAATCATTACATGCCGCATGTTAACCAGCGCGCGAACCAAGGGACACATTTTCTGTGATGGCGAAATTTCGGGCTCGTCGCTCCAGACTGACATGCCTGGTTACGAGATGTAACGGTCTACTGACTTACAGCGGAAAAAGTAGAAATAAAGAGACTTGGCATCTCGGGAACACCAAGGGATCGACCGAGAAGCAAGGAGTAATACCCGAACGGGTAGAGTGCGCCTTCGGGCCTCGAAGTGTGTCTTTTTGCAAAAAGGCATCCCATTCCAAGATCTGGAAGGAGCCTCCAGAATATATAGTCGAAGTCTCCACCTCGACTTTTCGAGGGGGGCATGTGATAGCCGGTCAAAGCACCGTGCTTGCCGAGTACCACCCGTACAAGGAGAGGCATCGACCTTAGAAGGAGGGGGCATGGCGGCCCTAGCGCTTGACCTTGGGAGTCCATCAACTCCCCTAAGAATGACACTAATGACCTCGAGAAGAAAGCACGCGTTGACCTCGGAAGAAGGACCCTTGGTCCGAAGGGTGACCTTAGCCAGAGGAGCCTCGGAGTACGACAGAAGCATTTAATGAACCTCTGACATGTCATCTACAGGGGCTACACACCGCCCTCATACACGCTGTGACATGCTGTGACTGCATACGTCCTGTCATCTAAGGCTATTCCGGCCCTAGACCGTGGGACGAGGAGCCTGCAGACGGCTGGAGGTCCCCACGCCCAAGAAGTACAGATTAAATCTGACCAAACACGTGTCACAATCTGAAGAGATCGTCCTCCCCTTTATATACTATGGAAATGGTTCCAGGAGGGCTTTCGAACTCTCTCTTCCCCTCCGAAAAATACAACGCAAGCAAGAATTTCCCTTGATTCTACATTTCATTTCCACTTCCGAAACACTTACTTGGGCGTCGGAGGCTCACCCCCCCCCCCCCCCCGGAAAAACACTATGGAGACCTCCTAACCCTTATTTTTCTGAGCATTTCAGGTGGTCTTCGTCAGGGTTCACCTTCTCCAAGTGTTCTTTGCTCACCAGGAATCCTTGCTACCCTCACCATGTCATGCATTGAAGATGTTGTTGGGCATCAACCCCTCTTGATGATCTCCCTGATCAGATGATAGCGTCGGAGTACGTGTTTGGATCGCTGGTGAGATCGAGATTCCTTAGCTTGTGTGATTGCTCCATTGTTGTCACAATAGAGTTCCATCGGGTCGGCAATGCTTGGAACCATTCCAAGTTCAGTAATGAACTTCTTGATCCAAACTACCTCATTCACAGCATAGGAGGCGGCAATGTACTCAGATGCTGTTGTAGAGTCAGCTACTATCTCTTGCTTTGAACTCTTCCAGCTCACAGCACCACCACCAATACAAAACACAGCCAGATTGTGATCTCAAATCATCCTTCTTCGATTGGAAGTTTGCATTAGTGTAACCACTTACAATGAGCTTATCTTCACCTTTAAAGACCAAGAATGCATCCTTAGTCTTTCATAAGTAGTTAAGGATGTTTTTAATAGCTGTCCAGTGAATCTCACCGGGGTTTGATTGGTACCTACTTGTCATGCTAAAGGCATATGAGACATCGGTACGAGTACATATCATGGCATACATGATAGATTCAGTTGCTGAGGCATATGGAATCTTACTCATGCGCTCTCTCTCCTCGGGTATACTCAGACACTGAGATCTGGAAAAGAGTTATACCATGTGACATGGGCAAGAATCCTTTCTTGGAATCTTGCATGCTAAACCTCTTTAGCACCTTGTCAATGTATGTACTTTGACTTAGGCCGAGAAGGTTTCTAAATCTATCTCTATAGATCCTACTGCCTAACACATAGGCTGCTTCACCCAAGTCATTCATAGAGAAACATTTCACTAGCCAAGTCTTCACAGACTGTAGCTCAGGAATGTCATTCACCATGAGTAGTATGTCATCTACATACAACACCAAGAAGACAATAGTGCTCCCACTAACCTTCTTGTAGACACACGGTTCATCTTCAGTTTTGATAAAAGCAAACTCTTTGATTCCTTCATCACAATGAAGATTCCAATTTTGAGAAGCTTGCTTCAGTCCATAAATAGACCTTTGCAACTTGCACACTTTATTGGCCTTCTCAGGAGTGACAAAACCCTCAGGTTGTGTCATGTACACATCCTCAAGCAACTTTCCATTTTGGAATGCAGTTTTGACATCCATTTGCAATATCTCATAATCATAGTGTGCAGCAATAGCAAACAAAATTCGGATAGATTTAAGCATAGCAGTTGGTGAAAAAGTTTCATCATTGTCAATACCATGAATTTGCTTAAAACCTTTTGCAACCAGTCGCCCTTTAAAGGTAATCAGATTACAATCCATGTCAGTTTTCTTCTTGAAAACCCATTTGCACCCTATGAGTTTCACCCCTTTAGGTGGGTCAACCAAAGCCCATACTTGCTTTTCATACATGGGTTCCATCTCGGATTTCATGGCCACTAGCCACTTCTCAGAGTCAGGCCCTGACATAGCTTCTTCGTAGGTTGTGGGCTCATCCTAATCCATGAGCATCACATCACCAGTATGAGTCATGAGAAATCCATATCTCTCGGGCTCACGCTGAATCCTACCAAACCTACGTGGGCTCTGTGCTATAGGAACAAACTCTTGAACCACAACATTTTGTGGTATCTGTTCAGGTTCCATTTCAGGTTCGATGTCTCCTTGTCGTTCCTGAATTTCTTCAAGTTCTACTTGCGTCCAACTAGTTCCTTTATAGATAAACTATTTCTCTAAGAAGACACCAGTTCTAGCAACAAACACTTTTTGCTCAGAAGGATTCCAGAAATAGTAACCCTTTGTTTCTTTGGGATACCCAACGAAAAGGCATTTTTGAGATTTGGGCCCTAGTTTTTCGGAGGATTGACATTTCACATAAGTGTCACAGCCCCAAATCTTCATAAAAGACAAATTGGGATACCTCCCACTCCATATCTCATATGGTGTCTTTTGAACCGATTTAGATGGAACTCGATTTAGTGTAAAAGCGGCTGTCTCTAAAGCATGTCCTTAAAAGGAGTTTGGAAGGTCAGCTTGACTCATCATAGAGCAAACTATGCCTAACAGAGTTCAATTTCTCCTTTCAGATACACCATTCCATTGAGGTGTACCAGGTGGAGTGAGTTGTGATACTATACCACACTCCTTCAGATAGTCAAGGAATTCTTGATCCAAGACTCTCCACCTCGATCTGATCGAAGTAGTTTGATACTCTTCCCAAATTGATTCTCTACTTCAT
The DNA here is from genome assembly GCA_039654915.1 of Aquilaria yunnanensis. Classification (NCBI taxonomy): domain Eukaryota; kingdom Viridiplantae; phylum Streptophyta; class Magnoliopsida; order Malvales; family Thymelaeaceae; genus Aquilaria; species Aquilaria yunnanensis. The sequence continues at coordinate 46,612,438 of CM077595.1, forward strand.
TCTTGAATTCTTTGAACTTTCCAAAGGATTCTAACTTGTGTCTCATGAGATACACGTAGCCATATTTGCTGAAGTCATCAGTAAAGGTAATGAAGTATTAGAAACCTACTCTAGCATGTGTAGACATAGGGCCACATAGATCACTATGTATGAGTCCTAGTAAGTCATTAGCCCTTTCACTTTTCCCTGTGAATGCGGCTTTGGTCATCTTGCCCAACAAACACGACTCACATGTCTCATATGATTCAAAATCAAAGGAGTCCAAGACTCCATCCTTATGGAGCTTGGATATGCAGGTCTCATTTATATGGCCTAAGCGACAGCGTTAGAGATAGGTGGGATTCAAATCATTTAATCTAACCTTCTTGGTATTCACATTATAAATTGGATCTTTGAGGTCTAGAACATACAACCCATTGCTAAGTTGAGCACTACCATAAAAGATTTCATTCAAATAAATAGAACAACATTTGTCTTTTATTATAAATGAAAAACCTTTCTTGTCCAAACAAGAAACAGACATCAAATTTCTACAAGTAGTAGGGACAAAGTAGTAGTCGCCTAATTCTAAAACTAATCCACTAGGTAAAGTGAGAACATAAGTCCCTATGGCTAAGGCAGCAACCCTAGCTCCATTTCCAACACGTACGTCCACTTCACCTCTGGCCAATCTCCTACTTCTACTTAGATCCTGCACATTTTGCACAAATGTGAGATCCACATCCAATATCCAATACCCAAGATGAGGAAGTAGAAAAGTTAGCCTCTATGACAAAAATACCTGAAGTGGAAGTCTTACATCTCTTTTCCTTAGCAAGTTCTTCAAGATAGAGCTTGCAATTGCGCTTCCAGTGTCCAGGTTGCTTACAATGGAAGCACTCCCCTTCCTTTGCCACACCACCCTTTAGTTTCAGTGCAGCTGAAGAAGAATTGGCATTGGACTTTCCATTAGCTTTATCCTTCTTCTTGTTGGCTTTTCCTTTTTCATTGCCCTTTTGAACCATCAAAATGGGCTTAGCCTTCTTAAGGTTTTGCTCAGCAGTTCTCAACATGTTGAGCAATTCAGGGAAGGACTTGTCAAGGTCGTTCATGTTATACTTCATGATGAGCTGACTATAGCTTTCAGGCAACGATTACAAGACTACATCAACAGCCAACCCTTTCTGAAGAGCAAATCCCAAAATCTCAAGATTCTCAATGTACCCAATCATCTTGAGCACATGAGGACTCACGGGACTTCCCTTAGACATCTTTAACTAAAACAATGCCTTAGAGGTCTCAAACCTCTCATGCCTAGCTTGCTCTTGGAAAAGTATTCTTAGATGTTCGACCATATCAAACGCCCCTATGTTCTCATGTTGCTTCTAAAGCTCAGATTCCATGGTAATAAGCATGAGGCATGCAACAACCAAAGCATCATTAGAATGCCTTTTGTGAGCATCCCTTTTAGTTCTTGGAGCAATGGCAGCAGGCTCATTCGGAATGGGCTGCTCTAGGACATAAGCCTTTCTCTTTTGCTTGAGGACTATTCTCAAGTTTCGGTACCATTTAAGAAAGTTGGTCCCATTCAGTTTTTCCTTCCCAAGGATCGATCACAACGAAAGTGTCGATGTGTTTTGTGCCATGGTTATGTACAACAGCAAATATGCAGTGTACGAGTCATGTATTTTAATTCATTTAATATGGACTTTTATTAAACGATACTCCCACTATTTTCCTCAAAATAATAACCCTCGATATTATTTTGAAACAGCTCAATGTTATGCTATTCTAGTGGGCCAAGATCCATATTTGGCCACAACCTGAATCAGCTTTGGCTTTTCTCTCAAGTTACAGCTATTTAGGTAGGCAACTCCTTGCCAGTTGCATCTCATGCAACTCTTCGATAGTTGGGTGAATCAACACTTGTCCAAGCTCATCTCATGAACGTTAAGCCCAACTTTATGCCTCTAAGTCCCTAACCCTATTAGGATGACTTAGTTAAGCCAGACCCAAAGTTAGCAGTTTGGATATCACTATTATCCCATCGCGCTTTACCAAGATGAACATAGGTGCTTTGCTTTGGCAAACCCTCCTAATGTTGATCAAAATCTTGACGAGTGCCAACATTTGGAAGGCATCACATTTAATGACTTAATATTTGTTTTGGGGGATTTTTCTTTTGATCTAACCAATTTGTTATCTCCGGTTGTCTTATAAATGCATCACATACAAATATAAAACATGCATCTCATGCTTACAAGAAAGTAAACGTGGCATGGTTATAGCCTAAACTATGAGATATTCTCAAGCCAATGAGAATATCATAAAAGCCTAAGAAAAGAAAAGGGTCTTCACAAACTCCTTCTCTTCCTTTCTTGGTTGCCCTTTTGTTGTCACCTCCTTGGACATACTACCTTGGATGATCCTTGGACATACCACCTTGGATGATCCCATAATGCACCATTACATCAATAATAGAAACCTCGAGTTACATTCGAGGGGAGTAAGGTGAGAAAAGAATGTACAATGAGAGTAACAGGAAAAGGCACGACTCGTAGGCCGTATTTACAAGAACAACCAATCAAGGGCTATAACCATGCACCATGCTACAACCATCAATCAGCATAACATGTCGAATCTCATTCAACAAATGCATGCCAATTTTCGTGAGTAGATTAACCAGTTTTTATTTATGTAGCGCTTCGCATACAACGGTCCAGCTGGCCGGTCAGCGGGCGGTGGTTCTACTTTGCTTGAGATCTTCTATTTCAAGCAAGTAGGCACCCGAGACTCCTCCATTCAAGCCACCAAAAAAACCTTACTTTCGGTGCCCGAACAGGCCAAATCCGAACCAAACTAGGGTTTTTGCGACTATTTCAAGAATCCTAATCCATATAGATATCTCATACCTATCAACTTTGGGTTAATCTCATTAACCAATTTGTGTCGTTTCTTCATATATCTCATATATTCATTACGAGTTCCAGTTTCATGCATCATGAATCAATCTAATTAATCATGGCTGAAAGCAATTGAACACATAGCATCATGCTATTCAACATTCAATCCCGATTTAGGGTTTCACCAGTAGCTCTCGTACCACTATTGGGTTTGGGGAGCCAAACAAGTGTAACAAAATTTAACCGAAACCCTCCAGGATCCAAGTGAAACGGCCTAAACTAGGTGTTTCAAAAATTTTTATACCTAATTTTTGGTTGAGATCTCTCACCTAACTGTAGAGTCGAATCACAAAACCTGAACAGTTAACGTGTTCAAGCTCTCTATGGTATCCACACGAGCCTCTCAAGATCACCACGCTTCCACCACGCCCCGGCAGATGCGTTTCTCTTGCTTTTGCAGTGCTAGCTTGTGTCCTCCAAGGAATTGCAAGAGAAGAGTGTGACTATCCTTTTGGGAGGCTAGGGCAAGAATCTGGAATTTCTCACTAAAAGTTGTATTTATAGTGAGACTCAACTTCTAGGCCTAATGGGTTTCAAAGCCTTAATCCAGTTAGGTTTTAATTTTGGGTTTAGTAATAGCTCAACCCTTGGGGCCATTATTAATATGAAATTATTGTGAAACCATAACCCAAATAATTAGCCCATGCACTCTAATGATCCAAATAGCTCTATGTGTGTGACCCAATAGGCTCTTACCACGTCGGCAATGATCATAAATCACATTTATGTTCATAAGCAATGAGCGGTGTCTAGCAACACATCATTGCTACCCAAGTGACAAGAATGTCGGTGATTCGACTAAACCTTTATTATGATTACCAATATATGCCATTGTCCCTTTGTCCAAGATATCAAGACTAAGCATGAGACATGGAATGTGTCACTCTCGTATAGTGCAATCTTTGGTTTCTTGATTACTGAGTAGACCAACTTAAACTGATGACATTGATATCGTATATCAACTCATCCGAGCATGGCCAGGCATTTTTCTAACTCTTACTCTTTCAAGGGGCCCGAAGATATCACTCCCATTATGTGACATACCCAATGACGTCCTTCAAGTTCACTCAGTTACGAGCAACAAAGGAAAGTATCAAAGTATATGACTCACATGTATGGAACCTTGATGACCTGAGGTCAAAGGACTACATATACCACGATCACTATGATAATCACTTATGACACTCATATAATGATCCATGTAGCATTCTCATGGTGGGTCGATCCAGTACACAAGTTCTCCAACTTGTACCCATATGTAGACTACATATCTCATATTAGTCTCCACATATGCTAGTTGTTATGTATTATTGCAACCCGCTCCACAATAATACTAGATCAGGGACGTTTGATAATATCATTATTCTAGGGTTACAATTATGTTTATTATGTTACGTAGAAACAAAAGAACAAACATAATTGCTGGATTAATGCCTTAATAAAATATCATGACTCAATGTGCAAAAAATACAATCATCTCATGATTGGCTTTTGGGCACAACACCAACAAACATAACCATGGACTTTTTGACTGGGTTGCCTATGACCAGATTAAGGCATGATACAATCTGGGTCATTGTGGAAAGGCTAACCAAATGTTCCTACTTCTTACCTATGAAACTCACAGACTCGTTGGAGAAGTTAGCCCAGATGTATGTCCAAGAGAAAGTAATACTACATGGAGTGCCAGACTCTATTGTATCTGATAGAGATCCAAAATTTATAGCTCGGTTTTGGAGTGCTTTTCATAAAGCACTAGGAACGAAGATCCACCTAAGTACTGCTTATCAACAACAGACAGATGGGCAATCTAAAAGGGTGATACAAGTACTGGAAGACATGCTCAGGAACTATGTTGGATTTCAAAGGTGAATGAGACCAACACTTGCCATTAGTGGAATTCTCATATAACAATAGTTTCCAAAGCACTATTGGCATCACACCTTATGAAGCATTATATGGAAGAGGGTGCATGACACCCACTTGATAGCCGAAGTACTATCGCCCTAACCACCTGCCGACCACGGGAAAGAGGGAGCTAGACACCTGAGGCATACGACCACGGAAAGGACTCCGTAGTGAAGGAAGTCATACACCTGAGGTGCACGACCTCGGCAGCTCACCAAATTCAAACTTTGGAAGCCAGCGTAGCGCTTCCTTTGGGAGGGCGATCGAACCAACTACGGGGGAAAAAGACCAACCACCACCTGCGGGAGAAAGCCCCTCGAAGACGTAGGCGCCAAAGTTCCAGCCCGAGTCCGGGAAAGGGCCATCACCTCGAAGTGAGACATCAACCAAACCGACCTCGGTTGTACGGCAAGAGCCATCAAGGAGTCTCTGACACTCCGCTCATATATGTCTCCGACACACAACCCCAGACACACTCTAACACTCCATCACAATGTGCGTCCTATCACACAGGGCTACACCTACTACGGGTCGCAGCCCGAGGAGCCTGTAGATGGCTAGGGGCCCCCACGCCCAAAAATACGAACACCATCCATCCATACATGTGTCACAATCTGAAGGGATCACCTCCTCCCTTATAGACCAAGGAAATGGTCACAGGCAGGGGGTTCTCTGCCTAGAAGACCAAAAGGACAAAAGGATGCTCTCCTCTCTCCGCCTGAATACTCTCCCTTCAGCCCTCAGAAAGACACGCCAGGCAAGAGTCCCTTGTGGTTATTACTGAGTATCTCTCTTTCTCGGAGCACTGACTTGGGCGTCGGAGGTTCCCCCCCGGAAAACCACCCTGGGGGCCTCCTAACCCTTATTTTCTGAGTGTTTCAGCCAGGTCTCCCCGAAGGAACTCCGCTCCGGGCTCTCTCCTATGCCGGAAGTCTTTCCCGTCCTCACCAACCACGGTACCAGGAAGCTGCCGGCCACCATTTAAGGTGACCCTCTCAAGGTACCTTCTTGCAGCTCCAGGACCCCCTGCTGGCCACACTGCTGCACAGAGTGAAGATGCTGGCTCCGCCTAACCGGACCGCATCAGATGCTCTCTCCGCACCTTCGAACAGCATCATCTGGCACCGTCTGTGGCAACTCACTCCCAGGTTGCCGAAAGTTGAAGCTCGGCATTCTAAGGAGAGGGGACTCCCGAGGTCCCCGTTTGCGCCAGAGATTCAACGGGCAACCAAATAATGGCAGCAGGGATTTCCCTGCCCGAGGTGAACGTCCTCTGACTATTACGATAAGCTTCCTGCATGAATTCCCATGCCCTGGCGTGGTTGAAATGATGCAATAGTGAAGCCAAAGAAGGCCGCAGCAAAAATTCGAGCCGTAGGCCCTCCTCATCAGTACCTTGTGGGGTGGTGAATCCCATCCCAATTCACAGGAATTGGGAAAACGGAGATCAACAGGATGAGTCCTCGGTGGCAACCATGCTCCCCGGAGTACGACCTACAGGAAAAGAAGGGTCGGGATGACCCAGACCTCCTCGCCGAGAGAGTTCTGCACCCGACGAAAAAATGGCCATCTCCTCGGCAACGAAGTCAAAACCCATTGGCCCGAGAGGTCATTTATGACTTGACTTGCGAGCAGAAGGCACCGACTCTACTTCCCAAGACACGACCGCTGTCCGAAGTGACCCACGCTCTGCGCAACACCGCGAAAAAAGAGTAGAGAATTCAAAAAAGACTATCGAAATGTTGCATCAAACTTGGAGAGTACTACATCCGGTATAAGCCTAGAAGTGAAATGAACGCCCAGGTACTGGTAGACTGCATTGCCGAATTCCCAGAAGAGGGGAAGGCTGAAACCAACAGAGGAGGTAGAGCAAAGGTAGATCCAGAGTGGAAACTCCTTGTCAGTGGAACCCCAAGCGCAGAACATCAAGGCACTGGGATACCCCATTGGGGGCCCGAAGGCAAGGAGACCGCCAAGACGATCAAATTTGATTACCAAAAGCGTTGGGCCATCCGAGCATGGCAATGCTAGGTATAATCACCTTGCACAAAAGGCGGAAAGATCCGACAAAGAGGAAGCTCCGACCAAAGAAGTCCCGAAAATCCTCTTGAAGAGGCAGGAAGTGCGAAGACATCCCGGACAATATTTCCTGATTAAGGAGAAGCTATACAGGCAAAGGTACACAATTCCGTTATTAAGATATATCGGTAAAATGGGTGCAGGAAAATTCATCCAAGAGGTGTGAAAATGGCCAGAGACATGCCAGCACCCGAAGACTACCTCCGAAGCGGATAACCTCGGAAAGATTGCACCGAGCCACTCCAGACAGCACTCGAAGATGTGAAGTTCTGCGTGATAGCAGATGACTACTTCATTGAGCGGGGTAAGGCAGAACTCCTAGCAACCATGCCAGCAAAAGGTGCACAAAAAGTTCATCTGGAAGAACATAGTATGCTTATTTGGCATACCGACGGTGACACCCACCAGTAATGATTTCCAGTCTATGGAAAGAGGATTTCAAGAATCCGTCACCGACCTTGGAATAAAAAGGCACTTCAGCCCACCAGCTCAGCCCCCGAGCAACAGACAAGTAGAGGTAGCCAAAAGAGGGACTATAAGAGATGCAAAGGGAAAGTGGCCAGGAGAACTTCCTACTGTACTAAGGAGTTATCAAATAACACCCCGAGGGGCCAACGTAGAGTCACCTTTCTCACTTATCTCCAGTGTAGAGGCCACTATCCATTTGAAGAAGTTTGGCCATTATACAGATGTTTGACGAAAGAGGAAATCACCTCGGGTTGAGAACTAACCTTGATGTAGTTGTCAAACACTGAGAAAAGGCCGAGCTTGAAAGCAGGCCTTTCCGGAAAAAGGTGGCCATAAGTGCAAACCTGTAGGATAGGCCAAAAGGAATAAGGAAAAGGAGACCTTGCCCCTGAAAGGCCGAATTAGAACCCCGAAAGCCGTCCTATGGGGTACTTCGGCATTTGGTCCTAAACGCGGTCCGAAATGGAGTATACAAGCTCGGCAACACCGAAGAAGGAAAATTGAAAAATACAAGGCACTCGGGCGCTTTAAAGAAATTCTACACTTAGAATTTTTAGACAAGAAATGGTGAAAGCTAGAAATTTGTCTAAGTACAGAAAGTTTTCCCCTGTCTAAGAATGTTCGCTAAACAAAGCTAAAGTATGGACTCCCAAAAGTCTCCTATTCCTTCCGAAGTTAGTTGGGTTATAGACCAAAAAAGGGCACGTCTACCGAACACGGCCGACAGGGGTAGGCTAAACTTTGCCTAAGGGAACTTCACCAACTACGAAAGATCTCCCGAAGAATGGCCGATGAAAACGAGCAAAGAGAGTACCGAAGTCCCTTGATCGAAAGTGGTCGGGACAAGTGGGAAACAAAAATTGCTCAAAAAAAAAAAAGACTTAGCCAAAATAATGAAGCAAAATTCATTGAAGAAGGTCTTAATACAAGGACAAGATCACAAGAAGAAGAGTACAAAGAAAAAGAAGAGGGCAAAGGTCCTAGATTATCTAAGGGACCCCGGCATCATTGGAAGCTTCGGCTCCTGAATCTTTCGCTGCCACCTTCGGTGCAACAAGAGGAAACGGCAGGTTAAGGAACTTGACTCTTGACCACATCCACCGAGGCCCCCCGGGAATATCCAGGGCAGCCAGAAAGGAAGGATCGAGGTCCGGATACTTCTTCAGAAACTGATGATGAGCTAGGCAGAAGCCGTCCTGAAAAGCAACCTTGGACGTTTGGACGGCTTTGCCTCTTCCAACGTCTAACTCGTTCGCCTCATGTTGAAGATCCGAAACCTCCTGCTGAAGGTCGGAAATCTCCTTCTCCAGCTCCTCGGTTTTCTTCTTCTTCTTCTAATCCTCCTTCAGCAAGTCGACCTTGGCCTGGAGTTCAGTATTTTCAGCCATTGCCTTTGCTAGGAAGGCAGACTCTCCTTCCTTTTCCTTTTCAAGGGTCTCATTGGCCGAAGTCAGGCTGATTAATTTGTCGCCAAGGCCGGACATCTTCTTGGAAAAATCCTTCAAGAGCCCCTATTGCCCCTTCAAGAACTCCTCCCGAAGACTGACAATCTTCTCCTAGCATATTTGGTTCAACTTGGTGTTCGTCAGCACCGAGTTGGCACAAAAAACTTTAGCCTTCTTCACTTTGTCTTCAGCCCAAGCTCGGGCTGAAGACTGCTTTGCCGCCCAAGCTCGGAGGTATCCACTATACCCCAAAAGCTGCAAAAAAAAAAAGAGAAGGTACTTAGCGAAATTTGCACAAGGAAAGCCAAAAACACTTAGGCAAAAAGTGGGTAGGAAAAGTGAAGAGCCTGAAGAGTTACCTGAGCAGCATGCTGGGAAACTTTTGTAGCAAGGGCATCCTCAGAGGCACACTCTTCGGTGACTGCCTTAAAGGATGCCTGAGTAAGCACGCCCCTCGCCACATGGGGAGCCATTTCTCGATAATCCTCAGAGAACAGATTCATGTCCTCTGTGAAAGACCAGAATGGCTCCCTTGGGACTTTGTCCTTCGGGACATGAGAATCCCGAAGATCCCTCCTTCGAGCTTGCTCAATCTTCCAAGCGAGGGGCGCCGGATCCTCTGCAAAAAGAAACATGCATCTTATCAAGTAAAAATTCCTTGATTATAAAAAAGGTAAGTTGATTGTAGGGAAAAAAGAGACAAACCTGGCGGGACCTCGGCACAGTCGTCATCAGAGTCACCGACCTCCTCAACGTCGGCAGGAAGATGTTTGCCCTTGGCCCCTCGGCGCTTTTCTAAATCTTTGGCAGAAAGATCCGCCAAAGAGCCCAACAAATCCACCAACATGGTGGGACTCGGAAGGGTAGAAATGGCCACCTCGGCAAGAACCCCCTCTGCAGTTTCAGGCTTGGACAAAGTTGCAACCTCTGTAGAAGTTGCAATGACATCGCCAACCTTGGTGGAAGTAGCAATGACATCCCCGACTTCCGAAAGTCCTCCAGAAGGGGAAGAGAGGTGTCCTTCTTGGCCTTCTTGGCCGAAGATGATCCGCTCCCAGAAGCCTTGTGCCTCTTCTTTTGTTCTCCCTTCTCGGCCTGACCAAGGAAGAGAGACCTGTAGTAGGCAGCAGACTCGTCGCCCATCTCTGAAAAAGAGGGAAGAAATTAGTGTAAGTCCACAGGCACTTATGCTGAAAAAACTTTGAAAGAAACTTACTTTCAAAAAAGGCTTCGTAAGTAAGCTCGCTCTGAAGGAGCTTCACCAGCCAAGAGTTCTGATAGCCGAAGGGCTATAGCCTCTATCTAACCCGAACCCGGAGCGACAGGAAGCTTTTAGCCCCCCGAGGTACGAAACAAATCACCTTCGGAAATGGAGAATCAGCTATTGCAAGCTGAAGAAGATCTCCCCGAAGGCAGAACCTGAAACAGCGTACTCCCCCGAATTACGGGCATATTTCCCGAAGGGCATCGTCCGTACCAAAGGACGACCTCGGCCATGGACTACGGGAGTACGGCATGAGCATTTAATGAGCATTTAAGGAGCCTCTGACAGGAAACCCACACGCCGCCTGAAGCGGCGACTTGACACACTGACGCCGTCCAAGTCCCATCTCAGCCACAAAACCAGGAGCCTGAAGACGGCTACCTGTTCCCTACGCCCAGAAAGGATCCAACCGAACACGTGTCAGGATCTGAACGGGCCAGGCATTTCTATAAATACTGGGAAAAAGGACTTGGCAAGGGATCCATCCCCTCTACCTGGGCAGCCCTCACCCATAGCTGAAAATATATGCAGGCTAACTCTCGCACCTTTCTAGCGGGCCTACTTTATTCATTATCAGAGTACTAACTTGGGCGTCGGAGGCTCCTCCCCGGAAAACCATCCCGGGGACCTCCTAACCCTTTTTTCTGAGCTTTTCAGGCATTTTCCCACCTGGGGAACATCTCCGCAAGACGTCCTTCCCCCTCGGAAGCTCCCTCTAAATTCACCATGTTACTGGACAGAGATGCCGGAGGGCATCATTTGGCGCTGTCTGTGGGAACCCACCCTCAGGTTGCCGTCGTTGCGACTCGGCGTTCTAAGGACAAAGGACTCCCGAAGTCCCCGTCCGCGCCTGAAGTCCAACCGGCTGCTGAGCAAACTCTTCCAGGGACTTCCACGCCCGAGGAAGAACGTCCTCTGGTCATAACCATGAGCTTCCTCTGTGATTTCCAGCGCTTTGTTGTGGCTGAGATGACACAACAGATAGACAGAAGATGGCCACAACAAGCTCAAACCCAAAGGTCTCCTTCACCGGTACGCCCTCGGGAGAGGAGCCCCAAAGCAATCCACCGCAGTTCGGGGAGTGAAGACCCACGTGAGGAGTCTTCAACAGAAAATATGCCCCTCGGGGCACGCCTTCCAGGGCAAACGGGGCCCAACCGACCCAAAATTCCACGACGAAAGAGCCCTTTGCCTGAGACGAGGTCACCCCCTCCCCGACGACGGAGCCATTCTCCGAAGAGGCGCCGTCAATCTCCTCCACCTGTGGAAGAACCGAGCGCCACCGCCCTCATGGTTAAAATATTGGCAAGGCTGGACAGAGTCGAGATGCAGGTGGCTCGCAAGCCAGTTTGGGCCAGACTGTCTGAGTCTTTTTGTGGGGATCAGTCTCCTTTTACCCGAGCTGTGGTCGAGGCAGCTATGCCGGGTGACTTCAGGGTACCTCGGCTAGAGACGTATGATGGTCGAACCGACCCACAGGCCCACCTGACGAAGTACAGACGTAGCATGATGATGCACGGTGCGGACGACGCCACCTTGTGCAAGTGCTTCCAGGTCACGCTCTCTGGACCAGCAACAGCGTGGTATAATTCCTTGGCTCCAGGAATCATCGGAAAGTTCCAGGAGTTATCAACAGCCTTCACCCAACAGTTCATCGGGAGTCGCCCAATGCCGAAGATGCCCTTTCAAATGTTCGACATAGTGCAAAGAAGTGGAGAAACTATATGCGACTACGTCGAGAGGTTTAACAGAGAGGCCTTAAGTGTTCCAGACTTTCGTCCCGAAATACGCATCCTCGCCATGACAAGGGGCCTTCGGAGGGATTCTCAACTATTCTATGAATTCTCCAAGGACCCTCCAGACACACTGGGCGAATTCTACCGACTGGCCGAACAGCACATGACGGCTGAAGAACTAAGAATGGGCGGACCCAGGCCCGAGCACACCCGTGGCGAGGGGTCCAACCAGCAGGCACGCTATCCGACCGACCTGCCATCCCGACCTCAGAAAATGCGAGGAAGAAAACCCCCGAACTTCACAGCGCTGAACACTACGAGGACCAACATCCTCATGACTTTGGAGAGGCAGGGAACACAAGTTCAGAGGCCAAGGGCCATGACCGCTGAAAATAGAAAAGACATGAAGAAGTTCTGCCAATTTCATCGCGATCATGGCCATGACACCGAGGATTGCTTCCAGCTGAAGAAGTATATTGAATCACTGATAAAACAAGGCCAACTTCGGCGGTACCTACGGTTGCCTTCCCCGAAGGGGAGGAAAGAGGAGGAAGGAAAGGAAGAAGATGAGGACTACGACTCCAACAGGCGAAGGAACTGAAGTCCGAAGAGGCGCCCTCCACCCCCTGCGGGAGTCATACAAACAATCACAACGGGGCTTCCATCCTCGGAAAGGAAAAGGAAGGCCAGGGAAATAGCTGTGATGGACTATCAAAGTCCGGCGAAGAAGCTATCCCGAAAAGATGGTTCCATAGTCGTCTTTCCTCACGACGACCCACTCCTGATCATGGCAAGAATTCGAAACTGGGATGTCAAAAGGGTATTACTTGATGATGGATCAAACGCTGACGTCCTATTTTCACAATTGCTGCCGAGCTTGGGCATATCCATCAGCGATCTCAAGCCGGTCACTTCACCGACCTTCGGGGTAGGACCGTCCGAGTTACCTGTCCTCATATGGATCGACCTTCCATTAATGATGAGAGGGACTTCGGTCAAAGGACCAGCTGAGTTGTTTGTCTTGACAATGGCGAGGTTCATCATCATGGATGTCCCCTCATCATACAACGCCATCCTCGGAAGGCAGACGCAGGGAAATCTGTACATCCGCCCTGACGTGAGATATTTGACTGTCACTTTCGCCACCAAGGAAGGACACGCAGAAATCTTCATAAATCAGGGCGAAGTAAGAAAGGTGTTCGTCAAAACCCGAAAAGCTCCGGTAAACAATTCCTCACAAGCTGTAGAAGCAGGGGCTTCAAAGTCAAAGAATGGCGAGAAAGAAGATTCTGGCAAGATAGAAATGGAAGAAGTGGAACTTATCCCAGGACGAAGTACCCGAATAGGGAAAAACTTGTCCAAAGGAGATAAGAAAAAACTTGTATCCTTTCTGATAATGAATAAAGACCTGTTCGCCTACTCGCCGAAAGACATGCCAGGGGTAAATCCGTGCGTAGTACAACATAGCCTCGAAGTAAGTCCGGAAGCAAAACCTGTCCGGCAAAAGAAACGGGGCATTTCAGCCCATAAAAATGACTTCGTCAAAACTGAGGTCCAACATTTATTGGAGGCAGATGTAATCAGGGAGGTCAAGTACCCCGAATGGCTAAGCAATATGGTGATCGCCACAAAAGAAGGAAGCAACAAACTTCGGATGTGCATCGACTTCAGAAACCTGAACGATGCTTGCCCAAAAGATTCATATCCTCTCCCGCCAATAGATCAACTGGTAGATTCAACTGCCGAATATGGGCTCCTCAGTTTCCTGGACGCCTTCAGCTGCTACCATCAAATAAAGATGGACCCCGAAGACGAAGAAAAAACAACCTTTATTACCGAGGGGGGGACGTACTGTTACACCAGGATGCCCTTTGGGCTCGAAAATGCAGGAGCCACCTACCAAAGGCTGATGAGCAAGGTCTTTAATGGCCAAATAGGGAGGAACATGGAAGTCTACGTAGATGACATGATAGTCAAAAGCAAGCTGCCTGTTGACCATGTCACAGACCTAAGGGAGACTTTTCACCAGCTCAGGACCTTCGGAATTCGCCTTAACCCCGAGAAGTGCACCTTTGGGGTAACTTCGGGAAAGTTCCTTGGGTACATGGCATCAGAAAGGGGCATTAATGCTAACCTAGAAAAAATTAAGGCTCTGTTGGAATTCCGAACTCCTGCCACAATAAAAGATGTACAGAGACTTACTGGAAGAATAACCTCCCTTAGCAGATTTATTTCCAGATATGGAGACCGATGTCGAGCGTTCTTCAAAGTCCTCACGAAGGCAGCAAAAAAGGAGGACGTCCTCGACAGTAATGATCATCCTTGGAATGGGGACTGCCAAAGAGCTTGGGAAGAACTCAAAACCTATTTGTCCCGACTGCCTACTCTGTGGCAACCTCGCGAAGGAGAACCCCTCATCCTTTACCTCGCTGTTTCGGAAAAAGCAGTAAGCTCGGTGCTTGTGAAAGAGGAAAGGTCGAAGCAATGGCCAGTTTACTACGTAAGCAAATCCCTGCATGGCGCCGAGGTCAGGTATCCATTTCTACAAAAGGCCATATATGCCTTGATATTGGCAGGAAGAAGATTGCGCCCATACTTTCAGGCTCACCCCATTATCGTCCGAAGTAGCTTGCCTCTACGGGACGTCATGAAAAAGGTTGATCATTCGGGAAGACTTTCCAAATGGTGCATAGAGTTGGGTGAACATGACATTACCTACGAGCCCAGAAAAGCCATTAAACCTCAAGCATTGGCGGACTTTATCGCTGAAGTACCCACAACCGAAGACAGTCATCAAAATCTCGGTGCAGATGAGCCAGAATGGACGCTGCATGTAGATGGAGCCTCAAGTTCCGAACACCAGGGAGCCGGGGTAATTATCAGAGGACTAGAAGGTCTAGAAGTAGTAAAGGCCATCAAGTTCAGCTTTAACGCCACCAACAATATGGCTGAGTATGAAGCTTTCATAGCGGGGTTGCGCCTGGCCAGGAAAATCGGCATAAGAAACTTGAAGGCCCACAGTGACTCCCAGCTGGTAGTTCGGCAAACAGCAGGGGACTACGGTGAAAAAGACACAACCTTGGCAAAGTACCACGAGCTAGTGGCCAAGCTCATTCGGGAATTCGACAGCGTTCAAATAAAAAATGTGCCACCGAGGCAGACTGCTTGGCGAAGTCAAAAATGCATACCGAGGTACTAAACCGCCCGAGCATCGAACTACTAAACATAGTGGCTTCGGAAAAAGGCTAGAAGAATTCGATAAAAAGGTATCTCGCAACCAATGCCCTTCCCAAAGATCCAAAGGATGCGGCAAAAGTCCGAAGGCGTGCCGGAAGATACTTCCTGATAGGAGAAGAGTTGTACCGGCAGGGATACGCCAATCCGTTACAGAGGTGTGTTGATGAAGAGGACACTGAAATGATCCTCGAAGAGGTCCACGAAGGCACTTGTGGCTCACACATCGGAACAGACTCCCTTGCCGCGGTAGTACTTCGCCAAGGATATTTTTGGCCCACCTTAAGAAAGGATGCCCGGCAGTTCGTCCGAAAATGTGACAACTGCCAAAGACATGCTAAAATCCAGAGAGTACCCTCGGAGATGGTGACTTCAGCTGACTATCCCTGGCCCTTCACAGTTTGGGGCATAGACCTCATCGGGCCACTCCCTACAGCACCTGGAGGCATAAAGTTTTGCGTAGTCGCAGTTGACTACTTCTCTAAGTGGGTCGAGGCAGAACCATTAACAACCATCTCGGCCAAAGAAGTGCAAAAGTTCGTATGGAAAAACATTGTATGCAGATTTGGCACACCGAGGATGCTGGTAGCCGACAACGGATCCCAGTTTACAGACAGAGTGTTCCAGAACTTTGTCAACGACCTCGGAATAAAGATGCACTTCACCCCAGTAGCCCATCCTCAAAACAATGGCCAAGTAGAGGTATCTAATAGGACCATAAAAGATGGTCTGAAGAAGAGGCTAGGGGAAGCAAAGGGAAAATGGCCAGGAGAACTCCAAAGTGTATTGTGGAGCTACCGAACGACACCCCGAAGAGCCACGGGGGAAACACCTTTTTCACTCATTTTTGGAACAGAGGCCATCATCCCGATAGAGATAATACGACCCTCGGTGCGGGTACAAGTGTTTGATGAAAGAGGAAATGATCTCGGCCTAAGGACCAAGCTAGACCTCGTCAACGAACACAGAGAAATAGCGGAGCTGAGAAGAAAAGCTTTTCAGCAAAGAGTGGTCGTGGCTGCAAACCTGCGTGCTAGGATGAAAGGAATAAAAGAAGGAGACCTCGTTCTCCGAAGGGCTGAATTTGCACCACGAAAGCCATCCCACGGGGTATTTCGTGCGAACTGGGAAGGCCCATACCTATTTCAGGCCGAAGTACGAAAAGGGGTCTATAAGCTCGGCGATTCCGAAGGAGTAGAGTTGAAAAATACTTGGTGATGCCCCAAAGCATCTTCGTTTGCTGTCATGTTGACAGGTGGAGAGACTTCCTGAGGAGGCGAGCGCCTGGAGCTCTGGTTTCCCAGCTGAGTGTGCCTGAAAAGCTCAAAGAAGAGGTTAGGACACGTGTCGTGATCTGGAACGACCATGAGAGGAAAATGGCTTCTGTACGCCTCCTTTATAAAACACCCATAAAGCATCCTAGCGGGGTAAGGAAAAAATTCCCTTTGAATACACAAAAGAGCACATAATCCAGTTATCTGAAAATACTGACTTGGGCGTCAGAGACTCCTCCCCAGGAATACACATCGGGGACCTCTTGACCTGTGTTTTCTGAAGTATTTCAGGTACATTCCACTGGGGAATCTCCTCCAAAAGTGCTCTCCTCCATCAGAAGTTTTCCCTACCTGTACGATGACACATGATGAAGCCGCCACAGGCCACCACTATCGAAGAACCGAATAACATATGACAGTCGAAGAGCTGAGAATGAGAGGATCAAACCCTAATCATCATCATCTGGAAGGCGAAACCCATCAACCCTGCTACCCAGTCGATGGCGGGGGAAAAACTCGAAAGCAGGAGGGGAAAAGATCAATCTCATTTACTCCCCTAAACAACTCCCAAACAAACATAGTGCTGGCCATGGAAAAGCAAGGAAACCTAGACCAGTGTCCAAAGGCCATCACTTTTGAAAACAAGAAGAATATGAAGAAGTTTTGCCAATTCCATCGGGATCATGGGCATGACATCGAGGATTGCTTCCAGTTGAGGAAGTACATAAAGTCTCTAATAAAGCAGGGACAACTTCGGCACTACCTACGAATGCCCTCCCTGAAGGGGAGGAGCAAAGAGGAAAGGAAAGGAGATGATGAGGAATATGATTCCAATAAGCACCGGACCGAAGTCCCAAAAGGCATCCTCCACCTCCAGCTGGAATAATACAAACGATCACGACCAGACTACCTTCAGCAGAAAGAAAAAGGAAAGCCTGGGAGATCTCGGTGATGGAATTCGGTAACCCATCAAAAAAGCTCGTTCGAAAAAATGGGTCTACCATTGTATTCCCTCATGATGACCCACTTCCAATCATGGCAAGGATAGGGAGTTGGGATGTCAAAATAGTACTCCTCGACGATGGTTCTAATGCTAAAATCTTATTCTCTCATCTACTACTAAATTTGGGTATCCCAAAAGGTGATCTCAAGCCTGTCACCTCCCCTACCTTCGGAGTAGGTTTGTCCGAACTCTCTATCCTCAGATGGATTGACCTCCCTCTAATGCTAAGGGGAACTTCACCGTAGAACAAGGCTGAGCTTTTTGCTTCCACAATGACAAGGTTCATCATCATAGATGTCCCTTCGTCATATAATGCAATCCTTGGGAGACAGACGCAAGGAAACCTCCACATTCGCCCAGATGTGAAATACTTGACTGTAACCTTCAACACAAAGGATGGAGATGCTGAGATCTTCATCGACCAAGGGGAAGTGAGAAAGGTCTTTGTAAAAGCAAGAAAGGTCCCAGCAAAGAGCTACGCACAGACTTCGGGAGCAAAGGCCATGCTCGTAGAGGAGGTAAAGGGGAAGAAACAGAAGCCCCAAAAAAATAGAAACAGAAGATGTAGAACTTGTCCCAGGCCGAAGTACCCGAATGGGGAAAAACCTGGCTAGAGGTGACACGGAAAAACTTGTATCCTTCTTGTTAATGAACAATGATCTGTTTGCCTAGTCACTGAAGGACGTGCCTAGAGTAGACCCTCAAATAATCCAACATAGCCTTGATAGCCAAACGCTATCCCCTCTATCTGGCCGAACTCCCTGCCGCAATGATGGCCAGAAGAAGCTGGCGCTACCCGAGAAAAGGTGCGATCAGGCACCTCGGAAGATAGCCGAAGAGCTCCGAGCCCGGCACGCCAGGAAACCCCGAGGACACTACTCGGCCCCCCAAGGTTCTGAACAGATCGCCTCCGGAAAAGCGGGTACCAGACAGCGAGCCGAACATGATATCTCCGAAGGCGGAACTCCTTGAAACTGGGAACCCCCGAACTGAGGGCTTGCTTCCCGAAGAGCCTCTGTCCGAACTAGAGGACGACCTCACCCAGGGACCTCGGGAGTACGGCAGGAGCATTTATGGAAGCATTTAAGGAAGCCTCTGACACGTCCTTTCACAGACGTCATAAAGTCGCCTGAATAGGCGTTCTGACATACGGACGCCATCAGAATCATATCATGGCCCATCTCAGCACGTGGCTCAGGACAACCTGCTACCAGTTATCTGTCTCCTATGCCCAGAAACTCAGGGAACATCCGACCGAACACGTGTTGTGATCTGAACGGGCTAGGCGCTCATATAAATACCAGGAATTAATACTTGGCAGGAGGCTGGTTGGTTGGCCAAACACTGCCCCACACTCTGAGAAAACTACCAGCCAAGACTCTTCAGCCCTTTGTGCTATTTCCTCTGCCTTTTCTCAGCCACCACTGACTTGGGCGTCGGAGGCTCCCCCCCCGGAAAAACACTCCGGGGGCCTCCTAACCCTTTGTTTCTGAGCTTTCAGCCACTCTCCTTCGGGCTATCCACTCCACCAGGCGTTCTTTCTCCCAGAAGTCTCTCCACCAGTCACCATGACTAGAAACGATGAGGCCCCTGGCCATCATTTGGCGCCGTCTGTGGGAACCCGCTCTGAGATTGCCGTCGTTGAGACTCGGCGTTCTAGGGACAAGGGGCTCCCGAAGTCCCCGTCCGCGCCTGAGATACAACCGGCTGCTGAGCAAACACTCCCAGGGACTTCTGCGCCTGAGGAAGACTGCCCTCTGGTAATCACCATGAGCTTCTTGAGGGACTTTCAGCGTTTGGTCGTGTCTGAAATGACCCAGCAGATCGACCGATGGTGGCCACAGCAAGCACAGGCCCAGATACCCCCCTCAACGACACGCCCTCGGGAGAAAAGCCCCAAGTCTACACATCGCAGTTCGGGGAGTGGAGACCCTCGTGAAGAATCATCCACAGAAGATATAGCCCTCGGGAAACGGCCTGTGGGACAAACCCGGTCCAAGTGACCGAGAGTCTCACAGCGAAGCAGTTCATCGCCTGAGCCGAGGTCCTTGTCCCCTCAACGCCGAACTCGCCCCCCGAAGAGGCGCTGGCTATCTCCATTCCCTGAAGAAGGCCCTAGCGCCACAGTGCTGATGGAGAGGATACTAGCACGGCTGGACAGAGTGGAGAAACAAGTGGCCAGAAAACCCGTGTGGGCCAGACTCTCGGGAACATGCTGCGAAGATGACTCGCCATTTATTCAGGCCGTTGTTGAGGCAGCCATGCCAGGTGACTTCAGAGTACCTCGGTTGGAGATTTATGATGGTCGTACTGATCCACAGGCCCATCTGACGAAGTACAGACGCAGCATGATAATACACGGTGCTGACGACGCTACCATGTGCAAGTGCTTCGAAGTCACCCTCACAGGGCCAGCCACGGCATGGTACAATTCCTTGCCTTCAGGAACTATCACTGAGTTCCAGGAGTTGTCCACGGCCTTCACACAGCAATTCATTGGGAGCAGACCTACGGCGAAGATGCCTGTGCAGATGTTCGACATAGAGCAGAGGAATGGAGAAACCATCCGAGACTATGTCGAAAGATTCAACAGGGAAGCTCTAAGTGTCCCAGACTTCAGGCCCGAAATCCGCATTCTTGCCATGACACGAGGCCTTCGGCGAGACTCACAGCTGTTCTACGAGTTCTCAAAGGACCCCCCGGAGACCCTCGGAGAATTTTACCGAAGAGCAGAACATCACATGACTGCTGAAGAACTAAGAATGGGTGGGCCGAAGTCTGATCACCACCGCCCCGAAGAGTCCAGTCAACAAGCTCGGCATCCTACCGAATACGCAGGATGACCTCGGAGGATGCGAGGAAGGAAGCCTCAAAGTTTCACACCATTGAGCACTTCACGAACCAACATTCTGATGGCGACGCAGATTTGGTGACCAAGGGCCATGACCGTCGATAATAAGAAGAATGCAAAGAAGTTCTGCCAGTTTCATCGCGACCACGGTCATGACACCGAAGACTGCTTCCAGCTGAAGAGGTACATAGAGTCGTTGATAAAGCAGGGCCAAATTCGGAAATACCTGCGGATGCCATCCCCGAAAGGCAGAAAAGTGGAGGAAGAAAGGGCCGAAGATGAGGACTATGACTCCGACAGGCGGTGAAATAGAAGTCCAAAAAAGTGCCCTCCACCTCCAGCAGGGGTTATCTAAACCACCACCACGGGGCTCCCATCCTCGGAAAGAAAGCGGAAAGCCAGAGGAACTGCAGTCATGGAATATCAAAGTCCGTCAAAGAAGCTGGCTCGCAAAGATGGCTCCACCGTCGTCTTCCCCCACGACGACCCGCTACTGATTATGGCGAGAGTAGGGAACTGGGACGTCAAAAGACTGTTGCTTGATGATGGCTCAAATGCTGACGTCCTATTCTCGCACCTGCTGCCGAGCTTGGGCATCTCCAGCAGCGAACTGGAGCCTCTCACCTCGCCCACTTTTGGGGTTGGACCATCCGAACTCCCCGTCCTCGGATGGATCGACCACCGGCTGATCATGAAAGGGACTTCGGTGAACGGAGCAGCTGAGTTGTACGCCTCCACAATGGCGAGATTCATCGTCGTGAACATCCCATCCCCGTACAACGCCATCCTTGGAAGGCAGACAATGGGGAATCTGCATATTCGCCCTGATGTGAAGTACTTGACTGTCACATTTGCCACCAAGGATGGAGATGCAGACGTATTCATAGACCAAGCCGAGGTAAAAAAGGTGTTTGTAAAAGCGCGAAAAGCTCCGGCAAGCAACCTCACGCAAACGATGGAGGCAAGGGCACCAGAAAAAGGCAAAGAACAAGATCTCGCCAAAACAGAAATGGAAGCAATAGAGCTTGTCCCAGGTCAATCTACCCGAATAGGGAAGAGCTTGGCCGAAGGTGACAAGGAAAATCTTGTATCCTTTCTGCTGGAAAATAAAGATCTGTTCGCCTACTCGCCAAAAGGTATGCCGGGGGTGAACCCTGGCATAATATAGCATAGCCTCAAAGTAACTCCGGAAGCAAGGCCTGTCCGGCAAAAGAAACGAAGCATCTCAGCCCACAAAAGCAACTTTGTCAAAACCGAAGTCCAGCGTCTCCTAGATGCTGAAGTTATCAGGAAGGTTAAGTACCCCGAGTGGTTAAGCAACGTGGTCATCGCCAGAAAAGAAGGTAGCAGCAAACTCCGGATGTGCATCGACTTCAGAAACTTGAACGATGCTGGCCCGAAAGACTCATACCCTCTGCCGCCAATAGATCAACTGGTAGATTCAACTGCTGAATATGGGCTCCTAAGTTTCCTAGACGCCTTCAGTGGCTACCATCAGATAAGGATGGACCCCAAAGATGAAGTGGAGACTGCCTTCATCACCGAGGGAGGAACATACTGCTATATCAAGATGCCATTCGGGCTTAAAAATGCAGGAGCCACCTACCAGAGGCTGATGAACAAGGTCTTGAAAGACCAAATGGGGAGAAACATGGAAGTGTATGTTGATGATATGATAGTCAAGAGCAAGGTGCCTGACTACCACGTTGCAGATTTAGAGGAAACCTTCTGAAAGCTCAGAGCCTTCGGGATCCGCCTTAATCCTGAGAAGTGCATCTTCGGGGTGACCTCGAGAAAATTCCTTGGGTACATGGTATCCGAAAGAGGCATCGACGCTAACCCCGAGAAGATTAAGGCTCTGCTTGAGTTCCAAACTCCTACCACAGTCAAGGATGTGCAGAGACTCACCGGAAGAATAACCTCTCTAAGCAGGTTTATTTCCAGGTACGGAGATAGGTGTAGACCTTTCTTCAAAGTCCTCACAAAGGCAACAAAAATGGAAGGCGACCTCGGAAGAAATGATCATCCTTGGGATGAAGATTGCCAAAAAGGCCTGGGAAGAACTCAAAGTCTACCTGGCCAGCCTGCCGACTCTGCGACAGCCTCGGGAGGGAGAGCCCCTCGTACTGTACCTCGCCGTCATAGAAAAAGCTGTGAGCTCGGTCCTCGTGAAAGAAGAAGGGTCAAAGCAATGGCCGGTCTACTATGTCAGCAAAGTCCCTGCATGGCGCCGAAGTCAGGTACCCCTTGCTTCAAAAAGCTATATATGCCTTAGTGCTTGCAGGGAGGAGGCTGGGGCCATACTTTCAGGCTCACTCCATCATCGGCCGAAGTAGTCTACCGCTACGGGATGTTATGAAAAAAGTTGGCCATTCGGGAAGGCTCTCCAAGTGGGGCATAGAGCTGGGCGAACACGAAAACACGTGTGAGCCTCGGAAGGCCATAAAAGCCCAAGCCCTGGCAGATTTTATCGCCGAAGTACCCACCATTGAGGAGAGCCACTCGGATCCAAAACAGCGTGATCCAGAATGGACCTTGCACGTAGACGGAGCCTCGAGGTCCGAACACCAGGGAACTGGAATAATTATCAGGGGCCCCGAAGGCCTGGAGAAAGATTGGCGTGAGAAACTTAAAGGCTCACAGCGATTCCCGGCTGGTAGTTCGGCAGCGGCAGGAGATTATGGGGCGAAGGACCCAATTTTGGCAAAATACCATGAGCTAGTAGCAAAGCTCATCCAAGAGTTTGACGCCGTACGGATCGAAAATGTACCTCGGCGGAATAACAGAGGCAGATTGCTGGGCGAAGTTGAAAACATATACCGAGGTGCTAGACCATCCGAGCATCTCAGTGCTGAGCATGACGTCCTCGGGAACAGGGTGGAAAGACCCAATAAAAAGATACCTCGCAGAGAATTTGCTCCCCGAAGACCCCGGCGATGCTGAAAGACTGCGAAGACGCTCCGGAAGATTCTTCCTGATTGGCGAAGAGTTATATCGGCAGGAATATGCGAATCCGCTGCAAACATGTGTGGATGAAAAGGATACTGAAATGGTCCTTGAAGAAGTTCACGAAGGCATGTGTGGTTCATACATTGGAACTGATGCCCTGGCAGCAGTGATACTCCGCCAAGGATACTTCTGGCCTACCCCGAGAAAGGACGCAAGACAGTTTGTCCGGAAATGTGGTAGCTGCCAGAGACACGCGAAAATCCAGAGGACACCCTCGGAAATGGTAACTTCGGCAGACTATCCTTGGCCCTTCGCAGTCTGGGGTATAGACCTTATTGGGCCACTCCCCACAGCACCCGGAGGCGTGAAATTCTGCGTTGTAGCAGTGGACTATTTCTCAAAGTGCGTAGAGGCAGAACCACTAACAACTATCTCGGCAAAAGAAGTGCAGAAGTTCCTATGGAAGAACATCGTGTGCAGATTTGGCATACCGAGGGTACTAGTAGCTGATAATGGATCCCAGTTCACAGACAAAGGATTCCAAGAATTCATCAGCAACCTCGGGATAAAGATGCGCTTCGCCCCAGTAGTTCACCCCCAAAGCAACGGGCAGGTGGAAGTATCGAACAGGACCATAAAAGATGGCCTGAAAAAGAGACTAGGGGAAGCCAAAGGGAAATGGCCAGGAGAACTCCAAAGTGTATTATGGAGCTACCGAACGACGCCCCGAAGAGCCACAGGGGAGACTCCTTTCTCACTCGTCTTCGGAACAAAGGCCATTATCCCACTAGAGATAGTTCAACCTTCAGTACGGGTGCAAGTATTTGATGAAGGTGGTAATGACCTCGGCCTGAGAACCAATCTCGATCTTATGGCCGAACACAGAGAAATGGCCGAGCTGAGAAGAAAAGCTTTTCAGCAAAGAGTGACCGCGGCTGCAAACTTACGGGCCAGGCCAAAAGAAACCAAGAAGGGAGACCTCGTTCTCCGAAAGGCCGACTTCGCACCCCGAAGGCCATCTCATGGCATACTTCGCGCAAACTGGGAAAGACCCTGTCTGGTTCTCGACGAAGTACAAAAAAGGCGTGTACAAGCTTGGCGACGCCGAAGGCGTAGAATTGAAGAACACTTGGCACTCAGACGCCTTGAAAAAATTCTGCGCTTAAGGTTGAGCGGAGGAGTTATGTTGTACAGAATGGCCTTGAGAAAAATTCTTGAGAAAAATTCTTAAGTGTACAGAAATTATGCAAAACAGAATTCCGCAAAGGTGCTCGCCATGATAAAGCATAGATATGACTTCCCGAAGTCCCTTGAGCCATCACGCTCGGGAAAGATGGAAAACAAAAATCTCGCAGAAGTACTCGCCACAGCCAGCGCAGAGATAATTTTCCGAACTCCCTTGAGCGAACATGCTCGGGAAAATGGGAAGTGAAAATCTCGCGAAAGGTTTTCCGAAGTCCCTTGAGCAAACATGCTCGGGACAACTGGAAAAACAAAAAATTTGACTGAAGGTTTCCGAAGTCCTTTGAGCAATCATGTTCGGGGTAAATTGGAAATGCAAAAGCCTGCAAAAAGACTTAGTCAAATTTTTTCAGGCCTTCCAGAAAGTCTTACGAGCAAGCGCACTCGGGACAAAGGAAGGTAAAAAAGTTTCTTTAATCACAGGTTTTCCGAAGTCTCTTGAGCGAGCGTGTTCGGGACAATGGAAATGAAGAAACTTGCAAGAAAAGACTTAGCCAAAAAATCCTCATTAAGAGCAAAAGAACTGCCCGAAGAAGGATTACAAAATAGAAGGGAAGGAAAAGGGGCCCTAAAATAGCCTAAGGGTTCGTGGCGTCCCGAGAGGCACTCGTCTGCCCGCCCTTTTCCACTACCTTCGGCGCTGGAATTGAAGGAGGAAGCTTCAGATGTTCGACCTTGGACCATTTCCACCGAGGTCCGCCAGGAATGCTTAGACCCTCTAGAAAAGAGAGGTCCAGATCTAGGAACCTCTGGAGAACCTGGTGCCGAGCAAGGCAGAAGCCGTCCTGGAACGCAACCTTGCTCATCTGATCAGACTTGTTCTTCTCAAGCTCGAGGTCGTCAAGTTCGTCCTTCAGATCCGCGACCTCCTCCTCCAGTGCCTTTATTTGCTCCTTCCCCTTCGGCTCCTTCTTCAACGACTCGACCTCGGCCCGGAGAGCGTTATTCTCACACGTCAGGGACACTATACGGCCGTCAGAACCAGCCTTGTGCTGAAGAAGATCTTCGTTGGCGGCGAGCATCCCCTTTATTTGGTCACCGAGGTCAGCGATCTTCCTGGAAGAGCCCTTTTGAAGTTCTTCTTTTTCCTTCCGGAACTCATCCCGAAGGGCAGCTACTTCTTTCTCAGCAGCCTCTTTCAGCTGCTGGTTTTTGGCGACTGACTCCGCGAGTGCGGTCCTCATCTCATTCATGGTTCGAGTGGCCGAAGTTCGAAAAGCAACCTCCCTGGCCACCCGAACTTGGAGAAAGGCGGTATACCCCATCAGCTGCAAAAAATAAACGCAAGATCAGCAAGAGCCAAACACTTAGGAAAAAATTGAAGGGAAAGAGCTGTGAAGGATATACCTGAGCAGCATGCTCGGTGATCTTCGCGACGAGGGTGTTATCCCCTGGGTGGGCCGCCGCTATAGCCTTGAAGGAGGCCTCGGTGAGCACCCCCTTCGAAATTTCCTTAGCCATTTGAGGAACGTCCTCGGAGTACATATCCATGTCCTCTGTAAACGTCCAAAAAGGCTCCTTGGGTATCTTCCCTTGCGGGATTTTGGCATCCCAAAGAGCTCGTTTCCGAGCATGATCGGCCACCCAGTCAGGGGTAGTCAACTCCCCTGCGTGGTAAGAATGAGAAGGAGATTAAAAGACAAAGAAGCCAAAAAACAAAGGAAGTACACTTTCTCTGGAAACAAACCTGACGGAACCTCGACAACATCGTCCTCGGAGTCCTCGGCCGAAATGCCCTTGCCCTTCCGCTTGCGCCGCTCCCCGGCAGAAGGTACTTCTACCACTACATCAAGGAGGGCCTGTGACGCGGTAGGACTCTGAGGAGGAACGCCTGTTGAAGGGACCTCGGAAGCAGCAGCCTCAGACGCCGGAACTTCGGCTGTCCCAGGCTCCTCGGCGGTCTCCTCGGGGATTTCTTCTAGAACAGCTCTCTTTACCCGTTTCCTCGAAGGCCCCACGCCAGTAGACTTCCGCCTTCGGGAAGACACCTTGTTCGTCTGATCACCCTCCTCCGCTTGGCCGGTGAAAAGGGACTTGTAATAGGTGGCAGTCGCGTCGCCCATCTCTGAAAAAGGAGAGAAACATCAGCGTGAGTCCGAGGAAAGAACAGTAAAGGAGTAGAAGATAACTCACTTTCGGCAAGCGCTTCGAAAGAAATTTCCTCCTTAAGAAGCTTGACCAACCAGGAATCCTTCCCGGCGATGGCAGGAGCTGGCATCCTGAGGTCAGTCTCGTGCTCCTTTACCACCTTTAGCTAAGGACCTCTTCGGTCATCAACCTCCAGTTGATTGGAAAAAGGTAAAGGGCGAGCGGAATGACCTCGGGATCCCAGTCAGAGACAGCCCGAATGCGGGCGTCGAAATCCGTGAACAAGGGAGCTAACTCTGGGGTCAGCAGCATCCTCGGATCGGCAACGTCCACATCTAGTGTTCCCTGAGCCCATTTGGTCAGAACGTACGACCAGGCCTCGTCCATCTTCATGAAGAAAAATTTCTGTTGCCACCCCCGCCAGCTATCTTTAGTGGCGAAGGTGAACATGAATTTCTTGCTCCCGGATCCCCGAGGTAGCATGAAATAGAAGCCACCCTTCGGGACCACAAAAAGCTTGTAATACTGCATAAAAATTATGAAATTGGGTTCTATCCCGAAGACGCCACACATGTAGAGGTAGGCGTTAAAATAGCAGAACGAGTTCGGGGGAAGCTGGTTCACAGCAATGCCATGAAATTTGCAGAACTCGCACACCATCTTCGGGGGGGATACCGAAGACCGGCCTTCAGCTGGGCTCGAAAAATGGTAACCTCCTTACTGTGGTTTGAAAAAGCATAATGGCTAGAACGAGGCAGCCTAGTAATGGCGTAAGAGGGAAGAAAGAATTTTTTCTTCCACCTCTCTAACTTTTCAGGGGTGGTGCAACAAGGATGGGCTAAAAGAGGCTGCCAGCTCTTAGGAATGGGCATTTTTGACATAAAAATGAGTTTGAAAATGGAAGAAAACAGTTTCCAGAGAAAAACTCAAAACAACACAGGGATCAAAGCGTTCTGAAAAACAAAAACCCACCGAAAGATTTACCAAAATCTGAGGACGCCGTCTTGAAAGCTGGCTGGAAAAAAGCTCTGATTAAGGTAGCTCCGCCACAGAAAGCAAGAAAGTGTAAGAACAGGGGCAAAGTAGAGAGAAAAGCAGAAGAGAAAGCAAAAGGAACTTATGATGGAGTGGGCTATTTATAAGCCAGAGATGGGTAACCGAAACATCGTCATAAGTACCCTTTGGAGGCGAACCGTCGCCGTAACTGCTCTCTGCACCTGAAAAGGCGCACCCTCTGTAACCGACGTGACTCTCCTCCAATGGCAAAGCGCCACGTGTCAACCGCCGCGCGAAAATGAGGGACACGTCCTCCAAACGACCCTTGAAAACTGGGATGAAACTGGGACGCGACGCTCAGACTGACACGCTTGGCCAAACAGACCTGCAGAAACAAAGAGTAGGCCACCTCGAGGACGCCAAGAAACAGGCTATGGCTGAACAGCCCATGACCTTCGGGCAAGAGGTGTATCTTCGGCACAGGCTCCACCTCGAAGATGCCAAAGAACAGGCCAAGGCCGAAGAGCCCATGATCTTCGGGCAAAAGGCGCATCCTCGGAACAGGTTAAGCTTCCAAAGAAACTCCCATACACAAACCTCGGAAAGAGATGCAAAACCGAAGTCTTCACTTCGGCTTTCCAAAGGGGGGCATGTGATAGCCAAACACTATCGCCTCTATCTGGCCGAACTCCCTGCCGCAATGATGGCCAGAAGAAGCTGGCGCTACCCGAGAAAAGGTGCGATCAGGCACCTCGGAAGATAGCCGAAGAGCTCCGAGCCCGGCACGCCAGGAAACCCCGTGGACACTACTCGGCCCCCCAAGGTTCTGAACAGATCGCCTCCGGAAAAGCGGCACCAGACAGTGAGCCGAACATGATATCTCCGAAGGTGGAACTCCCTGAAACTGGGAACCCCCGAACTGAGGGCTTGCTTCCCGAAGAGCCTCTGTCCGAACTAGAGGACGACCTCACCCAGGGACCTCGGGATTACGGTAGGAGCATTTGTGGAAGCATTTAAGGAAGCCTCTGACACGTCCTTTCACAGACGTCATAAAGTCGCCTGAATAGGCGTTAACATATGGACGCCATCAGAATCACATCATGGCCCATCTCAGCACGTAGCTTAGGACAACCTGCTACCAGTTATCTGTCTCCTACGCCCAAAAACTCAGGGAACATCCGACCGAACACGTGTCGTGATCTGAATGGGCTAGGCGCTCCTATAAATACCAGGAATTAATACTTGGCAGGAGGCTGGTTGGTTGGCCAAACACTGCCCCACACTCTGAGAAAACTACCAGCCAAGACTCTTCAGCCCTTTGTGCTATTTCCTCTGCCTTTTCTCAGCCACCACTGACTTGGGCGTCGGAGGCTCCCCCCCCGGAAAAACACTCCGGGGGCCTCCTAACCCTTTGTTTCTGAGCTTTCAGCCACTCTCCTTCGGGCTATCCACTCCACCAGGCGTTCTTTCTCCCAGAAGTCTCTCCACCAGTCACCATGACTATAAACGATGAGGCCCCTGGCCATCAAGCCTTAAGGTGTGCCTAGAGGCAAAGCCCGTCCGAAAAAAAAGCGAAGCCTCTCGACGCAGAAGAACAGCTTCGTGAAAACTGAAGTCCAACACTTAAAAGAAGCAGGCGTAATTCGGGAAGTCAAATACCCCGAATGGCTTAGTAGCGTGGTTATCGCCACAAAGGAAGGGAGTGATAAACTCTGAATGTGCATCGACTTTCGAAATGTGAACGATGCTTGCCCTAAAGATTCGTATCCTCTGCCACCAATAGATCAGTTGGTAGGTTTAACCGCCGAGTATGGCCTCCTTAGTTTCCTTGACGCCTTTAGTGGGTATCATCAAATCAAGATGGACCCCAAAAATGAGGAAAAGACCACCTTCATCACCGATGTTAGTACATACTGCTATATTAGAATGCCCTTCGGGCTTAAGAATGCAGGAGCCACGTACCGAAGGTTGATGAACAGGGTCTTCAACTCCCAAATTGGGAGAAACGTGGAAGTCTACGTTGATTATATGATAGTTAAGAGCAAACTTCCTAGCAGTCATATCACGGACTTGGAGGAAACATTCCACTAGCTGAGGACCTTCAGAATCCGTCTCAACCCCGAAAAATGCATGTTTGGGGTGAACACGAGTAGGTTCGTCAAATTCATGGTGTCAAAAAGAGGTATTGACGCCAATCCAGAAAAGGTCAAGGCCCTACTAGGATTCCAAACTCCTACGACGACTAAGGATGTACAAAGACTCATAGGGAGAATCACATCCTTCAGTAGATTCATCTCCAGATATGGGGATTGCTGCCGACCATTGTTCAAGGTCCTTACTAAGGCAGCAAAAAAAGATGGTGGCCTCGGAACCGAGGTGCATCCTTGGAACGAAGATTGCCAAAAGGCCTGGGAAGAGCTTAAGGTCTACCTAACTCATTTGCCGACACTCCGGTAGCCGTGGGAAGGGGAGCCCCTCATACTATACCTCGCTGTCATTGAAAATGCGCTAAGTTTGGTCTTTGTGAAGTAAGAGGGGGCAAAGTAATGTCACCAAAAAGTCCCTGCGTGGTGCCGAAGTCAAGTACCCCTTACTACAAAAGGCTATTTATGCCCTGGTGCTTGCAAGCAGAATGCTACGTCCGTATTTCCAAGGCCACCCCATTATTGTCCGAAGTAACCTGCCTCTTCATGATATCATAAAGAAGGTAGACCACTCGGGAAGGCTTTTGAAGTGGTGCATCGAGCTAGGCGAGTATGATATCACTTATGAGCCGAGGAAGGCAATAAAAGCTCAAGCAATGGTAGATTTCATTGCCAAACTACCCAGTGCTGAAGAAAGTCAACCCAACCTCAGGAATAGCGCGAAGGACCTAACTCTGGCAAAGTATCACGAGCTTGCATCAAAGCTCATCCAATAATTTGACATAGTACACCTTAAGAACGTGCCTCACCGAGACAATACTGAAGCAGATACTCTGGCAAAGTCAAAAAAGTCCACTGAAGTACTAAGTCACCCGAGCATAGCAATAATGAGCATAACAACCCCAGAAAGAGGATGGAAAAATCCCATAAAAAAGTACCTCACAACCTCGGAGCTTCCTGAGGACCCTCGCGAAGCAGCAAAAATGTGAAGATGTTATGGATGATCTTTCTTAATTGGAGAAAAGTTATACCGACAGGGGTACGCGAGTCTGCTGTAAAGGTGTGTCAGCGAAAAAGACATAGAGACAGTCCTCAAAGAAGTCCACGAGGGGGCCTATGGTTCCCACATAGGAATTGACGCCTTAGCAGGAGTACTACTCCATCAGGAGTACTTCTGGCCCACCCTAAGAATGGATGCGAGCCAGTTTGTCCAGAAATGTGATAATTGCCAAAGACACGCCAACGTCCAAAGGTTATCCTCAGAAATGATAACTTCGACTAACTACCCTTGTCCTTTCATAGTATGGGGCAATGACCTCATCGGGCCACTCCCGATTGCACCCGGAAGAGTAAAGTTCTACGTGGTCGCAGTAGATTACTTCACTAAATGGATTAAGGCAGAGCCCTTGGCAAGCATTTTAGCGAAGGACATAAAAAAATTCATCTGGAAGAACATCGTATGCAGATTCGGCGTACCGAGGGTGATAGTGGCTAACAATGGTTCCCAGTTTGTTGACAAGGGATTCCAAGTGTTCATCACTGACCTCAGGGTAAAAATGCAATTTGCCCCGGTAGCTCATCCCCAGAGCAACGGACAAGTAGAGGTGTCTAATAGAACCATAAAGCATGGCTTGAAAAAAAGATTGTGGGAAGCAAAGGGAAAATGGGAAAACTTTCGAGTGTGCTATGGAGCTATCGGACAACGCCCCGAAAAGCCATAGGTGAGACACCTTTTTCGATCGTCTTCGGCATAGAGGCCATTATTCCTACGAAGGTGGTTTAGCCATCGGTCAGGGTACAAATGTTCGATGAAGAAGGGAATGATCTCGGATTAAGAACTAAGCTCAACCTAATTGATGAACACAAAGAAGTGGCTGAGCTTAGAAGAAAAGCCTTTCAGCAAAGGGTAGCCATAGGCGTGAACCTGCATGCCAGGCGAAAAGGAATCAGGAAGGGAGACCTTACTCTCTGAAAGGCTGATTTTGAACCCCAAAGACCATCTCATGGAGTACTTCGGGCAAACTGGGAAGGGCCTTATTTGGTCTTTGACGAGGTTCGGCCAGGGGTCTATAAGCTTGGCAATACCGAAGGTGGAGAATTGAAAAACACATGGCATTCAGATGCTTTAAAGAAATTCTACACTTAGAAAATTTTCAAGAAATTGTACAGTTAGAAAAATTTCTAAGTACAAAAAACCTTTCTGGGAAAAATAGCCCCACCTAAGAAATCTAACCGATCGAGGTGTGAGTATTTACTTGCAAAAATCACACGTTTTCCCCGAAGGTGCGTCAACCTAACATGGCATTATAAAAACGAGCAAAGCTTTGCCAGAACTAGTGTTATGCCGAACATGGTTGATAAAAGGTGCAAAAAATATCTTCCCAAGGGTCCTAGACCGAAAGTAGTCAAACTAACCCTTGGAGCCAAATATTATTTAAGAAGAAACTTGTCTTCAAACTTAGCCAATTTTTGGAGGAAAGCAGGAATTTTATTTAAAGGAGCCTCATTACAAGGAGAAGAATACAGAGAAAAAGAAAAAGAAAAAGTGAAGCCCTGGACACCTAAGGACACCTAAGGGACCTCGCCATCATGAGGAGCTCAACCGCCAGCATCCTTTGCCGCGACCTTCGGCACCGGAGGAGGAGCAAATGGCAAGTTGAGATGATCTATCTTTGACTAGGCCCTGTGAGGCCCCTCAAGGATGTCCAAAGCAGCTAGAAAAGAGAGGTCGAGGTCGGAGTACTTCATCAAGACTTGATGCCAAGCCAGACAAAAGCTGTCTCGAAAAGCAACCTTGGTTGCTTGATCGGCCTTGTCTTTCTCGATGGACAAGTCGTCCAGCTCATTCTTAAACCCTGCAACCTCCCTCTCGAGCTTCTTCATCTTCTTCGTCTCCTTCTTCAGTGCCTTGACCTCGGCCTGAAGATCGGCATTGTCAGCGAGGGCCTTCATTAGGAGAGCAGAATCTTCCTCCTTCTCCTTCTTGTAGGCCTCATTGGCTGACCTCAGCTCAACAACCTTCGGGCCAAGGTCAGACATCTTCTGTGAGAAATCCTTTAAAAACTCCTCCTGACCCTTCAAGAACTCCTCCCAAAGTTTGGCAACCTCCTCCTTGGCTATTTTGCTCAGCTCGGCGTTCTTGACGACCGAGTTGGCACAAAATACCTTGGCCATCTCCAGACACTCTTCGGTCCAAGATCGGACCGAAGACTATATTGCTGCGCAAGCTATGAAATATCCACTGTATGCCAAGAGCTGCAAAAAAGAAGGACATTTGGTGAAGTTTTACAAAGGAAACCAAACACTTAGAAAAATTTGGAGAAAAGATGAAGGGTCTGAAGAATCCCTGGGCGGCGTGTTGGGACATCCTCGCAGCGAGGACCTCCTCGTTCAGGCATTCATCTGTGAGAGATTTGAAAGTGGCTTGGGTGAGCACGCCCCTCGCATTTGGGGAGCCATTTGCTAGCTGTCTTCGGAGAACAAATTCATGTCCTCCGTGAAAGACCAGAAAGGCTCCCTCAGAACCTTATCCTTCGGGATATGGGAGTCCCGAAGGGCCCGCTTCCGAGCGTGCTCCAACATCCATGCCGAGGGCGCCAGTTCTTCTGCAAAGTCACGGCGCAGTTCCATCAGTACATTGTCCCTTACCCATACATCTAAAAGATTGAGAATACTCAAAATGTTTGAATTTATAAAGAAATGACTAAGGGGCAAACCTGGCAGAACCTCGACAATGTCATCATCGGAATCGTGGACTTCCTCCACTTTGGCAGGGACATGTTTGCCCCTCTTTCGTCTTCGCTCCTCGAGCTCTTCGGTGGAAGGGCCCCCTGCAAAAGTGCCCAGGATATTCACCGAAGTGACAGGACTCTGGGGAGTGGAGCTGACGGCCAGCTCCAATGGCTGGTGGGCGTGGATCAAAGGCTGACTCCCAACCTCTTCCACATCTTTCAGATGGGGGGGGAAGAGGGTCCTTCGCCTTCTTGGCCGAAGACGGCCCGCCTCCGGACGTCTTTCACCTTCTTCTTTTGTTCCCCCTTCTCGGCTTGACCGAGGAAGGGGGACTTGTAGAAGGCAGCTGATTGGTTGCCCATCTCTGAAAAATGAGGAAAATATTAGTGTAAGTCCAAAGGGATACTTATAGCAAAATTTGGAAAGCAACTTACTCTCAACAAGGGCTTCATAAGTGAGCTCCTTCCGAAAGAGGATTACCAGCCATGACTTCTTCCCATCGATGGCAGGAGCTGGCATGCCGAGATCAATTTTGTGCTCCTTAAGCATCCCTAGCTCCCGAAGAACCTCTTCGGTCATAAGGTTCCACCTAATGGGGAAGGGATACAAGGAGCGTGGTGCGACCTCGGCATCCCAGTCGGCGACAGCTTGGATATGGCTATCGAAATCCTCAAACCTCGCTGCTAACTCGGGAGTTAGTAACTTCTTGGGATCAACAACATCTGTCTCCAGCGTCCCCCAGGCCCACCTTGTTGGCATGTGCCACCATGCCTCTACCACCGTTAGGAAGAAGAACTTCCTTTGCCACCCTTGCCAACTATCCTTGGTGTCGAAGGTGAACATGTAGTTTTTGCTCCCAGATCCCCAAGGTAGCATGAAATTGAAGCCACCCTTCAGGACCGGATAGAGCTTGTAATACTGCATGAAGATGATGAAGTGGGTTTCTATCTTGAAAACCCCACACATGCAGAGGAAAGCATTAAAGTAAAAATAGGAGTTGGGAGGAAGCTGATTCACGGCTATGCCATGGAATTGGCAAAAGTCGCAAATGATCTTCGGCGGAGGGAATCGAAGTCCAGCCTTAAGTTGGGCCCAGAAAACAGCAACCCCATCCGATCTATTCATGAAGCTGAATAGCCCAGGACGGGGTAACTAGATAACGGCATAAGAAGGAAGAAAAAATTTAGTCATCTATTTCATTAATTTTTCCGAAGAGGTAAAACACGGATGAGACATTAGAGGAAGCCAGCTCTCGGGAGTAGTTTGGACGACCATGATTGGGACAGGGGAAGACATGTTCGGCTAAAAGAAACAGCTTCAGGAAAGAATGTCAAGGACTTCGAGAATAAGAAAATGACCTCGGACTCTAGAAAAAGAAGAAACGGGAGAAATCGAGGGACCTTTGGAAGGGAAACCCTCTGAAGCATTTGCCAAAGTCAGGATTAGTAGACGTCGTCATAAAAAGTTGCCGAAAATCACTTCGTCGCTTGCACTACCGCAAAAGAGAAAGAAGAGCTTGAGAGCAGGACAGAAGCAAAAGAAAAGAAATGAGGGCCATGAAGGGAAGAAAGGTTTATATAGACTGAAGAGGGGTAACCGAATTATCACTATAACTTTCCTATGAAGGTGAATCGTCACCATAATTACCCCTCCAAGGCGAAAGGACGCGGTTGGTGTTACCGATGATACTGCCCCCCCATCACCACATGCCATGTGTCATCCAACGCAGGAAGCGAGGGCACGCCTTCTGGCAGCATGAAAACCCAGGCACGTATATCCGAAGATACGCTCCTGATTACAAGATGTGATAGTCCACTGACCTGCGGCAGAAAAATAAAAAAGTCCAAGGGAATAGCCGATGGGAAGGAGTGACACCCACAGGTTACCTCAGCTGTTAAGGCACACCTTCGGGAAAGAAAGAATCTCCTACACGGTTTCTAAAATAAGTCCCCTGAAGTGCCCCAAAAAGATTCGGCTGACCGAAGTCTCCACTTCGGCTTTCCGGGGGAGGGGGGCATATGATGGCCGACGCGCTATTGCTCTTCAAGCCCCTAACCACTGGCGAGGCGCTACCCTCGACAAGGGTGAGCGTCACCCTCAAGGAATGTGAGCTTTAACCTCGGGAAGAATGAGGTCCAGCACCCTTATCCTCCGGCCTCCCGTGACCCACCATCACCCTTGGGTATCGGCTACACTAACCTCGGAAGTATGTGCACTACTTCCCTCAGTAAGATGACTTGACCAGCTTCGGAGGAGGTAGAGTCACCATCTTCGATAGTGGAACACACCCCCGAAGGGGATCATCCGCGCTGAGTGGACTCGCGGATAACTGAAGCAACCTCGGCGAAGAGCCCTCATATCCCAAAGAGGTCTCTTCCACCAAGGGGATCTTGAGAGTACGAAAAAAAAGGTTAAAGAGCCTCTGACACGCCACCCTCGCACACGCTCTAACACGTCGCCTTCGTACACGTCTTGACACGCAGACATCCTATGACCCTGACTTCCGCCCAGACGGCTTATGGCCAGCGAAAGTTCCCTCTTCCCGAAGGTATGGACCGCATCTAACAGAACATGTGTCACGATCTGAGCGGGCTGTGTCAAACGGACTTCCCCTAAATATTCATGAAACTCTCAGGTAAAAAAGAGGATTTTCTCCTTCTTTTCTGGGCAAAATACTAACTTGGGTGTCGGAGGCTCTTCCCCTGGAAAAGCATTCCGGGGACCTCCTAACCCTTGTTCTTTGAGTGTTGCAAGCAATCTCTCCCAGGAAGTTTCATCTTCAGGTGCTCCCCCCTCACCGAAAGTCCATTCCAGGCTCACCATGTCATACAGCGAAGATGCCAATTGGCATCAGCTATCCCCATCTAATGAAGGAATTAGTATACTTCTTCAACTAATGGCACCCCTCGATGTCAAGACCATGGTCCCAATAAAACTTACAATACTTCTTTTAGTTCATCTCTTTGTTTGAAAGCATGGGTTTTGGGCCTTTGATACCTCCTTATTTTTCCAAGGTCAAACCTAGCATTTATTGTCTTGAACGAAGTGAAGGAGGAATTCTTCCCTTGATTTTTTTGAGGTCATCAGCCTTCCCTTACATTCAACTACTGCTAGTCCATCATTAGTTTAGACCATCATTTTCATGTCTAAGGTCAAGCATTTTCACTTTTTTGGCCTCCATTTGCTGTTTAGCTCTCATGTATAACTCTTCCAAAAAGTTATATAGGTCCTTGGAGAACTAAAAAAATAGCTGTCATTCCCGTTGAAGTCCCTAAATCATTGAAAATATGTGTGTTTCAAGGAAGATGTCTAGTGCATTCAGTGCTATTTGATTGATGCACTTGGCAAAGTCCTTGAAAGCTTTTCTATTAGGGCAACCACAGATGGCTCCTCTTCTCGTCAATAGTCATTTGGCTTGGGCAAACAATGTCATCATTTTAGTGAGTAACTTCTTCAACGAGGGGAACATCCTTCTTTTTGACTCTTTTTTTAGTTGAGTTGATGAATATTTTTGGTAGACACTGTTCCACAAGATGGTATTCTAGGGGACTTCCTCGTTGAGCTGATCAATATTTTTGCTGAAGGGTTTTTGCTGAAAATCCTCTATTGTGCAAGTCATTACTTGAATTGGTAGGTCATTTCTATGACAAGAGTATGCTACAAATCATGTAAGATGTTACCACCTCACAAAAATGGGAGAATTACAAGTGTGTCATAATGGCTAAAAACCATTATATTGTGTAATTCTCCCCATAGTGATTGTAGTGTGGGGGGTAAAGGGTATGATCACCACCTTCTTAAAAGTGTTCCAAGTTGGTAACTTGGTCCCGAAGAAAAGCCATAAGGATTTCTTGTCTGTCAAGCAACCTATGGACTTTTTTGTAAGATTTTGGAAATTTGCGTACCTAATTGCAAAACTTTCACAAAAGAGATTTGGAGAGTTTTGGAAAGGATGTGAATAGTATGAAAGTGCTATTAGAGGACCAAATTGCTTACGGAAGACAACTAAGGACAAAGAAAACACAAAAAGGCATAAAGGACCTAAGTGTTCTAATGTAGGCCTTAAGATGTGTATGTCCATGACTTAAGTCAAATGAAATTTTTGTGGGGTTATCCCAAATAAGGAGGGATGCTAAAGGAAGATAAGGATGGTCAAATGTGGGCCAAGAGATTATGACTAACAAACCATAGTCTTGTAGCAAGGAAAATGACATAAGACAAGGTTATGACTACTTAAGTGTGTTTAGTGTACTTTTGACTATTTAAGTAGTCAAGGACACCTTTGCTTCTCTAAATTTCGGCCTTCACTAGCAAAAAGAAAGCCAGCCCTCTCCTCCACACATCTTCCATAGCCACCATACCTTCAAACTCAAAACTACTTGCAATTGAAGTCAAGGAAGCACAATTGGAAGCTATTTGGTGCTATTGCTTGAGTGCACCTAGGATCAAGCTCCAATTTCAGCATCTCCATCAAGGTAAGGGTTCTCTTGCTCTCATGGGTTGTTTTCTATATTTTCAAGCAACCACGGAGCTAGGGCTAAGTTTGGAAGAGAGCCATTAGCTTGATGAACCAAGCTTAGTGAGGGGAATGCACTTATTGAAGGTTTTGTGACCTAGTGTGAAGTGTACAGTGATGGCAGCAAATTTTTGGGTTTCTAGAGCCCAAAAGTTAGTACTAACTACTGTTAAAATCCTGCTAAGACCAAGCATTATCTTTAGGAGGGCCTTCCATAATGATTTATTTAAGTTTATTGCATGTTTTAAGCACTAACCTATGGTATATCTTGCTGCCACATTTCATGTGTTTGTTTTTTGTGCTTGGTTGCTACAATTGGTTGCTATATCTTGTATATATGCATTGTGGTTTTTTTGTTTTAGTGTCTTTGGATGTAGGTTTTAATAAAGGTTACATTGCCTATTGAATCCAAGAGCTACCCTTACTAAGTTTCTCAATGAAACTTACTCCCCTTAACTCTGTCATTTCAGGTCCAGCTGAAAGATCACCTTCCAACTAACCTTTGTGGTTTGATTTTTAATCCAAAATTTCAGGTACATGAACTTCCATATGTCTAGTTATGAACTAGAAATTTTGGTTATTTTAGGAGCACATTTGCTATTTTTAATGGCGGTACTTATTGTGTTGTGCAGCAGCAGTCCAGCATCCTCTTTTTGGTGTCCATTGTGTCTCAAGACCCTCTGCAACCTAGGGTGCGTATTTCATTGAGTAAATACTATATTTTAGTGCATGTATGCATGTACATGTAGTGTACGTAAAATGAGACAAGTATGTGAACATTTGAGTAATGTTTTGGCTACGTAAGTGATGTGGTGCAAAGCTGCCTAAGTGTGAATGATGGGTTGCTTACTTGTAAATTCTGTGTCGGCCACATAAAGTTGCTCGATCCAAGAGAATGTAATTCATATGTGTAATGGACATGTATAGGATAGCCTTGGAGGGCTTTATGTTTGTGAATGAAGGATTTTGAAGGTTTGGAAAAATTGTATGGCCAAAATGGTCCAAAAGTTGCCAGAATTTCGACCCTGTGCCTAAAGTTGAATGTCTCACTATGTAGAATGAATTTTGGTATAAAAGTTTGACCACACCTAGAGGACATTTAGAGGGTTAACTGGGCTTGGGAATTTCAGGATTTACAGCCTTGTAGCTAAACATATGACATTGCAAAATTTGCTGAGTTACTGTTCATTTGGTCAGAATTTTGTAACCAACTTAAAAAATCCATAACTTGGTCCATAGGTGGGCTATTGATGTAAAAAAAAATTCCTTGGTTTGCCCTAAGTCTCTACTTGATAATGGAGCAAGGAAAATAGGGGGTTACAGTTTGTTGGAGGAAGTTTGGGTGTAGTGGCTGGAATTTTTGAACCTAGTAAGACTGCTTAATGGGTGGAAGCCAAAAGTAACACTTGTGCTAGTGTTTTTATTCTTAGCTGCCATGGTGTGCATAAATGTGAATATGTGTGTTATGGTTAGACCAATATGCATGTATTTACATAGTGCTCAAGAGTGTCACTTGAGTATGTTGGGTTTTGGGAGCCAAACAGCGCAGCGGAATTTAACCGAAACCCTCCAGGATCCAACTGAAACGGGGTAAACCGGGTGTTCAAAAATTTTCATACCTAATTTTCGGTTGAGATCTCTCACTCAACTATAGAGTCGAATCACAAAACCTAAACAGTTGACATGTTCAGGCTCTCTATGGTATCCACACGAGCCTCTCGGGATCACCACGTTTCCACCACATCCCAATAGATGCATTTCTCTTATGCTCGAGGTTCTAGCTTGCATCCTCC
Source organism: Aquilaria yunnanensis (assembly GCA_039654915.1). Classification (NCBI taxonomy): domain Eukaryota; kingdom Viridiplantae; phylum Streptophyta; class Magnoliopsida; order Malvales; family Thymelaeaceae; genus Aquilaria; species Aquilaria yunnanensis. The sequence continues at coordinate 46,652,102 of CM077595.1, forward strand.
AAGGAATTGCAAGAGAAGAGTGCGGCTATCCTTTTGGGAGGCTAGGGCAAGGAGACCTGCAAATTTCTCACTAGAAGTTGTAATTATAGTGAGACTCAACTTCCAGGCCTAATGGGTTTCAAAGCCTTAATCCAATTAGGATTTAATTTCGGGCTTAATAATTGCTCAACTCTTGGGCCCATTATTAATACGAAATTAAAGTGAAACCATAACCCAAATAATTAGCCCATGCACTCTAATGATCCAAAAAGCTCTATGTGTGTGACCCAATAGGCTCTTATCACGTTGGCAATGATCATAAATCACATTTATGATCATAAGCAATGAGTGGTGTCTAGCAACACATCATTGCTACCCAAGTGACAAGATTGTCGATGATTTGACTAAACCTTTATGATCATCACCGATATATGCCATTGTCCCTTTGTCCAAGATATCAAGACTAAGCACGAGACATGGAATGTGTCACTCTTGTATAGCCCAATCTTTGGTTTCTTGATTACTGAGTAGACTAACTTAAACTGATGACATTGATATCTATATCAACTCATCCGAGCATGGCCATGCATTTTCTAAGTCTCACTCTATCAAGGGGCCCGAAGATATCACTCACGTTACATAGGAGGGACAAATCCCATCTTGATCATACAAATCCCTCCGCTTGATATGTGACATACCCAATGACCTCCTTCAAGTCCACTTAGTTACGAGCAACAAAGGAAAGTATCAAAGTATGTGACTCACATGTAGGGAACCTTGATGATCTTAGGTCGAAGGACTACCTATACCATGATCACTATGAGAATCACTTATGACACTCCTATAACGATCCATGTAGTGTTCTCATGGTGGGTCAATCCAGTACACAAGTTCTCCAACTTGTACCCATATGTAGACTACATATCTCATATTAGTCTCCACATATGCTAGTCGTTATGTATTATTGCAACCCGCTCCACAATAATACTAGACCAGGGACGTTTAAGAATATCATTATTCTAGGGTTACTGTTATGTTTATTACGTTATGCAGAATCAAAACAACAAACATAATTGCTGGATTAATGCCTTAATAAAATATCATGACTCAATGTGCAAAAATACAATCATCTCATGATTGGCTTTTGGGCACAACAATAACAGAGTATGTACACTAGGGGTGTTGTTCTGATGACCTACAGGACACACCAATGCTGGTGGTTTAAATGCACAGTTTTGGCACCATAATTGGATTACCCCAGAGTGGGTAACAAAAGTTGGTATCAGAGTATGGTTTATACATGTACATAGCATATAGTTGCATTGCATGCATCTACATATATGAACTCAGTTTGGTCGGCTGCTAGTGTCAAGTACCATTGAATTACCTATGATCTTTATACGTGCTCTATGATGGATCATCAATGCAGGAAGTAAACATGGTTGCCACAAGGAGAGGCACACCACCCCGAAAGCCTCCTACTAGTTCTAGGCAACAAAGAAATGAACAGAATAGAGGGAATCAGGGGCAAAATAGGGTACCAAACCCTGAAGTGCCTCAGGTTTGGTTAGAGCTTCAGAGGAACTTAGCTCTGATCAACGAAAACTTAATGAGGCTGATTCAAGCGCAACAGTAGGGAGTCCAAATAGCTCAAGCAGAGCCAGTTCAAGATGCATAGCAACAACCAAAAGAGGATACTAGGAACACATTGAATATGTTCCTTCTAGAAGCTTGGAAGACACAAATGATGAGACCATTGACGTGGAAGATGAGGATATAAGAATTCCAAGAGGCAGAAGAGTAAGATATGAGATTGGTCAAGTGTCTAGGACCAATCCCTCAGTCTATGACCATTCTTCCACTAGGAATGAGATTGAGGAAGGCCATGAGAGAAGATCCAGGAGAAGGCAGAGAGATCATAGAAAGCATCACCACACAGATGGCTCTCACAGTTCCAAGAGAAACAAATTAGAAGATCTAGAAGGCCTAGATGAAGTCAAACTCTTGGAGAGGTTCCAAGGCCTAAGACCTCCACAGTTTGATGGAAGACCTGAGCTAGAGAGAGCTAAGGAATGGTTAATCTTCATATAAAAGATGTTTGAGAGGATACCACTCAGCTCCACCAAGAAGGTGTCACTGGCTACTTACAACTTGGTAGGCAGTGCAAAGATGTGGTGTAGAAATACCAAAGACATGTATGCTTTCTAGAAGGGCAAAAGGCAAGGAAGAGATATTGAGATGAGCTAGCCAAAGTTCACACAGCTGTTCCAGGAACAGTACATCAGTGATGCCATCAAGGATATGAAGCAAGCTGAATTTGATGCTCTAAGGCAGGACAACCTTAGTGTCCTAGCGTATGAGCACAAATTCAATCAGTTGGTAAGGTATGCTCCTCCGTATCATGGATTAGAGGAGTTGAAGGCCAAATGATTTGTCAGAGGCCTCAAGTCAGACATTAGAAAGGCTGTTAGACTTTTTGGAGCTGTTACATACTATGAAGCAGTGCAGAAAGCTCTATTAGTATAGCAAGAGGAGTATGAGATTAAGTACTTTCCCAGTGGGCCAAGGGAAAGTAGTCAGGTAGGAGGCAAGCAGAAGAAGCCACCACATGGCAAAGGAATTGCCAAGAATTCTCATCTTGGTGGTGAGGGCATGGTTAAGGGGAAGTTCCCTGGCCTAAGGTGCCCAAAATGCAATAAGTTTCATGGAAAGAAACCTTGCTATTTTGACACCGAAGCGTGTCTAAGATGTGGATCCATGGATCATTGGATCAAATACTGCCCACAGGCTCAAAGGAGGCTAGAAGACGAAGGTCCAATAAGGCCTATTGGGGTAGGACCTAGAGGGGAAGCACCTAGGGAGGGACAGTAGACGCTAGTTCCTCCAGTGTCTCGACCTCCAGTGCAGAGAGCTGGTAGAGTCTTCCAAGTGGAGAGGCTAGAGACATCAGAGTAGGCAGGAGCACTAAGAGGTAATATTTACCTTAATGGTATGCCTGTCAGTGTTCTGTTTGATACTGGTACATCTATGTCTATAGTGGCCAGGAAATTTGTTGAAGCCATAAAATTGCCTACTGAAATCATGCCGAGGATATCTTTAGTCAAAACAGCAGGTAGTCAATGTCTTTTAACTAATGACCTAGCTAAGGATTGTGAGCTAGTAGTAGGAAAGACTAAGGTTATGACTAATTTGCTAGTGTTGGACATTCCTATGTATGATTTAGTGCTAGGTATGAATTGGCTTGGTATGCAAAACATAAGAATTGATTGTGCTAAAAGGGAAATCACATTGCCTAATGGTGAAGTGCATGCATTAGTGAATTCTAAGGAATTAGTGTATGAAACACATGACATGGAGCTAGAGGTACTAGATGAGATACCTATGATTTCTGAGCATGGTTATTGTTATGCATTGAATTAATTGCACTGTGAAGAAGAAGTGGATAGAATACCTATAGTGAGAGACTTTCAACAAGTCTTTCCTTAAGACCTGCCGGGTATTCCTCCACAAAGGGAGATTGAGTTTGAAATCATGCTACAACCAGAAGCTAGTCCAATATCCATACCTCCTTACAGAATGCCAATCACAAAGATGAATGAGCTCAAGAAATAACTTGATGAACTTCTTGAAAAAGGGTTCATAAGGCCAAGTGTTTCATCCTGGGGAGCTCCTATTCTCTTTGTGAAAAAGAAGGATGGATCTTTGAGACTATGTATTGACTACAGGAAGCTTAATGCCGTGACTGTGAAGAACAAGTATCCACTCCTTAGGATTGAGGATCTATTTAATCAACTCAAGGCAACTAAGATCTTCTCCAAGATAGATTTGAGATCTAGATACTTCCAATTAAGAGTAAAGGAAGAAGATATTCCTAAGACTGCATTCAAGATTAGATATGGGCATTATGAGTACACGGTCATGCCATTTGGTTTGAGTAATGCCCCAGCTGCTTTCATGGACTTGATGAACAGGGTGTTCAGACCACATCTGGACAATTTTGTGGTTGTGTTCATTGATGCCATCCTAGTGTATTCCAAGGATGAAAATGAACATGAACATCATCTGAAGATTATCTTAAAGACTCTGTTGCAGCATTAGCTTTATGCTAAGTTATCCAAGTGTGAATTCTGGATAAGGAAGGTGTCTTTCCTAGGACACATCATAGATGCACAAGGCCTTAAGGCAGACCCTGAAAAGGTCAAGGCAGTGCAAAAGTGGGGAAGACCAAAGATTGTGAAGGAAATCAGAAGTTTCCTAGGATTAGTTGGATATTACAGAGATTTGTATCATGCTTTTCCATGATTGCCTCAGTTCTTACTCATCTGACCAAGAAGGGTCAAAGATTTGAGTGGACTAAGAAGTGTGAAAAGAGTTTCCAGGAGCTCAAGCAGAGGTTAATTGAAGCTCCAGTATTAATTCTTCCTGATCCAAGTAAGCCCTACATCATATATACAGATACATCACAATCTGGGTTAGGTTGTGTGCTCATGCAAGATAGAAATGTCATTGCTTATGGGTTAAGGCACTTAAGACCCCATGAGCAAAATTATCCTACCCATGACCTAGAATTGGCAGCAGTGATTTTTGCTCTGAAGCAATGGAGACATTACTTGATGGGTAGTTCCTTTGTGATCTACACTGACCATAAGAGGCTAAAGTACTTGTTCACTCAGAAAGAGCTGAACATGAGGCAGAGGAGATGGTTAGAGTACATCAAGGACTATGATTGCAGTATACAGTACATAGAAGGCAAAGGCAATCTAACAGCAGAAGCCTTGAGTAGGAAGTACACAGGACTTCTGAAAGGAGGATCCATAGCTGATTATAATGAGCAGAATAATCTGCTATGCCTATGGTATAAATGGCATAAGTGGGAGGAAGCCCAAATTTACACGTTGACAATTTAGTCTAGATGGATTGAAGATGCAAGAAAGGCACATGAGACAGATCCTGAACTCAAAAAGACTTCAGGAGAGGAAAAAGGTTCCTTGTATCAATCCTTTCCCTACGAGCAAAGATTACTGTATTTCAAGGACCGAATCTATGTGCCTAAAGGAGCAAAGCTCAGGGTTGAAATACTTGAAAAAGCTTACACAAGGAAGTTGAACATCCATCCAGGAAGTGAGAAAATGTATAAAGATTTGAAGACTCACTTCTGGTGGTCACATATGAAGAGAGATATAGCTACTTATGTCTCCAAATGTGCCACATGCCAGAGGGTAAAGGTAGAGCACCAAAAGCCAATTGGTACCCTACAGACTCTACATATCCCAGTGAGGAAGTGCGGCAACATTGTTAGGTTTCGGGAGCCAAACAAGTGCAGAGGAATTTAACCAAAACCCTCAAGGAATCAAGTGAAACGGGGTAAACTGGGTGTTCGAAAATTTTCATACCACATTTTTAGTTGAGATCTCTTACCCAACTGTAGAATCGAATCACAAAACTTGAACAGTTGATGTGTTCAAGCTCTTTATGGTATCTACACGAGCCTCTTGAGATCACCACACTTCCACCATGTTCCAGCAAATACGTTTCTCCTGCTTTCGCAGTGCTAGCTTGCGTCCTCCAAGGAATTGCAAGAGAAGAGTACGGCTGTCCTTTTGGGAGGCTAGGGTAAGAAGCTGTGAATTTCTCACTGAAAGTTGTATTTATAGTGAGACTCAACCTCTAGGCCTAATGGGTTTCAAAACCCTAATCCAATTAGGTTTTAATTTCGGGCTTAATAATGGCTCAACTCTTGGGCCCATTATTAATACGAAATTATTATGAAACCAAAACCCAAATAATTAGCCCATGCACTCTAATGATTCAAATAGCTCTATATGTGCGACCCCATAGGGTCTTACCACATTGGTAATGATCATAAATCACATTTATGATCATAAGCAATGAGCGGTGTCTAGCAACACATCATGGCTACCCAAGTGACAAGATTGTCGGTGATTCGACTAAACCTTTATTATGATTATCGATATATGCCATTCTCCCTTTTTCCAAGATATCAAGACTAAGCACGAGACATTGAATGTGTCACTCCCGTACAGCCCAATCTTTGGTTTCTTGATTACCGAGTAGACCAACTTAAACTGATGACATTGATATCTTATATCAACTCATCCGAGCATGGCCATGCATTTTTCTAAGTCTTACTCTATCAAGGGGCCCGAAGATATCACTCCCGTTATATAGGAAGGACAAATCCCATCTTGATCAAACAAATCCCTCCGTATGATATGTGACATACCAAATGACCTCCTTTGAGTTCACTCAGTTACGAGCAACAAAGGAAAGTATCAAAGTATGTGACTCACATGTAGGGAACCTTGATGACCTTAGGTCAAAGGACTACATATACCACGATCACTATGAGAATCACTTATGACACTCATATAATGATCCATGTAGTGTTCTCATGGTGGGTCGGTCTAGTACACAAGTTCTTTAACTTGTACCCATATGTAGACTACATATCTCATATTAGTTTCCACATATGCTAGTCATTATGTATTATTGCAACCCGCTCGACAATAATACTAGACCAGGGACGTTTGAGAATATCATTATTCTAGGATTACAATTATGTTTATTATGTTATGCAGAAACAAAACAACAAACATAATTGCTGGATTAATGCCTTAATAAAATATCATGACTCAATGTACAAAAAATACAATCATCTCGTGATTGGCTTTTGGGCACAACACTAACAATCTCCCACTTGAACTAAAATCCAATCATGCCTGTATCTAATACCGATGGACCTAGAATGGCTATCATGCTTCTGCTGCGTAAAGGGCTTTGTCAGTGGATCAGCAATGTTGCTGTCTATCGAAGTCTTGCATATCCTTACATCACCCCTGTAATCAAAGTGCTATCGCCCTCCAAACATAGGAGCTTCGGCCAAAGCACCGTGCTTGAGAAGCCAAGTGCCACCCGTACAAGGAGAGGCATCGACCTCGTAAGGAGAGGGCCTGGTGCCCCTAGCGCTCGACGTCCGGAGTCCATCAACTCCCCCAAGAATGACACTACTAACCTCGAGAAGAAAGCGCGCACTGACCTCGATAGCACTATTGAACCAGCCTCGGGGGGGGGGGGGGGTGGGGGAAGTCCAGCAGCCTTCGGCAGGAGATAACCCCCCCGATGGAGAATCCTCAGTGTTGAGAAAATCCCTGAGCTATTGAGGAAAGCTCGGAAGAAGTACCCTTGGTCCGAAGGGTGACCTTAGCCAAAGGACGCTCGGAGTACGGCAGAAGCATTTAATGAGCCTCTGACATGTCGTCTACAGGGGTTACATGCCACCCTCATACACGCTGTGACTGCATACGTCCTGTTATCAAAGGCTATTTTGGCCCTAGACCGTGGTCCGAAGAGCCTGCAGACAGCTGGAGGTCCCCACGCCCAAGAAGTACAGATGAAATCCGACCAAACACGTGTCACAATCTGAACGGATCGCCCTCCCCTTTATATACTAAGGAAATGGTTCCAGGAGGGCTCTCGGACTCTCTCTTCCTCTCCAAAAAATACAATGCAGGCAAGAATCTCCCTTGATTCTACATTTCATTTCCACTTCCGAAATACTTACTTGGCATCGGAGGCTTCCCCCCCCCCCCCCCGGAAAAACACTCCAGGGACCTCCTAACCCTCATTTTTCTAAGCATTTCAGGTGGTCATCCTCAGGGTTCACCTTCTCCAAGTGTTCTTTGCTCACCAGGAGTCCTTGTTGCCCTCACCATGTCACGCAGCGAAGATGCTGTTGGGCATCATTTGGCGCCGCCTGTGGGAACTCACTCCCAGGTTGCCATCGTTGAAACTTGGCGTTCTAAGGATAAGGGACTCCCAAAGTCCCCGTCCGCGCCAGAGCTAAGACCGGCAACCGAACAGCCCACAAAAGGGACTTCCCTCCCTGAGGAAGATTGCCCTCTGACCGTTACTATGGGCTTCCTGCATGAATTTCAGCGTTCAGTGGTGGCTGAAATGACGCAGCAACTAGACCAGAGGTGGCTACAACCACCTTCGGATAGAAGGCCCCATTGCCCGGCACCTCGAAGAGAAAAAAGTCCAAAATTAACTCACCGAAGTTCAGGAAGCGGGGATTAGTGTGATAAGTCCTCAACGGAAGGTATATTCACCAGGGCTTGCCCTATCGGAGAGGTGGGCCCCAAGCATCCCAGGACTCCAATCCCCAAAATGGAGACGTCGCTCCCCGTTACCGGAGGCGTCTAAACAGCAAGAAGAAGAGCCCAGTGCCACTTTCCTCATGGAAAAAATGCTGAAGAGGCTAGAAAGAGTGGAGAGACAGGTAGCCCGGAAACCTGTGTGGTCCAGGTTATCAGAAACCTTCAACGAAGATGATGTTAGTGTTGTGCCCAAAAAGCCAATCATGAGATGATTGTATTTTTGCACATTGAGTCATGATATTTTATTGAGGCATTAATCCAGCAATTTTGTTTGTTGTTTTGTTTCTGTGTAACGTAATAAACATAATTGTAACCCTAGAATAATGATATTCTTAAACGTCCCTAGTCTAGTATTATTGTGGAGCGGGTTGCAATAATACATAATGACTAGCATATGTGGAGACTAATATGAGATATGTAGTCTACATATGGGTACAAGTTGGAGAACTTGTGTACTGGACCGACCCACCATGAGAACACTTCATGGATCGTTATATGAGTGTCATAAGTGATTATCATAATGATCATGGTATATGTAGTCCTTCGACCTAAGATCATCAAGGTTCCCTACATGTGAGTCACATACTTTGATACTTTCCTTTGTTGCTCGTAACTGAGTGAATTTGAAGGAGGTCATTGGGTATGTCACATATCATGCGGAGGGATTTGTATGATCAAGATGGGATTTGTCCCTCCTATGTAACGGGAGTGATATCTTTGGGCCCCTTGATAGAGTGAGACTTAGAAAATGCATGGCCATGCTCCGATGAGTTGATATATGATATCAATGTCGTCAGTTTAAGTTGGTCTACTCGGTAATCAAGAAACCAAAGACTGGGCTATACGAGAGTGACACATTCCATGTCTTGTGCTTAGTCTTGATATCTTGGACAAAGGGACAATGGCATATATCGGTGATGATCATAAAGGTTTAGTCGATTCACCGACAATCTTGTCACTTGGGTAGCAATGATGTGTTGCTAGACACCGCTCAATGCTTATGATCATAAATGTGATTTATGATCATTGCCAACATGGCAAGAGCCTGTTGATGCCCCAAAGCATCTTCATTTGCCGTCATGTTGACAGGTGGAGCCACTTCCTGAGGAGGCGAGCGCCTGGAGCTCTGGTTTCCCAGCTGAGTGTGCCTGAAAAGCTCAAAGAAGAGGTTAGGAGGTCCCCGGTTTGCTTTTCCGTGGAGGACCATCCGACGCCCAAGTCAGTTTTCTGAGTGAAAGTGGAGGAAGAACACTAAGGGATCAAGTGTCTTGCCTATTTTGTGTTTTCTCAGAGGGAGGAAAATGCCCATCCCTTTGCCCAGTCCCATTTCCTAGTATTTATAGGAGTAGCTGGTCCGTTCAGATCATGACACGTGTTCGGTCGGATTTGATCTGTACTTTTGGACCTAGGGGACAGGCAGCCGTTTGCAGCCTCCTTTAGCCCTGGACCCGGACAGGTTGTGTCAGGACTGGGGCGGCTGCGGCGTGTCAGTTCGCCGTTCTGATGTGACGTGTAGGGCTTGTGGTCGACATGTCAGAGGCTCCTTAAATGCTCATACCGTACTCCCGAGGTCCCCTAGGCGAGGTCGCCCTTCGGTGCGTGCACCCTCTTCGGATTCTATCCGTCCTTCGGTGCGAGCACCTCCTTCGGGATCTATCCCATAGTTCTGGGAGTTCCCTTGATGAACACCTTCTTCGGGACTCACACCCATAGTTAGGGGATTCCCTTGTTCAGGTGTTTCTTGTTCGGGGAAGATCCTCTTCGGGGCCTCTGCCTTCGGGGAGATTCTTCCTTGCTTCCGAGAGATGGCTCTCTTACCCGAAGACGGTTAGTTTGGCCCCTTGATGGAGACGATGTTGTCCTCGAAATTCCTGACGAGCTAAACGAAGTCTCGAGCTCATAGTGTTTGACTTCGCACCTTCCGAGGTCAGTAAAAAGATCCTCTCTTGGGTGACGTCAGACTCCTCGGCCAATATTCTGGCAAGGAGTTACTACCGAGGAGGCAATAGCCTTTGGCTATCACAAGCCCCTCTCCGAAAAGCCGAAGTGAGAAACTTCGGTTCATCGGTTTTTGGGTCCTGTGGTTGTGATATCTGCGCCGAAGACGCCTTCTTCTGCCTGATGCGATGGGCAGCCCTTTTTGCATCCTCGAAGTGTGAGAAGATAGGCTGCCCCTGTGCCAAAGATACACCTTCTGCCCGAAGTCACAGGCTGTCTCTTGGTGTCCTCGTGGCGAGGGAAAATAGGATAACCTTGTACCGAAGATAGACCTTTTGCCCGAAGTCACAGGCTGTCTTTTGGTGTCTTCGAGGTAACCTACTTTTTTGCCTTTATAGGTCTGCTCATGCGTCGCGTCCTGTGTCCAGCAGAGTTAGTCTAGGGCGGCGCCTCTAGACCAAATGGTGTCAGAGGGAGTGCTCGACGTGATGGATGACACGTGGCACGTTTGCTGCGCGATGGCTGACACATGGCGCACTTTTATTGGGTAAGAATGCACTGAGTACGGCAGGCGCGACTTTTCAAACGCTCTTAGCAGTTATGGCGACGCTTCGCCTTCCGAGGGGTACTAATGACGACGGTTCTCCTGGCCTTCTCGGCCTATATATATCAGTCCTGTCATAACCCTCTTTCTGCTTCTGCTTTTGCTTTCTTTTGCCTTCTAATTCTCTCCCGATTTTCTGCGGAGGTTCTCCTTTTTCAAGCGTTTTTCCGACCACTTTTCACGACGGCTTCCAGAAATCCAGATTCCGGCAAGACCTTTGGTGGGTTTTAGTCCTTCTGCTTTTTTCAAAGATTCTTCTTTGTTTTTCCCGAACTCATTTTCCTTGTTTTTCCCGAACTCGTTTTCATCATGCCTGTTCTCGAGAGTTGGCAACCTCTTCTTTCTCACCCTTGCTGCACTACTCCGGCAAAACTAGCGAAGTGGAAGAAAAAGTTTTTCTTACCCTCTTACTCTGTGACGAGGTTGCCCCGTCCTGACCAATTTCCTTTCTCCAACCGAAGTGATGAAATCACCGTTTTTCGAGCCCAACTGAAGGCCGGACTTCGGTATCCCCCCCCGAAGATGGTTAGCGCGTTCTGTAACTTCCATGGCATTGCCGTTAACCAACTCCCACCGAACTCGTATTGCTATTTCAACGCCTTCCTCTGTATGTGCGGCATTTTCAAAATAAAACCTCACTTTGTAGTTTTTCTTCAGTACTACAAGCTCTTCGTGGTCCCGAAGGGTGGCTTCTACTTTATGCTACCTCGGGGATCCGGGAGCAAAAAGTATACGTTTACCTTCGCCACCAAAGACAGCTGGCGAGGGTGGCAACAAAAATTCTTTTTCCTGAAGAAGTCGGAGGCTTGGTCGCACGTCCCGACCAAGTGGGCTCAGGGGAGGCTCAAGATGGATGTTGTTGACCCGAAGATACTGCTAGATGCCGACGTAGCACCTATCTTTGAGGACTTCGACAGGCGCATCCGGGCCGTCTCTGACTGGGCTGCCGAGGTCTCTCCTCGTGCCCTTTACCCCTTTCCGATCAACTGGAGGCTCATGACCGAAGAGGTCCTTCGGGAACTCAAGGTGGTAAAGGGGCAAGAGACAGACCCCAACATGCCGAAACCGGCTTCTTCAGGGAAGGACTCCTGGCTCGTGAAAACCCTTCGGGGGAAAGAGACTTATGAGTCTTTTTACGAGAGTAAGTTACTTTCTCATTTTTTCCTTCATAACTTCATCTTGGACTTACACTGATCTTCTTTTTCTTTTTTCAGAGATGGGCGACGACGCGGCTGCCTTCTACATGGCTCTTTTTACCGGGCAGGCCGAGAGGGGCGAACAGACCAAGAAGGCCGCCTCTCGGAGGCGGAAGCAGACTTCGGCCGGCCCTCCTTCCAAACGGGCAAAGAAAGCTGCTCCTTCCTCTCTTCCGCAAATTCCGGAGGAGGTAGGCGAGGAGCCCGAAGACCCTGCTGCCCCTTTGCCCGAGGTTCCTTCTGTCGACGACCCTTCTTCCGACGTCCTTCCTCAAAGCCCCACGCCTTCGCATGTTTTTCTGGAGGGCGATGGGGAGGAGACCCCTTCTGCCGAGGAACGGTGCCAAATAAAAGGCAAGGGGATCTCTACTAAGGCGACGTCGATTCTTAACGATGACGTTACCGAGGTGCCAGCAGGTTTGTATTTTGTCGAAGAACCTTTTTTTCTCTTGTAAATGCTTAAGAGTTTTCTGGCCTTAACCAATTTTTCTGCTTTGTTGTGCAGCGGAGGTGGCCGCTCCTGACTGGGTTCCCGAACACGCCCGCAAGAGAGCCCTTCGGGATGCCCAAGTGCCAGCAGGGAAAGTTCCGAAGGAGCCCTTCTGGACGTTCACGGAGGACATGAATATGTACTCCGAGGACTGTCCCGAGATGGCCAGGCAGATGTGCAAAGGGGTGTTTACTGAGGCCTCTTACAAGGCCCTTACGGCGGCTTACCCAGGCGACATCTCTTTGGCCGCCAAACTTACTGAACATGCCGCCCAGGTACGCTTCACTGTTTCCTCAGTGCCAATTTCACTTTTGCTTTTTTACTTAGCATCATTTTCCCTTTGTTTGCTTTTTTTGCAGCTGATGGGGTATGCCGGGTTGCTCCGTGTTCGGGTGGCGCGAGAGTCAGAAAGGAGGGCGTCACTTTGGGACCTTTACACCAAGACGAAGGCCCAGTGTTCGGCGTTGGCTGCCGACAATGCTCAGCTGAAGCAGTCTTCAGAGGAGGAAAATGCTGAACTTCGGGAGGGGTTCATAAAAGAGAAAGAGGAACTTGAGAAAGGCAGCTCCCAGAAACTTTCCGACATCGGCTCTCGGATGGCGGAGCTAACTTCGATCGTAGAAACGATTCAAAAGGATAAGTCAGAAAGTGACGCAATCCTTGCGAAGACGCTCGAGGAAAAGGCCCAGCTCGAAGCCGAGGTCGCATCTCTGAAGAAGCCTTCAGAAGAGAAGAAGAAGATGAAGGCATTAAAGAGAAAGCTCAAGGATCTGGAGAAGGATTACGCGGATCTGGAGAAGGACTATGCAGATTTGGCGGTCAAGAAGCGGGAGTCCGATGATATGACGAAGTTGGGCTTTCAAGACGGCTTCTGTCTTGTTCGGCACCAAATTTTGCAGAAGTTCCCAGATTTTGACCTCTCCTTCCTGGAAGGCATGAACATCCGCAAGGAGCCTCGGTGGACTTGGTCCAAGATCGAGCACTTGAAACTGCCTCCTTCTCTCCCGGCGCCTAAGACTACAGACAAAAGCACAGAGGCTGGCAGTTCTCAAGACGCCGAGGTTCCTTAGTTTGTACTAGGGCCTTTTGTCTTCATTTTCTTCTTCTTTTTTGTAGTCTTTCAGCAACTTTCTTCTCTGTAAGCACTCTTTGGCTCAATAGATAAAAATTTGGCTAAGTATTTTTGCCAGATTCCTTTGTTTCCCACTGTCCCGAACATAATTCGCTCGAGAAACTTCGGAAAACCATACTTTTGCTTTCCTTTGTCCCAAACATATTCGGTCAAGAGACTTCGGAAAACCATACTCTTGCTTTCCTTTTTCCCGAACATATTCGCTCAAGAGACTTCGGAAAACCATACTCTTGCTTTCCTTTGTCCCGAACATATTCGCTCAAGAGACTTCGGAAAACCTACTTTTGCTTTCCTTGGCGATTGCTTTCGTGAGACTCTTGTTTTGTACTTCTTCAGAACTTTTTACTTAGACAAATTTGTCCAACTTGTGCAATACAACTTTCCCACCAAACTTTTTAGGCATAGAATTTTTTCAAGGCCTCTGAGTGCCAAGTGTTTTTTAATTCTATGCCTTCGGCATCGCCGAGCTTATAAACTCCTTTTTGTACTTCGGCAAGTACTAGGTAGGGTCCTTCCAAATTTTCCCGAAGTACCCCGTGGGACGGCTTTCGGGGTGCAAATTCAGCCTTTCGGAGAACGAGGTCTCCCTGCTTTATTCCCTTTGGCCTGGCACGTAGGTTTATGGCTGCTGCTACTCTTTGTTGGAAAGCCTTTCTTCTCAGCTCGGCTACTTCTCTGTGTTCGTCGACGAGGTCGAGCTTGGTTCTCAGGCCGAGGTCATTTCCTTTTTCATCGAACACTTGGACTCGTATTGACGGTTGTACTACCTCGACAGGGATGATGGCCTCTGTACCGAAGACGAGTGAAAAGGGCGTTTCCCCTGTGGCTCTTCGGGGTGTTGTTCGGTAACTCCATAACACGCTTTGGAGTTCTCCTGGCCATTTCCCTTTTGCTTCCCTCAGTCTCTTTTTCAGACCATCTTTTATGGTCCTGTTAGATACTTCCACCTGCCCATTACTTTGGGGGTGAGCTACTGGGGCGAAGTGCATTTTTGTCCCGAGGTCGCTAATGAACTCTTGGAATCCTTTGTCTGTGAACTAGGATCCATTGTCCGCTACGAGTACCCTCGGTATGCCAAATCTGCATACGATGTTTTTCCATACGAAGTTCTGCACTTCTTTTGCCGAGATAGTTGTTAGAGGTTCTGCCTCGACCCACTTAGAGAAATAGTCTACTGCTACTACGCAGAACTTTACGCCTCCAGGCGCCGTTGGAAGTGGCCCAATGAGATCTATGCCCCAAACTGCGAAGGGCCAAGGATAGTCTGCCGAAGTCACGAACTCCGAGGGTGTTCTTTGGATGTTCGCATGTCTCTGGCAACTACCACATTTCTGGATGAACTGCTTGGCGTCCTTTCTCAGGGTAGGCCAGAAGTATCCTTGGCGAAGTATCACTGCTGCCAGGGCGTCGGTTCCAATGTGCGAACCACAGGCACCTTCGTGAACTTCTTCGAGGATCATTTCAGTATCCTCTTCACTAACACACCTCTGTAGTGGATTTGCATATCCTTGCCGATATAGTTCTTCTCCAATTAAGAAGAAACGTCCGGAGCGCCTTCGCACTTTGGCGGCTTCGCTGGGGTCTTCGGGGAGTGTGTTGGTTGCGAGATACGTTTTGATTGGTTCTTTCCATCCTTTCCCCGAGGTCTCTATGCTTAACACCGCGATGCTGGGGTGGCTTAGCACTTCGGTGCAAGTTTTGGACTTCGCCAAATAGTCTGCCTCAGCATTTTCTCGTCGGGGTACGTTCTCAATTTTCACGACGTCGAACTCCCGAATAAGCTTTGTTACCAACTCATGGTATTTCGCCAAGGTCGGGTCTTTCGCGCCATAGTCCCCTGCCATTTGCCGAACCACCAGCTGGGAATCACTATGGGCTTTCAAGTTTCTCACGCCGATTTTTCTGGCCAGGCGTAATCCTGCTATGAGGGCCTCATACTCGGCCATATTGTTGGTGGCGTTGAAACTGAATTTGATGGCCTTCATTACTTCTAGGCCTTCGGGGCCTCTGATAATCACTCCAGCTCCCTGGTGTTCGGATCCTGAGGCCCCGTCAACATATAACGTCCATTCTGGCTCATCTTCGCCCGAAAACGAATGTCCCTCCTTGGTGTTTGGTACTTCGGCAATGAAGTCTGCCAAAGCTTGAGCTTTTATAGCTTTCCGGGGTTCATACATGATGTCGTCTTCGCCAAGCTCTATACACCACTTGGAAAGCCTTCCTGAGTGATTAACTTTCCTCATAACATCCCGTAGAGGCAGGGTACTTCGGACGATAATGGGATGAGCCTGAAAGTATGGCCGCAGCCTTCTCCCTGCAAGCACTAAGGCATATATAGCTTTTTGAAGCAAAGGGTACCTGACTTCGGCGCCATGCACGGACTTGCTGACATAGTAGACCGGCCATTGCTTTGGCCCTTCTTCTTTCATGAGGACCGAGCTCACAGCTTTTTCTGTGACGGCGAGGTATAATACGAGGGGCTCTTCCTCCCGAGGTTGCCGCAGGGTCGGCAGGCTGGCCAAGTAGACTTTGAGTTCTTCCCAGGCTTTTTGGCAATCTTTATCCCAAGGATGACCATTCCTTCCGATGTCACCTTCCATCTTTGCTGCCTTTGTGAGGACTTTGAAGAAGGGTCGGCACCTATCTCCGTACCTGGAAATAAACCTGCTCAAAGAGGTTATTCTTCCGGTGAGTCTTTGCACGTCTTTGACTGTGGCAGGAGTTCGGAATTCAAGCAGAGCCTTAATCTTCTCGGGGTTAGCATCGATGCCTCTTTCGGATACCATGTACCCAAGGAACTTTCCCGAGGTCACCCCGAAGATGCATTTCTCAGGATTAAGGCGGATCCCGAAGGCTCTGAGTTTTTGGAAGGTTTCCTCTAAATCTGCAACGTGGTAGCCAGGCAGTTTGCTTTTGACTATCATGTCATCAACATACACCTCCATGTTCCTCCCCATTTGGTCTTTGAAGACCTTGTTCATCAGCCTCTGGTAGGTGGCTCCTGCATTTTTGAGTCCGAAGGGCATCCTGATATAGCAATATGTTCCTCCCTCAGTGATGAAGGCAGTCTTCTCTTCATCTTCGGGGTCCATCCTTATCTGATGATACCCACTGAAAGCGTCCAGGAAACTTAGGAGCCCGTACTCGGCAGTTGAGTCTACCAGTTGGTCTATTGGCGGAAGAGGATATGAATCTTTCGGGCAAGCATCATTCAAATTTCTGAAGTCGATGCACATCCGGAGCTTACTACTTCCTTCTTTTGTGGCAATTACCACGTTGCTTAGCCATTCGGGGTAGTTTACCTCCCGGATAACGCTAGCGTCTATCAGATGCTGGACTTCGGTCTTGACGAAGTCACTTTTGTGAGCTGAGATGCTCCGTTTCTTTTGCCGAATAGGTTTTACTTCCGGACTCGCTTTGAGGCTATGCTGGATTACGCGAGGGTTTACCCCTGGCATGTTCTTCGGCGAGTAGGCGAACAGATCTTTATTTGCAAGCAGAAAAGATACAAGTTTTTCCTTGTCTCCTTCAGCCATGCTTTTCCCTATTCAGGTACTATGGCCTGGGACAAGCTCTACTTCTTCTGTTTCTGCTTTTGTGGGATCTTCTGCCTCGCCCCTTTCCAACTCTTTTGCTTCTACAGCATGTGCTAAGTTGCTTGCTGGAGCCTTTCGTGCTCTGACGAATACCTTTCTCACCTCGCTTTGATCAATGAAGATCTTTGCGTCTCCTTCTTTGGTGGCGAAGGTGACGGTCAAGTACTTTACATTAGGGCGAATGTGCAAATTTCCATATGTCTGTCTGCCGAGGATGGCGTTGTATGACGAAGGAACGTCCATGACTATGAATCTTGCCATGTTAGAGGCAAACAACTCAGTAGTTCCTTTCTCTGAAGTTCCTTTCATCATCAAGGGGAGGTCGATCCACCCGAGGACAGGTAGCTCAGATGGTCCTACGCCGAACATGGGTGAAGTAACAGCCTTGAGGTCACTCCTGGATACGCCCAAGCTTGGCAGCAAATGGGAGAACAAGACGTCTGCGTTTGACCCATCATCCAGCAGTACCCTCTTGACGTCCCAGTTTCCTATCCTCGCCATTATCAGCAATGGATCGTCATGGGGAAATACGATGGTGGAGCCATCCTCACGGGCCAATTTTTTCGTTGGGCTCTGATATTCCATCACCGCTATCTCTCTGGCCCTTCTTTTTCTTTCCGAGGATGGAAGTCCGGTTGTGATCGTCTGTATTACTCCTGCCGAAGGTGGAGGACGCCTTCTCGAACTTCGGTTCCTTCGCCTGTCTGAATCGTAATCCTCGTCATCGGGCTTTCCTTCTTCCTCTTTTTTCCCCTTTGGGGAAGGCATTCTCAAATAACGCCGAAGCTGGCCCTGCTTTATCAGTGATTCAATGTACTTTTTCAACTGAAAGCAGTCTTCGGTGTCATGACCATGATCACGGTGGAACTGACAGAACTTCTTCATGTTCCTTCTGTTGTCAGCAGTCATGCCCCTCGGTCGTTGGATTTGAGCCCCCTGTTTTTCCAACGCCATGAGGACGTTAGCCCTCGTGGTGCTCAGAGGCGTAAAGTTTTGGGGCTTCCTTCCTCCTACTCGCATTCTCTGAGGTCGGCCTAACTGTTCCGTTGGACACCGGGCTTGCTGGCTGGACCCTTCGCCACGAGCGTGAATATGGTCAGCCTTTGGTCCAATCATTCTTAGCTCTTCGACTGTCATATGTTGTTCAGCCCTTCGGTAGAATTCTCCCAGCGTGTCCGGGGGATCTTTGGAGAATTCATAAAACAAGTGCGAATCCCTCCGAAGGCCCCTCGTCATGGCGAAGATGCGGATTTCGGGACGAAAGTCCGGAACACTGAGGGCCTCTCTGTTGAACCTCTCGACATAGTCACGGATGGTCTCCCCGTTTCTTTGTGCTATCTCAAACATCTGGACGGGCATCTTCGCCGTCGGCTTGCTCCCAATGAACTGTTGGGTGAACGCTGTGGACAGCTCCTGGAACCCCCTGATGTTTCCGGGAGGCAGGGAATTGTACCAGGCAGTTGCTGGTCCTGCGAGGGTGACTTCAAAGCACTTGCAGAGTGTAGCATCATCAGCCCCGTGTAGCACCATCCTGCGTTTGTACTTTGTTAGGTGGGCCTGGGGATCAGTCCGACCCTCATAGGTCTCTAGCCGGGGTAGCCTGAAGTCACTTGGCATGGCCACCTCGACCACTGTTTGGGCGAAAGGAGTTTCATCTCCAGAGATGATTTCAGTTAGCCTGGCCCAAACAGGCTTGCGTGCCACCTGTTGTTCCACTCTCTCCAGTCTTGCCAAGACTTTCTCCAGGAGGAGCGTAGCACTGGGCCCCTCTTTCTGGTGCTTGGAGGTTATTGGGTAAAAGGACTGTTGCCGTCTCTTCGGTGAGCGACTTCGGTACCGAGGTGAGGGGGACCTTGCCTCTAGCGACAAACTTCTTCTGGATGGGACTTCGGGTCGTTCAGACCTCGCTCTCTCCGCCAGCTGTGCTCCGAGGGGCAAGTTATCTGTCGAGGACTCTTCCCCTGGCTTCCCACTTCCCGAGCTATGAAGGGTTGCCCTTGGGCTTTTCTCCCGAGGTCGTGCTGGTGAAGTGGGTTTTTGCGCCTGGGCTGGTTGCGGCCACCTTCGGTCTATCTGTTGTGTCATTTCAGCCACAACAGACCTCTGAAAGTCTCGCAAAAAACCCATGGTGATGACAAGAGGGCGTTCCTCTTCAAGCAATGAAGTCTCTGGGGGACTTTGTTCGGTAGCTGGTTGGGTCTCAGGCGCGGACGGGGACTTCGGGAGTCCTTTGTCCTTCGAACGCCGAGTTTCGACAACAGCTACCTGGGAGTAGGTTCCCACAGACGGTGCCAAATGATGCCCCAAAGCATCTTCGTTTGCTGTCATGTTGACAGGTGGAGAGACTTCCTGAGGAGGCGAGCGCCTGGAGCTCTGGTTTCCCAGCTGAGTGTGCCTGAAAAGCTCAAAGAAGAGGTTAGGAGGTCCCCGGTTTGCTTTTCCGGGGAGGACCCTCCGACGCCCAAGTCAGTTTTCTGAGTGAAAGTGGAGGAAGAACACTAAGGGATCAAGTGTCTTGCCTGTTTTGTGTTTTCTCAGAGGGAGGAAAATGCCCATCCCTTTGCCTAGTCCCATTTCCTAGTATTTATAGGAGTAGCTGGTCCATTCAGATCATGACACGTGTTCGGTCAGATTTGATCTGTACTTTTGGACCTAGGGGACAGGCAGCCGTTTGCAGCCTCCTTTAGCCCTGGACCCGGACAGGTTGTGTCAGGACTGGGGCGGCTGTGGCGTGTCAGTTCGCCGTTCTGATGTGACGTGTAGGGCTTGTGGGCGACATGTCAAAGGCTCCTTAAATGCTCATACCGTACTCCCGAGGTCCCCTGGGCGAGGTCGCCCTTCGGTGCGTGCACCCTCTTTGGATTCTATCCGTCCTTCGGTGCGAGCACCTCCTTCGGGATCTATCCCATAGTTCTGGGAGTTCCTTTGATGAACACCTTCTTCGGGACTCACACCCATAGTTAGGGGATTCCCTTGTTCAGGTGTTTCTTGTTCGGGGAAGATCCTCTTTGGGGCCTCTACCTTCGGGGAGATTCTTCCTTGCTTCAGAGAGATGGCTCTTTTACCCGAAGATGGTCAGTTTGGCCCCTCGATGGAGACGGTGTTGTCCTCGGAATTCCTGACGAGCTAACCGAAGTCTCGACCTCATAGTGTTTGACTTCGCACCTTCCGAGGTCAGTAAAAAGATCCTCTCTTGGGTGACGTCAGACTCCTCGGCCAATATTCTGGCATGGACTTACTATCGAGGAGGCAATAGCCTTTGGCTATCACCTATTAGGTCGCACACATAGAGCTATTTGGATCATTAGAGTGCATGGGCTAATTATTTGGGTTATGGTTTCACTTTAATTTCGTATTAATAATGGGCCAAGGAGTTGAGCCATTATTAAGCCCGAAATTAAATCCTAATTGGATTAGGGCTTTGAAACCCATTAGGCCTGGAAGTTGAGTCTCACTATAAATACAACTTTTAAGTGAGAAATTCGCAGGTCTCCTTGCCCTAGCCTCCCAAAAGGACAGCCGCACTCTTCTCTTGCAATTCCTTGGAGGACGCAAGCTAGCACTGCGAGCGCAAGAGAAACGCATCTGCCGGGACGTGGTGGAAGCGTGGTGATCCCGAGAGGCTCGTGTGGATACCATAGAGAGCCTGAACACGTCAACTGTTCAGGTTTTGTGATTCGACTCTACAGTTGAATGAGAGATCTCAACCGAAAATTAGGTATGAAATTTTCGAACACCCGGTTTACCCCATTTCACTTGGATCCTGGAGGGTTTCGGTTAAATTCCGCTGCGCTGTTTGGCTCCCGAAACCCAACAGATGAGGCACCATTCACCCGAGCGGTGGTCGAAGCACCCATGCCAAGTGACTTTTGAGTGCCTCGTTTGGAAACTCACGATGGGCGAAGCGACCCCCAGGCTCACCTGACCAAATATAGGCGTAGCATGGTCCTACATGGTGCTGATGATGCCACGCTGTGCAAGTGTTTCGAGGCCACTCTCGCCGGACCAACCACGGCATGGTACAACTTGTTGGCACCGGGAACCACCGCCCGCTGACCGGCCAGCGGGACCGCCGTATGCGATGCACCACATAAATAAAACTTGGTTAATCAACACGCGAAAATTGGCATGCATCTTTGTTGAATGAGATTTGACATGATATGCTGATTGGTGTTTGAAGCATGGTGCATGGTTATAGCCCTTGATTGGTTGTACTTGTAAATACGGCCTGCAAGTCGTGCCTTTTCTTATCACTCTCATTGTACATTCTCTTCTCACCTTACTCCCCTCGAATGTAACTCGAGGTTTCTATTATTGATGTAATGGTGCATTATGGGCTCATCCAAGGTGGTATGTCCAAGGATCATGCAAGGAGGTATGTCCAAGGAGGTGACAACAAAAGGGCAGCCAAGAAAGGAAGAGAAGGAGCTTGTGAAGACTCTTTTCTTTTCTTAGGCTTTTATGATATTCTCATTGGCTTGAGAATATCGCATAGTTTGGGCTATAACCATGTCACATCTATTTCTTGTAAGCATGAGATGCATGTTTTATATTTGTATGTGATGCATGTATAAAACAACCGGAGATAACAAATTGGTGAGATCAAAAGATAAAATCCCTCAAACAAATATTAAGTCATTAAATGTGATGCCTTCCAAATGTTGGCACTCGTCAAGACTTTGATCAACATTAGGTGGGTTTGCCAAAGCAAAGCACCTATGTTCATCTTGGTAAGGCGCGATAGGATAATAGTGATATCCAAACTGCTGACTTTGGGTTCGACTTAACTAAGTCACCCTAATAGGATTAGGGACTTAGAGGCATAGAGTTGGGCTTAAGTTCATGAGATGAGCTTGGACAAGTGTTGTTCACCCAACTATCCAAGAGTTGCATAAGATGAAATTAGCAAGGAGTTGCCTACCTAAATAGCTGTAACTTGAGAGAAAAACCAAAGCTGACTCATGTTGTGGTCAAATATGGATCTTGGCCCACTAGAATACCTTAGCGCCGAGGTGTTCCGAAATAATATCGAGGGTTATTATTTTAAGGAAAATAGTGGGAGTATCGTTTAATAAAAGTCCTTATTAAATGAATTAAAATACATGACTCTTACACTGCATATTTACTGTTGTAGATAACCATGGCACAAAACACATCGACACTTTCGTTGCGATCGATCCTTGAGAAGGAAAAAATGAATGGGACCAACTTTCTCAAATGGTACCGAAACTTGAGGATAGTCCTCAAACAAGAGAGAAAAGCATATGTCCTAGAGCAGCCCATTCCGAATGAGCCTGCTGCCACTGCTCCAAGAGCTGAAAGGGATGCTCACAAGAGGCATTCTGATGATGCTTTGGATGTTGCATGCCTCATGCTTATTACCATGGAATCTGAGCTTCAGAAGCAACATGAGAACATGGGGGCGTTCGATATGATCGAACATCTCAAAATGCTTTTCCAAGAGCAAGCTAGGCATGAGAGGTTTGAGACCTCTAAGGCATTGTTTCAGTGCAAGATGTCTGAGGGAAGTCCTGTGGGTCCTCATGTGCTCAAGATGATTGGGTACATTGAGAATCTTAAGAATTTGGGATTTGCTCTTTAGAAAGAGTTGGTTATTGATGTAGTCTTGCAATCGTTGCCTGAAAGCTACAGTCAGTTCGTCATGAACTATAACATGAACGACCTTGACAAATCCCTCCCTGAATTGCTCAACATGTTGAGAACTGCTGAGCAAAACCTTAAGAAGGCTAAGCCCATTTTGATGGTTCAAAAGGGCAAGGGAAAAGGAAAAGCCAACAAGAAGAAGGATAAAGCTAATGGAATGTTCAATGCTAGTTCTTCTTCAGCTGCACTGAAACCGAAGGGTGGTGTGGGAAAGGAAGGGGAGTGCTTCCATTGTAAGCAACCTGGACACTGGAAGCGCAACTGTAAGCTCTATCTTGAAGAACTTGCTAAGGAAAAAGGAAGTAAGACTTCCACTTCAGGTATTTTTGTTATAGAGGCTAACTTTTCTACTTCCTCATCTTGGGTATTGGATACTGGATGTGGATCTCACATTTGTGCAAATGTGCAGGATCGAAGTAGAAGTAGAAGATTGGCCCGAGGTGAAGTGGACCTACGTGTTGGAAATGGAGCAAGGGTTGCTGCCTTAGCCGTAGGGACTTATGTTCTCACTTTACCTAGTGGATTAGTTTTAGAATTAGACAACTGCTACTTTGTGCCTACTATTAGTAGAAATTTGATTTCTGTTTCTTGTTTGGACAAGAAAGGTTTTTCATTTATAATAAAGGACAAATGTTGTTCTATTTATTTGAAGGAAATCTTTTATGGTAGTGCTCAACTTAGCAATGGGTTGTATGTTCTAGACCTTGAAGATCCAATCTATAATGTGAATACCAAGAAGGTCAGATTAAATGATTCAAACTCGACCTATCTCTGGCACTGTCGCTTGGGCCATATAAATGAGACCCGCATATCCAAGCTCCATAAGGATAGACTCTTGGACTCATTTGATTTTGAATCATATGAGACATGTGAGTCATATTTGTTGGGCAATATGACCAAAGCCCCATTCACAGGGCAAAGTGAAAGGCCTAATGACTTACTAGGACTCATACATAGTGATGTATGTGGCCCTATGTCTACACAAACTAGAGGAGGTTTCCAGTACTTCATTACTTTCACTGATGACTTCAGCAGATATGGCTATGTGTATCTTATGAGACACAAGTCAGAATCCTTTGAAAAGTTCAAAGAATTCAAGAATGAAGTAGAGAATCAACTCGGGAAGAGTATCAAAGTGCTTCGATCAGATCGAGGTGGAGAGTACTTGGATCGAGAATTCCTTGACTATCTGAAGGAGTGTGGTATAGTATCACAACTCACTCCACCAGGTACACCTCAATGGAATGGTGTTTCTGAAAGGAGAAATCGAACTCAGTTAGACATGGTTCGCTCTATGATGAGTCAAGCTGACCTTCCAAACTCCTTTTGGGGACATGCTCTAGAGACGGCCGCTTTTACACTAAACCGAGTTCCATCTAAATCGGTTCAAAAGACACCATATGAGATATGGAGTGGGAGGCGTCCTAATTTGTCTTTTATGAAGATTTGGGGCTGTGACGCTTATGTAAAACGTCAATCCTCTAACAAACTAGGGCCCAAATCTCAAAAATGTCTTTTTGTTGGGTATCCCAAAGAAACAAAGGGTTACTATTTTTACAATCCCTCTGAGCAAAAAGTGTTTGTTGCTCGAACTGGTGTTTTTTTGGAGAAAGAGTTTATCTCGAAAGGAACTAGTGGGAGGAAAGTAGAACTTGAAGAAATTCAAGAACAACAAGGAGACATCGAACCTGAAATGGAACCTGAACAGACACCACAAGATGTTGTGGTTCAAGAGTCTGTTCCTGTAGCACAAAGCCCACGTAGGACTGGTAGGATTCGGCGTGAGCCCGAGAGATATGGATTTCTCGTGACTCACACCGGTGATGTGATGCTCATGGATCAAGATGAGCCCACAACCTACCAACAAGCTATGTCGGGGCCTGACTCTGAGAAGTGGCTAGTGGCCATGAAATCCGAGATGGAATCCATGTATGAAAACCAAGTATGGACTTTGGTTGACCCACCTGAAGGGGTAAAACCCATAGGGTGCAAATGGGTTTTCAAGAAGAAAATTGACATGGATGGTAATGTGATTACCTTTAAGGGACGATTGGTCGCAAAAGGTTTCAAGCAAATTCATGGTATTGACTATGATGAAACTTTTTCACCAGTTGCTATGCTTAAATCCATCCGAATTTTGTTTGCTATTGCTGCACACTATGATTATGAGATATGGCAATTGGATGTCAAAACTGCATTCCTAAATGGAAAGCTACTTGAGGATGTGTACATGACACAACCTGAGGGTTTTGTCACTCCTGGGAATGCCAATAAAGTGTGCAAATTGCAAAGGTCCATTTATGGACTGAAGCAAGCTTCTCGAAGTTGGAATCTTCGTTTTGATGATGCAATCAAAGAGTTTGGTTTTATCAAAAATGAAGATGAACCTTGTGTCTACAAGAACGTTAGTGGGAGCGCTATTGCCTTCTTGGTGTTGTATGTAGATGACATACTACTCATCGGGAATGACATTCCTAAGCTACAGTCTGTGAAGACTTGGCTAGGGAAATGTTTCTCTATGAAGGACTTGGGTGAAGCAGCCTATGTGTTAGGCATCAGGATCTATAGAGATAGATCTAGAAAGCTTCTTGGCCTAAGTCAAAGTACATATATTGACAAGGTGCTAAAGAGGTTTAGCATGCAAGATTCCAAGAAAGGATTCTTGCCCATGTCACATGGTATCACTCTTTCTAGATCTCAGTGTCCGAGTACAACCGAGGAGAGAGAGCGCATGAGTAAGATTCCATATGCCTCAGCAATTGGATCTATCATGTATGCCATGATATGTACTCGTCCCGATGTCTCATATGCTTTGAGCATGACGAGTAGGTACCAATCGAACCCCGGTGAAAGTCACTGGACAGCTGTTAAGAACATCCTTAAGTACTTACGAAGGACTAAGGATGCATTCTTGATCTTTGGAGGTGAAGATCAGCTCGTTGTAAGGGGTTACACCGATGCAAGCTTCCAGTCCGATAAGGATGATTTTAGATCGCAATCTGGTTATGTGTTTTGTATTGGTGGTGGTGCTGTGAGCTGGAAGAGTTCAAAGCAAGAGACAGTAGCTGACTCTACAACAGAATCTGAGTACATTGCCGCCTCTGATGCTGCGAAGGAGGCAGTTTGGATCAAGAAGTTCATCACTGAACTTGGAGTGGTTCCAAGCATTGTTGACCCGATAGAGCTCTATTGTGACAACAATGGAGCAATCGCACAGGCTAAGGAACCTCGACCTCACCAGCGATCCAAACACATACTTCGACGCTATCATCTCATCAGGGAGATCATCGAGAGGGGTGATGTAAGGATATGCAGGACTTTGACAGACAGCAACATTGCTGATCCACTGACAAAGCCCCTTACGCAGCAGAAGCATGATAGCCATTCTAGGTCCATCGATATTAGATACATGGATGATTGGCTTTTAGTGCAAGTGGGAGATTGTTAGTGTTGTGCCCAAAAAGCCAATCATGAGATGATTGTATTTTTGCACATTGAGTCATGATATTTTATTGAGGCATTAATCCAGCAATTTTGTTTGTTGTTTTGTTTCTGCGTAACGTAATAAACATAATTGTAACCCTAGAATTATGATATTCTTAAACGTCCCTAGTCTAGTATTATTGTGGAGCGGGTTGCAATAATACATAATGACTAGCATATGTGGAGACTAACATGAGATATGTAGTCTACATATGGGTACAAGTTGGAGAACCTGTGTACTAGACCGACCCACCATGAGAACACTTCATGGATCGTTATATGAGTGTCATAAGTGATTCTCATAGTGATCATGGTATATGTAGTCCTTCGACCTAAGATCAGCAAGGTTCCTTACATGTGAGTCACATACTTTGATACTTTCCTTTGTTGCTCGTAACTGAGTGAACTTGAAGGAGGTCATTGGGTATGTCACATATCATGCGGAGGGATTTGTATGATCAAGATGGGATTTGTCCCTCCTATGTAACGGGAGTGATATCTTTGGGCCCCTTGATAGAGTGAGACTTAGAAAATGCATGGCCATGCTCCGATGAGTTGATATATGATATCAATGTCGTCAGTTTAAGTTGGTCTACTCGGTAATCAAGAAACCAAAGATTGGGCTATACGAGAGTGACACATTCCATGTCTTGTGCTTAGTCTTGATATCTTGGACAAAGGGACAATGGCATATATCGGTGATGATCATAAAGGTTTAGTCGATTCACCGACAATCTTGTCACTTGGGTAGCAATGATGTGTTGCTAGACACCGCTCATTGCTTATGATCATAAATGTGATTTATGATCATTGCCAACATGGCAAGAGCCTATTGGGTCGCACACGTAGAGCTATTTGGATCATTAGAGTGCATGGGCTAATTATTTGGGTTATGGTTTCACTTTCATTTCGTATTAATAACGGGCCAAGGAGTTGAGCCATTATTAAGCCCAAAATTAAATCCTAATTGGATTAGGGCTTTAAAACCCATTAGGCCTGGAAGTTGAGTCTCACTATAAATACAAGTTTTAAGTGAGAAATTCGCAGGTCTCCTTGCCCTAGCCTCCCAAAAGGACAGCCGCACTCTTCTCTTGCAATTCCTTGGAGGACGCAAGCTAGCACTGCGAGCGCAAGAGAAACGCATCTGCCGGGACGTGGTGGAAGCGTGGTGATCCCGAGCGGCTCGTGTAGATACCATAGAGAGCCTGAACACGTCAACTGTTCAGGTTTTGTGATTCGACTCTACAGTTGAGTGAGAGATCTCAACCGAAAATTAGGTATGAAATTTTCGAACACCCGGTTTACCCCGTTTCACTTGGATCCTGGAGGGTTTCGGTTAAATTCCGCTGCGCTGTTTGGCTCCCGAAACCCAATAGATGAGGCACCATTCACCCGAGCGGTGGTCGAAGCACCCATGCCAAGTCACTTTCGAGTGCCTCGTTTGGAAACTCACGATGGGCGAAGCGACCCCCAGGCTCACCTGACCAAATATAGGCGTAGCATGGTCCTACACGGTGCTGATGATGCCACGCTGTGCAAGTGTTTTGAGGTCACTCTCGCCGGACCAACCACGGCATGGTACAACTTGTTGGCACCGGGAACCATTATGGAATTCCAAGAGCTGTCCACAGCCTTCACACAGCAGTTCATGGGGAGCAGGCCGACGGCGAAGATGCCGGTTCAAGTGTTCGACATAGCACAGAAAAATGGAGAGACCATACGTGACTATGTCAAAAGGTTTAACCGGGAAGCATTGAGTGTTCTGGACTTCAGGCCGAAAATACGCATCCTTGCCATGACGCGAGAACTTCGGAGAGATTCCTAGCTGTTCTATGAATTCTCCAAGGACCCTCCGGACACCCTCGGCAAATTTTATCGGAGGGCCGAACAGCACATGACAGCCGAAGAGCTGAGGATGGGAGGACCAAAGCCAAATCACAACCGTGCCGATGGGTCGAGCCAACAAAATCGCTACCTAACCGAACTGGGGGGACGACCTTTGAAGTCCAGAGGGAAAAGAGCGTTAACCTTTACCCCTCTGAACACTACAAGGGCGAACATACTCATGGCCATGGAATGGAAAGGAACCCAGATCCAGCGACCAAAGGCCATGACCTCGGACAACAAAAAGAACATGAAGAAGTTCTGTCAGTTCCACCGGGACCATGGGCACAATACCGAAGATTGCTTTCAATTAAGGAAGTACATAGAGTCCCTAATAAAGCAAGGACAACTCCAGTGATACCTGCGAATGCCCTCCCCGAGGGCAAGAAGAGAAGAGGACGGAAAAGGAGACGACGAGGAGCATGACTCCGATAGACGCCAAAACCAAAGCCCCAAAAGGCGTCCACCACCTCCAGCAGGAGTGATACAAATGATCACTACAGGCCTGCCATCAGCAGAAAGGAAAAGAAAAGCCAGGGAGATTTCGGTAATGGAATATGGGAACCCTTCTAAGAAGATAGTTTGGAAGGACGGGTCCGCCGTTATGTTCCCTCACGATGATCCACTGCTGATTATGGCAAGAGTAGGAAACTGGAAATAAAAAGGGTGCTCCTGGATGACATTTCCAATGCTGATGTCTTATTCTCCCACCTTCTGCCGAGTTTGGGTATCTCAAGAAGTGAGCTCAATCCCGTCACTTCCCAGACCTTTAGAGTAGGACCATCCAAACTCCCCATCCTCGGCTGGATTGATCTTCCCGTGATGCTGAAAAGAACGTCAATAAATAATAAAGATGAGCTATTCACCTCCACAATGGCAAGGTTCATCGTCATAGATGTTCCTTCATCGTACAATGCCATCCTAAGAAGGCAAACACAAGGAACCTTCACATCCACCCAGATGTAAAGTACTTAACTATCACCTTCGCCACCAAGGATGGAGATGCGGAGATCTTGATTGACCAAGGGGAAGTGTGGAAGGTGTTTGTCAAGGCGAGGAAGGCCCGATGATGAACTGTGTCCAAACTATAGAAGGAAAGGTCACACCTGAAGGAAAGTCAAAGGGAGAAGGAACAGAAGATTCTAAAAAAATTAAAATGGAAGATATAGAACTTGTCCCAAGCCGAAATACCCGAGTAGGGAAAAAACTGGCCGAAGGTGACAAAGAAAAGCTTGTATCTTTCCTGCTGATGAATAAAGGTCTGTTTGCCTACTCGCCGAAGGACATGCCTGGGGTAGACCCTCGCATAATTCAGCATAGCCTTAAAATAAAGCCAGAGGCAAAGCCTGTGTGCTAGAAAAAGGGAAGTCTCTCGGCACACAAAAACAACTTTGTCAAAACCGAAGTCCAGCATTTGCTAGATGCAAGCATAATCAGGGAAGTCAAATACCCTTAGTGGCTCAGTAACGTGGTTATCGCCACAAAAGAGGGGAGCCAAAAGCTCCAAATGTGCATCGACTTCTGAAACGTGAATGATGCTTGCCCTAAAGATTCATATCCTCTGCCGCCAATAGATCAGCTGGTAGACTCAACCACTGAGTATGGTCTCCTAAGTTTCCTGGATGCCTTCAGCGGGTACCACCAAATTAGGATGGATCCCGAAGACGAGGAAAAAACCACCTTCATCACCGAGGTCAGTACATATTGTTATATCAAAATGCCCATTGGGCTTAAAAATGCAAGAGCCACCTACCAGAGGCTAATGAACAGGGTCTTTAGCGACCAAATAGGGGGGAACATGGAAGTCAACATCGATGATATGATAGTCAAAAGCAATAAGCCTATCAGCCACATCGCAGATTTGGAGGAAACGTTCCACCATATGAGAACCTTCGGAATTCCCCTTAACCACGAAAAGTGCGTCTTCGGCGTAAACGCGGGTAAGTTCCTCCGGTTTATGGTGTCAGAAAGAGGCATCAACGCCAATCCGAAAAAGGTCAAATAACTGCTGGGATTCCAAACTCCTACCATGACAAAAGATGTTCAAAGGCTTACAGGGAGAATAACGTCCCTTAGGAGATTTATATCCAGGTACGGAGATCGCTGCCGACCATTCTTTAAAGTCCTTACCAAAGTAGCAAAAAATGGTGGCGACCTCGGTAGCAATCCTTGGAACGAAGATTGTCGGAGGGCCTGGGAAGAGCTTAAGGTCTACCTGACCCGTTTACCAACACTTCGACAGCCGCAAGATGGGGAACCCCTTATACTGTACCTCACTGTCTCCGAAAAAGCAT
Organism: Aquilaria yunnanensis; assembly: GCA_039654915.1. Lineage (NCBI taxonomy): Eukaryota > Viridiplantae > Streptophyta > Magnoliopsida > Malvales > Thymelaeaceae > Aquilaria > Aquilaria yunnanensis. The sequence goes on from CM077595.1 coordinate 46,682,539, forward strand.
TAAGTTCAGTGCTTGTGAAGGAGGAGGGGGTGGAACAATGGCTAGTATATTACGTGAGCAAATCGTTGCATCGCGCCAAAATCAGGTATCCCTTATTACAAAAAGCTATTTGTGCTTTGCTACTTGCGAGTTGAAGGTTGCGCCCGTACTTCCAAGGTCACCCTGTTATCGTCCGAAGTAACTTACCCCTTCGGGACGTCATGAAAAGGGTAGACCATTCGGGGAGGCTTTCCAAGTGGTGCGTAGAGCTCAGTGAGTATGACATCACTTATGAACCAAGGAAAGTAATAAAAGCTCAGGTTTAGTGGACATCATTGCCGAAGTACCAGTTGCCGAAAGTGAACAATCAAACCTTGGCAATATTAGCCAAAGTGGACCCTGTTTGTGGACGGAGCGTCCGGTTCCAAACATCAAGAAGCCGAAGTAATTATTCACGGTCCCGAAGGCATGGAAGTCATGGAAGCCATCAAATTCGGGTTTCACGTCACTAACAATGTGGCCGAATACGAAGCCCTCATAGCAGGATTACGCCTGGCCAAAAGAATTGGCATAAGGAACCTGAAGGCCCACAGTGATTCCCAACTAGTGGTCCGGCAGATGGCAGGGGACTATACCGCGAAGGATCCAACTTTGGTGAAATATTATGAACTCGTTTCAAACCTCGTACAAGAGTTTGATGCGGTACGCATTGAAAATCTGCCTCACCGAGACAATGCCGAAGCTGACAGCTTGGCCAAATCAAAAAGATTCACCGAAGTGTTGAGCCACCCAAGCATTGTGGTAATGAGCATCGCAACCTTGGAAAAAGGGTGGAAAACCCCTATACAGAGGTATCTCACAACCTCGGAGCTTCCCAACGAACCTCACGAAGCAGCAAAAGTGTGAAAATGTTTCGGACGATATTTCCTGATTGGGGAAGAACTGTACAGACAGGGGTATGCAAGTCCATTGCAGAGGTGTCTCAGCAAAAATGATATTGAGAAAATTCTTGAATAAGTGCACGAGGGGATTTGCATGTTAGTGTTGTGCCCAAAAGCCAATCATGAGATGATTGTATTTTTTGCACATTGAGTCATGATATTTTATTAAGGTATTAATCCAGCAATTATGTTTATTGTTTTGTTTCTGCGTAACTTAACAAACATAATTGCAACCCTAGAATAATGATATTCTTAAACGTCCCTCGTCTAGTATTATTGTGGAGCGGGTTGCAATAATACATAACGACTAGCATATGTGGAGACTAATATGAGATATGTAGTCTACATATGGGTACAAGTTGGAGAACTTCTATACTCGACCGACCCACCATGAGAACACTACATGGATCGTTATATGAGTGTCATAAGTGATTCTCATAGTGATCATGGTATATGTAGTCCTTCGACCTAAGATCATCAAGGATCCCTACATGTGAGTCACATACTTTGATACTTTCCTTTGTTGCTCATAACTGAGTGAACTTGAAGGAGGTCATTGGGTATGTCACATATCATACGGAGGGATTTGTATGATCAAGATGGGATTTGTCCCTCCTATGTAAAGGGAGTGATATCTTCGGGCCCCTTGATAGAGTGAAACTTAGAAAAATGCATGGCCATGCTGAGATGAGTTGATATACGATATTAATGTCATCAATTTAAGTTGGTCTACTCGGTAATCAAGAAACCAAAGATTGGGCTATACAAGAGTGACACATTCCATGTCTCGTGCTTAGTCTTGATATCTTGGACAAAGGGGCAATGGCATATATCGGTGATGATCATAAAGGTTTAGTCAAATCATCGACAATCTTGTCACTTGGGTAGCAATGATGTGTTGCTAGACACCGCTCATTGCTTATGATCATAAATGTGATTTATGATCATTTCCAATGTGGTAAGAGCCTATTGGGTCGCACACATAGAGCTATTTGGATCATTAGAGTGCATGGGCTAATAATTTGGGTTTTGGTTTCACAATAATTTTGTATTAATAATGGGCCCAATAGTTGAGCCATTATTAAGCCCGAAATTAAAGCCTAATTGGATTAGGGCTTTGGAACGTATTAGGCCTGGAAGTTGAGTCTCACTATAAATACAACTTCTAGTGAGAAATTCGCAGGTCTCCTTGCCCTAGCCTCCCAAAAGGACAGCCGCACTCTTCTCTTGCAATTCCTTGGAGGACACAAGCTAGCACTGCGAGCGCAAGAGAAACGCATCTACCGATACATGGTGGAAGCGTGGTGATCCCGAGAGGCTCGTGTGGATACCATAGAGAGCCTGAACACGTCAACTGTTTAGGTTTTGTGATTCGACTCTACAGTTGAGTGAGAGATCTCAACCGAAAATTAGGTATCAAATTTTTGAACACCCGGTTTACCCCGTTTTACTTATATCCTGGAGAGTTTCGATTAAATTCCGCTGCACTGTTTGGCTCCCAAAACCCATCACTGCGGTTCCCGTGTTGGAACTGATGCCTTGGCAGGAGTAGTACTCCGCCAAGGATATTTTTCGCCCACCTTGAGAAAGGACGCAAGGCAGTTTGTCCGAAAGTGTGACAGCTGCCAAAGACACACCACCGTCCAAAGGTTGCCCTCGAAATTAATAACCTCGGCTGACTACCCTCTATCCCTTCGCAGTCTGGGGTATTGATCTCATCGGGCCATTGGCGACAGCACCCAAAAGAGTGAAGTTCTGTGTGGTTGCAGTAGATTGCTTCACTAAATGGGTTGAGGCAGAGCCCCTGGCAACCATTACCACGACGGAAATAAAAAAGTTCGTCTGGAAAAGCATCATATGCAGATTCGGCATACGGAGGGTGATAGTAGCTGATAATGGTTCCCAATTTGTTGATAAGGGATTCCAAGAATTCATCACCGACCTCGGAATAAAGATGCACTTCGCTCCGATAGCTCACCCCCAGAGCAACGGACAAATAGAGGTGACCAACAGGACCGAAAAAGATGGTCTAAAAAAAAGATTTAGAGAAGCAAACGGAAAATGGCCAAGAGAACTTCCTAGTGTACTATGGAGCTATCGGACAACACCCCGAAGAGCAACGGGCAAGACACCTTTCTCTCTCGCCTTCGGTACGGAGGCCATTATTCCTGCTGAGGTTGTGCAGACATCAGTGAGAATACAAGTGTTCGGTAAAGAAGAAAATGACCTTGGGTTGAGAACCAAGCTCGACCTAATTGACGAACACAGAGAAGTTGCCGAACTTAGAAGGAAAGCCTTTCAGCAAAGGGTGGCCTCGACCATGAATATGTGTGTCAGGCAAAAGGGAATAAGGAATGGAGACCTCATCCACCAAAAGGCCGAATTTGAGCCCGAAAACCATCTCACGAGGCATTTCGGTCAAACTGGGAAGGGCCTTATTTAGTGCTCGATGAAGTTCAAAAAGGAGTCTACAAGGTGGGCGATACCGAAGGTGGAGAATTGAAAAATACATGGCATTCGGATGACTTGAAAAGATTCTATGCTTAGAATTTTGGTGTAAAAAATTGTACAAGTCAGAAAAGGTTTTTAAGTACAAAAATTTCTTTCCACCAAAGAGGTTCTCGCTGAACACAGCTCAAGCAGGTTCTTACGAGGGTCACGAGCCCCTTCCGAAGATGATTGAGTCATTTTCCCATCAATAAAGTCTGCCAAATACAGCCACCAAACGCAGGCAAAAATTTGCTTAAGGGAATCCCTCAGAGATGATTCTTTTTTTTGAAGATGATTGGCGCAATGAGTGAAACATGGTTTTCTGAAGTCCCTTAACCAAACGTGGTCGGGACAACTAGAAACGAAAGTTATCGCTCAAAAGACTTAGCCAAATTTCATAAAGGAAAAAAGAAATTCCATTGAAGAAGGCCTTATTAGAAGGAGAAAGTTACAAGAATAAAAATAAAAAGGAAAAGAAGAAGACAAAAGCCCTAAAAAATCTAAGGGACCCCGGCATCGTAAGAAGTTCCTGTTCCCGCGTCTTTTGCCACCACCTTCGGTGCCGGAGGAGGGGCAAAAGGCAGGTTGAGGAACTCGACCTTAGACCACATCCAGCGAGGACCCTCGGGAATATCCAGGGCAGCAAGAAAGGAGAGGTCTAGATCTGGGTACTTCGCCCGAACTTGGTGGCGAGCCAGGCAGAAGCCGTTCTGAAAGGCAACCTTGGTGCCTTGTCTTTCTCAATGGACAAGTTCTCCGCCTCATTGCTCAGATCAGCGACCTTCCTCTACAGGGTCCTCACCTTCTTCTTGCTCTTTGTATCTTTCTTCAGTGCCCCGACCTCACTCTGAAGTTCGGCATTTTCAGCAAGGGCCTTCGCCAGGAGAGCAGAATCTTCCTCCTTCTCCTTTTGAAGGGTCTCGTTGGCCGAAGTCAAGGTCATGACCTGTTCACCGAGGTCAGACATCTTCTTGGAAAAATCCTTCATGAGGTCCTCCTGGCCCTTTAAGAATTCCTCCTGAAGATTGCCAACCTCCTCATTGGCAATATGGCTCAACTCGGCGTTCATCATGACCGAGTTGGCACAAAAGACCTTGGCCTTCCCCAATTTATCTTCGGCCCAAGCCCGGACCGAAGATTGCTTCGCTGCCCAAGCCCGAAGGAATCCAGTATACCCCAGGAGCTGTAAAAAAGGAAAAGGTACTTAGTCAAATATGCATGAGGAAAGCTAAACACTTAGAAAGTTGGGAAGGGAGAAAAATTGAAGAGGCCCGAGGGACTACCTGAGCAGCGTGCTTGGAAATTTTAGTGGCATGGGTGTCCTCGTTAGCCCACTCCTCGGTGACTTCCTTGAAGGAAGCCTGAGTGAGCACGCCCCTCACCATCTGAGGAGCCATCTCTCGGCAATCAGCGGGGAACAAATTCATGTCCTCTGTGAATGACCAGAATGGCTCCCTGGGAACCTTATCCTTTGGGATGTGGGAATCCCAAAGAGCCCGCCTTCGGGCATGTTCCACTGCCCAGGTTGAAGGCACCAGCTCCTCTGCAAAAAAACAAAGGAAAAGTCTCATGAGGAAAGCATTCCTTAGTCATGTATCTACGAGATTAAGTGAAAAAAATGTAAGGAGCAAACCTAGCAGAACTTCAGCAATGTTGTCGTCGGAGTCTCGCACCTCCTCTACATCGACAGAGACATGCTTGCCCTTGCTCTTTCGGCGCTTCTCGAGTTCTTCTGCAACACGGTCTGCCGCCAAAGAGCCTAAAATGTCTGTCAATATAGCGGGGCTCTGAGAAGCAGTACTAATGGCCTCGGCGGAAGGATCGGCGGGAGTTTCAGGCTTCTCGGTCAAAGTTTCAGGCTCCTCACCGACCTTGGTGGCGTCCTTCGGGGGAGGGGGAAGGAGGTTCTTCTTCTTCTTCTTAGCCGAAGATGGCCCACTCCCCGAAGTCTTCTGCCTCTTGAGGGTGCCCTTCTTTGTCCGATCGTCCTCCTCAGCTTGATTGAGGAAGAGGGATTTGTAGAAGGCCGCTGACTGATTGCCCATTTCTGGAAAAGGAGGAAAATATCGGTGTAAGTATAGGCGAATACTTATACTAAAAATTCTGAAAGAAACTTACCTTTGTAAAGGGCTTCATAGGTGAGCTCCCTCCGAAGGAGCATCACCAGCCAAGACTTCTTTCTGTCGGTGGCAGGAGCTGGCGTGGCGAGGTTCGTCTTGTGCTCCTTAATAACCCCTAGCTCCCGAAGGACCTCCTCGGTCATAAACTGCCATCTGATGGGGAAGGGGGAGCGTGGAGGGACCTCGGGATCCCAGTCGGTGACAGCCCGAATACGGCTGTCGAGGTCCACAAACCTCGCTGCCAACTCAGGAGTTAGTAGCTTTTTGGGGTCCCCGACATCCGTCTCCAGCTTGCCCCGAGCCCACTTAGTCGGCATGTACGACCAAGCCTCCTCGACCTTTAGGAAAAGAATTTCTTTTGCCACCCTCGCCAACTATCTTTAGTGTCGAAGGTGAACATATGTTTCTTGCTCCCAGATCACCGAGGTGGCATGAAATAAAAGCCACCATTCGGGACCGGATAGAGCTTGTAGTACTGCATGAACAAAATGAAATAGGGCTCTATTTTGAAGGCCCCACACATGTAGAGAAAGGCATTAAAATAACAATATGAATTAGGAGGAAGTTGATTCATGGCTATGCCATGGAATTGGCAAAAGTCGCAAATCATCTAGTGAGGAGGAAACCGTAGTCCGGCCTTCAATTGCGCACGAAAAGCTGTAATCTCATCCTTCCTATTCATAAAACTAAAATGCCCTAGATGGGGTAATCTGGTGGTGGCGTAAGAAGGGAGGAAGAACTTGGTTGTCCACTTCGTTAGTTTTTTCTGGAGTGGAGCAACAAGGGTGAGACATGAGAGGCATCCAGCTTTCTGGAATAGGGTCGACAGACGCAATAAGGGTAGGAGAAGACATGTTCGGGAAAGGAGAAAGAAGGATTTTGGAAAAGAGCAAAGGGACTTCGGGATAGGTAAAAATGACTTCAGAAAGCTAAAAAAGAAACTCACCAAAGGTCTTGCCGAAATCTGGATTAGAAGACGTCGTCATAAGTGGTGGGCAGAAATCACTCAGCCGCTAGCACCGCCGCAAAAAGGGAGAGAAAAAAGCTTGAAAACAGAGAGAGCAGGAAGCAAAAGCAGAAGAAAGCAAATGGGGCTTGTGACGGGAGGAAGGTTTATATAGACCGAGGAAGGCTAGCTACCATCACTACTGCGCGACGGTGAATCGTCGCCATAATTCCTTTTTGAAGGCGAAAAGACGCGGCTGGTATAACCAAGGCAGCCACCTCCAACCGCCGAATGACACATGTCGCCCGAGGCATGGCTGGTGTCACCGACGCGACCTCCCCCAATCATTACATGCCGCATGTTAACCAGCGCGCGAACCAAGGGACACATTTTCTGTGACGGCAAAATTTCGGGCTCGTCGCTCCAGACTGACATGCCTGGTTACGAGATGTAACGGTCTACTGACTTACAGCGGAAAAAGTAGAAATAAAGAGACTTGGCATCTCGGGAACACCAAGGGATCGACCGAGAAGCAAGGAGTAATACCCGAACGGGTAGAGTGCGCCTTCGGGCCTCGAAGTGTGTCTTTTTGCAAAAAGGCATCCCATTCCAAGATCTGGAAGGAGCCTCCAGAATATATAGTCGAAGCCTCCACCTCGACTTTTCGAGGGGGGCATGTGATAGCCGGTCAAAGCACCGTGCTTGCCGAGTACCACCCGTACAAGGAGAGGCATCGACCTTAGAAGGAGGGGGCATGGCGGCCCTAGCGCTTGACCTCGGGAGTCCATCAACTCCCCTAAGAATGACACTAATGACCTCGAGAAGAAAGCACGCGTTGACCTCGGAAGAAGGACCCTTGGTCCGAAGGGTGACCTTAGCCAGAGGAGCCTCGGAGTACGGCAGAAGCATTTAATGAACCTCTGACATGTCATCTACAGGGGCTACACACCGCCCTCATACACGCTGTGACATGCTGTGACTGCATACGTCCTGTCATCTAAGGCTATTCCGGCCCTAGACCGTGGGACGAGGAGCCTGCAGACGGCTGGAGGTCCCCACGCCCAAGAAGTACAGATTAAATCTGACCAAACACGTGTCACAATCTGAAGAGATCGTCCTCCCCTTTATATACTATGGAAATGGTTCCAGGAGGGCTTTCGAACTCTCTCTTCCCCTCCGAAAAATACAACGCAAGCAAGAATTTCCCTTGATTCTACATTTCATTTCCACTTCCGAAACACTTACTTGGGCGTCGGAGGCTCACCCCCCCCCCCCCCCCCCCCGGGAAAAACACTATGGAGACCTCCTAACCCTTATTTTTCTGAGCATTTCAGGTGGTCTTCGTCAGGGTTCACCTTCTCCAAGTGTTCTTTGCTCACCAGGAATCCTTGCTACCCTCACCATGTCATGCATTGAAGATGTTGTTGGGCTTCAACCCCTCTTGATGATCTCCCTGATCAGATGATAGCGTCGGAGTACGTGTTTGGATCGCTGGTGAGATCGAGATTCCTTAGCTTGTGTGATTGCTCCATTGTTGTCACAATAGAGTTCCATCGGGTCGGCAATGCTTGGAACCATTCCAAGTTCAGTAATGAACTTCTTGATCCAAACTACCTCATTCACAGCATAGGAGGCGGCAATGTACTCAGATGCTGTTGTAGAGTCAGCTACTATCTCTTGCTTTGAACTCTTCCAGCTCACAGCACCACCACCAATACAAAACACATAGCCAGATTGTGATCTCAAATCATCCTTCTTCGATTGGAAGTTTGCATTAGTGTAACCACTTACAATGAGCTTATCTTCACCTTTAAAGACCAAGAATGCATCCTTAGTCTTTCATAAGTAGTTAAGGATGTTTTTAATAGCTGTCCAGTGAATCTCACCGGGGTTTGATTGGTACCTACTTGTCATGCTAAAGGCATATGAGACATCGGTACGAGTACATATCATGGCATACATGATAGATTCAGTTGCTGAGGCATATGGAATCTTACTCATGCGCTCTCTCTCCTCGGGTGTACTCAGACACTGAGATCTAGAAAAGAGTTATACCATGTGACATGGGCAAGAATCCTTTCTTGGAATCTTGCATGCTAAACCTCTTTAGCACCTTGTCAATGTATGTACTTTGACTTAGGCCGAGAAGGTTTCTAAATCTATCTCTATAGATCCTACTGCCTAACACATAGGCTGCTTCACCCAAGTCATTCATAGAGAAACATTTCACTAGCCAAGTCTTCACAGACTATAGCTCAGGAATGTCATTCACCATGAGTAGTATGTCATCTACATACAACACCAAGAAGACAATAGTGCTCCCACTAACCTTCTTGTAGACACACGGTTCATCTTCAGTTTTGATAAAAGCAAACTCTTTGATTCCTTCATCACAATGAAGATTCCAATTTTGAGAAGCTTGCTTCAGTCCATAAATAGACCTTTGCAACTTGCACACTTTATTGGCCTTCTCAGGAGTGACAAAACCCTCAGGTTGTGTCATGTACACATCCTCAAGCAACTTTCCATTTTGGAATGCAGTTTTGACATCCATTTGCAATATCTCATAATCATAGTGTGCAGCAATAGCAAACAAAATTCGGATAGATTTAAGCATAGCAGTTGGTGAAAAAGTTTCATCATTGTCAATACCATGAATTTGCTTAAAACCTTTTGCAACCAGTCGCCCTTTAAAGGTAATCAGATTACAATCCATGTCAGTTTTCTTCTTGAAAACCCATTTGCACCCTATGAGTTTCACCCCTTTAGGTGGGTCAACCAAAGCCCATACTTGCTTTTCATACATGGGTTCCATCTCGGATTTCATGGCCACTAGCCACTTCTCAGAGTCAGGCCCTGACATAGCTTCTTCGTAGGTTGTGGGCTCATCCTAATCCATGAGCATCACATCACCAGTATGAGTCATGAGAAATCCATATCTCTCGGGCTCACGCTGAATCCTACCAAACCTACGTGGGCTCTGTGCTATAGGAACAAACTCTTGAACCACAACATTTTGTGGTATCTGTTCAGGTTCCATTTCAGGTTCGATGTCTCCTTGTCGTTCCTGAATTTCTTCAAGTTCTACTTGCGTCCCACTAGTTCCTCTATAGATAAACTATTTCTCTAAGAAGACACCAGTTCTAGCAACAAACACTTTTTGCTCAGAAGGATTCCAGAAATAGTAACCCTTTGTTTCTTTGGGATACCCAACGAAAAGGCATTTTTGAGATTTGGGCCCTAGTTTTTTGGAGGATTGACATTTCACATAAGTGTCACAGCCCCAAATCTTCATAAAAGACAAATTGGGATACCTCCCACTCCATATCTCATATGGTGTCTTTTGAACCGATTTAGATGGAACTCGATTTAGTGTAAAAGCGGCTGTCTCTAAAGCATGTCCCTAAAAGGAGTTTGGAAGGTCAGCTTGACTCATCATAGAGCGAACTATGCCTAACAGAGTTCAATTTCTCCTTTCAGATACACCATTCCATTGAGGTGTACCAGGTGGAGTGAGTTGTGATACTATACCACACTCCTTCAGATAGTCAAGGAATTCTTGATCCAAGACTCTCCACCTCGATCTGATCGAAGTAGTTTGATACTCTTCCCAAGTTGATTCTCTACTTCATTCTTGAATTCTTTGAACTTTCCAAAGGATTCTAACTTGTGTCTCATGAGATACACATAGCCATATTTGCTGAAGTCATCAGTAAAGGTAATGAAGTATTAGAAACCTACTCTAGCATGTGTAGACATAGGGCCACATAGATCACTATGTATGAGTCCTAGTAAGTCATTAGCCCTTTCACTTTTCCCTGTGAATGCGGCTTTGGTCATCTTGCCCAACAAACACGACTCACATGTCTCATATGATTCAAAATCAAAGGAGTCCAAGACTCCATCCTTATGGAGCTTGGATATGCAGGTCTCATTTATATGGCCTAAGCGACAGTGTTAGAGATAGGTGGGATTCAAATCATTTAATCTAACCTTCTTGGTATTCACATTATAAATTGGATCTTTGAGGTCTAGAACATACAACCCATTGCTAAGTTGAGCACTACCATAAAAGATTTCATTCAAATAAATAGAACAACATTTGTCTTTTATTATAAATGAAAAACCTTTCTTGTCCAAACAAGAAACAGACATCAAATTTCTACAAGTAGTAGGGACAAAGTAGTAGTCGCCTAATTCTAAAACTAATCCACTAGGTAAAGTGAGAACATAAGTCCCTATGGCTAAGGCAGCAACCCTAGCTCCATTTCCAACACGTACGTCCACTTCACCTCTGGCCAATCTCCTACTTCTACTTAGATCCTGCACATTTTGCACAAATGTGAGATCCACATCCAATATCCAATACCCAAGATGAGGAAGTAGAAAAGTTAGCCTCTATGACAAAAATACCTGAAGTGGAAGTCTTACATCTCTTTTCCTTAGCAAGTTCTTCAAGATAGAGCTTGCAATTGCGCTTCCAGTGTCCAGGTTGCTTACAATGGAAGCACTCCCCTTCCTTTGCCACACCACCCTTTAGTTTCAGTGCAGCTGAAGAAGAATTGGCATTGGACTTTCCATTAGCTTTATCCTTCTTCTTGTTGGCTTTTCCTTTTTCATTGCCCTTTTGAACCATCAAAATGGGCTTAGCCTTCTTAAGGTTTTGCTCAGCAGTTCTCAACATGTTGAGCAATTCAGGGAAGGACTTGTCAAGGTCGTTCATGTTATACTTCATGATGAGCTGACTGTAGCTTTCAGGCAACGATTACAAGACTACATCAACAGCCAACCCTTTCTGAAGAGCAAATCCCAAAATCTCAAGATTCTCAATGTACCCAATCATCTTGAGCACATGAGGACTCACGGGACTTCCCTTAGACATCTTTAACTAAAACAATGCCTTAGAGGTCTCAAACCTCTCATGCCTAGCTTGCTCTTGGAAAAGTATTCTTAGATGTTCGACCATATCAAACGCCCCTATGTTCTCATGTTGCTTCTAAAGCTCAGATTCCATGGTAATAAGCATGAGGCATGCAACAACCAAAGCATCATTAGAATGCCTTTTGTGAGCATCCCTTTTAGTTCTTGGAGCAATGGCAGCAGGCTCATTCGGAATGGGCTGCTCTAGGACATAAGCCTTTCTCTTTTGCTTGAGGACTATTCTCAAGTTTCGGTACCATTTAAGAAAGTTGGTCCCATTCAGTTTTTCCTTCCCAAGTATCGATCACAACAAAAGTGTCGATGTGTTTTGTGCCATGGTTATGTACAACAGCAAATATGCAGTGTACGAGTCATGTATTTTAATTCATTTAATATGGACTTTTATTAAACGATACTCCCACTATTTTCCTCAAAATAATAACCCTCGATATTATTTTGAAACAGCTCAATGTTATGCTATTCTAGTGGGCCAAGATCCATATTTGGCCACAACCTGAATCAGCTTTGGCTTTTCTCTCAAGTTACAGCTATTTAGGTAGGCAACTCCTTGCCAGTTGCATCTTATGCAACTCTTCGATAGTTGGGTGAATCAACACTTGTCCAAGCTCATCTCATGAACGTTAAGCCCAACTTTATGCCTCTAAGTTCCTAACCCTATTAGGATGACTTAGTTAAGCCAGACCCAAAGTTAGCAGTTTGGATATCACTATTATCCCATCGCGCTTTACCAAGATGAACATAGGTGCTTTGCTTCGGCAAACCCTCCTAATGTTGATCAAAATCTTGACGAGTGCCAACATTTGGAAGGCATCACATTTAATGACTTAATATTTGTTTTGGGGGATTTTTCTTTTGATCTAACCAATTTGTTATCTCCGGTTGTCTTATAAATGCATCACATACAAATATAAAACATGCATCTCATGCTTACAAGAAAGTAAACGTGGCATGGTTATAGCCTAAACTATGAGATATTCTCAAGCCAATGAGAATATCATAAAAGCCTAAGAAAAGAAAAGGGTCTTCACAAACTCCTTCTCTTCCTTTCTTGGTTGCCCTTTTGTTGTCACCTCCTTGGACATACTACCTTGGATGATCCTTGGACATACCACCTTGGATGATCCCATAATGCACCATTACATCAATAATAGAAACCTCGAGTTACATTCGAGGGGAGTAAGGTGAGAAAAGAATGTACAATGAGAGTAACAGGAAAAGGCACGACTCGTAGGCCGTATTTACAAGAACAACCAATCAAGGGCTATAACCATGCACCATGCTACAACCATCAATCAGCATAACATGTCGAATCTCATTCAACAAATGCATGCCAATTTTCGTGAGTAGATTAACCAGTTTTTATTTATGTAGCGCTTCGCATACAACGGTCCAGCTGGCCGGTCAGCGGGCGGTGGTTCCACTTTGCTTGAGATCTTCTATTTCAAGCAAGTAGGCACCCGAGACTCCTCCATTCAAGCCACCAAAAAAACCTTACTTTCGGTGCCCGAATAGGCCAAATCCGAACCAAACTAGGGTTTTTGCGACTATTTCAAGAATCCTAATCCATATAGATATCTCATACCTATCAACTTTGGGTTAATCTCATTAACCAATTTGTGTCGTTTCTTCATATATCTCATATATTCATTACGAGTTCCAGTTTCATGCATCATGAATCAATCTAATTAATCATGGCTGAAAGCAATTGAACACATAGCATCATGCTATTCAACATTCAATCCCGATTTAGGGTTTCACCAGTAGCTCTCGTACCACTATTGGGTTTGGGGAGCCAAACAATTGTAACAAAATTTAACCGAAACCCTCCAGGATCCAAGTGAAACGGCCTAAACTAGGTGTTTCAAAAATTTTTATACCTAATTTTCGGTTGAGATCTCTCACCTAACTGTAGAGTCGAATCACAAAACCTGAACAGTTAACGTGTTCAAGCTCTCTATGGTATCTACACGAGCCTCTCAAGATCACCACGCTTCCACCACGCCCCGGCAGATGTGTTTCTCTTGCTTTTGCAGTGCTAGCTTGTGTCCTCCAAGGAATTGCAAGAGAAGAGTGTGACTATCCTTTTGGGAGGCTAGGGCAAGAATCTGGAATTTCTCACTAAAAGTTGTATTTATAGTGAGACTCAACTTCTAGGCCTAATGGGTTTCAAAGCCTTAATCCAGTTAGGTTTTAATTTTGGGTTTAGTAATAGCTCAACCCTTGGGGCCATTATTAATATGAAATTATTGTGAAACCATAACCCAAATAATTAGCCCATGCACTCTAATGATCCAAATAGCTCTATGTGTGTGACCCAATAGGCTCTTACCACGTCGGCAATGATCATAAATCACATTTATGTTCATAAGCAATGAGCGGTGTCTAGCAACACATCATTGCTACCCAAGTGACAAGAATGTCGGTGATTCGACTAAACCTTTATTATGATTACCAATATATGCCATTGTCCCTTTGTCCAAGATATCAAGACTAAGCATGAGACATGGAATGTGTCACTCTCGTATAGTGCAATCTTTGGTTTCTTGATTACTGAGTAGACCAACTTAAACTGATGACATTGATATCGTATATCAACTCATCCGAGCATGGCCAGGCATTTTTCTAACTCTTACTCTTTCAAGGGGCCCGAAGATATCACTCCCATTATGTGACATACCCAATGACGTCCTTCAAGTTCACTCAGTTACGAGCAACAAAGGAAAGTATCAAAGTATATGACTCACATGTATGGAACCTTGATGACCTGAGGTCAAAGGACTACATATACCACGATCACTATGATAATCACTTATGACACTCATATAATGATCCATGTAGCATTCTCATGGTGGGTCGATCCAGTACACAAGTTCTCCAACTTGTACCCATATGTAGACTACATATCTCATATTAGTCTCCACATATGCTAGTTGTTATGTATTATTGCAACCCGCTCCACAATAATACTAGATCAGGGACGTTTGATAATATCATTATTCTAGGGTTACAATTATGTTTATTATGTTACGTAGAAACAAAAGAACAAACATAATTGCTGGATTAATGCCTTAATAAAATATCATGACTCAATGTGCAAAAAATACAATCATCTCATGATTGGCTTTTGGGCACAACACCAACAAACATAACCATGGACTTTTTGACTGGGTTGCCTATGACCAGATTAAGGCATGATACAATCTGGGTCATTGTGGAAAGGCTAACCAAATGTTCCTACTTCTTACCTATGAAACTCACAGACTCGTTGGAGAAGTTAGCCCAGATGTATGTCCAAGAGAAAGTAATACTACATGGAGTGCCAGACTCTATTGTATCTGATAGAGATCCAAAATTTATAGCTCGGTTTTGGAGTGCTTTTCATAAAGCACTAGGAACGAAGATCCACCTAAGTACTGCTTATCAACAACAGACAGATGGGCAATCTAAAAGGGTGATACAAGTACTGGAAGACATGCTCAGGAACTATGTTGGATTTCAAAGGTGAATGAGACCAACACTTGCCATTAGTGGAATTCTCATATAACAATAGTTTCCAAAGCACTATTGGCATCACACCTTATGAAGCATTATATGGAAGAGGGTGCATGACACCCACTTGATAGCCGAAGTACTATCGCCCTAACCACCTGCCGACCACGGGAAAGAGGGAGCTAGACACCTGAGGCATACGACCACGGAAAGGACTCCGTAGTGAAGGAAGTCATACACCTGAGGTGCACGACCTCGGCAGCTCACCAAATTCAAACTTTGGAAGCCAGCGTAGCGCTTCCTTCGGGAGGGCGATCGAACCAACTACGGGGGAAAAAGACCAACCACCACCTGCGGGAGAAAGCCCCTCGAAGACGTAGGCGCCAAAGTTCCAGCCCGAGTCCGGGAAAGGGCCATCACCTCGAAGTGAGACATCAACCAAACCGACCTCGGTTGTACGGCAAGAGCCATCAAGGAGTCTCTGACACTCCGCTCATATATGTCTCCGACACACAACCCCAGACACACTCTAACACTCCATCACAGTGTGCGTCCTATCACACAGGGCTACACCTACTACGGGTCGCAGCCCGAGGAGCCTGTAGATGGCTAGGGGCCCCCACACCCAAAAATACGAACACCATCCATCCATACATGTGTCACAATCTGAAGGGATCACCTCCTCCCTTATAGACCAAGGAAATGGTCACAGGCAGGGGGTTCTCTGCCTAGAAGACCAAAAGGACAAAAGGATGCTCTCCTCTCTCCGCCTGAATACTCTCCCTTCAGCCCTCAGAAAGACACGCCAGGCAAGAGTCCCTTGTGGTTATTACTGAGTATCTCTCTTTCTCGGAGCACTGACTTGGGCGTCGGAGGTTCCCCCCCGGAAAACCACCCTGGGGGCCTCCTAACCCTTATTTTCTGAGTGTTTCAGCCAGGTCTCCCCGAAGGAACTCCGCTCCGGGCTCTCTCCTATGCCGGAAGTCTTTCCCGTCCTCACCAACCACGGTACCAGGAAGCTGCCGGCCACCATTTAAGGTGACCCTCTCAAGGTACCTTCTTGCAGCTCCAGGACCCCCTGCTGGCCACACTGCTACACAGAGTGAAGATGCTGGCTCCGCCTAACCGGACCGCATCAGATGCTCTCTCCGCACCTTCGAACAGCATCATCTGGCACCGTCTGTGGCAACTCACTCCCAGGTTGCCGAAAGTTGAAGCTCGGCATTCTAAGGAGAGGGGACTCCCGAGGTCCCCGTTTGCGCCAGAGATTCAACGGGCAACCAAATAATGGCAGCAGGGATTTCCCTGCCCGAGGTGAACGTCCTCTGACTATTACCATAAGCTTCCTGCATGAATTCCCATGCCCTGGCGTGGTTGAAATGATGCAATAGTGAAGCCAAAGAAGGCCGCAGCAAAAATTCGAGCCGTAGGCCCTCCTCATCAGTACCTTGTGGGGTGGTGAATCCCATCCCAATTCACAGGAATTGGGAAAACGGAGATCAACGGGATGAGTCCTCGGTGGCAACCATGCTCCCCGGAGTACGACCTACAGGAAAAGAAGGGTCGGGATGACCCAGACCTCCTCGCCGAGAGAGTTCTGCACCCGACGAAAAAATGGCCATCTCCTCGGCAACGAAGTCAAAACCCATTGGCCCGAGAGGTCATTTATGACTTGACTTGCGAGCAGAAGGCACCGACTCTACTTCCCAGGACACGACCGCTGTCCGAAGTGACCCGCGCTCTGCGCAACACCGCGAAAAAAGAGTAGAGAATTCAAAAAAGACTATCGAAATGTTGCATCAAACTTGGAGAGTACTACATCCGGTATAAGCCTAGAAGTGAAATGAACGCCCAGGTACTGGTAGACTGCATTGCCGAATTCCCAGAATAGGGGAAGGCTGAAACCAACAGAGGAGGTAGAGCAAAGGTAGATCCAGAGTGGAAACTCCTTGTCAGTGGAACCCCAAGCGCAGAACATCAAGGCACTGGGATACCCCATTGGGGGCCCGAAGGCAAGGAGACCGCCAAGACGATCAAATTTGATTACCAAAAGCGTTGGGCCATCCGAGCATGGCAATGCTAGGTATAATCACCTTGCACAAAAGGCGAAAAGATCCGACAAAGAGGAAGCTCCGACCAAAGAAGTCCCGAAAATCCTCTTGAAGAGGCAGGAAGTGCGAAGACATCCCGGACAATATTTCCTGATTAAGGAGAAGCTATACAGGCAAAGGTACACAATTCCGTTATTAAGATATATCGGTAAAATGGGTGCAGGAAAATTCATCCAAGAGGTGTGAAAATGGCCAGAGACATGCCAGCACCCGAAGACTACCTCCGAAGCGGATAACCTCGGAAAGATTGCACCGAGCCACTCCAGACAGCACTCGAAGATGTGAAGTTCTGCGTGATAGCAGATGACTACTTCATTGAGCGGGGTAAGGCAGAACTCCTAGCAACCATGCCAGCAAAAGGTGCACAAAAAGTTCATCTGGAAGAACATAGTATGCTTATTTGGCATACCGACGGTGACACCCACCAGTAATGATTTCCAGTCTATGGAAAGAGGATTTCAAGAATCCGTCACCGACCTTGGAATAAAAAGGCACTTCAGCCCACCAGCTCAGCCCCCGAGCAACAGACAAGTAGAGGTAGCCAAAAGAGGGACTATAAGAGATGCAAAGGGAAAGTGGCCAGGAGAACTTCCTACTGTACTAAGGAGTTATCAAACAACACCCCGAGGGGCCAACGTAGAGTCACCTTTCTCACTTATCTCCAGTGTAGAGGCCACTATCCATTTGAAGAAGTTTGGCCATTATACAGATGTTTGACGAAAGAGGAAATCACCTCGGGTTGAGAACTAACCTTGATGTAGTTGTCAAACACTGAGAAAAGGCCGAGCTTGAAAGCAGGCCTTTCCGGAAAAAGGTGGCCATAAGTGCAAACCTGTAGGATAGGCCAAAAGGAATAAGGAAAAGGAGACCTTGCCCTTGAAAGGCCGAATTAGAACCCCGAAAGCCGTCCTATGGGGTACTTCGGCATTTGGTCCTAAACGCGGTCCGAAATGGAGTATACAAGCTCGGCAACACCGAAGAAGGAAAATTGAAAAATACAAGGCACTCGGGCGCCTTAAAGAAATTCTACACTTAGAATTTTTAGACAAGAAATGGTGAAAGCTAGAAATTTGTCTAAGTACAGAAAGTTTTCCCCTGTCTAAGAATGTTCGCTAAACAAAGCTAAAGTATGGACTCCCAAAAGTCTCCTATTCCTTCCGAAGTTAGTTGGGTTATAGACCAAAAAGAGGGCACGTCTACCGAACACGGCCGACAGGGGTAGGCTAAACTTTGCCTAAGGGAACTTCACCAACTACGAAAGATCTCCCGAAGAATGGCCGATGAAAACGAGCAAAGAGAGTACCGAAGTCCCTTGATCGAAAGTGGTCGGGACAAGTGGGAAACAAAAATTGCTCAAAAAAAAAAAAGACTTAGCCAAAATAATGAAGCAAAATTCATTGAAGAAGGTCTTAATACAAGGACAAGATCACAAGAAGAAGAGTACAAAGAAAAAGAAGAGGGCAAAGGTCCTAGATTATCTAAGGGACCCCGGCATCATTGGAAGCTTCGGCTCCTGAATCTTTCGCTGCCACCTTCGGTGCAACAAGAGGAAACGGCAGGTTAAGGAACTTGACTCTTGACCACATCCACCGAGGCCCCCCAGGAATATCCAGGGCAGCCAGAAAGGAAGGATCGAGGTCCGGATACTTCTTCAGAAACTGATGATGAGCTAGGTAGAAGCCGTCCTGAAAAGCAACCTTGGACGTCTGGACGGCTTTGCCTCTTCCAACGTCTAACTCGTTCGCCTCATGTTGAAGATCCGAAACCTCCTGCTGAAGGTCGGAAATCTCCTTCTCCAGCTCCTCGGTTTTCTTCTTCTTCTTCTAATCCTCCTTCAGCAAGTCGACCTTGGCCTGGAGTTCAGTATTTTCAGCCATTGCCTTTGCTAGGAAGGCAGACTCTCCTTCCTTTTCCTTTTCAAGGGTCTCATTGGCCGAAGTCAGGCTGATTAATTTGTCGCCAAGGCCGGACATCTTCTTGGAAAAATCCTTCAAGAGCCCCTATTGGCCCTTCAAGAACTCCTCCCGAAGACTGACAATCTTCTCCTAGCATATTTGGTTCAACTTGGTGTTCGTCAGCACCGAGTTGGCACAAAAAACTTTAGCCTTCTTCACTTTGTCTTCAGCCCAAGCTCGGGCTGAAGACTGCTTTGCCGCCCAAGCTCGGAGGTATCCACTATACCCCAAAAGCTGCAAAAAAAAAAAGAGAAGGTACTTAGCGAAATTTGCACAAGGAAAGCCAAAAACACTTAGGCAAAAAGTGGGTAGGAAAAGTGAAGAGCCTGAAGAGTTACCTGAGCAGCATGCTGGGAAACTTTTGTAGCAAGGGCATCCTCAGAGGCACACTCTTCGGTGACTGCCTTAAAGGATGCCTGAGTAAGCACGCCCCTCGCCACATGGGGAGCCATTTCTCGATAATCCTCAGAGAACAGATTCATGTCCTCTGTGAAAGACCAGAATGGCTCCCTTGGGACTTTGTCCTTCGGGACATGAGAATCCCGAAGATCCCTCCTTCGAGCTTGCTCAATCTTCCAAGCGAGGGGCGCCGGATCCTCTGCAAAAAGAAACATGCATCTTATCAAGTAAAAATTCCTTGATTATAAAAAAGGTAAGTTGATTGTAGGGAAAAAAGAGACAAACCTGGCGGGACCTCGGCACAGTCGTCATCAGAGTCACCGACCTCCTCAACGTCGGCAGGAAGATGTTTGCCCTTGGCCCCTCGGCGCTTTTCTAAATCTTTGGCAGAAAGATCCGCCAAAGAGCCCAACAAATCCACCAACATGGTGGGACTCGGAAGGGTAGAAATGGCCACCTCGGCAAGAACCCCCTCTGCAGTTTCAGGCTTGGACAAAGTTGCAACCTCTGTAGAAGTTGCAATGACATCGCCAACCTTGGTGGAAGTAGCAATGACATCCCCGACTTCCGAAAGTCCTCCAGAAGGGGAAGAGAGGTGTCCTTCTTGGCCTTCTTGGCCGAAGATGATCCGCTCCCAGAAGCCTTGTGCCTCTTCTTTTGTTCTCCCTTCTCGGCCTGACCAAGGAAGAGAGACCTGTAGTAGGCAGCAGACTCGTCGCCCATCCCTGAAAAAGAGGGAAGAAATTAGTGTAAGTCCACAGGCACTTATGCTGAAAAAACTTTGAAAGAAACTTACTTTCAAAAAAGGCTTCGTAAGTAAGCTCGCTCTGAAGGAGCTTCACCAGCCAAGAGTTCTGATAGCCGAAGGGCTATAGCCTCTATCTAACCCGAACCCGGAGCGACAGGAAGCTTTTAGCCCCCCGAGGTACGAAACAAATCACCTTCAGAAATGGAGAATCAGCTATTGCAAGCCGAAGAAGATCTCCCCGAAGGCAGAACCTGAAACAGCGAACTCCCCCAAATTGCGGGCATATTTCCCGAAGGGCATCGTCCGTACCAAAGGACGACCTCGGCCATGGACTACGGGAGTACGGCATGAGCATTTAATGAGCATTTAAGGAGCCTCTGACAGGAAACCCACACGCCGCCTGAAGCGGCGACTTGACACACTGACGCCGTCCAAGTCCCATCTCAGCCACAAAACCAGGAGCCTGAAGACGGCTACCTGTTCCCTACGCCCAGAAAGGATCCAACCGAACACGTGTCAGGATCTGAACGGGCCAGGCATTTCTATAAATACTGGGAAAAAGGACTTGGCAAGGGATCCATCCCCTCTACCTGGGCAGCCCTCACCCATAGCTGAAAATATATGCAGGCTAACTCTCGCACCTTTCTAGCGGGCCTACTTTATTCATTATCAGAGTACTAACTTGGGCGTCGGAGGCTCCTCCCCGGAAAACCATCCCGGGGACCTCCTAACCCTTTTTTCTGAGCTTTTCAGGCATTTTCCCACCTGGGGAACATCTCCGCAAGACGTCCTTCCCCCTCGGAAGCTCCCTCTGAATTCACCATGTCACTGGACAGAGATGCCGGAGGGCATCATTTGGCGCTGTCTGTGGGAACCCACCCTCAGGTTGCCGTCGTTGCGACTCGGCGTTCTAAGGACAAAGGACTCCCGAAGTCCCTGTCCGCGCCTGAAGTCCAACCGGCTGCTGAGCAAACTCTTCCAGGGACTTCCACGCCCGAGGAAGAACGTCCTCTGGTCATAACCATGAGCTTCCTCTGTGATTTCCAGCGCTCTGTTGTGGCTGAGATGACACAACAGATAGACAGAAGATGGCCACAACAAGCTCAAACCCAAAGGTCTCCTTCACCGGTACGCCCTCGGGAGAGGAGCCCCAAAGCAATCCACCGCAGTTCGGGGAGTGAAGACCCACGTGAGGAGTCTTCAACAGAAAATATGCCCCTCGGGGCACGCCTTCCAGGGCAAACGGGGCCCAACCGACCCAAAATTCCACGACGAAGGAGCCCTTTGCCTGAGACGAGGTCACCCCCTCCCCGACGACGGAGCCATTCTCCGAAGAGGCGCCGTCAATCTCCTCCACCTGTGGAAGAACCGAGCGCCACCGCCCTCATGGTTAAAATATTGGCAAGGCTGGACAGAGTCGAGATACAGGTGGCTCGCAAGCCAGTTTGGGCCAGACTGTCTGAGTCTTTTTGTGGGGATCAGTCTCCTTTTACCCGAGCTGTGGTCGAGGCAGCTATGCCGGGTGACTTCAGGGTACCTCGGCTAGAGACGTATGATGGTCGAACCGACCCACAGGCCCACCTGACGAAGTACAGACGTAGCATGATGATGCACGGTGCGGACGATGCCACCTTGTGCAAGTGCTTCCAGGTCACGCTCTCTGGACCAGCAACAGCGTGGTATAATTCCTTGGCTCCAGGAATCATCGGAAAGTTCCAGGAGTTATCAACAGCCTTCACCCAACAGTTCATCGGGAGTCGCCCAATGGCGAAGATGCCCTTTCAAATGTTCGACATAGTGCAAAGAAGTGGAGAAACTATACGCGACTACGTCGAGAGGTTTAACAGAGAGGCCTTAAGTGTTCCAGACTTTCGTCCCGAAATACGCATCCTCACCATGACAAGGGGCCTTCGGAGGGATTCTCAACTCTTCTATGAATTCTCCAAGGACCCTCCAGACACACTAGGCAAATTCTACCGACTGGCCGAACAGCACATGACGGCTGAAGAACTAAGAATGGGCGGACCCAGGCCCGAGCACACCCGTGGCGAGGGGTCCAACCAGCAGGCACGCTATCCGACCGACCTGCCATCCCGACCTCGGAAAATGCGAGGAAGAAAACCCCCGAACTTCACAGCGCTGAACACTACGAGGACCAACATCCTCATGACTTTGGAGAGGCAGGGAACACAAGTTCAGAGGCCAAGGGCCATGACCGCTGAAAATAGAAAAGACATGAAGAAGTTCTGCCAATTTCATCGCGATCATGGCCATGACACCGAGGATTGCTTCCAGCTGAAGAAGTATATTGAATCACTGATAAAACAAGGCCAACTTCGGCGGTACCTACGGTTGCCTTCCCCGAAGGGGAGGAAAGAGGAGGAAGGAAAGGAAGAAGATGAGGACTACGACTCCGACAGGCGAAGGAACTGAAGTCCGAAGAGGCGCCCTCCACCCCTTGCGGGAGTCATACAAACAATCACAACGGGGCTTCCATCCTCGGAAAGGAAAAGGAAGGCCAGGGAAATAGCTGTGATGGACTATCAAAGTCCGGCGAAGAAGCTATCCCGAAAAGATGGTTCCACAGTCATCTTTCCTCACGACGACCCACTCCTGATCATGGCAAGAATTCGAAACTGGGATGTCAAAAGGGTATTACTTGATGATGGATCAAACGCTGACGTCCTATTTTCACAATTGCTGCCGAGCTTGGGCATATCCATCAGCGATCTCAAGCCGGTCACTTCACCGACCTTCGGGGTAGGACCGTCCGAGTTACCTGTCCTCATATGGATCGACCTTCCATTAATGATGAGAGGGACTTCGGTCAAAGGACCAGCTGAGTTGTTTGTCTTGACAATGGCGAGGTTCATCATCATGGATGTCCCCTCATCATACAACGCCATCCTCGGAAGGCAGACGTAGGGAAATCTGTACATCCGCCCTGACGTGAGATATTTGACTGTCACTTTCGCCACCAAGGAAGGACACGCAGAAATCTTCATAAATCAGGGCGAAGTAAGAAAGGTGTTCGTCAAAAGCCGAAAAGCTCCGGTAAACAATTCCTCACAAGCTGTAGAAGCAGGGGCTTCAAAGTCAAAGAATGGCGAGAAAGAAGATTCTGGCAAGATAGAAATGGAACAAGTGGAACTTATCCCAGGACGAAGTACCTGAATAGGGAAAAACTTGTCCAAAGGAGATAAGAAAAAACTTGTATCCTTTCTGATAATGAATAAAGACCTGTTCGCCTACTCGCCGAAAGACATGCCAGGGGTAAATCCGTGCGTAGTACAACATAGCCTCGAAGTAAGTCCGGAAGCAAAACCTGTCCGGCAAAAGAAACGGGGCATTTCAGCTCATAAAAATGACTTCGTCAAAACTGAGGTCCAACATTTATTGGAGGCAGATGTAATCAGGGAGGTCAAGTACCCCGAATGGCTAAGCAATATGGTGATCGCCACAAAAGAAGGAAGCAACAAACTTCGGATGTGCATCGACTTCAGAAACCTGAATGATGCTTGCCCAAAAGATTCATATCCTCTCCCGCCAATAGATCAACTGGTAGATTCAACTGCCGAATATGGGCTCCTCAGTTTCCTGGACGCCTTCAGCGGCTACCATCAAATAAAGATGGACCCCGAAGACGAAGAAAAAACAACCTTTATTACCGAGGGGGGGACGTACTGTTACACCAGGATGCCCTTTGGGCTCGAAAATGCAGGAGCCACCTACCAGAGGTTGATGAGCAAGGTCTTTAATGGCCAAATAGGGAGGAACATGGAGGTCTACGTAGATGACATGATAGTCAAAAGCAAGCTGCCTGTTGACCATGTCACAGACCTAAGGGAGACTTTTCACCAGCTCAGGACCTTCGAAATTCGCCTTAACCCCGAGAAGTGCACCTTTAGGGTAACTTCGGGAAAGTTCCTTGGGTACATGGCATCAGAAAGGGGCATTAATGCTAACCTAGAAAAAATTAAGGCTCTGTTGGAATTCCGAACTCCTGCCACAATAAAAGATGTGCAGAGACTTACTGGAAGAATAACCTCCCTTAGCAGATTTATTTCCAGATATGGAGACCGATGTCGAGCGTTCTTCAAAGTCCTCACGAAGGCAGCAAAAAAGGAGGACATCCTCGACAGTAATGATCATCCTTGGAATGGGGACTGCCAAAGAGCTTGGGAAGAACTCAAAACCTATTTGTCCCGACTGCCTACTCTGTGGCAACCTCGCGAAGGAGAACCCCTCATCCTTTACCTCGCTGTTTCGGAAAAAGCAGTAAGCTCGGTGCTTGTGAAAGAGGAAAGGTCGAAGCAATGGCCAGTTTACTACGTAAGCAAATCCCTGCATGGCGCCGAGGTCAGGTATCCATTTCTACAAAAGGCCATATATGCCTTGATATTGGCAGGAAGAAGATTGCGCCCATACTTTCAGGCTCACCCCATTATCGTCCGAAGTAGCTTGCCTCTACGGGACGTCATGAAAAAGGTTGATCATTCGGGAAGACTTTCCAAATGGTGCATAGAGTTGGGTGAACATGACATTACCTACGAGCCCAGAAAAGCCATTAAACCTCAAGCATTGGCGGACTTTATCGCTGAAGTACCCACAACCGAAGACAGTCATCAAAATCTCGGTGCAGATGAGCCAGAATGGACGCTGCATGTAGATGGAGCCTCAAGTTCCGAACACCAGGGAGCCGGGGTAATTATCAGAGGACTAGAAGGTCTAGAAGTAGTAAAGGCCATCAAGTTCAGCTTTAACGCCACTAACAATATGGCTGAGTATGAAGCTTTCATAGCGGGGTTGCGCCTGGCCAGGAAAATCGGCATAAGAAACTTGAAGGCCCACAGTGACTCCCAGCTGGTAGTTCGGCAAACAGCAGGGGACTACGGTGAAAAAGACACAACCTTGGCAAAGTACCACGAGCTAGTGGCCAAGCTCATTCGGGAATTCGACAGCGTTCAAATAAAAAATGTGCCACCGAGGCAGACTGCTTGGCGAAGTCAAAAATGCATACCGAGGTACTAAACCGCCCGAGCATCGAACTACTAAACATAGTGGCTTCGGAAAAAGGCTGGAAGAATTCGATAAAAAGGTATCTCGCAACCAATGCCCTTCCCAAAGATCCAAAGGATGCGGCAAAAGTCCGAAGGCGTGCCGGAAGATACTTCCTGATAGGAGAAGAGTTGTACCGGCAGGGATATGCCAATCCGTTACAGAGGTGTGTTGATGAAGAGGACACTGAAATGATCCTCGAAGAGGTCCACGAAGGCACTTGTGGCTCACACATCGGAACAGACTCCCTTGCCGCGGTAGTACTTCGCCAAGGATATTTTTGGCCCACCTTAAGAAAGGATGCCCGGCAGTTCGTCCGAAAATGTGACAACTGCCAAAGACATGCTAAAATCCAGAGAGTACCCTCGGAGATGGTGACTTCAGCTGACTATCCCTGGCCCTTCACAGTTTGGGGCATAGACCTCATCGGGCCACTCCCTACAGCACCTGGAGGCGTAAAGTTTTGCGTAGTCGCAGTTGACTACTTCTCTAAGTGGGTCGAGGCAGAACCATTAACAACCATCTCGGCCAAAGAAGTGCAAAAGTTCGTTTGGAAAAACATTGTATGCAGATTTGGCACACCGAGGATGCTGGTAGCCGACAACGGATCCCAGTTTACAGACAGAGTGTTCCAGAACTTTGTCAACGACCTCGGAATAAAGATGCACTTCACCCCAGTAGCCCATCCTCAAAACAATGGCCAAGTAGAGGTATCTAATAGGACCATAAAAGATGGTCTGAAGAAGAGGCTAGGGGAAGCAAAGGGAAAATGGCCAGGAGAACTCCAAAGTGTATTGTGGAGCTACCGAACGACACCCCGAAGAGCCACGGGGGAAACACCTTTTTCACTCATTTTTGGAACAGAGGCCATCATCCCGATAGAGATAATACGACCCTCGGTGCGGGTACAAGTGTTTGATGAAAGAGGAAATGATCTCGGCCTAAGGACCAAGCTAGACCTCGTCAACGAACACAGAGAAATAGCGGAGCTGAGAAGAAAAGCTTTTCAGCAAAGAGTGGTCGTGGCTGCAAACCTGCGTGCTAGGATGAAAGGAATAAAAGAAGGAGACCTCGTTCTCCGAAGGGCTGAATTTGCACCACGAAAGCCATCCCACGGGGTATTTCGTGCGAACTGGGAAGGCCCATACCTATTTCAGGCCGAAGTACGAAAAGGGGTCTATAAGCTCGGCGATTTCGAAGGAGTAGAGTTGAAAAATACTTGGTGATGCCCCAAAGCATCTTCGTTTGCTGTCATGTTGACAGGTGGAGAGACTTCCTGAGGAGGCGAGCGCCTGGAGCTCTGGTTTCCCAGCTGAGTGTGCCTGAAAAGCTCAAAGAAGAGGTTAGGAGGTCCCCGGTTTGCTTTTCCGGGGAGGACCCTCCGACGCCCAAGTCAGTTTTCTGAGTGAAAGTGGAGGAAGAACACTAAGGGATCAAGTGTCTTCCTGTTTTGTGTTTTCTCAGAGGGAGGAAAATGCCCATCCTTTGCCCAGTCCCATTTCCTAGTATTTATAGGAGTAGCTGGTCCTTTCAGATCATGACACGTGTTCGGTCGGATTTGATCTGTACTTTTGGACCTAGGGGACAGGCAGCCGTTTGCAGCCTCCTTTAGCCCTGGACCCGGACAGGTTGTGTCAGGACTGGGAGGGCTGCGGCGTGTCAGTTCGCCGTTCAGATGTGACGTGTAGGGCTTGTGGACGACATGTCAGAGGCTCCTTAAATGCTCATACCGTACTCCCGGGGTCCCCTAGGCGAGGTCGCCCTTCGGTGCGTGCACCCTCTTCGGATTCTATCCGTCCTTCGGTGCGAGCACCTCCTTCGGGATCTATCCCATAGTTCTGGGAGCTCCCTTGATGAACACCTTCTTCGGGACTTACACCCATAGTTAGGGGATTCCCTTGTTCAGGTGTTTCTTGTTTGGGGAAGATCCTCTTCGGGGCCTCTGCCTTCGAGGAGATTCTTCCTTGCTTCAGAGCGATGGCTCTCTTACCCAAAGACGGTCAGTTTGGCCGCTCGATGGAGATGGTGTTGTCCTCGGAATTCCTGACGAGCTAACCGAAGTCTCGAGCTCATAGTGTTTGACTTCGCACCTTCCGAGGTCAGTAAAAAGATCCTCTCTTGGGTGACGTCAGACTCCTCGGCCAATATTCTGGCAGGGAGTTACTACCGAGGAGGCAATAGCCTTTGGCTATCACAGGCCCCCCTCCGAAAAGCCAAAGTGAGAAACTTCGGTTCATCGGTTTTCGGGTCCTGTGGTTGTGACATCTGCGCCGAAGACACCTTCTTCTGCCTGAAGCGATGGGCAGCCCTTTTTGCGTCCTCGAGGCGCGAGAAGATAGGCTGTCCCTGTGCCGAAGATACACCTTCTGCCCGAAGTCACAGGCTGTCTCTTGGTGTCTTCGAGGTAACCTACTTTTTTGCCTTTACAGGTCTGCTCATGCGTCGCGTCCTGTGTCCAGCAGAGTCAGTCTAGGGCAGCGCCTCTAGACCAAATGGTGTCAGAGGGCATGCTCGACATGATGGATGACACGTGGTGATGGCCTTGGGCCTCATCGTTGTGAGTCATGATGACTGTTGAGGAGACTTCTAGGAGGAAGAACGCCTGGAAGGTGGATCGCCCCAAGGAGAGTACCTGAAAAGCTGGTAAACAGGGTTAGGAGGCCCCCGGAGTGTTTTTCCGGGGGGGGAGCCTCCGACGCCCAAGTCAGTGGTGGCCGGAAGAAGGAGAAAGTCACTAGCTCAAAGAGAAAGGCAGAAAAGTCTCGCCTGCTATTTTCTCAGGGTGTGGGAGCTGTATCTCCGGCCTGCCAACCTCCTGTCAAGTATTTATTTCCTGTATATATAGGAATACCTAGCCCATTCAGATCATGACACGTGTGCGGTCGGATGCTCCTGAACTTCTGGGCATAGGGGACAGATAGTTGGTAACTAGATGGCCTCGAGCCTTGTGCTAAGACGGGCCATGATGTGATTCTGATGGCGTCTGCGCGTCAGGGTGACTTTTTACGTCTGTGGTAGGACGTGTCAGAGGCTTCCTTAAATGCTTCCTTAAATGCGCCTGCCGTACTCCCGAGGTCCCTGGGCGAGGTCGTCCTATAGTTCGGACAGAGCCTCTTCGGGAAGCATACCCTCAGTTCGGGGGTTCCCAGTTCCAGGGGGTTCCGCCTTCGGCGATATCATGTTCGGGCAGCAATGTCTGGTGCCACTTTTCCGAAGGCGCGCTGTTCACAACCTTGGGGGGCGAATGGAGTCCTCAAGTTTTACTGGCGTGCCGAGGCTCGGAGCTCTCCGGCTATCTCCCGAGGTGCATGATTCCACCTGTTCCCGGGAAGCGCCAGTTCTTCTGGCCATTACTGTGGCAGGGTATTCGGCCAGATTGAGGCACTGAGTACGGCAGGCGCGACTTTTCAGGCGCTCTTAGCAGTTATGGCGACACTTCGCCTTCCGAGGGGTACTAATGACGACGGTTCTCCTGGCCTTCTCGGCCTATATATATCAGTCCTGTCATAACCCTCTTTCTGCTTCTGCTTTTGCTTTCTTTTGCCTTCTAATTCTCTCCCGATTTTCTGCGGCGGTTCTCCTTTTTCAGGCATTTTTCCGACCACTTTTCACGACGGCTTCCAGAAATCCAGATTTTGGCAAGACCTTTGGTGGGTTTCAGTCCTTTTGCTTTTTTCAAAGCTTCTTCTTTATTTTTCCCGAACTCGTTTTCCTTGTTTTTTCCCGAACTCGTTTTCATCATGCCTGTTCCCGAGAGTTGGCAACCTCTTCTTTCTCACCCTTGCTGCACTACTCTGGCAAAACTAGCGAGGTGGAAGAAAAAGTTTTTCTTACCCTCTTACTCTGTGACGAGGTTGCCCCGTCCTGACCAATTTCCTTTCTCCAACCGAAGTGATGAAATCATCGTTTTCCGAGCCCAACTAAAGGCCGGACTTCGGTATTCCCCCCGGAGATGGTTAGCGCGTTCTGCAACTTCCATGGCATTGCCGTTAACCAACTCCCACCGAACTCGTACTGCTATTTCAATGCCTTCCTCTGTATGTGCGGCGTTTTCAAAATAAAACCTCACTTTGTAGTTTTTCTTCAGTACTACAAGCTCTTCGTGGTCCCGAAGGGTGGCTTCTACTTTATGCTACCTCGGGGATCCGGGAGCAAAAAGTATACGTTCACCTTCGCCACCAAAGACAGCTGGCGAGGGTGGCAACAAAAATTCTTTTTCCTGAAGAAGTCGAAGGCTTGGTCGCACGTCCCGACCAAGTGGGCTCAGGGGAGGCTCAAGATGGATGTTGTTGACCCGAAGATACTGCTAGACGCCGACGTAGCACCTATCTTTGAGGACTTTGACAGGCGCATCCAGGCCGTCTCTGACTGGGCTGCCGAGGTCTCTCCCCGTGCCCTTTACCCCTTTCCAATCAACTGGAGGCTCATGACCGAAGAGGTCCTTCGGGAACTCAAGGTGGTAAAGGAGCATGTGACAGACCTCAACATGCCGAAACCGGCTTCTTCGGGGAAGGACTCCTGGCTCGTGAAACTCCTTCGGGGGAAAGAGACTTATGAGTCTTTTTACGAGAGTAAGTTACTTTCTCATTTTTTCCTTCATAACTTCATCTTGGACTTACACTGATCTTCTTTTTCTTTTTTCAGAGATGGGCGACGACGCGGCTGCCTTCTACAAGGCTCTTTTTACCGGGCAGGCCGAGAGGGGCAAACAGACAAAGAAGGCCGCCTCTCGGAGGCTGAAGCAGACTTCGGGCGGCCCTCCTTCCAAACGGGCAAAGAAAGCTGCTCCTTCCTCTTTTCCGCAAATTCCGGAGGAGGTAGGCGAGGAGCCCGAAGACCCTGCTGCCCCTTTGCCCGAGGTTCCTTCTGTCGACGTCCCTTCTTCCGACGTTCTTCCTCAAAGCCCCACGCCTTCGCATGCTCTTCTGGAGCGCGATGGGGAGGAGACCCCTTCTACCGAGGAACGGCGCCAAATAAAAGGCAAGGGGATCTCTACTGAGGCGACGTCGATTCTTGATGACGTTACCGAGGTGCCAGCAGGTTTGTATTTTTTTTTTTTTTTGTAAATCCTTAAGGGTTTTCTGGCCTTAACCAATTTTTCTGCCTTGTTGTGCAGCGGAGGTGGCCGCTCTTGACTGGGTTGCCGAACACGCCCGCAAGAGGGCCCTTCGGGATGCCAAAGTCCCAGCAGGGAAAGTTCCGAAGGAGCCCTTCTAGACGTTCACGGAGGACATGAATATGTACTCCGAGGACTGTCCCGAGATGGCCAGGCAGATATGCAAAGGGGTGTTTACTGAGGCCTCTTACAAGGCCCTTACGGAGGCTTACCCAGGCGACATCTCTTTGGCCGCCAAACTCACTGAACATGCCGCCCAGGTACGCTTCACTGTTTCCTTAGCGCCAATTTCACCTTTTCTTTTTACTTAGCATCATTTTCCCTTTGTTTGCTTTTTTTTGTTGGGTTTCGGGAGCCAAACAGCGCAGCGGAATTTAACCGAAACCCTCCAGGATCCAAGTGAAACGGGGTAAACCGGGTGTTCGAAAATTTCATACCTAATTTTCGGTTGAGATCTCTCACTCAACTGTAGAGTCGAATCACAAAACCTGAACAGTTGACGTGTTCAGGCTCTCTATGGTATCCACACGAGCCTCTCGGGATCACCACGCTTCCACCACGTCCCGGCAGATGCATTTCTCTTGCGCTCGCAGTGCTAGCTTGCGTCCTCCAAGGAATTGCAAGAGAAGAGTGCGGCTGTCCTTTTGGGAGGCTAGGGCAAGGAGACCTGCGAATTTCTCACTTAAAAGTTGTATTTATAGTGAGACTCAACTTCCAGGCCTAATGGGTTTCAAAGCCCTAATCCAATTAGGAATTAATTTCGGGCTTAATAATGGCTCAACTCCTTGGCCCATTATTAATACGAAATTAAAGTGAAACCATAACCCAAATAATTAGCCCATGCACTCTAATGATCCAAATAGCTCTACGTGTGCGACCCAATAGGCTCTTGCCATGTTGGCAATGATCATAAATCACATTTATAATCATAAGCAATGAGCGGTGTCTAGCAACACATCATTGCTACCCAAGTGACAAGATTGTCGGTGAATCGACTAAACCTTTATGATCATCACCGATATATGCCATTGTCCCTTTGTCCAAGATATCAAGACTAAGCACGAGACATGGAATGTGTCACTCTCGTATAGCCCAATCTTTGGTTTCTTGATTACCGAGTAGACTAACTTAAACTGATGACATTGATATCATATATCAACTCATCGGAGCATGGCCATGCATTTTCTAAGTCTCACTCTATCAAGGGGCCCAAAGATATCACTCCCGTTACATAGGAGGGACAAATCCCATCTTGATCATACAAATCCCTCCGCATGATATGTGACATACCCAATGACCTCCTTCAAGTTCACTCAGTTACGAGCAACAAAGAAAAGTATCAAAGTATGTGACTCACATGTAGGGAACCTTGATGATCTTAGGTCGAAGGACTACATATACCATGATCACTATGAGAATCACTTATGACACTCATATAACGATCCATGAAGTGTTCTCATGGTGGGTCGGTCCAGTACACAAGTTCTCCAACTTGTACCCATATGTAGACTACATATCTCATATTAGTCTCCACATATGCTAGTCATTATGTATTATTGCAACCCGCTCCACAATAATACTATACTAGGGACGTTTAAGAATATCATTATTCTAGGGTTACAATTATGTTTATTACGTTACGCAGAAACAAAACAACAAACAAAATTGCTGGATTAATGCCTCAATAAAATATCATGACTCAATGTGCAAAATACAATCATCTCATGATTGGCTTTTTGGGCACAATACTAACATTTTTGCAGCTGATGGGGTATGCCGGGTTGCTCCGTGTTTGGGTGGCGCGAGAGTCAGAAAGGAGGGCGTCACTCTGGGACCTTTACACCAAGATGAATGCCTAGTGTTCGGCATTGGCTGCCGATAATGCTCAGCTGAAGCAGTCTTTAGAGAAGGAAATTGCTGAACTTCGGGAGGGGTTCATAAAAGAGAAAGAGGAACTTGAGAAAGGCACCTCCTAGAAACTTTCCGACATAGGCTTTCGGATGGCGGAGCTGACTTCGATCGTAGAAATGATTCAAAAGAATAAGTAAGAAAGTGACGCAATCCTTGCGAAGACGCTCGAGGAAAAGGTCCAGCTCGAAGCCGAGGTCGCATCTCTGAAGAAGCCTTCAGAAGAGAAGAAGAAGACGAAGGCATTGAAGAGAAAGCTCAAGGATCTGGAGAAGGATTACGCGGATCTGGAGAAGGACTATGCAGATTTGGCAGTCAAGAAGCGGGAGTCCGATGATATGACGAAGTTGGCCTTTCAAGACGGCTTCTGTCTTGTTCGGCACCAAATTCTGCAGAAGTTCCCAGATTTTGACCTCTCCTTCCTGGAAGGCATGAACATCCCCAAGGAGCCTCGGTGGACTTGGTCCAAGATCGATCACTTGAAACTGCCTCCTTCTCTCCCGGCGCCGAAGGCTGCTGACAAGAGCACAGAGGCTGGCAGTTCTCAAGACGCCGAGGTTCCTTAGTACTAGGGCCTTTTGTCTTCATTTTCTTCTTCTTTTTTGTAGTCTTTTAGCAACTTTCTTCTCTGTAAGCACTCTTTGGCTCAATAGATAAAAATTTGGCTAAGTATTTTTTCCAGATTCCTTTGTTTCCCACTGTCCCGAACATACTTCGCTCGAGAGACTTCGGAAAACCATACTTTTGCTTTCTTTTGTCCCGAACATATTCACTCAAGAGACTTCGGAAAACCATACTCTTGCTTTCCTTGGCGATTGCTTTCGTGAGACTCTTGTTTTGTACTTCTTCAGAACTTTTTACTTAGACAAATTTGTCCAACTTGTGCAATACAACGTTCCCACCAAACTTTTTAGGCATAGAATTTTTTCAAGGCCTCTGAGTGCCAAGTGTTTTTTAATTCTATGCCTTCGGCATCGCCGAGCTTATAAACTCCATTTCGTACTTCGGCAAGTACCAGGTAGGGTCCTTCCCAATTTGCGCGAAGTACCCCGTGGGACGGCTTATGGGGTGCAAATTCAGCCTTTCGGAGAACGAGGTCTCCCAGTTTTTTTCCCTTTGGCCTGGCGTGTAGGTTTATGGCTGCTGCTACTCTTTGCTGGAAAGCTTTTCTTCTCAGCTCGGCTACTTCTCTGTGTTCACCGACGAGGTCGAGCTTGGTTCTCAGGCCGAGGTCATTTCCATTTTCATCGAACACTTGGACTCGTATTGACGGTTGTACTACCTCGACAGGGATGATGGCCTCTGTGCCGAAGACGAGTGAAAAGGGCATTTCCCCTGTGGCTCTTCGGGGTGTTGTTCGGTAACTCCATAACACGCTTTGGAGTTCTCCTGGCCATTTCCCTTTTGCTTCTCCCAATCTCTTTTTCAGACCATCTTTTATGGTCCTGTTAGATACTTCCACCTGCCCATTACTTTGGGGGTGAGCTACTGGGGCGAAGTGCATTTTTGTCCCGAGGTCGCTAATGAACTCTTGGAATCCTTTGTCTATGAACTGGGACCCATTGTCCGCTACGAGTACCCTCGGTATGCCAAATCTGCATACGATGTTTTTCCATACGAACTTCTGCACTTCTTTTGCCGAGATAGTTGTCAGAGGTTCTGCCTCGAGCCACTTAGAGAAATAGTCTACTGCTACTACGCAGAACTTTACGCCTCCAGGCGCCGTTGGGAGTGGCCCAATGAGATCTATGCCCCAAACTGCGAAGGGCCAAGGATAGTCCGCCGAAGTCACGAACTCCGAGGGTGTTCTTTGGATGTTCGCATGTCTCTGGCAACTACCACATTTCCGGACGAACTGCTTGGTGTCCTTTCTCAGGGTAGGCCAGAAGTATCCTTGGCGAAGTATTACTGCTGCCAGGGTGTCGGTTCCGATGTGCGAACCACAGGCGCCTTCGTGAACTTCTTCGAGGATCATTTCAGTAGCCTCTTCACCAACACACCTCTGTAGTGGATTTGCATATCCTTGCCGATATAGTTCTTCTCCAATTAAGAAGAAACGTCCGGAGCGCCTTCGCACTCTTGTGGCTTCGCTGGGGTCTTCGGGGAGTGTGTTGGTTGCGAGATACATTTTGATTGGTTCTTTCCATCCTTTCCCCGAGGTCTCTACGCTTAACACCGCGATGCTGGGGTGGCTTAGCACTTCGGTGCAAGTTTTGGACTTCGCCAAACAGTCTGCCTCAGCATTTTCTCACCGGGGTACGTTCTCGATTTTCACGACGTCGAACTCCCGAATAAGCTTTGTTACCAACTCATGGTATTTCGCCAAGGTCGGGTCTTTCGCGCCATAGTCCCCTCCCATTTGCCGGACCACCGGCTGCGAATCACTATCGGCTTTCAAGTTTCTCACGCCAATTTTTCTGGCCAGGCGTAATCCTGCTATGAGGGCCTTCGGCCATATTGTTGGTGGCGTTGAAACTAAACTTGATGGCCTTCATTACTTCTAGGCCTTCGGGGCCTCTGATAATCACTCCAGCTCCCTAGTGTTCGGATCCTGAGGCCCCGTCAACATATAACGTCCATTCTGGCTCGTCTTCGCTCGAAAATGAATGTCCCTCCTCGGTGTTTGGTACTTCGGCGATGAAGTCTACCAAAGCTTGAGCTTTTATAGCTTTCCGGGGTTCATACGTGATGTCGTGTTCGCCAAGCTCTATACACCACTTGGAAAGCCTTCCCGAATGATCAACTTTCCTCATAACATCCCGTAGAGGCAGGGTACTTCGGACGATAATGGGGTGAGCCTGAAAGTATGGCCGCAGCCTTCTCCCTGCAAGCACTAAGGCATATATAGCTTTTTGAAGCAAAGGGTACCTGACTTCGGCCCCATGCAGGGACTTGCTGACATAGTAGACCGGCCATTGCTTTGGCCTTCTTCTTTCACGAGGACCGAGCTCACAGCTTTTTCTGTGACGGCGAGGTATAATATGAGGGGCTCTCCCTCCCGAGGTTGCCGCAGGGTCGGCAGGCTGGCCAAGTAGACTTTGAGTTCTTCCCAGGCTTTTTGGCAATCTTCATCCCAAGGATGACCATTCCTTCCGGGGTCGCCTTCCATCTTTGCTGCCTTTGTGAGGACTTTGAAAAAGGGTCGACACCTATCTCCGTACCTGGAAATAAACCTGCTCAGAGAGGTTATTCTTCCGGTGAGTCTTTGCACGTCTTTGACTGTGGCAGGAGTTCAGAATTCAAGCAGAGCCTTAATCTTCTCGGGGTTAACATCGATGCCTCTTTCGGATACCATGTACCCAAGGAACTTTCCCGAGGTCACCCCGAAGATGCATTTCTCAGGATTAAGGCGGATCCCGAAGGCTCTGAGTTTTTGGAAGGTTTCCTCTAAATCTGCAACATGGTAGCCAGGGAGTTTGCTTTTGACTATCATATCATCAACATACACCTCCATGTTCCTCCCCATTTGGTCTTGGAAGACCTTATTCATCAGCCTCTGGTAGGTGGCTCCTGCATTCTTGAGCCCGAAGGGCATCCTAATATAGCAATATGTTCCTCCCTCGGTGATGAAGGCAGTCTTCTCTTCATCTTCGGGGTCCATCCTTATCTGATGGTAGCCACTGAAAGCGTCCAGGAAACTTAGGAGCCCGTACTCGGCAGTTGAGTCTACCAGTTGGTCTATTGGCGGAAGAGGATATGAATCTTTCGGGCAAGGATCGTTCAAATTTCTGAAGTCGATGCATATCCGGAGCTTACTACTTCCTTCTTTTGTGGCAATTACCACGTTGCTTAGCCATTCGGGGTAGTTTACCTCCCGGATAACGCTAGCATCTATCAGACGCTGGACTTCGGTCTTGACGAAGTCACTTTTGTGAGCTGAGATGCTTCGTTTCTTTTGCCGGACAGGTTTTATTTCCGGACTCGCTTTGAGGCTATGCTGGATTACGCGAGGGTTTACCCCTGGCATGTCCTTCGGCGAGTAGGCGAACAGATCTTTATTTGCAAGCAGAAAAGATACAAGTTTTTCCTTGTCTCCTTCGGCCATGCTTTTCCCTATTCGGGTACTATGGCCTGGGACAAGCTCTACTTCTTCTGTTTCCGCTTTTGTGGGATCTTCTGCCTTGCCCCTTTCCAACTCTTTTGCTTCTACAGCATGTGCTAAGTTGCTTGCTGGAGCCTTTCGTGCTCTGACGAACACCTTTCTCACCTCGCCTTGATCAATGAAGATCTTTGCATCTCCTTCTTTGGTGGCGAAGGTGACGGTCAAGTACTTTACATCAGGGCGAATGTGCAAATTTCCCTGTGTCTGTCTGCCGAGGATGGCGTTGTATGACGAAGGAACGTCCATGACTATGAACCTTGCCATGGTAGAGGCGAACAACTCAGCAGTTCCTTTCGCCGAAGTTCCTCTCATCATCAAGGGGAGGTCGATCCACCCGAGGACAGGTAGCTCAGATGGTCCTACGCCGAACGTGGGTGAAGTAACAGCCTTGAGGTCACTCCTGGATACGCCCAAGCTTGGCAGCAAATGTGAGAACAAGACGTCTGCGTTTGACCCATCATCCAGCAGTACCCTCTTGACGTCCCAGTTTCCTATCCTCGCCATTATCAGCAATGGATCGTCATGGGGAAATACGATGGTGGAGCCATCCTCGTGGGCCAATTTTTTCGTTGGGCTCTGATATTCCATCACTGCTATCTCTCTGGCCCTTCTTTTTCTTTCCGAGGATGGAAGTCCGGTTGTGATCATCTGTATTATTCCTGCCGAAGGTGGAGGACGCCTTCTCGGACTTCGGTTCCTTCGCCTGTCTGAATCGTAATCCTCATCATCGGGCTTTCCTTCTTCCTCTTTTTTCCCCTTCGGGGAAGGCATTCTCAAATAACACCGAAGCTGGCCCTGCTTTATCAGTGATTCAATGTACTTTTTCAACTGAAAGCAGTCTTCAGTGTCATGACTGTGATCACGATGGAACTGACAGAACTTCTTCATGTTCCTTCTGTTGTCAGCAGTCATGCCCCTCGGTCGTTGGATTTGAGCCCCCTGTTTTTCCAACGCCATGAGGACGTTAGCCCTCGTGGTGCTCAGAGGTGTAAAGTTTTGGGGCTTCCTTCCTCCTACTCGCATTCTCTGAGGTCGGCCTAACTGTTCCGTTGGACACCGGGCTTGCTGGCTGGACCCTTCGCCACGAGCGTGAATATGGTCAGCCTTCGGTCCAGTCATTCTCAACTCTTCGGCTGTCATATGTTGTTCAGCCCTTCGGTAAAATTCTCCCAGCGTGTCCGGGGGATCTTTGGAGAATTCATAAAACAAGTGTGAATCCCTCCAGAGGCCCCTCGTCATGGCGAGGATGCGGATTTCGGGATGAAAGTCCGGAACACAGAGGGCCTCTCTGTTGAACCTTTCGACATAGTCACGGATGGTCTCCCCGTTTCTTTGTGCTATGTCAAACATCTGGACGGGCATCTTTGCCGTCGGCTTGCTCCCAATGAACTATTGGGTGAACGCTGTGGACAGCTCCTGGAACCCCCTGATGTTTCCGGGAGGCAGGGATTTGTACCAGGCAGTTGCTGGTCCTGCAAGGGTGACTTCAAAGCACTTGCAGAGTGTAGCATCATCAGCCCCGTGTAGCACCATGCTGCGTTTGTACTTTGTTAGGTGGGCTTGGGGATCAGTCCGACCCTCATAGGTCTCTAGCCGAGGTAGCCTGAAGTCACTTGGCATGGCCGCCTCGACCACTGTTCGGGCGAAAGGAGTTTCATCTCCAGAGACGGTTTCAGTTAGCCTGGCCCAAACAGGCTTGCGTGCCACCTGCTGTTCAACTCTCTCCAGTCTTGCCAAGACTTTCTCCAGCAGGAGCGTAGCACTGGGCTCCTCTCCCTGGTGCTTGGAGGTTCTTCGGTAAAAGGACTGTTGCCGTCTCTTCGGGGAGCGACTTCGGTACCGAGGTGAGGGGGACCTTGCCTCTGGGGACAAACTTCTTCTGGACGGGACTTCGGGTCGTTCAGACCTCGCTCTTTCCGCCAGCCGTGCTCCGAGGGGCAAGTTATTTGTCGAGGACTCTTCCCGTGGCTCCCCACTTCCCGAGCTATGATGGGTTGCCCTTGGGCTTTTCTCCTGAGGTCGTGCTGGCGAAGTGTGTTTTTGCACCTGGGCTGGTTGCAGCCACCTTCGGTCTATCTGTTGTGTCATTTCAGCCACAACAGACCTCTGAAAGTCTCGTAAAAAACCCATGGTGATGACAAGAGGGCGTTCCTCTTCAGGCAAGGAAGTCTCTGGGGGACTTTGTTCGGTAGCTGGTTGGGTCTCAGGCGCGGACGGGGACTTCGGGAGTCCTTTGTCCTTCGAACGCCGAGTTTTGACAACAGCTACCTGGGAGTAGATTCCCACAGACGGCGCCAAATGATGCCCCAAAGCATCTTCGTTTGCTGTCATGTTGACAGGTGGAGAGACTTCTTGAGGAGGCGAGCGCCTGGAGCTCTGGTTTCCCAGCTGAGTGTGCCTGAAAAGCTCAAAGAAGAGGTTAGGAGGTCCCCGGTTTGCTTTTCCGGGGAGGACCCTCCGACGCCCAAGTCAGTTTTCTGAGTGAAAGTGGAGGAAGAACACTAAGGGATCAAGTGTCTTCCTGTTTTGTGTTTTCTCAGAGGGAGTAAAATGCCCATCCTTTGCCCAGTCCCATTTCCTAGTATTTATAGGAGTAGCTGGTCCTTTCAGATCATGACACGTGTTCGGTCGGATTTGATCTGTACTTTTGGACCTAGGGGACAGGCAGCCGTTTGCAGCCTTCTTTAGCCCTGGACTCGGACAGGTTGTGTCAGGACTGGGGGGGCTACGGCGTGTCAGTTCGCCGTTCAGATGTGACGTGTAGGGCTTGTGGGCGACATGTCAGAGGCTCCTTAAATGCTCATATCGTACTCCCGAGGTCCCCTGGGCGAGGTCGCCCTTCGGTGCGTGCACCCTCTTCGGATTCTATCCGTCCTTCTGTGCAAGCACCTCCTTCGGGATCTATCCCATAGTTCTGGGAGCTCCCTTGATGAACACCTTCTTCGGGACTCACACCCATAGTTAGGGGATTCCCTTGTTCAGGTATTTCTTGTTCGGGGAAGATCCTCTTCGGGGCCTCTACCTTCGGGGAGATTCTTCCTTGCTTCAGAGAGATGGCTCTCTTACCCGAAGATGGTCAGTTTGGCCCCTCGATGGAGATGGTGTTGTCCTCGGAATTCCTGACAAGCTAACCGAAGTCTCGAGCTCATAGTGTTTGACTTCGTACCTTCCGAGGTCAGTAAAAAGATCCTCTGTTGGGTGATGTCAAACTCCTCGGCCAATATTCTGGCAAGGAGTTACTACCGAGGAGGCAATAGCCTTTGGCTATCACTTGGCATTCGGACGCCTTAAGAAAATACTATGCTTAGGATTTCGGCAAAGAAAATTGTACTACACAAGTTAGCAAAATTCTC
This sequence comes from Aquilaria yunnanensis, assembly GCA_039654915.1. Classification (NCBI taxonomy): domain Eukaryota; kingdom Viridiplantae; phylum Streptophyta; class Magnoliopsida; order Malvales; family Thymelaeaceae; genus Aquilaria; species Aquilaria yunnanensis. Next base: position 46,722,195 of record CM077595.1, read on the forward strand.
TCTGAGTACAAAAAATTGCCTTAAGCATAAATGGCGCAAATTTCTCAAAGGTGACCAGACGAGCGAAGGCGTCATCTTCCGAAGTCTCGTAAAAAGACTTGGACAAAATCCTTGAGATTAAGCCCTCGAAAGGCTGAACTTCATGAAAAAGGTCATCATATTAAGCGCAGACGAATTTTCCCGAAGTTTGTGGAGCGAACTAGTCCGAGACCTCACCAAAAAGACTTGGCCAAGTTTTCTTCATTGAAAATGAAACTGCTTACAAAAAAGGAGTGCCAAAAGAAGAAGACCAAAAAAAGAAGAAGCAAAAGGCAAAGGACCGTAAACAAAACTAAGGATTCCCGGCATCCTGAGAACTGCCAGCTCCCGCGTTCTTCTCTACTATCTTCGGCGCAGGGAGAGAAGATGGCAGGTTCAAATGTTCAATTTTTTACCAGGACCACCAAGGCCCCTCGGGAATATTTAGGACCTCTAGGAAAGAAAGGTCCAGATCAGGGAACCTTTGAAGAACCTGGTGACGAACAAGACAAAACCTGTCCTGAAAACCAACTTTGGTCATCTGGTCAGATTTGCCTTTCTCGACCCCAAGGTCCTCAAGGTCTTTTTTAAGCTCAGCAACCTCCTCCTTCAATGCCTTCATCTTCTTCTTCTTCGATTCCTTCTTCAAGGCATCAACCTCGGCTTGAAGCGCAGCCTTCTCAGCAAGCGCCTTTGTCAGGCGGTCTTCGGCCTTAGATTTCTCTTTTTGGTATGCCTCATTTGCCGAGATCAGCTCCGCTATCTGGGAGCCGAGGTCAGAAATTTTCTAGGAGGATTCGTTTGATAGTTTCTCTCTCTTTTAACTCCTCCCGAAGAGCGGAAACTTCCTTCTCCGCAGAATTGGCCAGCTCCAAATTCTTGATAGCTAGATCCGAACACATGGCCCTAGTTTTCTCTAAAGAACCTAAGACCTGAGTTCGGAACGCCGTCTGCCTCGCCACCCGAACTCTGAGAAAGCTGGCATATCCCAGTAGCTGTAAAAGGGCAAAGGCAAGGTCACTAAAACAGAGAGAAAACCAAGCACTTAGAAAGAATTCAAGAAAATGGGGCGCGAAGTATACCTGGGCGGCGTGCTCGGAAAGCTTTGCGGCAAAAGAGTCATCGCCCGGATGGGCCTCGGCGATGGCTCTAAAGGAGGCCTCAGTAAGGATCCCTTTAGAGATCTCTTTAGCCATCCGTGGACAATCGCCGGAGTACATGTTCATGTCCTCCGTGAATGTCCAAAAAGGCTCCTTTGGGACCTTCCCCTTCGGGATGATGGCGTCCCGAAGGGCTATCCTTTGGGCATGATCGGCCACCCAGCCCGGAGTGAGTAACTCCTCTGCAATAAGAGATGAAGCTGGATTAAGGCACCACAAACCGAACCTGAAGGCACCTCGACCACGTCGTCCTCGGCAGCCAGAACCTCCTCGGTAGGGACCCCCTTGCCTTTGATTCTGCGCCGTTCTTCAGCAGAAGGGGACTCCACCACGGCATCCAGAAGAGCCTGCGACGAAGTAGGGCTGCGAGGAGCAACCTCGGCAGTAACCTCGGGCTGAGGAATAACAACAACTCCCGGCTCCTCGATAGCCTCCTCAGGAGTGGCCTTCCTCACCCGTTTTGCCGTCGAAGGACCGGCCCCGGTTGTTTTACGCCTTCAGGAGACCTCGGAAGTACGGCAGGAGCATTTATGGAAGCATTTAAGGTAGCCTCTGACACGTCCTTTCGTAGACGTCATAAAGTCGCCTGAATAGGCGCCCTGACATACGGACGCCATCAGAATCACATCATGGCCCATCTCAGCACGTGGCTCAGGACAATTTGCTACCAGTTATCTGTCTCCTACGCCCAGAAACTCAGGGAACATCCGACCGAAAACGTGTCACGATCTGAATGGGCTAGGCGCTCCTATAAATACCAGGAATTAATACTTGGCAGCAGGCTGGTTGGTTGGCCAAACACTGCTCCCACACTCTGAGAAAACTACCAGGCGAGACTCTTCAGCCCTTTGTGCTATTTTCCTCTGCCTTTTCTCAGCCACCACTAACTTGGGCGTCGGAGGCTCCCCCCCGGAAAGACACTCCGGGGGCCTCCTAACCGTTTGTTTCTGAGCTTTCAGGCACTCTCCTTCGGGCTATCCATTCCACCAGGCGTTCTTCCTCCCAGAAGTCTCCCCACCAGTCACCATGACTATAAACGATGAGGCCCCTGGCCATCATTTGGCGCCGTTTGTGGGAACCCGCTCTAAGATTGCCGTCGTTGAGACTCGGCGTTCTAAGGACAAGAGGGTCCCGAAGTCCCCGTCCGCGCCTGAGATACAACCGGCTGCTGAGCAAACACTCCCAGGGACTTCTGCGCCTGAGGAAGACCGCCCTCTGGTAATCACCATGAGCTTCTTGAGGGACTTTCAGCGTTCGGTCGTGTCTGAAATGACCCAGCAGATCGACCGAAGGTGGCCACAGCAAGCACAGGCCCAGAGACCCCCCTCACCGACACGCCCTCGGGAGAAAAGCCCCAAGTCTACACATCGCAGTTCGGGGAGTGGAGAACCTCGCGGAGAATCATCCACAGAAAATATAGCCCTCGGGAAATGGCCTGTGGAACAAACCGGGTCCGAGCGACCGAGAGTCTCACAGCGGAGCAGTTCGTCGCCCGAGGTGAGGTCCTTGTCCCCTCAGCGCTGAACTCACCCCCCGAAGAGGCGCCGGCGATCTCCATTCCCAGAAGAAGGCCCTAGCGCCACAGCGCTGATGGAGAGGATACTAGCACGGCTGGACAGAGTGGAGAAACAAGTGGCCAGAAAACCCGTTTGGGCCAGACTCTCGGGAACATGCTGCGAAGATGACTCGCCATTTATCCAGGCCGTTGTTGAGGCAGCCATGCCAGGTGACTTCAGAGTACCTCGATTGGAGATTTATGATGGCCGTACTGATCCACAGGCCCATTTGATGAAGTACAGACGCAGCATGATAATACACGGTGCTGACGACGCTACCATGTGCAAGTGCTTCGAAGTCACCCTCACAGGGTCAGCCACGGCGTGGTACAATTCCTTGCCTTCAGGAACCATCACTGAGTTCCAGGAGTTGTCCACAGCCTTCACCCAGCAGTTCATCGGGAGCCGACCTACGGCGAAGATGCCTATGCAGATGTTCGACATAGAGCAGAGGAATGGAGAAACCATCCGAGACTATGTCGAAAGATTCAACAGGGAAGCTCTGAGCGTCCCAGACTTCAGGCCCGAAATCCGCATTCTTGCCATGACACGAGGTCTTCGGCGAGACTCACAGCTGTTCTACAAGTTCTCAAAGGACCCCCCGGAGACCCTCGGAGAATTTTACCGAAGATCAGAACAGCACATGACCGCCGAAGAACTAAGAATGGCTGGGCCGAAGTCTGATCACCACCGCCCCGAAGAGTCCAGTCAACAAGCTTAGCATCCTACCGAATACGCAGGACGACCTCGGAGGATGCGAGGAAAGAAACCTCAAAGTTTCACACCATTGAGCACTTCACAGACCAACATTCTCATGGCGCTGGAAAGGCAAGGGACGCAGATTCGGCGACCAAGGGCCATGACCGCCGATAATAAGAAGAATGCAAAGAAGTTCTGCCAGTTTCATCGCGACCACGGTCATGACACCGAAGACTGCTTCCAGCTGAAGAAGTACACAGAGTCGCTGATAAAAAATGGCCAACTTCGGAAATACCTGAGGATGCCATCCCCGAAAGGCAGAAATATGGAGGAAGAAAGGGCCGAAGATGAGGACTATGACTCCGACAGGCGGAGAAATAGAAGTCCAAAAAAGCACCCTCCACCTCCAGTAGGGGTTATCTAAACCATCACCACGGGGCTCCCATCCTCGGAAAGAAAGCGGAAAGCCAGAGAAATTGCAGTCATGGAGTATCAAAGTCCATCAAAGAAGGTAGCTCGCAAAGGTGGCTCCACCGTCGTCTTCCCCCACGACGATCCGCTACTGATTATGGCGAGAGTAGGGGACTGGGACGTCGAAAGAGTGTTGCCTGATAATGGCTCAAATGCTGACGACCTATTCTTGCTCCTGCTGCCGAGCTTGGGCATCTCCAGCAGCGAGCTGAAGCCTGTCACCTCGCCCACTTTTGGGGTTGGGCCATCCGAACTCCCCGTCCTCGGATGGATCGACCTACGGCTGATGATGAAAGGGACTTCGGTGAACGGAGCAGCTGAGTTGTACGCCTCCACAATGGCGAGATTCATCGTCGTGAACATCCCATCCTCGTACAACGCCATCCTTGGAAGACAGACCATGGGGAATCTGCATATTCGCCCTGATGTGAAGTACTTGACTGTCACATTCGCCACCAAGGATGGAGATGCAGAGGTATTCATAGACCAAGCCGAGGTAAGAAAGGTGTTTGTAAAAGTGTGAAAAGCTACGGCAAGCAACCTCGCGCAAACGATGGAGGCAAGGGCACCAGAAAAAGGCAAAGAAGAAGATCTCACCAAAACAGAAATGGGAGCAATAGAGCTTGTCCCAGGACAATCTACCCGAATAGGGAAGAGCTTGGCCGAAGGTGACAAAGAAAATCTTGTATCCTTTTTGCTGGAAAATAGAGATCTGTTTGCCTCCTCGCCAAAAGATATGCCGGGGGTGAACCCTGGCATAATACAGCATAGCCTCAAAGTAAGTCCGGAAGCAACGCCTGTCCGGCAAAAGAAACGAAGCATCTCAGCCCACAAAAACAACTTTGTCAAAACCGAAGTCCAGCGTCTCCTAGATGCTGAAATTATCAGGGAGGTCAAGTACCCCGAGTGGTTAAGCAACATGGTCATCGCCACAAAAGAAGGTAGCAGCAAACTCCGGATGTGCATCGACTTCAGAAACTTGAATGATGCTTGCCCGAAAGACTCATACCCTCTGCTGCCAATAGATCAACTGGTAGATTCAACTGCTGAATATGGGCTCCTAAAGTTTCCTAGACGCCTTCAGTGGCTACCATCAGATAAGGATGGAGCCCAAAGATGAAGAGAAGACTGCCTTCATCACCGAGGGAGGAACATACTGCTATATCAGGATGCCATTCGGGCTCAAAAATGCAGGAGCCACCTACCAGAGGTTGATGAACAAGGTCTTCAAAGACCAAATGGGGAGAAGCATGGAGTTGTATGTTGATGATATGATAATCAAGAGCAAGCTGCCTGGCTACCACGTTGCAGATTTAGAGGAAACCTTCCAAAAGCTCAGAGCCTTCGGGAACCGCCTTAATCCTGAGAAGTGCATCTCCGGGATGACCTCCGGAAAATTCCTTGGGTACATGGTATCCGAAAGAGGCATCGACGCTAACCCCTAGAAGATTAAGGCTCTGCTTGAGCCCCGAACTCCTGCCACAGTCAAAGATGTGCAGAGACTCACCGGAAGAATAACCTCTCTTGGCAGGTTTATTTCCAGGTACGGAGATAGGTGTAGACCTTTCTTCAAAATCCTCACAAAGGCAACAAAAATGGAAGGCGACCTCGGAAGAAATGATCATCGTTGGGATGAAGATTGCCAAAAGGCCTGGGAAGAACTCAAATTCTACCTGGCCAGCCTACCAACTCTGCGACAACCTAGGGAGGGAGAGCCCCTCGTACTGTACCCCGCCGTCACAGAAAAAGTTGTGAGCTCGGTCCTCGTGAAGGAAGAGGGGTCAAAGCAATGGCCGGTCTGCTATGTCAGCAAGTCCCTGCATGGCACCGAAATCAGGTACCCTCTGCTTCAAAAAGCTATATACGCCTTGGTGCTTGTAGGGAGAAGGCTGCGACCATACTTTCAGGCTCACCCCATCATCGTCCGAAGTAGTCTGCTGCTACGGGATGTCATGAAGAGAGTAGATCATTCGGGAAGGCTCTCCAAGTGGTGCATAGAGCTGGGCGAACACGAAATTACGTATGAGCCTCGGAAGGCCATAAAAGCTCAAGGCGTCACCAACAAAGTAGCTGAGTATGAAGCCCTCATAGCGGGATTGCGCTTGGCCAGAAAGATTGGCGTGAGAAACTTAAAAACTCACAGCGATTCCCAGCTTGTAGTTCGGCAGACGGCAGGAGATTATGGGGTGAAGGACCCAATTTTGGCAAAATATCATGAGCTAGTAGCAAAGCTCATCCAAGAGTTTGACGCCGTACGGATCGAAAATGTACCTCGGCGGAATAACACTGAGGCAGATTGCTTGGCGAAGTCGAAAACATATACCGAGGTGCTAGACCATCCGAGCATGTCAGTGCTGAGCATGACGACCTCGGGAACAGGATGGAAAGACCCAATAAAAAGATACCTCGCAGAGAATTTGCTCCCCGAAGACCCCGGCGATGCTGCAAGACTGCTAAGACGCTCCGCAAGATTCTTCCTGATTGGTGAAGAGTTATATCGGCAGGGATATGCGAATCCGCTGCAAAGATGTGTGGATGAAAAGGATACTGAAATGGTCCTTGAAGAAGTTCACGAAGGCATGTGTGGTTCACACATTGGAACTGATGCCCTGGCAGCAGTGATACTCCGCCAAGGATACTTCTGGCCTACCCTGAGAAAGGACGCAAGACAGTTCGCCCGGAAATGTGGTAGCTGCCAGAGACACGTGAAAATCCAGAGGACACCCTCGAAAATGGTAACTTCGGCAGACTATCCTTGGCCCTTCGCAGTCTGGGGTATAGACCTTATTGGGCCACTCCCCACAGCACCCGGAGGCGTGAAATTCTGCGTTGTAGCAGTGGACTATTTCTCAAAGTGCGTAGAGGCAGAACCACTAACAACTATCTCGGCAAAAGAAGTGCAGAAGTTCCTATGGAAGAACATCGTGTGCAGATTTGGCATACCGAGGGTACTGGTAGCTGATAATGGATCCCAGTTCATAGACAAAGGATTCCAAGAATTCATCAGCAACCTTGGAATAAAGATGCACTTCGCCCCAATAGCTCACCCCCAAAGCAACGGGCAGGTGGAAGTATCGAACAGAACCATAAAAGATGGCCTGAAAAAGAGACTAGGGGAAGCCAAAGGGAAATGGCCAGAAGAACTCCAAAGTGTATTATGGAGCTACCGAACGACGCCCCGAAGAGCCACAGGGGAGACTCCTTTCTCATTCGTCTTCGGAACAGAGGCCATTACCCCACTAGAGGTAGTTCAACCTTCAGTATGGGTGCAAGTATTTGATGAAGGTGGTAATGACCTCGGCCTGAGAACCAATCTCGATCTTGTGGCCGAACACAGAGAAATAGCTGAGCTGAGAAGAAAAGCTTTTCAGCAAAGAGCGGCCGCGGCTGTAAACTTACGGGCCAAGCCAAAAGAAATGAAGAAGGGAGACCTCATTCTCCGAAAGGCCGACTTCGCACCCCGAAGGCCATCCCATGGCGTACTTCGCGCAAACTGGGAAGGACCCTGTCTGGTTCTCGACGAAGTACAAAAAAGGCGTGTACAAGCTTGGCGACGCCGAAGGCGTAGAATTGAAGAACACTTGGCACTCAGACGCCTTGAAAAAATTCTGCGCTTAAGGTTGAGCGGAGGAGTTATGTTGTACAAAATGGCCTTGAGAAAAATTCTTGAGAAAAATTCTTAAGTGTACAGAAATTATGCAAAACAGAATTCCGCAAAGGTGCTCACCATGATAAAGCGTAGATATGACTTCCCGAAGTCCCTTGAGCCATCACGCTCGGGAAAGATGGAAAACAAAAATCTCACAGAAGTACTCGCCATAGCCAGCGCAGAGATAATTTTCCGAACTCCCTTGAGCGAACATGCTCGGGAAAATGGGAAGTGAAAAATCTCGCGAAAGGTTTTCCGAAGTCCCTTGAGCAAACATGCTCGGGACAACTGGAAAAACAAAAAATTTGACTGAAGGTTTCCGAAGTCCTTTGAGCAATCATGTTCGGGGTAAATTGGAAATGCAAAAGCCTGCAAAAAGACTTAGTCAAATTTTTTCAGGCCTTCCAGAAAGTCTTACGAGCAAGCGCACTCGGGACAAAGGAAGGTAAAAAAGTTTCTTTAATCGCAGGTTTTCCGAAGTCTCTTGAGCGAGCGTGTTCGGGACAATGGAAATGAAGAAACTTGCAAGAAAAGACTTAGCCAAAAAATCCCCATTAAGAGCAAAGCTGCTTTAAAATAAAGAACTGCCCGAAGAAGGATTACAAAATAGAAGGGAAGGAAAAGGGGCCCTAAAATAGCCTAAGGGTTCGTGGCGTCCCGAGAGCCACTCGTCTGCCCGCCCTTTTCCACCACCTTCGGCGCTGGAATTGAAGGAGGAAGTTTCAGATGTTCGACCTTGGACCATTTCCACCGAGGTCCCCTAGGAATGTTTAGACCCTCTAGAAAAGAGAGGTCCAGATCTGGGAACCTCTGGAGAACCTGGTGCCGAGCAAGGCAGAAGCCGTCCTGGAACGCGACCTTGCTCATCTGATCAGACTTGTTCTTCTCAAGCTCGAGGTCGTCAAGTTCGTCCTTCAGATCCGCGACCTCCTCCTCCAGCGCCTTTATCTGCTCCTCCCCCTTCGGCTCCTTCTTCAACGACTCAACCTCGGCCCGGAGAGCGTTATTCTCACACGTCAGGGACACTATACGGCCGTCAGAACCAGCCTTGTGCTGGAGAAGATCTTCGTTGGCGGCAAGCATCCCCTTTATTTGGTCACCGAGGTCAGCGATCTTCCTGGAGGAGTCCTTTTGAAGTTCTTTTTTTTCCTTCCGGAACTCCTCCCGAAGGGCAGCTACTTCTTTCTCAGCAGCCTCTTTCAGCTACTGGTTTTTGGCGACCGACTCCGCGAGTGCGGTCCTTGTCTCATTCATGGTTTGAGTGGCCGAAGTTTGAAAAGCAACCTCCCTGGTCACCCGAACTTGGAGAAAGGCGGTGTATCCCATCAGCTGCAAAAAAATAAACGCAAGGTCAGTAAGAGCCAAACACTTAGGAAAAAAATTGAAGGGAAAGAGCTGTGAAGGATATACCTGAGCAGCATGCTCGGTGATCTTTGCGGCGAGGGTGTTATCCCCCGGGTGGGCGCCGCTATAGCCTTGAAGGAGGCCTCGGTGAGCACCCCCTTCGAACTTTCCTTAGCCATTTGAGGAACGTCCTCGGAGTACATATTCATGTCCTCCGTAAACGTCCAAAAAGGCTCCTTGGGTATCTTCCCTTGCGGGATTTTGGCATCCCAAAGAGCTCGTTTCCGAGCATGATCGGCCACCCAGCCAGGGGTAGTCAACTCCCCTGCGTGGTAAGAATGAGAAGGAGATTAAAAGACAAAGAAGCCAATCCAGAAAAAACAAAGGAAGTACACTTTGTCTGGAAACAAACCTGGCGGAACCTCGACAACATCGTCCTCGGAGTCCTCGACCGAAATGCCCTTGCCCTTCCGCTTGCGCCGCTCCTCGACAGAAGGTACTTCTACCACTACATCAAGGAGGGCCTGTGACGCGGTAGGACTCTGAGGAGGAACGTCGGTTGAAGGGACCTCGGAAGCAGTAGCCTCAGACGCCGGAACTGCGACTGTCCCAGGCTCCTCGGCGGTCTCCTCGGGGATTTCTTCTAGAACAGCTCTCTTTGCCCATTTCCTCGAAGGCCCCGCGCCAGTAGACTTCCGCGTTCGGGAAGACACCTTGTTCGTCTGATCGCCCTCCTCCACTTGGCCGGTGAAAAGGGACTTGTAATAGGCGGCAGTCGCGTCGCCCATCTCTGAAAAAGGAGAGAAACATCAGCGTAAGTTCGAGGAAAAAAGCAGTAAAGGAGTAGAAGCTAACTCACTTTCGGCAAGCACTTCGAAAGAAATTTCCTCCTTAAGAAGCTTGACCAACCAGGAATCCTTCCCGGCGATGGCAGGAGCTGGCATCTCGAGGTCAGTCTCGTGCTCCTTTACCACCTTTAGCTCCTGAAGGACCTCTTCGGTCATCAACCTCCAGTTGATTGGAAAAGGGTAAAGGGCGAGCGGAACGACCTCGGGATCCCAGTCAGAGACAGCCCGAATGCGGGCGTCGAAATCCGCGAACAAGGGAGCTAACTCTGGGGTTAGCAGCATCCTCGGATCAGCAACGTCCACATCCAGTGTTCCCTGAGCCCATTTGGTCGGAACGTACGACCAGGCCTCGTCCATCTTCATGAAGAAAAACTTCTGTTGCCACCCCCGCCAGCTATCTTTAGTGGCGAAGGTGAACATGAATTTCTTCCTCCCGGATCCCCAAGGTAGCATGAAATAGAAGCCACCCTTCGGGACCACAGAGAGCCTGTAATACTGCATAAAGATTCTGAAATTGGGTTCTATCCCGAAGACGCCACACATGCAGAGGTAGGCATTAAAATAGCAGAACGAGTTCGGGGGAAGCTGGTTCACAGCAATGCCATGAAATTTGCAGAACTCGCACACCATCTTCGGGAGAGGATACCGAAGACCCGCCTTCAGCTGGGCTCGGAAAACGGTAACCTCCTTACTGCGGTTTGAAAAAGCATAATTGCTAGAACGAGGCAGCCTAGTAATGGCGTAAGAGGGAAGAAAGAATTTTTTCTTCCACCTCTCAAACTTTTCAGGGGTGGTACAACAAGGATGGGCTAAAAGAGGCTGCCAGCTCTCAGGAAGGGGCATTTTCGACATAAAACGAGTTTGAAAATGGAAGAAAACAATTTCCAGAGAAAAACTCAAAAGAACAGAGGGATCAAAGCGCTCTGAAAAAAAAAAACCCACCGAAAGATTTGCCAAAATCTGAGGACGCCGTCGTGAAAGCTGGCTGGAAAAAAGCTCTGATTAAGGTAGCTCCGCCACAGAAAACAAGAAAGTGCAAGAACAGGGGCAAAGCAGAGAGAAGAGCAGAAGAGAAAGCAAAAGGAACTTATGGTAGAGTGGGCTATTTATAAGCCAGAGATGGGTAACCGAAACATCGTCATAAGTACCCTTTGGAGGCAAACCGTCGCCGTAACTACTCTCTGCACCTGAAAAGGCACACCCTCTGTAACCGATGCGACTCTCCTCCAATGGCAAAGTGCCACGTGTCAACCGCTGCGCGCAAATGGGGGACACGTTCTCCAAACGTCCCTTGAAAGCTGGGACACGTCTTCTGACATCCCTGGAAAACTGGGACGAAACTGGGACGCGCCGCTCAGACTGACACGCTTGGCCAAACAGACCTGCAGAAACAAAGAGCAGGCCACCTCGAGGACGCCAAGAAACAGGCTATGGCCGAACAGCCCATGACCTTCGGGCAAGAGGTGTATCTTCGGCACAGGCTCCACCTCGAAGACACCAAAGAACAGGCCAAGGCCGAAGAGCCCATGATCTTCGAGCAAAAGGCGCATCCTCAGAACAGGTTAAGCTTCCAAAGAAACTCCCATACACAACCTCGGAAAGAGATGCAAAACCGAAGTCATCACTTCGGCTTTCCAAAGGGGGGCATGTGATAGCCAAACACTATTGCCTCTATCTGGCCGAACTCCCTGCCACAATGATGGCCAGAAGAAGCTGGCGCTACCCAAGAAAAGGTGCGATCAGGCACCTCGGGAGGTAGCCGAAGAGCTCCGAGCCCGGCACACCAGGAAACCCCGAGGACACTACTCGCCCCCCAAGGTCATGAACATATCACCTTCGGAAAAGCGGCACCAGACATAGCGAGCCGAACATGATATCCCTGAAGGCGGAACTCCCTGAAGCTTGGAACCCCCGAACTGAGGGCTTGTTTCCCGAAGAGGCTCTGTCCGAACTAGAGGACGACCTCACCCAGGGACCTCGGGAGTACGGCAGGAGCATTTATGGAAGCATTTAAGGAAGCCTCTGACACGTCCTTTCGCAGACGTCATAAAGTCACCTGAATAGGTGCCCTGACATACGGACGCCATCAGAATCACATCATGGCCCATCTCAGCATGTGGCTCAGGACAATCTGCTACCAGTTATCTGTCTCCTACGCCCAGAAACTCAGGGAACATCCGACCGAACACGTGTCGCGATCTGAACGGGCTAGGCGCTCCTATAAATACCAGGAATTAATACTTGGCAGCAGGCTGGTTGGTTGGCCAAACACTGCTCCCACACTCTGAGAAAACTACCAGGCGAGACTCTTCAGCCTTTGTGCTATTTTCCTCTGCCTTTTCTCAGCCACCACTGACTTGGGCGTCGGAGGCTCCCCCGCGGAAAGACACTCCGGGGGCCTCCTAACCGTTTGTTTCTGAGCTTTCAGGCACTCTCCTTCGGGCTATCCATTCCACCAGGCGTTCTTCCTCCCAGAAGTCTCCCCACCAGTCACCATGACTATAAACGATGAGGCCCCTGGCCATCAGGTGCCAAACGCCAAAGATGGTTAAAGGCCAAAGGTTAAAACCAGACTAAAGGTCATACCCATTGTGGACTTAGCCAAAATTGTGGAAATAAAGTTCCATTAAGAAAGGTAATACAAAAGAAAAAAGAAGAAGAAAAGGAAGAAGTAACTATGTCCTATCCGTTATCAGGTCCATCATCGAGCTCCTCGGCATTAGCACCCTCTTCATCTACCTCTTCGGCGTCCTTGTCTTCGGCACCATCATCATCTTCATCATTAGCAGCCGAAGGTGGAATGACAGGGATGTTGAGGTGCTCAATTTTTGACCAGGGTGAAGACAGTCCTTCGGGGATGTCAAGGGCCCTTAAAAAGGAGATATCGAGGTCTGGGTATTGGGAAAGGACTTGATGGAAAGCAAGGCAGAAGACATCTTGAAATAAGGACTTGGTTGCCTCATCTGACTTTGCCTATTCAACCTTCAGGTCGTCCAACTCCTTCTTCAACACCTCAACCTCCTTCTTCAACTTCTTCTTCTTCTTCTTCTTCTCCTTCTTAGTCGCTCAATCTCTGCGAGGAATTTGGCATTGCTCACCAGCTACTTACTGAGGTGTGCTACTGCATCTTCTTTTTGCATTTGAAAGGCCTCCCCCTCCAAAGTCAGTTCAACCACCCTCACCACGAGCTCAGATATTTTCTGGGAGTATTTGTCAATGAGTCTCCTCTAGCCCTCTAGCACTCCCTGGCGAAGCTTGGCCTGGTCCTCCCTTGTGATCTTGTTAAGCTTGCCATATTTCAAGACCCAGCTCACAAATAATTCCTTGGCCTTTGCCAAGTTCTCCTCTGACTGACTTCAAGTGGCAGACTGTTTGGCCGCCTAAGCCCGAATGTAGCCCCCATGTGCCAGTAGCTATAAGTGGAAAAATACTTGATGTGAGCCACAACAAGTTGGAAGACTTTGAAAAATCAAAATTTTACTAAGTATAAGGGGCCACCTTAGCAACATGCTCGGTCATTTGAGCGGCGAGGATCTCCTCGTTCGGGCAGTCGTTGATCAATGTTTCGAATGTGGCATTGGTCATAACGCTAATTGCCATCTGAAGGACCGTCTTTTGACAGTCTTTGGAGAAATGATCCTTGTGAAGATCCAAAGGGTTCCCTTGGGACCTTGTCCTTCAAAATCTTTGAGCGCCAAATGGCCCTCCACCAAAGGTGGTCCGTCATCCACATAGTTTGGGGCATATCCTCTATAGAGTCACGTTGAAGTTCCCTTATAACATTATCCCTTAGCCATTCATCTACAAGGTATAAAATACCAAAAAATCCAAAACTCATAGATGAATGGCTAAGAGACAAACCTGGCAAGGGTTCGGCTTCATCCCCGTCAGATTCGCTGACATCATGGACCTCGGCAAGAACCTCCTTACCCTTCCTCTTTTAGCGTTCTTCCTGTTCTTCCACCAAAATCTCCCTCAGAAAGGTCCCCAAGGTCTCTGGAGTAGCATAAAGGCTTAGTAGGACAGAAAAGACTATTGGTCCTCGGGGGGGATCTGCGCCCTCAGCAGAAATGCCCTTATCCACCATAGTGTCTTTAGGGTGAAGAGGGAGAAAGTCCTCCTTCGTCTTCTTTGTCTTAAGCGTTACTGAAGACTGACCAAAGGGCCCATTCTTTCTTTTGGGAGACTTCTTCTTTTGCTCCCCTTTCTCGGGCTTGGCCGAGGAAGAAACTCTTGTAGAAGGCCGCTAATTTATCATCCACATTGGCAAAGAAAGAAACATCAGTGTAAGTATGGAGAAATTCCCAAAAAAAATGTGGTAAAAAACCTTACTCTCTACAAATGTTGAGTAAGTAAGTTCGCACCGAAGAAGCATGACTAGCCAAGACTTCTTCCCATCCACCGTTTGTTTCCGCATTTTCTTGTCTGCAATGTGTCCCTTGATAACCCTAAGCTCTCGAAGTACCTGTTCGGTCATAAGGCTCCATTTGATTAGGAAATGGTATGATGGACGTGAAGAAGCTTGGTCTGACCAATCACTAACTTCTTGAATATGGGTGTCAAATTCCTCAAACTTAGAGTCAGGTTTGAGGGTGACCAGCTTCGATGGGTCCATCACATCGATGTCAAGCATTCCTGAAGCCCACTTCATAGGCATGTCCTTCCACTTCTCATCTATCTTTAGGAAAAAATACTTATTCTGCCGCCCTCGCCAGCTATCTTTGGTGCCAAATGTGAAACTAAATTTCTTGCTCCTAGATCCCTGAGGAAGCAAGAAGTAGAACCCACCCTTCGGGACGGGCTGAAGTTTGTAGTATTGCATAAAAAAGATGAAGTGGGGCTATATTATAAAGACCCCAAGCATGTAGAGAGAAGCATTAAAAAAGGAATATGAATTTGGTGGAAGTTGGTTAATGACTATGACATGAAATTGTCAAAAGTCACAAACCATCTTCGGTGGAGGATACCGAAGACCCGTCTTCAGAAGTGCTCTGAAGACGGTAATCTTGTTATCCTGAGGAAGGTTGCTTGGCTTACCAGGACTAAGGAGCCTACTAATAGAGTAAGAAGGAAGGAAAAACTTGGCTAACCACTTCTTCATTTTTTTGAAGTAGGACAGCTTAGATGTGAGTTGAGAGGAAGCCAACTTTCGGGAATTGAATGAACTGTGCCTTGTGAAGAGAACTTGGTCAGGGATCTCGGAGGGGCTACTAAAGAAGAAATGACTTTTGGGGGCATTAACATATGAAGACTATAGCAAGAGGCTATCAAAAATTGCTCTTTTGATAACACAGCCATAGGAAAAAATTGGAGAGCGAGAAATAACTAGGAAGTAAGAACAATGAGAGTAGAAGAGTGAAAAAACTCTGAAGGGAGATGGCTTTATATAGCCCAAAGAAGGCAGGTGAAGGGTCGCCATAATGGCCTTTCACAAGTGAAAGGATGTAATCGATATAACGAACGCGACTGATTGCCAATGATCTAAAGACACATGTCACACAGTGCGAGAAAGAGCGGCACATTTTTTGACACAGACAGGTCTATATTTCCCTATCCCAAACTGACGCAACCATTCGATCAAAAGATAGGACAATTCACTGGCAGAAGGCAGGAATGAAAAAATCTAAGGGAAAAATAGCTCCTTACCATCAAGGATACAAGGTCGAATAAATTGAAAGTTCGGTTTAAGGAGCAGAAGAGCTTGTCATATTCCGCAGGTGCGACTTCACCAAAAGTAAGAACGCAAATAAAGAAGTCCCAACAAATGCCAAAGATACTACATCATCAAAAGCAAGTGTCAAGGGCCAAGAAAGCTGGTTGTGCTAAGGAAACAACCTCAGATAAAAGAAGTTCTTCTAATAAGGGCAGTAGTAGCTTCCCAAAGGAAGGATCCTGGTAAACATTGTCCCAGATGATTTGTACTGAATATACTACTTTGGTACTCTAGAGGGGGGCATGTGATAGCCGAAAGGCTATCTCCCACAAAGACCTTCCCTCTCCAAGGAATCTAACACCACCCTTGAAACTTTATAACACCAACGTTGTGAGCAATCTTTCCAAAACCCTCGGTAATACACATGGCTGACTCCTGGAAGATGGCTCTTCACCACCATCAGATTTGAACACTACTAACCTTGGGATTATAAGCCTACCTTCCTCAACAAATGAGAAGGTGTCCCAAAGATGGTCCACCATTCCAAAGGGCCTTCCGCACTAGCCCTCGGGGAAGGTCCCTATCTGAAGGGGTCTCACACTTTTGAAGCGGTCTAACAGAAAAATGACAAATACAGTTAAGGGGTCTCTGACACAGAAGCCTCTCACATGCCCTTACCCTCTGGCTGAAATTGCCTACGACCAGTTGGAGTTGCCTATGTCCATAGGTACGGATCTGATTTAGCTGAACACATGTCCTGATCTGAATAGGTTGTGCAAAATGGCCTTCTGCCCCCATCCTCCTATAAATACTCAGGAGGCTCCCAAGCCAAGGACATGGGACCCTCTCATTCATACTCTCTGCTCTTAAACAACTTCTCACCCATATGCTGACTTGGGCAACGGAGGTGCCTCCCCTGGAAACACATTTTGGAGACCTCTTAACCTACTTTCTTCATGATCTTGCAGAAACCATGTCATACCCCACAAAGGCCCCAGCCTATGCACTTATAGTGTAACCTCAAGTGTGCTACCAAAGCCCTAAAATCTTAGTCAAATATTGTGGTAACAATGTTTTATGTATGTACTTAAGTCTCGGTCGTATTTCCTTTTTAATTATTCAAACTACCTACTTTTTAGACCAAGGCCTGGGAGATGTCCAGGAGGTTAATTAATTAGCTTTAGTTCATTTCTTGCATTACAAGGCAAGGCCCATGATGGCCTGGGGCCTCATCGTTTATAGTCATAGTGACTGGTGGAGAGACTTCTGGGAGGAAGAACGCCTGGAGGATGGATCGCCCAAGGGAGTGTGCCAGAAAGCTCAGAAACAAAGGGTTAGGAGGCCCCCGGAGTGTTTTTCCGGGCGGGGAGCCTTCGACGCCCAAGTCAGTAGTGGCTGAGAAAAGGCAGAGGAAGTAGCACAAAGGGCTGAAGAGTCTTGCCTGTTATTTTCTCAGAGTCTGGGAGTCAGACCTTTTGCCAACCAACCCCCTGCCAAGTATTTATTTCCTGGTATTTATAGGAGTGCCTAGCCCGTTCAGATCGCGACACGTGTTCGGTCGGATGTTCCCCGAGTTTCTGGGCGTAGGGGACAGATAGCTGGTAGCAGGCTGCCTTGAGCCTTGTGCTGAGATGGGCCATGATGTGATTTTGATGGCGTCAGCGTGCCAGAGCGCCTATTGAGGCGGCTTTATGACATCTGTGAAAGGACGTGTCAGAGGCTTCCTTAAATGCTTCCTTAAATGCTCTTGCCGTACTCCCGAGGTCCCTGGGCGAGGTCATCCTTTGGTACGGACAATGCCTCTTCGGGAAACACGCACCTAGTTCGGGGGTTCCCAGCTTTAGGGAGTTCCGCCTTCGGTGAGATCATGTTCGGCCCGCAATAGCTGGTGCCTCTTTTCCGAAGGCGATCTGTTTGCAACCTCGGGGGGCTAGTAGTATCCTCAAGTTTCCTGGCGTGCCGGGCTCGGAGCTCTCCGGCTATTTCCCGATGAGTATGATCTCATTTTCACTCGGGTATCGCCAGTCTCTTCTGGCCATTCTTGTGGCAGGGAGTTCGGCCAGATAGAGGCGATAGCCTTTGGCTATCACATGCCCCCCTTTGGAAAGCCGAAGTGAAGACTTCAATTTTGCATCTCTTGCCGAGGTTGTTCTTGGGAGTCTCTTAGGAAGCTCAACCTGTTCCGAGGATGCACCTTCTGCCCAAAGGGCTGTTCGGGCTTGGCCTATTCTTTGGTGTCTTCGAGGCGGAGCCTGTGCCGAAGATACACCTCTTGCTTGAAGGTCATGGGCTATTTGGCCATAGCCTGTCTCTTGGTGTCCTCGAGGTGGCCTGCTCTTTATTTCTGCAGGTCTGATGGCCAAGCGTCTCAGTCTGAGCGACGCGTCCTAGCTTTTTAGGGATGTCAGAAGACGTGTGCCCTTTTTCCTAGGGATGTCAGGAGACGTGTCCCCGTTTTAGCGCGGCGGCTGACACGTGGCGCTTTGCCATTGGAGGAGAGTTGCGTCGGTTACAGAGGGCGCGCCTTTTTAGGTGCAGAGGGCAGTTACGGCGACGGTTCGCCTCCAAAGGGTACTTATGACGACATTTCGGTTACCCACCTCTGGCCTATAAATGGCTCGTTCCATCATAAGTTCCTTTTTCTTTTTCTTTTTCTTTTGCTCTTCTCTCTGCTTTGCCCCTGTTCTTGCACTTTCTTGCTTTCTATGGCGGAGCTGCCTTAATCAGAGCTTTTTCCAGCCAACTTTCACGACGGCGTCCTCAGACTTTGGCAAATCTTTTGGTGGGTTTTTGTTTTCCAGAGTGTTTTGATCTCTCTGTTCTTTGGAGTTTTTTCTGGAAACTGTTTTTTTTTGTCTTTTCCAAACTCGCTTTCATGTCTACAATGCCTATCCCTGAGAGCTGGCAGCCTCTTTTAGCCCATCCTTGTTGCACCACCCCTGCAAAGTTAGAGAGGTGGAAGAAAAAGTTTTTTCTTCCCTCTTACGCCATTACTAGGCTGCCTCATTCTAGCCATTATGCTTTTTCAAAGCACAGAAATGAGGTTACCATTTTCCGAGCCCAGCTGAAGGCCGGTCTTCGGTATCCTCCCCCGAAGATGGTTTGTGAGTTCTGACAATTTCATGGCATTGCTGTGAACCAGCTTCCCCCGAACTCGTTCTGCTATTTTAACGCGTTCCTCTGCATGTGTGGCGTGTTCGGGATAGAACCCTATTTTATAATCTTCATGCAGTACTACAAGCTCTCTGTGGTCCCGAAGGGTGGCTTCTATTTCATGCTACCTCGGGGATCCGGGAGCAAAAAACTCATGTTCACCTTCGCCACTAAGGACAACTGGCAGGGGTGGCAACAGAAGTTCTTCTTCCTGAAGATAGTTGAGGCCTGGTCGTACGTCCCGACCAAATGGGCTCAGGGAATATTGAATGTGGACGTCGTTGATCCGAGGATGCTGGTGACTCCAGAGTTGGCTCCCGTGTTCGCGGATTTTGAGGCCCGCATTCGGGCTGTCTCTGACTGGACTCCCGAGGTCGCTCCGCGTGCCTTTTACCCTTTTCCTATCAACTGGAAGTTGATGACCGAAGAGGTCCTTCGGTAACTAAAGGTGGTGAAGGAGCACGAGACTGACCTCAAGATGCCAGCTCCTGCCATCGCCGGGAAGGATTCCTGGTTGGTCAAGCTTCTTAAGGCGGAAATTTCTTTCGAAACGCTTGTCGAAAGTGAGTTGTCTTCTACTCCCTTGCTGTTTTCTTCCTCGGACTTACGCTGATATTTCTCTTCTTTTTCAGAGATGGGCGACAGGACTGCCGCCTATTACAAGTCCCTTTTCTCCGGCCAAGTGGAGAAGGGGGAGCAGACAAAGAAGGCAACTTCCCGAAGGCGGAAGTCTGTTGGTGCTGGTCCTTCGGCTAAACGGGCGAAGAAGACTGTTCTTTCCTCCCCTTTGGAAAGTATTGGGGAGGAAAGCGAGGACCCTGAGGCCGCTGTCACTTCGCTGCCCGATCCTTCAGCTGAGGTTCCTGCCGCCACCGACGTCCCTCACACCAACGCCCCTTCCCAAAGTCCTACCCCGTCGCAAGTCCTTCTAGACGCCGTGGTAGAGGCACCTTCTGCCGTGGAGCGGTGCAGGCAGAAGGGTAAGGGCATTTCGACCGAGGAGGCTGAGGACTCCGAGGACGTCATTGTCGAGGTCCCTCCAGGTTAGTCTTCAGATAAAGTACGGTACAGTTCCTTTGCTTTTCTGGATTTTCTTCTTTGTCTTTAACTTCCTTCTCATTTTTGCCACGCAGGGGAGTTGCTTACCCCTGGATGGGCGACCGAACACGTGAAGGCGCGGGCCCTTCGCAACGCCAAAGTCCCGCAAGGGAAGGTTCCCAAAGAGCCTTTCTAGACATTCACGGAGGACATGAACTTGTACTCCGAGGACTGTCCTGAAATGGCGAAGCAAATTTCGAAGGGGGTGCTTACAGAGGCCTCCTTCAAGGCTATTGCGGCGGCCCATCCGTATGATGACACCCTTGCCGCCAAAGTCATCGAGCATGCTGCTCAGGTATGTTCTTCTCACCTTTTTCCCTTCAATTTTTCCTAAGTGCCTGGCTCTTACTGACCTTGCGTTCATCTTTTTGCAGTTGTTGGGATACGCTGACTTTCTCCGAGTTCGGGTGGCCAGGCAGGCGAAGTTCCGAGCTTCGGCCTTAGAGGCCTTAAAGAAGGTGAAGGCCACTCGCTTGGCTTTGATCACCGAGAACCAGCAGCTGTCACACGCTGCGAAGGAAGAAGTCGCCGCCCTTCAGGAGGAGTTTCGGAAGGAAAAAGAAGAACTTGAGAAGGATTTCTCCCGGAAGATTGCTGACCTAAGCGAGCAGATAAATGGAATGCTAGCCGCCAATGAGGAGCACCCAAAGGATAAGTCAGATTCTGACAAGCTCATACTGGCGCTGACAGCTGAGAAAAACATCCTTGCAGCTGAGGTCAAGTCCTTGAAGAAGGATCCGAAGGGGAAGAAGCAGATAAAGGCGCTGGACGAGGAGATCGCGGATCTGAAGGACGAGCTTGAGAAGCGCAAGTCTGATCAAATGGCCAAGGTCACTTTTCAGGACGGCTTCTGCCTTGCTCGGCACCAGGTCCTCCAGAGGTTCCCAGATCTGGACCTCTCTTTTCTAGAGGCTCTAAACATTCCTGAGGGACCTCAGTGGGAATGGTCCAAGGTCGAACACTTGAAGCTTCCTCCTTCAATTCCAGCGCCGAAGGTGGCGAAAAAGGGTGGGCAAGCAAGCGGCTCTTGGGACGCCGCGAACCCTTAGGCTATTTGAAGGCCCCTTTTCTTTCCCTTCTATTTTGTATTCCTTCTTCGGGCACTTCTTTATTGTAAAGCAGCTTACTCCTTAATGAACACTTTTTTTTGGCTAAGTGTTTCTTCAAGTTTCTTTATTTTCATTGCCCCGAACGCATTTTGCTCAAGAGACTTCAGAAAACCTGCAATCAAAGAAACTTTATTACCTTCTGTTGGCCGAGCCTATTCGCTCTCGAGGCTTTTTGGAAGGTTTTGTAAAATCTGACTAAGTCTTTTTTCAGGTTTTGCATTTCCATTTTGTCCCGAACACGTTTGCTCGAGGGACTTCGGAAAACACTTAGTCAAAATTTTCCTTCTTTTCCTCCTGTCCCGAGCATGTTTGCTCAAGAGACTTAGGAAATCTTTCGAGAGTTTTCTGTTTTCCATTTTTCCGAGCGTGATGGCTCAAGGGACTTCGGAAAACTGTCTCTACGCTTATTTCGGCGAGTACTGCTGGGAGATTTTTCCATCTTTCCCGAGCGTGATGGCTCAAGGGACTTCGGAAAGTCATATCTGCGCTTGTGGTGAGCATCTTCGCAGAATTCTGTACAATTCTGCACTTAAGAAATTTTCTCAAGACACTTCTGTACTTAGAATATTTTTCGTACAACGCGATTCATCCGCTCAACCTTAGGCGTAGAATTTTTTCAAGGCATCTGAGTGCCAAGTGTTTTTCAATTCTACACCTTCGGCGTTGCCAAGCTCGTACACGCCTTTTCGTACTTCGGCAAGAACCACATATGGTCCTTCCCAGTTCGCGCGAAGTACTCCGTGGGATGGCCTTCGGGGTGCGAAGTCAGCCTTTCTGAGAACGAGGTCTCCTTTCTTGATTTCTTTCGGCCTGGCCCGTAAGTTTATAGCCGCGGCCACTCTTTGCTGAAAAGCTTTTCTCCTCAGCTCGGCTATTTCTCTATGTTCACCAACGAGGTCGAGCTTCGTTCTTAGGCCGAGGTCGTGTCCACCTTCATCAAATATTTGCACCCGTACTGAAGGTTGAACTATCTCTATTGGGATAATAGCCTCTGTACCGAAGACGAGTGAGAAGGGAGTCTCCCCTGTGGCTCTTCGGGGCGTCATTCGGTAACTCCATAATACGATTTGGAGTTCTCCTGGCCATTTCCCTTTTGCTTCCCCCAGTCTTTTCTTCAGGCCATCTTTTATGGTCCTGTTAGATACTTCCACCAGCCCGTTGCTTTGGGGGTGAGCTGCTGGGGCGAAGTGCATTTTTACTCCGAGGTCGCTGATAAATTCCTGGAATCCTTTGTCTATGAAATGGGATCCATTATCAGCAACTAGTACCCTCGGTATGCCGAATCTGCATACTATGTTCTTCCATACAAACTTTTGCACTTCTTTTGCCGAGATAGTTGCTAATGGCTCTGCCTCGACCCATTTGGAGATATAGTCTACTGCTACAATGCAGAATTTCACGCCTCCGGGCACTGAGGGGAGTGGCCCAATAAGGTCTATGCCCCAGACTGCGAAGGGCCAAGGATAGTCAGCCGAGGATACCATTTCCGAGGGTGCCCTCTGGATGTTCGCGTGTTTCTGGCAACTACCACATTTTTGGACAAACTGCCTTGCATCCTTTCTCATGGTAGGCCAGAAGTATCCTTGGCGAAGTATCACCGCCGCAAGGGCATCAGTTCCAATATGTGAACCACACATGCCTTCGTGGACCTCTTCAAGGACCATTTCAGTATCCTCTTCATCCACGCATCTTTGCAGCGGGTTTGCATATCCCTGTCGGTATAATTCTTCACCAATCAGGAAGAATCGGCCTGAGCATCTTTGTAGTTTTGCAGCGTCGCCGGGGTCTTCGGGGAGCACATTTTCTGCGAGGTATCTTTTTATGGGATCTTTCCATCCCTTTCCTGAGGTCGCTACGCTCAGCACTGAGATGCTCGGATGATCTAGCACCTCGGTGTATGTTTTTGACTTCGCCAAGCAATCTGCCTCTGTGTTATTCCGCCGAGGTACATTTTCGATCCGTACGGCGTCAAACTCTTGGATGAGCTTTGCTTCCAGCTCGTGGTATTTTGCCAAGATTGGGTCCTTCGCCCCATAATCTCCTGCCGTCTGCCGAACTACCAGCTGGGAATCCCTGTGAGCCTTTAAGTTTCTCACGCCAATCCTTCTGGCCAAGCGTAATCCCGCTATGAGGGCTTCATACTCTGCCACATTGTTAGTGACGCTGAAGCTGAACTTAATAGCCTTCTTTACCTCTAGGCCTTCGGGTCCTCTGATAACTACTCCAGCTCCCTGGTGTTCGGATCCCGAGGCTCCGTCAACATGTAAGGTCCACTCTGGCTCACCTCCGTTCGGATCCATCTGGCTTTCCTTAGTGGTGGGTACTTCGGCGATAAAGTCTGCCAGTGCTTGAGCTTTTATGGCCTTCCGAGGTTCATATATGATTTCGTGTTTGCCAAGCTCTATGCACCATTTGGAGAGCCTTCCTGAATGATCAACTTTCTTCATAACATCCCGTAGCGGTAGACTACTTCGGACGATGATGGGGTGAGCATGAAAGTATGGCCGCAGCCTTCTCCCTGCAAGCACCAAGGCGTATATAGCTTTTTGAAGCAGAGGGTACCTGACTTCGGCGCCATGCAGGGATTTGCTGACGTAATAGACTGGCCATTGCTTTGGCCCTTCTTCTTTCACGAGGACCGAGCTTACAGCTTTCTCCGTGATGGCGAGGTACAAAACGAGGGGTTCTCCCTCCCGAGGTTGTCGCAGAGTCGGCAGGCTAGCCAAGTAGACTTTGAGTTCTTCCCAGGCCTTTTGGCAATCTTCACCCCAAGGGTGATCATTCCTTCCGAGGTAGCCTTCCATTTTTGCTGCCTTTGTGCGGACTTTGAAGAAAGGTCGACACCTATCTCCATACCTGGAAATAAACCTGCTTAGGGAGGTTATTCTTCCGGTGAACCTCAGAACGTCTTTGACTGTGGCCGAAGTTTGGAACTCAAGCAGCGCCTTAATCTTCTCGGGGTTAGCGTCAATGCCTCTTTCGGATACCATGTACCCAAGGAATTTTCCCGAGGTTACTCCGAAGATGCACTTTTCAGGATTGAGCCGAATCCCGAAGGCTCTGAGCTTTTGGAAGGTTTCCTCTAGATCTGCAATGTGGTTGTGAGGGAGCTTGCTCTTGACTATCATATCATCAACATACACCTCCATGTTTCTCCACATTTGGTCTTTAAAGACCTTGTTCATCAACCTTTGGTAGGTGGCTCCTGCATTTTTGAGCCCGAAGGGCATCCTGACATAGCAGTATGTTCCTCCCTCGGTGATGAAGGCGGTTTTTTCTTCATCTTCGGGGTCCATCCTTATTTGATGGTAGCCACTGAAGGCGTCCAGGAAACTTAGGTGCCCATATTCGGCAGTTGAATCTACCAGTTGATCTATTGGCGGCAGAGGGTATGAGTCTTTCGGGCAAGCATTGTTCAAGTTTCTGAAGTCGATGCACATCCGGAGTTTGCTGCTACCTTCTTTTGTGGAAATGACCACGTTGCTTAACCATTCGGGGTACTTCACCTCCCTGATGACTTTGGCGTCTAACAGACGCTGGACCTCAGTTTTGACAAAGTTGCTCTTGTGGGCTGAGATGCTTCGTTTCTTTTGCCGGACAGGTTTTGCTTTCAGGCTTACTTTGAGGCTATGCTGCATTATGCCAGAGTTTACTCCTGGCATATCTTTCGGCGAGTAGGCAAACAAATCTTTATTTTTTAGCAGAAAAGATACAAGGTTTTCTTTCTCACCTTCGGCCAAGCTCTTCCCTATTCGGGTAGATTGTCCTGGGATAAAAGTTCTACTGTTTCCATTTTCGCTTTTGCAAGATCTTCTTCTTTGCCTTTTTCTGGCGCCTTTGCCTCCATTGTTTGTGCGAAGTTGCTCGCCGGGGCCTTTTGTGCTTTCACAAACACCTTTCTTACCTCGGCCTGGTCTATGAAGATCTCAGCATCTCCATCCTTGGTGGCGAATGTGACAGTCAAGTACTTCACATCAGGGCGAATGTGCAGGTTTCCCTGTGTCTGCCTTCCAAGGATGGCGTTGTACGAGGACGGGACGTCCATGACGATGAACCTTGCCATTGTGGAAGCGTACAACTCAGCTGCTCCGTCTACCGAAGTCCCTCTCATCATCAGTGGGAGGTCGATCCATCCGAGAACGGGCAGCTCGGATGGTCCCACCTCGAAGGTTGGTGAGGTGACTGGCTTAAGCTCGCTGCTGGAAATGCCCAAGCTCGACAGTAAGTGCGAGAATAGGACGTCCACATTTGATCCATCATCAAGCAGCACCCTTTTGACGTCCCAGTTCCCTATCCACGCCATGATCAGCAGCGGATCGTCGTGGGGAAAGACGACGGTGGATCCATCTTTGCGGGCCAGCTTCTTTGCTGGATTTTGATATTCCATGACTGCAATTTCTCTGGCCTTCCGCTTTCTTTCCGAGGATGGGAGCCCCGTGGTGATGGTTTGGATAACCCCTGTCGGAGGTGAAGGGCGCCTTTTTGGACTTCGGTTTCTCCGCCTGTCGGAGTCATAGTCCTCATCTTCGGCCCTTTCTTCCTCCATTTTTCTGCCTTTTGGGGATGGCATCCGCAGGTATTTCCGAAGTTGGCCCTGCTTTATCAGCGACTCTATGTACTTCTTCAGCTGGAAGCAGTCTTCGGTGTCATGACCGTGGTCGCGATGAAACTGGCAGAACTTCTTGGCATTCTTCTTATTATCGGCGGTCATGGCCCTTGGTCGCCGAATCTACGTCCCTTGCCTTTCCAGCGCCATGAGGATGTTGGTTCGTGTAGTGCTCAGTGGTGTGAAACTTTGGGGTTTCCTTCCACGCATCCTCCGAGGTCGTCCTGCCTGTTCGATCAGATGCCGAGCTTGTTGATTGGACCCTTCGGCGCGGTGGTGATCGGACTTTGGCCCAGCCATTCTTAGTTCCTCGGCGGTCATGTGCTGTTCTGCCCTTCGGTAAAATTCTCCGAGGGTCTCCGGGGGGTCCTTCGAGAACTCGTAGAACAGCTGTGAGTCTCGCCGAAGGCCCCTTGTCATAGCAAGAATACGGATTTCGGGCCGGAAGTCTGGGACGCTCAGTGCTTCCCTGTTGAACCTTTCGACATAGTCCCGGATGGTCTCTCCGTTTCTCTGCTCTATGTCGAACATCTGAACAGGCATCTTCGTCGTTGGCCTGCTCCCAATGAATTGCTGTGTGAAGGCCGTGGACAACTCCTGGAACTCAATGATGGTCCCTGAAGGCAATGAATTGTACCATGCAGTTGCTGGCCCTGTGAGGGTGACTTCGAAGCACTTGCACATGGTAGCGTCGTCAACACCGTACATTATCATGCTGCGCCTGTACTTCGTCAGTTGGGCCTGTGGATTAGTATGGCCATCATAAATCTCCAATTGAGGTACTCTGAAGTCACCTGGCATGGCTGCCTCGGCCACGGTCAGGTGAACGGGGACCCATCTTCACAGGAGGCTCCCGTGAGCCTGTCCCAAACGGGTTTTCTGGCCATTTGTTTCTCCACCCTGTCTAGCCGTGCTAATATCCTTTCCATAAGCATGGTGGCACTAGGCGCTTCTTCAGGTAAGGGAGATCGTCGGCGACTCTTCGGGGAGCGAGTTCGGCGCTGAGGGGATACGGACCTCACTTCAGGCGACGAACTCCTTCGTCGTGAGACTTTCGGTCGTTTGGACCCAGTTTGTCCCACAGGCCGTTTCCTGAGTGGTATATTTTCTGTGGAGGATTCTTCACGCTGGTCTCCGCTTCCCGAACTATGATGAGTAGACTTGGGGCTTCTCTCCCGAGGGCGTGCTGGTGAGGGAGGCCTCTGGGCTTGGGTTTGCTGTGGCCATCTTTGGTCGATCTGCTGTGTCACTTCAGACACGACCGAATGTTGAAAGTCCCTCAGGAAGCTCATGGTGATCACCAGAGGGCGGTCTTCCTCGGGCGCAGAAGTCCCTGGGAGTGTTTGCTCAGCAGCAGGTTGTGTCTCAGGCATGGACGGGGACCTTGGGAGTCCCTTGTCCTTAGAACGCTGAGTTTCAACGACGGTGATCTCAGAGCAGGTTCCCACAGACGGCGCCAAATGATGGCCTGGGGCCTCATCGTTTATAGTCATAGTGACTGGTGGAGAGACTTCTGGGAGGAAAAACGCCTGGAGGATGGATCGCCCAAGGGAGTGTGCCTGAAAGCTCAGAAACAAAGGGTTAGGAGGCCCCTGGAGTGTTTTTCCGGGGGGGGAGCCTCCGACGCCCAAGTCAGTAGTGGCTGAGAAAAGGCAGAGGAAGTAGCACAAAGGGCTGAAGAGTCTTGCCTGTGATTTTCTCAGAGTCTGGGAGTCAGACCTTTTGCCAACCAACCCCCTGCCAGGTATTTATTTCCTGGTATTTATAGGAGTGCCTAGCCCGTTCAGATCGCGACACGTGTTCGGTCGGATGTTCCCTGAGTTTCTGGGCGTAGGGGACAGATAGCTGGTAGCAGGCTGCCTTGAGCCTTGTGCTGAGATGGGCCATGATGTGATTTTGATGGCGTCAGCGTGCCAGAGCGCCTATTGAGGCGGCTTTATGACATCTGTGAAAGGACGTGTCAGAGGCTTCCTTAAATGCTTCCTTAAATGCTCCTGCCGTACTCCCAAGGTCCCTGGGCGAGGTCGTCCTTTGGTACGGACAATGCCTCTTCGGGAAACACGCACCCAGTTCGGGGGTTCCCAGCTTTAGGGAGTTCCGCCTTCGGGGAGATCATGTTCGGCCCGCAATAGCTGTTGCCTCTTTTCCGAAGGTGATCTGTTTGCAACCTCGGGGGTCTAGTAGTATCCTCAAGTTTCCTGGCGTGCCGGGCTCGGAGCTCTTCGGCTATCTCCCGAGGTGTATGATCTCATTTTCACTCAGGTATCGCCAGTCTCTTCTGGCCATTCTTGTGGCAGGGAGTTCGGCCAGATAGAGGCGATAGCCTTTGGCTATCAGCCCATAAGGTTACCTATATCACAAGGCAAGTCTTATATACATCCTGGTTAAGTGGTTTTGATGTGTGCTCATCAAGTGTGGCATTCCAATCCATGTCAACCAAGAAGCCCGTATCATTCAATGTTTTGAAAGCACACTTTTTCATGCTCTTTCACATTCGGTCTCACAAGAACTAAGAGAGGTTTAGCACATTATGGTCCAAGACTTTCCTGTAACAAGTACTAATAGCATAACTTGGCATTTCATTCGTTCATAATATTTACATAATAGCTCCATGATTCAACTGAGGCTATATGTACACAAAATAACCTCCACACAAGTACTACATACTTGGAACCATATCAAGGGTACTCAAAATCCAAAATAGCCATTGCTATGCATTACATACCCATACTTCCTAGTAATACCCGAGAACTACTTTAAGTGTACAATACAAAACCAAAGTTTGTAGGAAAATGCCTACAACCATGCCTATACCAATAAGTGCAAACCATCCTACCAAAGCCCATGAACATACATGCATTGATCCTAGATTTGTCCCACAAATCTACACAAACCAGTAAACTCAAACACATGAGTTTATGCATCAAATACAAGACTTGCACTAGGTACTTATAAGCCAAGCAAACGGTTGAGTACATACATTGGAAAAACCGAGCTAAAACTTAGCACACAAGCAACTACTGTTACCACCTCACAAAAATGGGAGAATTACAAGTGTGTCATAATGGCAAAAAATCGTTATATTGTGTAATTCTCACCATAGTAATTGAAGTGTGAGGGGTAAAAGGCATGATCAACACCTCCTTAAAAGTGTTCCAAGTTGGTAACTTGGCCCCCAAGAGAAGCCTTAAGGATTGCTTGTTTGTCAAGCAACCTATGAACTTTTTTGTATTGTTTTGGAAATTCAGGTACTAAATTACAAAACTCTCAAGAAAGAGCCTTGGAGAGTTATGGGAAGGATATGAATAGTATGAAGGTGTTATTGGAGGACCAAATTGCTCATGGAAGACAAGTTTGGACAAAGGAAACACAAAAGGCAATAAGGACCTAAATGTCTTAGTGTAAACCTTAAGGTGTTCAAGTTTTTGACTTAAGTCAAAGGGTGGAATTATGGGGTTATCCCATCATGGGGGTGGTAGCAAAGACTGGATAAATAGTAAAAAATATTGGGCACCTGTGTACAAATGAGTTTAAGACAAAGAAACCATAATTAATGAGAAGGAAAATGACATAAAGCAAGGTTTAGCTTGTTTAAGTGTGTTTTGTACCCTTAAGCTCATTTAAGGCCATTTAAGTGGACAAATCTCTTATCCCTCACTCATTTTCAACCTCCTCTACCCCAAGAACACAGCCACACTTCCTCCATAGCCACAACACCTTCACACTTGCAATTGATTGAAATTGAAGGCAAAAGGAAGCAATTGGAGGCAAACTAGAGCTATTGCTTTGATGCTTCAAGGATCAAGCATGATTTTCGGCCTACCCACTTTGGTAAGGGTTGTCTTGCTCTCATGGACAATTTTATACAATTTTCAAACATCCATGGAGCTAGGGCTAAACTTGGAAGTGAGGCATGAGCTTGATAAACCAAGCTTAGTGAGGGGAGTGCACTTATTGAAGGTTTTGTGACCTATTGTCAAGTGCACAAAGATGGCAGTGAAATGAGGATTTCTAGAGCCCAAAGTTAGTACTAACTAGTGTTAAAATCCTCTTAAGACCAAGAATTAGCTTGAGGAGGGCTTCCAGAGCAATTTATTTATGTTTATTATATGTTTTATGGACTAAACTATGGTTTATGTTGCTGCTGCATTTCATGTGTTTGTTGGTTGCAAATGGCTGGTGCATTTGGTTGCTATATCTTTTATATATGCATTGGGGTTTTTTGTTTTAGTGTCTTTGGATGCAGGTTTTGCTGATGGTCACATTGCCTATTGAATCCAAGTGTTGCCCTTACTAAGTTTCTCAATGAAACTTACTCCCCTCAATTCTGTCATTTCAGGTCTAGTAGAAAGATCTCATTCAAACTGAAATTTGTGGTTTCAATTTTGATCTGAAATTTCAGGAACATGAACTTGGATATGTCTAGTTATGATTGAGAAATTTTTGTGATTTTAGGAGTACATTTGGTATTTTTAATGTTGGTACTTATTGTGTTATGCAATAGCTGTCTAACATCCTGTTCTGGAGTCCATTGTGCCTCAGGCACTCCTGTAACCTAGGGTGTGTACTTAGCTGAGTTAAGACCATTACATAGTTCGTGTATACATGTACATGTATTGTACGTAAAATGAGACAAGTATGAGAACATTTTAGTAATGTTTTGGCTATGTATGTGATGTGGTGCAAAGCTGCCTAAGTATGGATGATGGACTCCTTTCTTGTCAAGTCTGTTTTGGCCGCATAAAGTTGCTAGATTCAAGAGCATGTAATTCCTATATGTAATGGACATGAATGGGATAGCCTTGGAGGGCTTACTCCTTGTGAATGAAGTGTTTGCACGCTTATGAAAAATTGTATCGGCAAAATGGTCATAAAGTCACCAGAATTTTGACTCTACACTTAAACTTCCGTATCTCCCTATGTAGAAGGAAGCTTGATATGAAATTTTAACCACACCTAGAGAACATCTGGAGGTTAAACTGGGTTTTGAATTTCCGAATTTGGAGTCCTGTAGTGAAAGATATAATGTTGAAAATTTGGCTGAGTTACAGTTCATTTGCTCAGTTTTTTGTAACCAAATTCAAAAATCCATAACTAGGTCCATAGGTGGGCTATTGATGTAAAAAAAATTCCTTGGTTTTCTCTAAGTGTTTAGTTTATAATGGAGCAAATAAAACAAGGGTTTACATGGCTAGAATGATACAGTTTATTGGTCTAAGTTACAGGTGCAGTGGCTGGTGACTAGAACTTAGCAAGATTGCCTAATGTGTGGAAGCCAAAACTAAGACTTGTGCTAGTGTTTTCCTTCTTAGCTGCCATAGTGTACATAAATGTAAATATATGTGTTATGGTTAGATCAATATGCATGTATTTACATAGTGCTAAAGAGGGTCATTTTAGTATGTACACTAGGGGTGTTGTTCTGATGACCTACAGAACACACCAATCCTGGGAGTTTAAATGCACAGTTTTGGCACCATAGCTGAACTACCCCAGAGTGGGTAACAACTACACAACTCAATCAAGCTCAAATCCTTTCCTTGAAACATATACAATAAAGGGCATGAGTTTCATAAACTCAGTAAGGATTACTACAGCTCTAGGAGCTTATTTAGTTAAGCCTGAGGGCTTAACCTCCCATTAGCCTTTCTTTACCATCAAGAAAACAAGAAAACACCCAAACTATGTACACAATAGCATATACACATAATATCTACAACTATAAGAGGTTAGCAAGCACAACCAAGCAACCAAGCACACAACTTACATACCACAAACACAAGGTTTGTCTCGGCCAATGCCAAACTAGCAAGTACATCCATAAGTTCCATCAATCTTCACCATATAACCATCCATTCCACTAGAGCTCGAAGTTCAAATATAGGTTGGCCCTCCTATAATGAACTCTAAGTACTTGCCATTAGTGACTAGCTAGCCAACATAACCCATAACCTGAAGGTTCCATATATGCCCCATATAGCATTCTAAGATCATATAGGTCAATATACCATTACTTAGAAGCCAAATCACTAACTTGAGCATGGACCAATACCAAAATCAAGTAGTGAACCATAATCGTTACCAATTTCTTGCTTCAAAACTCTCGGCCAACCATGAATCTTCAAGACCAAGCCTTAGCATGAAGTCTTAACCAACATGAATTTGGCATGAACTTGAGACTTAAATGCTAAGAACACCAAGAACACACTTTGACTTGCAGAATGGAGTTTTGACTGAAAATAGAGATTTTCAGCTTAAGTGGAGGCATGCATTCTGGGGGCTAATGCTAGCCCTAATACACTCATTATTTGCATGGCTCATAGTAGCCCTTCCATGCAACCTTGTGTCACTATTATCACCTGAAAGAATGTTCAATTTGGCCCTCTAGCCTTGTTTCTCACCACTAACAACCTAAGCCATTTAAATGTACATTTTGGACCTAATAGTTTTTGGTTGCACATATACATCACTTTTGTTATTTTTACCTAAGTCCCTCACTGTTCCAATGTATTTCCCTTGCATTTTTGGCATAGGCCAAACACTGAGGTAAGATCCTAACATACCTTTTCAACGGAAGTCCCCTCCAACCCAGGATGTCATCGAACAAAGATGTCGGCATCAACTTGGCCCCCAATAAAAGCCTTAAGGATTTCTTGTTTGTCAAGCAACCTATGAACTTTTTTGTAAGGTTTTGGAAATTTGGGTACTCAATTGCAAAACTCTCAAGAAAGAGCTTTGGAGAGTTATGGGAAGGATATGAATGGTATGAAAGTGCTCTCGGAGGACCAAATTCCTGATGGAAGATAATTTTGGACAAAGGAAATGTTAAAGGCATTAGGAACCTAAATGTCTTTGTGTAGACCTTAAGATGTCCAAGCTTTTGACTTAATTCAAACGGTAAAGTTGTGGGGTTATCCTACCTATGGGAGGCTGGCTATGGCTTGTAAATGGGTAAAAAATGTTAGGCACATGTGGACCAATGTTTTTAAGACAAAGAAACCATAATTGATGAGAAGGAAAATGACATAAAGCAAGGCTAAGGTTGTTAAGTGTGTTTTGTGCCCTTAAGCTCATGTAAGCCCATTGAAGTGGCCAACTCACTTATCACTCTCCCTTTTTCAACCTCCTTTAGCCCAAGAACATAGCTACACTTCATCGATAACCACCACACCTTCAAACTTGCAATTGATTGAAATTGAAGGCAAAAGGAAGCAATTGGAAGCAAACTAGAGCTATTGCTTGAATACTTCAAGGATCAAGCTTAATTTTTGGCCTACCCACTTTAGTAAGGTTTTTATTGCCCTCATTTGTTATTTTCTATATTCTAAAGCAACCATGGAGCTAGGGCTAAGCTTGGAAGATAGCCATGAGCTTGATGAACCAAGCTTAGTGAGGGGAGTGCACTTATTGAAGCTTCTGTGACCTAGTGTGAAGCGTACAATGATGGCAATGAAGTGAGGGTTTCTAGAGCCCAAAGTTAGTACTAACTGGTGTTAAAATCCTCCTACAACCAAGCATTAGCTTGTTAAGGGCTGGCATAGTGATTTTGTTAAGTTTATTGCATGTTTTATGGATTAACCTATGGTTTATGTTGTTTCCTCATTTCATGTGTTTGATGGGTGTGAATGGCTACTGCATTTGGTTGCTATATCTTATATATATGCATTATAGTTTTGGGTTTTGGTGTCTTTGGATGCAGGTTTTGATGATGGTTACATTGCCTATTGAATCCAAGCCTTACCCTTACTCAGTTTCTCAATGAAACTTACTCCCCTCAATTCTGCCATTACAGGTCGAGCTGAATGACCACATTAAAACTGACCCTTTTTGTTTATTTTTTGATATAAAATTTTAGGTATTTTAACTTTCATGAATCTAGTTGTGATCTGAAATGTTTGGTGATTTCAGGAGCACATTTGGTATTTTTACTGATGATGCTTATTGTGTTATGCAGTAGCTGTCCAGCATCCTATTCTGGAGTGCATTGTGTGTTAGGCACAAAGTAACATAGAGTGAATATTTCACTGAGTTAAGGCTATTTTGTAGTGCATGTATGTGTATGTAAACTGAGACAAGTATGTGAACATTTGAGTAATGTTTTTGGCTATGTATGTGATGTGGTGCAAAGCTACCTAAGTGTGAATGATAGGCTGCTTACTTCTAAATTTTTTTTTGGCCAAATAAAGTTCCTAGATGCAATAGAATGTATTTACCATGTGCATTGGACATATGTGGGGTATCCTGGGAGGGTTTTCCCCTTGTGAATGAAGTGTTTGAATACTTCTGAAATTTTGTGTGGGCAAAATGGTCATAAAATGACTAGAATTTTGACTCTAAACTTAAAGTTCTATATCTCTCTTTGTAGAAAGAATCTTGTTATGAAATTTTGGGTAAACCTAGAGAACATCTGATGGTTGAACTAGGATTTGGAATTTCTAAATTTAGAGCCTTGTAGACAAAGATATGATGTTGGAAATTTGGCTAATTTACTGTTCATTTGGTCAGAATTTTGCAGCCAACTTAAAAATTCCATAACTTAGTCCGTAGGTGGGCTATTGATGTAAAAAACAATCCCTTGGTTTGCTCAAAGTCTCTACTTGATAATGGAGTAAAGTAAACAAGGGGGTTACATGGCTATATTAATACAATTTGTTGGAGGAAGTTTGGGTGCAGTGGCTAGAGTTTTTTATCCTAGTAAGAATGCTTCATGTGTGGAAGCCAAAACTAAGACTTCTGCTATTGTTTTCCTTCTTAGCTACCATAGTGTGCATAAATGTGAATATGTGTGTTATGGTTAGACTAATATGCATGTATTTACATAATGATGCCCGACGGCATCTACGTTGTATAAAATGTTGGCCTGAAGGGAGGACTTCCGATGAGAAGATATCTGAAGACTTTGAAGAACATTGGTTAGGAGCTCTACGGAGTGCATGTCCGAGGGGGAGCCTCGACACCCAAGTCAGTTAATAGGAGAGAAATTGTTTAAGAGTAAGGAGTGAGGAAGAGAAAGTTCTGTTGTTCTTACCAAGGACCCTCCTAAATATTTATAAGAGGGTGGTAGGGGAGGCTGTTTTGCATAGTCTATCCAGATTATGACACATGTTCGGTTCGATCTGGTCTGCACCTTCAGAGGCAGGTATGCCCAGCTGGCCACAGGCCTTTTTGGCCAGAGGGTAGGGTGTGTGTGAGGTCTCTTTGTTAGAGGCTCATTAACCATTTTTTTCATTTGTTCATAAGACCCATTCAAAGATGTGAAACCCCTTTAGGCAAATATCTGTCCTCAAGGGCTACTGAGAAAGGCCATTCGGAATAGCGGACCATCTTTGGGAGGCTTTTTCCTCTACCAAGGGTGGTGGATCTCCTTTTCTGAGGTTCATAGTTTCACAGATACGAGGGTGATGAAGACCCCCTTTTTCTCAGTGTTGGTCATATATCTCTCTGAGGGTGGTGTGGAGAATCCCCAAAAGTTGGGGCTAAGACACTTCCGAGGGTAGTGCCAAGACAGCATATTAGGAGCTCTTAAGGGCGATAGTCCTTCGGTTATCACATGGCCCCCTTAGAAAAGCCAAAGTCGTGTCTTTGACGTTAGTCATTTGGGAGTATGTAATAAAAAGTTGAAGCTATCCTTTGGACAAGAGACCTTATTCTTGCTAGCTCAATGGGGAAAGATCCCACTTTTTGCCAAAGTTGCATTCTCAGCATTTTTGGAGGTTGCTTATTTGCCTTCTATTTTAAGCCCTTGAGGAAGATGTTGCTTTGAACCGGCTGCTTATTTTTTGGTGAGGTCACACCTTCAGAATCAAAGGATCTATTTCATGTACTTAGTCCAAATTCTCCATCTAGCCAAAGTTGCATCTTCGGAGATGATAAGCTACAACCTTTTAATGTTGTTTTTCCATTTTTACATTCTTGTCAGTGAACCATCTTGTCCTCTAACTGGGTGAGTTGCATCACTTCGGGTTAGGCAATATAGGCCTCCTATTGTTAGAGGGTGTGCCCTCGATTCTCACATATCGTGACACGTGTCGATGGATTATTGGCGATCAGTTGTGTCCGTTACATCAGTTGCGTGCCTTCATTTGTGAAGGGTCATTATGGCGACACTTCGCTTGCATCCTTTAGTCTATATAAAGCCATTTGCCTCTAGGGATTCCTCACTCCTCTACTTTCATTCCATCTACTCTTGGATTCTCTCTCACTTTCTGGCTTTTTCTTACAGCGGTGCCAATAGCGGAGCGACTTCCGGTAAAGTTTTGCAGCATTCTCTGAAGTTCCCATTTTCTTCCTGAGTTAGGTGGGTTTATTTCTAAATTTATTCTACTTCTTCCCATTTCTTTTCTTACTACCAAGGTTAGGATTCTTCTTTTCCAAACATTTCTTCTTCCCAAGATGAAGTTCGATCAGTTCCCGAGAGGTGGCTTCCTCTCAATTCTCATCTAAGCTGTGCCACTTCAGAGAAAGTGAATAAGTGGTCAGCCAAATTTTTTCTTCCTTTCTATGCCATCACTAGGCTCCCTGGTCCTGGTATCCCAAGCCATACTCCTCAGAAAAAAGAGATCACTGTCTTTAGAGCACAACTGAAGGCAGGACTTCGGTATCCTTCTCCGAGGATGGTGAGCGACTTTTGCCAATTTCATGGCATAGCCATTTACCAACTGCCACCAAAATCTTATTCCTACTTCAATGCCTTTCTCTACATGTGTGGGGTCTTTAAAAGATAACCCCACTTCATCTTTTTCATGCAGTACTACAAAATTCACCCAGTTCCGAATGGAGGGTTCAACTTCCTGCTTCTTCAGCAATCAGGGGGCAAAAAATTCACGTTCACCTTTAGAACAAAGGATAGTTGGCAAGGGTGGCAGAAGAAGTAATTTTTTCTGAAGGTGGATGAGCAGTGGAAAGACATCCCAACCAACTGGGTTTCGGGGACCCCTTTATCCCGACATGATGGATCCGTCGAAGCTACTTACCCTCGAACTTGAATATCAGTTCGAGGAAATTGATACCTGTATTCGGGCGATAGCTGACTGGTCTGAAAAGGAATTTTTACATCCACTGTACCCCTTCCCCATCAGATGGAATTTTATGACTGAAGAGGTACTTTGGGAACTCGATGTCATCAAAGAACATGTTACTAACTCGGACATGCCACAACCAGCAGTGGATGAGAATAAGTCCTGGCTTGTCAAGGTTCTTCGGAACGAACTCTTCTATTTGGAACTTGTAGATAGTAAGCTCCTTTCCAACTTGTTTTTTGGGATTTTTCTATACTTACACAAATATTTTTCTCCTTGCAGGGATGGGTAACAAGTTAGCAGCTTTTTATAAGAGTCTCTTCCTCAGCCAAGGTGAGAAAGGAGAGTAGCAGAAGAAATCGAAGGGGAAGAAGGTGCCTGGTGGACCATCCTCGGCCCTGAGGTTGAAGAAGAATAAGGAGGACTCTCTTCCTCCTCCCCTTGAAGACCAAGTATAGGAGCTTGATCGAACGACCGTCCGTGTCGACCCACCCTCGGAATCAGCCATCTTGTTACCACCTTACAAAATGGGAGAATTACAAGTGTGTCATAATGGCTAAAAACCATTATACTGTGTAATTCTCACCATAGTGATTGAAGTGTGGGGAGTAAGGTATGATCAACAGCTCCTTAAAAGTGTTCCAAGTTGGTAACTTGGCCCCCAAGAAAAGCCTAAAGGATTACTTGTTTGTCAAGCAACCTATGGACTTTTCTGTATGGTTTTGGAAATTTGGGTACTCAATTCCAAAACTCTCAAGAAAGAGACTTGGAGAGTTATGGGAAGGATATAAATGGTATGAAAGTGCTATTGGAGGACCAAATTACTCATGGAAGATAAGTTTAGACAAAGGAAACACTAAAGGCAATAAGGACCTAAATGTCCTAGTGTAAACCTTAAGGTGTTCAAGCTTTTGACTTAAGTCTAAGGGTGGAATTGTGGGGTTATCCCACCATGGGATAGGCAGCCAAGACTTGATAATTAGTCAGAAATGTTAGGCACATGTCTACCAATGAGTTTAAGACAAAGAAACTATAATTAGTGAGAAAGAAAATGACATAAAGCAAGGTTAAGCTTGTTAAGTGTGTTTTGTGCCCTTAAGCTCATTTAAGGCCATTTAAGTGGCCAAATCACTTATCCCTATCTCATTTTCGTCCTCCCCTAGCTCAAGAACACAGGCATACTTCCTCCATAGCCACCACACCTTTAAACTTGCAATTGATTGAAATTGAAGGGAAAAGGAAGCAATTGGAAGCAAACTAGAGCTATTTCTTGGATACTTCAAGGATCAAGCTTGATTTTCGGCCTCCCCACTTTGGTAAGGGTTCTCTTGCTCTCATGGGTTGTTTTCTATATTTTCAAACATCCATGGAGCTATGGCTAAGCTTGGAAGAGAGCCATGAGCTTGATGAACCAAGATTATTGAGGGGAGTGCACTTATTGAAGGTTTTGTGACCTATTGCCAAGTGCACAAAGATGGCAGTGAAATGAGGGTTCTAGAGCCCAAAGTTAGTATTAACTACTATTAAAATCCTCATAAGGCAAAGCATTAGATTAAGGAGGGCTGCCATAGTGATTTGGTTATGTTTATTATGTGTTTTATGGACTAACCAATGGTATATGCTGCTGCCACTTTTCATGTGTTTGTTGTTTGTGTTTGGCTGCTACATTTGGTTGCTGTATCTTATATATATGCACTGTGGTTTTTTTGCTTTAGTGTCTTTGGATGCAGGTTTTAATAATGGTTACATTGCCTATTGAATCCAAGTGCTACCGTTACTAAGTTTCTCAGTGACACTTACTCCCCTCAATTCTGTCATTTCAAGTCTAGCTGAAAGATCACCTTCAAACTAACCTTTGTGGTTTGAGTTTTGATCTAAAATTTTAGGTACATGAACTTCCATATGTCTAGTTATGATCTAGAAAGTTTGGTGATTTTAGGAGCACTAAAATCACCAAACTGGGAAATTTAGCAAAAAATTGGGAAAACCACTTGAGTACTAGAGGAGCCACCTCGGTTAAGGAGAACCCGCAGAGCCAAAACTCCCCACAAAGAGGATAACCTCGGCTAAAAATTCAGTCATGATGACTGAGGTAGCCACCTCCTTCCACGAAGACATCCATGATTTGCTCAAATAACCGAAGACATAGCCTCGGCCTTCCGAGGGGGGCATGTGATAGCCGAAGGTCTATCACACTCCAAGCTCTGACACTCTGACAAAGCCCCGCCCTCGAAAAAGGTGAGCATCACCCTCGAAGAATGGAGGAGCAACCACAAAAAAAGAGGGACCACAGCCCTTGACCCCCGAACCTCGGTAATCCACCACTACCCTTGGGAACAACAGGACTGACCTTGGGAAAATGGCACACTACCACCTCCGGTAAAATGACCTGACCAACTTCGAAAAGAGTAGACTCACCATCCTCAGCAGTGCAAAATACCCTCCAACAGAAATCCTCGTTGCCGAGGCACCTTTTGAATAACGGGGGCGACCTCAACTAGAAGCTCTCATATCCTGAAGTGGTCACTTTCACCAAAGGGGTTTTGTGAACATGAAAAAAATGGTTAAGAAGCCTCTGACACAGAGACCTTGCACATGCCCCTGACACACAGGCCTCCCATGGCCCTAACTTCTGGCCAGAATGACCTATGGCCAGCTGGAGATCCCCATCTCCGAACGTACGAACTGCATCCGACCGAACACGTGTCATGATCTGAGCGGCTGTGTCAAACGGACTTCCCCCCATGACCCTCCTATAAATACTTGGGGAAACAACCTTGGAAGGGGGAGGATACAAAGGAAACTCTCAAGAGAACTATACTCTTCACTCTCTGTTTACTGCCCTTGACCGCTAAAATCCTTACTTGGTCATCGGAGGCTCCTCCCCAAGAAACATACTCCGGGGACCTCTTAACCCTTTTCTCCTTTGAGTGTTTTAGGCAGTTTCACGACGGAAGCCTCTTCTACCAGCACCTACACGCAAGAAGTCCCTCACAGGTCCACCATGTTATACAATGAAGATGCATCTGGGCATCATTTGATGCCGTCTGTGGGAAACCACCCTCAGGTAGCCGTCGTTGAGACTCGGAGTTCTAAGGATAAGGGCCTCCCGAAGTCCCCATCCGCACCGGAGAATCAGCCAGCAACCAAACAACTGGCCACAGGGATTTCTTTGCCTGAGGATGAATGCCCTCTAACTGTTACCCACTCCGGGGTAGTCCAATTATGGTGCCAAAATTGTGCATTTAAACTCCCAGGATTGGTAATGTTCTGTAGGTCATCAGAACACTACCCTTAGTGTGCATACCCAAGTGGCCCTCTTGGGCACTATGTAAACACTTGCATATTAGTCCAACCATCACACACATATTCACATTTCATGCACACCATGGCAGCAAAGAAGGAAAACACTAGCACAAGTCTTATTCTTGGCAACCACACATTAGGAAATCTTATTAAATTCTAGTGACCAGCTACTGCACCTGTAACTTCCACTAATAAACTGCATCATTCTAGCCACATACCACCCTATTTTATTTGATCCATTATCAATTAGATACTTATGGAAAACCAAGGAATTTTTTTTTAGATCAATAGCCCATCTATGGACCAAGTTATGGATTTTTTAAGTTGGTTACAAAATTCTGACCAAATAAACAGTAACTTAGCCAACTTTGCAACATCATATATTTGGCTACAGGGATCCAAATTCATAAATTCAAAATTCCAGTTCAACCTGTGAATGTTCTATATATGTGATCAAACTGTCATAGCAAGATTCAATCTACACAGGGAGATATTAAACTTTAGGTACAGGGTCAAAATTCTGGCAACTTTTGGACCATTTTGCCCATAGAATTTTTTCAAACCATGCAAACACTTCATTCACAAGGGGGAAGCCCTCCAAGGCTATCCCATATATGTTCATTACCCATAGGAATTACATTCCCTTTATTTTAACAACTTTATGTGGCCAAAACATAATTTACAAGTAAGCAGCCCATCATTCACACTTAGGCAGCTTTGCACCACATCACTTACATAGCCAAAACATTACTCAAATGTTCACATACTTGTCTCATTTTACATACACTATATGTACATGAATACATGCACTACAATATGGTCCTAACTCAGCTAAATATGCACGCTATGTTACAGGAGGTTCTTAGACACAATGGACTCCAAAAACACGATGCTGGACAGCTGCTGCACAATACAATGAGTACCACCATTAAAAATACCAAATGTGCTCCTAAAATCACCAAAGTTTCCAGATCATAACTAGACATATGGAAGTTCATGCACCTTGAATTTTAGAGTAAAAATCAAACCACAAAGGTTAGTTAGAATGTGATCTTTCCGCTGGACCTGAAATGACAGAATTGAGGGGAGTAAGTTTCATTGAGAAACTTAGTAAGGGTAGCACTTGGATTCACTAGGCAATGTAACCATCATTAAAACCTGAATCTAAAGAAACTAAAACACAAAAATACAATGCATATATGCAAGATATAGCAACCAAATGCAGCAGCCATTCACAAACAAGAAACACATGAAATGTGGGACCAACATATACCATAGGTTAGTCCATAAAACACATAATAAACATAACCAAATCACTATGGCAGCCCTCCTCAAGCTAATGCTTGGTCTTAGAAGGATTTTAATAGGAGTTAGTACTAACTTAGGCCTCTAGAAACCCTCACTTTACTGCCATCACTGTGCACTTCACACTAGGGCACAAAACCTTCAATAAGTGCACTCCCCTCACTAAGCTTGGTTCATCAAGCTCATGGTTCTCTTCCAAGCTTAGCCCTAGCTCCATGGATATTTGAAAATTGCAGAAATTAGTCCATGAGAGCAACGGAACCCTTACTTTACTGCCATCATTGTGCACTTGACAATAGGTCACAAAACCTTCAATAAGTGCACTCCCCTCAATAAGCTTGGTTCATCAAGCTCATGGCTCTCTTCCGAGCTTAGCCATAGCTCCATGGATGTTTGAAAATACAGAAAACAACCCATGAGAGCAAGAGAACCCTTACCAAAGTGGGTAGGCTAAAAATCAAGCTTGATCCTTGAAGTATGCAAGAAATAGCTCTAGTTTGCTTCCAATTGCTTCCTTTTGCCTTCAATTTCAATCAATTGCAAGTTTAAAGGTGTGGTGGCTATGGAGGAACTATGGCTGTGTTCTTGGACTGGGGAGGATGAAAATGAGAGTGGGATAAATGATTTTTCCACTTAAA
Source organism: Aquilaria yunnanensis (assembly GCA_039654915.1). NCBI lineage: Eukaryota > Viridiplantae > Streptophyta > Magnoliopsida > Malvales > Thymelaeaceae > Aquilaria > Aquilaria yunnanensis. Next base: position 46,763,826 of record CM077595.1, read on the forward strand.
TGGCCTTAAATCAGCTTAAGGGCACCAAAACACACTTAACAAGCTTAACCTTGCTTTACGTCATTTTGTTCCTCACTAATTGTCGTTTCTTTGTCTTAAACTCATTGGTACACATTTGTCCAAAATTTTTGACTAATTATCAAGTTTTGGCTGCCTCCCCCATGGTGGGATAACCCACAATTCCACCCTTAGACTTAAGTCAAAAGCTTGAACACCTTAAGGTTTACACTAGGACATTTAGGTCCTTATTACCTTTAGTGTTTCCTTTGTCCAAACTTGTCTTCCATGAGCAATTTGGTCCTCCAATAGCACTTTCATACCAATGATATCCTTCCCATAACTCTCCAAGTCTCTTTCTTGAGAGTTTTGCAATTGAGTACCCGAAGTTCCAAAACCTTACAAAAAAGTCCATAGGTTGCTTGGAAAACAAGCAATCCTTAAGGCTTTTCTTGGGGGCCAAGTTGCCAACTTGGAACACTTTTAAGGAGGTGTTGATCATACCTTTTACCCCACACACTTCAATCACTGTGGTGAGAATTACACAGTATAATGGTTTTTAGCCATTATGACACACTTGTAATTCTCCCATTTTGTGAGGTGGTAACACTAACAATCATGATGAGCTTTCTATGTGATTTTCAGCGCTCTGTTGTGGCTGAAATGACACAACAGTTGTATCAAAGGTTGTCACAACCGCATTCGGGCCGAAGGGCTCCTTCACAACCTCCCCGGTGGGAGAGAAGTTCGAAGTCAACTCGCCGGAGCTTAAGGAGTGGAGACTCCCATGATGAGTCCTTAACACAGGATTTACGCCCCAGAGGATGACATACTAAAGAAACAGGGTCCAAAGGGGCTAGGACTTCCCACCGGCGAAGTTCTTCACCAGGAGAAAGATCACAATCCCCCCGCCACCGAAGTTACTCCCCGAAAAGGAGGCGTCGCTCTCCGTTGCCAAAGGCCTCCAGGCAATGACAAGAGCCCAGGGCCACCGTCCTCATGGAAAAAACCCTAGAGAGGTTGGAGAAAGTGCAAAGGCAGGTGGCTCGGAAGCCTGTTTGGTCAACGCTATCGGAAACCTTCACCAGAGACTAGCCACCGTTTATCCAAGCAATAGTAGAGGTGCCTATGCCAAGCGACTTTCGCATGCCTCACTTGGAAACCTATGATGGGCGTTGTGACCCCTAAGCCCACCTGACCAAGTACAGGCGTAGCATGGTGCTACACGGTGCCGATGATGCTACCCTTTGCAAGTGTTTTGAGGTCACCGTCTCTGGCCCGGTAACTGCGTGGTACAACTCCCTTGCCCCTGGGACTATAATGAGTTTCCAGGAGCTGTCCATGGCATTTACACAGCAGTTCATTGGTAGCAGGCCGATGGCAAAAATACCCATTCAAATGTTTGACTTAGCGCAAAGGAATGGTTAAACCATCCGTGACTATGTCAAAAGGTTTAACCAAGAAGCCCAAAGCATTTCGGACTTTTGTCCCAAAATATGCATCCTCACAATGATACGGGGACTTCAGTGAGACTCACAACTCTTTCACAAGTTCTCAAAGGATCCTTCGGACATCCTTGGTGAGTTCTATCGAAGAGCCGAAGAGCACATGACAGCAGAAGAGCTGAGAATGGGAGCACTGAAGTCTGATCAGCATCCTCCCGAAGGCCAAAGTCACCAACCCTGGTACCAGCCGAGGGCGGGGGTGATATGATCAAGGAAGGCACACATGGAGAAGGAAAGGACCCATTGAAGGTTTCTAGTGGGCCTATGACAAGGAAGAAAGCTAAGGAGCTCTCAAGTGCACTACAAGGCTTTGTTTCAAGTTTCTTCATGGAGAATGGACATGAAACTTCACAAGGAGCTGCTGGAACTTTCAAGACACAATATGGACATGATGAATATGCTTGGTACTCAGTTCTGGAGTGCTTAGATAAGTCACAAAACAAGGACACCAAGGACACCACTCAAAGTGCACCATTTGAGCCACCTTAAGCGTTCTTGATGCATTTTGTGTCCACAAGCTGGATTTTTGAGCTCTAACTTTCCAAACCTTCATTACCACATCTAAGATGAAGATTCATGCCATTGGAACTCAAAGATTCAAGCTTGGAGCTGAAGATACAAGAGAGAACCTTAAAGTGCCCAAAATGCACCCAAAAAGGCTATTTGGGAGTTTTCGGGTTTAATCTTGTATTTATATTTTATTTTCGTTCAAATCCTATTTAGATACATTATTTAGGAAGTTATTTAGGCTATGGAATATTTTTAAATCATTTTGGGCAAGTGGAATATGCTGCATTTATTAAACTTGTTCAAACTAGGAATTAGAGTCCTAATTTGACTAGGATTTCCTATGTCTTTGTATCTAGGATTCCTAAGGGATTTAGGCTGCGAATTTTGCCCAGCTTTTAACCCTAGTTTAGGCCTATATAAAGGCACATATTCTGGATGTAAAGACACAGATTATTGCCAAAATAATATTGCTCTTTGGAGAGGTTTTCTCTTTGGTTCTTGGCGGACTGCCTTGGTGCACAAGTGTGCTTGTGTTCTTGGAGTTCTATACTTCTCGTTTCTAGTCACAGGTTGATTAGGGGTGGGGGTCTTCAAACCCAGTCTCTTTGATGTCTTGTGGAGCTTGAAAAACATCTTGGGCGAGTTTCATGGTCGTTATTGTTGGGTTTCGGGAGCCAAACAGCGCAGCGGAATTTAACCGAAACCCTCCAGGATCCAAGTGAAACGGGGTAAACCGGGTGTTCGAAAATTTCATACCTAATTTTCGGTTGAGATCTCTCACTCAACTGTAGAGTCAAATCACAAAACCTGAACAGTTGACGTGTTCAGGCTCTCTATGGTATCCACACGAGCCTCTCGGGATCACCACGCTTCCACCACGTCCCGGCAGATGCGTTTCTCTTGCGCTCGCAGTGCTAGCTTGCGTCCTCCAAGGAATTGCAAGAGAAGAGTGCGGCTGTCCTTTTGGGAGGCTAGGGCAAGGAGACCTACGAATTTCTCACTTAAAAGTTGTATTTATAGTGAGACTCAACTTCCAGGCCTAATGGGTTTCGAAGCCCTAATCCAATTAGGATTTAATTTCGGGCTTAATAATGGCTCAACTCCTTGGCCCATTATTAATACGAAATTAAAGTGAAACCATAACCCAAATAATTAGCCCATGCACTCTAATGATCCAAATAGCTCTACGTGTGCGACCCAATAGGCTCTTGCCATGTTGGCAATGATCATAAATCACATTTATAATCATAAGCAATGAGCGGTGTCTAGCAACACATCATTGCTACCCAAGTGACAAGATTGTCGGTGAATCGACTAAACCTTTATGATCATCACCGATATATGCCATTGTCCCTTTGTCCAAGATATCAAGACTAAGCACGAGACATGGAATGTGTCACTCTCGTATAGCCCAATCTTTGGTTTCTTGATTACCGAGTAGACTAACTTAAACTGATGACATTGATATCATATATCAACTCATCGGAGCATGGCCATGCATTTTCTAAGTCTCACTCTATCAAGGGGCCCAAAGATATCACTCCCGTTACATAGGAGGGACAAATCCCATCTTGATCATACAAATCCCTCCGCATGATATGTAACATACCCAATGACCTCCTTCAAGTTCACTCAGTTACGAGCAACAAAGGAAAGTATCAAAGTATGTGACTCACATGTAGGGAACCTTGCTGATCTTAGGTCGAAGGACTACATATACCATGATCACTATGAGAATCACTTATGACACTCATATAACGATCCATGAAGTGTTCTCATGGTGGGTCGGTCCAGTACACAAGTTCTCCAACTTGTACCCATATGTAGACTACATATCTCATATTAGTCTCCACATATGCTAGTCATTATGTATTATTGCAACCCGCTCCACAATAATACTAGACTAGGGACGTTTAAGAATATCATTATTCTAGGGTTACAATTATGTTTATTACGTTACGCAGAAACAAAACAACAAACAAAATTGCTGGATTAATGCCTCAATAAAATATCATGACTCAATGTGCAAAATACAATCATCTCATGATTGGCTTTTTGGGCACAATACTAACAATCTCCCACTTGCACTAAAAGCCAATCATCCATGTATCTAATACCGATGGACCTAGAATGGCTATCATGCTTCTGCTGCGTAAGGGGCTTTGTCAGTGGATCAGCAATGTTGCTGTTTGTCGAAGTCCTGCATATCCTTACATCACCCCTCTCGATGATCTCCCTGATGAGATGATAGCGTCGGAGTATGTGTTTGGATCGCTGGTGAGATCGAGGTTCCTTAGCCTGTGCGATTGCTCCATTGTTGTCACAATAGAGCTCTATCGGGTCAACAATGCTTGGAACCACTCCAAGTTCAGTGATGAACTTCTTGATCCAAACTGCCTCCTTCGCAGCATCAGAGGCAGCAATGTACTCAGATTCTGTTGTAGAGTCAACTACTGTCTCTTGCTTTGAACTCTTCCAGCTTACAGCACCACCACCAATACAAAACACATAACCAGATTGCGATCTAAAATCATCCTTATCGGATTGGAAGCTTGCATCGGTGTAACCCCTTACAACGAGCTGATCTTCACCTCCAAAGACCAAGAATGCATCCTTAGTCCTTCGTAAGTACTTAAGGATGTTCTTAACAGCTGTCCAGTGACTTTCACCGGGGTTCGATTGGTACCTACTCGTCATGCTCAAAGCATATGAGACATTGGGACGAGTACATATCATGGCATACATGATAGATCCAATTGCTGAGGCATATGGAATCTTACTCATGCGCTCTCTCTCCTCGGTTGTACTCGGACATTGAGATCTAGAAAGAGTGATACCATGTGACATGGGCAAGAATCCTTTCTTGGAATCTTGCATGCTAAACCTCTTTAGCACCTTGTCAATATATGTACTTTGACTTAGGCCAAGAAGCTTTCTAGATCTATCTCTATAGATCCTGATGCCTAACACATAGGCTGCTTCACCCAAGTCCTTCATAGAGAAACATTTCCTTAGCCAAGTCTTCACAGACTGTAGCTCAGGAATGTCATTCCCGATGAGTAGTATGTCATCTACATACAACACCAAGAAGACAATAGCGCTCCCACTAACCTTCTTGTAGACACAAGGTTCATCTTCATTTTTGATAAAACCAAACTCTTTGATTGCATCATCAAAACGAAGATTCCAACTTCGAGAAGCTTGCTTCAGTCCATAAATGGACCTTTGCAATTTGCACACTTTATTGGCATTCCCAGGAGTGACAAAACCCTCAGGCTGTGTCATGTACACATCCTCAAGTAGCTTTCCATTTAGGAATGCAGTTTTGACATCCATTTGCCATATCTCATAATCATAGTGTGCAGCAATAGCAAACAAAATTCTGATGGATTTAAGCATAGCAACTGGTGAAAAAGTTTCATCATAGTCAATACCATGAATTTGCTTGAAACCTTTTGCAACCAATCTTCCCTTAAAGGTAATCACATTACCATCCATGTCAGTTTTCTTCTTGAAAACCCATTTGCACCCTATAGGTTTTACCCCTTCAGGTGGGTCAACCAAAGTCCATACTTGGTTTTCATACATGGATTCCATTTCGGATTTCATGGCCATTAGCCACTTCTCAGAGTCAGGCCCCGACATAGCTTGTTGGTAGGTTGTGGGCTCATCTTGATCCATGAGCATCACATCACCGGTGTGAGTCACGAGAAATCCATATCTCTCGGGCTCACGCCGAATCCTACCAGTCCTACGTGGGCTCTGTGCTACAGGAACAGACTCTTGAACCACAATATCTTGTGGTGTCTGTTCAGGTTCCATTTCAGGTTCGATGTCTCCTTGTTGTTCTTGAATTTCTTCAAGTTCTACTTTCCTCCCACTAGTTCCTTTAGAGATAAACTCTTTCTCCAAAAAGACACCAGTTCGAGCAACAAACACTTTTTGCTCAGAGGGATTGTAGAAATAGTAACCCTTTGTTTCTTTGGGATACCCAACAAAAAGACATTTTTGAGATTTGGGCCCTAGTTTGTTAGAGGATTGACGTTGCACATAAGCGTCACAGCCCCAAATCTTCATAAAAGACAAATTGGGACGCCTCCCACTCCATATCTCATATGGTGTCTTTTGAACCGATTTAGATGGAACTCGGTTTAGTGTAAAAGCGGCTGTCTCTAGAGCATGTCCCCAAAAGGAGTTTGGAAGGTCAGCTTGACTCATCATGGAGCGAACCATGTCTAACAGAGTTCGATTTCTCCTTTCAGAAACACCATTCCATTGAGGTGTACCTGGTGGAGTGAGTTGTGATATTATACCACACTCCTTCAGATAGTCAAGGAATTCTCGATCCAAGTACTCTCCACCTCGATCTGATCGAAGCACTTTGATACTCTTCCCGAGTTGATTCTCTACTTCATTCTTGAATTCTTTGAACTTTTCAAAGGATTCTGACTTGTGTCTCATAAGATACACATAGCCATATCTGCTGAAGTCATCAGTGAAAGTAATGAAGTATTGGAAACCTCCTCTAGCTTGTGTAGACATAGGGCCACATACATCACTATGTATGAGTCCTAGTAAGTCATTAGCCCTTTCACTTTGCCCTGTGAATGGGGCTTTGGTCATCTTGCCCAACAAACATGACTCACATGTCTCATATGATTCAAAATCAAATGAGTCCAAGAGTCCATCCTTATGGAGCTTGGATATGCGGGTCTCATTTATATGGCCCAAGCGACAGTGCCAGAGATAGGTCAAGTTTGAATCATTTAATCTGACCTTCTTGGTATTCACATTATAGATTGGATCTTCAAGGTCTAGAACATACAACCCATTGCTAAGTTGAGCACTACCATAAAAGATTTCATTCAAATAAATAGAACAACATTTGTCCTTTATTATAAATGAAAAACCTTTCTTGTCCAAACAAGAAACAGAAATCAAATTTCTACTAATAGTAGGCACAAAGTAGCAGTTGTCTAATTCTAAAACTAATCCACTAGGTAAAGTGAGAACATAAGTCCCTACGGCTAAGGCAGCAACCCTTGCTCCATTTCCAACACGTAGGTCCACTTCACCTCGGGCCAATCTTCTACTTCTACTTAGATCCTGCACATTTGCACAAATGTGAGATCCACATCCAGTATCCAATACCCAAGATGAGGAAGTAGAAAAGTTAGCCTCTATAACAAAAATACCTGAAGTGGAAGTCTTACTTCCCTTTTCCTTAGCAAGTTCTTCAAGATAGAGCTTGCAGTTGCGCTTCCAGTGTCCAGGTTGCTTACAATGGAAGCACTCCCCTTCCTTTGCCACACCACCCTTTGGTTTCAGTGCAGCTGAAGAAGAACTAGCATTGGACTTTCCATTAGCTTTATCCTTCTTCTTGTTGGCTTTTCCCTTTCCCTTGCCCTTTTGAACCATCAAAATGGGCTTAGCCTTCTTAAGGTTTTGCTCAGCAGTTCTCAACATGTTGAGCAATTCAGGAAGGGACTTGTCTAGGTCGTTCATGTTATAGTTCATGACGAACTGACTGTAGCTTTCAGGCAACGATTGCAAGACTACATCGATAGCCAACTCTTTCTGAAGAGCAAATCCCAAATTCTCAAGATTCTCAATGTACCCAATCATCTTGAGCACATGAGGACCCACGGGACTTCCCTCAGACATCTTGCACTGAAACAATGCCTTAGAGGTCTCAAACCTCTCATGCCTAGCTTGCTCTTAGAAAAGCATTTTGAGATGTTCGATCATATCGAACGCCCCCATGTTCTCATGTTGCTTCTGAAGCTCAGATTCCATGGTAATAAGCATGAGGCATGCAACATCCAAAGCATCATCAGAATGCCTCTTGTGAGCATCCCTTTCAGCTCTTGGAGCAGTGGCAGCAGGCTCATTCGGAATGGGCTGCTCTAGGACATATGCCTTTCTCTCTTGTTTGAGGACTATCCTCAAGTTTCGGTACCATTTGAGAAAGTTGGTCCCATTCAGTTTTTCCTTCTCAAGGATCGATCGCAATGAAAGTGTCGATGTGTTTTGTGCCATGGTTATCTACAACAGTAAATATGCAGTGTAAGAGTCATGTATTTTAATTCATTTAATAAGGACTTTTATTAAATGATACTCCCACTATTTTCCTCAAAATAATAACCCTCGGTATTATTTCGGAACACCTCGGCGCTAAGGTATTCTAGTGGGCCAAGATCCATATTTGACCACAACCTGAGTCATCTTTGGCTTTTCTCTCAAGTTACAGCTATTTAGGTAGGCAACTCATTGCCAATTGCATCTTATGCAACTCTTGGATAGTTGGGTGAACAACACTTGTCCAAGCTCATCTCATGAACTTAAGCCCAACTCTATGCCTCTAAGTCCCTAATCCTATTAGGATGACTTAGTTAAGTCGAACCCAAAGTTAGCAGTTTGGATATCACTATTATCCCATCGCGCCTTACCAAGATGAACATAGGTACTTTGCTTTGGCAAACCCACCTAATGTTGATCAAAGTCTTGACGAGTGCCAACATTTGGAAGGCATCACATTTAATGACTTAATATTTGTTTGAGGGATTTTATCTTTTGATCTCACCAATTTGTTATCTCCGGTTGTTTTATACATGCATCACATACAAATATAAAACATGCATCTCATGCTTACAAGAAATAAACGTGACATGGTTATAGCCCAAACTATGCGATATTCTCAAGCCAATGAGAATATCATAAAAGCCTAAGAAAAGAAAAGAGTCTTCACAAGCTCCTTCTCTTCCTTTCTTGGCTGCCTTTTTGTTGTCACCTCCTTGGACATACCACCTTGGACGATCCCATAATGCACCATTACATCAATAATAGAAACCTCGAGTTACATTCGAGGGGAGTAAGGTGAGAAGAGAATGTACAATGAGAGTGATAAGAAAAGGCACGACTCGCAGGCCGTATTTACAAGTACAACCAATCAAGGGCTATAACCATGCACCATGCTTCAAACACTAATCAGCATATCATGTCAAATCTCATTCAACAAAGATGCATGCCAATTTTCGCGTGTTGATTAACCAGTTTTTATTTATGTGGCGCTTCGCATACGGCGGTCCCGCTGGCCGGTCAGCGGGCGGTGGTTCCGCTGACCGGTCAGCGGACGGGGTCAAGGGGAGCCGCCCTTGCGGGGGGCGTGGGGGGCAGCGCCCCCCGGCGCAAAAAATTGTCTTACAATTGCTTAGCCCGAAATCTTCTATTTCGAGAAAGTAGGCACCCGAGACTCCTCCATTCGAGCCACCAAAAATACCTTACTTTCGGTGCCCGAACAGGCCGAATCCGAACAAACCTAGGGTTTTTGCAACTATTGCAAGAATCCTAATCCATATAGGTATCTCATACCTATCAATTTCGGTTAATCTCATTAACCAATTTGTGTCGTTTCTTCATATATCTCATATGTTCATTACGAATTCCGGTTTCATGCATCATGAATCAATCTAATTAATCATGGCCGAAAACCAATCGAAGACATAGCATCATGCGATTCAACACTCAATCCCGATTTAGGGTTTCACCAGTAGCTCTGATACCACTGTTGGGTTTCGGGAGCCAAACAGCGCAGCGGAATTTAACCGAAACCCTCCAGGATCCAAGTGAAACGGGGTAAACCGGGTGTTCGAAAATTTCATACCTAATTTTCGGTTGAGATCTCTCACTCAACTGTAGAGTCGAATCACAAAACCTGAACAGTTGACGTGTTCAGGCTCTCTATGGTATCCACACGAGCCTCTCGGGATCACCACGCTTCCACCACGTCCCGGCAGATGCGTTTCTCTTGCGCTCGCAGTGCTAGCTTGCGTCCTCCAAGGAATTGCAAGAGAAGAGTGCGGCTGTCCTTTTGGGAGGCTAGGGCAAGGAGACCTACGAATTTCTCACTTAAAAGTTGTATTTATAGTGAGACTCAACTTCCAGGCCTAATGGGTTTCGAAGCCCTAATCCAATTAGGATTTAATTTCGGGCTTAATAATGGCTCAACTCCTTGGCCCATTATTAATACGAAATTAAAGTGAAACCATAACCCAAATAATTAGCCCATGCACTCTAATGATCCAAATAGCTCTACGTGTGCGACCCAATAGGCTCTTGCCATGTTGGCAATGATCATAAATCACATTTATAATCATAAGCAATGAGCGGTGTCTAGCAACACATCATTGCTACCCAAGTGACAAGATTGTCGGTGAATCGACTAAACCTTTATGATCATCACCGATATATGCCATTGTCCCTTTGTCCAAGATATCAAGACTAAGCACGAGACATGGAATGTGTCACTCTCGTATAGCCCAATCTTTGGTTTCTTGATTACCGAGTAGACTAACTTAAACTGATGACATTGATATCATATATCAACTCATCGGAGCATGGCCATGCATTTTCTAAGTCTCACTCTATCAAGGGGCCCAAAGATATCACTCCCGTTACATAGGAGGGACAAATCCCATCTTGATCATACAAATCCCTCCGCATGATATGTAACATACCCAATGACCTCCTTCAAGTTCACTCAGTTACGAGCAACAAAGGAAAGTATCAAAGTATGTGACTCACATGTAGGGAACCTTGCTGATCTTAGGTCGAAGGACTACATATACCATGATCACTATGAGAATCACTTATGACACTCATATAACGATCCATGAAGTGTTCTCATGGTGGGTCGGTCCAGTACACAAGTTCTCCAACTTGTACCCATATGTAGACTACATATCTCATATTAGTCTCCACATATGCTAGTCATTATGTATTATTGCAACCCGCTCCACAATAATACTAGACTAGGGACGTTTAAGAATATCATTATTCTAGGGTTACAATTATGTTTATTACGTTACGCAGAAACAAAACAACAAACAAAATTGCTGGATTAATGCCTCAATAAAATATCATGACTCAATGTGCAAAATACAATCATCTCATGATTGGCTTTTTGGGCACAATACTAACAGTTATACCATTGGGGTTCGCATCAGTTGGTATTAGAGCCACAAGTTCCATTGAAGGACATATCTTGTGTTCTTGTCTCCCTTCATTTTTCTTTCAAATTCTGTCCAGTAATTTTCATGTTTTAATTCTCTGTTTTAATCCATTTTCTTCTTGTTTCAGGTCTGTTCTTTTTATTCCATCCTTGTTCAAGTCTGAAAATCACAAAAACAACAAAAAGAAGTCAATCCATGTCACCTTGTGTTCTCGGTTTCTACTTGTTTGTTCTTGTTTAATTCTCGTCTTTCTGTTTTGTTTCCAGCCCTATTAATCTCTTCTGTTTTCATTGTTTCCAGCATCTTAGAGTCCAGAAAACACCAAAAAAAAAAGAGAAGGATCCAAATTGAGGAAGTTACGGTACAACCAACGTTGATTTCAAATTGGTTTCGTATAACCAATGTTGATTTCCAGTTGTGCAAATTTCAATAGTTTCTTGGCTTGGCCGAAAAGAATTCTAACTTTTTGTCTTTGACAGTCAGGAATTTCAAAGAGAACGTTTGGTTAGCATCAAAATAGCAAGCAAAAAGAGGAAAAAAAAAGAGAAAAAAAAGAAGAAAGAAAAGAACAAAGACAGAAAAAGAAAGGTACAAAGGAAAGAGCTTGCTGAAAGAAGGTTTTTTTTTTTACAAAGTGTTGAAAGTTTTCGTGCCCAAAAACCTATCCCATTGTTTTCCAGCCAAAAAGCTTTCTTTGTGGTTCTTGTGATCATCAATTGCAAGAGCTTCCTAGAGTCTTTTAAAGCTTGTTTAGCCCACCTCTTTTGGAGTCAAAATAGTTCTTCAAAAATTCAAGTTTTCTTGTGTGCTTTGAGGATAGTTTTCTTAGAACTTTTGAGAACTCTTTGAATAGCAATATCTCACTAACAAATTGAGTGTTTTGAGTGTTCATATTTTGAGTGAAACACGTGAGGTGAGTGCTTGTGAGGATCTTTGAATTTTCAGGAGTATGGAGGGCCAAGAGGATAGGAGGATGGAAGTGAGAAACAATGATGAGCCAACCATGAGAGAGCTTCAAGAAACTCTCAATAGGCTTGTTGGGAGGATTGAAGACATTGACTTGAGGTTGCCAAGGAGACCAAATCCCAACTTGCAACCAAGGAGAGGTCCAAGGAGAGAAGAACCCGAGGAGGAAGAAGGACATTGGCTTGACCATGGGCTTCCAAGGAGGGGGGAGCCAAGGGAGGACAACAATCTAAGCTCCATCAAATTGTCCATTCCACCTTTTCAAGGGAGGAGTGATCCGGATACATATTGGGAGTGGGAGCAAAAGATTGAGATGGTGTTTGAGTGCCATCACTATTCTGAGGAAAAGAAAGTTAAATTGGCTACTATTGAATTCACTGATTATGCTCTTGTATGGTGGAACCAGGTTGTCACTTCTAGAAGGAGGAATGAGGAGGAACCCATCAATACATGGAGAGCTCTTAAAGCCATGATGAGAAGGAGATTCGTCCCAAGTTACTACTATAGAGATCAACACCTCAAACGTCAAAGGCTTGTGCAAGGCCAAAGGAGTGTGGAGGACTATCACAAGGACTTGGAGATGACACTAACCCGAGCCAATATCATTGAGGATGAGGAGGCAACCATTGCTAGATTCATCAATGGCCTTAACCATGAGATTGCCAACAAAGTGGAGATGGTGCCATATGTCAACATGGAGGATTTGCTTCACCATGCCACCAAGGCCGAAAGAATCATCAAGAGGTCTAAGGCATCCAAGATGGCTCAAGGAGGGAGTTCCACATGGAGGGGAACATGGAGCAAGGAGGCACCAAAGCCAAGAATGGAGGCTACCAAGGGAAGCATGTCTCGGCCTCAACAAGACAAGCCCAAGGTGCCACCCAAAGATGTGCCAAAGTCAAGGGAGATTGAGTGCTTCAAGTGTAGAGGCAAGGGGCACTACATGAGAGATTGTCCTAACAAAAAGGTGATGATTCTCAAAGATGATGGTGAGATCACATCCGAGGAGGAGGATGCCATGGAGGAGACCCCACCATTGGAGGAGGATGAGCAAGACACACTTGAGCCCGAGGAGGGTGACTTTGCTTTTGTTGCTAGGAGAGCTCTAAGTGTGCAAGCCAAGGAGGAGGCCAATCAAAGAGAGTGCATCTTTCACACTAGATGCCGAATTAAAGATCAAGTGTGCAGCCACATTGTTGATGGAGGGAGTTGCACCAATGTAGCAAGTTCAACCATGGTGGAGAAATTGAAGCTTCCAACACAAAAACACCCACAACCATATAAGCTTCAATGGTTGAATGATGCCGGGGAGATAAAAGTGGTAAAGCAAGTTTCGGTTAAATTCAAAATTGGTACTTACCATGATGAAATTCTTTGTGATGTTGTTCCTATGCATGCTTGCCATATTTTGCTTGGAAGGCCGTGGCAATTTGATAAGAAGGTCACACATGATGGAGAGAAAAACTTGTACTCATTTTTCCATGAAGGAAGGCCGGTTACACTTAGCCCACTTTCACCACAACAAGTTTTGGAGGATCAAAGGAAACTTCAAAGTAAGGTTGAGAGAAAAATAAATGAGGGGAAAGTTGAGGGCAAGAGTGAAGAGGGGAAAGCCGAGAGACAAAATGAGAGAACAAGTGAGGTGAGTGACCATGAGGGGAAGAAGGGTGGAGAGTTCCCGAGAGAAAAGAATGAGAGGAAGTTGAGTTGCAAAAAAGAGTGCTATATTGCTAAAATGAGTGATGTGAGGAAAGCCATTCAAGCACAAAGACCAGTGCTTCTTTTAATTTACAAAGAATCTTTACTTGTTCTCAATGATCTAACACATCTTCCTAGTGTCGTTGTGTCTTTGTTGCAGGACTTTGAAGATGTTTTCCCTGAAGATCTGAGGGGTTTGCCTCCAATTAGAGGCATTGAACATCAAATAGACCTAGTCCCGGGAACACCAATTCCAAATAGGCCAGCCTATAGAACCAATCCCGAGGAGACTAAAGAGATTGAGAAGCAAGTAAAGGAGTTGTTGGACAAAGGCCTTGTGAGGGAAAGTTTGAGTCCTTGTGCTGTGCCTGTACTTTTGGTGCCAAAGGAGGATGGCTCATGGCGCATGTGCATGGATTGTAGGCCTGTCAACAAGATCACTGTAAAGTATAGACATCCTATTCCTAGACTTGATGATATGCTTGATGAGTTGCATGGTTCTACTTTGTTTTCAAAGATTGATTTAAAAAGTGGGTACCATCAAATTAGAATGAGGGAAGGGGATGAATGGAAAACTGCTTTCAAAACCAAGGTTGGACTTTATGAATGGTTAGTTATGCCTTTTGGACTAACTAATGCTCCTAGTACTTTCATGAGACTTATGAATCATGTCTTGCGTGACTTCATTGGAAAGTTTGTTGTTGTGTACTTTGATGATATCCTAGTATATAGCAAGAACTTAGAAGAGCATGTTGGACACCTCACACAAGTACTAAGCACCTTAAGAGGACAAAAGTTGTATGCTAACTTGAAGAAGTGCTCTTTTTGTGTTAACAAAGTTGTGTTCCTTGGATTTGTTGTGAGTTCACATGGAATTGAGGTAGATCAAGAGAAGGTGAGAGCCATACAAGAATGGCCGATGCCAACATCCATTACTGAGGTGAGATCATTTCATGGGTTAGCTAGCTTCTATAGGAGGTTTGTTAGAAATTTTTCTACCATTGCTGCACCTCTAACTGAAGTTATAAAGAAGAATGTGGGATTTAAGTGGGGAAAAGCTCAAGAAGATGCTTTCGGGTTGTTAAAAGACAAGCTATGCCATGCACCACTTTTAGCTTTGCCTAACTTTGCTAATACTTTTGAAGTTGAGTGTGATGCTTCAGGTATAGGCATTGGAGCTGTGTTGATGCAAGGAGGCCGCCCCATTGCATACTTTAGTGAGAAGTTGAATGGTGCTAGCTTGAACTATCCCACATATGACAAGGAGCTCTATGCTTTGGTAAGAGCTTTGGAGACTTGGCAACATTATTTGTGGCCAAGAGAGTTTGTGATTCACACTGATCACCAAGCCCTTAAGTTTCTTAGTGGGCAAGGTAAGTTGAATAGAAGGCATGCTAAATGGGTAGAGTTTATTGAGTCATTCCCATATGTTATCAAATACAAGCAAGGTAAGGATAATATAGTGGCGGATGCACTTTCAAGAAGGTATGCTTTACTTTCGGCTTTAGATGCAAAATTTTTGGGTTTTGAACACTTGAAGGATTTGTATGCTAGTGATGATGATTTCGGTGAGATTTATTCTAAGTGTTCTAAGTTTGCTTTTGAGAAGTTCTACCAAGTTAATGGCTTTCTTTTCAAAGAAAATAGGTTGTGCATACCAAGGACATCTTTGAGGGAATTGCTCACAAAGGAAGCTCATTGTGGAGGACCTATGGGTCACTTTGGACAAGCCAAGACTTTGCATACTTTGAAGGAACATTACCATTGGCCGAATATGGTAAAGGATGTGAAGAAGGTATGTGAGCAATGCATTGCATGTAGGAAGGCAAAATCCACTCAACACTTCACATGGGTTATACACACCACTTCCTACACCTAGTCATCCATGGGTAGATATTTCTATGGACTTCATTGTTGGATTGCCTAGGACTAAAGGAAACCGTGACTCAATCTTTGTTGTTGTTGATAGGTTTTCTAAGATGGCTCATTTTATTCCATGCAATAAAACTGATGATGCTATTCATGTGGCTGAATTGTTTTTCAAAGAAATTGTTAGACTTCATGGTGTTCCTAGAACAATAGTTTCGGATAGAGATACTAAGTTTCTAAGCCACTTTTGGAGGACTTTGTGGGGTAAGTTAGGAACTAAGCTTTTGTTTTCTACATCTTGTCACCCACAAACTGATGGGCAAACTGAGGTAACTAATAGGACTTTAGGTTCCATGCTTAGGGCTATCATTGGTAAAAATTTGAAAGCTTGGGAAGATTGTTTGCCTCATGTAGAATTTGCTTATAATAGATCCATGCATTCTACTACTAATTTGTCACCTTTTGAGATTGTTTATGGTTTTAATCCTTTAACTCCATTGGATCTTTTACCATTACCTACTCATGAGGTATCTAGTTTGGATGGTAGTAAGAAGGCCGAGAGCATCAAGAAGTTGCATGAGAAGGTTAAGCAACAAATTGAACTCAAAAATCAACAAGTTGCTAAAAAAGCCAATCAAGGTCGAAGGAGAGTTGTGTTTGAGCCTGGAGATTGGGTTTGGTTACACATGAGAAAAGAAAGATTTCCAGCTGCAAGGAGGACTAAGCTTCATCCAAGAGGAGATGGTCCATTCCAAGTCATTAAAAAGATCAATGACAACGCATACATGCTAGACTTGCCGGGTGAGTATAATGTGAGTGCTACTTTTAATGTTTCTGATTTGTCTCTATTTGAACATGCAGATTCGTGGACGAATCCTTCTAAGTAGGGGGGGAGTTGATATGATCAAGGAAGGCACACATGGAGAAGGCAAGGACCCATTGAAGGTTTCTAGTGGGCCTATGACAAGGAAGAAAGCTAAGGAGCTCTCAAGTGCACTACAAGGCTTTGTTTCAAGTTTCTTCATGGAGAATGGACATGAAACTTCACAAGGAGCTGCTGGAAATTTCAAGACACAATATGGACATGATGAATATGCTTGGTACTCAGTTCTGGAGTGCTTAGATAAGTCACAAAACAAGGACACCAAGGACACCACTCAAAGTGCACCATTTGAGCCACCTTAAGCGTTCTTGATGCATTTTGTGTCCACAAGCTAGATTTTTGAGCTCTAACTTTCCAAACCTTCATTACCACATCTAAGATGAAGATTCATTCCATTGGAACTCAAAGATTCAAGCTTGGAGCTGAAGATACAAGAGAGAACCTTAAAGTGCCCAAAATGCACCCAAAAAGGCTATTTGGGAGTTTTCGGGTTTAATCTTGTATTTATATTTTATTTTCGTTCAAATCCTATTTAGATACATTATTTAGGAAGTTATTTAGGCTATGGAATAGTTTTAAATCATTTTGGGCAAGTGGAATACGCTGCATTTATTAAACTTGTTCAAACTAGGAATTAGAGTCCTAATTTGACTAGGATTTCCTATGTCTTTGTATCTAGGATTCCTAAGGGATTTAGGCTGCGAATTTTGCCCAGCTTTTAACCCTAGTTTAGGCCTATATAAAGGCACATATTCTGGATGTAAAGACACAGATTATTGCCGAAATAATATTGCTCTTTGGAGAGGTTTTCTCTTTGGTTATTGGCGGACTGCCTTGGTGCACAAGTGTGCTTGTGTTCCTGGAGTTCTATACTTCTCGTTTCTAGTCACAGGTTGATTAGGGGTGGGGGTCTTCAAACCCAGTCTCTTTGATGTCTTGTGGAGCTTGAAAAACATCTTGGGCAAGTTTCATGGTCGTTATACCATCGGGGTTCGCATTAGGGGGGAGAACTCGGAAGCAGAACGGGAAAAGACCGATGTCATTTACTCCCCTGAATACCTCCAGAGCAAACATACTACTAGCCATGGAAAGGCAACGCAACCTAATCCAACGTCTGAAGGCCATGACTTCAGAAAACAAGAAAAATATGAAGAAGTTCTGCCAGTTCCATCGGGACCACGGGCATGACACTGATGATTGCTTCCAGCTGAGGAAGTACATCAAGTCTTTGTTAGAGCAGGGCCAACTTCAGCTCTACCTACGGATGCCTTCCCCGAAAGGGAGGAGGGAAGAGGAAAGGAAAGGAGATGATGGGGACTATGATTCCGACAGATGATGGAATCGAAGTCCCAAAAGGCACCCACCACCTCCGGCTGGGGTGATCCAGATGATCACCACTAGACTACCTTCGGCAAAGAGAAAGAGGAAAGCTGATCGAACAAGCTTATTAAAAAAAATGGGTCCACTACAGTATTCCCTCATGACGACCAACTTCTAATCATGGCAAGGAAAGGGAGTTGGGATGTCAAAAGAGTACTCCTCGACGATGGTTCTAACACCAACATCTTATTCTCTCATCTGCTGCCAAATTTGGGTATCTCAAAAGGCGATCTCAAGTCTGTCACTTCCCCTACCTTTGGGGTAGGTCCGTCCGAACTCCCTATCCTCGGGTGGATTGACCCACGTCTGATGCTAAAGGGAACTTCGCCACAAAACAAGGGTGAGCTCTTTGCTGCCACAATGACAAGGCTCATCGTCATAGATGTTCCTTCGTCATACAATGTCATCCTTGGGAGGCAGACGCAAGGGAATCTCCACATTCACCCAGATGTGAAGTACTTGACTGTCACCTTTGCAACCAAGGACGAAGATGCTGAGATCTTCATTGACCAAGGGGAATTAAGAAAGGTCTTTGTGAAAGCAATACAGGGCCCAACAAAGATCCACACACAGACTTTGGGAGTAAAGGCCGTGTTTGCAGGGGAGGCAAAGGGAGAAGAAATAGAAGACCCCAAGAAAATAGAAACAGAAGATGTGGAACTTGTCCCAGGCCGAAGTACCCGAGTAGGGAAAAAACTGGCAGAAGGTGACAAGGAAAAACTTGTATCTTTTCTGTTAATGACCAAAGATCTATTTGCCTACTTGCCGAAGGACATGCCTGGGGTAGACCCTCGCATAATTCAACATAGCCTTAAGGTGCGCCCAGAGGCAAAGCCTGTCTGACAAAAAAAGTGAAGCCTCTTGGTGCATAAGAACAACTTCGTCAAAACCAAAGTCCAATGCTTAATGGAAGCAAGTGTAATAAGGGAGGTCAAACACCCCAAATGGCTTAGTAACGTGGTTATCACCACAAAGGAAGGGAGTGATAAACTCTGAATGTGCATCAACTTCCGAAACATGAATGATGCTTGCCCTAAAGATTCATTTCCTCTGCCATCAATAGATCAGTTGGTAGATTCAACCACCGAGTATGGCCTCCTTAGCTTCCTTGGCGCCTTCAGCGAGTATCATCAAATCAGGATGGACCCCAAAGACAAGGAAAAAACCGCCTTCATCACCGAAGTTGGTACATACTGCTATATTAGAATGGCTTTCGAGCTTAAGAATGCAGGGGCCATGTACCAAAGGTTGATGAACAGGTTCTTCAACTCCCAAATTGGGAGAAACATGGAAATCTACATCGATGATATGATAGTCAAGAGCACACTGCCTAATAGTCATATCACGGACTTAGAGGAAACATTCCATCAACTGAGGGCCTTCGGAATTCATCGTGCCGGAGAAAGGTATTACAGACATGCCTAGTAGTCATATCACGGACTTAACGACCGTGCATGCCTACCCACCCTCAAAATCGGCCATCTTGTTACCACCCCACAAAATGGGAGAATTACAAGTGTCATAATGCCTAAAAACCATTATATTGTGTAATTCTCACCATAGTGATTGAAGTGAGAGGGGTAAAAGGTATGATCAACACCTCCTTAAAAGTGTTTCAAGTTGGTAACTTGGCCCCCAAGAAAAGCCTAAAGGATTGCTTGTTTGTCAAGCAACCTATGGACTTTTTTGTAAGGTTTTGGAAATTCGGGTACTCAATTGCAAAACTCTCAAGAAAGGTACTTGTAGGGTTATGGGAAGGATATAAATGGTATGAAAGTGCTATTGGAGGACCAAATTACTCATGGAAGACACATTTGGACAAAGGAAACACTAAAGGTAATAAGGACCTAAATGTCCTAGTGTAAACCTTAAGGTGTTCAAGCTTTTGACTTAAGTCTAAGGGTGGAATTGTGGGTTATCCCACCGTGAGGGAGGTAGCCAAAACTTGATAATTAGTCTAAAATGTTGGGCACATGTGTACCAATGAGTTTAAGACAAAGAAACCATAATTAGTGAGAAAGAAAATGACATAAAGCAAGGTTAAGCTTGTTAAGTGTGTTTTGTGCCCTTAAGCCCATTTAAGGCCATTTAAGTGGCCAAATCACTTATCCCTCTCTCATTTTCGTCCCCCCCCAGCACAAAAACACAGCCATGCTTCCTCCATAGCCACCACACCTTCAAACTTGCAATTGATTGAAATTGAAGGGAAAATGAAGCAATTGGAAGCAAACTAGAGCTATTTCTTGGATACTTCAAGGATCAAGCTTCATTGTCGGCCTACCTACTTTGGTAAGGGTTATCTTGCTCTCATGGGTTGTTTTCTATATTTTCAAACATCCATGGAGCTAGGCCTAAGCTTGGAAGATAGGCATGAGCTTGATGAACCAAGCTTATTGAGGGGAGTGCACTTATTGAACGTTTTGTGACCTATTGTCAAGTGCACAAAGATGGCAGTGAAATGAGGGTTTCTAGAGCCCAAAGTTAGTACTAACTACTGTTAAAATCCTCCTAAGGCCAAGCATTAGCTTGAGGAGGGTTTCCATAGTGATTTGGTTATGTTTATTATGTGTTTTATGGACTAACCTATGGTATATGTGTTGGGTTTCGGGAACCAAACAGCGTAGTGGAATTTAACAAAAACCTTCCAGGATCCAAGTGAAACGGGGTAAACCGGGTGTTCAAAAATTTTCATAACTAATTTTCGTTTGAGATCTCTCACTCAACTGTAGAGTCGAATAACAAAACCTGAACAGTTGACGTGTTCAGGCTCTCTATGGTATCCACACGAGCCTCTTGGGATCACGACGCTTCCACCACGTCTCGGCAGATGCATTTCTCTTGCGCTCGCAGTGCTAGCTTGCGTCCTCCAAGGAATTGCAAGAGAAGAGTGCGGATATCCTTTCAGGAGGCTAAGGCAACGACACCTGTGAATTTCTCACTAGAAGTTGTATTTATAGTGCGACTCAACTTCTAGGCCTAATGGGTTTCAAAGCCCTAATCCAATTAGGCTTTAATTTCGGGCATAATAATGGCTCAACTAATGGGCCCATTATTAATTCGAAATTATTGTGAAACCAAAACCCAAATTGTTAGCCCATGGACTCTAATGATCCAAATAGCTCTATGTGTGTGACCCAATAGGCTCTAACCATATTGGCAATGATCATAAATCGCATTTATGATCATAAGCAAAGAGCGGTGTCTAGCAACACATCATTGCTACCCAAGTGACAAGATTGTCGATGATTCGATTAAACCTTTATGATCATCACTGATATATGACATTGTCCCTTTGTCCAAGATATCAAGACTAAGCACGAGACATGGAATGTGTCACTCTCGTAAGGCCAAATTTTTGGTTTCTTGATTATCGAGTAGACCAACTTAAACTGATGACATTGATATCGTATATGAACTCATCCGAGCATGGCCATGCATTTTTCTAAGTCTTACTCTATCAAGGGGCCCGAAGATATCACTCCCGTTACAGAGGAGGGACAAATCCCATCTTGATCATACAAATCCCTCCGCATGATATGTGACATACCCATTGACCTACTTCAAGTTCACTCAGATACGAGCAACAAAGGAAAGTATCAAAGTATGTGACTCACATGTAGGGAACCTTGATGATCTTAGGTCGAAGGACCACATATACCATGATCACTATGAGAATCACTTATGAAACTCATATAACGATCCATGAAGTGTTCTCATGGTGGGTCGGTCCAGTACACAAGTTCTCCAACTTGTACCCATATGTAGACTAGATATTTCATATTAGTCTCCACATATGCTAGTCATTTTGTATTATTGCAACCCGCTCCACAATAATACTAGACCAGGGACATTTGAGAATATCATTATTCTAGGGTTACAATTACGTTTATTAACTTTCACAGAAACAAAACTGATGGCCATGGGCCTCATCGTTTAGAGTCATGGTGACTGTTGGAGAGACTTCTAGGAGGAAGAACGCCTGGAGGATGGTGCGCCCAAAGGAGAGCACCTGAGATGCTCAGAAAAAGTGGGTTAGGAGGCCCCCGGAATTTGTTTCCGGGGGGGAGCCTCCGACGCCCAAGTCAGTGGTGGCTGACAAAAAGGCAGAGGAAATAGCACAAAGGGGCTGAAGAGTCTTGCCTGGTGATTTTCTCAGAGTCTGGGAGTCAGACCTTTTGCCAACCAACCTCCTGCCAAGTATTTATTTCCTGGTATTTATAGGAGTGCCTAGCCCGTTCAGATGGCGACACGTGTTCGGTCGGATGTTTCCTGAATTTTTGGGCGTAATGGACAGATAGCTGGTAGCAGGTTGCCTTGAGCCTTGTGCTGAGATGGGCCATGATGTGATTCTGAGGGCGTCAGTGTGTCAGAGCGCCTTTTGAGGCGGCTTATGACGTCTGTGAAAGGACGTGTCAGAGGCTTCCTTAAATGCTTCCTTAAATGCTCCTGCCGTACTCCCGAGGTCCCTGGGCGAGGTCATCCTTTGGTACGGACAATGCCTCTTCGGGAAACATGCACCCAGTTCGGGGGTTCCCAACTTCAGGGAGTTCCGCCTTCGGGGAGATAATGTTCGGCCCACAATAGCTGGTGCCTCTTTTCCGAAGGTGATCTGTTTGCAACCTCGGGGGGCTAGTAGTATCCTCAAGTTTACTGGCATGCCGGGCTCGGAGCTCTTCGGCTATCTCCCGAGGTGTATGATCTCACCTCTTCTCGGGTAGCGCCAGTTTCTTCTGGCCATTCTGGTGGCAGGGAGTTCGGCCAGATAGAGGCGATAGTCTTTGGCTATCACATGCCCCCCTTTGGAAAGCCAAAGTGAAGACTTCGGTTTTGCATCTCTTTCCGAGGTTGCTCTTGGGAGTTTCTTAGCAAGCTTAGCCTGTTCTGAGGATGCACCTCTTGCCCGAAGGTATGGGCTGTTCGGCCTTGGCCTGTTCTTTGGTGTCTTCGAGGCGGAGCCTGTGCCGAAGATACACCTCTTGCCCGAAAGTCATGGGCTGTTTGGCCATAGCCTGTCTCTTGGTGTCCTCGAGGTGGCCTGCTCTTTGTTTCTGCAGGTCTGATGGCCAAGCGTGTCAGTCTAAGTGATGCGTCCCAGCTTTTTAGGGATGTCAGAAGACGTGCTCCCTTTTTCCTAGGGATGTCAGGAGACGTGTCCCCGTTTTGGCGGGGCGGCTGACACGTGGCGCTTTGCCATTGGAGGAGAGTTGCGTCGGTTACAGAGGGCACGGCTTTTCAGGTGCAGAGGGCAGTTACGGTGATGGTTCGCCTCCAAAGGGTACTTATGACGATGTTTCGGTTACCCACCCCTGGCCTATAAATGGCTCGTTCCATCATAAGTTCCTTTTGCTTTTTCTTCTGCTCTTCACTCTGCTTTGCCCCTGTTCTTGCACTTTCTTGCTTTCTGTGGCGGAGCTGCCTTAATCAGAGCTATTTCCAGCCAACTTTCACGACGGCGTCCTCAGACTTTGGCAAATCTTTTGGTGGGTTTTTGTTTTCCAGAGTGTTTTGAACTCTCTGTTCTTTGGAGTTTTTTCTCGAAACTATTTTCTTTGTCTTTTCCAAACTCGTTTTCATGTCTACAATGCCTATCCCTGAGAGCTGGCAGCCTCTTTTAGCCCATCCTTGTTGCACCACCCCTGCAAAGTTAGAGAGGTGGAAGAAAAAGTTCTTTCTTCCCTCTTACGCCATTACTCGGCTGCCTCGTTCTAGCCATTATGCTTTTTCAAACCACAGAAACGAGGTTACCATTTTCTGAGCCCAGTTTAAGGCTGGTCTTCGGTATCCTCCCCCGAAGATGGTTTGCGAGTTTTGCCAATTTCATGGCATTGCTGTGAACCAGCTTCCCCCGAACTCGTTTTGCTATTTTAACGCCTACCTCTGCATGTGTGGCGTGTTCGGGATAGAACCCCATTTTATAATCTTCATGCAGTACTACAAGCTCTCTATGGTCCCGAAGGGTGGCTTCTATTTCATGCTACCTCGGGGATCCGGGAGCAAAAAATTCATGTTCACCTTCGCCACTAAGGACAGCTGGCGGGGGTGGCAACAGAAGTTCTTCTTCCTGAAGATGGATGAGGCTTGGTCGTATGTCCCGACCAAATGGGCTCAGGGAATACTGGATGTGGACGTTGTTGATCTGAGGATGCTACTGACTCCAGAGTTGGCTCCCGTGTTCGCGCATTTTGACGCCCGCATCCGGGCTGTCTCTGACTGGACTCCTGAGGTCGCTCCGCGTGCCCTTTACCCTTTTCCTATCAACTGGAAGTTGATGACCGAAGAGGTCCTTCGGGAGCTAAAGGTGGTGAAGGAGCACAAGACTAACCTCAAGATGCCAGCTCCTGCCATCGCCGGGAAGGATTCCTGGTTGGTCAAGCTTCTTAAGGAGGAAATTTCTTTCGAAACGCTTGTCGAAAGTGAGTTGTCTTCTACTCCCTTGCTTTTTTTTTTCTCGGACTTACGCTGATATTTCTTTTCTTTTTCAGAGATGGGCGACGGGACTGCCGCCTATTACAAGTCCCTTTTCTCTGGCCAAGTGGAGAAGGCGGAGCAGACAAAGAAGGCAACTTCCCGAAGGTGGAAGTCTGTCGGTGCTGGTCCTTCGGCTAAACGGGCGAAGAAGACTCTTCTTTCCTCCCCTTTGGAAAGTTTTGGGGAGGAAAGCGAGGACGCTGAGGCCGCTGTCGCTTCGCTGCCCGATCCTTCGGCCGAGGTTCCTTCTGCCACCGACGTCCCTCATACCTAGAGGCACCTTCTGCCGAGGGGCGACGCAGGCAGAAGGGTAAGGGCATTTCGACCGAGGAGGCTGAGGACTCCGAGGACGTCGTTGTCGAGGTCCCTCCAGGTTATTTGCTTTCAGGACAAGTATGCTTCTTTTTGTTTTTCTAAATTTTCCTTTGTCTCTGACCCACTTCTCGTTTTCGCCGTGCAGGGGAGTTACTTACCCCGAACTGGGCTGCCGAACACGCGAAGGCGCGGGCCCTTCGCGACGCCAAAGTCCCGCAAGGGAAGGTTCCCAAAGAGCCTTTCTGGACATTCACGGAGGACATGAACTTGTACTCCGAGGACTGTCTAGAAATGGCGAAGCAAATTTCGTAGGGGGTGCTTACAGAGGCCTCCTCAAGGCTATTGCGGCGGCCCATCCGGATGATGACACCCTTGCCGCCAAAGTCACCGAGCATGCTGCTCAGGTATGTTCTTCACACCTTTTTCCCTTCTATTTTTCCTAAGTGCCTGGTTCTTACTGACCTTGCGTTCATCTTTTTGCAGCTGCTGGGATACGCCGGCTTTCTCCGAGTTCGGGTGGCCAGGCAGGCGAAGTTCCGAGCTTCGGCCTTAGAGACCTTAGAGAAGGCGAAGGCCACTCACTTGGCATTGATCACCAAGAACCAGTAGCTGTCAGATGCTGCGAAGGTCACTTTTCAAGACGGCTTCTGCATTGCTCGGCACCAAGTCCTCCAGAGGTTCCCAGATCTAGACCTCTCTTTTCTAGAGGCTCTAAACATTCTTGAGGGACCTCGGTGGGAATGGTCCAAGGTCAAACATTTGAACCTTCCTTCTTCAATTCCAGCGCCGAAGGTGGTGGAAAAGGGTGGGCAAGCAAGTGGCTCTCGGGACGCTGCGAACCCTTAGGCTATTTTAGGGCCCCTTTTCCTTCCCTTCAATTTTGTGTTCCTTCTTCGGGCACTTCTTCATTGTAAAGCAGCTTACTCTTTAATGAAGACTTTTTGGCTAAGTCTTTTCACAAGTTTCTTTATTTCCATTGCCCCGAATGCATTTGCTCAAGAGACTTCGGAAAACCTGCGATCAAAGAAACTTTATTACCTTCTATTGGCCGAGCCTATTCGCTCTGGAGGCTTTTTTGGAAGGTCTGTAAAATTTGATAGAGTCTTCTTGCAGGTTTTGCATTTCCATTTTGTCCCAAACACATTTGCTCGAGGGACTTCGGAAAACACTTAGTCAAAATTTTCCTTCTTTTCCTCCTGTCCCGAGCATGTTTGCTCAAGAGACTTAGGAAATCTTTCGAGAGTTTTTTCTGTTTTCCATTTTTCCCGAACGTGACGGCTCAAGGGACTTCGGAAAACTGTCTCTGCGCTTATTTCGGTGAGTACTTCTGTGATATTCTTGTTTCCCATCTTTCCCGAGCGTGATGGCTCAAGGGATTTCGGAAAGGCATATCTGTGCTGTATCGTGGCGAGCACCTTTGCGGAATTCTGTCTTGTACAATTTTCTCAAGACTATTCTGTACTTAGAATATTTTTCGTACAACGCGATTCCTCCGCTCAACCTTAGGCGTAGAATTTTTTCAAGGCGTCTGAGTGCCAAGTGTTTTTCAGTTCTACGCCTTCGGCATTGCTAAGCTTGTACATGCCTTTTCGTACTTCAGCAAGAACCACATATGGTCCTTCCCAGTTCGCGCGAAGTACTCCGTGGGACGGCCTTCGGGGTGCAAAGTCAGCCTTTCTGAGAATGAGGTCTCCTTTCTTGATTTCTTTCGGCCTGGCCCGTAAGTTTATAGCCGCGGCCACTCTTTGCTGAAAAGCTTTTCTCCTCAGCTCGGCTATTTCTCTATGTTCGCCAACGAGGTCGAGCTTCGTTCTTAGGCCGAGGTCGTTTCCACCTTCATCAAATACTTGCACCTGTACTGAAGGTTGAACTATCTCTATTGGGATAATAGCCTCTGTACCGAAGACGAGTGAGAAGGGAGTCTCCCCTGTGGCTCTTCGGGGCGTCGTTCGGTAACTCCATAATACGCTTTGGAGTTCTCCTGGCCATTTCCCTTTTGCTTCCCCCAGTCTCTTTTTCAGGCCATCTTTTATGGTCCTATTAGATACTTCCACCTGCCCGTTGCTTCGGGGGTGAGCTACTGGGGCGAAGTGCATTTTTATTCCTAGGTCGCTGATAAATTCCTGGAATCCTTTGTTTATGAATTGGGATCCATTATCAGCCACTAGTACCCTCGGTATGCCGAATCTGCATACTACGTTCTTCCATACAAACTTTTGCACTTCTTTTGCCGAGATAGTTGCTAATGGTTCTGCCTCGACCCATTTGGAGAAATAGTCTACTGCTACCACGCAGAATTTCACGCCTCCGGGCGCTGAGGGGAGTGGCCCAATAAGGTCTATGCCCCAGACTGCGAAGGGCCAAGGATAGTCAGCCGAGGATACCATTTCCGAGGGTGCCCTCTGGATGCTCGCGTGTTTCTGGCAACTACCACATTTTCGGACGAACTGCCTTGCATCCTTTCTCAGGGTAGGCCAGAAGTATCCTTGGCGAAGTATCACCGCCGCAAGGGCATCAGTTCCAATATGTGAACCACACATGCCTTCGTGGACCTCTTCAAGGACCATTTCAGTATCCTCTTCATCCACGCATCTTTGCAGCGGGTTTGCATATCCCTGTCGGTATAATTCTTCACCAATTAGGAAGAATCGGCCGGAGCATCTTCGCAGTCTTGCAGCGTCGCCGGGGTATTCGGGGAGCACATTTTCTGTGAGGTATCTTTTTATGGGATCTTTCCATCCTTTTCCCAGGGTCGCTATGCTCAGCACTGAGATGCTCGGGTGATCTAGCACCTCGGTGTATGTTTTTGACTTCGCCAAGCAATCTGCCTCTGTGTTATTCCGCTGAGGTACATTTTCGATCCGTACGGCGTCAAACTCTTGGATGAGCTTTGCCACCAGCTCATGGTATTTTGCCAAGATTAGGTCCTTCGCCCCATAATCTCCTGCCGTCTGCCGAACTACCAGCTGGGAATCGCTGTGAGCCTTTAAGTTTCTCACGCCAATCCTTCTGGCCAAGCGTAATCCCGCTATGAGGGCTTCATACTCTGCCACATTGTTAGTGATGCTGAAGCTGAACTTAATAGCCTTCTTTACCTCTAGACCTTTGGGTCCTCTGATAATTACTCCAGCTCCCTGGTGTTCGGATCCCGAGGCTCCGTTAACATGCAAGGTCCACTCTGGCTCACCTCCGTTTGGATCCATATGGCTTTCCTTAGTGGTGGGTACTTCGGCGATAAAGTCTGCTAGTGCTTAAGCTTTTATGGCCTTCCGAGGTTCATATATGATTTCGTGTTCGCCAAGCTCTATGCACCATTTGGAGAGCCTTCCCGAATGATCAACTTTCTTCATAACATCCCGTACTGGTAGACTACTTCGGACGATGATGGGGTGAGCCTGAAAGTATGGTCGCAGCCTTCTCCCTGCAAGCACCAAGGCGTATATAGCTTTTTGAAGCAAAGGGTACCTGACTTCGGCACCATGCAGGGATTTGCTGACGTAATAGACTGGCCATTGCTTTGGCCCTTCTTCTTTCACGAGGACCGAGCTTACAGCTGTCTCCGTGATGGCGAGGTACAAAATGAGGGGTTCTCCGTCCCGAGGTTGTCGCAGAGCCGGCAGGCTAGCCAAGTAGACTTTGAGTTCTTCCCAGGCCTTTTGGCAATCTTCACCCCAAGGGTGATCATTCCTTTTGAGGTCGCCTTCCATTTTTGCTGCCTTTGTGAGGACTTTGAAGAAAGGTTGACACCTATCTCCGTACCTGGAAATAAATCTGCTCAGGGAGGTTATTCTTCCGGTGAGCCTCTGCACGTCTTTGACTGTGGCAGGAGTTCGGAACTCAAGCAGCGCCTTGATCTTCTCGGGGTTAGCGTCAATGCCTCTTTCGGATACCATGTACCCAAGGAATTTTCCCAAGGTTACCCCGAAGATGCACTTTTTACGATTGAGCCGAATCCCGAAGGCTCTGAGCTTTTGGAAGGTTTCCTCTAGATCTGCAACGTGATAGCTAGGTAGCTTGCTGTTGACTATCATATCATCAACATACACCTCCATGATTCTCCCCATTTGGTCTTTAAAGACCTTGTTCACCAAACTTTGGTAGGTCGCTCCCGCATTTTTGAGCCCGAAGGGTATCCTGACATAGCAGTATGTTCCTCCCTCGGTGATGAAGGCGGTTTTTTCTTCATCTTCGGGGTCCATCCTTATTTGATGGTAGCCACTGAAGGTGTCTAGGAAACTTAGGAGCCCGTATTCGGCAGTTGAATCTACCAGTTGATCTATTGGCGGCAGAGGGTATGAGTCTTTCGGGCAAGCATCGTTCAAGTTTCTGAAGTCGATGCACATCCGGAGTTTGCTGCTACCTTCTTTTGTGGCAATGACCACGTTGCTTAACCATTCGTGGTACTTCACCTCCCTGATGACTTTGGCGTCTAACAGACGCTGGACCTCGGTTTTGACAAAGTTGCTCTTGTGTGCTGAGATGCTTCGTTTCTTTTGCCGGACAGGTTTTGCTTTCAGGCTTACTTTGAGGCTATGCTGTATTATGCCAGAGTTTACCCCTGGCATATCTTTCGCCGAGTAGGCAAACAGATCTTTATTTTTCAGCAGAAAAGATACAAGGTTTTCCTTCTCACCTTCGGCCAAGCTCTTCCCTATTCGGGTAGATTGTCCTGGGATAAGTTCTACTGTTTCCATTTCCGCTTTTCCGAGATCTTCTTCTTTGCCTTTTTCTGGCGCCTTTGCCTCCGTTGTTTGTGCGAAGTTGCTCGTCGGGGCCTTTCGTGCTTTCACAAACACCTTTCTGACCTCGGCCTGGTCTATGAAGATCTCTGCATCTCCATCCTTGGTGGCGAATGTGACAGTCAAGTACTTCACATCAGGGCGAATGTGCAGGTTTCCCTGTGTCTGCCTTCCAAGGATGGCGTTGTACGAGGATGGGACATTCATGACGATGAACCTCGCCATTGTGGAGGCGTACAACTCAGCTGCTCCGTCTACCGAAGTCCCTTTCATCATCAGTGGGAGGTCGATCCATCCGAGAACGGGCAGTTCGGATGGTCCAACCCCGAAGGTGGGCGAGGTGACTGGCTTAAGCTCGCTGCTGGAGATGCTCAAGCTCGGTAGTAAGTGCGAGAATAGGACGTCCGCGTTTGATCCATCATCAAGTAGCACCCTTTTGACGTCCCAGTTCCCTATCCTTGCCATGATTAGCAGCGGATCGTCGTGGGGGAAAACGATGGTGGATCCATCTTTGCGGGCCAGCTTCTTTGCTGGATTTTGATATTCCATGACTGCAATTTCTCTGGCCTTCCGCTTTCTTTCCGAGGATGGGAGCCCCGTGGTGATTGTTTGGATAACCCCTGTCGGAGGTGGAGGGCACCTTTTTGGACTTCGGTTTCTCCGCCTATCGGAGTCATAGTCCTCATCTTCGGCCCTTTCTTCCTCCACTTTTCTGCCTTTCGGGGATGGCATCCGTAGGTATTTCCAAAGTTGGCGCTGCTTTATCAGCGACTCTATGTACTTCTTCAGCTGGAAGCAGTCTTCGGTGTCATGACCGTGGTCGCGATGAAACTGGCAGAACTTCTATGCATTCTTCATATTATCGGCGGTCATGGCCCTTGGGCGCCGAATCTGCGTCCCTTGCCTTTCCAGCGGCATGAGGATGTTGGCCCGTGTAGTGCTCAGTGGTGTGAAACTTTGGGGTTTCCTTCCCCGCATCCTCCGACGTCGTCCTGCCTGTTCGGTCGGATGCTGAGCTTGTTGATTGGACCCTTTGGCGCGGTGGTGATCAGACTTCGACAATGCCATTCTTAGTTCCTCGGCGGTCATGTGTTGTTCTACCCTTCGGTAAAATTCTCCGAGGGTCTCCGGGGGGTCCTTTGAGAACTCATAAAATAGCTGTGAGTCTCGCCGAAGGCCCGTGTCATGGCAAGAATGCGGATTTCGGGCCGAAAGTCGGGGACGCTCAGAGCTTCCCTGTTGAATCTTTCGACATAATCTCGAATGGTTTCTCCATTCCTTTGCTCTATGTCGAACATCTGGACAGGCATCTTCGCAGTAGGTCGACTCCCAATGAATTGCTGCGTGAAGGCCATGGACAACTCCTAGAACTCAGTGATGGTCCCTGAAGGCAATGAATTGTACCATGCAGTTGCTGGCCCTGTGAGGGTGACTTCGAAGCACTTGCACATGGTAGCGTCGTCAGCACCGTGCATTATCATGCTGCGTCTGTACTTCGTCAGATGGGCCTGTGGATCAGTACGGCCATCATAAATCTCCAACCGAGGTACTCTGTAGTCACCTGGCATGGCTGCCTCAACAAAGGCCTGAATGAATGGGGAGTCTTCTTCGCAGAATGTTCCCGAAAGTCTGGCCCAAACGGGTTTTCTGGCCATTTGTTTCTCCACCCTTTCTAGCCGTGCTAATATCCTCTCCATAAGCACTGTGGCAGTAGGCCCTTCTTCAGGGAAGGGAGATTGTCGGCGCCTCTTCGGGGAGCGAGTTCGGCGCTGAGGGGACAGGGACCTCGCCTCAGGCAGCGAACTTCTTTGCTGCAAGACCCTCGGTTGCTCAGACCTCTTCTGCCCCACAGGCTGTTTCCCGAGGGGCGTATTTTCTGTGGACGATTCTTCGCGCGGGTCTACGCTTCCCGAGCTGCGATGGGTCGACCTCTGACTTTTCTCCCGAGGGCGTGTAGGTGAGGGAGGTCTTTGGGCCTGTGTCTGCTGTGACCATCTTCGGTCGATCTGCTGTGTCATTTCAGCCACGACCGAACGCTGAAACTCCCTCATAAAGCTCATAGTGATTACTAGAGGGCGATCTTCCTCGGACGCAGAAGTCCCTAGGAGTGTTTGCTCAGCAGCCGGTTGTGTCTCAGGCGCGGACGGAGACCTCGGGAATCCCTTGTCCTTAGAACGCCGAGTTTCAACGACGGCAATCTCAGAGCGGGTTCCCACAGACGGCGCCAAATGATGGCTGGGGGCCTCATCGTTTAGAGTCATGGTGACTGTTGGAGAGACTTCTAGGAGGAAGAACGCCTGGAGGATGGTTCGCCCTTGGGAGTGTACCTGAGATGCTCAGAAAAAGTGGGTTAGGAGGCCCCCGGAATGTGTTTCCGGGGGGGGGAGCCTCCGACGCCCAAGTCAGTGATGGCTGAGAAAAGGCAGAGGAAATAGCACAAAGGGGCTGAAGAGGCTCGCCTGGTGATTTTCTCAGAGTCTGGGAGTCAGACCTTTGCCAACCAACCTCCTGCCAAGTATTTATTTCCTGGTATTTATAGGAGTACCTAGCCCGTTTAGATCGGGACATGTGTTCGGTCGGATGTTCCCTGAGTTTCTGGGCGTAGGGGACAGATAGCTGGTAGCAGGTTGCCTTGAGCCTTGTGCTGAGATGGGCCATGATGTGATTTTGATGGCGTCAGCGTGTCAGAGCGCCTAGTAAGGCGGCTTTATGACGTCTGTGAAAGGACGTGTCAGAGGCTTCCTTAAATGCTTTCTTAAATGCTCCTGCCGTACTCCCGAGGTCCCTGGGCGAGGTCGTCCTTTGGTAGGGACGGTGCCTCTTCGGGAACACGCCTTCAGTTCGGGGGTACCCAGCTTCAGGGAGTTCCACCTTCGGGGAGATCATGTTCGGCCCGCAATAGCTGGTGCCTCTTTTTCGAAGGCGATCGTTTTACAACCTCGGGGGGTCTAATAGTATCCTCAAGTTTCCTGGCGTGCCGGGCTTGGAGCTCTTCGGCTATCTCCCAAGGTGTATGATCCCACCTTTATTCGGGTAGCGCCATTTTCTTCTGGCCATTCTTGTGGCGGGGAGTTCGGCCAGATAGAGGCGATAGCCTTTGGCTATCAGTAGCCAAGATTAAGACTTGTGCTAGTGTTTTCCTTCTTTGCTGTCATGGTGTGCATGAAATGTGAATATGTGTGTGATGGTTGGACCAATATGCATGTGTTTACATAGTGCCCAAGAGGGCCACTTAGGTATGCACACTAAGGGTAGTGTTCTGATGGCCTACAGAACATTACCAATCCTGGGAGTTGAAATGCACAATTTTGGCACCATAATTGGACTACCCCGGAGTGGGTAATAGAAGTTGGTATCACAGCATGGTTTGTACATGTACATAGCATATAGTTGCATTGTATGCATCTACATATATGAACTCAGTTTGGTCAGCTGCTAGTGTTAAGTACCATTAAAATAGCTATGATCTTTATATGTGCTCTATGGTGAATCATCAATGCAAGAAGTAAACATGGTAGACACAAGGAGAGAGGAAGTACCCCGAAGGCCTCCTGCTGATTCTGGGCAACAAGGAAATGGACATAATTGAGGGAACAATGGCAGCAGGGGGTACCAAACCTTGAAGTGCCTCAGGTTTGGTTAGAGTTTCAGAGAAACTTAGCTCTAATCATTGAGAACTTAATAAGGCTGATTCAAGTACAATAGCAAGTAGTCCAAGTAGCTCCAGTAGAACCAGCTCAGGATGCACAGCAGCAACCAGAAGAGGATACTGGGAAAACATCTGAATATGTTCCTTCTGGAAGCTTAAAAGATACAAATGATGAGACCATCGAGGAGGAAGATGAAGATAGGAGAAATCCAAGAAGAAGAAGGCTAAGGTCTGAGATTGGTCAGGTGTCCAGGACCAATCCCTCAGTCTATGACCATTCCTCCAGTAAGAATGAGACTGAGGAAGGCCATGAGAGAAGATCCAGGAGAAGGCAGAGAGATCATAGAGAGCATCACCATACAGAGGGCTCTCACAGATCCAGGAAGCACAGATCAGAGGATCTAGAAGGCCTAGATGAGGTCAGATTGTTGGAGAGGTTCCAAGGCCTAAGACCTCCACAGTTTGATGGAAGAGCTGGGCCAGGGAGACCTGAGGAGTCGTTAATCTTCATAGAAAATATGTTTGACAGGATGCCACTCAGCTCCACCAAGAAGGTGTCACTGGCTACTTACAACCTGGTAGGCAGTGCAGAGATGTTGTGGAGAAACACCAAAGATAGGTATGCTTTCCAGAATGGCAGAAGGCCAGGAAGAGATCTTGAGATGAGCTGGCCAGAGTTCACACAGCTGTTCCAGGAACAGTACATCAGTGATGCTATCAAGGATATGGAGCAAGCTGAATTTGATGCTCTAAGGTAGGACAACCTCAATGTCCTAGAGTATGAGAACAAATTCAATCAGTTGGTGAAGTATGCTCCTCAGTATCATGGACTAGGGGAGTTGAAGGTGAAAAGATTTTTCAGAGGCCTAAGGTCAAACATTAGAAAGACTGTTAGACCTTTTGGAGAAGTGACATATTATGAAGCAGTGCATAAAGTTTTATTAGTAGAGCGAGAGGAGTATGAGACTAAGTGTTTTCCCAGTGGATCAGGGGAAAGTAGTCAGGTAGGAGGCAAGCAGAAGAAACCACCATATGGCAAGGGAATTGCCAAGAGTTCCCATTTTGGTGGTGAGGGCAAGGTTAAGGGGAAGTTCCCTAGCCTAAGGTGCCTTAAGTGTAGGAGGTTTCATGGAAAGAAACCTTGCTACTTTGATACCCAAGCGTGTCTAAGATGTGGATCAATGGATCATCGGATCAAAGACTGCCCACAGGCTCAAAGGAGCCTAGAAGACCGAGGTCCAGTAAGGCTTATTGGGGCAAGACCTAGGGGCGGAGCACCAAGAGAGGGACAGTAGAGGCTAGTTCCTCTAGTGCCTTGGCCTCCAGGGAAGAGAGCTGGCAGAATCTTCCAAGTGGAGAGGCCGGAGACATCAGAGTAGGGAGGAGCACTAAGAGGTAACATTTACCTTGACGGTATGCCTGTTAGTGTTATGTTTGATATTGGTGCATCTGTGTCTATAGTGTCTAGGAAATTTTTTAATGCCATGAAATTACCTACTAAAATCATGCGTAGGATATCCTTAGTGACAACAGCAGGTAGTAAATGTCTTTTCACTAATGACCTAGCTAAGGATTGTGAGCTACCAGTAGGAAAGACTAAGGTTATGACTAATCTGCTATTCCTGGATATTCCTAAGTATGATTTAGTGCTGAGTATGAATTGGCTTGTTATGCATAACATAAGAATTGATTGTGCTAAAAGGGAAATCACAATGCCTGATGGTGAAGTGCATGCATTAGTGAATTCTAAGGAATTAGTGTATGAAATGCATGGCATGGAGATAGAGGTACCAAATGAGATACCTGTGATTTCTGAGCATGATTATTGTTATGCATTGAATCAATTGCACTGTAAAGAAGAAGTAGATAGAATACCTGTAGTGAGAGACTTTCGACAAGTCTTTGCTAAAGACCTACCAGATATTCCTCCACCAAGGGAAATTGAGTTTGAGATCAAGTTGCAACCAAGAGCTAGTCCGATATCCAAATCTCCTTACAGAATGCCAATCACAGAGATGAATGACCTCAAGAAACAACTTGATGAACTTCTTGAAAAAGGGTTCATAATGCCAAGTGTTTCACCATGGGGAATTCCTGTTCTCTTTGTGAAAAAGAAGGATGGACCTTTGAGACTATGAATTGACTACAGGAAGCTTAGTGTAGTGACTATCAAGAACAAGTATCCACTCCCTAGGATTAAGGATCTGTTTGATCAACTCAAGGGAGCTAAGATCTTCTCTAAGATAGATTTGAGATCTAGATACTTCCAGTTGAGAGTAAAGGAAGAGGACATTCTTAAGACTGCATTCAGGACCAGATATGGGCATTATGAATACACAGTCAAGCCATTCAATTTGACTAATACCCCAGCTGCTTTCGTGGACCTAATGAATAGGGTGTTTATACCACATCTGGACAAATTTGTGGTCGTGTTCATTGATGAAATCCTAGTGTATTCCAAGGATGAAAATGAACATGAACATCATTTGAAGATTGTCTTAAAGACTCTATTGGAACATCAGCTTTATGCCAAGTTATCCAAGTGTGAATTCTGGATAAGGGAAATGTCTTTCCTAGGACACATCATAGATGCACAAGGCCTTAAGGCAGACCCTGAAAAGGTCAAGGCAGTGCAAGAGTGAGAAAGACCAAAGACTGTGAAGGAAATCAGAATTTTCCTAGGATTAGCTGGATACTATAGGAGATTTGTATCAGGCTTTTCCATGATTGCCTCATTTCTTACTCAACTAGCCAAGAAGGGTTAAAGATTTGAGTGGACTGAGGAATGTGAAAAAATTTCAGGACAGGAAAATGGTTCCTTGTATCAATCCTTTGCCTACAAGCAAGGATTACCGTACTTCAAGGACCGAATATATGCTCCTAAAGGAGCAAAGCTCAAGAATGAAATACTTGAAGAAACTTACACAAGCAAGTTGAACATCCATCCAGGAAGTGAAAAAATGTATAAAGACTTGAACACTAACTTCTAGCGGCCAAACATGAGGAGAGACATAGTTACTTATGTCTACAAATGTCCCACATGCCAGATGGTAAAGGTAGAGCACTAGAAGCCAGCTGGTACCCTACAGATTTTACCTATACGAGTGAGGAAGTAGGGCAACATAACCATGGACTTTTTGACATGGTTGCCTATGACCAAATTAAGGCATGTTACAATATGGGTCATTGTGGATAGGCTAACCAAATGTGCCCACTTCTTACCTATGAAACTCATAGACTCCTTGGAGAGGTTAGCTCAGATCTATGTCTAGGAGATAGTGAGACTACATGGAGTGCCAGACTCCATTGTATCAGATAGAGATCCAAGATTTACAGCTCAGTTTTGGAGTGCTTTTCATAAAGCACTAGGAACCAAAATCCACTTCAGTACTGCTTATCATCCTCAGACAGATAGGGAATCTGAAAGGGAGATACAGATACTATAAGACATGCTGAGGAGCTGTGTGTTAGATTTCAAAGGTTAATGGGACCAACACTTGCCATTGGTGGAATTCTCATATAAAAATTGTTACCCAAGCACCATTGGCATGGCACCTTATGAAGCATTATAGGGAAGATGGTGCATGATACCCCACTGTTGGGTGGAAACCTCAGACAGGCTAGAGTTGGGTCTTGAAATTATTGAATAGACTATTGCCAAAATCAAGAAGATTCAAGAGAGATTAAAGGCAGCCAATGAAAGGACCACAACCTATGTCAAAAAAAGAAGGAGAGACTTGGAATTTGAGGTTGGTGACAATGTTTGGCTGAAACTTGCACCAACCAAAGGCACTGTCAGATTTGGCAGAAGAACCAAGTTAGCTCCAAGATAGATTGGTCCTTATGAGATCTTGGACAGAGTTGGCAAGGCAGCATACAGGTTAGCTCTACCGCCAAGCATGTCAAGTGTTCATAATGTTTTTCACATCAGTATGCTTAAGAAGTGTCTATTAAACAAAAAGCATGCTATTGTAGTGGAAGACATACAGTTGAAACCTAACTTGACATATGAGGAGAAACCTATAGCTATCTTAGCCAAGGATACCAGAAGGTTAAGAAACAAGCATATTCCAATGGTTAAAGTTCAGTGGTCACACCACACTGAGAGAGAAACAACCTAAGAAACTGAAAAAGACCTTATGGAAAGGTATCCTGAAGAATCCCCGAAGCTAAAGGCTATTTTGGAGGACCAAAATTTTTAAGGGGGGGAGGATTGTTACCAACTCACAAAATGGGAGAATTACAAGCGTTATAATGCCTAAAAACCATTATATTGTGTAATTCTCACCATAGTGATTGAAGTGTGGGGGGTAAAAGGTATGATCAACACCTCCTTAAAAGTGTTTCAAGTTGGTAACTTGGGCCCCAAGAAAAGCCTAAAGGATTGCTTGTTTGTCAAGCAACCTATGGACTTTTTTGTAAGGTTTTGAAAATTCGGGTACTCAATTGCAAAACTCTCAAGAAAGAGACTTGGAGAGTTATGGGAAGGATATAAATGGTATGGAAGTGCTATTAGAGGACCAAATTGCTCATGGAAGACAAGTTTGGACAAAGGAAACACTAAAGGCAGTAAGGACCTAAATGTCCTAGTGTAAACCTTAAGGTGTTCAAGCTTTTGACTTAAGTCTAAGGGTGGAATTATGGGTTATCCCACCATGGGGGAGGCAGCCAAGACTTGATAATTAGTCTAAAATGTTGGGCACATGTGTACCAATGAGTTTAAGACAAAGAAACCATAATTAGTGAGAAAGAAAATGACATAAAGCAAGGTTAAGCTTGTTAAGTGTGTTTTGTGCCCTTAAGCTCATTTAAATCCTTTTAAGTGGCCAAATTACTTATCCCTCTCTCATTTTCATCCTCCCCTAGCCCAGGAACATAGCCATACTTCCTCCATAGCCACCACACCTTCAAACTTGCAATTCATTGAAATTGAAAGCAAAAGAAAGCAATTCGAAGCAAACTAGAGCTATTTCTTGGATACTTCAAGGATCAAGCTTCATTTTCGGCCTACCCACTTTGGTAAGGGTTCTCTTGCTCTCATGGGTTGTTTTCTATAATTTCAAACAACCATGGAGCTATGGTTAATCTTGGAAGAGAGCCATGAGCTTGATGAACCAAGCTTATTGAGGGGAGTGCACTTATTGAAGGTTTTGTGACCCACTGTCAAGTGCACAAAGATGGCAGTGAAATGAGGGTTTCTAGAGCCCAAAGTTAGTACTAACTACTGTTAAAATCCTCCTAAGGCCAAGCATTAGGTTGAGGAGGGCTGCCATAGTGATTTGGTTATGTTTACTATGTGTTTTATGGACTAACCTATGGTATTTGTTGCTGCCTTATTTCATGTGTTTGTTGTTTGTGTTTGGCTGCTGCATTTGCTAGCTATATCTTGTATATATGCATTGTGGTTTTTGTGTTTTAGTGTATTTGGATTCAGGTTTTAATGATGGTTACATTGCCTATTCAATGCAAGTGCTACCCTTACTAAGTTTCTCAATGAAACTTACTCCCCTCAATTCTATCATTTCAGGTCCAGCTGAAAGATCACCTTCAAACTAACCTTTTTCGTTTTGAGTTTTGATCTGAAATTTTAGGTACATGAACTTCCTTATGTCTAGTTATGAGCTGGAAGGTTTGGTGATTTTAGGAGCACATTTGGTATTTTTAATTGTGGTACTTATTGTGGTATGCAGCAGCTATCCAGCATCCTATTTTTGGAGTCCATTGTGTCTCAGGACCTCCTGTAACCTAGGGTGTGTATTTAGCTAAGTTAAGACCATATTTTAGTGCATGTATGCATGTACATATAGTGTGTGTAAAATGAGACAAGTATGTGAACATTTGAGTAATGTTTTGGCTATGTAAGTGATGTGGTACAAAGCTGCCTAAGTGTGAATGATGGGTTGCTTAATTGTAAATTCTGTGTTGGCTACATAAAGTTGTTAAAACAAAGGGAATGTAATTCCTATGTGTAATAAACATATATGGGATAGCCTTGGTGGGGTTTCCCCTTGTGAATGAAGTGTTTGCATGGTTTGGAAAAATTGTATGGGCAAAATCGCCCAAAAGTTGCCAGAATTTCAACTCTGGACCTAAAGTTTAATATCTCCCTGTGTAGAATGTATCTTGGTATGAAATTTTCACCACACCTAGATAACATATAGAGGGTTAATTGAGAGTTTTAATTTCTGGATTTAGAGCCCGATACCCAAAGATATGACATTGCAATGGCTGAGTTACTGTTAATTTGGTCAGAATTTTGTAACCAACCTAAAAAATCCATAACTTGGTCCATAGGTGGGCTATTGATGTAAAAAAAATTCCTTGTTTTTCTCTAAGTATCTAATTGATAATGGAGTAGAGAAAACAAGGGGGTTTGTGGCAAGAATGATATAGTTTATTAGTGGAAGTTACAGGTGCAGTGGCTGGTCACTAGAACCTAACAAGATTGCCTAATGTGTGGTAGCCAAGATTAAGACTTGTGCTAGTGTTTTCCTTCTTTGCTGCCATGGTCTGCATGAAATGTGAATATGTGTGTGATGGTTGGACCAATATGCATGTGTTTACATAGTGCCCAAGAGGGCCACTTGGGTAAGCACACTAAGGGTAGTGTTCTGATGGCCTATAGAACATTACCAATCCTGGGAGTCGAAATGCACAATTTTGGCACCATAATTGGACTACCCCAGAGTGGGTAATACATCTAATCAACCCCCCTAAATCCCAATCCTACTATCGAGACATCAGGGACTTTGGTTGGGGAGATTTGAGTCAAAGAGGCCCAAGAGAGGTGAAGAAGGAAGGGCAAAGACATTCCCACTGAAGTGCTGGATGTCAACGAGTCTAACGAGGAAGGCATGAACTTCCACCAAGTTTTTCTCTTAGCCATTCATCTATGAGTTTGGGTTGTTTCGGTATTTTAGACCTTGTAAATGAATGGCTAAGAGATAATGTTGTAACAAAACTTTGGCGCGACTTTGCATAGAACATGGCCCA
Organism: Aquilaria yunnanensis; assembly: GCA_039654915.1. Classification (NCBI taxonomy): domain Eukaryota; kingdom Viridiplantae; phylum Streptophyta; class Magnoliopsida; order Malvales; family Thymelaeaceae; genus Aquilaria; species Aquilaria yunnanensis. The sequence goes on from CM077595.1 coordinate 46,803,809, forward strand.
ATTGGTGTGGATGCAAGACCATTTTCAGTGGAGGACCATTTGAGACACCAAGATCCCAAAAGACAAGGTTCCAAGGGAACCCTTCTTGACCTTTACCGATGACATGGACTTGTTCTTCGAAGACAGCCAGAAGATGGCCCCTTAGAAGGCGAGGGGCAATATGACCAATGCCACCTTCCAAACCTTAACAGAAGAGTGCCCCAATGAAGAGGTCCTCACCTCTCGGAGGACTGAGCAAGCTACCTAGGTAAACCTTAGCCCTTAGGACTTAGAAAAAATTTTTAGTCTCTATCGCTTGTGATCCACATTCAGAGTTCTCTCTTTTTTTACAGCTGCTGGAGTATAATGGATACTTTTGGGCCTGGGCAGCCAAACAGTCTTTCATCTAAGCTCAATCGGAGGAGAACTTGGTGAAGGCCCAGGAACTATTTACGAGCTTGGTTGTTAAGTATGATGAGCTCAACAAAATTGCCAACGACTACTTGGCCAACCTTCGGCATGAAGTGTTTAATAGCCAGAAGGGGCTGGTTTAGTAGTTTTCCTCCAAAATCTCCGGCCTTGGCGTGAAGGTCGTGCAGCTATCCTTAGAGGGTGAAGCCCTTCAGAAGCAAAAGGAAGACGTTATTTCGAATTTCACAAAGGCATTTGAAGTAGGAAAATAAGAAGGAAAAAAAAATTGGAGAAGGAGGTCGAAGCGTTGAAGAAGGAGCTGGAGATTTGAAGGCTAAAGAGGCAAAGTCCGATGAGGCAACCAAAGTCCTCTTTCCAAGACGGCTTTTGCCTTGCCCGTCATTAAGTCATTTCCGCAATACCTGGACCTCGATGTTTTCTTCCTAAGGACCCTAGACATTCCCGAAGGTCCTTCTTCCCCTTGGTCGAGGATTGAGTATCTTAACCTTTCGACCCTTCCACCTTCGGCTGTCGATGATGAGGATGCCGAAGATGAGGATGGTGAGGGTGCTACTTTTGAGGAGCCCAATGATGCACCCAATAACAAATAGAGCATAGCTCTCTTTTTTTTTTGTACTTTGTACTTCTTCAATGGAACTTAATGTAGCTTTCCTTTGCTTTTGCTCAAAATTTTGGCTAAGTCCATGATGAGTACGACTTTGGGTATCTTTTGAACCTTTGATATTTAACCATCTTTGGCTTTGAGCTCCGTCGGTGGTATATTGTCTTTAAAAGATACTATGAAGGATTCACAACTTTAGTTTCTCCAAAGGATGGAATCAACCATATTTGGTTAGCCACACTTAGGGTTAGCCATCTTCGGTCAACCTTCTTCGGTAGACTTGCTTTGCACAAAAATAGTTAAGTACCTTTGGTAAAACTTGATTTATGCATATATAGTTAAGCACCTTTGGGATCAACTACATTCGATCAGCCACCTTTGGTAAAACTTGTACAATACTACTCATGCATTTTCGGAAGCAACCACATTTGGTTGTCCTCCTTAGGCGTAGTCTACACAATTTTTCACCTGAAATTTTTCTAAGTGTAGAATTTTTTCAAAGAGTCTGAATGCCATGTGTTTTTCAATTCTTATCCTTCAGTATTCCCAGGCTTATAGACTCCTGGCCGAACTTCCTCAAGGACCAGATAAGGTCCTTCCCAATTTTCCCTAAGTACGCCATAAGATGGTCTTCGTTGTTCCAATTCAGCCTTTCCAAGAACCAGGTCTCCTTTCTTGATCCCTTTAGGTCTGGCATGCAAGTTTGCAGTGATGGCTACCCTATGTTGAAAAGCTTTTCCTCTGAGTTTGGCCATCTCTCTATGTTCATCAATCATATCTAAGTTGGTCTTTAAACCGAGGTTGTTCCCTACTTTGTCGAACACCTGTATTATGATAGATGGTTGGACGACCTTAATAGGGATAATGGCCTCGGTGCCGAGGACGAGTGAGAAAGGTGTCTCACCCGTGGCCCTTTTGGGTGTTGTTCGGTAACTCAACAGCAAGCTCGGGAGTTCTCCCGGCCACTTCCCCTTTGCCTCTTTGAACCTATTTTTCAGACCATCTTTTATAGTCCTATTAGACACTTCAATTTGTCCATTGCTCTGAGGGTGAGCAACTAGGGCAAAGTGCAACTTTATCCCAGGGTTGGTTATGAATCCCTGAAATCCTTTATCAGTGAACTGGAAACCATTATCAGCTACTATCACCCTCGACACACCGTATCTGCATCTGATGTTCTTCCAGACAAGTCTCTGTATGTCCTTTGCTGAGATTACTGCCAAAGGTTCTACCTCGATCCACGTAGTAAAATAATCCACTGCAAGTACACAGAACTTCACTCTTCCTGGAGCCATTAGGAGAGCCCCGATAAGGTCAATTCCCCAAATAGTGAAGGGGCAAGGGTAGGTTGCCGAAGTTATCACTTCCGAAGGTATTCTCTGGATGGGTGCATGTGTTCGGCAACTGTCACATTTCTTGATAAACTACCTTTCATCCTTCCTTAAAGTAGGCCAGAAATATCCTTGCTGAAGTAGTACCCAGCAAGGGCATTAGTCCCAACATTAAAGCTGCAAGCCCCCTCGTGGACTTCTTTGCAGGCTGTCTCACTGTCCTTTTCATTAATACACCTTTTCAACGGATTTTCATATCTTTGTCGATATAATTCTTCGCCGATCAGGAAGTATCTTCCCGAGCGCTTTCACACCTTCGTAGCTTCAAGAGGGTCTTCGGGAAGTTGTGAGGTATTCGTTCATAGGATCTTTCCATCCTCTACCCGAGGTTGCCATGGACATTATTTCTATGCTCGGTTGATCCAGTACTTTGGTGGACTCCTTTGACTTGGACAAACTATCTGCTTCCATATTATCTTGTCGAGGTATATTTTCTATCTGTACCATGTCAAATTCTTGGATAAGCCTTTTTGCGATATAATGGTGCTTTGCCAAGTTCGGGTCTTGTACCCCGTACTCCCTCGCCATTTGTCAAACCACTAGCTGAGAATCTCTATGGGCCTTCAAATTTCTCACACCAACTCTTTTTTCCAATCGTAAGCTTGCTACGAGGGCTTCATATTTGACAACATTATTCATGACACTGAAACCAAACTTGATGGACTTTGAAACTTCAATACCTTCGGGTCCACGCAGAACTATTCTGGCTCCTTGATGTTTAGAACGAGAGGCTTCATCTACGAAAAGTGTCCACTTAGGTTTGTCACTTCTGGGGTCCTCCAGAGTATCTTCGATTCTTGGTACTTCAGCGATGAAATCCGCCAATGCATGGGCCCTTATTGCCCTTCTTGGCTCATAGGTGATGTCGTATTCACTGAGCTCGATACACCACTTTGATAATCTTCCATAGTGATCTACCTTCCTCATGACATCCCTAAGAGGTAAGTTAGTTCGAACAGTGATGGGATGTCCTTGGAAAAAAGGCCGTAGCCTCCTACTTGCCAACAATTGGGCATAGATGGCCTTCTACAGAAGTGGATATTGGACTAGCTCATGGTTGCAACTTGATCTCAAACTCAATCTCCCTTAGTGGACGAATACCTGGTAGGTCATTAGGAAAGACTTCTGCAAAGTCCCTATCTATAGATATTCTATCCACTTCATCTTTTACTGCTCCTCCCTGCTGTGATGTCTCTCAGCTCTCCACTTGGAAGACTATACCAACTCTCTACATTGGAGGGCGAGGCATTACAGGAACTCGCCTCTACTATCCCTCCCTAGGTGATCCCCTCTAGGTCCTACCTCAATAGGACTTATTGGAGCTTGGTCTTTTGGCCTCTTTTGAGCCTGTGGAAAGTCTTTGATCCAATGATCCATGGATCCACAACTTAGACACGCTTAGGAGTCAAAATGGCAAGGTTTCTTTCCATGAAACTTCTTGCATTTAGGCCACCTTAGGCTAAGGGACTTCCCCATCTCGTTGCCTTCGCCACTAAGATGGGAACGCTTGGCAATTCCCTTGCCATGTGGTGGTTTTTTTCGCTTGCCTCCTGCCTAGTTACTTTCCTCTGGTCCACTAGGAAAATACCTAGTGTCATACTCCTCTTGCTCTACTAATAGAGCTTTCTGCACTACTTCATAGTCTGTGAATGCTCCAAAAGGTCTTATAGCCTTTTTGATGTTTGACCTTAGGCCTCTGACAAATATTTTCGCCCTTAACTACTCTGGTGCATGATACTAAGGACCATATGATGAATACTCATAAGTGTATTGTTATTAAGGGTTTAAATCATCATTATACACTTTGAGTATGATTAATTTTTATATTACGAACATTTTTTCACCAGGTTACTATTCATTTATTTTTACTATTCAACACATTTTTACTATTCACCGACTTACTTTTCATACACGTATTTACTATACATACGTGGTTTACTGTTCATTAATATTGAAATATATATATTAAATAATTATTTTTTTATGTAAGTAAAAATCATCACTTTGCGGCCCTTCACGAGAAAAAATCATAACCGGGGCTATAGGCATTGAAATTGAGTGATTCCAAATTCATCTGAAAGCCAACACATAGATCTTCAACTCTGGTTCATTTGACAAGCTAGTTTGATCATTCTCATTTCCAAAATCTGATTATAGATGAGACCCTTCGTTATTTCGTGTGCTGAAGAGCAGTTTCGGTAGAAAAATCATAACCTGAGCTACGAATGTCCGATTTGAATGAGCAAGCTATCGATTCGAAGATAAAGAGGAGATCTACAACGTCTAGGCTTTGAGGAAGAGTTGATATGACGTCTATGATGGCCAAAAAATTATAAGAAGTTGCGGCCTGCCATTGTTGATTTGTATTTACCTACATTTTACCATTTTATTTTTACCATTTCACCCACCCCAAAACTCTATAAATAGGCACCTTGGGGGGAGGGTGAAGGAGGCCACTTTCTTAGGCCATTTCCATGTTCTTGTATCTCTTTAGATTTTTTCCTTTGTTCTTGTTCTAGTTTTCAATACCGAAGCTCTGTCCAAGTGTTTTCTCGTTCTTCTTCTTCTTCATTCTTGATCTTTTAATCTATGTTTATTTCATCTTTCTAAATGTTGTTTACTTTTATTATTTCTAACTAATCTTCTTTTTGCTAAGGTGAAAGGGTGAAGCTTTTGATATAGAGGTTATGATTGATTTGAATGAATCACAACGTTAACGGTATTTTCTTCCTTAATCTATTTAACTTCCTTCCTTGGTAAGTAGGAGTCTTGATTCATCATAGTCAAATCATTGGCACAAAAGCTACTTGATTCCCTCTGTAGAACATGACTCTGCCGACTATATTTGAATCTTGAGTTATTGTCGACAAAGGTTGGCATAATGGATACTTGAATCTATTAGCAAGCGTTGGCGTTTTAAGATCAATGAACGTTAATACTAACTAAATTCCCCGATTGGGACCTCCTTTATGTCTGGATCTCGATTGAGTGGTAAGATGGGTTAAAATTAATCATAACTGATATACTAAAAGTGGATCACCTAACCTTAGCTATTTTATTTGAATTTGAATTTTTAATTAACACTTGTTCACACTTTGCACCAAATACTTTCTCTTTTAAAATCCTATAATTTGTATTTTTAATTCACTTCCCTGTGGTTTGACACTCGGACTCCCGAGCTTTTATTACTTGCGACAACCTACATTTGGGTTACAACTGCTAGAGTACAGCAAGTTTTTGGTGCCGTTGCCGGGAAAGTAAAATTAGAGTACAAGTTTATGTTTTTTTCTTTTTCTTCTTTTTATTTTATTTTATTTTATTTTATTTTTGTTCTTTATATGGTAGGCTAAGCCTCCTACCTTTTATTTTGTGTTAATCATATTTTTGTTTATTTTTCTTTATTGTTGAATGGAAGGCTGAGCCTCCTACCTTTCATTTTTTGTTCATATTGCTTCTTTTTTTATTTTTCTTATTATTATTGTATGGAAGGCTGTGCCTCCTACCTAACTTGTTATTAATATTTGTTTTTCTTCTTGTTATTTTGTTAATGTATGAAAGCTTGGTCACGTACATCAAGTGGTAGACTGGTAAGAGAATCTTCATCTTCTTCAAACATGGCTGAACACATTAATGAACAAGAAGATAATCATTCTCTACATAATGACCAAGATCGGCCTAGGACACTTAGAGAATACATGAACCCCATAAGAAATAGCACTAAATCATGTCTAATATTTCCTACTGATGCATGTAACTTCAATTTCAAGCCAGATATTATTAAAATTTTACCAACTTTTCATGGCTTTGATTTCAAAAATCCTTACTTGCATCTGAGAGAATTTGAGGAAGTCTGTCACATATATAACAACCTAAACTGTAGGATGAACACCATCAGGCTTAAGCTTTTTCCTTTTTCTTTAAAAGATAAAGCTAAAACTTCACTACAGAATCTTAAGCGAGTTTGATTCGGTACAAATAGAAAATGTACCCCGAAGTGATAATGCTCAAGCTAACTCCTTGGCCAAATCTAAGGAACCCAGCGAGGTACTAAAGCAACCTAGCACAGAACTGATGTGCATAGCACCCTCGGGGGAAGGATGGCGAGATCCCATCAGGAAGTATCTAGCAACTTCATAACTCCATGAAGACCCTAAAGAGGCCGCAAAAATATAGAAGTGCTCGGGAAGGTACTTCCTCATTGGAGAAGAACTATACAGGCAAGGGTACACGAGCCCCCTACAAAAATGTGTAGGCGAAGATGATGTCAAAACAATACTTGAAGAAGTCCACGAAGGAGCGTGTGGCTCCCGTATAGGAACAGATGCCCTTGCTGGGGTATTATTCCGCCAAGGTTACTTTTGGCCTACCTTGAGGAAAGACGCAAGGCAGTTCGTCCGAAGATGTGACAATTGCCAAAGCCATGCCAACATCCAACAGTTACCTTCGGAAAGAATAAACTTAGTAGATTATCCTTGCCCCTTCGCCGTATGAGGCATTGACCTCATCGGACCTCTTCCAAACGCTCCTGAATGAGTAAAATTCTGCATAGTCGTAGTAGACTACTTCACCAAGTGGATTGAAGCGAAGCCACTGCATCAATCTCGGCGAAAGATGCCCAAAAGTTTGTATGAAAGAACATTATATGCTGATTTGGCATACCGAGGGTAATAGTGGCCAACAATGGAACTCAGTTCACAAACAGAGGTTTCCAGGAATTCGTGACCGACCTTGGCATAAAAATGCATTTTGCTCCAGTACCCCACCCTCAAAGTAACGGCCAGGTCGAAGTATCCAACAGGACAATAAAAGATGGCTTGAAGAAGAGGCTAAAAGAGGCAAAAGGGAAATGGCCAGGAGAGCTCCCAAGCGTGTTGTGGAGCTACCGTATGACTCCCCGAAGAGCTATGGGGGAAACCCCTTTCTCGCTCGTATACGGGACAGAGGCCATTATCCCCATTGAGGTCATACAACCTTCGATAAGAATACAAGTATTCGACGAAGAAGGAAATAATGTCGGCTTGAGGACAAAACTAGACCTAGCCGAGGAACATTGTGAAATGGCCGAACTAAGGAGGAAAGCTTTCCAACAAAGAATTGCTGATGCTGCTAACATACGTGTAAGAAGAAAAGAAATAAAAAAAGGTGACCTTGTTCTTCGAAAGGCTGAATTTGAGCCGTGAAAGCCATCACAAGGGGTACTTCGGGCAAACTGGAGTGGACCTTATTTGGTCCTCGACGAAGTCTGCCCCGGGGTCTACAAATTGGGTGATACCGAGGGAGTAGAGTTGAAAAACACTTGGCATTCGGACTCTCTGAAAAAATTCTATACTTAGACATTTTTTCAGAAGGAAAACTTGTAACTACTCCTCCCCGAAGTCGTAAATGAAAATACAAGGCAAATATGGTCGTGTTACTAAAGGAGGGTTCCTTAATGTTTACTAACTCCCCGATGGAGTCTAAAACCTCAGCAAAGAATACGGGAAAATTTTAAGATGGCTCTTTCCGAAGTATAAGCGCGGACCTTTGCTAAAAATATATACTTAGAATTATGCTAACTTCTGAAGAATCATATTCGAAAGGAAGAATGGAGATTGAAGAAAAAATCTTCATTAAAAATCTCAAGCAAAGTACAAAGGAGCAGGACTACAAAAACGAAAGAAGAAGCCTAAGGCTGAGCAAGCGCAGTCGACGTCTCTTTGGCGTCATCGTCTTCAATTGGCTCAGTCGGAGGTATGGGCTCGGCAGGTGGAAGATTGAGAAACTCTGGCTTAGACCATGCCCCCCTGGTCACTTCAGGAAAATCCAGAACGGACAGGTGGGAGAGGTCGTGCTTAGGATACCGAAGAAGGACCTGATGACGCGCCAAGCAAAAGTCGTCTTGGTAAGAACCTTCGTCATCTGGTCAAACTGATCCTTCCCGGATCTAATGGCTGACAACTCGACTGTAAGCTCAGCAATCTTCCCCTCTAGCTTCTTCTTCTTCTTGCTTTTTGCCTCCTTCTTCAAAGAGTTGACCTCGGCCTGAAGCTCGGCATTCAAAGCAAGCGCCTTCGTTAGGTTCTCACCATCTTGAGCGTTCGCCTTCCGAAGGGCCTCATTCTCTGAAGAAAGAACGGCGCACTTTGAGCCAAGGTCCTCGACCATGGCTATAAAGCCAAGAATGAGTTCCTATTTGCTCGCCGCAAGATCGGCCCGAAGATTCACAACGTCCTCCCTGACAATCTTGTTGAGCTCGCCATATTTGAGGACGTACTTGGCACAAAACTCCTTTGTTTCGCGTAGAGAATCTTTGGACCGAGAGTGGGATTTTATTTGCTTCACCGCCCAGGCACAGAAGTACCCGCTGTATGCCAAAAGCTGCAAAAAAGGGGCCCCCGAATGAATATTAGAAGAATGATAGAAGCTTAGAAGGAAAATTTTTCTAAGTAAAAGGGAACAAAGGACTACCTAGGCAGCATGCTCAGTCATCCTCGCGGCGAGGATCTCTTCGTTAGGACATTCGGCAACGAGGGACTGGAATGTAACATTTGTCATCATCCCCGTCGCCATCTGGGGAGCCATCAGCTAGCTATCTTCAGAGAACAAATTCATGTCCTCTGTGAAAGTCCAAAAAGGCTCCCTCGACACCTTATCCTGCGGGATCCACTTTTCCCGAAGAGCCCTTCGATGGGCGTGAGCCTCCATCCAGGGAGCAGCTGGCAGGTCCTCTGCAATATCACGCCGAAGTTTCGTCAGTATGTCATCCCTTAGCCATTCATCCAAAAAATCGTAGATGCGAAAAATACTAAGATTTGTAGAGGAATGGCTAACGAACCAACCTGGTGGAACTTCGGCAACATCATCCTCAGACTTGCCATCCCGGACTTCGCCAGGAACATTCTTTCCCTTCCTCCTTCTGCTTTCTTCGAGCTCCTGAGCAGACCTTTGCTCGGCCAGAGCCTCGGAAATGAGAACGGGTCTGAGGGTCGCCCCAAGAAGGGCATGTTCGGAAGGAAGGTCCACAGAGGTCGGAGAAAGAACAGGGGATTGCTCCTGCACTTCGACAACGAATTCGAGAGGAGGAATTGCAGCCTTAACCATCTTGGACTTAGAAGGCCCACCTAGATATTATATTGTAGACATATGTCTAATTAGACATACTAATCCAACTCTAATTCTCTATATATAACCCACATTTTAATAAATAAATTGACTAATTTGCCCATGACTAAAACTCACCCTAACTCTTGAAAACTCACCTCTGTCGCCGTCACCATCGCCGCCGTCTTCTCCTCCGATGAACCACCGCCGCCACCGCCATCTCCTCCTCCAATGACCACCTCCAAATCTTAGTCATCATATCTCACAGTTTCTCGGTTCCGGATCTCGTCGGATCTCGTTGTCACCCGCCGGATCTAATCGTCACCCGCCGGATCTCATCGATCACCTCTCGAATCTCGTCATCACCGCCGAATCTCGTCGATCACCTGTTGGTTTTTGTCGTCACCTGCCGGATCTCGTCGATCGGCCACCGGATCTAGTCGATCGGCTGCCGGATCTCGTCCTGACCCGCCGGATCTCATCGTCACCCGCCGGATCTTGTCAATCGGCCGCCGGATCTCATCGTCACCTGCCGGATCTCGTCGATCACCCGTCGGAGCTTGCTTCTGATCGTTTCCTCCAAGCGCATCCTTGTTGCTTCCGAACAGCAAAGGTGTCTGCAATAGAATGTAAATGTGTCTAATATAGTATGTGGAAGTGTCTACAAAGTTATATAAGACAAATTATTGTATGGTTAAATTAAAAGTGTCTAAAGTTATGAGAATAAGTGTCTGATTGAATATTGTAAAATGTCTAAATAAACATGTAAAAGTGTCTGAATAAAAAACGACAGAATTGCTGAACAAAAAATGACATAATCAACTTGAGAATAAGTGTCTGATTGAATATTGTAAAATGTCTAAATAAACATGTAAAAGTGTCTGAATGAAAAATGACTGAATTGCTGAACAAAAAATGACAGAATCAATTTGTGAACAATTTATTATATTTAAAATATAATAAAAAAATTGTCTGAATCAATAAGTAAAATTGTCTAATTGAATATTTAAAAATGTCCAAAGAAATATATAAAAGTGTCTGACTAAATAACTTATAAATAAATTGTTATCTTTAGAAAATAAATGTCTAAAATAATTAAAATAAGTGTTTGACTAAATATATAAAAGTGTTCAAATCAACATGTAAAAGTGTCTGAATATTTAAAGAAATGTTCAAATAAAGGTATATGATTCAATGTCTAAAAAAATGTCTAAATAAAAATTTAAAAATGTCTAAACTACAATAGAAAAATGTCTAAATAATAACAAAAGTGTGTACACAATAACAAGAAAACAAATTTATTTCTTTTTGGAAAAAAATGAATGCTTTCATCTGCCCAGTGCCTCCTCCATCTCATCCCTTTCATCTCTTCTTCGCAGCCCTCCCTCCCTCCAAAGCCACTGCCCTCAATCGCTCTCCCCCCAGCCCACCCTCCCTCCCCACCCATTCCCCTCACCCGTCTGCCTCGTCAGCCTTGCCTCATCGTTCCCCTCACCTCACCGTTTGTGGCTCCTTGGTTTCCTTGCCATTCCCCTCACCCGGATCTCGCGATGTCGTTCGTTTATCGCCATTCTGTCGGTCACCGTTCCTCTACCTTCTGGATCTCGCGATCACCGTTCGTTTGTTGATTTCTTTGCCGTTGCTCAATGTTTGGCATTCCTCGACCTCGCCGGCGTAAGCACGAGCGGCGGCAACGGGCTTGGAGTAAGATTGAAATCGAGGGTCACGAAAGAGATTCGTGAAATACTGAAATCTGATTCGCGAAACAAAGAAGCGAAATTCGAACCCCTCATCCCCGACGCGGTCCACAATTCACGAAACAAAGACGCCAAATCCGACAGAACGATTCGCGATGTCGAGCAGCAGAAAAGAGGGAGGACTGGGGGAGAGCGTTGTTCGAACGAATCGATGGGGGCGTCGGGGATGAGGGAGTTCGATTGCAGAATCCAGAGGGTCTAAGCGGTGGAGGACGAAGCGTCGCTAGGAGTGCAGGGGCGTTTGAGGAGAGATAAATTTGAGGGCAAAATTGTAAAATAGCAACTATGTCTAATTAGACATATGTTCATATTATCCATGGTAAGGCCCACCGCCGGTCATTTTCTTCCTCTTGAAAGGCGCTTTCTTGTGCGTCTGCTCCCCCCTCTCAGCCTGACCAAGGAAAAGGGACTTGTAGAAGTCAGCAGATTGATCGCCCATCTCTGCGAAAGGACAAAACATCAGTGTAAGCCTAAAAGGGTGAACAGATATCAAACCCTTTGCAAAGTGACTTACTCTCGGCAAAAAACTCATATAAAATTTTGCCCCGAAGGAGGATGACTATCGAAGCCTTCTTCCTCGAAAGAACGGGCACGGGCATACCAGGGTCACTCTTATACGCATTCACCACCCCTAGTTCCTGAAGGACCTCCTCGGTCATGAGGTCCCACTTGATGGGAAAAGGGTAAAATGAATGCGGAGGGACCTCGGGGTCCCAGTCTGCCACAGCTCAAATAAGTCTATCGAACTTATCGAACTTGGTAAGCAGCACTGGAGTTAGGAGCTTCCGAGGATCGATGACGTCAATCTTCAGGGTCCCTGAAGCCCATCTGATCAGCACGTGGCTCCAAGACTTAAGGACTTGAAAAAAGAAAAACTTCTTCTGCCACCCTCGCCAACTGTCCTTGTTGTCGACGGTAAAAGTAAACTTCTTACTCCCGGACCCTCGGGAAAGTAAGAAGTAAAAGCCACCCTTCAGGACCGGGTGGAGTTTGTAATACTGCATGAAGAAAATAAAGTAGGGGTTTATCTTAAATACCCTACACATGCAGAGGAAAGAGTCGTAGTAAGAATAAGAATTTGGAGGGAGTTGATTCACCGCAATCCTGTGGAACTTACAGAATTCGCATATCATGCGATGAGGGGGATACCAAAGACCGGCCTTTAGCTGAGTGCGGTAAACGGTGATTTCGTCCGAATGGGCATGAAAACCATACAAACCCTGAAAAGGTAACCTCGGGACTACATAAGAGGAAAGGTAATACTTCGTCAACTTCTCCAAAGTGGTACAGCAAGGATGAGACTCGAGAGGGAGAAAGCTCTCTAGAAAAGGCCGGACAGTCATCAACGAGGTCGAGTTTGACAGTTTTTGAAAGAAAAGAAGGACGACTTCAGGAAAGAAGGAAGAAGGGAACAAAAGTGCTTCGGAAAAGCAACCTCAGAAGGAAAAGCACTACAAAAGGGGACACCCACCTAAAGCTTTGCCGAAATTCGGTGTTCCTGAATGTCACCGTAAAAGTTGCCGGAAATCGCCCCACTGTAGAAACCGTCACCGGAAGAAGGAAAAAGACAAAAGAAAGCTCCAGAGCAGATGAGAGCAAAGGCAAAGAGTGAGGCAAAAATGAAGCGAGAGGTGCTTATATAGACCGAAGAGGGTAAATAAAACGTCGTCATTATTATCCCTCGAAGATGCAACGGCCTCATTATTACTCCTCGAAGGCGAAGAGATGCAGTTAGTGTGACTGGCATAACTATTTTGCCACCCACCAGCGACCACATGTCAGCCAACGCGAATACCTAGGGCACGCCCCTCTAACATCGTGAAAATCCAGGCACGCTTATCCATAACTGACATGTCTGACCAAAGGATGCGACGGTTCACAAACCCGCAGCAAGAAAATGAAAACAAAAGCCACACGCGCCTCGAGGACACCCAAAGAATTGGGGAAGGAAACCTCGGCTATGAAAGGTCTTCTGGAGAAAAGCAATTTCTTGAGTAGAGTTCCGACCACGAGCTCAGCAAAAAAGACTTCCTGGGAGCATAAAGCCGAAGTCTCCGCTTTGACTTCCCGGGAGGGGGCATGTGATAGCCGAGGTGCCCATCACCCTCCGAACCCATAGGTTCGGACAAAGCACCAACCTCGGAGGAGAAACCACCCACCACAGAAAGAAGGATGTTCGACCTCCCAAATCCGACCTCGGCAATTCTCCGTTCCAGGAGACGACAGTGCCAGCCTCAGGGGGACGATTAAGCCATCCTCGGAAGTAAGGGTGTCCCTGAGGAAAGTCACCCTCGGGAAATATACTCCTGCGATACTAACGAAAGCTCGGAAGATGAGTCTTTCTCCGAAGAGGTCTCTTCTACCAAAAGGCACCTCGGCAGTACGACATAAGCAATTAAGGAGCCTCTGACACATCCCTGACACGCCACTCCCGGACATGTTCTGACACGCCGCTTGCAGGGACACTCTTGCACGCCACTCTCAGGTCACCTAGGCTCCTAGCCCTGCGGCCTATGACCGGATGGGTGTCACCTCATCCCCCAAAGACGTGGATCGCATCCCACCGAACACATGTCACGATCTGAGACGGCCACAAGAGGAGAACTACTACTGTTCACCCCTTTATAAACATCCGAAAAACACCCCAGGTAAAAAAGGAAGGAAGTCTTGGGTACACGAGAGTCCATACTTTTCTGCTATCTATTACCTCCATATCTCCCCAAATACTGACTTGGGCGTCGGAGGCTCCTCCTCGGAAACGCACCCCGGGGACCTCCTAACCTCTGTCTTCTAAGCATTTCAGGTACCCTCCCCTGGGAAACCTTCTCCTTAGGTGCTCTCCTCCACCGGAAGTCCCCCTCGCTCCTACCATGCTACATGACCAAACTGCCACCGGGCACCACAACCTCTTGAAAAAGAAGATGAAAGTGAAGATGACTGTATCATTGGTGAAATTGAAGAAAATTATATCGAAGAAGGGAGTACTTCTGATCCTCTTGAAAAATGTTTAGTTAATTCATTTGAATCAAGTATGCAAATGGATCAGGATACTTTTAACATATCTGCATTAGTTGATTCTTCATAGGTGGAAGGAAACACACATTGGAAATCGAAAATTGAGGAGTTGGAAAAACCTAAAGTTGAAGAGCAAGATGAAATACCCACACCAGAGTTGAAGCCATTGTCCAAAGAACTGAAATATGCATTCCTTGGAGAAAACTCTTCCTATCCGGTGGTAATTTCATCTACTCTCACATTTGAGCAAGAAGGTAAGTTGATTGAGTTACTTAAAAGGCATAAAAGTGCAATTGGATGGACATTAAATGACATAAAGGGCATTAATCCCTTAATTTGTTCACATAGAATAAATTTAGAGGATAATGCTAAATCCTATCAACAACCTTAGACAAGACTCAATCCACACATGAAAGAGGTTGTAAGATCTGAAGTTCTCAAATTACTTGATGTAGGAATTCTTTACCCTATCTCTGACAGCAAATGGGTTAGTTCAACCCAAGTGGTTCCAAACAAGTCTGGCATTACAGTGGTGATAAATGAAAAAGGTGAGTATTTACCAACTCGAATAACATCTAGTTGGAGAATGTGTATTGATTATAGGAAATTAAATCTTGCCACCAGAAAAGATCATTTTCCATTACCTTTCTTGGACCAAATTTTAGAAAGAGTAGTAGGATATCCATTTTATTGCTTTCTTGATGGCTACTCAAGTTATTATCAAATTCTCGTAGCTCTTGAGGACCAAGAAAATACCACATTCACATGTCCTTTTGGAACCTTTGCATTTAGACGCATGCCTTTTGGACTTTGGAATGCCCCAGCAACATTTCAAAGATGTATGCTGAGTATTTTTAGTGACATGATTGAAAAATATCTTGAAGTTTTCATGGATGATTTAACCGTTTCTGGAAATTCTTTTGATAATTGTCTTGAAAACTTAGAAAAGGTTTTAAAAAGATGTGAAGAAAAAGGTTTAGTACTAAATTGGGAAAAATGTCAATACATGGTCACCTCTGGAATTGTTTTGAGTCATGTTGTATCTTCCAAAGGAATCGAAGTTGATAAAGCAAAGGTGGAACTCATTGCTCAGTTACCATCACCTAAAACTGTTAGAGAAATTTGCTCATTTTTGGGACATGCAGGCTTTTATCAAAGGTTCATTAAAGGGTTTAGTGAAATATCTAGACCTATTTGCAACCTCCTTGTGAAAGATGTTTCATTTAAATGGACTCAAGAATGCCAAAATTCTTTTGATAAGTTAATTAGCCTTCTAACATCCTCTCCAATCATGCAACCCCGGGACTAGTCCTTGCCTTTTGAGGTAATGTGTGATGCTGGTGATTATGCTGTTGGTGCTGTTTTAGGACAAAGAAAGGAAGGTAAGCCATATGTAATTTATTATGCAATTAGAACTTTGAATAATGCACAAATGAACTACACTACAACTGAGAAAGAACTACTTGCAGTAATATTTGCATTGGATAAATTTTGTTCTTATCTAATTGGTTCAAAAACCATTGTTTACACCGACCATTCTACTGTCAGGTATTTAATGTCAAAGCATGATGCTAAACCAAGGCTGATACGCTGGATTTTATTACTTCAAGAATTCAACATTGTGATTAAGGATAAGAAGGGCACCAAAAATGTTGTCCCTCAAGGCTGATAATAGATTCAACAATTGAGGCTGCACCCATAAATGATTGTGTTTCCTGATGAATTTTTATTTTTTATCACTATAGTACCATGGTTTGCTAATATTGTCAATTTTTTGCTAACAGGACGGATGCCAGCTCAATAGAGTGCCCAAGATAAGAAGAAATTTCTATATGAGGTGAAAAAATTTTATTTCAAATATTGTCCTGATCAGATATTCCGGAGATGCATACTTGAAAATGAGGTAAAAACTGTTATTGAACTTTGTCATTCAGAAGCATGCGGGGGGCATTTTTCATCAAAGAAAACAGCTGCAAAGATTTTGCAGTCTGGATTTCACTGGCCCCCTTTGTTCAAAGACGCACATGTATTTTGCAAAGCATGTGAAAATTGTCAGAAATTAGGATCAATTTCAAAAACAAACATGATGCCTTTGACTCCTATCCTTGTCATCGAAATTTTTGACTGTTGGGGAATCGATTTCATGGGACCATTTCCACCATCATTTAGATTCGTGTACATTTTAGTTGCAGTAGATTATGTTTCAAAATGGGTAGAGGCAATTCCGTGTCCAAATAATGATCATAAAATTGTGATTAAATTTTTTAAGGAAAATATTTTTAGTTGATTTGGGATTCCTCGGGCCCTAATAAGTGATGGGGGAACACATTTTTGTAATAGACCATTTGAATCCTTGTTGAAGAAGTATGGAATCACACATAAGGTTGCCACCCCTTATCACACACAAACAAGTGGACAAGTAGAATTAGCAAATAGGGAGATAAAACAAATCCTTGAAAAAACAGTCAACCCAAATCGAAAGGATTAGTCTTCGAAACTAACCGATGCACTTTGGGCTTATTGCACTGCTTTTAAAACATTACTTGGCATGTCTCCTTATAGGGTAGTTTATGGAAAACCTTGTCATTTGCCTATGGAACTTGAACATAAACTTTATTGGGCTATTAAAGCTTTGAATTCAATCTCAATGATGCTGGTGTTTTGCGTAGGTTGCAACTAAATGAGCTTGAAGAGTTGAGAAATGATGCATATGAAAATTTGAAAATATATAAAGCTAGAACCAAAGCTTTTCATGACAAAACAATCTTAAGAAAAACACTTGAGGTTGGTCAAAAGGTTTTTCTTTATAATTCTAGACTTCATATATTTCCTGGAAAACTGAGATCTAGATGGAGTGGACCTTTTATTGTGAAACATGTTTATCCTTATGGGGCCATTGACATTGAAAATCCTAAAAATGGTAATGTGTTTAAAGTAAATGGACAAAGAGTTAAATCATTTTTCGAGAATCATGATTTTTTGGAAGAAGTAGTTTATCTCAGTGACCCTCACAATGATCATGGTAAGTAAAAGTAAATATATTTTCTCTTCTTAAATAGTTTTATTTTAAGTTTCACTTTTTTCTTACTTTGTTTTTCGTCTTTTCCCGGTTAAGTGGTAGATACGGTACTCCGTGGCTTTCAAGTCGGTTGTTTCAGTTTCCCATAATAACTGATTTCTTTCTCTCCTCTCTCAATTTTTTTTCATCAATGGATTCTACTCTTTCTGCTTTCCAGAAATACTTTCCTTTTCTCCCAATGAATGTTCTTAGAAAGATTTACCAAGGTAGATGTGAACGATTAAGAGTTTTGGTACACAAAGGCATTCCTGAAGATGTTTGTTGGTTAGTTGAAGCTAAGGTTCGTTTGGCTGGTGAAATCCCAGATGCATTTGTGTATCACATGCCTAGCTTAGGCAAAATCTCTTATGCCAAAAAGCGATGAGCAAAAAGGTTACGAGTCTATCACAAATGTGGTCGATGGACTTGTGATACTAGATGTCGTTCTTTAGGAATGGTGTCTGATAATCAAGAAGATAAAATACAATTCATTAAGAATGGCCTGAGTAAGGATTCTTTGGATAATATTCAATTGACTATTGAGATGCATTCTTGTGGATTAGTGCAACATGAACTTCTTGGTTTATAGAGTATTTTTCATTAAGAACAAGAGCGTTATAGTGTTGGGAATCTAACTTTAAAAGACCCTGTTTGCCATTTTGTAAGAAAATTGGATGGGAAGCATATCCCCGACTCATAGAAGGTGTTGAAGCCGTTACTAGAAGTAAAACTAGTGGAAGATGTGAGTCATAATCACAACTACTTTACATTAATGTCATTTTTTTTTCCTTTACAGGTGTTAATCCTTAATAAGTGATGAAGCACTGTGGAAGAAAGCAATTGGACTTCTGGATTTTTTTTATCTTGTCTTTTAGTTTTATTATCAGCATTTTCTTTATTTTGGTTTCAGTTATTTCAGGTTTTCATTTTCAATAACTACCATTTCAGGTAATTTATTCTTCACTCTTCTTTTCTATGTTTTGTCATTGGGGACAATGTCTTAATCTGGTTGGGAGAAGGGATAGTTGATATTTGATTTTTTTTTTTTAGTTTCTCTCATGCTGATATTAAAACCATTACACAAAGCACTTTTGAGACGCATCCTATTTTATGTGACATGCATAACATTTTTTTTTTCTTGCAAGCATAAATAGTTGCATGTAGGAACATTTAGCATGAATTTAGGTTGTTTGTTTGCATTTAGGAACCCAACTCATGGAAATATCATCATTGGATGTATACCTTGTAAATTTGAAATGGTTGTTAATTTTTAAAAGCAGTTAAATTATGTTTCTTGTTACCTAAGGAAAATAAATAACCGGTGAGCACTTTTGAGCCTTAGTGTTTATTAGGATGTGTGAATTTCTTTGTTGAGAGTGCTTACTTTGTGTTTTGAGCTAGACTTTGCTTGGATGAGTGGTCTTAAGGACCCATGCAACCTCACTTCTTGTATGTAAATTTAAGGATGAAAATGGCATTTTAGGGTCAACCACTTACCAAAAGGCTAATGCGTACATTATCCTTTAGTGAGCCCCTTTGAGCCTTATAGCCTTATTCTTTGTTTGAACCCTATATGTTTAACCACTACCACTTCATTTTGATCCTTTCTTGTCCTTGGAACTAGTGATACTTATGTGATTATGGGCTTAGAGAATTAAAATGAATGTGTTGCTTATTGTAAAATAAAGAATAAGTGTGGGATGTACTACAGAATATGTTAGGTTACCTTGTACTTAATTTGTCATAGTGGAAAAATTGGGATGAGTTGAGCTTAAATCATAAGAATTGAGTGTATATCATTGGATGGTTGAGTTTTAAACAAATTTTGATTTATGGTAGAAAAAGGAAAAAAACGAGATCATAAGAAAAAACCCTCGCGAAATAAAGTTAAAAAAAATAAATTAAAAAAAAACTCTTCCATTTCATAATACTTGGCTCTATTTCTTTTATGGCAATCTAAAAAAAAAAAAAAGAAGTGTTCTTTTTCCCTTTGAAATAAAATTATATATGCTCATACCCATGTGAATCCATACTAAAGTAAAAATGAAAGACATCTTCTTTTATCTTTTTCGGATAGATAAACATGGGGGACAATTTTGAAAAAAAAAAGAGAAAAATAATAATAATAACTTCAGCCTTAATATTTATGCAAGTCAAATGAGGCAAGTTATTTTGAAACGGAGAGAGGTAAAAAAAGATAGAGAAAAAAAAATTATTAAATTCAATAAATTTAAGACTCAACCATATTTGTTTTCTAAACTCATGTGTTGATAAGAAATTGTGTTTTGGAGAGGACTTGAAGACTAGGGTTGATTTGGGTATTTAGTGTTTTAGGTGCCCATAATTATTGTTCATTGTATTACTAGTTCTGTTAAACTCCACCATTAAAAAGCCTCCATCCGATTCCCGCTTTCACCAAACCTAGCCTCATTACAACCTTGTATAAACACCATTGGACTTAAATTTACATGTAGTTCCCTTTTGGGAATTTAGTGAGGGAGAAGTTTGATCCCCTTGCAAGCTCTGGATTGAGAAAAACAAAGCAAGCTATTCACAAACCCACCTTAAAATAAGTGCAAATACTTAGAGAGTGATATTCTACCGCTAGTAACAAGGACTTAACTTTTTCTCCTTTCATTAATTACTTACAAGTTAAGTTTACAAGTGTTATATATTCATAGCATGATCTGTCATGAGTTGTTAGATTAAGTATTTTGTTTATTTTGTTTAGGTTAGACTTCCTAGGGACTAGCAAGAACCTGGTTGGGGTGTGTGATGAATACTCATAAGTGTATTGTTATTAAGGGTTTAAATCATCATTATACGCTTTGAGTATGATTAATTTTTATATTCTGGACCTTTTTTCACCGGGTTAGTATTCACACATTTTTACTATTCACCTATCACTATCCACCAACTTACTGTTCATACGCGTATTTCACTATTCATACACATATATTACTGTACATACGCGGCTTACTGTTCATTAATATTAAAATATATATATTAAATAATTATTTTTTTATGTAGGTAAAAATCATCACTTGGCAGACCTTCACGAGAAAAAATCGTAACTGAAGCTATAGGCATCAGAACGGAGTAATTCTAAATTTATCTAAAAGCCAACACATTGATCTTCAACTCTGCTTCATTCCGAAAGCTAGTTTGATCATTTTCATTGCCGAAATCTAATTATAGATGAGACCCTTCGTTATTTCGCGTACTGAAGAGCAGTTTTGGTAGAAAAATCATAACTTGAGCTACGGATATCCGATTTGAATGAGCAAGCTATCAATTCGAAGCTAAAGAGGAGATCTAAAACTTCTGTTCTTTGAGGAAGAGCTGATATGATGTCTATAGTGGCCAAAAAATTATAAGAAGTTACGGCCTGCCGTTGTTGATTTGTATTTACCTACATTTTACCATTTTATTTTTACCATTTCACCCACCCCAAACTCTATAAATAGGCACCTTGGGGGGAGGGTGAAGGAGGCCATTTTCTTATGCCATTTTCTTAGGCCATTTCCATGTTCTTGTATCTCTTTAGATTTTTTCCTTTGTTCTTGTTTTAGTTTTCAATACCGAAGCTCTGTCCAAGTGTATTCTCGTTCTTCTTCTTCTTCGTTCTTGATCTTTTAGTCTATGTTTATTTCATCTTTCTATATGTTGTTTACTTTTATTATTTCTAACTAATCTTCTTTTTGCTAAGGTGAAAGGGTGAAGCTTTTGATATAGAGGTTATGATTGATTTGAATGGATCACAACGTTAACAGTATTTTCTTCCTTAGTCTATTTAACTTCCTTCCTTGTTAACTAGGAGTCTTGATTCATCATAGTCAAATCATTGGCACAAAAGTTGCTTGAGTCCCTCTGTACAACATGGCTCTGCCGGCTATATTGGAATCTTGAGTTATTGTCGACAAAGGTTGGCATGATGGATACTTGAATCCATTAGCAAGCGTTGGCATTTTAAAATCAATGAACATTAACACTAACTAAATTCCCCGATTGGGACCTCCTTTATGTGTGGATCTCAATTGAGTGGTAAGATGGGCTAAAATTAATCATAACTGATATGCTAAAAGTGGATCCCCTAACCTTAGCTATTTTATTTGAATTTGAATTTTTAATTAACACTTGTTCACAATTTGCACCAAATACTTTCTCTTTTAAAATCCTATAATTTGTATTTTTAATTCACTTCCCTGTGGTTCAACACTCGAACACCTGAGATTTTATTACTCGCGATAACCTACACTTGGGTTACAACTGCTAGAATGCAGCAACAGACCACTCCAACTGATTGAATTTGTTCTCATACTCCAGGACACTGAGGTTGTCTTCCCTTAGAGCATCAAATTCAGCTTGCCTCATATCCTTGATGGTATCGCTAATGTAATGCTCCTGGAACGGTTCAGTGAACTCTGGCTAGGTCATTTCCATGTCTTATCCTGGCCCTCTGCCGTTTTGCAGATCATATCTATCTCTGGTGCTCTTCCACCATATCTCTGCACTGCCTAACAAATTGTAGGTA
Organism: Aquilaria yunnanensis; assembly: GCA_039654915.1. Classification (NCBI taxonomy): domain Eukaryota; kingdom Viridiplantae; phylum Streptophyta; class Magnoliopsida; order Malvales; family Thymelaeaceae; genus Aquilaria; species Aquilaria yunnanensis. The sequence continues at coordinate 46,825,656 of CM077595.1, forward strand.
GCTAGTGACACTCTCTTGGTGGAGCTGAGTGCCATCCTTTCAAATATTTTTTCAATGAAGATTAACCACTCCGTACCTCTCTTTCGCTCAACTATTCCATCAAACTATGAAGGTCTTAGGCCTTGGAACTTCTCCAATAGTTTGACTTCATCTAGGATGTTACCTACTGCGGGGTAGTCCAATTATGGTACCAAAATTGTGCATTCAGACTCCCAGGATCGGTAATGTTTTGTAGGCCATTAGAACCTACCCTTTGAGTGCATACCTAAGTGGCCCTCCTTGGCACTATGTAAACACATGCATATTGGTCTAACAATCACACACATATTCGCATTTCATGCACACCATGGTAGCAAAGAAGGAAAACATTAGCACAAGTCTTAATCTTGGCTACCAGACATTAGGCAATCTTGTTAAGTTCTAGTGACCAGCCACTGTACCTATAACGTTCACTAATAAATTGTATCATTCTAGCCATGTAATCCTCTATTTCCTTAGCACCATTATTAAGTAGACACTTTGAGAAAACCAAGGAATTTTGTTTTACATCAATAGCTCACCTATGGGCCATGTTATGGATTTTTGAAATTGGTTACAAAATTTTGACCAAATGAACAGTAACTTAGCCGACTTTATAATGTCATATCTTTGCCTACAGGGCTCCAAATTCAGAAAATCTAAATTCTAGTTAAACTAGTAGATGTTCTATAGATGTGGTGAAAATTTCATACCAAGATTTATTCTACATAGGGAGTTCTATAACCTTAAGTGCAAAGTCAAAATTCTGGTTAGTTTATAACCATTTTCCCCATATAAAATTTCATAAGTGTGTAAACACTTCATTCACAAGGCAAAAGCCCTCCAAAGCTACCCATATATGTCCAATACACATAGGAATTACATGTTCTTGCATCTAACAACTTTATGTGGCAAAAACAGAATTTACAAGTAAGCAGCCTATCATTAACACTTAGGCAGCATTGCACCGCATCACATACATAGCCAAAACATTACTCAAATGTTCACATACTTGTCTTATTTTAGATATACTACATCTACATGCATACATGCACCACATAATGGTCTTAACTCAACTAAATACACACCCTTAGTTACAAGAGTGCATAAAACACAATGGACTCCAGAATATGATGCTGGACAGCTGCTGCATAACACAATAAGCACCACCATTAAAAATACCAAATGTGCTCCTAAAATCACCAAACTTTCCAGATCATAGCTAGACATATGAAATTTCAAGTACAGGAAAATTCAGGGATAAACTCAAACCATAAAGGTTAGTTTGAAGGTTTTCTTTCAACTGGACCTAAAATGACAGAATTGAGGGGAGTAAGTTTCATTGAGAAACTTAGTAAGGGTAGCACATGGATTCAATTGGAAATGTGACCATCATTAAAACCTGCATCCAAAGATAGTAAAATAAAAAACCACAATGCATATATACAAGATATAGCATCCAAATGCAGCAACCATTCACAACCAACAAACACATGAAATGCGGCAGTAACATATACCATATATTAGTCCATAAAACACATAATAAACATAAATAAATCACTATGGCATCTTTCCTCAAGCTAATGCTTGGTCTTAGGAGGATTTTAACACTATTTAGTACTAACTTTGGGCTCTAGAAACCCTTATTTCACTGCCATTTTTTTGCATTTCATTCTAGGTCACAAAACCTTCAATAAGTGCACGCCCCTCACTAAGCTTGGTTCATCAAGCTCGTGGCTCTCTTACAAAGCCTAGCCCTAGTTCCATGGTTGCTTGAAAATACTAAAAACAACCCATGAGAGCAGGAAAACCCTTACCTTGATGGGTATGCTAAAATTGGAGGTTGATCCTATGTACTCTCAAGTAATAGCACCGAATAGCTTCTAATTGTGCTTCCTTTACTTCAATTGCAAGTAGTTTTAAGTTTGAAGGTATGGTGGCTATGAAGGAAGTGTGGAGGAGAGGGCTGGCTTCCCTTTTTCTGGTGCAGGTCAAAATTTGGGAGATAAGGACAAGAATGGACACTTATATGGTCTTAAGTGCACTAAACACACTTAACAAGCTTAACCAAGATTTATGTCATTTTCCTTACTACAATACCATGGTTTCTTTACCTTAATGTCTTGGCCCACATTTGAATTCCTTATCCCATTCCATAGCATCCACTCCTTATGTGGGATAACCTCACAAAACCTCCATTTGACTTAATTCATAAGCATGGACAACCAAAGGCACACAAGAGGACACTTAAGTCCTTAAAGCCTTTTTGTGTTTTCCTTTGTTCATACTTGTCTGCTATAAGCAATTTGGTCCTCCAATAGCACTTTCATGCCATTCATATCCTTCCCATAACTCTCCAAATCTCTTTTTTGAAAGTTTTGCAATTGAGTACCCAAATTTCCAAAATCTTACAAAAAAGTTCATAGGTTGCTTGACAAACAAGCAATCCTTAAGGCTTATCTTGGGGGCCAAGTTACTACCTTGGAACACTTTTAAGAAGGTGTTGATCGTGCCTTTTACCTCCCACACTTTAATCACTATGGTGAGAATTACACAATATAATGGTTTTTAGCCGTTATGACACACTTGTAATTCTCCCATTTTTGTGACGTGGTGACATAGGCCTTTTAGATCCTCTGATCTATGTCTCCTAGATCTGAGAAAGCCATCTGTATGGTGATGCTCTTTATGATCTCTCTACCTTTTCCTAGATATTCAGTCATGGCCTTCCTCAATCTCATTCCTAGTGGAGGAATGGTCATAGACTGAGACATTGGTCCTGGATACCTAACCAATCTCAGACCTTAGTCTTCTTCCTCTTGGATTTCTCCTATCTACATCTTCCTCCTCAACAGTTTCATCATTTGTATCTTCTATGCTTCCTGAAGGAACATTTTCAAATGTGTTCCTAATATCCTCTTCTAGTTTCTATTGTGCATCTTGAACTAGTTCTACTGGAGCTACTTGCACTCCTTACTATTGTGCTTGAATCAACCTTACTAAGCTTTCATTGATTAGAGCTAAGTTCCTCTGAAGCTCTAACCAAACTTGATGCACTTTAGGGTTTGGTACCCCCTGTTGACCTTAATTCCCTCTATTCTGTCCATTTCTTTGTTACCTATAGGATGCCTTCAGGATGGTTCCCTTCTCTTTTTGGCAACGATGTTTACTTCCTAAATTGATTATTCATCATAGAGCAGATATAAAGATCATAGGTATTTCAATTGTACTTGACACTAGCAGCTGACCATACTAAGTTCATGTATGTAGATGCATTCAATGCAAATATATGCTATGCACATGTGCCAACCATGCTCTAATACCAACATGTGTTACCCACTCTGAGGTAGTCCAATTATGGTGCCAAAATTGTGCATTTAGGCCCCATGATTGGTAATGTTCTACAGGCCATCAAAACACTACCCTTAATGTGCATACCAAAGTGGCCCTCTTGGGCACTATGTAAATACATGCACCTTGGTCCAACCATCACGCATATATTCACATGTTATGCACACCATGGCAGCAAAGAAGGAAAACACTAGCACAAGTCTTAATTTTGGCTACCACACATTAGGCAATCTTGTTAAGTTCTAGTGATCAGCCACTACACCTGTAACTTCATCTAATAAACTCTATCATCCTAGCTATGTACACCCTTGTTTTCTTTGCTCCATTATCAAGTAGAGACTTAGAGCAAACCAAGGAATTTTGGACCAAGTTATGGATTTTTTCAATTGGTTACAAAAATCTGCCAAATAAACAGTAACTTAGCCAACTTTGAAATGTCGTATCTTTGGCTACAGGGCTCCAAATTCAGAAATTCCAAATCACAGTTAAACCTATATATGTGCTCAAGTTGTGGCCAAAATATCATATAAAGATTGACTCTACACAGGTGGATATGGTTTTTTGAGTGCAAAGTAAAAATTCTGGTCACTTTATGGCCATTTTGCCCATACAAAATTTCATAAGCGTTCAAACACTTCATTCACAATGGGTAAGCCCTCCAAGGCTATTCCATACATCTCCAATACACATGGAAAATACATTCTCTTGCATTTAGCAACTTTATGTGGCTAAAATAGAATTTACAACTTTACTTTAAGGGTGATATTTCAGCTAGACCTGAAATGACAGAATTGGGGGGAGTAAGTGTCATTGAGAAAATTAGTAAGGTTAGCACTTAGATTCAATAGGCAATGTAACCATCCTAAAAACCTACATCCAAAGACACTAAAACACAAAACCACAATGCATATATACAAGACATAAGAACCAAATGCAGCAGCCATTTGCAACCGACAAACACATGAACTGTGGCAGCAACATATACCATAGATTAGTCCGTAAAACACATAATAAACATAACCAAATCACTGTGGAAGCCTCCCTCAAGCTAGTGCTTGGTCTTAGTAGGATTTTAACACTAGTTAGTACAAAGTTTGGGCTCTAGAAACCCTCATTTCACTGTCATCTTTGTGCACTTCACACTAGGCCCCATAACCTTCAACAAGTGCACTCTCCTCACTAAGCTTGGTTCATAAAGCTCATGGCTCTCTTCAAAACTTAGCACTAGCTCCATGGTTGCTTAAAAATAAAGTAAACAAACCATGAGAGTAAGAAAATGCTTACCAAAATGGGTAGGCCGAATTTGAAGCTTGATCTTCGAAGTTTTCAAGCATTAGCTCTAGTTTGCTTCCAATTGCTTTATTTTTGCCTCAAATTTCAACCTTAGAGGTACGGTTGCTATGGAGGAGCCCTGGAAGAAGTGTGGAAGAGGTTGGTGTATTTATGGGTTGAATATGGGAGAAGAAATTTCAAGTTAGGCTTCTTAAATTAGCTTTTGGGTGTTAGTGTCGTGCCCAAAAAGCCAATCATAAGATGATTGTATTTTTGCACATTGAGTCATGATATTTTATTAAGGCATTAATCCAGCAATTATGTTCGTTGTTTTGTTTCTATGTAACGTAATAAACATAATTGTAACCCTAGAATAATGATATTCTTAAAACGTCCCTAGTCTAGTATTATTGTGGAGCGGGTTGCAATAATACATAATGACTAGCATTTGTGGAGACTAATATGAGATATCTATTCTACATATGGGTACAAGTTGGAGAACTTGTGTACTAGACCGACCGACCATGAGAACACTTCATGGATCGTTATATGAGTGTCATAAGTGATTCTCATAGTGATCATGGTTTATGTAGTCCTTCGACCTAAGATCATCAAGGTTCCCTACATGTGAGTCACATACATTGATACTTTCCTTTGTTGCTCGTAACTGAGTGAACTTGAATGAGGTCATTGGGTATGTCACAAATCATGAGGAGGGATTTGTATGATCAAGATGGGATTTTTCCCTCCTATGTAACGAGAGTGATATCTTTGGGCCCCTTGATAGAGTAAGACTTAGAAAAATGCATGGCCACGCTCAGATGAGTTGATATACGATATCAATGTCATCAGCTTAAGTTGGTCTACTCGGTAATCAAGAAACCAAAGATTCGGCTATACGAGAGTGACACATTCCATGTCTCGTGCTTAGTCTTGATATCTTGGACAAAGAGACTGTTGGGTTTCGGGAGCCAAACAGCGCAGCGAAATTTAACCGAAACCCTCCAGGATCCAAGTGAAACGGGGTAAACCGGGTGTTCGAAAATTTCATACCTAATTTTCGGTTGAGATCTCTCACTCAACTGTAGAGTCGAATCACAAAACTTGAACAGTTGACGTGTTCAAGCTCTCTATGGTATCCACACGAGCTTCTCGGGATCACCACGCTTCCACCATGTCTCGACAGATGCGTTTCTCTTGCACTTGCAGTGCTAGCTTGCGTCCTCCAAGGAATTGCAAGAGAAGAGTGCGGCTGTCCTTTTGGGAGGATAGGGCAAGGAGACATACGAATTTCTCACTTAAAAGTTGTATTTATAGTGAGACTCAACTTCCAGGCCTAATGGGTTTCAAAGCCCTAATCCAATTAGGATTTAATTTCGGGCTGAATAATGGCTCAACTCTTGGGCCCATTATTAATACGAAATTAAAGTGAAACCATAACCCAAATAATTAGCCCATGCACTTTAATGATCCAAATAGCTCTATGTGTGCGACCCAATAGGCTTTTGCCATGTTGGCAATGATCATAAATCACATTTATGATCATAAGCAATGAGCGGTGTCTAGCAACACATCATTGCTACCCAAGTGACAAGATTGTCGGTGAATTGACTAAACCTTTATGATCATCACCGATATATGCCATTGTCCCTTTGTCCAAGATATCAAGACTAAGCACGAGACATGGAATGTGTCACTCTCGTATAGCCCAATCTTTGGTTTCTTGATTACCGAGTAGACCAACTTAAACTAATGACATTGATATCGTATATCAACTCATCGGAGCATGGCCATGCATTTTCTAAGCCTCACTCTATCAAGGGGCCCGGAGATATCACTCCCGTTACATAGGAGGGACAAATCCCATCTTGATCATACAAATCCCTCCGCATGATATGTGACATACCCAATGACCTCCTTCAAGTTCACTCAGTTACGAGCAACAAAGGAAAGTATCAAAGTTTGTGACTCACACATAGGGAACCTTGATGATTTTAGGTCGAAGGACTACATATACCATGATCACTATGAGAATCACTTATGACACTCATATAACTATCCATGAAGTGTTCTCATGGTGGGTCGGTCCAGTACACAAGTTCTCCAACTTGTACCCATATGTAGACTACATATCTCATATTAGTCTCCACATATGCTAGTCGTTATGTATTATTGCAACCCGCTCCACAATAATACTAGACCAGGGACGTTTAAGAATATCATTATTCTAGGGTTACAATTATGTTTGTTAAGTTACGCAGAAACAAAACAACAAACATAATTGCTGGATTAATGCCTTAATAAAATATCATGACTCAATGTGCAAAAATACAATCATCTCATGATTGGCTTTTGGGCACAACACTAACAGGGACAATGGCATATATCGGTGATGATCATAAAGGTTTAGTCGAATCATCGACAATCTTGTCACTTGGGTAGCAATGATGTGTTGCTAGACACCGCTCATTGCTTATGATCATAAATGTGATTTATGATCATTGCCAACGTGGTAAGAGCCTATTGGGTAGCACACATATAGCTATTTGGATCATTAGAGTGCATGGGCTAATTACTTGGGTTTTGGTTTCACAATAATTTCGTATTAATAATGGGCCCAATAGTTGAGCCATTATTAAGCCCAAAATTAAAGCGTAATTGGATTAGGGCTTTGAAACCCATTAGGCCTGGAAGTTGAGTCTCACTATAAATACAACTTCTAGTGAGAAATTCGCAGGTCTCCTTGCCCTAGCCTCCCAAAAGGACAGTCACACTCTTCTCTTGCAATTCCTCGGAGGACGCAAGATAGCACTGCGAGCGCAAGAGAAACACATCTGCTGGGACGTGGTGGAAGCGTGGTGATCCCAAGAGGCTCATGTGGATACCATAGAGAGCCTGAACACGTCAACTGTTCAGGTTTTGTGATTCGACTCTATAGTTGAGTGAGAGATCTCAACCGAAATTTAGGTATGAAATTTTTCAAACACCCGGTTTACCCTATTTTCACTTGGATCCTGGAGGGTTTCGGTTAAATTCCACTGCGCTGTTTAGCTCCCGAAACCCAACATAGGGCACTAAACACCCTTATTTTCCTTAATCATGCTTTATGTCATTTTCTTTGCCCATAAGCATAGTTTCTTTGTCTTAAACATGTTGGTACATATGTGCCCAACATTTCTAACCAATTTCCAAGCCATAGCGACCCCTCCCTATGTGGGAAAACTCCAAATTGCTCCATTTGACTTAAGTCAAAGACATACACATCCTAAGGCCTACATTAGAACACTTAGGTCCTTTATGCTTTTTTGTGTTTTCTTTGTCGTTAGTTGTCTTCCATAAGCAATTTGGTCCTCGAATAACACTTTCATACCATTCATATCCTTCCCATAACTCTCCAAAGCTCTTTCTTGACCTTTTGCGATTAAGTACCCAAATTTCCAAAACCATACAAAAGAGTCTATAGATTGCTTGACAAACAAGCAATCTTTAAGGCTTTTCTTGGGGGCCAAGTTACCAACTTGGAACATTTTTAATGAGGTGTTCATTATACCTTTTACCCCTCACACTTCAATCACTATGAAGAAATTTTCACAATATAATCGCCTTTTTACCATTATGCCATACTTGTAATTCCCTCATTTTTGTTAAGAGGTAACATAAGGGAAGTTCGACATTATTCTAATACACCTAAGCTCCTTTGGCCATCATATGCCTCCCCTCTTACTCCAAGTTTTGTTAAAATTTGAGACTTAAAACCCCTGATGATTGGACTCCTAATATGCTATTCTACTATGATCTCAATTCAACTATGCCCGTACACCTTTCCTTCTTACTAGCTTTTGACACATCTTTTTTCAAAAGTCATTTACATGGACAGTGATTGGTTTTCCATTGGAATTGGTCCCTAAGTCTATATATTCTTCTCATTTCTTTAAGGTTCCCTACCCACAACTGGATCACAATTTACTAGTGCTCTATGTTCTTTTCGGCGCTCTTTGAGCTTTTCGGCGGAAGGGCCTCCTACCGAAGTTCCCAGGATATCCACCTAGGTGACAAGGCTCCGAGGAGTTGCGCCGACGGTCGGCTCTAAGGGTGGGTCGGCGCAAACTGAGGACTGGTCCTGCACCTCAATGTGTCCTTCTGGAGGAGGAGGAAGAGAGTCCTTCTTTGATTTCTTCACCGAAGATGGCCCTCCTCCCGATGTCTTCCTCCTCTTCTGGGCAGCCTTTTTCTTTTACTACTCCCCCTTGTCGGGTTGACCAAGGAAGAGGGACTTGTAAAATGTAGCAGACTGATCGCCCATCTCTGAAAGTGAAAAGACATCAGTGTAAGTCTAGAGGAGTACATATAACAAAATCTAGAAGATGACTTACTCTTAACAAAGCCTTCGTAGGTGAGCTCGCCCCGAAGGAGCATCACCAGCCATGCCTTTTTCCCGTCAAAGGTAGGCTTCGGCATATCGAGGTCAATCTTGTGCTCCTTGATTACCCCCAGCTCCCGAAGGGCCTATTCGGTCATAAGATTCCACTTGATGGGAAAAGGGTACAAGGAGCTTGGCGGGACCTTGGGGTCCCCGTCCACGATAGCTCGGATGCGGTTATCGAACTCCTCAAATTTCACTGCCAACTCAGGAGTTAGCAGCTTCCTACAGTCGACGACATCCATCTCCAGCGTCCCCCATGTTGGGTTTTGGGAGCCAAACAGCGCAGCGGAATTTAACCGAAACCCTCCAGGATCCAAGTGAAACGGGGTAAACCGGGTGTTCGAAAATTTCATACCTAATTTTCGGTTGAGATCTCTCACTCAACTGTAGAGTCGAATCACAAAACCTGAACAGTTGACGTGTTCAGGCTCTCTATGGTATCCACACGAGCCTCTCGGGATCACCACGCTTCCACCACGTCCCGGCAGATGCGTTTCTCTTGCGCTCGCAGTGCTAGCTTGCGTCCTCCAAGGAATTGCAAGAGAAGAGTGCGGCTGTCCTTTTGGGAGGCTAGGGCAAGGAGACCTACGAATTTCTCACTTAAAAGTTGTATTTATAGTGAGACTCAACTTCCAGGCCTAATGGGTTTCAAAGCCCTAATCCAATTAGGATTTAATTTCGGGCTTAATAATGGCTCAACTCCTTGGCCCATTATTAATACGAAATTAAAGTGAAACCATAACCCAAATAATTAGCCCATGCACTCTAATGATCCAAATAGCTCTACGTGTGCGACCCAATAGGCTCTTGCCATGTTGGCAATGATCATAAATCACATTTATAATCATAAGCAATGAGCGGTGTCTAGCAACACATCATTGCTACCCAAGTGACAAGATTGTCGGTGAATCGACTAAACCTTTATGATCATCACCGATATATGCCATTGTCCCTTTGTCCAAGATATCAAGACTAAGCACGAGACATGGAATGTGTCACTCTCGTATAGCCCAATCTTTGGTTTCTTGATTACCGAGTAGACTAACTTAAACTGATGACATTGATATCATATATCAACTCATCGGAGCATGGCCATGCATTTTCTAAGTCTCACTCTATCAAGGGGCCCAAAGATATCACTCCCGTTACATAGGAGGGACAAATCCCATCTTGATCATACAAATCCCTCCGCATGATATGTGACATACCCAATGACCTCCTTCAAGTTCACTCAGTTACGAGCAACAAAGGAAAGTATCAAAGTATGTGACTCACATGTAGGGAACCTTGATGATCATAGGTCGAAGGACTACATATACCATGATCACTATGAGAATCACTTATGACACTCATATAACGATCCATGAAGTGTTCTCATGGTGGGTCGGTCCAGTACACAAGTTCTCCAACTTGTACCCATATGTAGACTACATATCTCATATTAGTCTCCACATATGATAGTCATTATGTATTATTGCAACCCGCTCCACAATAATACTAGACTAGGGACATTTAAGAATATCATTATTCTAGGGTTACAATTATGTTTATTACGTTACGCAGAAACAAAACAACAAACAAAATTGCTGGATTAATGCCTCAATAAAATATCATGACTCAATGTGCAAAAATACAATCATCTCATGATTGGCTTTTTGGGCACAATACTAACAATCTCCCACTTGCACTAAAAGCCAATCATCCATGTATCTAATACCGATGGACCTAGAATGGCTATCATGCTTTTGCTGCGTAAGGGGCTTTGTCAGTGGATCAGCAATGTTGCTGTCTGTCGAAGTCCTGCATATCCTTACATCACCCCTCTCGATGATCTCCCTGATGAGATGATAGCGTCGGAGTATGTGTTTGGATCGCTGGTGAGATCGAGGTTCCTTAGCCTGTACGATTGCTCCATTGTTGTCACAATAGAGCTCTATCGGGTCAACAATGCTTGGAACCACTCCAAGTTCAGTGATGAACTTCTTGATCCAAACCGCCTCCTTCGCAGCATCAGAGGCGGCAATGTACTCAGATTCTGTTGTAGAGTCAGCTACTGTCTCTTGCTTTGAACTCTTCCAGCTTACAGCACCACCACCAATACAAAACACATAACCAGATTGCGATCTAAAATCATCCTTATCGGATTGGAAGCTTGCATCGGTGTAACCCCTTACAACGAGCTCATCTTCACCTCCAAAGACCAAGAATGCATCCTTAGTCCTTCGTAAGTACTTAAGGATGTTCTTAACAGCTGTCCAGTGACTTTCACCGGGGTTCGATTGGTACCTACTCGTCATGCTCAAAGCATATGAGACATCGGGACGAGTACATATCATGGCATACATGATAGATCCAATTGCTGAGGCATATGGAATCTTACTCATGCGCTCTCTCTCCTCGGTTGTACTCGGACACTGAGATCTAGAAAGAGTGATACCATGTGACATGGGCAAGAATCCTTTCTTGGAATCTTGCATGCTAAACCTCTTTAGCACCTTGTCAATATATGTACTTTGACTTAGGCCAAGAAGCTTTCTAGATCTATCTCTATAGATCCTGATGCCTAACACATAGGCTGCTTCACCCAAGTCCTTCATAGAGAAACATTTCCTTAGCCAAGTCTTCACAGACTGTAGCTCAGGAATGTCATTCCCGATGAGTAGTATGTCATCTACATACAACACCAAGAAGACAATAGCGCTCCCACTAACCTTCTTGTAGACACAAGGTTCATCTTCATTTTTGATAAAACCAAACTCTTTGATTGCATCATCAAAACGAAGATTCCAACTTCGAGAAGCTTGCTTCAGTCCATAAATGGACCTTTGCAATTTGCACACTTTATTGGCATTCCCAGGAGTGACAAAACCCTCAGGCTGTGTCATGTACACATCCTCAAGTAGCTTTCCATTTAGGAATGCAGTTTTGACATCCATTTGCCATATCTCATAATCATAGTGTGCAGCAATAGCAAACAAAATTCGGATGGATTTAAGCATAGCAACTGGTGAAAAAGTTTCATCATAGTCAATACCATGAATTTGCTTGAAACCTTTTGCAACCAATCTTCCCTTAAAGGTAATCACATTACCATCCATGTCAGTTTTCTTCTTGAAAACCCATTTGCACCCTATAGGTTTTACCCCTTCAGGTGGGTCAACCAAAGTCCATACTTGGTTTTCATACATGGATTCCATCTCGGATTTCATGGCCATTAGCCACTTCTCAGAGTCAGGCCCCGACATAGCTTGTTGGTAGGTTGTGGGCTCATCTTGATCCATGAGCATCACATCACCGGTGTGAGTCACGAGAAATCCATATCTCTCGGGCTCACGCCGAATCCTACCAGTCCTACGTGGGCTTTGTGCTAAAGGAACAGACTCTTGAACCACAACATCTTGTGGTGTCTGTTCAGGTTCCATTTCAGGTTCGATGTCTTCTTGTTGTTCTTGAATTTCTTCAAGTTCTACTTTCCTCCCACTAGTTCCTTTAGAGATAAACTCTTTCTCCAAAAAGACACCAGTTCGAGCAACAAACACTTTTTGCTCAGAGGGATTGTAGAAATAGTAACCCTTTGTTTCTTTGGGATACCCAACAAAAAGACATTTTTGAGATTTGGGCCCTAGTTTGTTAGAGGATTGACGTTTTACATAAACATCACAGCCCCAAATCTTCATAAAAGACAAATTGGGACGCCTCCCACTCCATATCTCATATGGTGTCTTTTGAACCGATTTAGATGGAACTCGGTTTAGTGTAAAAGCGGCTGTCTCTAGAGCATGTCCCCAAAAGGAGTTTGGAAGGTCAGCTTGACTCATCATGGAGCGAACCATGTCTAACAGAGTTCGATTTCTCCTTTCAGAAACACCATTCCATTGAGGTGTACCTGGTGGAGTGAGTTGTGATATTATACCACACTCCTTCAGATAGTCAAGGAATTCTCGATCCAAGTACTCTCCACCTCGATCTGATCGAAGCACTTTGATACTCTTCCCGAGTTGATTCTCTACTTCATTCTTGAATTCTTTGAACTTTTCAAAGGATTCTGACTTGTGTCTCATAAGATACACATAGCCATATCTGCTGAAGTCATCAGTGAAAGTAATGAAGTATTGGAAACCTCCTCTAGCTTGTGTAGACATAGGGCCACATACATCACTATGTATGAGTCCTAGTAAGTCATTAGCCCTTTCACTTTGCCCTGTGAATGGGGCATTGGTCATCTTGCCCAACAAACATGACTCACATGTCTCATATGATTCAAAATCAAATGAGTCCAAGAGTCCATCCTTATGGAGCTTGGATATGCGGGTCTCATTTATATGGCCCAAGCGACAGTGCCAGAGATAGGTCAAGTTTGAATCATTTAATCTGACCTTCTTGGTATTCACATTATAGATTGGATCTTCAAGGTCTAGAACATACAACCCATTGCTAAGTTGAGCACTACCATAAAAGATTTCATTCAAATAAATAGAACAACATTTGTCCTTTATTATAAATGAAAAACCTTTCTTGTCCAAACAAGAAACAGAAATCAAATTTCTACTAATAGTAGGCACAAAGTAGCAGTTGTCTAATTCTAAAACTAATCCACTAGGTAATGTGAGAACATAAGTCCCTACGGCTAAGGCAGCAACCCTTGCTCCATTTCCAACACGTAGGTCCACTTCACCTCGGGCCAATCTTCTACTTCTACTTAGATCCTGCACATTTGCACAAATGTGAGATCCACATCCAGTATCCAATACCCAAGATGAGGAAGTAGAAAAGTTAGCCTCTATAACAAAAATACCTGAAGTGGAAGTCTTACTTCCCTTTTCCTTAGCAAGTTCTTCAAGATAGAGCTTGCAGTTGCGCTTCCAGTGTCCAGGTTGCTTACAATGGAAGCACTCCCCTTCCTTTGCCACACCACCCTTTGGTTTCAGTGCAGCTGAAGAAGAACTAGCATTGGACTTTCCATTAGCTTTATCCTTCTTCTTGTTGGCTTTTCCCTTTCCCTTGCCCTTTTGAACCATCAAAATGGGCTTAGCCTTCTTAAGGTTTTGCTCAGCAGTTCTCAACATGTTGAGCAATTCAGGAAGGGACTTGTCTAGGTCGTTCATGTTATAGTTCATGACGAACTGACTGTAGCTTTCAGGCAACGATTGCAAGACTACATCGATAGCCAACTCTTTCTGAAGAGCAAATCCCAAATTCTCAAGATTCTCAATGTACCCAATCATCTTGAGCACATGAGGACCCACGGGACTTCCCTCAGACATCTTGCACTGAAACAATGCCTTAGAGGTCTCAAACCTCTCATGCCTAGCTTGCTCTTGGAAAAGCATTTTGAGATGTTCGATCATATCGAACGCCCCCATGTTCTCATGTTGCTTCTGAAGCTCAGATTCCATGGTAATAAGCATGAGGCATGCAACATCCAAAGCATCATCAGAATGCCTCTTGTGAGCATCCCTTTCAGCTCTTGGAGCAGTGGCAGCAGGCTCATTCGGAATGGGCTGCTCTAGGACATATGCCTTTCTCTCTTGTTTGAGGACTATCCTCAAGTTTCGGTACCATTTGAGAAAGTTGGTCCCATTCAGTTTTTCCTTCTCAAGGATCGATCGCAATGAAAGTGTCGATGTGTTTTGTGCCATGGTTATCTACAACAGTAAATATGCAGTGTAAGAGTCATGTATTTTAATTCATTTAATAAGGACTTTTATTAAATGATACTCCCACTATTTTCCTCAAAATAATAACCCTCGATATTATTTCGGAACACCTCGGCGCTAAGGTATTCTAGTGGGCCAAGATCCATATTTGACCACAACCTGAGTCAGCTTTGGCTTTTCTCTCAAGTTACAGCTATTTAGGTAGGCAACTCATTGCCAATTGCATCTTATGCAACTCTTGGATAGTTGGGTGAACAACACTTGTCCAAGCTCATCTCATGAACTTAAGCCCAACTCTATGCCTCTAAGTCCCTAATCCTATTAGGATGACTTAGTTAAGTCGAACCCAAAGTTAGCAGTTTGGATATTGTTGGGTTTCGGGAGCCAAACAGCGCAGCGGAATTTAACCGAAACCCTCCAGGATCCAAGTGAAACGGGGTAAACCGGGTGTTCGAAAATTTCATACCTAATTTTCGGTTGAGATCTCTCACTCAACTGTAGAGTCGAATCACAAAACCTGAACAGTTGACGTGTTCAGGCTCTCTATGGTATCCACACGAGCCTCTCGGGATCACCACGCTTCCACCACGTCCCGGCAGATGCGTTTCTCTTGCGCTCGCAGTGCTAGCTTGCGTCCTCCAAGGAATTGCAAGAGAAGAGTGTGGCTGTCCTTTTGGGAGGCTAGGGCAAGGAGACCTGCGAATTTCTCACTTAAAAGTTGTATTTATAGTGAGACTCAACTTCCAGGCCTAATGGGTTTCAAAGCCCTAATCCAATTAGGAATTAATTTCGGGCTTAATAATGGCTCAACTCCTTGGCCCATTATTAATACGAAATTAAAGTGAAACCATAACCCAAATAATTAGCCCATGCACTCTAATGATCCAAATAGCTCTATGTGTGCGACCCAATAGGCTCTTGCCATATTGGCAACGATCATAAATCACATTTATGATCATAAGCAATGAGCGGTGTCTAGCAACACATCATTGCTACCCAAGTGACAAGATTGTCGGTGAATCGACTAAACCTTTATGATCATCACCGATATATGCCATTGTCCCTTTGTCCAAGATATCAAGACTAAGCACGAGACATGGAATGTGTCACTCTCGTATAGCCCAATCTTTGGTTTCTTGATTACCGAGTAGACTAACTTAAACTGATGACATTGATATCATATATCAACTCATCGGAGCATGGCCATGCATTTTCTAAGTCTCACTCTATCAAGGGGCCCAAAGATATCACTCCCGTTACATAGGAGGGACAAATCCCATCTTGATCATACAAATCCCTCCGCATGATATGTGACATACCCAATGACCTCCTTCAAGTTCACTCAGTTACGAGCAACAAAGGAAAGTATCAAAGTATGTGACTCACATGTAGGGAACCTTGATGATCTTAGGTCGAAGGACTACATATACCATGATCACTATGAGAATCACTTATGACACTCATATAACGATCCATGAAGTGTTCTCATGGTGGGTCGGTCCAGTACACAAGTTCTCCAACTTGTACCCATATGTAGACTACATATCTCATATTAGTCTCCACATATGCTAGTCATTATGTATTATTGCAACCCGCTCCACAATAATACTATACTAGGGACGTTTAAGAATATCATTATTCTAGGGTTACAATTATGTTTATTACGTTACGCAGAAACAAAACAACAAACAAAATTGCTGGATTAATGCCTCAATAAAATATCATGACTCAATGTGCAAAATACAATCATCTCATGATTGGCTTTTTGGGCACAATACTAACAATCTCCCACTTGCACTAAAAGCCAATCATCCATGTATCTAATACCGATGGACCTAGAATGGCTATCATGCTTCTGCTGCGTAAGGGGCTTTGTCAGTGGATCAGCAATGTTGCTGTCTGTCGAAGTCCTGCATATCCTTACATCACCCCTCTCGATGATCTCCCTGATGAGATGATAGCGTCGGAGTATGTGTTTGGATCGCTGGTGAGATCGAGGTTCCTTAGCCTGTGCGATTGCTCCATTGTTGTCACAATAGAGCTCTATCGGGTCAACAATGCTTGGAACCACTCCAAGTTCAGTGATGAACTTCTTGATCCAAACTGCCTCCTTCGCAGCATCAGAGGCGGCAATGTACTCAGATTCTGTTGTAGAGTCAGCTACTGTCTCTTGCTTTGAACTCTTCCAGCTTACAGCACCACCACCAATACAAAACACATAACCAGATTGCGATCTAAAATCATCCTTATCGGATTGGAAGCTTGCATCGGTGTAACCCTTTACAACGAGCTCATCTTCACCTCCAAAGACCAAGAATGCATCCTTAGTCCTTCGTAAGTACTTAAGGATGTTCTTAACAGCTGTCCAGTGACTTTCACCGGGGTTCGATTGGTACCTACTCGTCATGCTCAAAGCATATGAGACATCGGGACGAGTACATATCATGGCATACATGATAGATCCAATTGCTGAGGCATATGGAATCTTACTCATGCGCTCTCTCTCCTCGGTTGTACTCGGACACTGAGATCTAGAAAGAGTGATACCATGTGACATGGGCAAGAATCCTTTCTTGGAATCTTGCATGCTAAACCTCTTTAGCACCTTGTCAATATACGTACTTTGACTTAGGCCAAGAAGCTTTCTAGATCTATCTCTATAGATCCTGATGCCTAACACATAGGCTGCTTCACCCAAGTCCTTCATAGAGAAACATTTCCCTAGCCAAGTCTTCACCGACTGTAGCTCAGGAATGTCATTCCCGATGAGTAGTATGTCATCTACATACAACACCAAGAAGACAATAGCGCTCCCACTAACCTTCTTGTAGACACAAGGTTCATCTTCATTTTTGATAAAACCAAACTCTTTGATTGCATCATCAAAATGAAGATTCCAACTTCGAGAAGCTTGCTTCAGTCCATAAATGGACCTTTGCAATTTGCACACTTTATTGGCATTCCCAGGAGTGACAAAACCCTCAGGTTGTGTCATGTACACATCCTCAAGTAGCTTTCCATTTAGGAATGCAGTTTTGACATCCATTTGCCATATCTCATAATCATAGTGTGCAGCAATAGCAAACAAAATTCGGATGGATTTAAGCATAGCAACTGGTGAAAAAGTTTCATCATAGTCAATACCATGAATTTGCTTGAAACCTTTTGCGACCAATCGTCCCTTAAAGGTAATCACATTACCATCCATGTCAGTTTTCTTCTTGAAAACCCATTTGCACCCTATGGGTTTTACCCCTTCAGGTGGGTCAACCAAAGTCCATACTTGGTTTTCATACATGGATTCCATCTCGGATTTCATGGCCATTAGCCACTTCTCAGAGTCAGGCCCCGACATAGCTTGTTGGTAGGTTGTGGGCTCATCTTGATCCATGAGCATCACATCACCGGTGTGAGTCACGAGAAATCCATATCTCTCGGGCTCACGCCGAATCCTACCAGTCCTACGTGGGCTTTGTGCTACAGGAACAGACTCTTGAACCACAACATCTTGTGGTGTCTGTTCAGGTTCCATTTCAGGTTCGATGTCTTCTTGTTGTTCTTGAATTTCTTCAAGTTCTACTTTCCTCCCACTAGTTCCTTTAGAGATAAACTCTTTCTCCAAAAAGACACCAGTTCGAGCAACAAACACTTTTTGCTCAGAGGGATTGTAGAAATAGTAACCCTTTGTTTCTTTGGGATACCCAACAAAAAGACATTTTTGAGATTTGGGCCCTAGTTTGTTAGAGGATTGACGTTTTACATAAGCGTCACAGCCCCAAATCTTCATAAAAGACAAATTGGGACGCCTCCCACTCCATATCTCATATGGTGTCTTTTGAACCGATTTAGATGGAACTCGGTTTAGTGTAAAAGCGGCTGTTTCTAGAGCATGTCCCCAAAAGGAGTTTGGAAGGTCAGCTTGACTCATCATGGAGCGAACCAGGTCTAACAGAGTTCGATTTCTCCTTTCAGAAACACCATTCCATTGAGGTGTACCTGGTGGAGTGAGTTGTGATACTATACCACACTCCTTCAGATAGTCAAGGAATTCTCGATCCAAGTACTCTCCACCTCGATCTGATCGAAGCACTTTGATACTCTTCCCGAGTTGATTCTCTACTTCATTCTTGAATTCTTTGAACTTTTCAAAGGATTCTGACTTGTGTCTCATAAGATACACATAACCATATCTGCTGAAGTCATCAGTGAAAGTAATGAAGTATTGGGAACCTCCTCTAGCTTGTGTAGACATAGGGCCACATACATCACTATGTATGAGTCCTAGTAAGTCATTAGCCCTTTCACTTTGCCCTGTGAATGGGGCTTTGGTCATCTTGCCCAACAAACATGACTCACATGTCTCATATGATTCAAAATCAAATGAGTCCAAGAGTCCATCCTTATGGAGCTTGGATATGCGGGTCTCATTTATATGGCCCAAGCGACAGTGCCAGAGATAGGTCAAGTTTGAATCATTTAATTTGACCTTCTTGGTATTCACATTATAGATTGGATCTTCAAGGTCTAGAACATACAACCCATTGCTAAGTTGAGCACTACCATAAAAGATTTCATTCAAATAAATAGAACAACATTTGTCCTTTATTATAAATGAAAAACCTTTCTTGTCCAAACAAGAAACAGAAATCAAATTTCTACTAATAGTAGGCACAAAGTAGCAGTTGTCTAATTCTAAAACTAATCCACTAGGTAAAGTGAGAACATAAGTCCCTATGGCTAAGGCAGCAACCCTTGCTCCATTTCCAACACGTAGGTCCACTTCACCTCGGGCCAATCTTCTACTTCTACTTAGATCCTGCACATTTGCACAAATGTGAGATCCACATCCAGTATCCAATACCCAAGATGAGGAAGTAGAAAAGTTAGCCTCTATAACAAAAATACCTGAAGTGGAAGTCTTACTTCCCTTTTCCTTAGCAAGTTCTTCAAGATAGAGCTTACAGTTGCGCTTCCAGTGTCCAGGTTGCTTACAATGGAAGCACTCCCCTTCCTTTGCCACACCACCCTTTGGTTTCAGTGCAGCTGAAGAAGAACTAGCATTGGACTTTCCATTAGCTTTATCCTTCTTCTTGTTGGCTTTTCCCTTTCCCTTGCCCTTTTGAACCATCAAAATGGGCTTAGCCTTCTTAAGGTTTTGCTCAGCAGTTCTCAACATGTTGAGCAATTCAGGAAGGGACTTGTCTAGGTCGTTCATGTTATAGTTCATGACGAATTGACTGTAGCTTTCAGGCAACGATTGCAAGACTACATCGATAGCCAACTCTTTCTGAAGAGCAAATCCCAAATTCTCAAGATTCTCAATGTACCCAATCATCTTGAGCACATGAGGACCCACGGGACTTCCCTCAGACATCTTGCACTGAAACAATGCCTTAGAGGTCTCAAACCTCTCATGCCTAGCTTGCTCTTGGAAAAGCATTTTGAGATGTTCGATCATATCGAACGCCCCCATGTTCTCATGTTGCTTCTGAAGCTCAGATTCCATGGTAATAAGCATGAGGCATGCAACATCCAAAGCATCATCAGAATGCCTCTTGTGAGCATCCCTTTCAGCTCTTGGAGCAGTGGCAGCAGGCTCATTCGGAATGGGCTGCTCTAGGACATATGCCTTTCTCTCTTGTTTGAGGACTATCCTCAAGTTTCGGTACCATTTGAGAAAGTTGGTCCCATTCAGTTTTTCCTTCTCAAGGATCGATCGCAACGAAAGTGTCGATGTGTTTTGTGCCATGGTTATCTACAACAGTAAATATGCAGTGTAAGAGTCATGTATTTTAATTCATTTAATAAGGACTTTTATTAAACGATACTCCCACTATTTTCCTCAAAATAATAACCCTCGGTATTATTTCGGAACACCTCGGCGCTAAGGTATTCTAGCGGGCCAAGATCCATATTTGACCACAACCTGAGTCAGCTTTGGCTTTTCTCTCAAGTTACAGCTATTTAGGTAGGCAACTCATTGCCAATTGCATCTTATGCAACTCTTGGATAGTTGGGTGAACAACACTTGTCCAAGCTCATCTCATGAACTTAAGCCCAACTCTATGCCTCTAAGTCCCTAATCCTATTAGGATGACTTAGTTAAGTCAAACCCAAAGTTAGCAGTTTGGATATCACTATTATCCCATCGCGCCTTACCAAGATGAACATAGGTGCTTTGCTTTGGCAAACCCACCTAATGTTGATCAAAGTCTTGACGAGTGCCAACATTTGGAAGGCATCACATTTAATGACTTAATATTTGTTTGAGGGATTTTTCTTTTGATCTCACCAATTTGTTATCTCCGGTTGTTTTATACATGCATCATATACAAATATAAAACATGCATCTCATGCTTACAAGAAATAAACGTGACATGGTTATAGCCCAAACTATGCGATATTCTCAAGCCAATGAGAATATCATAAAAGCCTAAGAAAAGAAAAGAGTCTTCACAAGCTCCTTCTCTTCCTTTCTTGGCTGCCTTTTTGTTGTCACCTCCTTGGACATACCACCTTGGACGATCCCATAATTGTCTTACAATTGCTTAGCCCGAAATCTTCTATTTCGAGAAAGTAGGCACCCGAGACTCCTCCATTCGAGCCACCAAAAATACCTTACTTTCGGTTCCCGAACAGGCCGAATCCGAACAAACCTAGGGTTTTTGCAACTATTGCAAGAATCCTAATCCATATAGGTATCTCATACCTATCAATTTCGGTTAATCTCATTAACCAATTTGTGTCGTTTCTTCATATATCTCATATGTTCATTACGAATTTCGGTTTCATGCATCATGAATCAATCTAATTAATCATGGCCGAAAACCAATCGAAGACATAGCATCATGCGATTCAACACTCAATCCCGATTTAGGGTTTCACCAGTAGCTCTGATACCACTGTTGGGTTTCGGGAGCCAAACAGCGCAGCGGAATTTAACCGAAACCCTCCAGGATCCAAGTGAAACGGGGTAAACCGGGTGTTCGAAAATTTCATACCTAATTTTCGGTTGAGATCTCTCACTCAACTGTAGAGTCGAATCACAAAACCTGAACAGTTGACGTGTTCAGGCTCTCTATGGTATCCACACGAGCCTCTCGGGATCACCACGCTTCCACCACGTCCCGGCAGATGCGTTTCTCTTGCGCTCGCAGTGCTAGCTTGCGTCCTCCAAGGAATTGCAAGAGAAGAGTGTGGCTGTCCTTTTGGGAGGCTAGGGCAAGGAGACCTGCGAATTTCTCACTTAAAAGTTGTATTTATAGTGAGACTCAACTTCCAGGCCTAATGGGTTTCAAAGCCCTAATCCAATTAGGAATTAATTTCGGGCTTAATAATGGCTCAACTCCTTGGCCCATTATTAATACGAAATTAAAGTGAAACCATAACCCAAATAATTAGCCCATGCACTCTAATGATCCAAATAGCTCTATGTGTGCGACCCAATAGGCTCTTGCCATATTGGCAACGATCATAAATCACATTTATGATCATAAGCAATGAGCGGTGTCTAGCAACACATCATTGCTACCCAAGTGACAAGATTGTCGGTGAATCGACTAAACCTTTATGATCATCACCGATATATGCCATTGTCCCTTTGTCCAAGATATCAAGACTAAGCACGAGACATGGAATGTGTCACTCTCGTATAGCCCAATCTTTGGTTTCTTGATTACCGAGTAGACTAACTTAAACTGATGACATTGATATCATATATCAACTCATCGGAGCATGGCCATGCATTTTCTAAGTCTCACTCTATCAAGGGGCCCAAAGATATCACTCCCGTTACATAGGAGGGACAAATCCCATCTTGATCATACAAATCCCTCCGCATGATATGTGACATACCCAATGACCTCCTTCAAGTTCACTCAGTTACGAGCAACAAAGGAAAGTATCAAAGTATGTGACTCACATGTAGGGAACCTTGATGATCATAGGTCGAAGGACTACATATACCATGATCACTATGAGAATCACTTATGACACTCATATAACGATCCATGAAGTGTTCTCATGGTGGGTCGGTCCAGTACACAAGTTCTCCAACTTGTACCCATATGTAGACTACATATCTCATATTAGTCTCCACATATGCTAGTCATTATGTATTATTGCAACCCGCTCCACAATAATACTAGACTAGGGACATTTAAGAATATCATTATTCTAGGGTTACAATTATGTTTATTACGTTACGCAGAAACAAAACAACAAACAAAATTGCTGGATTAATGCCTCAATAAAATATCATGACTCAATGTGCAAAAATACAATCATCTCATGATTGGCTTTTTGGGCACAATACTAACACCCCAGGCCCAACTGGTCGGCACATACGACCACGCCTCGTCCACCTTCAGGAAGAAGAATTTCTTCTGCCACCCTTACCAATTGTCCTTGGTCCCGAAGGTGAACATATACTTTTTTCTCCCAGCTACCCCAGGTAGCACAAAATAGAAGCCACCTTCAGAATTGGAAAGAGCTTGTAGTACTACATGAAGATGACAAAGTAGGGCTATATCTTGAAAACCCCACACATGCAAAGGAAAGCATTAAAATAGGAGTAAGAGTTGAGAGGAAGCTGATTCACGACTATGCCATGAAATTGGCAGAAGTTGCAAATCATCTTCGGTAGAGGAAACTGAAGTCCAACCTTCAATTGGGCCCGAAAGATGGTAACCTCGTCCGAGTTATTCATGTAACTGAACAAGCCAAGCCTAGGTAGTCCGGTAACCACGTAAGAAGGAAGAAAGAATTTAGTTATCCACTTAGCTAATTTCTCCGAAGTGGTACAACTCGGATGAGAATTAAGAGGAAGCCAGCTCTCAGGGACAGTTTGGATAGGCATGAGCGGAACAGGGGAAGCCATTCAAAAAAAGGAAACCTAACCTCGAAAAGGTAAAGGATGACTTCAGAAGAAGGAGATGACATTAGAACAATAGAGAAAATAGAAACACAAGAAACCTAAGGACCTCGAAAAGAAGAACCCACCAAAGCACTTGCCGAAGTCAGGATTTGAGAACGCCGTCGTAAAAACTCACCGGAAATCACTCCGCCGCTTGCATCACCACAGAAAACTGAGAAAAGCTTGAGAGCAAAGGAGAGCAAAATGGAAGCAAAACAAGGCAAGTAGGAACTCTAAGGAGAGGAAGGTTTATATAGGCCGAAGGGGGTAGGCGAATCGTCGCCATAATTACCCCTAGAAGGTGAATCATCCTCATAATTACCCATCAAAGGTTAAGAGACGCGGTTGATGTAACCAACGCAACTGTCCCCAAATTACTGCCTGACACGTGTCACCCTACGGAGGAAACAAGGGCACGCCTCCTGACAGGACGAAGGCCTAGGCAAGCTTGTCCAAAGTGATCCGATTGTCTGATTAGAAGATGTAAGGACTGACTGACAAACAACATAGACCCCAAAGAAAGCGGATATCCACCTCGGGCTAACGGAATAACTTCGGGAACATCAACAATTCAGCCAGAAACTGGGATAGCCACTTGAGTAGCAGAGGAGCTACCTCGGTTAGGAGAGGCATCTCAGACTGCCGAAACTCCCTCCGAAGAAGATAACCTCGGCTAAAAATTCTGTCATGACAACTGAGCTAACCACCACCTTCCACGAAGACTCCCATGGTTTGCTTAAATAACCGAAGATATAACTTCGGTCTTCCGAGGGTGGCATGTGGTAGCCAAAGGGCTATTACCCTCCAAACTCCCAACTTCTGACAAAGCACCACCCTCGGAGAATGTGAGCACCAACCTCGGGAAAATAGGGTCTGCAGTCCTTGACCCCCTGACCTCGGTTATCCACCATCACCCTCGGTTAATAATGGGACTGACCTTGGGAACATGGTACACTACCACCATCGCTAAGATGACCTGACCAACTTCGGGAGGAGTAGACTCACCATCCTTGGCAGGGGAAAATATCCTCCGAAGGGGATCCTCTTTTCCTAGGGGCCTTCGGAGTTACTGGAGCAACCTCGGCCAGAAGCTCTCATATCTCGGAGAGGTCTCTTTCTCCGAAGGGGTCTTGTGAACACGAAAAAAATGGTTAAGGAGCCTCTGACATACAGACCTCACACACGCCCTTGACACACAGGCCTCCCATAGCCCTGACCTCTAGCCAAAAAAGCCTATAGCCAACTGGAGATCCCCATCCCCGAAGGTATGAACTGTATCTGGCCGAACACGTGTCATGATCTAAGCGGGTTGTGTCAAACGGACTTCTCCCAATGTCCTCCTATAAATACTCGAGGAAACAGCCTTGGTAAGGACACAGGAGAACTCTACTCTTTACTCTTCATTCATTACTCTTCACTTGCCAAATCTTGACTTGGGGGTCGGAGGCTCCTCCCTCAGAAACACACTCCGGGGACCTCTTAACCTCTGTTCTTTTGAGCATTTCAGGCAATCTTACGATTGAAGTCTCTTCTACCAGCATCCCCATACCAAAAGCCCCTCTCAGGTCTACCATGTTGTACAATGAAGATGCTAACGGGCAAGAATGTGCATATTTTTGAATGCGTGGTAGAATACTGTTAAAGATGTGCCCAAAAGCCAATCATGAGATGATTGTAGTTTGCACATTGAGTCATTATATTTTATTAAGCCATTAATCCAGCAATTATGTTTGTTGTTTTGTTTCTGTGTAACGTAATAAACATAATTGTAACCCTAGAATAATGATATTCTTAAACGTCCCTAGTCTAGTATTATTATGGAGCGGGTTGCAATAATACATAACGACTAGCATATGTGGAGACTAGTATGAGATATGTAGTCTACATACGGGTACAAGTTAGAGAACTTGTGTACTAGATCGACCCACCACGAGAACACTACATGGATTGTTATATGAGTGTCATAAGTGATTCTCATAGTGATCATGGTATATGTAGTCCTTCGACCTAAAATCATCATGGTTCCCTACATGTGAGTCACATACTTTGATACTTTCCGTTGTTGCTCGTAACTGAGTGAACTTGAATGAGGTTGTTAGGTATGTCACATATCATATAGAGCGATTTGTATGATCAAGATGGGATTTGTCCCTTCTATGTAACGGGAGTGATATCTTCGGACCCGTTGATAGAGTAAGACTTAGAAAAATGCATGCCCATGCTCAAATGAGTTGATATACGATATCAATGTCATCAGTTTAAGTTGGTTTACTCGGTAATTAAGAAACCGAAGATTGGGCTATATGAGAGTGACACATTCCATGTCTCGTGCTTAGTCGTGATATCTTGGACAAAGGGACAATGGCATATATCGATGATGATCATAAAGATTTAGTCGAATCACCGACAATCTTGTCACTTGGGTGGCAATGATGTATTGCTAGACACCGCTCATTGCTTATGATCATAAATGTGATTTATGATCATTGCCAACATGGTAAGAGCCTATTGGGTCACACACATAGAGCTATTTGGATCATTAGAGTGAATGGGCTAATTATTTGGGTTATGGTTTCACTTTAATTTTGTATTAATAATGGGCCCAAGAGTTGAGCCATTATTAAGCCCGAAATTAAAGCCTAATTGGATTAGGGCTTTGAAACCCATTAGGCCTGGAAGTTGAGTCTCACTATAAATACAACTTCTAGTGAGAAATTCGCAGCTCTCCTTGCCCTAGCCACCCAAAAGGACAGTTGCACTATTCTCTTGCAATTCCTTGATGGATGCAAGCTAGCACTGTGAGCGCAAGAGAAACGCATCTGCCGGGACATGGTGGAAGCGTGGTGATCCCGAGAGGCTCGTGTGGATACAATAGAGAGCCTGAACACGTCAACTGTTTAGGTTTTGTGATTCAACTCTACAGTTGAGTGAGAGATCTCAACCTAAGATTAGGTATGAAAATTTTTGAACACCCAATTTACCCCGTTTTACTTGGATCTTGGAGGGTTTCGGTTCAATTCCGCTGCGCTGTTTGGCTCCCGAGACCCAACAAATAGGATGTCTAGATTGGCTTTAGCATCGCATGGTACATGCTTCATGACCCAATCACTGATTTGGGTTGTGACCAATAGAGGATCACCAAGCAAGACATTGGTCACTAATTCTTATTCTCTTTTTATCTGCTTGTTTTGGCTGTTAAGCTTAACCCACCCGACCTCTTGTTTGCTACCTTTTCTTTTTACCGTATGAGTAAAGACGGTGATAACCCCGATCATTGGTTCATACCCACAAAGCATTTCATTAATGGCAGTTGAACATAACTGCACCACTGCTGTTGGTGTTTGATTGTTGAAGATAATATGGCTTCCTTGCTTGCATCAAGAAGCACGGGATAGACGATGGTTCATTTCCTCGACTTTGGCTTGGTTCCTACAAACAACACCATTAAGTGGTCTCTATGTTTTTTATTCTTAAAAGAGGGTTGTAGATGTTACGACTTCACAAAAAAAATCAGAGAATTACAAAGTGTTGCATAATGGTAAAAAAACCATTATATTGTGTAACTTTCACCAAAGTGATTGAAGTGTGAGGGGTAAAGGGCATGGTCAACACCTCCTTAAAAGATTTCCAGGTTGGCAACTTTGCCCCCAAGAAAAGCCTTAAGGATTGCTTGTTTGTCAAGCAACCTATGGACTTTTTTGTAAGATTTTGGAAATTCAGGTACTCAATTGCAAAACTTTCAGAAAAGAGATTTGGAGAGTTATGAGAAGGATATGAATGGTATGAAAGTGGTATTGAAGGACTAAATTGATTGTGGAAGGCAACCAAGGACAAAGAAAACACAAAAAGGCATAAAGGCCTAAAGATGTGTATGTCCTTGACTTAAGTCAAATGGTGAAATTGTGGGGTTATGCCACACTAGGGAGGGCAGCTATGGCATGGGATAAAGAAGTGAAATATGGGCTAAGAAATTAAGGTTAACAAACCATGCTCTTGTGGCAAGGAAACGGACATAAAGCATGGCTAAGACTAGTTAAGTGTGTTTGTGCACTTAAGACCATTTAAAGTCCATCTTGGTCTTTATCTCTCCACAATTTTGGCCTCCACAGGCGAAAAGAAAGATAGCCATCTCCTCCACTGTTCCTCCATAGCGACCATACCTTCAAACTTGGAGCTACTTGAAATTGAAGGCAAAATGAAGCAATTGGAAGCAAACTAGAGCGATTGCTTCAGTGGTTCAAGGATGAAGCTTAAAATTTGGCCTACCCATCTTGGTAAGAAGTCTCTTACTCTCATGCATTGTTTACTATATTTTCAAGCATCTGTGGAGCTAAGGCTAAGCTTGGAAGAGAGCCACAAGCTTAATGAACCAAGCTTAGTGAAGGGAGTGCACTTCTTGAAGGTTTTGTGACCTAGTGTGATGTGCATAGAAATGGTAGTGAATTGAAGGGTTTCTAGAGCTCAAAGTTAGTACTAACTAGTGTTAAAACTCTCCTAAGACCAAGCTTATCCTTCAGGAGGGTTTCCATAGTGATTTGCATTAGTTTATTGCATGTTTTATGCACTAACCTATGGTTTATGTTGCTGTCGCATTTGATGTGTTTGTTGGTTGTGAATGGCTACTGCATTTGGTTGCTACATCTTGTGCATATGCATTTTGGTTTTGTGTTTTAGTGTCTTTGGATTCAGGTTTTAATGAGGGTCCCATTTCCTTAAGAGTACAAGTGTTACCCTTACTAAGTTTCACAATGAAACTTACTCCCCTCAAATCTGCCCATTTCAGGTCTAGCAGAAAGATCACATTCAAACTGACCTTTGTGGTTTGAGATTTCATCTTAAATTTCAAGTACCTAAACTTCCATATGTCTAGGTGTGATCTGGAAAGTTTGGTGATTTTATGAGCACATTTGGTACTTTTAGTGATGGTACTTATTGTGTTTTGCAGCAGCTGTCCATCATCTTGTTTCTGGAGTCCATTGTGCCTCAAGCAGTCTTGTAACTTAGGGTGCATATTTAACTTAGTTAAGAAGATTATGTAGTGCGTGAATGCATTTACATTTGGTGTATGTAAAATGAGACAAGTATGTGAACTTTTGGGTAATGTTTTCGCTATGTATGTGATGTGGTGCAAAGCTGTCTAAGTGTGAATGATAGGTTGCTTCTTGTAAATTCTATTTTGGCCACATATTGTTATTAAATGTAAGAGCATGTATTTCCTATGTGTATTGGATATATATGCGATAGCCCTGGAGGGCTTACCCTTTGTGAATAAAGTGTTTGCATGGTTTGGAAGATTTGTATGGGCAACATGGTCCTAAATTGGCCAGATTTTTGACCCTGCACCTAAATTTTGAATACTAGGATTTGGAAATTCTAAATTTGGAGTCCTGTAGCCAAAGATATGACGTTGCAAAGTTGGATAAGTTACTGTTCATTTGTTCAGAATTTTGTAACCAACTTAAAAAATCCATAACTTGGTCCATAGGTATGCTATTGATGTAACCAAATTTCTTTCTTTGCTCAAAGACTCTACTTGATAATGAAGGAAAGGAAATAGGGGGTTATGTGGCCGGATTAATACAGTTTTTGGAAAAAGTTTCAGGTGCAGTGGCTGGTCACTTACACTTAATAAGATTGCCTAATGTGTGGTAGCCATGAATAGGACTTGTGCTAGTGTTTTCCTTCCTTGCTGCCATAGTGTGCATAAAATGTGAATATTTGTATAATTGTTGGACCAATATGCATGCATTTATATAGTGCCTAAGAAGGCCATTTGGGTATGCACACTAAGGGTATTGTTTTGATGGCCTACAGAACATACCAAGCCTGAGAGTTTTAAATGCATAATTTTGGAACCATAGCTAGACTACCCCAAAGTGGTTAACAGTTGGTCATGTACATTTTCAAGGGTAGTGTAGATCCTTATCCCGAGGTTGGTCATATACATTTCCGAGGGTGGTGTAGACCTTTATCCCATGGTTGGCCGCCTCTTCTTTCGAAGGCGGTGTCAGGTGTTACTACCTCATCAAATGGGGTAAAGTGTATAATCTACACCTATTTAAAAGATCCACACAATGGTTACTTGACCCTCAAGAACACCCCAAGGGATTCCTTGGTCAATAAGTAACCTACAGACTTTATTGTAAGATTTCAAGACTTGGGTACTCAATTGTACAACTTTAAAATAAAGGTTTTAGAGGGATTTGAATGGTATGGAAGCAATTTTTGGGCGCTAAATTGCATAAAGGAAAGAAAGGCTATTATTCAGGAACCTAGGACAACTAGGTTTGCAATTATTCACAAAAATGACTTAAGGATGGGAGTATCATTGACAAGGGTCAAAGGTGGCCATTCCTAGCATTATCTAAGCCCTTTATTTCTAGGTTCTAAGGTCAAAAAGGTAGATGAAAGATTAGCCAAAAAGTCTTTGCTTAAGCATACTTATAGTGACCTAAGTGAGGGTTAAGATTAAACTAATTAAACCACGGAAAATATCTTGATTTCTTGCCTTTCCTTGGTCATTTTCAGCCCTCACCCGCCAGAGTTCCTCCCTTAGCTCCTTCATAAGCTTCCATAGCCACCATAGCTCAATCTCCAAAGAAATCACAAAGGAGGGCAATCAGATGCAATAAGAAAAAGAAAAACCCTAGGTTTCAAGTTTACTGTGTATCTCTTGAAGATTTCAGCCTTCACAACGTAGGTAAGGGTTTTATTTGGGTTTCATGGATTTTTATTGTTCAATACTAATGTCCAAACATCCATGAAGCTAATACCCTAAGCTTGGAAGAGAGAAAAGAGCTTGATTAACCAAGTTTAGGTTAAGGGGGAAATTGCACCTAGGGCTTCAGCCCTATAGCTTTGGTGCTCTGTTATGACAGTGAAATTTAGGGTTTCTAGAGCCCAAGTTAGTACTAACTAAGAGCAATTAACCTCCTAAGACTGAACATTAGCTTTTGGAGGGCTGCCATAGTGATTACATGTTGTTTATTTGATTGTTTATGGACTAAGCCTAATGATGTATTGCTACAAGCATTGCATTTGATTGTGTTGTGTTTGTTTGTCCATTTCGATGGCCATATTTTTGTATATGTGCTTTATTTTTTTTTTCATGTCTTTTTATTTCAGGTATGTTACTAGGAATTCAAGTTTCTAAAGATAAGGCCTTACTAAGTTTCTTCAAAGAGACTTACCCCCTTTCTCTCCATTTCAGCAGCACCTAAAAGAGAGCATTCAAACTAATAGTTGTAGTTTTAATTTCTATGTGAAATTTAATGTATATTAAACACCATATGTGTAGTTATAAACTGGAAAGTTTCATGATTTTTGGAGCACATTAGCTATTTTTAGTAATGGTACTTTCTACCATATAGAGCAGTCGGTCCCTTCAAGTTTCTGGAGTGCTTTGTACTTTTGAAGTTCTCAAAGAAGCTTAGTGTACATATTGACTAAGTTATTTTCATGTATGTGGTGCATAAGTGCATGTAAATGAGTTGGGTATATTGTATGTGTAGTATGAGAAGGATCTATGGATCAATGGAGTGTAATTTGAAGTGTGATACAATGTTGTCCATATGGTCTTTATGGGCTGTTTTGATTGCATTTTTATGAATGATGGTTAAAAGGGTTCTAAATTCATGGGAATGGTTTTCCTAGGTGTATAAGACATGTATGGATACTACCAAGTGGGTTTTGCACCTGCAAATGGAGTGTATGAATATTATGATATTTTGTATGGGCATAATGGTCAACAGTGTCTAAAATTTGGTACCCGGTACTCTAGTTGCCATAAATTTTTGTACATAAAGAATTTTTATATAAAATTTTGACAACATCTAGAACACTTCAATATTAATAACTTGGATTTCGAATCACTAGATTTGGTACCATGTAGCCAAAGTTATGACCTGTCAAAATTGGCAGATTTTGCTGACCACTACTCAAATGGTCATTTCTACCCGGTTAAGCGTAAAATCCATAATTGTAAACTTAGATGGATTTAATATCTGAAACCTATTTCCCTATGAAGCTTTAAGTGTATTAAAGGGTTTACAACCTTTAGGGCATAGGTGAACATGGGGAGAATTAAGTTGGACAAGATGTGAAAGTTTGGTCACATAAAATGCACACCAATAGCATCATAGTGCATATGATTGTACATGCACCTTAGGATTTTACTCAAATTCCATATTGGCTAGGAAAAAATAATTTCACTGTCATGATTACTTCCAGATGAAATTGTGAGTGAATATTTGTGTGATGGTTGGACCAATATACACATCTTTTCATAATGACCAAAAGGGCCACTTGGGTAAACATAATGCGCAAGTTCTGCTTGGCCTACAAGACATGGACTGCTTGGGGCTTGAGCTCACTAAATTGAATCACTATATAGAAGCACTCAAAGTGGTCACATCAGGTCTGCTAATTAAGATGTTCAGTAGGCGATAGCCCTTTGGCTATCACATGCCCCATTCGAGGAGCCAAAGCTATATCTTTGGTTTAGATCGATCAAGCTCCCCTTAGTCTAGGAACTTCCTTCAGCCAAGTTGATCCATTCGCCTAACTTTGTTTACTCTCATTAGTTTAGGACTTGTGGTCCAAGATCCCTTCTTTTGCAGATGTTGTACTCTCGACATACTTTTGGACTTTTTTGTTTGTGCTCCATTTCGGCGTGGTTAAACCTCTGGGTGAAGATGTTACCTAAAGCTAAATTCCTACGTTTGATGAGGTCACACCTTCATCATGAAAAAAAAACTTGCTTTTCCCTAGGGTTCTTATTCCCGCCATCTGCAAGTAGATCATCCTATCTTTTCAAACGAATGGTCGCATCACCTTGGTTCACGCATCATAGATTTAACAGATCAGGGGGGTGCCCTGGTTTCTCATGTTGCATGACATGTGTCACTAGATTATTGGCTATGCTTCACATCCATTACATTGGTTACGTCTCTTCGCCCGTAGAAAGTCATTACAGTGTCACTTCATCTGCCCTATTCGGGGTATATAAAGCCATCTTTCCCCAAGGTTTTCTCACTTCTACTTTTTACTTTTTCTTGCTCTCTAGCTTTCCTATTCTCTTGCGGTGGTGCTTTAGTGGTGGAACGATTTCTGACAACATTTTGCAGCAATTTTCCTATATCGAATAACTTGGTATTTTCTAGAATTGGTTTTTTCTATAGTTTTTCTTCCCTAAGTAATTCTGAGGTTAGGGTTATAGTCACCGAATATGTCTGCTTCTTGTGCCAAAGTCCATCAAATTCCTTAAAGCTGGACTCCACTCTACTCTTGCCTGAGCTGTGCCACTTTGGAAAAGTTGAAGAAGTGGATAGCTAAGTTTTATCTTCCTTCTAATGCCAAGACTAGGCTTCTTGGTCCTGGCAAGCTGAGCTACCTTCCTTGGCAGAACGAGATTACCATTTTTATTACACATCTAAAGGTAGGCTTCGGTATCCCTACCCGTCCTCAAGGATGGTGAGCAACTTTTGCCAATTTCATGGTATAGCCATTAACCAGCTACCTTCAAACTCATACTCTTACTTCAACGCCTTTCTTTGCATGTGTAGGGTCTTCAAGATCACCCTTCACTTCATTTTTCTCATGCAATGTTATAAGCATCATCCTGTCCTGAAGGGGGGATTTTACTTCTTGTTGCTCCACTAGGGATCTCAGAGCAAGAAATTCACTTTCACCTTCAGAACCAACAATAGCTGGTGAAGGTGGCAGAAGAAGTGCTTCTTCATGGTGGTAGATAAAAAACAAAAGACATGCATGTGAAGTGGACTTCTAGGACCCTTGCTATTGATGTGATGGACCCATCAAAGTTGCTTACCCTCAAACTGCAGTCCCAGTTCAAGGAGTTGGATAGCCACATTCGTGCAATAGCTAATTGAACAGATAAGGTTCTTCACGTTCGCTGTACCCTTTTCCAATCAGTTGGAACCTCATAATTGAAGAGGTACTTCGGGAGCTAGGGGTCATCAGGAGCATGTTACTAACAAAAGCATGCCAAGGCCAGCTGTAGATGGAAAGTAGTCATGGATGGTTATGCTCCTTTGGGGTAAACTCTCCTATTCTGCCCTTGTACAGAGTAAGCTTCATTCAACTCGTGTATTTTTTGGTTTTTTATACTTACATTGATATTTTTCATATTGCAAAAAAGGGAGATAAATCCATGGCTTTTTACAAGAGTTTGTTCCTTGGTCAAGTCGAGAAGGGCGAGCAGAAGAAGAAAGCTCTGAAAAGGAAGAAAGGACTAGTTGGATAGCCTTTGGGGCCTCCGAAGACTAAGAAAATAAAGGAGAACTTTTTCTCTCCTCCCCCCGAAGATCTGACCAAAGCTCAGAATCATTCTACCGAAGGTGCAGATCCTTCACCGAAGGTGGCCATCCTATCCATTCTTCTAAGTACTAATGCTGCTGTAGAAAGTCTGGGGACTGCGCTGGGTTAGTTTCGGCTAAGAAGGTGGAAGAAAGATGGAGGCAAAAAGGTAAGGAGATCTTTGTCGAGGTCCTCAATGTGAGTGACTCCAACTGGGGAGACGTCGAAGTCCTGCCAGGTTTGTTTCTTAGTCATTCATCTATCAATTTTAGATTTTTTGGCATTTTGGATTTTGTAAATAAATCGCTAAGAGACAATGTACTAAGGGAACTTCTTCATGATTTTACAAAGGACAGAGTCCAAATAAGGTGGATGATGGACCATGCTCGAAAGTTGGCCATTCAGGATTCAAAGATCCCTAAAGACAAGGCGCAGAGGGAACCATTCTAGACTTTCACCGAAGACATGGACTTGTTTTCGGAGGACTGCTAGAAGATGGTCCCTCAAATGGCGAGGGGCATCATCACAAATGCCACCTTTCAATCTTTGATGGATGATTGTCCAAATGAGGAGATTCTTACTGCTCAAATTTTCGAGCACACTGCTCATGTAATCCTTCATCTTCAAGTACTTACAAAAATTTTAGGTCTTTAAGTTATTATAACTCATGTCAAGCCTTCCTCTCATAGCTGCTAGCATACGGAGGTTACCTTTAGGCATGGGCATCAAAGCAGTCCTCCATATGAAGTTAGTCGGACAAAAACTTGGCTAAGGCCAAGCGCATATTTGTGAGCTCATGCTTTAAGTATGGTGAGCTCAATAAGATCACCAAAGAGGAGCTCAGCAAGCTTTGCCAAGAGGTGCTTAAGAGCCAAAGTGGGTTCCTCGAGGAATATTCATCGAAAATTTCTAACCTCGAGGTAAAGCTGGCAGAGTACAGTTTGGTTGGTTAAACTCTTCGGATGGAGAAGGAGGACACCATCACTGACTTGACCAAGGCATTGGAAATCAATGGTAAACTTTTTGCTAAGGTTGATTAGCTGAAGAAGTGGAAGAAGAAAAAGAAGAAGGCGGAGAAGGAGATGGAGGCCCTGAAGAAAGAGATGGAGGTTTTGAAGGCTTAGAAGCCCAAGGCAAATGAGGCAACAAAATCTTTGTTCCAAGACAGTTTCTGCCTTGCTCACCATCAAATTCTCTCATACTTTCCCGACCTTGATGTATTCTTCCGCCAAACTGTGGATATTCCCAAGGGAACTTCCTTACCATGGTCGAAGATAGAGTTCCTTAACCCCACAAAATTGCCTCTGATGGACAAAGGTGACAATGGTGAGGACGGCGATGCTAAAGACGATGACACCGAAGGGCCCACAAATGTACAGGACAATCTATAGGGATGCCCTTTTTTTTGTATTTCTTTCTTTGTACTTGGCTTCTATAAGTGGAATATATTTATTCTCTGTACTTCAACTAGCATCATTTGCTCTCCAAGCTTTTTCATCTTTTTAGAGAAAAGACTTAACTCCTTTTGGCTTATTCACCTTTTTTGGCCAATTTACCATCTTCGGCAAAGGTTAGCACATTCTGTTTTGTATTACCATTGTCAAAAATATTATTAAGGATTTGAAACCTTAACCTTTTCTGAAGGTAATATTCTATCACTTCTAGAGTCCTGAGTTTCTCTCTAAGTGTTTAAGAATGGAATTCAAGTAATGGTTTCAGAAAACTTGCTATGTTCAAAATGCTTGGGTATTTTTAGCAACTTCCACACTCAGTTAATCTCCTTTGGGAGGCCTTCCCATAAGACTCCTAACACTTTAGGCAACTTTGGAGATTACCACATTCAGTTGATCTATTTGGGAAAGCCTCTCCTGATAAGGCTACTCCTTTGGAAATTGCTAAGTTCAAAGAACTAAGTGTAGAATTTTTTCAAAGAGTCTGAATGCTATGTGTTTTTCAATTGTTCCCCTTCAGTGTTTCCAAATTTATAGACCTTTGGCCGAACTTCATTTATTCGGTGCCAAATATGAGTGACAAGGGTGTTTCACCAGTAACTCTTCTTGTGGTTGTTCGGTAACTCTATAGTACAATCAGGAGTTATCCAGACCATCTTCCATTGGCTTCTTTCAACCTTTTCTTTAGACCATATTTTATTGCCCTGTCGGACACCTCAACTTGTCCACTGCTTTGAGGATGGACATTTGGGGGAAGTGTATTTTTACTGCAAGGTTGGTTATGAATTCCTGGAACACTTTGTCAAGGAATTGGGAACCGTTATCTACTACTATCACCCTCGAAACACTGAACCTACATATGGTGTTTTTCCAAACAAACTTCTGGATGTCCTTTGTAGAAATTGTTGCAAGGGGCTCTACCTCAATCCAATTAATGAAATAATCTGCTACAACTACACAGAACTTCACTGCTCTAGGAGACATCGAAAAAGGACCAATGAGGTCAATACCCCAAACAGTGGAGGGGCAAGGATAGTCAACCAAAGTCATTGCATTCAAGGGTGCTCTTTGGATGGGTGCGTGTCGCTGACACTTATTGCAATTTTTAATGAATTGCCTTGCATCATTCCTTAAAGTGGGCCAAAATTATTCTTGCTGAAGTAGAACCCCAGTAAGGGCGTCAGTCTTGATGTTAGATCCACAAACTCCTTGATGGACTTCTTCCAGGACTATTTTGATGTCTTCTTCACTAACACAATTTTGCAATGGGTTTGTATACCCTTGCTAGTACAATTCTTCCCCAATCATGAAGTACTTAGTGTCAAGTGCACAATGATGGTAGCGAAGTGAGGGTTTCTAGAGCCCAAAGTTAGTACTAACTAGGGTTAAAATCCTCCTAAGACTAAGCATTAGCTTGAGGAGTGATGCTATAGTGATTTACTTAAGTTTATCACATGTTTTATGGACTAATCTATGGTTATTGTTGCTACCGCATTACCTGTGTTTGATGGTTGTGAATGGCTACTACATTTGGTTAATGGATCTTGTATATATGCATTGTGGTTTTTTGTTTTAGTCTCTTCGACTGCAGGTTTTGATGATGGTTACATTCCTTATTGGATCCAAGTGCAACCCCTACTAAGTTTCTCAATAAAACATACTCCCCTAAATTCTATCATTTCAGGTCTAGATGAAAGATCACCTTCAAACTATCCTTTGTGGTTCGAGTTTTACCCTGAATTTTTAGGAACTTAAACTTCCATACGTCTAGTTGTGATATTGAAATTTTGGTGATTTTATTGTCTCATTTGGTATTTTTACTGATGGTGCTTATTGTGTTGTGCAGTAGCTGTCCAGCATCCTATTTCTGGAGTCCGATGTATCTCAGACATTCTTGTAAGTTAGGGTATGTATTTAGCTAAGTTAAGGCCACTTTGTGTGCATGTCTGCATGTATATGTAGTGTATGCCAAATAATCTAAGTATGTGAACAATTGAGTAATGTTTTGGCTACGAATGTGATGAGCTGCAAAGGTACCTAGGTGTGAATAGTAGGCTGCTTATTTGTAAATTCTGTTTTGGCCACATAAAGTTGCTAGATGAAAGAGAATGTATTTCTCTTTATTATATTGTGTAAATTCTTCCAAGCCATTATATTGTGTAATTTTCTTCATAGTGATTGAAGTATGAGGGGTGAAAGGTATAATGAACACCTCCTTAAAAGTGTTCCAAGTTGGTAACTTGCCCCGAAGAAAAGCCTTAAGGATTTCTTGTTTGTCAAGCAACCTATGGACTTTTTTGTAAGGTCTTGGAAATTCGGGTACTTAACTGCAAACTCTCAGGAAAGAGCTTTGGAGAGTTATGGGAAGGGTATGAATTGAATGAAAGTGCTATTGGGGAACCAAATTGCTTACGGTAGATGACTAAGGACAAAGAAAATAGAAAAAGGCACAAAAACCTGAGTGTTCTAATGTAGGCCTTAGGATGTGTATGCCTTTGACTTTAGTCAGACGAAGCAATTTGGAGTTTTCCCACCTAGGAAGGGGTGGCTATGGTTTAGAAATTTGTCAAACAATTTGGGCACATGTGTACCAATAAGTTTAAGACAAAGAAACCACGCTTGTGGGGAAGGAAAATGGCATAAAGCATGATTATACTAATAAGGGTGTTTAGTGCCCTAAAGCTAATTTAACAAGCCTAACTTGAATTTTCTTCCCCCCTATTTGACCCACACTACCACCACCCTCCTCCACACTTATTCCATAGTGCCTCCATAGCCACCACACCCCTAAGATTGAAATTGAAGGCAAAAGAAAGCAATTGGAAGCAAACTAGATCTATTGCTCAAGTACTTCAACGATCAAGCTTCAAATTTGGCCTACCCACTTTGGTAAGGGTTTTCTTTCTCTCATGGGTTGTTTTTTGTATTTTCAATCAACCATGGAGCTATGGCTAAGTTTGGAAGAGAGCCATGAGCTGGATGAACCAAGCTTAGTGAAGGGAGTACACTTATTGAAGTTTTTCTGACCTAGTGTGAAGTGCACAAAGATGGCAGTGAAGTGAGGGTTTCTAGAGCTGAAAGCTAGTACTAACTAGTGTTAAAATCCTCCTAAGACCAAGGATTAGCTTAAGGAAGGCTACCATAGTAATTTACTTAAGTTTAATACATGTTTTATGGACTAATCTATGGCTATTGTTGCTGCCGCATTTCATGTGTTCGATGGTTGTGAATGGCTGCTACATTTGGTTGCTGTATCTTGTATATATTCATTGTGACTTTTTGTTTTAGTGTCTTTGCATACAAGTTTTGATGATGGTGAGATTGCCTATTAAATCCAAGTGCTACCCTTACTAAGTTTCTCAATGAAACTTACTGCCCTTAATTCTGTCATTTAAGGTCCAGCTGAAAGATCACCTTCAAATTATCTTTGTGGTTTGAGTTTTACCCTGAATTTCCAGGTACTTAAACTTTCATAAGTCTATTTGTGATCTGGAAAGTTTGGTGATGTTAGGAGTACTTTTGGTATTCTTAGTGATGGTGCTTATTGTGTTATGCAGCAGTTGCCCAAAATCATGTTTCTAGAGTCCATTGCTCCCGGGCACTCCTATAACTTAGGGTGTGTACTTCGCTGAGTTAAGACCACTGTGTATGCATGTATGCATGTACATGTAATGTATGTAAAATGAGACAAGTATGTGAACAGTTGAGTAATGTTTTGGCTATGTATGTGATTTGGTGCAAAGAAACCTAACTGTGAATAATAGGTTGCTTACTTGTAAATTCTGTTTTGGCCACTTAAAGTTGCTAGATGCAAGAGAATGTATTTCTTTTCAATATGTTGTGTAAATTCTTCCAAGCCATTATATTGTGTAATTCTTTTCATAGTGATTGAAGTGTGATAGGAGAAAGGTGTAATGAACAACTTCATAAAAGTGTTCCAAGTTGGTAACTTGGCCCCCAAGAAAAGGCTTAAGGATTGCTTGTTTGTCAAGCAATCTGTGGACTTTTTTGTAAAGTGTTGAAAATTTAGGTGCTTAATTTCAAACTCTCAAGAAATAGCTTTGGAGAGTTATGGGAAGGATATGAATGGTAGACAACTAAGGACAAAGAAAATACAAAAAGGCATAAAGGACCTAAGTGTCCAAATATAGGCCTTAGGATGTGTATGTCTTTGACTTAAGTCAAAAGGAGCAATTTGGAGTTTTCTGACCTAGGGAGGGGTAGCAATGGCTTGGAAATTGGTCAAAAATGTTGAGCACAAGTGTACCAACAAGTTTAAGATAAAGAAACCATGCTTATCGGCAATGAAAATGACTTAAAGCATGATTAAGGATAATAAGGGTGTTTAGTGCCTTAAAGCTACTTTAACAAGCCTAACTTGAATTTTCTTGTCCCATATTCAACCCACATAGCCACCACCCTCCTCCATACGTATACCACAGCTCCTCCATAGCCACCATACCTCTATGATTGAAATTGAAGGCAAAAGGAAGCAGTTGGAAGGAAACTAAAGCTATTGCTTGAGTACTTCAAGGATCAATCTTCAAATTTGGCCTACCCATTTTGGTAAGGGTTCTCTTTCTTTCATGGGTTGTTTTCTATATTTTCAATCAACAATGGAGCTATGGCTAAGTTTGGAATAGAGCCATCAGCTTGATGAACCAAGCCTAGTGAGGGAAGTGCACTTATTGAAGGTTTTGTGACCTAGTGTGAAGTGCACAACAATGGCAGTGAAGTGGGGTTTATAGAGCCCAAAGTTAGTACTAACTAGTGTGAAAATCCTCCTAATACCAACCATTAGCTTAAGGAGGTCTGCCATAATGATTTATTTAAGTTTATTATATGTTTTATGGACTAATCTATGGTTATTGTTGAAGCTGCATTTCATGTATTTGATGGTTATGCATGGCTACTGCATTTCGTTGCTATATCTTCTATGTATTCATTGTTGTTTTTTGTTTTAGTGTTTTTGGATGTAGGTTTTGATGATGGTTACATAGCCCATTTAATCCTAGTGCTACCCTTACTAAGTTACTTAATGAAACTTACTCCCCTCAATTTTTTGATTTTAGGTCTAGCTGAAAGATTACCTTCAAACTATCCTTTTGTGGTATGAGTTTTACCCTGAATTTTTAGCTGCCGAAACTTCCATAAGTCTAGTTGTGATCTGGAAAGTTTGGTGATTTTAGGAGCACATTTGTTATTTTTAGTGATGGTGCTGATTGTGTTATGCAGCAGCTGTCCACCATCCTCTTTCTGGAGTCCATTGTATCTTAGCCACTCCTGTAACTTAGGGTGTATACTTAGCTGAGTTAAGACCTTTTTGTATGCTTGTATGCATGTACATGTAGTGTATGTAAAATAAGACAAGTATGTTAACATTTGAGTAATGTTTTGGCTATGTATGTGATGTGGTGCTACGCTGCCTAAGTGTGAATAATAGGCTACTTCCTTGTAAATTCTATTTTGGTCACATAAAGTTGCTAGATGCAAGAGAATGTATTTCTCTTCATTATATTGTGTAAATTCTTCCAAGCCATTATTTTGTGTAATTCTATTCATAGTTATTGAAGTGTGAGGGGTAAAAGGTATAATGAACACCCCCTTAAAAGTGTTCCATGTAGATAACTTAGCCCTCAAGAAAACCCTTAAGGATTGCTTCTTTGTCACGCAACCTATGGACATTTTTGTAAGGCCTTGGAAATTCAGGTACTTAATTGCAAACTCTTAGGAAAGAGCTTTGGAGAGTTATGGTAAGTATATGAATGGTATGAAGGTGTTATTGGAGGACCAAATTACTTATGGTCGGCAACTAAGGACAAATAAAAGACAAAAAGGCATAAAGGACCTAAGTGTTCTAATTTAGGCCTTATGATGTGTACGTCTTTGACTTAAGTCAAATTGAGCAATTTGGAATTTTGCCACCCAAGGAGGGGCGGCTATGGCTTGGAAATTGGTCATAAATGTTGGGCACATGTGTACCAATATGTTTAAGAAAAAGAAACCATGCTTATGGGCAAAGAAAATGACATAATGCGTGATTAACGCTAATCAAGGTGTTTAGTGCCCTAAACCTAATTTAACAAGCCTAACTTGAATTTTCTTCTCCTATATTCGACCCACACAACCACCACCCTGCTCCACACCACTTCCATAGCTCCTCCATAGACACCATACCTCTAAGATTGAAATTGAAGGCAAAAGAAAACAATTTGAAGCAAACTAGAGCTATTGCTTGAGTACTTCAAGGATCAAGATTCAAATTTGGCCTACCCACTTTGGTAAGGGTTCTCTTGTTCTCATGGGTTGTTTTCTGTATATTCAATCAACCATGGAGCTAGGGCTAAGTTTGGAAGAGAGCCATGATGTTGGTGAACCAAGCTTAGTGAGGAAAGTGCACCTATTGAAGGTTTTATGACCTACTATGAAGTGCACAATGATGGCAGCAAAGTGAGGGTTTATAGAGACCAAAGTTAGTATAAACTAGTGTTAAAATCCTCCTAAAACCAAGCATTATCTTGAGGAGGGCTTCCATAGTGATTTACTTAAGTTTATTACATGTTTTATGGACTCATCTATGGTTATTGTTCTTGCCGTATTTCATGTGTTTGAAGGTTGTGAATGGCTACTGCATTTGGTTGCTGTATCTTATATGTATGCATAATCATTTTTTGTTTTAGTGTCTTCGGATACAGGTTTTGATGATGGTTACATTGCCTATTGAATCCAAGTGCTACCCTAACTAAGTTTCTCAATGAAAGTTACCCTCTTAAATTATGTAATTTCAGGTCCAGCTGAAAGATCACCTTCAAACTATCCTTTGTGCTTTGAGTTTTACCCTGAATTTTCAGGTACTTAAACGTCCATATGTCTAGTTGTTATATGGAAAGTTTGGACATTTTAGGAGCACATCTGCTATTTTTTGTGATGGTGCTTATTGTGTTATGCAGCAGCTGCCCACCATCCTATTTCGGGAGTCCATTGTATGTCAAGCACTCATTTAACATACGATGTATATTTAGTTGAGTTACGACCTTTGTGTATGCATATATGCTTGTACATGTAGTGTATGTAAAATGAGACAAGTATGTGAACATTTGAATATTGTTTTGGCTATGTATATGATGTGGTGCAAAGTTGCCTAAGTATGAATAATAGGCTGCTCACTTGTAAATTCTGTTTTGGCAACATAAAGTAGCTAGATGAAAAAGAATGTAGTTCTCTTCATTGTATTTTGTAAATTCTTCCAAGCCATTATATTGTGTAATTCTATTCATAGTGATTGATGTCTGATGGGTAAAAGGTATACTGAACACCTCCTTAAATGTGTTCAAAGTTGCTAACTTGGCCCCCAAGAAAAGCATTATGGATTGCTTGTGTGTTAAGCAACCAGTGGACTTTTTCATAAGGTTTTGGAAATTTGGTTACTTAATTGCAAACTCTCAAGAAAGAAGTTTCGAGAGTTATGAGAAGAATATGAATGGTATGAATGTGCTATTGGAAGACCAAATTGCTTATGGTAGACAACTAAGGACAAAGAAAACATAAAAAGGCCCAAAGGGCCTAAGTGTTCTAATATAGGCCTTAGGATGTGTATGTTTTTTAATTAAGTCAAATTGAGCAATTTGGAATTTTCTCACCTAGGGAGGGGCAGTTATGGCTTGGGAATTGGTGAAAAATGTTGGGCACATGTGTACCAATAAGTTTAAGACAAAGAAACCATGCTTATGGGCAAAGAAAATGACCTAAAGCATGATTAATGCTAATAAGGGTGTTTAGTGCTCTAAAGCTAATTTAACAAGCCTAGCTTGAATTTTGTTCTCCCATATTCGACCCACACTGCCACCACCCTCCTCCATACTTCTTCCATAGCTCCTCCGTAGCCACCATACCTCTAAGATTGAAATTTAAAGCAAAAGGAAGTAATTGGAAGCAAAGCTAGAGCTATTCTGTAAGTACTTCAAGGATCAATCTTCAAATTTGGTCTACATAATTTGCTAAGGCTTCTCTTGCTCCCATGGGTTTTTTTCTCTATTTTTAATAAACTATGGAGCTATGGCTAAGTTTGGAAGAGAGCCATGAGTGTGTGAACCAAGCTTAGTGAGGGGAGTGCATTGATTGAAGGTTTTGTGACCTAGTGTGAAGTGCACAATGATGGTAGTGAAGGAAGGGTTTCTAAAGCCTAAAGCCAGTACTAACTAGTGTTGAAATCCTCCTAACACCAAGGATTAGCTTGAGGAGGGCTGCCAAAGTAATTTACTTAAGTTTAATACATGTTTTATGGACTAATCTATGGTTATTGTTGCCATCGCATTTCATGTGTTTGATGGTTGTGAATGGCTGTTAGTTTTGGTTCTTGTTTCTTGTATATATGCATTGTGGTTTTTTTTTGTCTTTTGATGTAGGTTTTGATGATGGTTACATTGCCTATTGAGTCCAAGTACTACCCTTACTAATTTTCTCAATGAACCTTACTGCGCTCAATTCTGTCATTTCTGGTCCAGATGAAAAATCACGTTCAACCTATCCTTTATGATTTAAGTTTTACCTTGAAATTCCAGGTACTTAAACTTCCATAAGTCTAGTTTTGATCTGTTAAACTTCCATAAGTCTAGTTGTGCTCTGGAAAGTTTGGTGATTTTAGAAGCACATTCGGTATTTTTAGTGATGGTGCTTATTGTGTTATGCAGCAACTGTCCATGATCTTGTTTCTGGAGTACATTATATCTCAG
The DNA here is from genome assembly GCA_039654915.1 of Aquilaria yunnanensis. Classification (NCBI taxonomy): domain Eukaryota; kingdom Viridiplantae; phylum Streptophyta; class Magnoliopsida; order Malvales; family Thymelaeaceae; genus Aquilaria; species Aquilaria yunnanensis. The sequence goes on from CM077595.1 coordinate 46,869,791, forward strand.
GCACTTCTATAACATAAGGTGTGTATTTAGCTGAGTTAAGACCGTATCGTATGCATGTATGCTTGTATATGTAGTGTGTGTAAAATGAGACAAGTATGTGAACATTTGAGTAATGTTGTGGTTATGTATGTGATGTGGTGCAAAGCTTCTTAAGTGTGAATAATAGGCTCCTTTCTTGTAAATTCTATTTTCAGCACATAAAGTTACTAGATGCAAGAGAATGTATTTCGCATGTGTATTGGACATGTACAGTATAGCCCTAGTGGGCTTACCCCTTGTGAATGAAGTGTTTGCACACTTAAGAAGTTTTATATGGGCAAAATGGTCACAAAGTAACCAGAATTTTGATTCTGTCCTCAAAATGCTGTATCTCTCTTTGTAGAATGAATCTTGGAATGAAATTTTACCACACCTAGAGCATATCTAGAGGTTTAACTGGGATGTTGGATTTCTGAATTTAGAGCCCTGTAGCCAAAGATAAGACGTTGCAAAGTTGGCTAAGTCACTGTTCATTTGGTCAGAATTTTGTAACAAACTTTAAAAATTGATAACTTGGTCCATAGGTGGGCTATTGATGTAAAACAAAATTCCTTGGTTTGATCTAGGTCTACATTTGATAATGGAGCAAAGAAAATAGGTGTGTATATGGCTAGAATGATACAATTTATTAGAGGAAGTTGCAGATGCAATGGCTGGTCACTAGAACTTAACAAGATTGACTTCTGTGTGGTAGCCAAAATTAAGGCTTTTGCTAGTGTTTTCCTTGTTTGCTGCTAAGGTCTGCATGAAATGTGAATATATGTGTGACGGTTGGACCAATATTCATGTATTTACATAGTGCCCAAAAAGGCCACTTGGGAATGCATACTAAGGGTAGTGTTCTCATGGCTTACAGAACATTACCAATCCTGGGAGTCTAAATGCACAATTTTGGCACCATAATTGGACTACCTCGGAGTGGGTAACATTACCTGTCATGTGCCATTTCGCCCTTCGATAGAATTTACAGAGGCTGTCTAGGGTGTTGGGTTTCAGGAGCCAAACAGCACAGCGGAATTTAACCGAAACCCTCCAGGATCCAAGTGAAACGGGGTAAACCGGGTGTTCAAAAATTTCATACCTAATTTTCAGTTGAGATCTCTCACTCAACTGTAGAGTCGAATCACAAAACTTGAACAATTGACGTGTTCAGGCTCTCTATGGTATCCACACGAGCCTCTGGGGATCACGACGCTTCCACCACGTCCCGGCAGATGCGTTTCTCTTGCGCTCGTAGTGCTAGCTTGTGTCCTCCAAGGAATTGCAAGAGAAGAGTGTGGCTGTCCTTTTGGGAGGCTAGGGCAAGGAGACCTGCGAATTTCTCACTTAAAAGTTGTATTTATAGTGAGAATCAACTTCCAGGCCTAATGGGTTTCAAAGCCCTAATCCAATTAGGATTTAATTTCGGGCTTAATAATGGCTCAACTCCTTGGCCCATTATTAATACGAAATTAAAGTGAAACCATAACCCAAATAATTAGCCCATGCACTCTAATGATCCAAATAGCTCTATGTGTGTGACCTAATAGGCTCTTGCCATGTTGGCAATGATCATAAATCACATTTATGATCAGAAGCAATGAGCGGTGTCTAGCAACACATCATTGCTACCCAAGTGACAAAATTGTCGGTGAATCGACTAAACCTTTATGATCATCACCGATATATGCCATTGTCCCTTTGTCCAAGATATCAAGACTAAGCACGAGACATGGAATGTGTCACTCTCATATAGCCCAATCTTTGGTTTCTTGATTACCGAGTAGACCAACTTAAACTGACGACATTGATATCATATATCAACTCATCGGAGCATGGCCATGCATTTTCTAAGCCTCACTCTATCAAGGGGCCCAAAGATATCACTCCCGTTACATAGGAGGGACAAATCCCATCTTGATCATACAAATCCCTCCGCATGATATGGGACATACCCAATGACTTCCTTCAAGTTCACTCAGTTACAAGCAACAAAGGAAAGTATCAAAGTATGTGACTCACATGTAAGGAACCTTGATGATCTTAGGTCGAAGGACTACATATACCATGATCACTATAAGAATCACTTATGACACTCATATAACGATCCATGAAGTGTTCTCATGGTGGGTCGGTCCAGTACACAAGTTCTCCAACTTGTACCCATATGTAGACTACATATCTCATATTAGTCTCCACATATGCTAGTCATTATGTATTATTGCAACCCGCTCCACAATAATACTAGACTAGGGACGTTTAAGAATATCATTATTCTAGGGTTACAATTATGTTTATTACGTTACGCAGAAACAAAACAACAAACAAAATTGCTAGATTAATGCCTCAATAAAATATCATGAGTCAATGTGCAAAAATACAATCATCTCATGATTGGCTTTTTGGGCACAACACTAACATAGGGGATCCTTCAAGAATTCATAAAAAGGCTACAAATCCTTCCTCAGCCCTCTAATCTTTATGGGGATTTGGATCTTGGGGCAGAAGTCTAGAACATTGAGTGGTTCTCGGTTGAATCTCTCGACATAGTCCTGAATGGTCTCCCCATTCTTTTGGTCTATATCAAACGTTTAAACAAGCATCTTTGCCATTGGCCTGCTTCCTATGAATTGTTGGGTGAAAGTAGTGGACAACTCTTGGAAGCCCGTGATGGTTCCCAGCGCCAAGGAGTTGTACCACATAATTACTACTCTAGACATGGTAACTGCGAAACACATGCAGAGGGTGGCATCATCAGCCCGATGGAGCACCATGTTCCCTATCTATTTCATTAAGTGGGCCTGGAGGTCACTTCGCCCATCGTAAGTTTCCAATGTGGTACTCAAAAATCACTGGGCATTGGTGCTTCCACTATCGCCCTACTGAGGGAGGATTACTCTCCGATGAATGTCTTTGATAGCCTGGACTAGATGAGCTTTCATGAACTTGTTTCTCCACCTTATCCAAACGTCTAGGATTATTTCCATCAAGACAGTAGTACCATTTTCTCTTCGTTGCCTAGGAGCCAGGGGCAAAGGAGAATGACATGTTTTCCTTGCTTAGTCGCTTTAGTGATGCAGAGATAGGGACTTATCCCAAGAGGAAGGGCTCCATTTTGGGAGGTCCTTGGTTCTTTTGATTAGGACCTAGTCGCGTGCTGCCCATAAGACAAGGGGTTCTCTATTGAAGACCTATTTGGGGAACTTCGATGAGATGACTGGTGCCCCATTTCTGGATGTGCCTCTGGGGAAGGGGTCCTTCCATGCAAACATGGATGTGACCGTCTTTGCCTTAGTTGCTGCATCATTTCGGTCACTATGGAGCACTGGAAATCGTGTAGGAAGCCCATAGTGAGCATTAGAGGATGCTTATCCTCTGGAAAGGAAGGCTACGAGGGTGGTAGTTTGTTCCCCGCTGAAGGCTTAGATGTAGATTGGGACTTTAGAATACCCTTGTCCTTAGAATGTTGAGCCTACAAGACGGTGACCTGTGAGTAAGTTCCCACAAACGACACCAAATGATGCTCTAGCACATCTTTGATGTAGGACATGTTGATTGGACCTCCGATAGAATTTCGCCAGAGTCGTAGGTGTAGCATTTGAAGAATAAGGGCTAAGAGCTCATTAGAGTGTGTTTCTAGGGGAGGGATATCTGACACCCAAGTTAGTATGCAAGGGGAGAAGTTGTTAAGAATTAAGAGTAAAGAATAGAAAATGAGGGTATCTCTTGTGTCTTACTTGTAAGCCTCCCTAGAGTATTTATAGGAGGCTGAGAGGAGGAAGCCGTTATGCCCAACTTGAGTAGATCAGGACATATGTTTGGCCAGATTTGGTCTGTACCTTCGGAGAAAAGTATCTCCAGCTGGCTGTAGGTAGTTACGCCAAGAAGGTAAGGGCGTGTGCGAGGTTTCTGTCAGAGATCCTTCAATTGTATTTGTCATTTTTTCCCCTAGGACCACTCGAGGATCTGAAACCTCTTCAGACATAAGATATCCCCAGAAGGTGATTAGGGAAAGCCAATTGGTTGCACAGGCCATTTTCAGGAGGTATTCGTTCTGTCAAAGGTGGCAGGCTTACACCTCCGATGTTGGTCATGTACATTTTTTAGGCATGTAAATCCTTATCCCAAGGTTGGTCGTATTGATTTCCAAGGGTGGTGTAGACCGTTATCCCAAGGTTGGTCGCCTTTTATTCCAAATGAGGTGTTAAGTCTGCTAATTATGATGTTCGGTGGGTGATAGGCCTTCTGCTATCAATGATAACCTTAAATTAATATTATTGTTAAACATCCCTGGTCAAGCATTATCATGGAATATGTTGTAATAATAAATAAAGGCTAGCATATATGGTGACTGATATAGGATACTTAGTCTACATATGGGTCTGTAGAAGATTGATATGCCATGAGAAAACTACATTGGTTTCTATATGAGTTCCATAAATAGTTCTTACAATGATCATGGTACATGTACTCTTTTGACTTATGATTATAATGGTTCCCTAAACATGAGTCACATACATTGAGACTACTCTTTATCACTCATGACTGAGGGAACATGAATGGGGTCATTAGGTATGTCACATATCATGAGGAGGGATTTGTATGATCATGATAGGATTTCCACCTCCTATATAACTGGAGTGATATCCTTAGGCCCCTTAATTTAGTAAGACCGAGGAAATGCATGGCCATGCTCAGATAAGTTGATATGAGATATCAATGTTATTGGTTATAGTCAACCTAGTTAGGAATCAAGAAACAATAGATTTAGGTATATGAGAGCAACACATTCCATATACCATACTTGGTCATGATATCCTACACAAAAGGATGAAGGCATGTGTGGGCAATTATCATGGAGGTTTTGTTGAGTCACCAACTATCTTGTCACTTAGGTAACGATGATGTATTGTTAAACACCACTCTTGTTTCTGATCATAATTGTGATTCATGATCATGGCCAATGTGATAGGAGCTTATTGGGTCAAACATTAAGAGCCAATTGGATTATCTGAGTACGTGGGAAAAATTATTTGGTTGGGGTTTCATGGCGCCTTCAAATTACTTATTACCCTAAAATTGAGCCCATTGTTAAGCTTGAACTTAGGCCTAATTAGATTAGGATTATGAAACCTGCTAGCCTTGCGAATCATACATACTATATAGAGCAATGTATAATGTTTGATTTTTATGGAGAACCTATTTGGATGAAATCAGAAAGTGTTCCAAAATTCCAACCACACTTCCCTCTTATTTTCATTAGACAACAAGAGATAGCACTACAAGCACAAGAGAGACACTCCAACTAGATCTTAAATGAGGCGTGATGATCCAACTAGTTCATACAGATACCTTAGAGAGCTAGAGCACGATAAGTGTTAAATTTTTGTGATTCAACTCAATAGTTGGGCGAAAGATTTGAGCCTAGTAGGCATGAAAAATTTTGAACACCTAGTTTACGACATTTCACAGGGATGTTAGAGCTATTTCACTTAATTTTTATTGTGATATTTGGCTCCTAAAACCCTATAATGGAAATAAAGCTACTTTAAAACTCTAAATCAGGATTACGTCATATTGCATGATTTGCTGCATGTTTGGTTGTTTTCAATCATGATTAGTTAGAATGATTCATGATGGATGAATTAGAACACATAATGTTATGAGCTACATGAAGATACTATAGAAACATGTTAATGAGATTAACCTTGGTTCATGGATATGAGATATCTAGATTAGTATTGTAGCAATTGTTGCTATAATCCTTACACACATTGGATATATGCTACTTGACACCTTTCGTCTGGTACCTTTGCTTGCTCGACTAGCATGATTATCTCCACCTAGCTAGGTTTGCCAATTAGGTCTGTGAAGCACCGTATTAATAAACTACTTAGCAAACTAATGGTAATTGGCATGATTAACCTCTTAAAAGATATTTGGGTTGATATGTTGATTGTTTTTAAAGTGCAGTATATGGTTATAGTGTGATGCCCTTAATTTCCTAAGTGTTTAAGCCATGGGTATAAGGATTTTGGGCTTAAGAATTTTGAATGACTTAGGATATAAGCTCTTTAAACTTGCAAAATAATGTTTTGAATGGAGCTTGAGTGCATGTTGAGTGTTAGACACTCTCGGATTCAAACATAACTTGGCTGAGATGCAAATACTGATTTCTAAACTTAAGGGACTTAATTGGAAGCTTATTTTGGCTCTTAGTTAAGTGGCTAACATGGAAGAATCTTTTGTATGAGAAACTAAATGGTTTATGTAATTAGGTTAAGGCCAGCTTGATTTATGCACCACTTGGACATATCCGGTCTCCCACCAACTTCCACTCACATTTCACATGTTTCCACTCTCTATTGCCTTCTTCATCCAGCCATGAACCACCATTATTGAAGTCTTCTGAGCTTGAGGAAGTGTTCATGTTGTTCTTGAGACTTCCAAGTGCAACCGAGGCAAATTTACATGTCTTGGTAGATTTGTGAGCCAATTAAGATAGGAGGCTAAGTTCTTGCACCAACAAGCTAAGAAGAGCAAGATTCAAGCTTCTTATGTTACCCACTCCGAGGTAGTCCAGTTATGGTGCCCAAACTGTGCATTTAGACTCTCAGGATTAGTAATGTTCTGTAGGCCATCAGAACACTACCCTTAGTGTGCATACCCAAGTGGCCCTCTTTCGCACTATGTAAATACATGCATATTGGTCCAACCATTACACACATATTCACATTTCATGCACACCATGGCAGCAAAGAAGGAAAACACTAGCACAAGTCTTAGTTTTGGCTTCCACACATTAGGCAATCTTGTTAAGTTCTAGTGGCCAGCTACTGCACCTGTAACTTCCACCAATAAACTGTATCATTCTAGCCTCATACCCCCCTATTTTATTTTCTCCATTATGAAGTAGAGACTTAGATCAAACCAAGGAATTTCGTTTTACATCAATAGCACACCTATGGACCAAGTAATGGATTTTTTAAGTTGGTTACAAAATTCTGACTAAATGAACAGTCACTTAGCCAATTTTTCAACGTCATATCTTTGGCTACAAGGATCCAAATCCATAAATTTCATACCAAGATTCATTCTACACAGGGAGATATTAAACTTTAGGTACATGGTTGAAATTCTGGCAACTTTTGGACCATTTTGCCCATCAATTTTTGCAAACCGTGCAAACACTTCATTGACAAGGGGAAAGCAATCCAAGGCTATCCAATACATGTCCAATACACATATTAATTACATTCTCTTTCATCTAGCAACTTTATGTGGCCAAAACAGAATTTACAAATAACCAGCCTATCATTCACACCTAGGCAGCTTTGCACTACATCACTTACATAGCCAAAACATTACTCAAATTTTCCCATACTTGTCTCATATTACATACACTACATGTAAATGCATAAATTCACTACAATATGGTCTTAACTCAGCTAAATACGCACCCTAGGTTACAGGAGGTCCTGAGACACAATGGACTCCAAAAACAGGATGCTGGACAGCTGCTGCACAACACAGTAAGTACCACCATTGAAAATACCAAATGTGCTCCTAAAATCACCAAACATTTCAGATCACAAATAGACATATGGAAGTTAACGTACCTGAAATTTCAGATCAAAACTCAAACCAAAAAGGTTGATTTGAAGGTGATCTTTCAACGGGACCTGAAATGACAGAATTGAGGGGAGTAAGTTTCATTGAGAAACTTAGTAAGGGTAACACTTGGTTTCTTAAGGTAATGTGATCCTCATTAAAACCTGCATCCAAAGACACTAAAACACAAAAACCACAATGCATATATACAAGATATAGCAACCAAATGCAGCAGCCAAACACAAACAACAAACACATGAAATGTGGCAGCAACATATACCATGGGTTAGTCCATAAAAACATGTAATAAACTTAAATAAATCACTATGGCAGGCCTCCTCAAGCTAATGCTTGGTCTTAGGAGGATTCTAACAGTAGTTAGTACTAACTTTGGGCTCTAGAAACCCTCATTTTACTACCATCTTTGTACACTTGACAGTAGGTCACAAAACCTTCAATAAGCGCACTCCCCTCAATAAGCTTGGTTCATCAAGCTCATGGCCCTCTTCCAAGCGTAGCCATAGCTCCATGGATGTTTGAAAATACATAAAACAACCCATGAGAGCAAGAGAACCCTAACCAAAGTGAGTAGGCCGAATTTGAAGCTTAATCCTTGAAGTATGCAAGAAATAGCTCTAGTTTGCTTCCAATTGCTTCCTTTTGCCTTCAATTTCAATCAATTGCAAGTTTGAAGGTGTGGTGGCTATGGAGGAAGTATGGCTGTGTTCTTGGTCTGGGGGAGGATGAAAATGAGAGTGGGATAAGTGATTTGGCCACTTAAAAGGCCTTAAATGAGCTTAAGGGCACCAAAACACACTTAACAAGCTTAACATTGCTTTATGTCATTTTCCTTCTCACTAATTATGGTTTCTTTGTCTTAAACTCATTGGTACACATGTGCCCAACATTTTTGACTAGTTATCAAGTCATGGCTGCCTCCCCCATGGTGGGATAACCCCAAAATTTTTGCCCTTAGACTTAAGTCAAAAGCTTGAACACCTTAAGGTTTACACTAGGACATTTAGGTCCTTATTGCCTTTAGTGTTTCCTTTGTCCAAACTTGTCTTCCATGAGCAATTTGGTCCTCCAATATCACTTTCATACCATTCATATCCTTCCCATAACTCTCCAAGTCTCTTTCTTGAGAGTTTTGCAATTGAGTACCCGAATTTCTAAAACCTTACAAAAAAGTCCATAGGTTGCTTGACAAACAAGCAATCCTTGAGACTTTTCTTGGGGGCCAAGTTACCAACTTGGAACACTTTTAAGGAGGTGTTGATCATGCCTTTTACCCCTCCACACTTCAATCACTATGGTGACAATTACACAATGTAATGGTTTTTAGCCATTATGACACTTGTAATTCTCCTATTTTGTGAGGTGGTGACAATCCTCCCCCCCTTAAAAGTTTTGGTCCACCAAAATAGCGTTTAGCTTCGGGTATTCTTCAGGATACCTTTCCATAAGGGCTTTTTTTCAGTTTCCCAGGTTGCCTATCTTTCAGAGTGGTGTGACCATTGAACTTTAACCATGGGAATATGTTTGTTTCTTAACCTTCTGGTATCCTTGGCTAAGATAGCTATATGTTTCTCTTCATATGTCAAGTTAGTTTCCAACTGTATGTCTTTCACTACAATACCATGCTCTGTGTCCAACAGACACTTCTTAAGCATACTGATGTGAAAAACATTATGAACACTTGACATGCTTGGCAGTAGAGCTAACCTGTATGCTACCTTGCCAACTTTATCCAAGATCTCATAAAGACCGATGTATCTTGGAGCTAACTTGGTCTTTTAGGGACATAGATTTGGTCCTTGAAGTACAGTAATCCTTGCTTGTAGGCATAGGATTAATACAAGGGACCTTTTCCTCTTCTGATATATTTTCACATTCTTCAGTCCACTCAAACCTTTGACCATTATTGGTCAGATGAGTCAGAACTGAGGCAATCATGGAAAAGCCTGATACAAATCTCCTGTAATATCTAGCTAATCCTAGGAAACTTCTGATTTCCTTCACAGTCTTTGGTCTTTCCCACTCTTGCACTGCCTTGACCTTTTCAGGGTTTGCCTTAAGGCCTTGCGCATCTATGATGTGTCCTAGGAAAGACACTTCCTTTATCCAGAAGTTACACTTGGATAACTTGGCATAAAGCTGATGCTCCAACAGAGTCTTTCAGACAATCTTCAGAAGATGTTCATGTTCATTTTCATCCTTGGAATACAATAGGATGTCATCAATGAACGCAACCACAAATTTGTCCAGATGTGGTCTAAACACCCTGTTCATCAAGTCCATAAAAGCAGCTGGGGCTTTAGTCAAACCAAATGGCATGACTGTGTACTCATAATGCCCATATCTGGTCCTGAATGCAGTCTTAGGAATATCTTCATCATTTACTCTCAACTGGAAGTATCCAGATCTCAAATTTATCTTGGAGAAGATCTTAGCTCCCTTGAGTTGATCAAACAGATCCTCAATCCTAGGGAGTGGATACTTGTTCTTGATAGTCACTCCATTAAGCTTCCTATAGTCAATGCATAGTCTCAAAGATCTATCCTTTTTTTCACAAAGAGAACAAGAGTTCCCCATGGTGAAACACTTGGCCTTATGAACCCTTTTTCAAGAAGTTCATCAAGTTGTTTCTTGAGCTTATTCATCTCTGTGATTGGCATTCTGTAAGGAGGTATGGATATTGGACTAGCTTCTGGTTACAGCTTGATTTCAAATTCAATCTCCCCTTGTGGGGAATACCTGGCAGGTCTTTAGGAAAGACTTGTGGAAAGTCTCTCACTATAGGTATTCTATCCACTTCCTTATCACAGTGCAATTAATTCAATGCATAACAGTAATCATGCTCAGAAATCACAGGTATCTCATCTAATACCTCTAGCTCCATGCCATGCATTTCATACATTAATTCCTTAGAATTCACTAATGCATGTACTTCACCATCAGGCAATGTGATTTCCCTCTTAGCACAATCAATTCGTATGTTATGCATAGCAAGCCAATTCATACCTAGCACTAAATCATACTTAGGAATGTCCAACACTAGCAGATTAGTTATAACCTTAGTCTTTCCTACTACTAGCTCACAATCCTTAGCTAGGTCAATAGTGAAAAGACCTTGACTACCCGCTGTTTTTACTTAGGATATCCTAGGCATGATTTCAGTAGGCAATTTCATGGCATTAACAAATTTGCTAGACACTATAGACACAGATGCACTAGTATCAAACAGAACACTAACAGGCATACCATTAAGGCAAATGTTACCTCTTAGTGCTCCTCCCTGCTCTGATGTCTCTGGCTTCTCCACTTGGAAAACTCTGCCAGCTCTCTGCACTGGAGGCCGAGGCACTGGAGGAACTGGCTGTTGGGTTTCGGGAGCCAAACAGCGCAGCGGAATTTAACCGAAACCCTCCAGGATCCAAGTGAAACGGGGTAAACCGGGTGTTCGAAAATTTCATACCTAATTTTCGGTTGAGATCTCTCACTCAACTGTAGAGTCGAATCACAAAACCTGAACAGTTGACGTGTTCAGGCTCTCTATGGTATCCACACGAGCCTCTCGGGATCACCACGCTTCCACCACGTCCCGGCAGATGCGTTTCTCTTGCGCTCGCAGTGCTAGCTTGCGTCCTCCAAGGAATTGCAAGAGAAGAGTGCGGCTGTCCTTTTGGGAGGCTAGGGCAAGGAGACCTACGAATTTCTCACTTAAAAGTTGTATTTATAGTGAGACTCAACTTCCAGGCCTAATGGGTTTCAAAGCCCTAATCCAATTAGGAATTAATTTCGGGCTTAATAATGGCTCAACTCCTTGGCCCATTATTAATACGAAATTAAAGTGAAACCATAACCCAAATAATTAGCCCATGCACTCTAATGATCCAAATAGCTCTACGTGTGCGACCCAATAGGCTCTTGCCATGTTGGCAATGATCATAAATCACATTTATAATCATAAGCAATGAGCGGTGTCTAGCAACACATCATTGCTACCCAAGTGACAAGATTGTCGGTGAATCGACTAAACCTTTATGATCATCACCGATATATGCCATTGTCCCTTTGTCCAAGATATCAAGACTAAGCACGAGACATGGAATGTGTCACTCTCGTATAGCCCAATCTTTGGTTTCTTGATTACCGAGTAGACTAACTTAAACTGATGACATTGATATCATATATCAACTCATCGGAGCATGGCCATGCATTTTCTAAGTCTCACTCTATCAAGGGGCCCAAAGATATCACTCCCGTTACATAGGAGGGACAAATCCCATCTTGATCATACAAATCCCTCCGCATGATATGTGACATACCCAATGACCTCCTTCAAGTTCACTCAGTTACGAGCAACAAAGGAAAGTATCAAAGTATGTGACTCACATGTAGGGAACCTTGATGATCTTAGGTCGAAGGACTACATATACCATGATCACTATGAGAATCACTTATGACACTCATATAACGATCCATGAAGTGTTCTCATGGTGGGTCGGTCCAGTACACAAGTTCTCCAACTTGTACCCATATGTAGACTACATATCTCATATTAGTCTCCACATATGCTAGTCATTATGTATTATTGCAACCCGCTCTACAATAATACTAGACTAGGGACATTTAAGAATATCATTATTCTAGGGTTACAATTATGTTTATTACGTTACGCAGAAACAAAACAACAAACAAAATTGCTGGATTAATGCCTCAATAAAATATCATGACTCAATGTGCAAAAATACAATCATCTCATGATTGGCTTTTTGGGCACAATACTAACAATCTCCCACTTGCACTAAAAGCCAATCATCCATGTATCTAATACCGATGGACCTAGAATGGCTATCATGCTTTTGCTGCGTAAGGGGCTTTGTCAGTGGATCAGCAATGTTGCTGTCTGTCGAAGTCCTGCATATCCTTACATCACCCCTCTCGATGATCTCCCTGATGAGATGATAGCGTCGGAGTATGTGTTTGGATCGCTGGTGAGATCGTGGTTCCTTAGCCTGTGCGATTGCTCCATTGTTGTCACAATAGAGCTCTATCGGGTCAACAATGCTTGGAACCACTCCAAGTTCAGTGATGAACTTCTTGATCCAAACTGCCTCCTTCGCAGCATCAGAGGCGGCAATGTACTCAGATTCTGTTGTAGAGTCAGCTACTGTCTCTTGCTTTGAACTCTTCCAGCTTACAGCACCACCACCAATACAAAACACATAACCAGATTGCGATCTAAAATCATCCTTATCGGATTGGAAGCTTGCATCGGTGTAACCCCTTACAACGAGCTCATCTTCACCTCCAAAGACCAAGAATGCATCCTTAGTCCTTCGTAAGTACTTAAGGATGTTCTTAACAGCTGTCCAGTGACTTTCACCGGGGTTCGATTGGTACCTACTCGTCATGCTCAAAGCATATGAGACATCGGGACGAGTACATATCATGGCATACATGATAGATCCAATTGCTGAGGCATATGGAATCTTACTCATGCGCTCTCTCTCCTCGGTTGTACTCGGACACTGAGATCTAGAAAGAGTGATACCATGTGACATGGGCAAGAATCCTTTCTTGGAATCTTGCATGCTAAACCTCTTTAGCACCTTGTCAATATATGTACTTTGACTTAGGCCAAGAAGCTTTCTAGATCTATCTCTATAGATCCTGATGCCTAACACATAGGCTGCTTCACCCAAGTCCTTCATAGAGAAACATTTCCTTAGCCAAGTCTTCACAGACTGTAGCTCAGGAATGTCATTCCCGATGAGTAGTATGTCATCTACATACAACACCAAGAAGACAATAGCGCTCCCACTAACCTTCTTGTAGACACAAGGTTCATCTTCATTTTTGATAAAACCAAACTCTTTGATTGCATCATCAAAACGAAGATTCCAACTTCGAGAAGCTTGCTTCAGTCCATAAATGGACCTTTGCAATTTGCACACTTTATTGGCATTCCCAGGAGTGACAAAACCCTCAGGCTGTGTCATGTACACATCCTCAAGTAGCTTTCCATTTAGGAATGCAGTTTTGACATCCATTTGCCATATCTCATAATCATAGTGTGCAGCAATAGCAAACAAAATTCGGATGGATTTAAGCATAGCAACTGGTGAAAAAGTTTCATCATAGTCAATACCATGAATTTGCTTGAAACCTTTTGCAACCAATCTTCCCTTAAAGGTAATCACATTACCATCCATGTCAGTTTTCTTCTTGAAAACCCATTTGCACCCTATAGGTTTTACCCCTTCAGGTGGGTCAACCAAAGTCCATACTTGGTTTTCATACATGGATTCCATCTCGGATTTCATGGCCATTAGCCACTTCTCAGAGTCAGGCCCCGACATAGCTTGTTGGTAGGTTGTGGGCTCATCTTGATCCATGAGCATCACATCACCGGTGTGAGTCATGAGAAATCCATATCTCTCGGGCTCACGCCGAATCCTACCAGTCCTACGTGGGCTTTGTGCTACAGGAACAGACTCTTGAACCACAACATCTTGTGGTGTCTGTTCAGGTTCCATTTCAGGTTCAATGTCTTCTTGTTGTTCTTGAATTTCTTCAAGTTCTACTTTCCTCCCACTAGTTCCTTTAGAGATAAACTCTTTCTCCAAAAAGACACCAGTTCGAGCAACAAACACTTTTTGCTCAGAGGGATTGTAGAAATAGTAACCCTTTGTTTCTTTGGGATACCCAACAAAAAGACATTTTTGAGATTTGGGCCCTAGTTTGTTAGAGGATTGACGTTTTACATAAACATCACAGCCCCAAATCTTCATAAAAGACAAATTGGTACGCCTCCCACTCCATATCTCATATGGTGTCTTTTGAACCGATTTAGATGGAACTCGGTTTAGTGTAAAAGCGGCTGTCTCTAGAGCATGTCCCCAAAAGGAGTTTGGAAGGTCAGCTTGACTCATCATGGAGCGAACCATGTCTAACAGAGTTCGATTTCTCCTTTCAGAAACACCATTCCATTGAGGTGTACCTGGTGGAGTGAGTTGTGATATTATACCACACTCCTTCAGATAGTCAAGGAATTCTCGATCCAAGTACTCTCCACCTCGATCTGATCGAAGCACTTTGATACTCTTCCCGAGTTGATTCTCTACTTCATTCTTGAATTCTTTGAACTTTTCAAAGGATTCTGACTTGTGTCTCATAAGATACACATAGCCATATCTGCTGAAGTCATCAGTGAAAGTAATGAAGTATTGGAAACCTCCTCTAGCTTGTGTAGACATAGGGCCACATACATCACTATGTATGAGTCCTAGTAAGTCATTAGCCCTTTCACTTTGCCCTGTGAATGGGGCTTTGGTCATCTTGCCCAACAAACATGACTCACATGTCTCATATGATTCAAAATCAAATGAGTCCAAGAGTCCATCCTTATGGAGCTTGGATATGCGGGTCTCATTTATATGGCCCAAGCGACAGTGCCAGAGATAGGTCAAGTTTGAATCATTTAATCTGACCTTCTTGGTATTCACATTATAGATTGGATCTTCAAGGTCTAGAACATACAACCCATTGCTAAGTTGAGCACTACCATAAAAGATTTCATTCAAATAAATAGAACAACATTTGTCCTTTATTATAAATGAAAAACCTTTCTTGTCCAAACAAGAAACAGAAATCAAATTTCTACTAATAGTAGGCACAAAGTAGCAGTTGTCTAATTCTAAAACTAATCCACTAGGTAAAGTGAGAACATAAGTCCCTACGGCTAAGGCAGCAACCCTTGCTCCATTTCCAACACGTAGGTCCACTTCACCTCGGGCCAATCTTCTACTTCTACTTAGATCCTGCACATTTGCACAAATGTGAGATCCACATCCAGTATCCAATACCCAAGATGAGGAAGTAGAAAAGTTAGCCTCTATAACAAAAATACCTGAAGTGGAAGTCTTACTTCCCTTTTCCTTAGCAAGTTCTTCAAGATAGAGCTTGCAGTTGCGCTTCCAGTGTCCAGGTTGCTTACAATGGAAGCACTCCCCTTCCTTTGCCACACCACCCTTTGGTTTCAGTGCAGCTGAAGAAGAACTAGCATTGGACTTTCCATTAGCTTTATCCTTCTTCTTGTTGGCTTTTCCCTTTCCCTTGCCCTTTTGAACCATCAAAATGGGCTTAGCCTTCTTAAGGTTTTGCTCAGCAGTTCTCAACATGTTGAGCAATTCAGGAAGGGACTTGTCTAGGTCGTTCATGTTATAGTTCATGACGAACTGACTGTAGCTTTCAGGCAACGATTGCAAGACTACATCGATAGCCAACTCTTTCTGAAGAGCAAATCCCAAATTCTCAAGATTCTCAATGTACCCAATCATCTTGAGCACATGAGGACCCACGGGACTTCCCTCAGACATCTTGCACTGAAACAATGCCTTAGAGGTCTCAAACCTCTCATGCCTAGCTTGCTCTTGGAAAAGCATTTTGAGATGTTCGATCATATCGAACGCCCCCATGTTCTCATGTTGCTTCTGAAGCTCAGATTCCATGGTAATAAGCATGAGGCATGCAACATCCAAAGCATCATCAGAATGCCTCTTGTGAGCATCCCTTTCAGCTCTTGGAGCAGTGGCAGCAGGCTCATTCGGAATGGGCTGCTCTAGGACATATGCCTTTCTCTCTTGTTTGAGGACTATCCTCAAGTTTCGGTACCATTTGAGAAAGTTGGTCCCATTCAGTTTTTCCTTCTCAAGGATCGATCGCAATGAAAGTGTCGATGTGTTTTGTGCCATGGTTATCTACAACAGTAAATATGCAGTGTAAGAGTCATGTATTTTAATTCATTTAATAAGGACTTTTATTAAATGATACTCCCACTATTTTCCTCAAAATAATAACCCTCGATATTATTTCGGAACACCTCGGCGCTAAGGTATTCTAGTGGGCCAAGATCCATATTTGACCACAACCTGAGTCAGCTTTGGCTTTTCTCTCAAGTTACAGCTATTTAGGTAGGCAACTCATTGCCAATTGCATCTTATGCAACTCTTGGATAGTTGGGTGAACAACACTTGTCCATGCTCATCTCATGAACTTAAGCCCAACTCTATGCCTCTAAGTCCCTAATCCTATTAGGATGACTTAGTTAAGTCGAACCCAAAGTTAGCAGTTTGGATATTGTTGGGTTTCGGGAGCCAAACAGCGCAGCGGAATTTAACCGAAACCCTCCAGGATCCAAGTGAAACGGGGTAAACCGGGTGTTCGAAAATTTCATACCTAATTTTCGGTTGAGATCTCTCACTCAACTGTAGAGTCGAATCACAAAACCTGAACAGTTGACGTGTTCAGGCTCTCTATGGTATCCACACGAGCCTCTCGGGATCACCACGCTTCCACCACGTCCCGGCAGATGCGTTTCTCTTGCGCTCGCAGTGCTAGCTTGCGTCCTCCAAGGAATTGCAAGAGAAGAGTGTGGCTGTCCTTTTGGGAGGCTAGGGCAAGGAGACCTGCGAATTTCTCACTTAAAAGTTGTATTTATAGTGAGACTCAACTTCCAGGCCTAATGGGTTTCAAAGCCCTAATCCAATTAGGAATTAATTTCGGGCTTAATAATGGCTCAACTCCTTGGCCCATTATTAATACGAAATTAAAGTGAAACCATAACCCAAATAATTAGCCCATGCACTCTAATGATCCAAATAGCTCTATGTGTGCGACCCAATAGGCTCTTGCCATATTGGCAACGATCATAAATCACATTTATGATCATAAGCAATGAGCGGTGTCTAGCAACACATCATTGCTACCCAAGTGACAAGATTGTCGGTGAATCGACTAAACCTTTATGATCATCACCGATATATGCCATTGTCCCTTTGTCCAAGATATCAAGACTAAGCACGAGACATGGAATGTGTCACTCTCGTATAGCCCAATCTTTGGTTTCTTGATTACCGAGTAGACTAACTTAAACTGATGACATTGATATCATATATCAACTCATCGGAGCATGGCCATGCATTTTCTAAGTCTCACTCTATCAAGGGGCCCAAAGATATCACTCCCGTTACATAGGAGGGACAAATCCCATCTTGATCATACAAATCCCTCCGCATGATATGTGACATACCCAATGACCTCCTTCAAGTTCACTCAGTTACGAGCAACAAAGGAAAGTATCAAAGTATGTGACTCACATGTAGGGAACCTTGATGATCTTAGGTCGAAGGACTACATATACCATGATCACTATGAGAATCACTTATGACACTCATATAACGATCCATGAAGTGTTCTCATGGTGGGTCGGTCCAGTACACAAGTTCTCCAACTTGTACCCATATGTAGACTACATATCTCATATTAGTCTCCACATATGCTAGTCATTATGTATTATTGCAACCCGCTCCACAATAATACTAGACTAGGGACATTTAAGAATATCATTATTCTAGGGTTACAATTATGTTTATTACGTTACGCAGAAACAAAACAACAAACAAAATTGCTGGATTAATGCCTCAATAAAATATCATGACTCAATGTGCAAAAATACAATCATCTCATGATTGGCTTTTTGGGCACAATACTAACACTGGCCTCTACTGTCCCTCCCTTGGTGCTCCTCCTCTAGGTCCTACCCCAATAGGTCTTACTGGACCTTGCTCTTCTGGCCCCCTTTGAGCCTGTGGGCAGTCTTTGATCCAATGATCCATGGATCCACATCTTAGACATGCTTGGGTATCAAAGTAGCAAGGTTTCTTTCCATGAAACCTCCTACACTTAGGGCAGCTTAGGCTAGGGAACTTCCCCTTAACCTTGCCCTCACCACCAAAATGGGAACTCTTGGCAATTACCTTGCCATGTGGTGGCTTCTTCTGCTTGCCTCCTGCCTGACTACTTTCCCCTGGTCCACTAGGAAAGTACTTAGTCTCATACTCCTCTTGCTCTACTAATAGTGCTTTCTGCACTGCTTCATAGTATGTAACTGCTACAAAAGGTCTAACAGCCTTTCTAATGTCTGACTTTTGGCCTCTGACAAATCTTTTGGCCTTCAATTGCTCAAGTCCATGATACTGAGGAGCATACCTTACCAACTGATTGAATTTGTGCTCATACTCTAGGACACTGAGATTGTCTTGCCTTAGAGAATCAAATTCAGCTTGCTTCATATCCTTGATAACATCACTGATGTACTGCTCCTGGAATAGCTGTGTGAACTCTAGCCAGCTCATCTCAATATCTCTTCCTGGCCTTCTGCCCTTCTGGAAAGCATACCTATCTCTGGTGTTTCTCCACCACATCTCTACACTGCCTACCAAGTTGTAAGTAGCCAGTGACACCTTCTTGGTGGAGCTGAGTGGCATCCTCTCAAACATCTTTTCAATGAAGATTAACCACTTGTCAGCTCTCTCTGGCCCAGCCCTTCCATCAAACTGTGGAGCTCTTAGGCCTTGGAACCTTTCCAATAGTCTGACCTCATCTAGGCCCTCTAGATCCTCTGATCTATGTCTCCTGGATCTATGAGAGTCCTCTGTATGGTGATGCTCTCTATGATCTCTCTGCCTTCCCGGATCTTCTCTCATGGCCATCCTCAATGTCATTCCTAGTGGAGGATTGGTCCTGGACACCTGACCAATCTGAGACCTTAGTCTTCTTCCTCTTGGATTTCTCGTATACTCATCTTCCTCCTCAACAGTTTCATCATTTGTGTCTTTCAAGCATCTAGAAGGAACATAGTCAGATGTGTTCCTAGTATCCTCTTTTGGTTGTTGCTGTGCATGTTGAACTGGTTCTACCGGAGCTACTTGGACTCCCTGCTATTGTGGTTGAGTCAACCTCATTAAGTTTTCATTGATTAGAGCTAAGTTCCTCTGAAGCTCTAACCAAACCTGAGGCACATCAGGGTTTGGTACGCCCTGTTGCCCCTGATTCCCTCTATTCTGTCCATTTCCTT
This sequence comes from Aquilaria yunnanensis, assembly GCA_039654915.1. Classification (NCBI taxonomy): domain Eukaryota; kingdom Viridiplantae; phylum Streptophyta; class Magnoliopsida; order Malvales; family Thymelaeaceae; genus Aquilaria; species Aquilaria yunnanensis. Next base: position 46,889,346 of record CM077595.1, read on the forward strand.
GTTTCCTAGAATTAGTAGGACACCTTCGGGGTGGTTCCCATCTCCTTGTGGCAACCATGTCTACTTCCTGCATTGATGATCCATCATAGAGCACATATAAAGATCATAGGTATTTCAATGGTACTTGACACTAGCAGCTGACCAAACTGAGTTCATATATGTAGATGCATGCAATTCAACTATATACAATGTACATGTATAAACCATGCTCTGATACCAACTTCTGTTACACACTCCGGGGTAGTCCAGTTATGGTGCCAAAACTGTGCATTTAGACTCCCAGGATTGGTAATGTTCTGTAGGCCATCAGAACACTACCCTTAGTGTGCATACCCAAGTGGCCCTCTTGGGCACTATGTAAATACATACATATTGGTCCAACCATCACACACATATTCACATTTCATGCACACCATGGCAGCAAAGAAGGAAAGCACTAGCACAAGTCTTAGTTTTGGCTTCCACACATTAGGCAATCTTGTTAAGTTCTAGTGGCCAGCTACTGCACCTGTAACTTCCACTAATAAACTGTATTATTCTAGCCTCATTCCCCCCTATTTTATTTGCTCCATTATGAAGTAGAGACTTAGAGCAAACCAAGTAATTTCGTTTTACATCAATAGCACACCTATGGACCAAGTTATGGATTTTTTAAGTGGGTTATAAAATTCTGACCAAATGAACAGTAACTCAGCCAATTTTTCAACGTCATATACTTGGCTAAAAGGATCCAAATCCATAAATTCCAAATTCCAGTTCAACCTCTAGGTGTTCTCTAGGTTTGGTCGAAATTTCATACCCAGATTCGTTCTACACAGGGAGATATTAAACTTTAGGTACATGGTTGAAATTCTGGCAACTTTTGGACCATTTTGCCTATACAATTTTTGCAAACCGTGCAAACACTTCATTCACAAGCGGAAAGCCATCCAAGGCTATCCCATACATGTCCAATACACATATTAATTACATTCTCTTGCATCTAGCAACTTTATGTGGCCAAAATAGAATTTACAAGTAAGCAGCCGATCATTCACACTTAGGTAGCCTTGCACCACATCACTTACATAGCCAAAACATTACTCAAATGTTCCCATACTTGTCTCATATTACATACACAACATGCACATGCATACATTCCCTACAACATGGTCTAAACTTAGCTAAATACGCACCTTAGGTTACAGGAGGTCCTGAGACACAATGGACTCCAAAAACAGGATGCTGGACAGCTGCTGCACAACACAGTAAGTACCACCATTAAAAATACCAAATGTGCTCCTAATATCACCAAACCTTCCAGATCACAACTATTCATATGGAAGCTCATGTACCTAAAATTTTAGATCAAAATTGAGGGGAGTAAGTTTCATTGAGAAACTTAGTAAGGGTAATGATAGCCAAAGCCTATCGCCTCTATCTGGCCGAACTCCCTGCCACAAGAATGGCCAGAAGAGACTGGCGATACCCGAGTGAAAATGGGATCATACACCTCGGGAGATAGCCGAAGAGCTCCGAGCCCGGCACGCTAGGAAACTTGAGGATACTACTAGCCCCCCGAGGTTGCAAACAGATTGCCTTCGGAAAAGAGGCACCAGCTATTGCGGGCCGAACATGATCTCCCCGAAGGCGGAACTCCCTGAAGCTAGGAACCGCCGAATTGGGTGCGTGTTTCCCGAAGAGGCATTGTCCGTACCAAAGGACGACCTCGCCCAGGGACCTCGGGAGTACGGCAGGAGCATTTAAGGAAGCATTTAAGGAAGCCTCTGACACGTCCTTTCACAGACGTCATAAGTCACCTCAAAAGGCGCTCTGAAACACTGACGCCATCAGAATCACATCATGGCCCATCTCAGCACAAGGCTCAAGGCAACCTGCTACCAGCTATCTGTCCCCTATGCCCAGAAATTCAGGAAACATCCGACCGAACACGTGTCACGATCTGAACGGGCTAGGCACTCCTGTAAATACCAGGAAATAAATACTTGGCAGGAGGTTGGTTGGCAAGAGGTCTAACTCCCAGACTCTGAGAAAATCACCAGGCAAGACTCTTCAGCCCCTTTGTGCTATTTCCTCTGCCTTTTTCTCAACCACCCCTGACTTGGGCGTCGGAGGCTCCTCCCCCGGAAACACATTTCGGGGGCCTCCTAACCCACTTTTTCTGAGCATCTCAGGTACTCTCCCTTGGGCGCACCATCCTCCAGGCGTTCTTCCTCCTAGAAGTCTCTACAACAGTCACCATGACTCTAAACGATGAGGCCCATGGCCATCATTTGGCGCCGTCTGTGGGAACCCGCTCTGAGATTACCGTCGTTGAAACTCGGCGTTCTAAGGACAAGGGACTCCCGAGGTCTCCGTCCGCGCCTGAGACACAACCGGCTGCTGAGCAAACACTCCCAGGGACTTCTGCGTCTGAGGAAGATCGCCCTCTAGTAATCACTATGAGCTTTATGAGGGAGTTTCAGCGTTCGGTTGTGGCCGAAATGACACAGCAGATCGACCGAAGATGGTCACAACAGACACAGGCCCAAAAACCTCCCTCACCTGCACGCCCTCGGGAGAAAAGTCAGAGGTCGACCCATCGCAGTTCGGGAAGCGTAGACCCACGCGAAGAGTCATCCACGGAGAGTATACCCCTCAGGAAATGGCCTGTAGGACAAACTGGGTCCAAACGACCGAAAGTCTCACGGCGAAGGATTTCGTCTCCTGAGGTGAGGTCCGTATCCCCTCAGCGCCGAACTCGCTCCCCGAAGAGGCGCCGATGATCTCCCTTCCCTGAAGAAGGGCCTAGTGCCACCGTGCTTATGGAGAGGATATTAGCACGGCTAGATAGGGTGGAGAAACAAATGGCCAGAAAACCCGTTTGGGACAGGCTCACGGGAGCCTTCTACGAAGATGGGTCCCCGTTCACCCGGACCGTGGCCGAGGCAGCCATGCTAGGTGACTTCAGAGTACCCCGGTTGGAGATTTATGATGGTCGTACTGATCCACAGGCCCATCTGACGAAGTATAGACGCAGCATGATAATGCACGGTGCTGACGATGCTACCATGTGCAAGTGCTTCGAAGTCACCCTCACAGGGCCAGCAACTGCATGGTACAATTCATTGCCTTCAGGGACCATCACTGAGTTCTAGGAGTTGTCCATGGCCTTCACGCAGCAATTCATTGGGAGTCGACCTACTGCGAAGATGCCTGTCCAGATGTTCGACATAGAGCAGAGGAACGGAGAAACCATCCGAGACTATGTCGAAAGATTCAACAGGGAAGCTCTTAGCGTCCCTAACTTTCGGCCCGAAGTCCGCATTCTTGCCATGACACAGGGCCTTCGGCGAGACTCACAGCTGTTCTACGAGTTCTCAAAGGACCCCCTGGAGACCCTCGGAGAATTTTACCGAAGGGCAGAACAGCACATGACCGCCGAGGAACTAAGAATGGCTGGGCCAAAGTCCGATCACCATCGCGCCGAAGGGTCCAATCAACAAGCTCGGCATCCGACTGAACTAGCAGGACGACCTCGGAGGATGCGTGGAAGGAAACCCCAAAGTTTCACACCACTAAGCACTACACGGACCAACATCCTCATGGCGCTGGAAAGGCAAGGGACGCAGATTCGGCGACCAAGGGCCATGACCGCCGATAATAAGAAGAATGCAAAGAAGTTCTGCCAGTTTCATCGCGACCACGGTCTTGACACCGAAGACTGCTTCCAGCTGAAGAAGTACATAGAGTCGCTGATAAAGCAGGGCCAACTTCGGAAATACCTCCGGATGCCATCCCCGAAAGGCAGAAAAATGGAGGAAGAAAGGGCCGAAGATGAGGACTATCACTCCGACAGGCGGAGAAACCGAAGTCCAAAAAGGCGCCCTCCACCTCCTACAGGGGTTATCCAAACAATCACCACGGGGCTCCCACCCTCGAAAAGAAAGCGGAAGGCCAGAGAAATTGCAGTCATGGAATATCAAAATCCAGTAAAGAAGCTGGCCCGCAAAGATGGATCCACCGTCATTTTTCCCCACGACGATCCGCTGCTGATCATGGCGAGGATAGGGAACTGGGACGTCAAAAGGGTGCTGCTTGATGACGGATCAAATGCGGACGTCCTATTCTCGCACTTACTTCCGAGCTTGGGCATCTCCAGTAGCGAGCTTAAGCCAGTCACCTCACCAACCTTCGGGGTGGGACCATCCGAACTGCCCGTTCTCGGATGGATCGACCTCCCACTAATGATGAGAGGGACTTCGGTAGACGGAGCAGCTGAGTTGTACGCCTCCACAATGGTGAAGTTCATCGTCATGGACGTCCCGTCCTCGTACAACGCCATCCTTGGAAGGCAGACACAGGGAAACCTGCACATTCGCCATGATGTGAAGTACTTGACTGTCACATTCGCCACCAAGGATGGAGATGCAGAGATCTTCATAGACCAGGCCGAGGTAAGAAAGGTGTTTGTGAAAGCACGAAAGGCCCCTGCCAGCAACTTCGCACAAACAATGGAGGCAAAGGCGCCAGAAAAAGGCAAAGAAGAAGATCTCGCAAAAGCAGAAATGGAAACAGTAGAACTTATCCCAGGACAATCTACCCGAATAGGGAAGAGCTTGGCCGAAGGTGAGAAGGAAAACCTTGTATCTTTTCTGCTGAAAAAGAAAGATCTGTTTGCCTACTCACCGAAAGATATGCCAGGGGTAAACTCTGCCATAATACAGCATAGCCTCAAAGTAAGCCTGAAAGCAAAACCTGTCCGGCAAAAGAAATGAAGCATCTCAGCCCAGAAGAGCAACTTTGTCAAAACCGAGGTCCAGCGTCTGTTAGACGCCAAAGTCATCAGGGAGGTAAAGTACCCCGAATGGTTAAGCAACGTGGTCATTGCTATAAAAGAAGGCAGCAGCAAACTCCGGATGTGCATCGACTTCAGAAACTTGAACGATGCTTGCCCAAAAGACTCATACCCTCTGCCGCCAATAGATCAACTGGTAGATTCAACTGCCGAATATGGGCGGCTAAGTTTCCTAGATGCCTTCAGTGGCTACCATCAAATAAGGATGGACCCCGAAGATGAAGAAAAAACCGCCTTCATCACCGATGGAGGAACATACTGCTATGTCAGGATGCCCTTCGGGCTAAAAAATGCAGGAGCCACCTACCAAAGGTTGATGAACAAGGTCTTTAAAGACCAAATGGGGAGAAACATGGAGGTGTATGTTGATGATATGATAGTCAAGAGCAAACTGACTAGTTATCACATTGCAGATCTAGAGGAAACCTTCCAAAAGCTCAGAGCCTTCGGGATTCGGCTCAATCCTTAAAAGTGCATCTTTGGGGTAACCTCGGGAAAATTCCTTGGGTACATGGTATCCGAAAGAGGCATTGACGCTAACCCCGAGAACATTAAGGCGCTGCTTGAGTTCCGAACTCCTGCCACAGTCAAAGACGTGCAGAGGCTCACTGGAAGAATAACCTCCCTGAGCAGATTTATTTCCAGGTACGAAGATAGGTGTCGACCTTTCTTCAAAGTCCTCACAAAGGCAGCAAAAATGGAAGGCGACCTCGGAAGGAATGATCACCCTTGGGGTGAAGACTGCCAAAAGGCCTGGGAAGAACTCAAAGTCTACTTGGCTAGCCTGCCGACTCTGCGACAACCTCGGGAGGGAGAACCCCTCATTTTGTACCTCACCGTCACGGAGAAAGCTGTAAGCTCGGTCCTCGTGAAAGAAGAAGGGGCACAGCAATGGCCAGTCTATTACGTCAGCAAATCCCTGCATGGCGCCAAAGTCAGGTACCCTCTGCTTCAAAAAGCTATATACGCCTTGGTACTTGCAGGGAGAAGGCTGCGGCCAAATGGTTATGAAGAAAGTTGATCATTCAGGAAGGCTCTCCAAATGGTGCATAGAGCTTGGCGAACATGAAATCACATATGAACCTCGAAAGGCCATAAAAGCTCAAGCACTGGCAGACTTTATCGCCGAAGTACCCACCCCTAAGGAAAGCGACTTGGATCCGAACGGAGGTGAGCCAGAGTGGACCTTACATGTTGACGGAGCCTCGGGATCAGAACACCAGGGAGCTGGAGTAATTATCAGAGGACCCGAAGGCCTAGAGGTAAAGAAGGCTATTAAGTTCAGCTTCAACGTCACTAACAATGTGGCAGAGTATGAAGCCCTCATAGCGAGATTACGCTTGGCCAGAAGGATTGGCGTGAGAAACTTAAAGGCTCACAGCGATTCCCAGTTGGTAGTTCGGCAGACGGCAGGAGATTATGGGGCGAAGGACCCAATCTTGGCAAAATATCACGAGCTGGTAGCAAAGCTCATCCAAGAGTTTGACACCGTACGGATCGAAAATGTACCTCGGCGGAATAACATAGAGGCAGATTGCTTGGTGAAGTCAAAAACATACACCGAGGTGCTAGGTCACCCGAGCATCTCAGTGCTGAGCATAGCGACCTCGGGAAAGGGATGGAAAGATCCCATAAAAAGATACCTAGCAGAAAATGTGCTCCCCGAAGACCCCGGCGACGCTGCAAAACTGCGAAGACGCTCAGGCCGATTTTTCCTGATTGGTGAAGAATTATACCGACAGGGATATGCAAACCCGTTGCAAAAATGCGTGGATGAAGAGGATACTGAAATGGTCGTTGAAGAGGTCCACGAAGGCTTGTGTGGTTCACATATTGGAACTGATGCCCTTGCGGCGGTGATACTTCGCCAAGGATACTTCTGGCCTACCATGAGAAAGGATGCAAGGCAGTACGTCCGAAAATGTGGTAGTTACCAGAAACACGGGAACATCCAGAGGGCACCCTCGGAAATGATATCCTCGGCTGACTATCCTTGGCCCTTCGCAGTCTGGGGCATAGACCTTATTGGGCCACTCCCCTCAGCGCCCGGAGGCGTGAAATTTTGCGTGGTAGCAGTAGACTATTTCTCCAAATGGGTTGAGGCAGAACCATTAGCAACTATCTCGGCAAAAGAAGTGCAAAAGTTTGTATGGAAGAACGTAGTATGCAGATTCGGCATACCGAGGGTACTAGTGGCTGATAATGGATCCCAATTCATAGACAAAGGATTCCAAGAATTTATCAGCGACCTCGGAATAAAAATGCACTTCGCCCCAGTAGCTCACCCCCAAAGTAACGGGCAGGTGGAAGTATCTAATAGGACCATAAAAGATGGCCTGAAAAAGAGACTGGGGGAAGCAAAAGGGAAATGGCCAGGAGAACTCCAAAGCGTATTATGGAGTTACCGAACGACGCCCCGAAGAGCCACAGGGGAGACTCCCTTCTCACCCGTCTTCGGTATAGAGGCTATTATCCCAGTAGAGATGGTTCAACCTTTAGTATGGGTGCAAATATTTGATGAAGGTGGAAACGACCTCGGCCTAAGAACGAAGCTCGACCTCGTTGGCGAACACAGAGAAATAGCCGAGCTGAGGAGAAAAGCTTTTCAGCAAAGAGTGACCGCGACTATAAACTTACGGGTCAGGCCGAAAGAAATCAAGAAAGGAGACCTCGTTCTCAGAAAGGCTGACTTTGCACCCCGAAGGCCGTCTCACGGAGTACTTCGCGTGAACTGGGAAGGACCATATGTGGTTCTTGCCGAAGTACGAAAAGGCGTGTACAAGCTTGGCAACGCCGAAGGCGTAGAATTGAAAAACACTTGGCACTCAGACGCCTTGAAAAAATTCTACGCCTAAGGTTGAGCGGAGGAATCGCGTTGTACGAAAAATATTCTAAGTACAGAATAGTCTTGAGAAAATTGTACAAGACAGAATTCCACGAAGGTGCTCGCCACGATACAGCACAGATATGCCTTTCCGAAATCCCTTGAGCCATCACGCTCGGGAAAGATGGGAAACAAGAATATCACAGAAGTACTCACCGAAATAAGCGCAGAGATAGTTTTCCGAAGTCCCTTGAGCCGTCACGCTCGGCAAAAATGGAAAACAGAAAAAACTCTCGAAAGATTTCCTAAGTCTCTTGAGCAAACATGCTCGGGACAGGAGGAAAAGAAGGAAAATTTTGACTAAGCATTTTTCGAAGTCCCTCGAGCAAACGTGTTCGGGACAAAATGGAAATGCAAAACCTGCAAAAAGACTTAGTCAAATTTTACAGACCTTCCAAAAAAGCCTCCAGAGCGAATAGGCTCGGCCAAGAGAAGGTAATAAAGTTTCTTTGATCGCAGGTTTTCCGAAGTCTCTTGAGCAAATGCATTCGGGGCAATGGAAATAAAGAAACTTGCGAAAAGACTTAGCCAAAAAGTCTTCATTAAAGAGTAAGCTGCTTTACAATGAAGAAGTGCCCGAAGAAGGAACACAAAATTGAAGGGAAGGAAAAGGGGCCCTAAAATAGCCTAAGGGTTCGCAGCGTCCCGAGAGCCACTTGCTTGCCCACCATTTTCCACCACCTTCGGCACTGGAATTGAAGAAGGAAGGTTCAAATGTTTGACCTTGGACCATTCCCACCGAGGTCCCTCAGGAATGTTTAGAGCCTCTAGAAAAGAGAGGTCCAAATCTGGGAACGTCTGGAGGACTTGGTGCCGAGCAAGGCAGAAGCCGTCCTGAAAAGTGACCTTGGCCATTTGATCAGACCTGCTCTTGTCAAGATCAAGGCCGTCAAGCTCGTCCTTCAGATCCGTGATCTCTTCCTCCAGCGCCTTTATCTGCTCCTTCCCCTTCGGATCCTTCTTCAAGGACTTGACCTCGGCTGCAAGGATGTTTTTCTCAGCTGTCAGCGCCAGTATGAGCTTGTCAGAATCTGACATATCCTTTAGGAGCTCCTCGTTGGCGGCCAGCATTCCATTTATCTGCTCGTCGAGGTCAGCAATCTTCCGGGAGGAATCCTTCTCAAGTTCTTCTTTCTCCTTCCGGAACTCCTCCCGAAGGGCGGCAACTTCTTCCTTCGCAGAATCTGACAGCTGCTGGTTCTTGGTGATCAATGCCAAGCGAGTGGCCTTCGCCTTCTCTAAGGCCTCTAAGGCCGAAGCTCAGAACTTCACCTGCCTGGCTACCCGAACTCGGAGAAAGCCGGCGTATCCCAGCAGCTGCAAAAAGATGAACGCAAGGTCAGTAAGAGCCAGGCACTTAGGAAAAATTGAAGGGAAAAAGGTGTGAAGAACATACCTGAGCAGCATGCTCGGTGACTTTGGCGGCAAGGGTATCATCATCCGGATGGGCCGCCGCAATAGCCTTGAAGGAGGCCTCTGTAAGCACCCCCTTCGAAATTTGCTTCGCCATTTCTGGACAGTCCTCGGAGTACAAGTTCATGTCCTCCGTGAATGTCCAGAAAGGCTATTTGGGAACCTTCCCTTGCGGGACTTTGGCATCGCGAAGGGCCCGCGCCTTCACGTGTTCAGCCGCCCAGTTCGGGGTAAGTAACTCCCCTACACGGCGAAAACGAGAAGTGGGTCAGAGACAAAGGAAAAGTTAGAAAAACAAAAAGAAGCATACTTGTCCTGAAAGCAACTAACCTGGAGGGATCTCGACAACGACATCCTCGGAGTCCTCAGCCTCCTCGGTTGAAATGCCCTTACCCTTCTGCCTACGCTGCTCCTTGGCAGAAGATGCCTCTACCACGACGTCCAGAAGGACTTGCGACAGGGTAGGACTTTGGGGAGGGGCGTCGGTATGAGGGACGTCGGTGGCGGCAGGAACCTCGGCCAAAGGATCGGGCAACGAAGCGACAGCAGCCTCAGCGTCCTCACTTTCCTCCCCAATAGTTTCCAAAGGGGAGGAAAGAACAGTCTTCTTCGCCCGTTTAGCCGAAGGACCAGCACCGACAGACTTCCGCCTTCGAGAAGTTGCCTTCTTTGTCTGCTCCCCCTTCTCCACTTGGCCGGAGAAAAGGGACTTGTAATAGGCGGCAGTCCCATTGCCCATCTCTGAAAAAGAAGAGAAATATCAGCGTAAGTCCGAGAAAAAAAACAGCAAGGGAGTAGAAGAGAACTCAATTTCGACAAGTGTTTCGAAAGAAATTTCCTCCTTAAGAAGCTTGACCAACCAGGAATCCTTCCCCGCGATGGCAGGAGTTGGCATCTTGAGGTCAGTCTTGTGCTCCTTCACCACCTTTAGCTCCCGAAGGACCTCTTCGGTCATCAACTTCCAGTTGATAGGAAAAGGGTAAAGGGCACACGGAGCGACCTCGGGAGTCCAGTCAGAGACAGCCCGAATGCGGGCGTCGAAATCTGCGAACACGGAAGCCAACTCTGGAGTCAGCAGCATCCTCGGATCAACGACGTCCACATCCAGTATTCCCTGAGCCCATTTGGTCGGGACGTACGACCAGGCCTCATCCATTTTCAGGAAGAAGAACTTCTGTTGCCACCCCCGCCAGCTGTCCTTAGTGGCGAAGGTGAACATGAATTTTTTGCTCCCGGATCCCCGAGGTAGCATGAAATAGAAGCCACCCTTCGGGACCACAGAGAGCTTGTAGTACTGCATGAAGATTATAAAATGGGGTTCTATCCCGAACACGCCACACATGCAGAGGTAGGCGTTAAAATAGCAGAACGAGTTCGGGGGAAGCTGGTTCACAACAATGCCATGAAATTGGCAGAACTCGCAAACCATCTTCGGGGGAGGATACCGAAGACCGGCCTTCAGCTGGGCTCGAAAAACGGTAACCTCGTTTCTGTGGTTTGAAAAAGCATAATGGCTAGAACGAGGTAGCCTAGTAATGGCGTAAGAGGGAAGAAAGAACTTTTTCTTCCACCTCTCTAACTTTGCAGGGGTGGTGCAACAAGGATGGGCTAAAAAAGGCTGCCAGCTCTCAGGGATAGGCATTGTAGACATGAAAACGAGTTTGGAAAAGACAAGAAAATAGTTTCCAGAAAAAACTCCAAAGAACAGAGAGATCAAAACACTCTGGAAAACAAAAACCCACCAAAAGATTTGCCAAAATCTGAGGACGCCGTCGTGAAAGTTTGCTGGAAAAAGGTCTGATTAAGGCAGCTCCACCACAGAAAGCAAGAAAGTGCAAGAACAGGGGCAAAGCAGAGCGAAGAGCAGAAGAAAAAGCAAAAGGAACTTATGACGGAACGAGCCATTTATAGGCCAGGCGTGGGTAACTGAAATGTCGTCATAAGTACCCTTTGGAGGCGAACCATCGCCGTAACTGCCCTCTGCACCTGAAAAGGCATGCCCTCTGTAACCGACGCAACTCTCCTCCAATGGCAAAGTGCCACGTGTCAGCCGCCGAGCCAGAACAGGGACACGTCTCCTGACATCCCTAGGAAAAAGGGAGCACGTCTTCTGCAATCCCTAAAAAGCTGGGACGCGTCGCTCAGACTGACACGCTTGGCCATCAGACCTGCAGAAACAAAGAGTAGGCCACCTCGAGGACACGAAGAGACAGGCTATGGCCAAACAGCCCATGACCTTCGGGCAAGAGGTGTATTTTTGGCACAGGCTCCGCCTCGAAGACACCAAAGAACAGGCCAAGGCCGAATAGCCCTTTGGGCAAGAGGTGCATCCTTGGAACAGGTTGAGCTTCCTAAGAGACTCCCAAGAGCAACCTCGGAAAGAGATGCAAAACTGAAGTCTTCACTTCGGCTTTCCAAAGGGGGGCATGTGATAGCCAAAGCCTATCGCCTCTATCTGGCCGAACTCCCTGCCACAAGAATGGCCAGAAGAGACTGGCGATACCCGAGTGAAAATGGGATCATACACCTCGGGAGATAGCCGAAGAGCTCCGAGCCCGGCATGCCAGGAAACTTGAAGATACTACTAGCCCCCCGAGGTTGCAAACAGATCGCCTTCGGAAAAGAGGCACCAGCTATTGCGGGCCGAACATGATCTCCCCGAAGGCGGAACTCCCTGAAGCTGGGAACCCCCGAACTGGGTGCGTGTTTCCCGAAGAGGCATTGTCCGTACCAAAGGACGACCTCGCCCAGGGACCTCGGGAGTACGGCAGGAGCATTTAAGGAAGCATTTAAGGAAGCCTCTGACACGTCCTTTCACAGACGTCATAAGTCACCTCAAAAGGCGCTCTGATACACTGACGCCATCAGAATCAGATCATGGCCCATATCAGCACAAGGCTCAAGGTAACCTGCTACCAGCTATCTGTCCCCTACGCCCAGAAATTCAGGAAACATTCGACCGAACACGTGTCGCAATCTGAACGGGCTAGGCACTCCTATAAATACCAGGAAATAAATACTTGGCAGGAGGTTGGTTGGCAAGAGGTCTGACTCCCAGACTCTAACAAAATCACTAGGCAAGACTCTTCAGCCCCTTTGTGCTATTTCCTCTGCCTTTTTCTCAGCCACCACTGACTTGGGCATCGGAGGCTCCTCCCCCGAAAACACATTTTGGGGGCCTCCTAACCCACTTTTTTTGAGCATCTCAGGTACTCTCCCTTGGGCGCACCATCCTCCAGGCGTTCTTCCTCCTAGAAGTCTCTACAACAGTCACCATGACTTTAAACGATGAAGCCCATGGCCATCAGGTAACACTTGGTTTCTTAAGGTAATTTAATCCTCATTAAAACCTGCATCCAAAGACACTAAAACACAAAAACCACAATGCATATATACAATATATAGCAACCAAATGCAGCAGGCAAACACAAACAACAACACATGAAATGTGGCAGCAACATATACCATGGGGTAGTCCATAAAAACATGTAATAAACTTAAATAAATCACTATGGCAGGCCCCCTCAAGCTAACGCTTGGTCTTAGGAGGATTCTAACAGTAGTTAGTACTAACTTTGGGCTCTAGAAACCCTCGTTTTACTGCCATCTTTGTACACTTAACAGCAGGTCACAAAACCTTCAATAAGTGCACTCCCCTCAATAAGCTTGGTTCATCAAGCTCATGGCTCTCTTCCAAGCTTAGCCATAGCTCCATGGATGTTTGAAAATACATAAAATAACCCATGAGAGCAAGAGAACCCTTAACAAAGTGAGTAGGCCAAATTTGAAGCTTAATCCTTGAAGTATGCAAGAAATAGCTCTAGTTTGCTTCCAATTGCTTCCTTTTGCCTTCAATTTCAATCAATTGCAAGTTTGAAGGTGTGGTGGCTATGGAGGAAGTATGGCTGTGTTCTTGGGCTGGGGGAGGACGAAAATGAGAGTGGGATAAGTGATTTGGCCACTTAAATGGCCTTAAATGAACTTAAGGGCACCAAAACACACTTAACAAGCTTAACATTGCTTTATGTCATTTTCCTTCTCACTAATTATGGTTTCTTTGTCTTAAACTCATTGGTACACATGTGCCCAACATTTTTGACTAATTATCAAGTCATGGCTGCCTCCCCCATGGTGGGATAACCCCAAAATTCCACCCTTAGACTTAAGTCAAAAGCTTGAACACCTTAAGGTTTACACTAGGACATTTAGGTCCTTATTGCCTTTAGTGTTTCCTTTGTCCAAACTTCTCTTCCATGAGCAATTTGGTCCTGCAATAGCACTTTCATGCCATTCCTATCCTTCGCATAACTCTCCAAGTCTCTTTCTTGAGAGTTTTGCAAGTAAGTTCCCGAATTTCTAAAACCTTACAAAAAAGTCCATAGGTTGCTTGACAAACAAGTAATCCTGAAGGCTTTTCTTGGGGACCAAGTTACCAACTTGGAACACTTTTAAGGAGGTGTTGATCATGCCTTTTACCCCCCCACACTTCAATCACTATGGTGACAATTACACAATATAATGGTTTTTATCCATTATGACACACTTGTAATTCTCCCATTTTGTGAGGTGGTAACATCTTAAGCTTCAGCCATTAAGGGATTGCTAAGATAAGGTGAGGACTTATGCATTCACTAATCAATTCATAGTTGGAATATGTGCATTTGTCAATTCATAGCTTTAGCCCAAGTTGATGCCCGTCGGCATCCTCGTCATATGATATGCTGGCGTGAAGGAGAGACTTCCGGTGTGAAGGTGTCTGTAAGAATTTGAAGAATAAAGGTTAGAGACTCCCCAGAATGGGTTTCCAGGGGAGGAGCCTCAGACTCCCAAGTCAGTATTTGAGAGTGGCGGAAAGGAGCAAAGAGTACAGAGTAAAGAGTGTCCTCTATGTACTTACCAAGGTCCATCCCAAGTATTTATAGGAGGGTAGAGGGAGGAGGCCATTTGTCATAGTTGGCCCTGATCATGACACGTGTTTGGTCAAATCCGATTAGTACCTTTGGAGGTAGGTGTCACCAGTTGGCCATGGCCATTCTGGCCAGAGGTCAGGGTTTTGTGCGAGGTCTCTCTATCAGAGGCTCCTTAACCATTTTTGTCATATCCCCATAAGACCTCTTGGGTGTATGAGACCCCTTCATGGGTAGCTTTTTCCTGAGGGCCAGTGGGGAAGGCCCTTTAGTAGAGTGCGTCACCTTCAGGAGGTGTTTTCCTCTGTCAAGGATGGTAGATTGACCTTTCCAAGGTTGGTAATTCTGGAGGTGGTGAAAGATACCTTTTCCTGAAGTTGGTCATGTCACCTTTCCGAGGGTGGTGTCGATGGAGTGCCCTGAGGTCAGGGCTAAGTCCTTACTGAGGGTGGTTTCCAGATAGCTGATCAAGAGATCTTTGAAGGCCTTAGTCATTCGGCTATCACATGCACCCCTCGAAAAGCCAAAGTTGTGTCTTTGGAATTGAGCTTTCGACAGCGTGGCATGGACATCTTTACTAGAGGTGACAGTCATCCCCGTTTGCATAGCTAACTTCTGATCGAAGCAACCTTCTTCGGGGTGGGCACCTTTTCGATTCAAGATGCCTCTTTCAACCGATGCAGTTTATTCGGCACCAAATGGGACTCCTTGATTTTGACCGAGCTATCGATGTTCCCAAAGTTGTATCTTCAGATGGGAAAATATTCCGCCTCTGAGCTTTTTTATCTTGTATTGCCTGCTAATGAATCGTCACGTCTTCTGACCAGGAAGTCACGTCACTTCGGGCTAGGCTTACATAGGTCTGCTAATGTCAGAAGGTGTGCCCTTGTTTCTCGTGTTGGTTGACACATGTCACTAGGTCACTGGCGAACGGTCACGTCTATTACGCCGGTTACATCCCTTCCCCTGTGAAGGGTTATTATGGCGACACTTCGCCTGCCTCATTCGGTCAATATAAACGTCTCTTCCTTTAAAGTTTTCCATACTTCTCAATTCCCATTTCTTTTGCTCTCTGATTTCCTCTCCTCCTTCATATTTGTTTGATGGTGGTGCTACCGGTGGAGCGATTTCTGGCAAGTTGTGATCATTTCTAAAGTCCTTCTCTTTTTCCCGAACTAGGACCACCTTCCAAGGTTCTCTTTTTTTTTTTTTGTTTTAATTCCTTTCCCTTCACCTTTTTGAGGAAAGATTCCTTCATCCTCGAACATGTCTTCTTACCATATAGAAGCTCATCCCATTCCTGAGAGTTGGCTCCCACTTAACTTTCATTCGAGCTGTGCCACTTTGAAGAAAGTGAAGAAGTGGTCGGCTAAATTTTTTCTCCTTTCCTACGCCATCACCAGGCTACCTAGTCCTGGAATGCCTAGCTATGCTCCTCATTCAGATGAGGTTACCATCTTCAGGGCTCAGTTGAAGGCGGGACTTCGGTACCCCCTTCGAAGACAGTTTGTGACTTTTGCCAATTTCATGGCATAGCCGTCAACCAACTTTCCCCCGAACTCCTACTCCTACTTTAATGTTTTTATTTGCATGTGTGGGGTTTTCGGCATAGAGCCCTACTTTTTTTTTCATGCAATACTACAAACTCCACCCCGTTTCAAAGGGCGGATTCTGCTTTTTACTCCCTTGGAGATCTGGTAGCAAGAAGTATGCGTTCACCTTCGGAACAAAGGAAAGTTTGTGAGGGTGGTAGAAGAAGTTCTTTTTTTTTAAGGTGGATGAGCAATGGAAGGACATGTTAACCAAATGGGCTTTGGGGACTCTTGATATCGATGTAGTACACCCGAAGAAGCTTTTAACCTTAGAGCTAGAGTCCCAGTTTGAGGAGTTTGACAGCCATATTCGGGCAGTAGCGTGTTGGGATCCCAAGGTCCCTCCATGTTCTCTCTACCCTTTCCGCATCAGATGGAGTTTCATGGCCGAAGTGGTCCTTTGGGAACTTGCAGTAATCAAGGATCATGTCACTGACGAGGGCATGCCAAAGCCCTTGGTTGATTGGAAGGAGTGGTTGGTCATGATCCTTCATGGTGAACTAACGCACTCGAAACTTAAAGAGAGTAAGCCCCTTTCCAGTTTTTGTTACTTATGCCCTTCCATACTTACATTGATGTTCTTCTTTTTGCAGAGATAGGTGATAAATCTGCAACATTCTACAAGAGTCTCTTCCTCGGTCAGGCCGAGAAGGGGCAGCAGCAAAAGAAGGAAGCGCCAAAGAGGAAGAAGGCGCTGGCGAGACTGTCTTCGGTGTCGAAGCCGAAGAAAGCCAAAAAGGATTCCTTCCTCCTCCACCCGATGGAGAGGTGGAGGTGCTCTAGCAAACCCCTATACATGCTGACTAACCATTAGGGCCTGCCGTCCACTCGACCCCTCTAAGTCCCAATGCAGCTGTCGAGACGTTGGGGACTTTGGACGAGGAGCTTTCGGTCGAAGAACTGGAGGAACGCCGAAGGAAGAAGGGGAAAGGGGTCCCCGCCAAAGTCTTGATGTTAGTGATACTGACACCGATGATGTCGAACTGCCCCCAGTTTGTCCCTTAGTCATTCATCCATGAGTTTTGGCATTTTTGGTATTTTAGACCTTGTAGATGAATGGCTAAGGGATAACATTTTAATGGAACTTTGGCATAACTTTGCAGAGGAGCAAGCACCGGCTCAGTGGGTGACTAACCATCCTCGGAAGAAGGCCCTTCGGGATGCAAAAATCCTGAGGTGCAAGGTTCCAACGGAGCCCTTCTGGACTTTCACAGAGGACATGGACTTGTTCTCCAAGGATAGCTAGAAGATGGCTCCTCAGATGGCGAAGGGCATTATAACTAATGCCACATTCCAGTCCCTAACGAAAGAGTGTCCGAATGAGGAGGTCCTCGCTATGAGGATGAGCAAACATACTGCCCAGGTAAACGTTAAAACCTTTAGGACTTAGAATTTTTCTAACCTTTTACTCGTTTTGACCCTTATTTGGGGTCTTTCCTTTTATGGCTCTTGGCATACAGTGGATTCTTCCAAGGTTGGGCAGCAAAACAATCTTCGGTCCTAACTCAATTGGAGGAGAACTTGGCAAAAGCTAGGGAACTTTTTGCTAGCTCATTCGTGAAGTACAGCGAGCTTAATAAAATTGTGAAAGAAGACTTGGCCAGCCTATGGGAAAAGGTGCTGAAGAGCCAGAACGAGCTTTTGGAAGACTTTTCTTCCAAGGTGACAGACCTCGGGTCGAGGGTAATGGCTCTGACTTCAGCAAATGAAGGCATCCAAAAGGAGAAGGAGAAAGCCATTACTGATCTTACGAAGACGCAGGGGCTCAATGCCGAACTCCTGTGTGAGGTCGATTGGCTGAAGAAGGAGAAGAAGAGGAAGAAGAAGAAGCTGGAGAAGGAGGTGGAGGTCCTGAATAAGGAGTTGGAGGACTTGAACCCAGAGAAGGCTAAGTCTGATGAAGCAACTAAGTCTTCTTATCAGGATGGTTTCTACCTTGCTCACCACCAAGTCTAGTCCAAGTTTCCTGACCATGACCTTTCCTTCCTCCGGGAGCTGGACATCCCCCAAGGACCATCTTCAGAATGGTCAAAGGTACAGTTCCTCAACCATCCCATTCCTCCTCCTCTGGTAACCTAGGTTAGCGTGGATGAAGATGATGAGGCTGGGGATAAATAGACCAAGGATGCTGGAATCCCCAAAGATGAGCAAGACAAGCAATAGGCTCCTCATTCTTCGCCTTCTCTCTTTTTTTGTAATTCACTCCTTGTACTTTTGTAATGAAATTTTATTGAAACTTTCTTGCTTGAAATTTTGGCTAAGTCCTTGATTAGTATGACTTCAGACAAGTTTCAATCGTTCTGCGTCTTTAGTCTCTTTTGAAGGTTTCACAACCATCTTCGGTGAAGCTTCTTCGGAAGACTTGCCTTCAAAAAATGTTTAAGTATTTTTGGGACCAACCGTGTTCAGTCAATGACCTTCGGTAAAAATTGGACCCTTTGGCATCAACCATGTTCGGCCACTCACCCTTAGTAAAAAATTGCACCATTTTACTCATACATCTTTGGCAACAACCACGTTTGGTTTTCCACCCTCGACAATGACAATGTTTGGAAACAACCATGTTTGGTTTGTCTCTTTTGGCGATGACCATGTTCGGAAACAACCATGTTTGGTTTGTTTCCTTTGGCACAAACCATGTTCGGTTGAGTACCTTTGACAAAAATTGTACAGTATTTCTTATGCACCTTCGGAAGCAACCACATTCAGTTTGCTACCTTCGGCGACTTTGGCACACATTTCTCTGTTCAAAAATTTTCCAAGTGTAGAATTTTTTCGAAGAGTCTGAATGCCATGTATTTTTCAATTCTCCACCTTCGGTATCATTGAGCTTGTAGACTCCTGGCCGAACTTCCTCGAAGACCACACAAGGTCCATCCCAATTTGTTTGAAGTACTCCATGAGATGGTCTTCGGGCTTTGAATTCAGCCTTTCAGAGAACGAGGTCCCTTTTCTCGATTCTTTTACGCTTGACATGCAAGTCTGTAGCAACACTACTCTCTACTGAAAAGCTTTTCTTCTGAGTTTCGCCATCTCTCTAACTCGTCAATTAGATCTAACCTGGTTCTCAAATGAGGTTGTTCCCTTTTTTGTTGAATACCTGTATTCTCACCAATGGTTGTATGACCTCGACAGGGATAATCACGTCTGTACCGAAGACGAGTGAGAAGGGTGTCTCACCCGTGGCCCTTCTGGGAGTTGTTCGATAACTCCACAGCACACATGGAAGTTCTCCTGGGCATTTTCCCTTTCCATCCTTCAACCTCTTTTTCAAACCATCTTTTATCATTCTATTAGACACTTAAACTTGTCCATTGCTCTGAGGATGGGCAATCGGCGTGAAGTGCAACTTTATCCTGAG
The DNA here is from genome assembly GCA_039654915.1 of Aquilaria yunnanensis. NCBI lineage: Eukaryota > Viridiplantae > Streptophyta > Magnoliopsida > Malvales > Thymelaeaceae > Aquilaria > Aquilaria yunnanensis. The sequence continues at coordinate 46,908,340 of CM077595.1, forward strand.
GTTGCTTATGAATTCCTGGAAACCTCTATCGGTGAACTGGGAACCATTATCATCTACTATCAACCTCGGTATACCGAATCTACATATGATGTTCTTATAGACAAATCTTTGTATGTCCTTTGCCAATGTTGCTGCTAAAGGCTCTGCCTTGATCCACTTGGTGAAATAGTCTACTGTGACTACGTAGAACTTCACTCGTCCTGGAGATGTCAGGAGAGGCCCAATGAGATCGATACCCCAAGCAGCGTAGGGGCAAGGATAGTTTGCCCAAGTTATGACATTCGAGGGTAGTATCTAGAGGGAGCATGTCTTTGGCACTTTTCACATTTCTAGACAAACTGCCTCGCATCCTTCCTTAAGCTAGGCCAAAAATATCCTTGGCAGAGTAGTAACTGGGCAAAGGCATCAGTCTCGATGTGAGAACTACAGGCCCCCTCATGGACTTCTTTGAGGACCATTTTAGCACCTTCTTCACTGACACACCTTTGTAACGGACTCATGTACTCTTGCTAGTACAACTCCTCTCCGATCAGGAAGTATGTTCCTAAGCATTTTCGCACTCTAGCAGCTTCAAGAGGATCTTTGGGAAGTTCTGAAGTTGTGAGATATTTCTCGATAGGATCTTTCCACCCTATACCCAAGGTTGCTATGAACATTATTGCTATGCTTGGCTGGAAGAGTACTTCGGTGGACTCTTTTGATTTGGCCAAAGTATCCGCCTCCATATTTTCTCACTGAGGTACATTTTCTATTTGTACCCTGTAAAATTCTTCGATCGGCCTTTTTGCGAGGTCGTGGTACTTTGCCAAGTTTGGGCCTTCTGCCCCGTAGTCCCCCGCCATCTGTTGGACCACCAGCTGAGAATCGCTATGGGCTTTCAGATTTCTTACACTAACTCTTTTTGCCAGCCGTAGACCTGCTATGAAGGCTTCATATTTGATGACGTTATTGGTGACGTTGAAACTGAATTTGATGCTTCCATACATTCAAGTCCCTATAGAATTACTCCAGTTCCTTGATGTTCAGAACCAGATGCACCATCGACGATGAGTGTCCACTCAAGTTCATCATTACCGAGGCCCTCGAGGGCATCTTTAGTGTTTGGTACTTCAGTGATGAAGTCCGCCAATGTTTGAGCCTTTATAGCCCTTCTAGGCTCATAGGTGACGTCGTATTCACTGAACTCAATGCACCACTTCGATAATGTTTCGGAGTGATCTACCTTTCTCATGATATCTCGAAGAGGTAGGTTGCTTCGAACAATGATAGGATGTCCTTGTAGGATGTCCTTGGAAATAAGGCTGTAACATTCTACTTGCCAACACTAGAGCATAAATGGCCTTTCGTAGGAAAGGGTACCTAACTTCAGCACCGTACAGGGACATGCTCATCTAGTATACTGGCCACTATTTTCCTCCCTTTTTCTTTACAAGTACTAAACTCATGGCCTTTTCGGTAATAGAGAGGTAGTAGATGAGAGGTTCTCCTCCCATCGGCTGCTGAAGCGTCAGCAGGATGGCTAAGTAGCTCTTTAGTTCCTCCCAAGCCTTTTGGCAGTCTTCGTTCCAAGGATGTTCCTTAGGGCCGAGGTTGCCTTCATTCTTTGCTGGTTTGGTGAGCACTTTGAAGAATGGTCAGCACCGGTCCCCGTATATGGAGATGAATCTACTAAGGGCCGTGATTCTCCCAATAAGCCTTTGCATATCCTTGGTCATCATGGGAGTTCAGAATCCTAGCAAGGCCTTAACCTTTTCTAGGTTGGCATTGATACCACTCTCCGATACCATAAACCTAAGGAATTTGCCAGCCGTCACCTGGAACACACATTTCTCAGGGTTAAAACAGATCCCGAATTTCCAAAGTTGGTTGAATGTTTCCTCCAAGTCTACGATATGACTGCCATGCTGTTTGCTTTTGACTATCATATCATCTATATATACTTCAACATTTATCCCAATTTGGGACCTAAATACCTTGTTCATCAGGCTTTCGTACGTGGCTCCCGCGTTTTTAAGGCCGAAGGGCATTCTCACGTAGCAGTAGGTATCGACTTTGATTATAAAGGCAGTTTTTTCCTCATCTTTCGGATTCATTTGAATTTGGTGATATCCACTGAAGGCATCGAGGAACCTAAGCAGACCGTATTCGGCAGTAGAGTCTACCAATTGGTCTATTGGTGGCAGAGGGTAGGAATCCCTCAGAAAAATGTCATTTATGTTTTAGAAGTTGATACACATCCGGAGCTTATCACTCCCTTCCTTGGTGGCAACAACAACATTGCTGAGCCACTTAGGGTACTTGACCTCCCTTATTATGCCCGCCTCCATTAATCATTGGACTTCAGTTTTAACAAAGTTGTTCTTATGCACCAAGGCGCTACATTTTTTCTGCGGAATAGGCTCCACCTCCGGACGCACTTTAAGGCTATGTTTGATTATACCAGGGTCCACACCAGGCATATCACTCAGAGAGTAGGCAAATAGATCTTTGTTCATTAATAGAAGGGATACAAACTTTTCCTTGTCACTTTCGGCCAGTTTTTTCCCCTGTCGGGTACTTCAGCCCAGGACGAGCTCTACATTCTCTACTTCTATTTTTTCAGAGTCACTTTTCTCTCCTTCTATTTCCTCTTTTCCGAGTATGCTATTTTCTCCCAAAGTCTGTGCATGAACCTTCATTGGGCTTTGTCTTGCCTTCACAAAGACTTTTCTTACTTCGGCTTGATCTATGAATATCTCCGTGTCCCCTTCCTCCGTGCTGAAGGTGACTATTAGGTACTTCACATCTGAGCAAATATGGAGGTTTGCTTGTGTCTGCCTTCCGAGGATGGCGTTGTATGAAGAAGGGACATCTATAACAATGAACCTTGTCATTATGGAGCCAAAGAGCTCTTTCTTGCTCTTAACCGAAGTTCCTTGTAGCATCATAGGTAGATCGATCCACCCGGGTATAGGGAGTTCAGAAGGACCAACTCGAAAGGTAGGGGAGGTAACAGGTTTGAGATCACCTTTTGACATGCCCAAGTTCAACAATAAGTGGGAGAATAAAACATCAGTGTAAAAGCTATCATCGATGAGCACTCTCTTGATGTCCTAGCTCCCTATCCTTGCCATGATTAGGAGGGGGTCGTCATGAGGGAACTTCACAGTAGACCCATCTTTCTAAACAATCTTGTTTGATGGGTTTTCAAACTACATCATCAACATTTCCTGGACTTTCCTTTTCCTCTCGGCCGAGGGTATCCCAGTAGTGATTGTTTGGATCACTCCCGCTGGAGGTGGTGGATGCTTTCTGGGACTTTGGTTTCGACGTCGGTCGGAATCGTAATCCTCATCTTCAGCTTTCCTTTCTTCTTTCGTTCTTCCTTTGGGGGATGGCATCCACAAGTAGCGCCGAAGTTGCCCCTGCTTGATTAAAGATTCAATGTACTTTCTCAATTGGAAGCAGTCCTCAGTGTCGTGCCCGTGGTCTCGGTGGAACTGGCATAACTTTTTCATGTTGTTTTTGTTGTCTGAGGTCTTTGGCCTATGAATCGAAGTTCATTGTCTCTGCAAGGCCATCAATATGTTCATCCTTTTGGTGTTCAAGGGAGTGAACGACATCAATTTCTTCCCCTTTTGTTTCCGAGGTCTGCCCCCACCCTCGGTTGGGTACCAAGGTTGGTGACTCTGACCTAGAGTGATTGTGATAAGACTTCGGCCCTCCCATCCTCAGTTCTTCGGTTGTCATGTGTTGTTCTGCCCTTTGGTAGAATTCTCCAAAGGTGTTAGGGGGATCTTTGGAGAACTCATAAAAGAGTTGTGAATCTCTCCTAAGTTCCCTGATCATTGTGAAGATGTGAAATTTGGGGTAGAAGTCGGGCACACTCAGTGTTTCTCGATTAAACCTCTCGACATAGTCCCAAATGGTTGCCTCATTCTTTTGGGCTATGTCAAACATTTGGAAGGGCCTCTTCGCCATCGATCTACTTTCGATGAATTGTTGGGTGAATGCAACAGATAACTTCTAGAAGCCCATTATGGTTCCGGTAGCCAAGGAGTTATACCAAGCAATTACCGGCCCTGAAAGGGTGACTTCGAAGCACTTGTCGAGGGTGGCATCATCAGCGTCGTGTAACACCATGTTGGGCCTATATTTCATCAGATGAGCGTGGGGGTCACTGCAACCATCATACGTTTCTAGATACGGCACTCGAAAGTCACTTGGCATAGGTGCTTCTACTACTACACAGATGAAGGGCGACTCTTCTCCGGTGAAGGTCTTCAACAACCTTGACCAGATAGGTTTCTGAGCAATCTATTTTTCCACATTCTTCAACCTCTCTAGGATCTTCTCCATGAGGGTGGTAGTACTGTCTTCTCCCCACTGCCTAGTAGTCGCAGACAACGGAGAGCAACATCTTATTTTTGGAGAGTAACTTCATCGGTGGGGGGATTAGGACTTCCCATACGGGGATGCACTCCACCGGCGGGAAGTCTTGGGCTCTTTTGACACCATTTCTCCAATATGATATCCTTTGGAAGGTACATTCTCTGTTGATGACTCATCATGAGAACCCCCACTTCCGAAGCTCTGGCGAGGTAACCTTGGGCTTCTCTCTTACTGGGCGTTAGGAGAAAGTGCCCTTCCCCCAGTAGGTGGTTGTGACTACCTTTTGTTGAGCTATTGAGTCTGATAGCCGAAGTGCTATCACCCTGGTCAACCACTGACCACGGAAAAGGATTTCGGAGTGAAGGAAGCCATACACTTGAGGCACTCAACCTCGGTAGCTCACCAATTCCAACTTCGGAAGCCAACGTAGCACCTCCTTCGGAACGCCGGCCAAACCACCCTCGGGGAAAAGGACTAACCACCCACTGCGGAAAAAGTCCCCCGAAGACAAATAGACCGAAGTTCTAACCGGACTCTGGAAAATGGGTGTTCCCCCCGAAGTGAGACATCAATCAAAGGGACCTCGGTTGTACGGCAATAGCCATTAAGGAGTCTCTGACTCTCCGCTTACACAAGTCCTCAACACGCCACCTCCAGGCACGCTCTAGCACGACGTCACTATCCAATGTCCTGTCACATAGGGCTACACCTACTCCGGCTTGCAACCCAAAGAGCCTGTAGATGACTAGGGGCCTCCACGCTTAGAAGTAGGAACACCATCTAAACCATACATGTGCCAAACAAATGTCATCATCTGAAGGGGTCATCCTCTTCCTTTTATAAAAGGGAAGTCATCACAGAAAAAACGGGGTGTTCTCTGCCCGGAGGACCAAAAGGACAAGAGGACACTCTCCTCTCTCTACCTGAATACGCTCCCTTCAGCCCTCAGAAAGACACGCCAAGCAAGAGTCCCTTGTACTTATTACTGAGTATCTCTCATTCTCGGAGCACTGACTTGGGCGTTGGAGGTTCCCCCCCAAAAATCCACCCCGGGGGCCTCCTAACCCCTGTTTTCTCAGTGTTTCAGCCAGGCCTCCTTGAAGGATCTTGGCTCCGGGTTCTCTCCCATGCCGGGAGCCTTTCCCGTCTTCACCAGCCATGGTATCAGAAGCTGCCGCCCATCACTTCAAGTAACCCTCTCAGGGTACCTCCGTGTCCATCCAGGAGTCCCTGCTGCCCACACCGCTGAACAACAGTAAAGATGCTGGCTCCGCCAAACCGAACCCGCATCAAAGTCATTTCAGCCACAGCAAAGTGCTGAAAATCTCATACAAAGCTCATCGTGACCATCAGATGACGTTCGTCCTCTGGTAATGAAGTCTCTACTATAGGTTGTTTAGTCACTGTTAGAGCTTTCAACATGGACTGGGACTTCAAAAATCCCTTGTCCTTAGAACGTCGGGTCTCAAGAACAGTGACCTGAGAGTGGGTTCCCACAGACAGCGCCAAATGATGCCCGTCGGCATCCTCATCGTATGACATGCTGGCTTGAAGGAGAGCCTTCTGATGTGAAGGTGTCTGCAAGACTTTGAAGAATAAGGGTTAGAGACTCCCAAGAATGTGTTTTCGGGCGAGGAGCCTCCGACGCACAAGTCAGTATCTAAGAGTGGCGAAAAAGAGTAGCAAGTAAAGAGTAAAGAATGTCCTCTATGTCCTTACCAAGGTCCTTCCCAAGTATTTATAGGAGGGTGGAGGGAGGAGACTGTGTGTCATAGCTAGCCCCGATCATAACATATGTTCGATCAAATCCGATCCGTCCCTTGAGAGGTATGCATTGTTGGGTTTTAAGAGCCAAACAGCGTAGAGGAATTTAACTGAAACCCTCCATGATCCAAGTGAAATGGGGTAAACCGGGTGTTCAAAAATTTTCATACCTAATTTTCGATTGAGATCTCTCACTCAACTGTAGAGTCGAATCACAAAACCTGAATACTTGACGTGTTCAAGCTCTCTATGGTATCCACACGAGGCTTTTGGGATCACTACACTTGCACCACATCTCGGAAGATGCATTTGTCTTGCGCTCACAGTGCTAGCTTGCGTCCTCCAAGGAATTGCAAGACAAGAGTTCGACTGTCCTTTTGGGAGGCTAGCGCAAGAAGCCCGAATTTCTCACTAAAAGTTGTATTTATAGTGAGACTCAACTTCCAGGCCTAATGGGTTTCAAAGCCCTAATCCAATTAGGCTTTAATTTTGGGCTTAATAATGGCTCAACTTTTGGGCCCATTATTAATACAAAATTATTCTGAAACCATAACCCAAATAATTAGCCCATGCACTCTAATGATCCAAATAGCTCTACATGTGTGACTCAATAGGTTCTTACCACGTTGGCAAGGATCATAAATCACATTTATGATCATAAGCAATGAGCGGTGTTTAGCAACACATCATTGCTACCTAAGTGACAAGATTGTTGGTGATTCGACTAAACCTTTATGATCATCACCGATATATGCCATTGTCCCTTTGTTCAAGATATCAAGACTAAGCACGAGACAAGGAATGTATCACTCTCGTATAGCCCAATGTTTGGTTTCTTGATTACCGAGAAGACCAACTTAAACTGATGACATTGATATTGTATATCAACTCATCCGAGCTTGGCCATGCATTTTCTAAGTCTCACTCTATCAAGGGGCCCGAAGATATCACTCCTGTTACATAGGAGGGACAAATCACATCTTGATCATACAAATCCCTCCACATGATATGTGGCATACCCAATGACCTCCTTCAAGTTCACTCAATTACGAGCAACAAAGGAAAGTATCAAAGTATGTGACTCACATGTAGGGAACCTTGATGATCTTAGGTCGAAGGACTACATATACCATGATCACTATGAGAATCACTTATGACACTCATATAATGATCCAGGTAGTGTTCTCATGGTGGGTCAGTCTAGTACACAAGTTCTGCAAGTTGTACCCATATGTAGACTACATATCTCATATTAGTCTCCACATATGCTAGTCGTTATGTAATATCGCAACCTGCTCCACAATAATACTAGACCAGGGACGTTTGAGAATATCATTATTCTATAGTTACAACTATGTTTATTACGTTACGCAAAAACAAAACAACAAACATAATTACTGGACTAATGCCTTAATAAAATATGATGACTCAATGTGCAAAAAATACAATCATCTCATGATTGGCTTTTGGGCACAACATTAACAATCTCCCATTTGCACTAAAGCCAATCATCCATGTATCTAATACCAACGGACCTAGAATGGCAATCATGCTTTTGCTGCGTAAAAGGCTTTGTCAGCGGATCAGCAGTGTTGCTGTCTGTCGAAGTCCTGCATATCCTTACATCACCACTCTCAATGATCTCCCTGATGAGATGATAGCGTCGGAGTATGTGTTTGGATCGCTGGTGAGATCGAGGTTCCTTAGCCTATACGATTGCTCCATTGTTGTCACAATAGAGCTCTATCGGGTCGGCAATGCTTGGAACTACTCCAAGTTCAGTGATGAACTTCTTGATCCAAACTGCCTCCTTCGTAGCATCAGAGGCGGCAATGTACTCAGATTCTATTGTAGAGTCAGCTACTGGCTCTTGCTTTGAACTCTTCCAGCTCACAGTACCACCACCGATACAAAACACATAACCAGATCTAAAATCATCCTTATCGGATTGGTAGCTTGCATCGGTGTAACCCTTTACAACGAGCTCATCTTCATCTCCAAAGACCAAGAATGCATCCTTAGTCCTTCGTAGGTACTTAAGGATGTTCTTAACAACTGTCCAGTGACTCTCATCGGCGTTCGATTGGTACCTACTCGTCATGCTCAAGGCATATGAGACATCAAGATGAGTACATATCGTGGCATACATGATAAATCCAATTGCTGAGGCATATGGAATCTTATTCATGCGCTCTCTCTCCTAGGGTGTACTCGGACACTGAGATCTAGAAAGAGTTATACCATGTGACATGGGCAAGAATCCTTTCCTAGAATCTTGCATGCTAAACCTCTTTAGCACCTTGTCAATATATGTACTTTGACTTAGGCCAAGAAGCTTTCTAGATCTATCTCTATAGATCCTGATGCCTAACACATAGGCTGCTTCACCCAAGTCTTTCATAGAGAAACAGTTCCCTAGACAACTTTTCACATACCGTAGCTCAGGAATGTCATTGCTGATGAGTAGTATGTCATCTACATACAACACCAAGAAGACAATAACGCTCTCACTGACCTTCTTGTAGACGCAAGGTTCATCTTCATTTTTTATAAAACCAAACTCTTTGATTGCTTCATCAAAATGAAGATTCCAAGTTCGAGAAGCCTACTTCAGTCCATAAATGGACCTTTTGATAGCCGAAGGACTATCGCCTCCACCTGGCCGAACTCCCTGCCACCAGAATGGCCAGGAGATCTGGCGCTACCCGGAAAAAGGTGGGATCACACACCTCGAAAAAAAGCCGAAGAGCCTGAGCTCAGCACGCCAGGGAACCTAAGGATACTATTAGCCCCCCCAAGGTAGTAAACCGACCGCCTTCGGAAAAGTGGCACCAGCTAGGGCGGGCCGAACATGATCTTCCCGAAGGCGGAACTCCCTGAATCTGGGAACCCCCGAACTGGGGGCATGTTTCCTGAAGTGGCACGGTCCGTACCAGAGGACGACCTCACCTAGGGACCTCGGGAGTACAGCAGGAGCATTTAAGGAAACCTCTGACATGTCGTCCACAGACATCACAAGCCGCCTCAAACGGCGCTCTGACACGCCGACGCCATCAAAGTCACATCATGGCCCGTCTCGGCTCAAGGCTCAAGGAAGCCTACCACCAGCTACTTGTCCTCTACGCCCAGACATTCAGAGAACATCTGACCGAACACGTGTCACGATCTGAACGGGCTGGACACCTCTATAAATACCAGGGAATACACCCTGGCAAAACGGCGGGCAAAAATCTTGACTCCTCACTCTGAGAAAATACGACCAGGCGAGTTCACTGAACCCCTCAGTGCTATTTCCCCTGCCTTCTCTTAGCACCACCGACTTGGGCGTCGGAGGCTCCTCCCCGGAAAAACACCCCGGGGACCTCCTAACCCACTTTTTCTGAACATATCAGGCACTCTCCCTTGGGCAAACCGGCCACCAGGTGTTCTTCCTCTCCGGGAGTCCCTCCATCAGTCACCATGACTACCAACGATGAAGCCCCAGGGCATCATTTGGCATCGTCTGTGGGAACCCGCTTTGAGATCGCCGTCATTGAAACTCGGTGTTCTAAGGACAAGGGACTCCCGAGGTCTCCGTCCGCGCCTGAGACACAACCGGCTGCTGAGCAAACACTCCCAGGGATTTCTACGCCTAAGGAAGACCGCCCTCTAGTAATCACTATGAGCTTTATGAGGGAGTTTCAGCGTTCGGTCGTGGCCGAAATGACACAGCAGATCGACCGAAGGTGGTCACAGTAGGCACAGGCCCAAAGACCTCCCTCACCTACACGCCCTCGAGAGAAAAGCCCGAGGTCGACTCATCACAGTTCGGGAAGCGGAGACCCGTGCGAAGAGTCGTCTACGGAGAATATACCCCTCGGGAAATGGCCTGCGGGACAAACTGGGTCCGAGCAACCGAAAGTCTCATAGTGAAGGAGTTCGTCGCCTGAGGCGAGGTCCCTGTCCCCTCAGCGCAAAACTCGCTGCCCGAAAAGGCGCCGACGATCTCCCTTCCCAGAGGAAGAGCCTAATGCCACAGTTCTCATGGAAAGGATACTAGCGCGGCTAGACAGGGTGGAAAAGCAGGTAGCTCGCAAACCCGTCTGGGACAGGCTGACGGGAGCCTTCTGCGAAGATGGGTCCCCATTCACCCGGGCCGTGGCCGAGGCAGCCATGCCAGGTGACTTCAGGGTACCTCGGCTGGAGATTTATGATGGCCGCACTGATCCGTAGGCCGATCTGACCAAGTACAGACGCAGCATGATAATGCATGGTGATGACGACGCTACCATGTGTAAATGCTTCGAGGTCACCCTCACGGGACCAGCAACTACGTGGTACAACTCATTGCCCCCAGGAACCATCACTGAGTTCCAAGAGTTGTCTACGGCCTTCGCGCAGCAATTTATTGGAAGCCGGCCAACGGCGAAGATGCCTGTTCAGATGTTCGACATAGAGGCGCCGACGATCTCCCTTCCCAGAAGAAGAGCCTAATGCCATAGTTCTCATGGAAAGGATACTAGCGCGGCTAGACAGGGTGGAAAAGCAGGTAGCTCGCAAACCCGTCTGGGACAGGCTGACGGGAGCCTTCTGCGAAGATGGGTCCCCATTCACCCGGGCCGTGGCCGAGGCAGCCATGCCAGGTGACTTCAGGGTACCTCGGCTGGAGATTTATGATGGCCGCACTGATCCGTAGGCCCATCTGACCAAGTACAGACGCAGCATGATAATGCATGGTGATGACGACGCTACCATGTGTAAATGCTTCGAGGTCACCCTCATGGGACCAGCAACTGCGTGGTACAACTCATTGCCCCCAGGAACCATCACTGAGTTCCAAGAGTTGTCTACGGCCTTTGCGAAGCAATTTATTGGAAGCCGGCCAACGGCGAAGATGCCTGTTCAGATGTTCGACATAGAGCAGAGAAACAGAGAAACCATCCGAGACTATGTCGAAAGATTCAACAGGGAAGCTCTAAGCGTCCCGGACTTCCGGCCCGAAATACGCATCCTCGCCATGACACGAGGCCTTCGGCGATACTCACAGCTATTTTATGAGTTCTCAAAGGACCCCCTGGACACCCTCGGAGAATTTTACCGAAGGGCCGAACAGCACATGACCGCCGAGGAGCTGAGAATGGCTGGGCCGAAGTCCGATCACAACCGCGCCGAAAGGGCCCAATCAGCAAGCCCGGCATCCAACTGAACAGGCAGGGGATGCAGATTCGGCGCCCAAGGGCCATGATCGCTGATAACAAGAAAAACATCAAGAAGTTCTGCCAGTTTCACCGCGACCACGGCCACGACACCGAAGACTGCTTCCAACTGAAGAAATACATTGAGTCGCTGATAAAACTCGGCCAACTTTGGAAATATCTGCGGATGCCTTCCCCAAAAGGAAGAAAATATGAGGAAGAAAGGGCCGAAGATTAGGACTACAACTCCGACAGGCGGAGAAACCGAAGTCCGAAAAAGCGCCCTCCTCCTCCTGCAGGGGTGATACAAACCATCACTACGGGGCTCCCATCCTCGGAAAGAAAGCGGAAGGCCAGAGAGATTGCGGTCATGGAATATCAGAGTCCGGCAAAGAAACTGGCTCGCAAGGATGGATCCACCGTCATCTTCCCCCATGACGATCCGCTGCTAATCATGGCAAGGATAGAGAACTGGGACGTCAAAAGAGTGTTGCTTGATGATGGATCAAATACTGACGTCCTATTCTCGCATTTACTGCCGAATTTGGACATCTGCAGCAGCGAGCTCAAGCCTGTCACCTCGCCCACCTTCGTGGTTGGACCGTCCTAACTACCTGTCCTCGGATGGATTGATCTCCCCCTGATGATGAAAGGAACTTCGGTCGACGGAACAGCTGAGTTGTACGCCTCCACAATGGTGAGATTTATCATCATGGACGTTCTTTCTTCGTACAATGCCATGCTTGGAAGGCAGACACAGGGAAACCTGGACATTCGCCCTGACGTGAAGTACTTGATTGTCACGTTCGCCACCAAGGATGGGGATGCAGAGGTCTTCATAGATCAAGCCGAGGTAAGGAAGGTGTTTGTAAAAGCGCGAAAAGCTCCGGCAAATAACCTCGCTGATAGCCAAAGGCTATCGCCTTTATCTGGCCGAACTCCCTGCCACAAGAATGGCCAGAAGAGACTGGCGCTACCCAAGTAAAAGTGAGATCATACACCTCGGGAGATAGCCGAAGAGCTCTGAGCCCGGCACGCTAGGAAACTTAAGGATACTACTTGCCCCCCCGAGGTTGTAAACAGATCGCCTTCGGAAAAGAGGCACCAGCTATTGCGGGCCGAACATGATCTCCCCGAAGGCGGAACTCCCTGAAGATGGGATCCCCCGAACTGGGTGTGTGTTTCCCGAAGAGGCACCGTCCGTACCAAAGGACGACCTCACCCATGGACCTCGGGAGTACGGCAGGAGCATTTAAGGAAGCATTTAAGGAAGCCTCTGACACGTCCTTTCACAGACGTCATAAAGCCACCTCAATAGGCGCTCTAGCACGCTGACGCCATCAAAATCACATCATGGCCCATCTCAGCACAAGGCTCAAGGCAACCTGCTACCAGCTATCTGTCCCTTACGCCCAGAAACTCAGGGAACATCCGACCGAACACGTGTCACAATCTGAACGGGCTAGGCACTCCTATAAATACCAGGAAATAAATACTTGGCAGGAGGTTGGTTGGCAAAAGGTCTGACTCCCAGACTCGGAGAAAATCACCAGGCAAGACTCTTCAGCCCCTTTGTGCTATTTCCTCTGCCTTTTTCTCAGCCACCACTGACTTGGGCGTCGGAGGCTCCCCCCCCGGAAACACATTCTGGGGGCCTCCTAACCCACCTTTTCTGAGCATCTCAGGTACTCTCCCTTGGGCGCACCATCCTCCAGGCGTTCTTCCTCCTAGAAGTCTCTCCAACAGTCACCATGACTCTAAACGATAAGGCCCATGGCCATCACTCGCACAAACAATGGAGGCAAAGGCACCAGAGAAGGACAAAGAAGCAGATCCCACGAGAGGGGAAATGGAAACAGTAGAACTTGCCCCAGGACAATCTACCCGAATAGGGAAGAGCTTGCCCGAAGGTGACAAGAAAAACCTTGTATCTTTTCTACTGGGAAATAAAGATCTCTTTGCCTACTCGCCGAAAGACATGCCAGGGGTGCACCCTGGCATAATATAGCATAGCCTTAAAGTAAGCCTGGAAGCAAAGCCTGTCCGGCAAAAGAAGCGAAGCATCTCAGCCCATAAGAGCAACTTTGTGAAAACCGAAGTCCAGCGCCTGTTAGACGCTGAAGTCATCAGGGAGGTCAAATACCCCGAATGGCTAAGCAACGTGGTGACTGCCATGAAGGAAGGCAGCAGCAAACTCTGGATGAGCATCGACTTCAGAAACTTGAACGATGCTTGCCCGAAAGACTCATACCCTCTTCCGCCAATAGACCAACTGGTAGACTCAACAGCTGAATACGGGCTCCTAAGTTTCCTAGACGCCTTCAGCGGCTACCATCAAATAAGGATGGACCCCGAAGATGAAGAAAAAACCACCTTCATCACCGAGGGAGGAACATACTGCTACGTCAGGATGCCCTTCGGGCTTAGAAATGCAGGAGCCACCTACCAAAGGTTGATGAACAAGGTCTTTAAGGACCAAATGGGGAGAAACATGGAGGTGTATGCAGATTCGGCATATCGATGGTACTAGTGGCTGATAATGGATCCCAATTCACAGACAAAGGATTCCAAGAATTTATCAGCGACCTCGGAATAAAGATGCACTTCGCCCCAGTAGCTCACCCCCAAAGCAACGGGCAGGTGGAAGTATCTAACAGGACCATAAAAGATGGCCTGAAAAAGAGGCTGAGGGAAGCAAAAGGGAAATGGCCAGGAGAACTCCAAAGTGTGTTATGGAGTTACTGAACAACGCCCCGAAGAGCCACAGGGGAGACTCCCTTCTCACTCGTCTTCGGAACAGAGGCCATCATCCCTATCGAGATAGTTAGACCATCAGTACGGGTGCAAGTATTTGATGAAGGTGGAAACGACCTCGGCCTAAGAACGAAGCTCGACCTCGTCAGCGAACACAGAGAAATAGCTGAGCTGAGAAGAAAAGCTTTCCAGCAAAGAGTGGCCGCGGCTATAAATTTACGAGCCAGGCCAAAAGAAATCAAGAAAGGGGACCTCATTCTCCGGAAGGCTGACTTTGCACCCCGAAAGCCATCCCACGGAGTACGTCGCGTGAACTGAGAAGGACCTTATCTGGTTCTTGCCAAAGTACAAAAAGGCGTGTACAAACTTAGCGACACTGAAGGCGTAGAATTGAAAAACACTTCGCACTCAGACGCCCTCAAGAAATTCTACGCTTAAGATGGAGCGGAACGATTGTGTTGTACAAAAAATATCCTATGTACAGAATGTCCTTGAGAAAAATTCTTAAGTGTACAAAATGGTGCAAGACAGAATTCCGCGAAGATGTTCGCCGTGATAAAGCGCAGATGAGATTTTCCGAAGTCCCTTGAGCCATCACGCTCGAAAAAATGGAAAAAATCTCGTGAAAGTACACGCCGCAACAAGCGCATAATAGTTTTCCGAAAAGTCTCTTGAGCGACCTTGTTCGGGACGATGGAAATGCAAAATCTTGCAAAAAGAGTTAGTCAAATTTTTCTGACTTTCCGAAAAGTCTATTGAGCGACCTTGTTCGGGACGATGGAAATGCAAAATCTTGCAAAAAAGACTTAGCCAAAAAATATTCATTAAGAATGATCAGGCTTACAAAGAAGAAGTGCCCGAAGAAGGAGCACAAAAATGAAGAGGGAAAAAAGGAAAAGGCCCCTAAAACAGCCTAAGAGTTCTCAGCGTCCCGGGAGCCACCAGCCTCTGTGCCCTTTTCCACCACCTTCGGCGCCGGAATTACGGAAGGCAGGTTCAGATGCTCGATTTTTGACCAGGACCACCAAAGCCCCTCAGGAATGTTCAGAGCTTCCAAAAAAGAGAGGTCCAGACCTGGGAACCTCTGAAGGACTTGGTGCCGAGCAAGGCAGAACCCGTCCTGGAAGGCGACCTTGGTCATTTGGTTGGATTTGTCCTTCTCAACCTCAAGGTCCTCAAGCTCGTCCTTCAAATCTGCAACCTCCTTCTTCAGTGCCTTCATCCTCTTCTTCACGTCGGGCTCCTTCTTCAAAGACTTGACCTCGGCTTCAAGAGCTTTTTCCTCAGTCACCAACGACCGTATGAGATTGTCAGAATCTGACTTATCCTTGAGAAGGTCTTGGTTGGCAGTGAGCATCCCCGCCACCTGATTGCCGAGGTCAGCTATCTTCAGGGAGGAGTCCTTCTCAAGGTCTTCCTTTTCCTTCCGGAACTCCTCCCGAAGGGCAGCAACTTCTTTCTTCACAGCATCTGCCAGCTGCTGGTTCTTGGCGGTCAATTCCGAGCACGTGACTTTCGCTTTTTCTAAGGCCTCTAAGGCCGAAGCTTGGAACGCCGTCTGCCTGGATACCGAAACTCGGAGAAAGCCAGCGTACCCCAGCAGCTGCGAAAAGATGAATGCAAGGTCAGTAAGAGCCAAGCACGTAGGAAAAATTGAAGGGAAAAAGGTGTGAAGAGCATACCTGAGCAGCATGCTCAGTAACTTTCACGGCGAGGGTGTCATCACCCGGATGGGCCGCCACAATAGCCTTGAAGGAGGCCTCTATAAGCACCCCATTCGAAATCTACTTCGCCATTTCAGGACAGTCCTCAGAGTACAAGTTCATGTCCTCCGTAAATGTCCAGAAAGGCTCTTTGGGTATCTTCCCTTGCGGGATTTTGGCATCACGAAGGGCCTGCATCTTCGCGTGTTCGGCCGCCCAGTTCGGAGTAAGCAACTCCCCTGCATGGCAAAAACGAGAAGCAGGTCAGAGACAAAGGAAATTTCAGAAAAACAAAAAAGCCATAGTTGTTCTGAAAACAACAAACCTAGCGTCACTTCGATCACGATGTCCTTGGAGTCCTGAGACTCCTCGGTCGAAATCCCCTTGCCTTTCTTCCTGCGCTGCTCCTCGGCAGAAGGAGCCTCTACCACGGCCTCCAGAAGGGCCTGCGGTGCGGAAGGGCTCTGGGGAGGGGCGTCAGCAGAAGGAACCTCGGCAGCGGGAGGGACCTCGGCAACAGCCTCGGGCGGCGGAATCTCGGCTGCCCCAGGCTCCTCGGCAACCTCCTCGGAAATTTCTTGCTGAGGAAGCTGGGCAGTTTTGTTTGCCCGTTTCGCCGAAGGACCAGCGCCAGTAGACTTTCTGCCCTCGGGAAGCCGCCTTCTTTGTCTGATTGCCCTTCTCCACCTGGTCGGAGAAAAGGGACTTGTAGAATGCAGCAGTCCAGTCCCCCATCTCTGAAAAAGAAAAAAGACATCAGCGTAAGTCCGAGGGAAAAACTGCAAGGGAGTAGAAGATAACTTACTTTCGAAAAGCATTTCGAAAGGAACTTCCTCCCGAAGGAGCTGCACCAACCAGGAGTCCTTCCCGATGATAGTAGGGGCTAGCATCTCGAGGTCAGTCTCATGCTGCTTGACCACCCCTAACTCCCGAAGGACCTCTTCGGTCATCAACCCCAAGTTAATGGGGAAGGGGTACAGGGAGCGTAGAGCGACCTCGGAAGCCCAGTCGGAGATGGCTCGAATACGTCCGTCGAAGTCCTCGAACACGGGAGCCAACTCTGGAGTCAGCAGTATCCTCGGATCAACGACGTCCACATCCAGCTTTCCCCGAGCCCATTTGGTCGGAACATACGACCAGGCCTCATCTATCTTCAAGAAGAAGAATTTCTGTTGCCACCCTCGCCAACTGTCCTTAGTGGCAAAAGTGAACATGAATTTTTTGCTCCCGGATCCCTGAGGTAGCATGAAATAGAAGCCACCCTTCGGGACCACGAAGGGCTTGTAGTACTGCATGAAAATTACAAAATGGGGTTTTATCCCGAAGACGCCACACATACAGAGGAAGGCGTTAAAATAGCAGTACGAATTCGAGGGAAGCTGATTCACAACAATGCCATGAAATTGGCAGAACTCGCAAACCATCTTCGGGGGAGGATACCGAAGTCCGGCCTTCAGCTGGGCTTGGAAAATGGTAACCTCGGTACTATGGTTTGAAAAAGCATAGTGGTCAGGTCGTGGCAGCCGGGTAATGGCGTAAGAAGGAAGAAAGAACTTCTTCTTCCACCTCTCTAATTTTTTAGGGGTGGTGCAACAAGGATGAGATAAAAGAGGCTGCCAGCTCTCAGGGATAGGCATTTTGGACAGAAAAACAAGTACGAAAAGAGGCAAGAAAACAACTTCCGGCAAAAAGTCGAAAAAATAGAGGTATTAAAAGACTCTGGAAAGAAAAAACCCACCAAACGACTTGCCAAAATCGGAGGTCGCCGTCGTAAAAGGTTGCCGGAAAAAGCTCTATTAAAACAGCTCCGCCGCAAAAGCCAGAGAAAGCGCAGAGAAAAGGGCAAGCCAGGAAAGAGTAGAAGCAAAAGCAAAAAGGGCTTATGACGGAATAGGCTATTTATAGGCCAAAGGTGGGTAACTGAAACGACGTCATAAGTGCCATTTGAAGGCGAACCGTCACCGTAACTGGACTCTGCGCCTGAAAAGACGAGCTCTCTGTAAACGACGCGACTCTCCTCCAATGACAGTGCGCCACGTGTCAACCATCGCGCCAAAATAGGAGACACGTCTTCTGACATCCCTAAAAAACTGGGACGCGTCGCTCAGACTGACGCGCTTGGCCATCAGACGCGACGCTGCATAGACCTGCAAAAGCAAAGAAGCAGCTTGCCTCAAAGACACCAAAAGACGGGCTATGGCCGAACAGCCTATACCTTCGGGCAAGAGGTGTATCTTCGGCACAAGCTTTGCCTCGGAGACAGCAAAAAACAGGCCAAAGCCGAGCAGCCCACACCTTTGGGCAAAAGGTGTACCTTCGACACAGGTGTTACTCTATATAGACTCCCAAAGAACATCCTCGGAAAGAAAAAAAAACCGAAGTCTTCACTTCGGCTTTCTGAAGGGGGGCATGTGATAGCCGAAGGACTATCGCCTCCACCTGGCCGAACTCCCTGCCACCAGAATGGCTAGGAGATCTGGCGCTACTCGGAAAAAGGTAGGATCACACAACTCGGAGAAAAGCCGAAGAGCCCGAGCTCGGCACGCCAGGGAACCTGAGGATACTATTAGCCCCCCCAAGGTAGTAAACAGACCCCCTTCAGAAAAGTGGCACCAGCTAGGGCGGGCCGAACATGATCTTGCCGAAGGCGGAACTCCCTGAATCTGGGACCCCCGAACTGGGGGCATGTTTCCCGAAGTAGCACGGTCCGTACTAGAGGACGACCTCACCCAGGGACCTCGGGAGTACGGCAGGAGCATTTAAGGAAGCCTCTGACATGTCGCCCACAGACGTCACAAGCCACCTCAAACGGCGCTCTGACACGCCGATGCCAACAAAGTCACATCATGGCCAGTCTCGGCTCAAGGCTCAAGGAAGCCTGCCACCAACTACTTGTCCTCTACGCCCAGACATTTAGAGAACATCCGACCGAACACGTGTCACAATTTGAACGGGCTGGACACCTCTATAAATACCAAGGAATACACCCTGGCAAACGGCTGGCAAATATCCTGACTCCTCACTCTGAGAAACTACGACCAGGCGAGTTCATTGAACCCCTCAGTGCTATTTCCCCTGCCTTCTCTTAGCACCACTGACTTGGGCGTCGGAGACTCCTCCCCGGAAAAACACCCCAGGGACCTCCTAACCCACTTTTTCTGAACATCTCAGGCACTCTCCCTTGGGCAAACAGGCCACCAGGTGTTCGTCCTCTCCGGGAGTCCCTCCATCAGTCACCATGACTACCAACGATGAAGCCCCAGGGCATCACCTTTGTAACTTGCACACTTTATTGGCATTCTCAAGAGTGACAAAACCCTCAGGTTTTGTCATGTACACATCCTTAAGTAGCTTTCCATTTAGGAATGTAGTTATGACATCCATTTTCCATATCTCATAATCATTGTGTGCAGCAATAGCGAACAAAATTCAAATGGATTTAAGCATAGCAACTGGTGAAAAAGTTTCATCATAGTCGATACCATGAATTTGCTTGAAACCTTTTGCAACCAATCATCCCTTAAAGGTAATCACATTACCATCCATGTCAGTTTTCTTCTTGAAAACCCCTTTGCACCCTATGGGTTTTACCCCTTTAGGTGGGTCAACCAAAGTCCATACTTAGTTTTCATAAATGGATTCCATCTCTGATTTCGTGGCCACTAGCCACTTCTTGGAGTCAGGCCCCGACATAGCTTGTTGGTAGGTTGTGGGCTCATCTTGATCCATGAGCATCACATCACAGTGTGAGTCACGAGAAATCCACATCTCTCAAGCTTACGCCAAATCCTACCAGACCTACATGGGCTCTGTGCTACAGGAACAGACTCTTGAACCACAACTTCTTGTGCTTTCTGTTCAGGTTCCATTTCAGGTTTGTTGTCTCCTTATTGTTCTTAATTCTTCAAGTTCTACTTTCCTCCCACTAGTTCCTTTAGAGATAAACTCTTTCTCTAGGAAGACACCAGTTCAAGCAACAAACACTTTTTGCTCAGAAGGATTGTAGAAATAGTAACCCTTTGTTTCTTTGGGATACCCAAAAAAAAGGCATTTTTGAGATTTGGGACCTAGTTTGTCAAAGGATTGACATTTCACATAAGCGTCACAACCCCAAATCTTCATAAAAGACAAGTTAGGATGCCTCCCACTCCATATTTCATATGGTGTCTTTTGAAATGATTTAGATGGAACTTGGTTTAGTGTAAAAGCGGTTGTCTCTAGAGCATGTCCCCAAAAGGAGTTTGGAAGGTCAGCTTGACTCATCATGGAGTGAACCATGTCCAAGGATTGATCGCAACAAAAGTGTTGATGTGTTTTGTACCATGGTTATCTACAATAGTAAATATGCAGTTGTACGAGCCATGAGTTTTAATTCATTTAATAAGGACTTTTATTAAAAGATACTCCCACTATTTTACTCAAAATAATAACCCTCGATATTATTTCGAAACACCTCAGCATTAAGGTATTCTAGTGGGCTGAGATCCATATTTGACCACAACCTGAGTCAGCTTTGGCTTTCCTCTCAAGTTACAGTTATTTGGGTAGGCAACTCCTTGTCAATTGCATCTTATGCAACTCTTGGATAGTTGGGTGAACAACACTTGTCCAAGCTCATCTCATGAACTTAAGCCCAACTCTATGCCTCTAAGTCCCTAATCCTATTAGGATGACTTAGTTAAGTCAAATCCAAAGTTAGCAATTTGGATATCACTATTATCCCATCGCGCCTTACCAAGATGAACATAGGTGCTTTGTTTTGGCAAACCCACCCAATGTTGATCAAAGTCTTGACGAGTGCCAACATTTGGAAGGCATCACATTTAATGACTTAATATTTGTTTGAGGGATTTTCTTCTTTTGATCTCACCAATTTGTTATCTTCGGTTGTCTTATACATGCATCACATACAAATATAATCCCATGCTTACAAGAAAGTAAACGTGACATAGTTATAGCCCAAACTATGTGATATTCTCAAGCCAATGAGAATATCATAAAACCCTAATACAAGAAAAGGGTCTTCAGAAGCTCATTCTCCTTCTTTCTTGGTTGCCCTTTTGTTGTCACCTCCTTGGACATACCACTTTGGATGGTCCCATAATGTACCATTACATTAATAATTGAAACCTCGAGTTACAT
Organism: Aquilaria yunnanensis; assembly: GCA_039654915.1. NCBI lineage: Eukaryota > Viridiplantae > Streptophyta > Magnoliopsida > Malvales > Thymelaeaceae > Aquilaria > Aquilaria yunnanensis. The sequence continues at coordinate 46,929,248 of CM077595.1, forward strand.
TCGAGGGGAGTAAGGTGAGAAAAGAATGTACAATAAGAGTAACAAGAGAAGGCATGACTCGCAGGCCGTATTTACAACTACAACCAATCAAGGGCTATAACCATGCACCATGCTTCAACCATCAATCAGCATAACATGCCAAATCTCATTCAACAAATGCATGCCAATTTTCATGAGTTGATTAACCAGTTTTATTTATGTGGCGCTTCACATACAGCGGTCCAGCTGGCCAGTTAGTGGCCAATGGTTCCGCTCAATTGCTTTCGGTGCCCAAGATCTTCTATTTTAAGCATGTAGGCACCCGAGAATCCTCCATTCGAGCCACCAAAAATACCTTACTTTCGGTGCCCGAATAAGCCGAATCCGAGCCAAGCTAGGGTTTTTGCAACTATTGCAAGAATCCTAATCCATATAGGTATCTCATAACTATCAATTTCGGGCTAATCTCATTAACCAATTAGTGTCATATGTTCATTACGAGTTCCGGTTTCATGCATCATGAATCAATCTAATTAATCATGGCCGAAAGCAACCGAACACATAACATCATGCGATTCAACATTCATTCCTGATTTAGGGTTTTACCAGTAGCTCTGATACCACTGTTAGGTTTCGGGAGACAAATAGCACAGCAAAATTTAACCAAAACCCTCCAGGATCCAAGTGAAACGGGGTAAACCGAGTGTTCAAAAATTTTCATACCTAATTTTCGGTTGAGATCTCTCACTCAACTGTAGAGTCGAATCACAAAACCTGAACAGTTGACATGTTCAAGCTCCCTATGGTTTCCACACGAGCCTTTCGGGATCACCATGCTTCCACCATCTCCCGGCAGATGCGTTTCTCTTGCGCTCGTACTGCTAGCTTGCGTCCTCCAAGGAATTGCAAGAGAAGAGTGCGGCTGTCCTTTTGGGAGGCTAGTGCAAGAAGCATGAATTTCTCACTAAAATTTGTATTTATAGTGAGACTCAACTTCCAGGCCTAATGGGTTTCAAAGCCCTAATCCAATTAGGCTTCAATTTCGGGCTTAATAATGGATCAACTTTTGGGCCCATTATTAACACGAAATTATTGTGAAACCATAACCCAAATAATTAGACCATGCACTCTAATGATCCAAATAGCTCTATGTGTGTGATGCCCAAGGGCTTCATCATTGGTAGTCATGGTGACTGATGGAGGGACTCCAGGAGAGGAAGAACGCCTGGTGGCCGGTTTGCGCAATGGAGAGTGCCTGGGATGTTCAGAAAAAGTGGGTTAGGAGGTCCCCTGGGTGTTTTTCCGGGGAGGAGCCTCCGATGCCCAAGTCAGTGGTGCTGAGAGAAGGCAGAGGAAATAGCACTGAAGGTTTCAGTGAACTCGCCTGGTCGTATTTTCTCAGAGTGAGGAGTCAGGATATTTGCCAGCCATTTGCCAGGGTGTATTCCCTGGTGTTTATAGAGGTGTCTAGCTCGTTCAGATCGTGACACGTGTTCGGTCGGATGTTCTCTGAATGTCTGGGCGTAGAGGACAAGTAGTTGGTGGCAGGCTTCCTTGAGCCTTGAGCCGAGACGGGCCATGATGTGACTTTGATGGCGTCAGCGTGTCAGAGCGCCGTCTGAGGTGGCTTGTCACGTCTGTGGGCGACATGTCAGAGGCCTCCTTAAATGCTCCTGCCGTACTCCCGAGGTCCCTGGGTCAGGTCGTCCTGTAGTACGAACTATGCCACTTCGGGAAACATGCCCATAGTTCAGGGGATCGCAGATTCAGGTAGTTCCGCCTTCGGCAAGATCATGTTCGGCCCGCCCTAGCTGGCGCCACTTTCCCGAAGGCGGTGCGTTTACTATCCTCGGGGGGGCTAATAGTATCCTCAGGTTTCCTAGCGTGCCGAGCTCGGGCTCTTCAACTTTTCTCCGAGGTGTGTGATCGCACCTTTTTCCGGGTAACGCCAGATCTCCTGGCCATTCTAGTGGCAGGGAGTTCGGCCAGGCGGAGGCGATAGTCCTTCGGCTATCACATGCCCCCCTTCGAAAAGCCGAAGTGACGACTTTGGTTTTGTTTTCTTTCCGAGGATGTTCTTTGGGAGTCTATAGAGAGCAACACCTGTGTCGAAGGTACACCTCTTGCCCAAAGGTGTGGGCTGCTCGGCTTTGGCCTATTTTTTGGTGTCTCCGAGGCAAAGCCTGTGCCGAAGATACACCTCTTTCCCGAAGGTATGGGCTGTTCGGCCACAGCCAGTCTTTTGGTGTCTTCGAGGCAACCTGATTCTTTGCTTTTGCAGGTCAGTGTAGTGTCGCGTCTGATGGCCAAGCGCGTCAGTCTGAGCGACGTGTCCCAGTTTTTTAGGGATGTCAGGAGACGTTTTTCCTATTTTGGCGCGATGGTTGACATGTGGCACACTGTTATTGGAGGAGAGTCACGTCGTTTATAGAGAGCGCGTCTTTTCAGGCACAGAGTGCAGTTACGGTGACGGTTCACCTTCAAAGGGCACTTACGATGTCATTTTGGTTACCCACCCTTGGCCTATAAATAGCCCATTCCGTCATAGCCCTTTTTGCTTTTGCTTATGCTCTTTCCCTGCTTGTCCTTTTCTGTGCGCTTTCTCTTGCAAAAGCGGCGGAGCTGTTTTAACAGAGCTTTTTCCAGCAACCTTTTACGACAGCAACCTCCGATTTTGGCAAGTCTTTTGGTGGGTTTTTTTCTTTCCAGAGTCTTTTGATACCTCTATTTTTTTGAGTTTTTTTCGGAAGTTGTTTTCTTGCTTTTTCTGAACTCATTTTTCTGTCCAAAATGCCTATTCCTAAGAGCTAGCAGCCTCTTGTTTTTCTGTCCAAAATGGCTATTCTTGAGAGCTGGCAGCCTCTTTTATCTCATCCTTGTTGCACCACCCCTAAAAAATTAGAGAGGTGGAAGAAGAAGTTCTTTCTTCCTTCTTACGCCATTACCCGGCTGCCACGAGCTGACCATGGTGATTTTTCAAACCATAGTACCGAGGTTACTATTTTCTGAGCCCAGCTGAAGGCCGGACTTCGGTATCCTCCCCCGAAGATGGTTTTGCGAGTTCTGCCAATTTCATGGCATTGCTGTGAATCAGCTTCCCCCGAACTCGTACTGCTATTTTAACGCCATCCTCTGTATGTGTGGTGTCTTCGGGATAAAACCCCATTTTGTGATTTTCATGCAGTACTACAAGCTCTTTGTGGTCCCTAAGGGTGGCTTCTATTTCATGCTACCTCGGGGATCCGGGAGCAAAAAATTCATGTTCACTGTTGCCACTAAGGACAGTTGGCGAGGGTGGCAACAGAAATTCTTCTTCCTGAAGATAGATGAGGCATGGTCGTATGTTCCGACCAAATGGGCTCGGGGAAAGCTGGATGTGGACGTCGTTGATCCGAGGATACTGCTGACTCCAGAGTTGGCTCCCGTGTTGGAGCCGTCTCCGACTGGGCTCTCGAGGTCGCTCCACGCTCCCTCTACCCATTCCCCATTAATTGGAGGTTGATGACCGAAGAGGTCCTTCGGGAGTTAGGGGTGATCAAGGAGCATGAGACTGACCTCAAGATGCCAGCTCCTGCTATCATCGGGAAGGACTCCTGGTTGGTGCAGCTCCTTCGGGAGGAAGTTTCTTTCGAAACGCTTTTCGAAAGTAAGTTATCCTCTACTCCCTTGCAGTTTTTCCCTCAGACTTACGCTGATGTCTTTTTTCTTTTTCAGAGATGGGGGATGGCACTGCTGCATTCTACAAGTTCCTTTTCTCCGGCCAGGTGGAGAATGGCGATCAGACAAAGAAGGCGGCTTCCCGAAGGCGGAAGTCTACTGGCGCTGGGCCTTCGGCGAAACGGGCAAAGAAAACTGCCCAGGTTCCTCTGGAGGAAATTTTCGAGGAGCCTGGGGCAGCCGAGATTCCGCCGACCGAGGCTGCTGCCGAGGTCCCTGCCGCTGCCAAGTTTCATTTCGCCGACGTCCCTCCCCAGAGCCCTTCCGCGCCGCAGGCCCTTCTGGAGGCCGTGGTAGAGGCTTCTTCTGCCGAGGAGCGGCGCATGAAGAAAGGCAAGGGGATTTCGACCGAGGAGTCTCAGGGCTCCGAGGACGTCGTGATCGAAGTGCCGCCAGGTTTGTTGTTTTCAGAACAAGTATGGCTATTTTGTTTTTCTGAAATTTCCTTTGTTTCTGACCTGCTTCTCATTTTCGCCATGCAGGGGAGTTGCTTACCCCGAACTGGGCGGCCGAACACACGAAGACGCGGGCCCTTCACGATGCCAAAGTCCCGCAAGGTAAGATACCAAAAGAGCCTTTCTGGACATTCACGGAGGACATGAACTTGTACTCCGAGGACTGTCCTGAAATGGCGAAGCAGATTTCGAAGGGGGTGCTTATAGAGGCCTCCTTCAAGGCTATTGCGGTGGCCCATCCGGGCGATGACACCCTCGCCGCGATAGTCACCGAGCATGCTGCCCAGGTATGCTCTTCACACCTTTCTCCCTTCAATTTTTCCTAAGTGCGTGGCTCTTGCTGACCTTGCATTCATCTTTTCGCAGCTGCTGGGGTACGCCGGCTTTCTGAGTTTGGGTAGCCAGGCAGACGGTGTTCCGAGCTTCGGCCTTAGAGGCCTTAGAAAAAGTGAAAGTCACGTGCTCGGAATTAACTGTCAAGAACCAACAGCTAGCAGATGCTGCGAAGAAAGAAGTTGCTGCCCTTCGGGAGGAGTTCCGGAAGGAAAAGGAAGACCTTGAGAAGGACTCCTCCCTGAAGATTACTGACCTCAACGATCAGGTGGCGGGCATGCTCACTGCCAACCAAGACCTTCTCAAAGATAAGTCAGATTCTGACAATCTCATACGGTCGTTGGTGACTGAGAAAAAAGCTCTTGAAGCCGAGGTCAAGTCTCTGAAGAAGGAGCCCAATGTGAAGAAGAGGATGAAGGCGCTGAAGAAGGAGGTTGCAGACTTGAAGGACGAGCTCGAGGACCTTGAGGTTGAGAAGGAAAAATCCGACCAAATGACCAAGGTTGCCTTCCAGGACGGATTCTGCCTTGCTCGGCACCAAGTCCTTGAAAGGTTCCCAGGTCTGGACCTCTCTTTTTTGGAAGCTCTGAACATTCCCGAGAGGCCTTGGTGGTCTTGGTAAAAAATTGAGCACTTGAACCTGCCTTCGACAATTCCGGCGCCGAAGGTGGTGGAAAAGGGCACAGAGGCTGGTGGCTCCCGGGACGCCGAGAACCCTTAGGCTGTTTTAGGGGACTTTTCCTTTTTTCCTCTTCATTTTTGTGCTCCTTCTTCGGGCACTTCTTCTTTGTAAGCCTGATCATTCTCAATGAATATATTTTTTTGGCTAAGTCTTTTTGCAAGATTTTACATTTCCATCATCCCGAACAAGTTCGCTCAAGAGAGTTCGGGAAACCTGCAATCACAAAAAATTATTCTTTGCTTTTTTCGGCGAGTACTTTCGCAGGATTTTTTTGTTTTCCATTTTTCCGAGCGTGATGGCTCAAGGGACTTCGGAAAATCACATCTGCGCTTTTTTGGGGCGAGTACTTTCTCAAGATTTTTGTTTTCCATTTTTCCGAGCGTGATGCCTAAAGGGAATTCGGAAAATCATATCTGTGCTTTTTCACGGCGAACACCTTCACGGACTTCTGTCTTGCACCATTTTGTACACTTAAGAATTTTTCTCAAGGACATTCTGTACTTAGGATATTTTTTGTACAACACAATCCTTCCGTTCCATCTTAAGCGTAGAATTTCTTCAGGGCGTTTGAGTGCCAAGTGTTTTTCAGTTCTACGCCTTCGGTGTCGCCAAGTTTGTACACGCCTTTTTGTACTTCGGTAAGAACCAGATAAGGTCCTTGCCAGTTCGCTCGAAGTACCCCGTGGGATGGCTTTCGGGGTGCAAAGTCAGCCTTTCGGAGAACGAGGTCCCCTTTCTTGATTTCTTTTGGCCTGGCTCGCAAATTTATAGCCGCGGCCACTCTTTGCTGGAAAGCTTTTCTTCTCAGCTCAGCTATTTCTCTGTGTTCGCCGACGACGTCGAGCTTCGTTCTTAGGCCGAGGTCATTTTCACCTTCATCAAATACTTGCACCCGTACTGATGGTCTAACTATCTCGATAGGGATGATGGCCTCTGTTCCGAAGACGAGTGAGAAGGGAGTCTCCCCTGTGGCTCTTCGGGGCGTCATTCGGTAACTCCATAATACGCTTTGGAGTTCTCCTGGCCATTTCCCTTTTGCTTCCCCCAGTCTCTTTTTCAGGCCATTTTTTATGGTCCTGTTAGATACCTCCACCTGCCCGTTGCTTTGGGGGTGAGCTACTAGGGCGAAGTGCATCTTTATTCCGAGGTCGCTGATAAATTCCTGTAATCCTTTGTCTATGAATTGGGATCCATTATCAGCCACTAGTACGCTCGGTATGCCGAATCTGCATACGATGTTCTTCCACACAAATTTCTGCACTTCTTTCGCCGAGATAGTTGCTAGCGGTTCTGCCTTGACCCATTTGGAGAAATATTCTACTGCTACCACGCAGAATTTCATGCCTTCGGGCGCTGAGGGGAGTGGCCCGATAACGTATATACCCCAGACTGCGAAGGGCCAGGGATAGTCAGCCGAAGCTACCATTTTCGAGGGTGCCCTCTGGATGTTCGCGTGTCTCTGGCAACTACCGCATTTCCGGACGAACTGCCTTGCGTCCTTTCTTAGGGTAGGCCAGAAGTATCCCTGCGTGAAGTATCACTGCCGCCAGGGCATCGGTTCCTATGTGTGAACCACACATGCCTTCGTGGACTTCTTCAAGGATCATTTCAGTATCCTCTTCGTTCACACATCTTTGCAGTGGATTAACGTATCCCTGTCGGTAGAGTTCTTCACCGATCAGGAAGAAACGGCCGGAGTGCCTTCGCAGCTTTGCAGCGTCACCGGGGTCTTCGGGGAGCACATTTTCCACGAGGTACCTTTTTATTGGATCCCTCCATCCTTTTCCCGAGGTCGCTATGCTCAGCACTGAGATGCTCGGACGGTCTAGCACCTCAGTGTAGGTCTTTGACTTCGCCAAGCAATCTGCCTCGGTGTTTTTCCACCGAGGTACGTTTTCGATCCGTACGGTGTCAAACTCTTGAATGAGTTTTGCTACTAGCTCGTGGTATTTTGCCAAGGTTGGGTCCTTCGCCCCATAGTCTCCTGCCGTCTGCCGAACTACTAGCTGGGAGTCACTGTGAGCCTTTAAGTTTCTCACGCCAATTTTTCTGGCCAGTCGTAATCCCGCTATGAGGGCCTCATACTCAGCCACATTGTTAGTGACGTTGAAGCTGAACTTGATAGCCTTCATTACTTCTAGGCCTTCGGGGCCTCTGATAATTACCCCAGCTCCCTGGTGTTCGGACCCCGAGGCTCCTTCAACATGTAAGGTCCATTCTGGCTCACCTTCGTTCAGATCCAGATGACTCTCCTCAGTGGTGGGTATTTCGGCAATGAATTCTGCCGGTGCTTGAGCTTTTATGGCCTTCTGAGGTTCATAGGTGATATCGTGTTCGCCAAGCTCTATACACCACTTGGAGAGCCTTCCCAAATGATCCACTTTCCTCATAACATCCCGTAGTGGTAGGCTACTTCTGACGATGATGGGGTGAGCCCGAAAGTATGGTCACAACCTTCTCCCTGCAAGCACCAAGGCGTATATAGCATTTTGCAGAAGAGGGTACCTGACTTCGGCGCCATGCAGGGATTTGGTTACATAGTAGACCGGCCATTGTTTTGGCCCTTCTTCTTTCATGAGGACCGAGCTCACAGCTTTTTCCGTAACGGCGAGGTATAATACGAGGGGCTCTCCCTCGCGAGGTTGTCATAGAGTCGGCAGGCTGGCTAGGTATATTTTGAGTTCTTCCCTGGCTTTTTGACAGTCTTGATCCCAAGGATGATCATCCCTTCCGAGGTTGCCTTCCTTTTTTGCTGCCTTACTAAGGACTTTGAAGAAAGGCCGACACCTATCTCCGTACCTGGAAATGAACCTGCTAAGAGAGGTTATTCTTCCGGTGAGTCTCTGCACCTCTTTTACTGTGTCAGGAGTTCGGAACTCGAGCAGAGCCTTAATTTTTTCGGGGTTAGCATCGATGCCTCTTTCGGATACCATGTACCCAAGGAACTTTCCCGAGGTCACCCCGAACATGCATTTTTCAGGATTGAGACGAATCCCGAAGGCTCTGAGCTTTTAGAAGGTTTCATCTAGATCTGCAACGTGGTTGCGAGGGAGCTTGCTTTTGACTATCATATCGTCAACATACACCTCCATGTTTCTCCCCATTTGGTCCTTAAAGACTTTGTTCATCAACCTTCGGTAGGTGGCTCCTGCATTTTTAAGCCCGAAGGGCATCCTGACGTAGCAGTATGTTCCTCCCTCGGTGATGAAGGTGGTTTTTTCTTCATCTTCGGGGTCCATCCTTATTTGATGGTAGCCGCTGAAGGCGTCTAGGAAACTTAGGAGCCCGTATTCGGTAGTTGAGTCTACCAGTTGGTTTCTTGGCGGAAGAAGGTATGAGCCTTTCGGACAAGCATCGTTCAAGTTTCTGAAGTCGATGCACATCCGGAGTTTGCTGCTACCTTCTTTTGTGGCAATCACCACATTGCTTAACCATTCGGTGTTTGACCTCCCTGATGACTTCAGCGTATAACAGGCGCTGGACTTCGGTTTTCACAAAGTTGCTCTTATGGGCCGAGATGCTTCGCTTCTTTTTCCGGACAGGCTTTGCTTCCGGGCTTACTTTGAGGCTATGCTGTATTATGTCAGGGTACACCCCTGGCATGTCTTTTGGCGAGTAGGGAAAGCGATCTTTATTTCCTAGTAGAAAAGATATAAGGTTTTTCTTGTCACCTTCGGGCAAGCTCTTCCCTATTCGGGAGATTGTCCCGAGACAAGTTCCACTGTTTCTGTTTCCGCTCTCGGGGGTTCTCCTTCTTTGCCCTTCTCTGGTGCCTTTGCCTCCATTGTTTGTGCGAGGTTATTTGCCGGAGCTTTTCGCGCTTTAACAGACACCTTCCTTACCTCGGCTTGATCTATGAAGACCTCCACATCCCCATCCTTGGTTGGGAATGTGATAGTCAAGTACTTCACATCAGGGCGAATGTGCAGGTTTCCCTGTGTCTGCCTTCCAAGGATGGCGTTGTTTGAAGAAGGAACGTCCATGACGATAAATCTCGCCATTGTGGAGGCGTACAACTCAACTGTTCCGTCGACCGAAGTTCCTTTCATCATCAGGGGGAGATCAATCCATCCGAGGACAGGTGGTTCGGACGGCCTAACCCCGAAGGTGGGCGAGGTGACAGGCTTGAGCTCGCTGCTAGGGATGTCCAAATTCGACAGTAAATGCAAGAATAGGACGTCAGTATTTGATCCATCATCAAGCAGCACCCTTTTGACATCCCAGTTCCCTATCCTTGCCATGATTAGCAGCAGATCGTCATGGGGGAAGATGACGGTGGATCCATCCTTGCGAGCCAGTTTCTTTGCCGGACTCTGATATTCCATGACCGCAATCTCTCTGGCCTTCCGCTTTCTTTCCGAGGATGGGAGCCCCGTGGTGATGGTTTGTATCACCCCTGCAGGAGGAGGAGGGCGCTTTTTTGGACTTCTGTTCCTCCGTCTGTCGGAGTTGTAGTCCTCATCTTCGGCCATTTCTTCCTCATCTTTTCTTCCTTTTGGGGAAGGCATCCGCAGATATTTCCGAAGTTGGCCGAGTTTTATCAGCGACTCAATGTACTTCTTCAATTGGAAGTAGTCTTCGGTGTCGTGGCCGTGGTCGCGGTGAAACTGGCAGAACTTATTCATGTTTTTCTTGTTATCAGCGGTCATGGACCTTGGCCGACGAATCTGCGTCCCTTGCCTTTCCAGCACCATGAGGATGTTTGTCCGTGTAGTGCTCAGGGTTGTGAAGCTTTGAAGTTTGTTTCCCTGCATCCTCCAAGGTTGGCCTCCCTGTTCAGTTGAATGTCGGGCTTGCTGATTGGACCCTTCGGCGCGGTTGTGATCGGACTTCGGCCCAGCCATTCTCAGCTCCTCGGCGGTCATGTGCTGTTCGGCGCTTCGGTAAAATTCTCCGAGGGTGTCCGGGGGGTCCTTTGAGAACTCATAGAACAGCTGTGAGTCTCGCCGAAGGCCCCGTGTCATGGCGAGGATGCGTATTTCGGGCCGGAAGTCCGGGATGCTTAGAGCTTCCCTGTTGAATCTTTCGACATAGTCTCAGATGGTTTCTCCATTTCTTTGCTCTATGTCGAACATTTGAACAGGCATCTTCGCCGTTGGCCGGCTTCCAATGAATTGTTGCGCGAAGGCCGTAGACAACTCCTGGAACTCAGTGATGGCTCGTGGGGGCAATGAGTTGTACCATGCAGTTGCTGGTCCCATGAGGGTGACCTCGAAGCATTTACACATGGTAGTGTCGTCAGCACCATGCATTATCATGCTGCGTCTGTACTTGGTCAGATGGGCCTGCGGATCAGTGCGTCCATCATAAATCTCCAGCCTAGGTCCCTGAAGTCGCCTGGCATGCCTGCCTCAGCCACGACCCGGGTGAATGGGTACCCATCTTCGCAGAAGGCTCCCGTCAGCCTGTCCCAGACGGGTTTGCGAGCTACCTGCTTTTCCACCCTGTCTAGCCGTGCTAGTATCCTTTCCATGAGAACTGTGGCGTTAGGTTCTTCCTCTGGGAAGGGAGATCGTCGGCGCCTCTTCGTGGAGAGAGTTTGGCGCTGAGGGGACAGGGACCTCGCCTCTGGTGATGAACTCCTTCGCTGTGGGACTTTCGGTCGCTTGGACCCAGTTTGTCCTACAGGCCGTTTCCCGAGGGGTATATTCTCCGTAGACGACTCTTCGCGCGGGTCTCCGCTTCCCGAACTGCGATGAGTCGACCTCGGGCTTTTCTCTCGGGGGCGTGCAGGTGAGGGAGGTCTTTGGGCCTGTGCCTGCTGTGACCACGTTCGGTCGCTCTGCTGTGTCATTTCGGCCACGACCGAACACTGAAACTGCCTCATAAAGCTCATAGTGATTACTAGAGGGCGGTCTTCCTCAGGCGCAGAAGTCCCTGGGAGAGTTTGCTTAGCAGCCGGTTGTGTCTCAGGCGCGGACGGAGACCTCGGGAGTCCCTTGTCCTTAGAACGATGAGTTTCAACGACGGCGACCTCAGAGCGGGTTCCCACAGACGGCGCCAAATGATGCCCAAGGGCTTCATCGTTGGTAGTCATGGTGACTGATGGAGGGACTCCAGGAGAGGAAGAACGCCTGGTGGCCGGTTTGCCCAAGGGAGAGTGCCTGGGATGTTCAGAAAAAGTGGGTTAGGAGGTCCCCGGGGTGTTTTTCCGGGGAGGAGCCTCCGACGCCCAAGTCAGTGGTGCTGAGAGAAGGCAGAGGAAATAGCACTGAGGGGTTCAGTGAACTCGCCTGGTCGTATTTTCTCAGAGTGAGGAGTCAGGATATTTGCCAGCCGTTTGCCAGGGTGTATTCCCTGGTATTTATAGAGTTGTCTGGCCCGTTCAGATCGTGACACGTGTTCGGTCGGATGTTCTCTGAATGTCTGGGCATAGAGGACAGGTAGCTGGTGGCAGGCTTCCTTGACCCTTGAGCCGTGACGAGCCATGATGTCACTTTGATGGCGTCAGCGTGTCAGAGCGCCGTCTGAGGCGGCTTGTGACGTCTGTGGGCGACATGTCAGAGGCTTCCTTAAATGCTCCTACCGTACTCCCGAGGTCCCTGGGTCAGGTCGTCCTGTAGTACGAACTATGCCACTTCGGGAAACATGCCCATAGTTCGGGGGTTCCCAGATTCAGGGAGTTCCGCCTTCGGGAAGATCATGTTCGGCCTGCCCTAGCTGGTGCCACTTTCCCGAAGGCGGTGCGTTTACTATCCTCGGGGGGGCTAATAGTATCCTCAGGTTTCCTGGCGTGCCAAGCTCGGGCTCTTCGGCTTTTCTCCGAGGTGTGTGATCCCACCTTTTTCCGGGTAACGCCAGCTCTCCTGGCCATTCTGGTGGTAGGGAGTTCGGCCAGGCGGAGGCGATAGTCCTTCGGCTATCAGTGTGTGACCCAATAGGCTCTTACCACGTTGGCAATGATCATAAATCACATTTATGATCATAAGCAATGAACGCTGTCTAGCAACACATCATTGCTACCCAAGTGACAAGATTGTTGGTGATTCGAATAAACATTTATGATCATCACCGATATATGCCATTGTCCCTTTGTCCAAGATATCAAGACTAAGCACGAGCCATGGAATGTGTCACTCTTATATAGCCCAATCTTTGGTTTCTTGATTACCGAGTAGACCAACTTAAACTGATGACATTGATATTGTATATCAACTCGTCCGAGCATGGCCATGCATTTTCTAAGTCTCACTCTATCAAGGGGCCCGAAGATATCACTCCCATTACATTGGAAGGACAAATCCCATCTTGATCATACAAATCCCTCCGCATGATATGTGGCATACACAATGACCTCCTTCAAGTTCACTCAATTACGAGCAGCAAAGGAAAGTATCAAAGTATGTGACTCACATGTAGGGAACCTTGATGATCTTAGGTCAAAGGACTACATATACCATGATCACTATGAGAATCACTTATGACACTCATATAACGATCCATGTAGTGTTCTCATGGTGGGTCGGTCCAGTACACAAGTTCTCCAAGTTGTACCCATATGTAGACTACATATCTCATATTAGTCTCCACATATGCTAGTCGTTATGTATTATCGCAACCCGCTCCACAATAATACTAGACCAGGGACATTTGAGAATATCATTATTCTATGGTTACAATTATGTTTATTACATTATGCAGGAACAAAACAACAAACATAATTGCTGGATTAATGCCTTAATAAAATATCATAACTCAATGTGCAAAAAATACAATCATCTCATGATTGGCTTTTGGGGACAACACTGACAGGCATCACCAGCTGGCCAGAGGTCAGGGGCGTGTGCAAGATCACTCTGTCAGAGGCTCCTTAACCATTTTTGTCGTATCCCCGTAAGACCCCGTCGGCACACGAGACCTCTTTAGGGGGAGATTTGTCCCGACAGCCGGTGGGGAAGGCCCTTTGGCAAAGTGGATCACCTTCAGGAGGCATTTGCGTCTATCAAGGATGGTAGATATACTTTTCTGAGGTTGGTAAATCTGTAGGTGCTAAAAGACACCTTTTCCCAAAGTTGGTCATGTCACCTTTTTGAGGGTGGTGTTGATGGAGTGCCCCGAGGTCAGGGCTAAGTCCTTACCAAGGGTGGTTTCCGGATAACTGATCAACAGAACTTTGAGGGTCATAGGCTTTCGGCTATAACAAGTAACTATGAAGGCTAGGATTCCTATGCAACCATGTTCCTTGTGCTAATTAGCTATGTTGGCATGCATTAGGGCTAGGAATTGAGTAAGACAGCTCAATTCCCAAGCTAGGTAGCTCTCGAATTTGTTTAGTATTAATCAATGAGGTTAAAAAAAGCTATGCTTATGTGGAATCATGCTTGTTATGCCTTTCGAATAGTGTTTAAGTGGTGTATGTGTAATTGTATGCTTCTATGCTTGTTTGCGCATGCTAACCCTCTTTATATTGTTTAGTTGTTATTTATATACTTGTATTGCATTGCTTTCATGTCATTGTTAATAGGTGCTAGGAGGTTTGTCTCGATTAAGCCTGAGCTTAACCTATCTTTATGCCTTGGAGGCTATATGAAGTCGTTATTGAGTTTTATTCTCATTGCCCTACCTTTTATCTATGCAGGAATGGGTTTACTTGAGAGACAACCAAGTTAAGAGCATTCGATACTCTTTCGGGCTTGTGAAGGTGTTGTCTTTGTGTATGGTATTCATCAATGTTTTAAGTGATAATAGTTTCTTGTGTATCAAGTTAATGTGTGTGAACCTCATTCTTGCAGGCATTGTGTGCTTAGAGTTTTTTGGAACAAGGTCTAGTGAGGTGCGGATGTGTTCTATGGCATATACAATTTTTCCAAACCATGCAAAGACTTCATTCACAAGGGGGAAGCCCTCCAAGGCTATCCAATATATTTCCATTACACATTGGAATCACATTCCCTTTCTTTTAACAACTTTATGTGGTCAAAACAGAATTTACAAGTAGGCAGCCCATCATTCACACTTAGGCAGCTTTGCACCACATCACATACATAGCCGAAACATTACTCAAATGTTCACATACTTGTCTCATTTTACATACACAACATGTACATGCATACATGCACTACAATATGGTCCTAACTCAGCTAAATACGCACCCTAGGTTACAGGAGGTCCTGAGACACAATGGACTCCAACAATAAGATGTTGGATAGCTGCTGCACAACACAGTAAGTACCACCATTAAAAATACCAAATGTACTCCTAAAATCACCAAAATTTCCATATCAAAACTAGAGATATGGAAGTTCATGAACCTGAAATTTTAGATTAAAAATCAAACCACAAGGGTTAGGTTGAAGGTGATCTTTCAGCTGGACCTAAAATGACAGAATTGAGGGGAGTAAGTTTCATTGAGAAACATAGTAAGGGTAACACTTGGTTTCTTAAGGTAATGTGATCCTCATTAAAACCTGCATCTAAAGACACTAAAAATAAAAAACCACAATGCATATATACAAGATATAGCAGCCAAATGTAGCAGCCAAACACAAACAACAAACAAATGAAATGTGGCAGCAACATATACCATAGGTTAGTCCATAAAACATATAATAAACTTAAATAAATCACTATGGCAGCCCTCCTCAGCTAATGTTTGGTCTTAATAGGATTTTAACAGTACTTAGTACTAACTTTTGGGCTCTAGAAATGTCGCGGAATGGGTACTACATCAGGTCCATGAAAGCAGTTGGGGAATTAGTCAAACCGAATGGCATGACTGTGTACTCATAATGCCCATATCTAGTCCTGAATGCAGTCTTAGGAATATCTTCTTCCTTTACTCTTAATTGGAAGTATCCAGATCTCAAATCTATCTTGGAGAAGATCTTAGCTCCCTTGAGTTGATCAAACAGATCCTCAATCATAGGGAGTGAATACTTGTTCTTGATAGTCACTGAATTAAGCTTCGTATAGTCAATGCATAGTCTCAAAGATCCATCCTTCTTTTTCACAAAGAGAACAAGAGCGCCCCATGGTGAAACACTTGGCCTTATGAACCCTTTTTCAAGATGTTCATCAAGTTGTTTCTTGAGCTCATTCATCTCTGTGATTCGCATTCTGTAAGGAGGTATGGATATTGGACTAGCTTCTGGTTGCCGCTTGATTTCAAATTCAATCTCCCTTGGTGGAGGAATACCTGGCAGGTCTTTAGGAAAGACTTGTGGAAAGTCTCTCACTATTGGTATTCTGTCCACTTCCTTATCACAGTGCAATTCATTCAATGCATAAGAGTAATCATGCTCAGAAATCACAGGTATCTCATCTAATACCTCTAGCTCCATGCCATGCATTTCATACACTAATTCCTTAGAGTTCACTAATGCATGCACTTTACCATCACGCAATGTGATTTCCCTCTTAGCACAATCAATTCTTATGTTATGCATAGCTAGCCAATTCATACCCAGCACTAAATCATACGTAGGAATGTCCAACACTCACAGATTAGTCATAACCTTACTCTTTCCTACTACTAGCTCACAATCCTTAGCTAGGTCATTAGTGAAAAGACATTGACTACCTGCTGTTTTCACTAAAGATATCCTAGGCATGATTTCAGTAGGCAATTTCATGGCATTAACAAATTTCCTGGCCACTATAGACACAGCTGCACCAACATCAAACAGAACACTAACAGGCATACCATTAAGGTAAATGGTACCTCTTAGTGCTCCTCCTTGCTCTGATGTTTCTAGGCACTCCACTTGGAAGACTCTGCCAGCTCTTTACAATGGAGGCCGAGGCACTGGAGGAACTGGCCTCTGTTGTCCCTCCTTAGGTGCTCCCCTTCTAGGTCCTTCCCTAATAGGACTTACTGGACCTTGCTCTTCTGGCCTCCTTTAAGCCTGTGGGCAGTCTTTGATCCAACGATCCGTGGATCCACATCTTAAACATGCTTAGGCATCAAAGTAGCAAGGTTTCTTTCCATGAAACCTCCTACACTTAGGGCAGCTTAGGCCAGGGAACTTCCCCTTAACCTTGCCCTCACCACCAAAATGGGAACTGTTGGCAATTCCCTTGCCATGTGGTGGCTTCTTCTGCTTGCCTCCTGCCTGACTACTTTCCCCTGGTCCACTGGGAAAGTACTTTGTCTCATACTCATCTTGCTCTACTAATAGAGCTTTCTGCACTACTTCATAGTATGTAACTGCTCCAAAAGGTCTAATAGCCGTTCTAATGTCTAACCTTAGACCTTTGACAAATCTTTTGGCCTTCAACTCTTCTAGTCCATGATTCTGAGGAACATACCTCACCAACTGATTGAATTTGTGCTCATACTCTAAGACACTGAGGTTGTCCTGCCTTAGAGCATCAAATTCAGCTTGCTTCATATCCTTGATAGCATCACTGATGTACTGCTCCTGGAATAACTGGGTGAACTCTAGCCAGCTCATCTCAATATCTCTTCCTGGCCTTCTGCCCTTCTGGAAAGCATACTTGTCTCTAGTATTTCTCCACCACATCTCTGCACTGCGTACCAAGTTGTAAGTAGCCAGTGACACCTTCTTGGTGGAGCTGAGTGGCATCCTCTCAAATATCTTTTCAATGAAGATTAACCACTCCTCAGCTTTCTCTAGCACAACCTTTCCATCAAACTGTGGAGGTCTTAGGCCTTGGAACCTCTTTAATGGTCTGACCACATCTAGGCCATCTAGATCCTCTGATCTATGTCTCCTGGATCTGTGAGATTCCTCTGTATGGTGATGTTCTCTATGATCTCTCTGCCTCTTCCTGGATCTTCTCTCATGGCCATCCTCAATCTCATTCCTAGTGGATTAATGATCATGTATTGAGGGATTGGTCCTGGACACCTGACCAATCTGAGACCTTAGTCTTCTTCCTCTTGGATTTCTGCTATCCACATCCTCCTCCTCAACAGTTTCATCATTTGTGTCTTTCAAGCTTCTAGAAGGAACATATTCAGATGTGTTCCTAGTATCCTGTTCTACTTGTTGCTGTGCATCTTGAACTGGTTCTACCGGAGCTACTTGGACCCTTGCTGTTGTGCTTGAATGAACCTCACTAAGTTTTCATTGATTAGAGCTAAGTTCCTCTGAAGCTCTAACCAAACCTGAGGCACTTTAGGGTTTGGTGCCCCCTGTTGACCTTGATTCCTTCTATTCTGTAAATTTCTTTGTTGCCCAGAATCAGTAGGAGGCCTTCAGGTTGGTTTCCCTCTCCATGTGGCAACCATGTTTATTTCCAGCATTGATGATTCATCATAGAGCACATATAAAGATCATAGGTATTTTAATGGTACTTGACACTAGCAGCTGGCCAAACTGAGTTCATATGTGTAGATGCATGTAATGCAACTATATGCTACGTACATGTATAAACCATGCTCTGATACCAACTTCTGTTACCCACTCTAGGGTAGTCCAATTATGGTGCCAAAACTGTGCATTTAGACTCCCAGGATTGGTACTGTTCTGTAGGCCATCAGAACACTACTCTTAGTGTGCATACCCAAGTGGCCCTCTTAGGAACTATGTAAAACATGCATATTGGTCTAACCATAACACACATATTTACATTTATGCACACTATGGCAGCTAAGAAGGAAAACACTAGCACAAATCTTAGTTTTGGCTTCCACACATTAGGCAATCTTGTTAAGTTCTAGTGACCAGCTACTGCACCTGTAACTTCCACTAACAAACTTAATCATTCTAGCCACATACCCCAATTTTTATTTGCTCCATTATCAAGTAGAGACTTAGAAAAAACCAATGAATTTTTTTTCACATCAATAGCCCACCTATCGACCAAGTTATGGATTTTTAAGTTGGTTACAAAATTCTGACCAAATGAACAGTAACTCAACCAAATTTGCAACATCATATCTTTGGCTACGAGGCTCTAAATCCATAAATTCGAAATCCCAGTTAACCCTCTAGATATCCTCTAGGTGTGGTCAAACTTTTATACCAAGATTCATTCTACACAGGGAGATATTAAACTTTAGGTCCAGAGTCAAATTTCTGGGAACTTTTGGACCATTTTGCCCATACAAATTTTCCAAACCATGCAAACACATCATTCACAAGGGGGAAGCCCTCCAAGGCTATCCCATATATGTACATTAGACATAGGAATTAAATTCCCTTTCTTTTAACAACTTTATGTGGTCAAAACAGAATTTACAAGTAGGCAGCCCATCATTCACACTTAGGCAGCTTTGAACCACACCATATACATAGCCGAAACATTACTCAAATGTTCACATACTTGTCTCATTTCACATACACTACATGTAAATCAATACATGCACTAAAATATGGTATTAACCCATCTAAACACGCACCCTAGGTTACAGGAGGTCCTGAGACACAATGGACTCAAAAAATAGGATGCTGGACAGCTGCTGCACAACACAGTAAGTACCACCATTAAAAATACCAACTGTACTCCTAAAATCACCAAAATTTCCATATCATAACTAGAGATATGGAAGTTCATGAATATGAAATTTCATATTAAAACTCAAACCACAAGGGTTAGTTTGAAGTTGATCTTTCAGCTGGACCTGAAATGACAGAATTGAGGGGAGTAAGTTTCATTGAGAAACTTAGTAAGGGTAACACTTGTTTTCTTAAGGTAATGTGATCCTCATTAAAAAATGCGTCCAAAGACACTAAAAAAAAAACCACAATGTATATATACAAGATATAGCAACCAAATGTAGCAGCCAAACACAAACAACAAACACATGAAATGTGGCAGCAACATATACTATGGGTTAGTCCATAAAACACATAATAATTTTAAACAAATCACTATGGCAGCCCTCCTCAAGCTAATGCTTGGTCTTAAGAGGATTTTAACAGTAGTTAGTACTAACTTTTGGGCTCTAGAAGTCCTCACTTCACTGCCATCAATGTGCACTTCACACTAGGTCACAAAACCTTCAATAAGTGCACTCCCCTCAATAACCTTGGTTCATCAAGCTCATTGATGGCCATGGGCCTCATCGTTTAGAGTCATGGTGACTGTTGGAGAGACTTCTAGGAGGAAGAATGCCTGGAGGATGGTGCGCCCAAGGGAGAGTACCTGAGATGCTCAGAAAAGGTGGGTTAGGAGGTCCCCGGAATGTGTTTCCGGGGGGGGAGCCTCCGACGCCCAAGTCAGTGGTGGCTGAGAAAAAGGCAAAGGAAATAGCACAAAGGGGCTGAAGAGTCTTGCCTGGTGATTTTCTCAGAGTCTGGGAGTAAGACCTTTTGCCAACCAACCTCCTGCCAAGTATTTATTTCCTGGTATTTATAGGAGTGCCTAGCCCGTTCAGATCGCGACACGTGTTCGGTCGGATGTTTCCTGAATTTCTGGGCGTAGGGGACAGATAGCTGGTAGCAGGTTGCCTTGAGCCTTGTCCTGAGATGGGCCATGATGTGATTCTGATGGTGTCAGCGTGTCAGAGCGCCTTTTGAGGCGGCTTATGACGTCTGTGAAAGAACGTGTCAGAGGCTTCCTTAAATGCTTCCTTAAATGCCCTGCCGTACTCCCGAGGTCCCTGGGTGACGTCATCCTTTGGTACGAATGGTGCCTCTCCTGGAAACACGCACCCAGTTTGGGGGATCCCATCTTCAGGGAGTTCCGCCTTCGGGGAGATCATGTTCGGCCCGCAATAGCTGGTGCCTCTTTTTCGAAGGCGATCTGTTTACAACCTCGGGGGGGCAAGTAGTATCCTCAAGTTTCCTGGCGTGCCGGGCTCGGAGCTCTTCGGCTATCTCCCGAGGTGTATGATCTCACCTTTACTCGGGTAGTGCCAGTCTCTTCTGGCCATTCTTATGGCAGGGAGTTCGGCCAGATAGAGGCGATAGCCTTTGGCTATCACATGCCCCCATTTGGAAAGCCGAAGTGAAGACTTCGGTTTTGCATCTCTTTCCGAGGTTGTTCTTGGGAGTCTCTTAGGAAGCTCAACCTGTTTCGAGGATGCACCTTCTGCCCAAAGGGCTGTTCGGCCTTGGCCTGTTCTTTGGTGTCTTCGAGGCGGAGCCTGTGCCGAAGATACACCTCTTGCCCGAAGGTCATGGGCTGTTTGGCCATGGCCTGTCTCTTGGTGTCCTCGAGGTGGCCTGCTCTTTGTTTCTGCACGTCTGATGGCCAAGCATGTTAGTCTGAGTGACACGTCCCAGCTTTTTAGGGATGTCAGAAGACGTGCTCCCTTTTTCCTAGGGATGTCAGGAGATGTGTCCCCGTTTTGGCGCGGCGGCTGACACGTGGCACTTTGCCATTGGAGGAGAGTTGCGTCAGTTACAGAGGGCGTGCCTTTTCAGGTGCAGAGGGCAGTTACGGCGACGGTTCACCTCCAAAGGGTACTTATGATGACATTTCGGTTACCCACCCCTGGCCTATAAATGGCTCGTTCCATCATAAGTTCCTTTTTCTTTTTCTACTGCTCTTCTCTCTGCTCTGCCCCTGTTCTTGCACTTTCTTGCTTTCTGTGGTGGAGCTGCCTTAATCAGAGCTTTTTCCAGCCAACTTTCACGACGGCGTCCTCAGACTTTGGCAACTCTTTTGGTGGGTTTTTGTTTTCCAGAGTGTTTTGATCTCTCTGTTCTTTGGAGTTTTTTTTGGAAACTGTTTTCTTGTCTTTTCCAAACTCGTTTTCATGTCTACAATGCCTATCCCTGAGAGCTGGCAGCCTCTTTTAGCCCATCCTTGTTGCACCACCCCTGCAAAGTTAGAGAGGTGGAAGAAAAAGTTCTTTCTTCCCTCTTACGCCATTACTAGGCTGCCTCGTTCTAGCCATTATGCTTTTTCAAACCACAGAAATGAGGTTACTGTTTTCCGAGCCCAGCTGAAGGCCGGTCTTCGGTATCCTCCCCCGAAGATGGTTTGCGAGTTCTGCCAATTTCATGGCATTGCTGTGAACCAGCTTCCCCCGAACTCGTTCTGCTATTTTAACGCCTACCTCTGCATGTGTGGAGTGTTCGGGATAAAACCGCATTTTATAATCTTCATGCAGTACTACAAGCTCTCTGTGGTCCTGAAGGGTGGCTTCTATTTCATGCTACCTCGGGGATCCGGGAGCAAAAAATTCATGTTCACCTTCGCCATTAAGGACAGCTGGCGGGGGTGGCAACAGAAGTTCTTCTTCCTGAAGATGGATAAGGCCTGGTCGTACGTCCCGACCAAATGGGCTCAGGGAATACTGGATGTGGATGTCGTTGATCCGAGGATGCTGCTGACTCCAGAGTTGGCTCCCGTGTTCGCGGATTTCGACGCCCGCATTCGGGCTGTCTCTGACTGGACTCCCGAGGTCGCTCCGCGTGCCCTTTACCCTTTTCCTATCAACTGGAAGTTGATGACCGAAGAGGTCCTTCGGGAGCTAAAGGTGGTGAAGGAGCACAAGACTGACCTCAAGATGCCAGCTCCTGCCATCGCCGGGAAGGATTCCTGGTTGGTCAAGCTTCTTAAGGAGGAAATTTCTTTCGAAACGCTTGTTGAAAGTGAGTTGTCTTCTACTCCCTTGCTGTTTTTTTCTCGGACTTACGCTGATATTTCTCTTCTTTTTCAGAGATGGGCGACGGGACTGCCGCCTATTACAAGTCCCTTTTCTCCGGCCAAGTGGAGAAGGGGGAGCAGACAAAGAAGGCAACTTCCCGAAGGCGGAAGTCTGTCGGTGCTGGTCCTTCGACTAAACGAGCTAAGAAGACTGTTTTTCCTCCCCTTTGGAAAGATCCTGATGCCTAACACATAGGCTGCTTCACCCAAGTCCTTCATAGAGAAACATTTCCCCAGCCAAGTCTTCACAGATTGTACCCTAGAAATCTCATTCCTGATGAGTAGTATGTCATCTACATACAACACCAAGAAGACAATAGCACTCCCACTAACCTTCTTCTCGACACAAGGTTCATCTTCATTTTTGATAAAACCAAACTCTTTTATTGCTTCGTCAAAATAAAGATTCCAACTTCAAGAAGCTTGCTGATAGCCGAAGTACCATCACCCTTTCAGCTTATGGGCATCGGTCGAACACCGACCTCGGAAAAGGGGTGACTGACGCACCGGACACACAACCCCAGCAATCCAACGACACCCCTGGCAGATATAGCACGAGCCTCTGGAAAGTAGCACATCGCCTCCCTCGGAAATATCACTGAACTAGCTTCAGGGGAGAAGGTCCAGCCACTTTCGGCAGAAGAAAATCCGCCCAAAGGACGAACCCCAACGCCAAGGGAACTCCCGAACTGCTGAGATGACTTCGGAGAAGGGTCCTTATTCTAAAGGATGACCTTGACCTAAACGACCTCGGGAGTACGGCAGAAGCAATTAATGAGCCACTAACATGTCACCATCATATGCTACACGCCGCCCTCATAGGCGCTCTGACGTGCCGACGCCGCATAAGTCTTATCATGTAGGACTATTCCGGCCCTAGCCCTTGGCCCGAGGAGCCTGCAAACGGCTAGAGGTCCCCACACCTAAAAACTGTAGATTACATCTGACAAAACATGTGTCACAATCTGAACGGGTCACACCCTCCTTTATATACTGAGGAAACGGCCTCAAAGGGGGGATCCTTTTCTTCTCCTCCCAAAAACAAAAGGAAACGCTAAACAGGCAAGAGTCCATCAGGCAATTTTCTCTTGGGAAACCTTCACTTTCGACTTTCTCCCTCAACAGAAGTCCCTTTCAATTCTACCATGTCACGTAACAAAGATGTTGAAGAGCATCACTTGGTTCAGTCCATAAATAGACCTTTGCAACTTGCACACTTTATTGGCATTCTCAGGAGTGACAAAACCCTCAGGTTGTGTCATGTACACATCCTCAAGTAGCTTTCCATTTAGGAATCCAATTTTCACATCCATTTTCCATATCTCATAATCATAGTGTGCAGCAATAGTGAACAAAATTTGGATGGATTTAAGCAAAGCAAGTGAAAATGTTTCATCATACTCAATACCATGAATTTGCTTGAAACCTATTGCAACGAGTCGCCATTTAAAGGTAATCACATTACCATCCATGTCAGTTTTCTTCTTCAAAACCTATTCACACCCTATGGGTTTCACCCCTTCAGGTGGGTCAACCAAAGTCCATACTTGGTTTTCATACATGGATTCCATCTCGGATTTCATGGCCACTAGCCACTTCTTAGAGTCAGGCCCCAACATAGCTTGTTGGTAGGTTGTGGGCTCATCCTGATCCCTAAGCATCACATCACCAGTGTGAGTCACGAGAAATCCATATCTCTTGGGCTCACGCTGAATCCTACCAGACCTACGTGGGCTCTGTGCTGCAGGAACAGACTCTTGAACCACAACATCTTGTGGTGTCTGTTCAGGTTCCATTTTAGGTTCAATGTCTCCTTATTGTTCTTGAATTTCTTCAAGTTCTACTTTCCTCCAACTAGTTCCTTTAGAGATAAACTCTTTCTCTAAGAAGACACCAGTTCGAGCAACAAACACTTTTTTCTCAAAAGGATTGTAGAAATAGTAACCCTTTGTTTCTTTGGGATACCCAACAAAAAGGCATTTTGGAGATTTGGGCCCGAGTTTGTCAGAGGATTGACATTTCACATAAGCATCATAGCCCCAACTCTTCATAAAAGACAAATTGGGATGCCTCCCACTCCATATCTCATATGGTGTCTTTTGAACTGATTTAGGTGGAACTCTGTTTAGTGTAAAAGCAGCTGTCTCTAAAGCATGTCCCCAAAAGGAGTTTGGAAGGTCAGCTTGACTCATCATAGAGCGAACCATGTCTAACAGAGTTTAATTTCTTCTTTCAGATATACCATTCCATTGAGGTGTACCAGCTGGAGTGAGTTGTGATACTATACCACACTCCTTCAGATAGTCAAGGAATTCTCGATCCAAGTACTCTCCACCTCGATCTGATCAAAGCACTTTGATACTCTTCCCGAGTTGATTCTCAACTTTATTCTTGAATTCTTTGAACTTGTCAAAGGATTCTGACTTGTGTCTCATGAGATACACATAGCTATATGTTACCACCTCACAAAATGGGAGAATTACAAGTGTGTCATAATGACTAAAAATCATTATATTTTATAATTCTCACCATAGTGATTGAAGTGTGGGGGGTAAAGGTATGATCAACACCTCCTTAAAAGTGTTCCAAGTTGGTAACTTGGCCCCGAAGAATAGGCATATTTGCAGAAAAATGGGTTTGAAAAAAGGCAAGAAAACAAGTTCCGAAAAAAACTCTGAAAATCAGAAGAGTCTAGAAAACAAAAACCCACCAAAAGACTTGCCAAAATCTGGGTTTGAAGTCGCCGTCGTGAAAGGTTGCCGGAAAAACTCTGTTAAAACAGCTTCGCCGCAAAAAGCTAGGGAAAGCGCAAAAGCAGTGGCAAGCAGGGAAAAGAACATAAGCAAAAGCAAAAAGGGAACTTATAATGGAATGGGCTATATATAGGTTGGAAGTAGCTAGTCGAATCGGGGTCATAAGTACCCTTTGAAGGTGAACCGTCGCCATAACTGCTCTCTGCACTCGAAAAGACGCGCTCTCTGTGACCGACATGACTCCCCTCAAATAACAGTGTGCCACGTGTCAGCCACCGCGCCAAAATAGGGGACGCGCCTTCTGACACCCCTAAAAAACTGGGACGCGCCGTTCCATACTAACACGCCTGGTCATGAGCGCGACACTGCACAGACCTGCAAAAGGAAAAAAGGAAAGGAGTAAGTAGCCTCGAAGACACCAAAAGACAGGCTATTGCCGAGGAGCCCATATCTTTGGGCAAAAGGTGTACCTTCGGCACAAGTTTTACTCCCTAAAAACTCCCAAAGAGCATCCTCAGAAAGACTACAAACCGAAGTCTCCACTTCCGCTGTCCAAAGGGGGGCATGTGATAGCCGAAGGGCTATCGCCTCTATCTGACCCGAACTCGGAGCGTCAGGAAACGCGAGGAAGCTATTAGCCCCCCGAGGTACTAAAGAGACCGCCTTCGGAAACGGAGAATCAGCTATTGCAAGCCGAAGAGGATCTTCCCGAAGGCGGAACCCTGAATCAGGGAACTGCCCGAACTGCGGGCATATTTCCCGAAGGGGCATCGTCCGTACCAGAGGACGACCTTGGCCAGGGACCTCGGGAGTATGGTATGAGCATTTAAGGAGCCTCTGACATGCCGCCCACAGACGCTACATGTCACCTCAAATGGCGATTTGACACGCCGATGCCGTCCAGGTCTTGTCACGACCTGTCTTGGTTCGAGACTCAAGGAGCCTGCCACCGGCTACTTGTCCCCTACGCCCAGAAATTCAGAGAACATCTGACCGAACACATGTCACGATCTGAACGGGCTGGACACTCCTATAAATACCAGGAAACAAACCCTGGCAAAAGGTTGGACTCCTCCCCCTTGAGAAAACACAGGCAAGCCCACTAAAAAACTCTAGTGCTTCCCTCTTACCTTATCAGGAAACTAACTTGGGCGTCGGAGGCTCCTCCCCGGAAAAGCACCCTGGGGACCTCCTAACCCTCTTCTCTTAGCTTTGCAGACACGTTCCCCTGGGAAACTCCAGCACCAGACGCTCTCCCTCACAGGAAATCCCCCCGGAAGTCACCATGCCTTCCAGCGACGATGTCCCCGGACATCACTAGTGTTTTCCTTCTTTGCTGCCATGGTGTCCTTGAAATGTGAATATGTGTGTGATGGTTGGACCAATATGCATGTATTTACATAGTGCCCAAGAAGGCCACTTGGGTCTACACATTAAGGGTAGTGTTCTGATGGCCTACAGAACATTACCAATCCTGGGAGTCTAAATGCACAATTTTGGCACTATAATTGGACTACCGCAGAGTGGGTAACATATACCTGCTGAAGTCATTAGTAAAAGTAATGAAGTATTGGAAACCTCCTCTAGCATGTGTAGACATAGGGCCACATACATCACTATGTATGAGTCCTAGTAAGTCATTAGCCCTTTCATTTTTCCCTGTGAATGGGGCTTTGGTCATCTTGCCCACCAAACATGACTCACATGTCTCATATGATTCAAAATCAAATGAGTCCAAGAGTCCATCCTTAAGGAGCTTGGATATACGAGTCTCGTTTATATGGCCCAAGCAACAGTGCCAGAGATAGGTCGGGTTCGAATGATTTAATTTGACCTTCTTGGTATTCACATTATAGATTGGATCTTCGAGGTCTAGAACATACAACCATTGCTAACTTGAGCACTACCATAAAAGATTTCATTCAAATAAATAGAACAACTTTTGTCCTTTATTATAAATGGAAAACCTTTCTTGTCCAAACAAGAAACAGAAATCAAATTTCTACTAATAGTAGGCACAAAGTAGCAGTTGTCTAATTCTAAAACTAATCCATTAGGTAAAGTGAGAACATAAGTCCCTATGGCTAAGGCAGTAACCATTCCTCCATTTCCAACACGTAGGTCCACTTCACCTCGGGCTAATCCTCTACTTCTACTTAGATCTTGCACATTTGCACAAATGTGAGATCCACATCCAGTATCCAATACCCAAGATGAGGAAGTAGAAAAGTTAGCCTCTATAACAAAATACTTGAAGTGGAAGTCTTACTTCCCTTTTCCTTAGCAAGTTCTTCAAGATAGAGCTTGCAGTTGCGCTTCCAGTGTCCAAGTTGCTTACAATGGAAGCACTCCCCTTCCTTTGCCACACCACCCTTTGGTTTCAGTGCAACTGAAGAAGAATTAGCATTGGACTTTCCATTAGCTTTATCCTTCTTCTTGTTGGCTTTTCTCTTTCCTTTTCCTTTTTGAACCATCAAAATGGGCTTAGCCTTGTTAAGGTTTTGCTCAGTAGTTCTCAACATGTTGAGCAATTCAGGGAGGGACTTGTCAAGGACGTTCATGTTATATTTCAAGGCGAACTGACTATAGCTTTCAAGCAACGATTGGAAGACTACATCAACAGCCAACTCTTTCTGAAGAGCAAATCCCAAACTCTCAAGATTCTCAATGTACCTAATCATCTTGAGCACATGATGACCCACAGGAATTCCTTCAGACATCTTGCACTGAAACAATGCCTTAGAGGTCTCAAAGCTCTCATGCCTTGCTTGGGGTTCCGGACTGGCAGTTATCTTGGGTGGGGGACAGTTCGTTCTCCGTGGATGTGTCTTTCTAGCCAAGGTAGTCCATAAGTGCTACTCCTCATCTTATGGCTAGGCCCTTGGTTTTTTTCGTAGTGTGTGTTTCTTCTTTCAAATTTTCTGTCGTGTGTCAGCGAACTATCATGTCTCATAATTAGTTAGGCATGCCTTTTTGGATGACCTTGCCTAGGCATCTGTGTTGTCAGGAGGTGTGCCCTCGTTCCCTGCATTAGATGACACGTGTGATGCGGCGATTGGGGGAAAGTTGCCTCGGTTGTGCTGCATCTCTTCGCCTTCAGCAGGTAATTATGGCGACGATTCACCTTCGAAGGGCAGTTATGGCCGTGATTCGCCTACCCCTTTGGCCTATATAAACCCTTCTCCTTGTCAGAGTTCCTACCTGCTTTCCTTTGCTTCTCCTGTTGCTCTCCATTGCTTTAAGGCTTTCTTTTGCCCTTTTCTACGGCGGTGCAAGCAGCGGAGCAATTTTCGGCAACTTTTACAATGGTGTCTACTAATCTCGACTTTGGCAAACGTTTCTGTGGGTTTCCCTTCCAAAGGTCCCTCAGTTTCTTCCGTTTCTAATTTTTCTAGAGTCTGAAGTCATTTTCTTATTCCCGAAGTCCCTTAACATTCTTTCCCGAAGCTGTTTCTTTTAGCCGAACATGTCTTCCCCTGTCCTAATCATGTCCGTCCAAACTACTCCCAAAAGTTGGCTTCCTTTCATCTCTCACCCGTGTTGTACCACTTGGGAGAAATTAATGAAGTGGATGACTAAATTTTTTCTTCCTTCTTATAGCGTTATCTGGTTACCCCGTTCAGGCCTGTTCAGTTCATGAATAGATCGGATGAGGTTTTTCTTTTCCGAGCCAAACTTAAGGCCGGACTTCGGTTCCTTCCGCCAAAGATGATTTGCGACTTTTGCCAATTCCATGGCATAGCCGTGAATCAACTTCCTCCCAACTCCTATTCTTACTTTAATGCTTTTCTCTGCATGTGTGGGGTTTTCAAGATAGAACCCCACTTCATCATCTTCATGCAGTATTACAAGCTTTATTCGATCCCGAAATGGTGGCTTCTATTTCATGCTACCTCGGGGATTTGGGACCAAAAAATACATGTTCACCTTCGACACCAAGGACAGTTGCCGATGGTGGAAAAGGAAGTTCTTTTTCCTAACGGTGGCAGAGGCATGGTCATACGTGCCGACAAAGTGGGCCTAGGGGACACTGGAAACGGATGTTGTTGATCCCAAGAAGTAGCTAACTCCCGAGTTAGTAGCGAGGTTTAGTGATTTCGACAGCCGTATCCAAGCTATCGCCAATTAGGATGCCAAGGTTGCACCATGCTCCTTGTATCCATTCCCCATCAGGTGGAACCTTATGACTGAAGAGGTTCTTCGGAAGCTGGGGGTGATCAAGAAGCACAAAACCGATCTCGACATGCCAGCTCCTGCTATCGATGAGAAGAAGTCCTGGCTGGTGATGCTCCTTCAGAATGAGCTCACTTATGAAGCCCTTGTTGAAAGTAAGTTGCTTTCCAAATTTTGGCATAAGTATCCCTCTGGACTTACACTGATATTTTCTTCCTTTTTCAGAGATGGGCGACCAGTCAGCCCCCTTCTACAAGTCCCTCTTCCTCGGCCAGGCCGAGAAGGGGGAACAAAAAAAGAAGGCCGCCCTGAAGAGGAGGAAGGCCGCTGGAGAGGGGCCATCCTCGGCCAAGAAAGCGAAGAAGGACCTCTTCCCCCTCCCTCCGGAAGATGTCAAAGAGGTCGGGGACCAGCCTCTAGTCCACGTCGACCCACCATCAGAGCTGGCCATCAACTCCACTACCCGGAGTCCTGTTACTTCGGCGGATTTCCTGGGCACTTTGGCGGGAGGCCCTTCTGCCGAGGAGTTCGAGGAGCGAAGACGAAACAAGGGCAAACACGTCCCTACTAAAGTGGAGGAAGTCCATGATTCGGACAATGACATCGCCAAGTCCCGCCAGGTTCGCCCCTTAGCCATTTCTTTATAAATTCAAACATTTTTACCATTCTCAATCACCGGTGTGAGTCATGAGAAATCCATATCTCTCGGGCTCACGCTGAATCCTACCAGTCCTACGTGGGCTCTGTGCTACAGGAACATACTCTTGAACAACATCTTGCGGTGTCTGTTCAGGTTCCATTTCAGGTTCAATGTCTCCTTGTTGTTCTTGAATTTCTTCAAGTTCTACTTTCCTCCCACTAGTTCCTTTAGAGATAAACTCTTTCTCCAAAAAGACACCAGTTCGAGCAACAAACACTTTTTGCTCAGAAGGATTGTAGAAATAGTAACCCCTTGTTTCTTTGGGATTCCCAACAAAAAGGCATTTTTGAGATTTGGGCCCTAGTTTGTTAGAGGATTGACGTTTCACATAAGTGTCACAGCCCCAAATCTTCATAAAAGACAAATTGGGACGCCTCTCACTCCATATCTCATATGGTGTCTTTTGAACCGATTTAGATGGAACTCGGTTTTGTGTAAAAGCAGCTGTCTCTAGAGCATGTCCCCAAAAGGAGTTTGGAAGGTCAACTTGACCCATCATAGAGCGAACCATGTGTAACAGAGTTCAATTTCTCCTTTCAGATACACCATTCCATTGAGGTGTACCTGGTGGAGTGAGTTGTGATACTATACCAGACTCCTTCAGATAGTCAAGGAATTCTCGATCCAAGTACTCTCCACCTCGATCTGATCGAAGCACTTTAATACTCTTCCCAAGTTGATTCTCTACTTCATTCTTGATTCCTTTGAACTTTTCAACGGATTCTGACTTGTGTCTCATGAGATACACATAGCCATATCTACTGAAGTCATCAATGATAGTAATGAAGTATTGGAAACCTCCTCTAGCTTGTGTAGACATAGGGCCACATACATCACTATGTATGAGTCCTAGTAAGTCATTAGCCCTTTCACTTTGCCCTGTGAATGGGGCTTTGGTCATCTCGCCCAACAAACATGACTCACATGTCTCATATGATTCAAAATCAAAAGAGTCCAAGAGTCCATCCTTAAGGAGCTTGGATATGCGGGTCTCATTTATATGGCCTAAGCAACAGTGCCAGAGATAGGTCGGGTTCGAATCATTTAATCTGACCTTCTTGGTATTCACATTATAGATTGGATCTTCGAGGTCTAGAACATACAACCCATTGCTAAGTTGAGCACTACCATAAAAGATTTCATTCAAATAAATAGAACAACAATTGTCCTTTATTATAAATGAAAAACCTTTCTTGTCCAAACAAGACACAGAAATCAAATTTCTACTAATAGTAGGCACAAAGTAGCAGTTGTCTAATTCTAAAACTAATCCACTAGGTAAAGTGAGAACATAAGTCCCTACGGCTAAGGCAGCAACCCTTGCTCCATTTCCAACACGTAGGTCCACTTCACCTCGGGGCAATCCTCTACTTCTATTTAGATCCTGCAAATTTGCACAAATGTGAGATCCACATCCAGTATCCAATACCCAAGATGAGGAAGTAGAAAACTTAGCCTCTATAACAAGAATACCTGAAGTGGAAGTCTTACTTCCCTTTTCCTTAGCAAGTTCTTCAAGAAAGAGCTTGCAGTTGCGATTCCAATGTCCAGGTTGCTTACAATGGAAGCACTCTCATTCCTTTGCCACACCACCCTTTGGTTTCATTGCAGCTGAAGAAGAATTAGCATTAGGCTTTCCATTAGCCTTAACCTTCTTCTTCTTGTCTTTTCCCTTTCCCTTGCCCTTTTGAACCATCAAAATGGGCTTAGCCTTCTTCAGGTTTTGCTCAGCAGTTCTCAACATGTTGAGCAATTCAGGGAGGGACTTGTCTAGGTCGTCAAGTTATAGTTCGTGATGAACTGACTGTAGCTTTCAGGCAACAATTGCAAGACTACATCAATAGCCAACTCTTTCTGAGGAGGAAATACCAAATTCTCAAGATTCTCAATGTACCCAATCATCATGAGCACATGAGGACCCACGGGACTTTCCTTAGACATCTTCCACTGAAACAATGCCCTAGAGGTCTCAAACCTCTCATGCCTAACTTGCTCTCGGAAAATCATTTTGAGATGTTCGATCATATCGAACGCCCCCATGTTCTCATGTTGCTTCTAAAGCTCAGATTCCATGGTAATAAGCATGAGGCATGCAACATCCAAAGCATCATCAGAATGCCTCTTGTGAGCATCCCTTTCAGCTCTTGGACAAGTGGCAGCAGGCTCATTTGGAATGGGCTGCTCTAGGACATAGGCCTTTCTCTCTTGCTTGAGGACTATCCTCAAGTTTCGGTACCATTTAAGAAAGTTGGTCCCATTCAGTTTTTCCTTCTCAAGGATAGATCGCAACGAAAGTGTCGATGTGTTTTGTGCCATGGTTATCTACAACAGTAAATATGCAGTGTAAGAGTCATGTATTTTAATTCATTTAATAAGGACTTTTATTAAACGATACTCCCACTATTTTTCTCAAAATAATAAACCTCGTTATTCTTTCGAAAAAACTCGGTACTAAAGTATTCTAGTGGGCCAAGATCCATATTTGACCACAACTTGAGTCAGCTTTGGTTTTTTCTCAAGTTACAGCTATTTAGGTAGGCAACTCCTTGCCAATTGCATCTTATGCAACTCTTGGATAGTTAGGTGAACAACACTTGTCCAAGCTCATCCCATGAGCTTAAGCCCAACTCTATGCCTCTCAGTCCCTAATCTTATTAGGATGACTTAGTTAAGTTGGACCCAAAGTTAGCAATTTGGATATCACTAATATCCCATCACGCCTTACCAAGATGAACTTAGGTGCTTTGCTTTTGCAAACCCACCTAATGTTGATCCAAGTCTTGACGAGTGCCAACATTTGGAAGGCATCACATTTGATGACTTAATATTTGTTTGAGGGATTTTTCGTTTGATCTCACCAATTTGTTATCTCCGGTTGTCTTATACATGCATCACATACAAATATAAAACATGCATCTCATGCATTCAAGAAAGTGAACGTGACATGGTTATAGCCCAAACTATGCGATATTCTCAACACAATGAGAATATCATAAAAGCCTAAGAAAATAAAAGAGTCTTCAGAAGCTCCTTCTCTTCCATTCTTGGCTGCCCTTTTGTTGTCACCTCCTTGGACATACCACCTTGGATGATCCTTGGACATATCACCTTGGATGATCCCATAATGTACCATTACATCAATAATAGAAACCTCGAGTTACATTCGAGGGGAGTAAGGTGAGAAGAGAATGTACAATGAGAGTGATAAGAAAAGGCACGACTCGCAGGCTGTATTTACAATTACAACCAATCAAGGGCTATAACCATGCACCATGCTTCAAACACCAATCAGCATATCATGTCAAATCTCATTCAACAAAGATGCACGCCAATTTTTGCACGTTGATTAACCAGTTTTTATTTATGTGGCGCTTCGCATACGGCGGTCCCGCTGGCCGGTCGGCGGACGGGGTCAAGGGGTACATGGGGGCTACCCTTGCAGGGGGTTGCGAGGGGGGCAGCGCCCCCCTAGCGCAAAAAAATGTCTTACAATTGCTTAGCCTGAGATCTTCTATTTCGAGTAAGTAGGCAACCAAGACTCCTCCATTCGAGCCACCAAAAAGACCTTACTTTTGGTGCCCGAATAGGCTGAATCCGAACCAAGCTAGGGTTTTTGCAACTATTGCAAGAATCCTACTCCACATAGGTATCTCATACCATTCAATTTCGAGTTAATCTCATTAACCAATTAGTGTCATTTCTGCATATATCTCATATGTTCATTACGAGTTCCGGTTTCATGCATCATGAATCAATCTAATTAATCATGGCAGAAAAGCAACCGAACACATAACATCATGCGATTCAACATCAAAGCCGATTTAGGGTTTCACCAGTAGCTCTGATACCACTGATGGGTTTCGGGAGCCAAACAGCGCAGCGGAATTTAACCGAAACCCTCCAGGATCCAAGTGAAACGGGGTAAACCGGGTGTTCAAAAATTTTCATACCTAATTTTCGGTTGAGATCTCTTACTCAACTGTAGAGTCGAATCACAAAACCTGAACAGTTAACGTGTTGAGGCACTCTATGGTTTCCACACTTGCCTCTCGGGATCATCACGCTTCCACCACGTTTCAGCAGATGCGTTTCTCTTGCGCTCGCAGTGCTAGCTTGCGTCCTCCAAGGAATTGCAAGAGAAGAGTGCGGTTGTCCTTTTGGGACTCTAGGGAAAGGAGAGCTGCGAATTTCTCACTAGAAGTTGTATTTATAGTGAGACTGGACTTCCAGGCCTAATGGGTTTCAAAGCCCTAATCCAATTAGGATTTAATTTCGAGCTTAATAATGGTTCAACTATTGGGCCCATTATTAATACGAAATTATTATGAAACCAAAACCCAAATTATTAGCCAATGCACTCTAATGATCCAAATAGCTATATGTGTGCGACCCAATAGGCTCTTACCACGTTGGCAATGATCATAAATCACATTTATGATCATAAGCAATGAGCGGTGTCTAGCAACACATCATTGCTACCTAAGTGACAAGATTGTCGATGATTCGACTAAACCTTTATGATCATCACCGATATATGCCATTGTCCCTTTGTCTAAGATATCAAGACTAAGCACGAGACATGGAATGTGTCACTCTCAGATAGCCCAATCTTTGGTTTCTTTATTACCAAGTAGACCAACTTAAACTGATGACATTGATATCATATATCAACTCATCTGAGCATGGCCATGCATTTTTCTAAGTCTTACTCTATCAAGGGGCCCGAAGATATCACTCCCGTTACATAGGGGGGACAAATCCCATCTTGATCATACAAATCCCTCCGCATGATATGTGACATACCCAATGACCTCCTTCAAGTTCACTCAGTTACGAGCAACAAAGGAAAGTATCAAAGTATGTGACTCACATGTAAGGAACCTTGATGATTTTAGGTCGAAGGACTACATATACCACGATCACTATCAGAATCACTTATCACACTCTTATAACGATCCATGTAGTGTTCTCATGGTGGGTCGGTCCAGTATACAAGTTCTCCAATTTGTACCCATATGTAGACTACATATCTCATATTAGTCTCCACATATGCTAGTCGTTATGGATTATTGCAACCCACTCCACAATAATACGAGACCAGGCACGTTGAAGAATATCATTATTCTAGGGTTACAATTACATTTGTTAAGTTACGCAGAAACAAAACAACTAACATAATTGCTAGATTAATGCCTTAATAAAATATCATGACTCAATGTGCAAAAATACAATCATCTCATGATTGGCTTTTGGGCACAACACTGACACTGGTGCCCTGGGCATGAATGGTGGAGCAAGCCCGAAAGCGGAACCTTCAGGACTCCCATGTCCCGAAGGATAAGGTTCCGAGGGAGCCTTTCTAGTCTTTTACGGAGGGCATGAACTTTTTCTCCGAAGACAGCCAGCAAATGGCTCCCCAAATGGCGAGGAGCGTGCTCACCCAAGCCACTTTCAAGTCTGTGGCAGATGATTACCCAAACGAGGAGGTCTTCGCTGTGAGGATGTCCCAACATGCTACCCAGGTATTCTTCAGACCCTTGATCTTTTCTCCAAATTTTTCTAAGTGTTTGGCTCTCTTTGTAAAATTCACCAAATGTCCTTCTTTTTTACAGCTCTTGGCGTACAGCACATATTTCAGAGCTTGGGCAGCGAAACAGTCTTCGGTTGCATCTTGGGCCGAAGATCATCTAGAGAAGGGCAAGGAATTTTATGCCAACTCAGTCGTTAAGAATGCCGAGTTGAGCAAAATAGCTAAGGAAGAGGTTGCCAAGCTTCGGGAGGAGTTCTTGAAGGGTCAAGAGGAACTTAAAGGATTTCTCCTAGAAGATGTCCGACCGCGGTGCGAAGGTCATCGAGCTAACTTCAGCCAACGAGGCCTATCAGAAGGAGAAAGAAGAGGACTCTGCTCTCTTGACGAAGGCCCGCACTGATAATGCTGATCTTCAGGCCAAGGTCGAAGCATTGAAGAAGGAGACAAAGAAGAAGAAGAAGGCAAAGAAGCTTGAGAAGGAGGTCGCTAGGCTGTAGAATGAGCTGGATCCCTTGTCCGTCGAGAAAGACAAGGCTGACCAAGCAACCAAGGTTGCTTTCCAGGACGGCTTTTGTCTGGCTCGACCTCTCCTTCCTGGTGCCCTGGAATATCCCCGAGGGGCCTCGCTGGGCCTGGTCCATGATTGATCACCTCAACCTGCCATTCGCCCTTCCTTCGGCGCCAAAGGTCGCGACAAAGGATGGCGGGGAGGGGCCATCTCATGATGGCGGGGTCCCTTAGGTGTCCAGGGTTTTACTTTTCCTTTTTCTTTGTAACCTCCTCCTTGTAATAAGGCTCCTTAATAAAATTCTTTCTTTCCTCCAAAATTTTGGCTAAGTCTCAAAGCAAGTTTCTCCTTAAGTATTCTCCAGTTCCAAGTGTTAGTTTGACCACTTTCGGTCTAGGACCCTCGGGAAGATATTTTTCATGCCTTTTATCAACTGTATTCGGCATAACATCGATTTTGGTAAATGTCTTTTTGGCAAAGTTTTGCCTGTTTTTATCAGCCATGTTCGGTTGAAGCACTTTCGAAGAAAAATGTGTGATTTTTGCAAGCAAATACTCGCACCTTGCTCGGTTAGGGCTATTTTTCCCAGAAAGCTTTTTTGTACTTAGAAATTTTTCTAAGTGTACAATTTCCTGAAAAATTTCTAAGTGTAGTATTTCTTCAGAGCATCTGAATGCCATGTGTTTTCAATTCTCCACCTTCGGTATTGCCAAGCTTATAGAGTCCTGGCTGAACCTCGTCAAGCACCAAATGAGGCCCTCCCCAGTTTGCCCGAAGTACTCCGTGAGATGATCTTCAGGGTTCAAACTCAGCCTTTCGGAGAACCAAGTCTCCCTTCCTGATTCCATTTCGCTTGACATGCAAGATTGTGGCTATGGCTGCCCTTTGCTGAAAAGCTTTTCTTCTAAGCTCAGCCACTTCTCTGTGTTCGTCAATTAGGTCGAGTTTAGTTCTCAACCTGAGATCATTCCCTTCTTTGTAGAACACTTGTATCCAAACCGATGGCTGGACTACCTCGATTGGAATAATGGCCTCTGTTCCGAAGACGAGCGAGAAAGGTGTCCCACCCGTGGCTCTTCGAGGTGTCGTCCGATAGCTCCATAGCATGCTAGGAAGTTCTCCAAGCCATTTTCCGTTTGCTTCCCTCAATCTCTTTTTCAAACCATCCTTTATGGTTCTGTTAGACACCTCTACCTGTCTGTTGCTTTGGGGATGAGCTACCGGGGTGAAGTGCATTTTTATACCAAGGTCGGCAGTGAACTATTGGAATCTCGTGTCAACAAACTGGGAACCATTGTCGGTGACTATCGCCCTTGGTATGCCGAACCTACATACGATGTTCTTCCAGATGAATTTCTATATGTCCTTCACCAAAATGGTTGTTAGGGGCTCTGTCTATCCATTTGGTGAAGTAATCTACTACGACTACGTAGAATTTCACTCGTC
The DNA here is from genome assembly GCA_039654915.1 of Aquilaria yunnanensis. NCBI lineage: Eukaryota > Viridiplantae > Streptophyta > Magnoliopsida > Malvales > Thymelaeaceae > Aquilaria > Aquilaria yunnanensis. The sequence goes on from CM077595.1 coordinate 46,966,030, forward strand.
CGGGTGCAATTGGGAGAGGCCCGATAAGATCAATTCCCCATACTGCGAAGGGGCAAGGGTAGTTAGCCGAAATTATCATTTCTGAAGGCAGCCTCTAGATGTTGGCATGTCTTTGGCAATTGTCATATCTTTGAACAAACTGTCTTGCGTCCTTTCTTAAGGTGGGCCAGAAGTACCCCTGGCGAAGTAGTACTCCTACCAAGGCATTAGTTCCTATGTGGGAGCCACAGGCCCCCTCATGGACTTCTTTGAGGACCATCTCTACGTCCTCTTCGCAGACACACCTTTGCAGGGGATTCGCGTGCCCCTGTCGGTATAACTCTTCTCCGATTAGGAAATATCGTCCGGAACATTTTCACACTTTTGCTGCTTCGCGAAGGTCTTCGGGAAGCTCCAAGGTTGTGAGATACTTTTTTATGGGATTTTTCCATCCACTTTCCAAGGCTGCTACACTCATTATTGCTATGCTCGGGTGACTTAGTACTTCGGTGGACTTTTTTGACTTGGCCAGAGTGTTACCACCTCACAAAATGGGAGAATTACAAGTGTGTCATAATGGCTAAAAGCCATTATATTGTGTAATTCTCACCATAGTGATTGTAGTGTGGGGGGTAAAAGGTATCACCTCCTTAAAAGTTTTCCAAGATGGTAACTTGGTCCCCAAGAAAAGCCTTATGGATTGCTTGTTTGTCAAGCTGCCTAAGTGTGAATGATGGGGTGCTTACTTGTAAATTCTGTTGTGGCCACATAAAGTTCTTAAAATAAAGGGAATGTAATTCCTATGTGTATTGGACATATATGGGATAACCTTGGAGGGCTTTCCCCTTGTAAATGAAGTGTTTGCATTGTTTGGAAAAATTGTATGGGCAAAGTGGTCCAAAAGTTGCCAGAATTTTGACTCTGGACATAAAGTTTAATATCTCCATGTGTAGAATGAACCTTGGTATGAAATTTTGACCACACCTAGAGCATATCTAGAGGGTTAACTGGGCTTTGGAATTTCTGGATTTAGATCCCTGTACCCAAAGATATGACGTTGCAAATTTGTCTGAGTTACTATTCGTTTCATCAGAATTTTGTAACCAACTTAAAAAATCCATAACTTGATCCATAGGTGGGTTATTGATGTAAAAAAAAAATTATTTGGTTTGCTCTAACTCTTCGCTTGATAATGGAGTAAAGAAAATAGGGGGCCATGTGGCTAGAATGATACAGTTTATTAGTGGAAGTTACAGGTGCAGTAGCTGGCCACTAGAACTTAACAAGATTGCCTAATGTGTGGAAGCCAAAGCTAAGACTTGTGCTAGTGTTTTCCTTCTTTGCTACCATGGTGTGCATGAAATGTTAATATGTGTGTGATGGTTGGACCAATATGCATGTATTTACATAGTGCCCAAGAGGGCCACTTGGGTATGCACACTAAGGGTAGTGTTTTGATGGCCTACAGAACATTACCAATCTTGGGAGTCGAAATGCACAGTTTTGGCACCATAACTGGACTACCCCGGACTGGGTAACACAAAGTATCTGCTTCAGCATTGTCTCGGTGAGGCACATTCTCAATGTGCACTGCATCGAACTCTCGGATGAGCTTTGATACAAGCTCATGATACTTTGCCAAAGTTGGGTCCTTCGCACTATAGTCCCCTGCCATCTGTCGGACCACTAGCTGAGAATCACTGTGGGCCTTTAGGTTTCTTATGCCAATTCTTCTACGAAGGCGCAAACCTGCTATAAGGGCTTCATATTCTGCCATATTGTTGGTGACATTAAACCCAAATTTGATGGCTTTCATAGCTTCCATGCCTTCAGGAGCACAAAGAATTACTCCAGGTCCTTGATGTTCGGAGCTAGAGGCCCTGTCGACAAATAGAGTCCACTTAGTTTCATTATTTCCGATGTTGGGTTGACTTTCTTCGGCCATGGGTACCTCGGCAATGAAATCTGCTAATGCTTGAGCTTTTATTGTCTTCCTTGGCTCATAGGTGATATCATACTCGCCGAGTGATCTACCCTCTTCATGATATCCCGAAGGGGCAGGTTGCTTTTACCATAATGGGGTGACCTTGGAAATAGGGACGTAGCCTTCTGCTTGCAAGCACCAGGGCATAAATAGCATTTTGTAACAAGGGGTACCTGACTTCCGCACCATGCAGGGACTTGCTCACATGGTGTACTGGCCATTGCTTTGCCTCCTCTTCCTTTACAAGGACCGAACTTACCGCCTTTTCGGTGACAGCAAAGTATACTATGAGGGGTTCTCCTTCTCGTGGCTGCCAAAGTGTCGGCAGACGAGTTAGGTAGGCTTTAAGCTCTTCCTATGCATTTTGGCAGTCTTCATTCCAAGGATGCACCTCGGTTCCCAGATCACCACTGTTTTTTGCTGCCTTAGTGAGGACCTTTAAAAAATGGTCGGCAGCGGTCCCCATACCTGGAAATGAATCGGCTGAGTGACATGATTCTCCTTGTGAGTCTTTGTACGTCCTTAGTCATTGTGGAAGTTTGAAACCCCAGCAGGGCCTTGACCTTTTCTGGATTGGCGTCGATACCTCTCTCCGACGCCATGAATCTGAGGAACTTACCCGCCTTTACCCCGAATACACATTTTTTGGGGTTAAGACGGATTCCGAAGGTCCTCAATTGGTGGATTGTTTCCTCTAGGTCCGTGATATGACTACTGGGAAGTTTTCTCTTAACTATCATATCATCGACGTAGACTTCCATGTTTCTCCCGATTTGGGAGTTGAAGACCCTGTTCATCAACCTTTGGCACGTGGCTCCCGCATTCTTAAGCCTGAAGGGCATTCTAATATAACAGTATGGTGCGACTTCAGTGATGAAGGTGGTCTTTTCCTCATCTTTGGGATCCATCCTAATTTTATGATACCCATTGAAGGTGTCAAGGAAACTAAGGAGGCCATATTTGGTGGTTGAATCTACCAACTGATATATTGGCGACAGAGGATATGAATCTTTAGGGCAAGCATCATTAATGTTTCAAAAGTCAATGCACATTCGGAGTTTATCACTCACTTCCTTCGTAGCAATAACCACATTACTAAGCCATTCGGGTTATTTGACTTCCCTGATTACACCAACTTCCATTAGGTGTTGGACTTCGGTTTTGACAAAGTTGTTCTTATGCCCTGAGAGGCTTCATTTTTTTTGTCGGACAGGCTTTGCCTCTGGGCGCACCTTAAGGCTATGTTGGATTATGTGAGGGTCTACCCCAGGCATGTCCTTCGGTGAGTAGGCAAACAGATCTTTGTTCATTAACATGAAAGATAGAAGTTTTTCCTTGTCACCTTCGGCCAGTTTTTTCCCCATTCGGGTACTTCGGCCTGGGACAAGTTCTGCATCTTCTGTTTCTATTTTCTCAGGGTCTTCTTCTTCTTCCCTTTGCCTCCCCTGCGAGCACGGCCTTTGCCCCCGAAGTCTGTGCGTAGCTTTTTGCTGGGACCTTTCTTAGCCCCTGCCTAGGAGACCTATGAGAGCTGGTCTCACAGTGGATTACAATTGACTAGTTGAATATGTGCACAAATTAAAACTCCATGATAATAGTGAATTAACCTAGAATATGTACTATGCATGCACTTCATGCTTTGACTAGGATTAACAAAAACCATAAAACATTGACTTGGCCAAGAGATTTCCACAGAAAATAAGTTCAAATAGCCAAAGCATAGAAAATCAACATTTATGTGAGTTTACTACACATAACAACTATGTGGGAGCATTCATACATAAAGTAGACTAATGCCCTCACCCAAGAGCAACCCTATAGTCTAGGACTCCTCAAAACATAGACAATGGAGGCAATGAAGAGTACTATATACACAAGCCTCAACTAAGATCATCTTGAACTAACTCCCACCTTGGATGTAAGTCCCAGTGGTGAGTTACAAAAACCCTTGTCCAATGCTACTAGGCTCCACAGCCAAAGGAAGACTCTAGTTAGTACTGTTACTTGACCAACAAGTTACCCAAGTAGACTAGAATCATAAAGATTCTTAAGGGAAATACCTGCAACAAAAGGTAACTATTGCAATAACCCTCAACGGTTACCTGGTCCAACAATTTCAAAATTTGCACAACATAACTAGTGAGTGAGAACATAAACATTTTCAGTAAGGGTCTTTGTGGTACCTGCAAGAAAATTACTAAGGACTCCACATATGATAACATATGTAACCTGTTGTGAGCTCATACAGCCAGAGGGTCTTATATATGGAGATATAACTAGGTCCATTGAGACCAATCCTCATCCTAGTCCTTTGACTACAAGGCATAGCCTTGTCCTCTAGCAAGCTTAGCTTGCCAGGCTAACTAGTGATAATTCACCAATTAAATCTCTCCCTTTTTATGTTATATAGAGGAATTATGGTGGGGCTATTATAACTAGGCCATAAAGACCTTGTAAACTATGTACACTAATGTCTCATAACTAGGTCCATTGAGACCAATCCTCATCCTAGTCCTTCGTGTTGGGTTTTGGGAGCCAAACAGCGCAGCGGAATTTAACCAAAACCCTCCAGGATCCAAGTGAAACGGGGTAAACCGGGTGTTCAAAAATTTCATACCTAATTTTTGGTTGAGATCTCTCACTCAACTGTAGAGTCGAATCACAAAACCTGAACAGTTGACGTGTTCAGGCTCTCTATGGTATCCACACGAGCCTCTCGGGATCACCACGCTTCCACCACATCCCGGCAGATGCATTTCTCTTGTGCTCGCAGTGCTAGCTTGTGTCCTCCAAGGAATTCCAAGAGAAGAGTGCGGCTGTCCTTTTGGGAGGCTAGGGCAAGGAGACCTGCGAATTTCTCACTTAAAAGTTGTATTTATAGTGAGACTCAACTTCCACGCCTAATGGGTTTCAAAGCCCTAATCCAATTAGGATTTAATTTCGGGCTTAATAATGGCTCAACTCCTTGGCCCATTATTAATACGAAATTAAAGTGAAACCACAACCCAAATAATAAGCCCATGCACTCTAATGATCCAAATAGCTCTATGTCTGCGACCCAATAGGCTCTTGCCATGTTGGCAATGATCATAAATCACATTTATGATCATAAGCAATGAGCGGTGTCTAGAAACACATCATTGCTACCCAAGTGACAAGATTGTCGGTGAATCGACTAAACCTTTATGATCATCACCGATATATGACATTGTCCCTTTGTCTAAGATATCAAGACTAAGCACGAGACATGGAATGTGTCACTCTCGTATAGCCCAATCTTTGGTTTCTTGATTATCGAGTAGACCAACTTAAACTGACGACATTGATATCATATATCAACTCATCGGAGCATGGCCATGCATTTTCTAAGTCTCACTCTATCAAGGGGCCCAAAGATATCACTCCCGTTACATAGGAGGGACAAATCCCATCTTGATCATACAAATCCCTCCGCATGATATGTGACATACCCAATGACCTCCTTCAGTTTCACTCAGTTACGAGCAACAAAGGAAAGTATCAAAGTATGTGACTCACATGTAGGGAACCTTGATGATCATAGGTCGAAGGACTACATATACCCTGATCACTATGAGAATCACTTATGACACTCATATAACGATCCATGAAGTGTTCTCATGGTGGGTCGGTCCAGTACAGAAGTTCTCCAACTTGTACCCATATGTAGACTACATATCTCATATTAGTCTCCACATATGCTAGTCATTATGTATTATTGCAACCCGCTCCACAATAATACTAGACTAAGGAAATTTAAGAATATCATTATTCTAGGGTTACAATTATGTTTATTATGTTACGCAGAAACAAAACAACAAACAAAATTGCTGGATTAATGCCTCAATAAAATATCATGACTCAATGTGCAAAAATACAATCATCTCATGATTGGCTTTTTGGGCACAACACTAACACTTCGACTACAAGGCATAGCCTTGTCCTCCAGCAAGCTTAGCTTGCCAGCCTAACTAGTGATAATTCACCAGTTGAATCTTAACCTCATGGCTAACAACACGGCTTGGTCATAAAGGGTTCTAAACCATTCACCCTAGGTAGTGGTACTTAGTTGTGATCCTTAATAAACTAGTTTTCTTACTTATGGTAGAAGTAACCATAAACTTTACAAAACTTAAGAAAACTCCTAGGTGTCGGAGGACATGTGAAAATCTCAGAGTACCCCAAGAATGGCTAGAGTCCAAGGTAACGTAAGAATCCCCTTAGGTCTCCCCTTGACCTTCCTAGCAAAACTTGGAAAATTCCGCCAACATACCTGTGGCAACACATCGCCAATTGTGTCAACGCATTGCCATAGTTCGTAACATTCTGCCAACTTTCTAGTATTGGCGATGCATTGGGGACAATGGTACAAAACTAGCGACATGTCACCATCTGTGACTCTGCAGAATTTTCACAGATTTTGCTACTATGAACTTTGGACACTTACCAAACATATCGAACATGCTTTGTTAGCCTCCAAGCTTCACATACATGTAAAACATGTTGCATAGATAAAAAATAACTATCACATGCAAATCTGTGATGCATTATAAGATCATTCCAATTATCACAAATCTCATAGTCCACCCTGATTCAACCTTGTCCACAAACTAATGCTATTGCTAGAATTACTCGAATTCTTCAACTAACATCATTCCAATAGCATTAATTGACCTAAAAAATACAACTCCCTTACCTTAACTTTAAGTAAGAAGCAAGAATCAAGCACTCTTCCAATCCACTAAGCTCACCAAAGTACCACCTAAGTTCCAAACAAAACATAGGCACCAAACATCAAATTCTTGCTTTCTAACCAAAACCCAAGCTCCTAACTAACCAATAAACTTGAAATCAATCAAGAACACATTGGTTACCTGGTACTAAAAATAGAGGATGGGAGAAAACATGCTTCCAAGCTCCAAAACCATGGTTTTATGCTTGAAATGAGCTCCCAATGGCCTATATAATTATGATGGCTTCTCCTTTCATGAAGACAATTTGATTTCAAGCTTAATTGGATGGGAAAATGAGGGTGGAGAGGATGAACTCGGGTTTATGGTAGCCACTCCTCCACTTTACCCTCTTATAGAACTATTTTTAATCTAAGCCATCAAAGTATTAGACATGATACGCTTAAGTCCCCATCTTTTGGTAACCTTAGCTATTCTTGATTAATCCTTGTTTATTTCACCAAGTTTGGGTTAAAGTTAAAACTTAAGTCATAAAACTTCATTTTAACCACTTGGGATCTTGCCCAACTATTCAGGATGCAAAAATCACCATTTTGCCCCTAAACCTCTTTTAGCGCCTTAACCTCATTGGAACTTAGTAAACTTTGCTAAACTTTCTTATTCTTGCTATGTAAACTTGAATTAAGGTTTAAAGCTTGATTTAGAGCACTTTACCCTCTTCAGGCATGCTTCCCACTAGAAGAGCCAAAACATTACCCTAGAATGGGTAACCTAAGGCCTTGTGCATCTATGATGTGCCCTAGGAAAGGCACTTCCCTTATCCAGAATTCATACTCAGATAACTTGGCATAAAGCTAATGCACCAACAAGGTCTTTAAAAGAATCATCAGATGATGTTCATGTTCATTTTCATCCTTGGAATACACTAGGATGTCTTCAATGAATACAACAAAAAATTTGTCCAGATGTGGTGTAAATGCCTTGTTCATCATGTCAATGAAAGTAGCTGGGGTATTAGTCAAACTAAATTCCATGACTATGTACTCATAATGCCCATATTTGGTCCTGAATGTAGTCGAAGGAATGTCATCTTCCTTTACTCTAAACTGGAAGTATCTAGATCTTAAATCTATTTTCGAGAAGATCTTAACTCCCTTGAGTTGATCAAATAGATCCTCAATCCTAGGGAATGGACACTTGTTCGTGACAGTCATTGGATTGAGCTTCTTATAGTCAATGCATAGTCTTAATGATCCATCCTTCTTTTTCACAAAGAGAACTAGAGCTCATCATGGTGAAACACTAGGCTTTGTGAACCCTTTTTCAAGAAGTTCATCAATTTGTTTCTTGAGCTCATTCATCTATGTGATAGGTGTTCTGTAAGGAAGAATAAATATTGGACTAGCTCATGGTTGCAGCTTGATCCCAAACTCAATCTCCCTTGGTGGAGGAATACCTGACAGAACTTTAGTAAAGTCTAGTGCAAAGTCTCTCATTGTAGGTATTCTATCCACTTCTTCATCACAATCCAAGCCATTAAATGCATAACAGTAGTCATGCTCATAAATCATAGGTATTTCATTTAATACCTTTAGTTCCATGCCATGCATTTCATACACTAATTCCTTAGAATGCACTAATGCATGCACTTCACCATCAGGTAATGTGATTTCCCTCTTAGCATAATCAATTCGTATGTTATGTGTAGCAAGCCAATTCATACCTAGTACTATATCATACTTAGGAATATCCAACACTAGTAGGTTCATCATAACCTTAGTCTTTCCTGCTACTAGCTCAAAATCCTTAGCTAGATCATTAGTGAAAAGACATTGACTACCTGTTGTTTTCACTAAGGATATACTAGGCATGATTTCAATGGGCAACTTCATGGCATCAAAAAATTCCCTAGCCACTATAGACACAGATGCACCAGTATCAAACAGAACACTAACAGGCATACCGTTATGGTAAATGTTACCTTTTAGTGCTCCTACCTATTGTGATGTCTGTCACCTTTCCACTTGAAACACTCTGCCAGGTCTTTGCACTGGAGGTACTGGTCTTTGATGTCCCTCCATGGGTGCTGCCTCTCTAGGTCCTGCTCCAATAGGTCTCAGTAGACCTTGGTCTTATGACCTTCTTCCTTGCACATGTGGGCAATCTTTGATGCAATGACCCATTGCACCACACCTTAGGCAAACTTGAGTATCAAAATAACAACATTTCTTTCCATGAAACTTCTTGCATTTAGGTCACCTTAGGCCAGAGGAGTTCCCCTTAACCTTGCCCTGACCACCAAGATGGGAACTCTTAGCAATGCCCTCGCCATATGGTGGCTTTTTTTGCTTGCCTCCTGCCTGGCTACTTTCCCTTTGTCCATTGGGAAAGTACCTAGTCTTATACTCCTCTTGCTCTACTAAGAGTTTTCTACACTACTTCATAATAGGTGGCTGCTCCAAAAGGTCTTACAACCTTTCCTGCTGTCTAACCTTAGGCCTCTGACAAATATTTTGGCCTTTAACTATTCCAGTCCATGATACTGAGGAGCATACCTCACCAACTGATTGAGTTTGTGCTCATGCTCTAAGACATTGAGGTTGTCCTACCATAGAACATCAAATTCAGCTTGCTTCAAATCCTTGATGGCGTCACTGATATACTGCTCCTAAAAAAGCATAGTGAACTCTGGCCAGCTCATCTCATTGTCTCTTCCTGGCCTTCTACCCTTCTGGACAACATACTTATCTCTAGTGTTTCTCCACGACATCTCTACATTGCCTGCCAAATTGTAAATAATCAACGTCACCTTTTTGGTGGAGCTGAGTGGTAACCTCTCAAACATCTTTTCTATGAAGATTAACCACTGCTCAATTCTTTTTGGTCTTGCTCTTCCATCAAACTATGAAGGCATTAGTCCTTGGAACCTCTCTAGTAGTTTGACTTCATCTAGGCATTCTAGGTCATCTACTCTTTGTCTCCTGGATCTATGAGACTCCTCAACATGGTGATGCTCTCTATGCCTTCCTCTACCCCTTCTCTCATGATCTTCCTCAATCTCATTCCTAGTGGAGGTCATATGTTAGGACCATCCCTTAAATACTTGGCTTAGGCCAAGAATATAGGGAAACACCAATTTAAAACATGAGGGACTCGATTGAAAATGAGGATAAGAGTGTAAATGTAAGCCTGAGAAAGTTGGGTTGAAAGTGTGCATGGGAAAATTAGGCCATGATGTTTTTGGCATGAGATAAGGTTGGAGGACTACGATGTACACTTGAATTGGTGATGTAAATGAAACTATGGGAACTTGAAGGGTGAAATGCACCATACAATTAGGTGCATGGACAAAGGTGGAATTAGACCAAATTATGTTGACTAAAATGGCCGGTCATAATGCGGTCTTCCACCGTACCAATTTTATAAGGGTAATTAAAATGGTAAAATGCTAAAATGCGTCATGGGTTAATTATCATGTTAGGCCATGTTAATGAAAGCTTGGCAATTTGAGCCATGAGTTAAGAATGGCGCCAAAATGTTCCTACATTTTAGTGACTAAAGTGTGCACATGGAAACTTAAGGGAGGAAAGTGTCACATGTAGAGTACTTGAGGACCAAGGATGACATTGAGCCAAAATGTTGAATATGTGTACACGCTTCATTTAATGCGTCCAGAAACCCATTTGTTCACACGTCTGCCAATTGACACAAGTGGAATCCTTTGTCTTGCGCTCATTAATGCACCAAGATTATTAATTTGGCTAGCCTTCGTTATTTTTTTGTGTTGGCCGAAAACAAAATCAGTCAGAAATGAAACAAGCTTCAGCGTTTCTTTTTGGTGCAAATAGCCTGGTAGCCGTGAAATTAGAGGGATTCAAAGTGTGTTGAGCGAAGCTTGGAGATTTTTGCTATGCTGTTGATGAAGTTGAAGCTTGGAAGAGAAATCAAGCTTGGATTAAGGAGGTAAGGCTCATAATCACTTGTTTTTCTTGGTACTTTTCCATGACCAAGTGATTATGATGGCTAATTGAAGGCTTATTGTGTTAAGCAATATATTTGAGCTTCGGCCTTAGTTACTCGAGCAACCGAGAGCTCAAGCTTTGATTGTGAGGTAGGGTTTTCACATTTACTTGTATTCTTGGTATTTTTCCATGAACAAGTAATAATGGCAGCTAAGTGATGGTTATATGATGCTATATGATCTTAGCTTGCTAGATGGGCATATTGAGGAGATTCGGTTATGTGTTAATTGGCTAGCTAGTAAAGATAATGGCATGTATTAAAATTCCTAGTGAGCGAGGCCAACTTGCTAGTGAATTTGGAGCTCTAGTGGAATGGGAGTAAAGTTGTGAAGGTGGAAGTGCAGAAAGTGCACATGGACACGTGCAAGTGAATATGGCCGAATGTATATTGTGGTGTGTGTGTGAGTTCTATGTGCTTGGTTGTTTGTTTGTGCATGCTAACTCATACATGGATGGTTTATGATGATTATGTATTGTGGTTTTTTTTTTCTGTGGTTTCCATGTCTTCATGTGTTTCTTGCAGGACTAGTAAGCTTGTGGAGGTTAAGTCGTTGGACTTAACTAAATAGACCTTATATGGTCGTTTGTGAATCCCTACTGAGTAATTGTTACTCACTGCCCATACATTTTTGTTTCAGGAAAGGATATACAGTTTGAGTAGTTTGCTTGAGTTGCTAGTTTGTGTGCTAGTTAGTATACTATTTGCTCGAGGTATGTGCCAATTGAATCTTGGCTTGAATACTTACATTACAAGTCTTATGGCTTAAGGCTGAAACTTATGTTCTAAGTTTGCAGGCTTTTGTAGTTATGGGATCAGTCTAGGTACAGGAAGGATGTGTGGACTTGGACCCTGGTTATGGTTTGTATGTTTGGGTTAGTTTTGTGGAGTGTGCTGCTGTTCTGTACACTTAGGTTTCTTTTAAGAAACTAGGGTATATGGCTTGTAAACTTAACCTTGGCTACTTTGGGCTTATAGCATCCTTGGTATGTTTCCAAGCTAGTGATGCTGGTATTTAGGCTATTTTGTGTGTATATATATAGCCTTGCTTGTACATGGATTGTATGTACATATGATGGATGCTTATGTGCTAAGTTATGTTAAGTTTATCAGCTTATGGTTATGTTTCATGAAGCAGTCTCTTGAGTACTTATGATTGGCTGAAAGTACATATGCATGGAAACTTGATTTTTCAAACTATAGAGATGTGGGCTTCTTGGTTGTCATTCATTAAAGTAGCACACTTGACAAGCACACATCTTAGACACTTAACAGATTAAGTGTATGCCTTGCTTGTGTGGCAAGTTAGAGGTTGGGCCCTACTTAAGCTGCAGGTTGTTGTTCTAAATAACTCATAAGCCTCCTGGGACATATCCCAGCTTTCAGCTTTAGAAAATAAAACTTAAATACTAGGAAGTTATTAACACCCGGATTTAAGTTTAATCAAAGGAATCTTGGGTAAATTGGTGAGTGGTACTGAGAGGGCACAGGCTAGGGCCTGTGTGGGATGTGACGTCATAGACTGAGGGATTGGTCCTTAACACTTAACCAATCTCAAATCTTACTCTTCTCCACCTTGGATTTCTCCTATCCTCATCTTCCACCTCATAAACTTCATCATTTCTGTTTCCCATTGTTCCAGAAGGAACATGTTCAGATGTGTTCCTAGCTTCCTCTTCTAGTTGCTACTATGGATCTTGAACTACTTCTACCTATGCTATTGGGACTCTTTGATGTTGTGCTTGAACAAACCTAACTAAGTTTTCATTGATTCGAGTCAAGTTCTTTTGAAGCTCTAACCAAACCTATGGCACTTCAGGCTTTAGTGCCCCCTGTTGGCCTTGATTCCCTATATTCTGTCCATTTCTTTGTTGCCCAAATTTAGTAGGAGGCCTTCGGGGTGGTTCCCGTCTCCTTGTGGAAACCATGTTTACATCCTACATTGATGATTCATTATAGAGCACATATAAAGATCATAGGTATTTTAATGGTACTTGACACTAGTACCTGACCAAACTGAGTTCATGTATGTAGCTAGCATACATGATGCAACTATATGCTATGTACATGTACAAACCATGCTCTAATACCAATATTTGTTACCCATTCCAGGGTAGTCCAGTTATGTTACCAAAATTATGCATTTAAACCTCCCAGGACTAGTATGTTCTATAGGCCATTAGAACAATACCCTTAGTGTGCATACCCAAGTGGCCCTCTTGGGCATTATGTAAATGCAAGCATATTGGTCTAACCATTATACACATATTCACATTTTATGCACATCATGGCAGCAAGGAAGAAAAACCCTAGCACAAGTCTTAATCTTGGCTATCATACATTATGCAATCTTATTAAGTGTAAGTGACCAACCACTGCATCTAAAACTTCTTCCAAAAAACTGTATTAATCCAGCCATGTAACCCTTTATTTATTAGCTTCATTATCAAGTAGAGTCTTTAAGCAAACCAGGGAATTTGGTTTTATATCAATAGCCCACCTATGGTCCAATACACATAGGAATTACAAGCTCTTGCATCTAGCAAGATTATGTGGCCAAAATATAATTTAAAAGTTTGCAGCCTATCATTCACACTTAGGCAGCTTTGCACCACATCACATATATACCTAGAACATTACTCAAATGTTCACATACTTGTCTCATTTTACATACACTACATGTACATGCATACATGCACTACATAATGGTCTTAACTTAGCAAAACAGGCACCCTAAGTTACAGGAGTGCCTGATACACAATCAACTCCAGAAATAGGATGCTGGATAGTTGCTACATAATACAATAAGCACCATCACTAATAATACCAAATGTGCTCTTAAAATCACTAAGGTTTCCAGATCATAACTAGACACACAGAGGTTCATGTACCTAAAATTTAAGATGAAAACTCCAACAACAAAGGTCAGTTTGAATGTGATCTTTCTGCTAGACTTAAAATGGCAGAGTTGAGGGGAGTAAGTTTCATTGTGAAACTTAGGAAGGGAAACACTTGGTTTCTTAAGGAAATGTGACCCTAACTAAAACCTGCATCCACAGACACTAGAACACAAAACCATAATCCCTATATACAAGATATAGAAACCAAATGCAGCATCCATTCACAACCAACAAACACATGAAATGTTGCAGCAACATAAACCATAGGTTAGTCCGTAAAACATGCAACAAACTTAAGTAAATCACTATGGTAGCCCTCCTCAAGCTAATGCTTGGTCTTAGCAGGATTTTAACACTAGTTAGTACTAACTTTGGCCTCTAGAAATGTTACCCACTCCGGGGTAGTCCAGTTATGGTGCCAAAACTATGCATTTAGACTCCCAAGATTGGTAATGTTCTGTAGGCCATCATAACACTACCCTTAGTGTGCATACCCAAGTGGCCCTCTTGGGCACTATATAAATACATGCATATTGGTCCAACCATCATGCACATATTCACATTTCATGCACACCATGGTAGCAAAGAAGGAAAACGCTAGCACAAGTCTTAGTTTTGGCTTCCACACATTAGGCAACCTTGTTAAGTTCTAGTGGCTAGCTACTACACCTGTAACTTCCACTAATAAACTGTATCTTTCTAGCCACGTAGCCCCATGTTTTATTTACTCCATTATCAAGTAGATACTTAGATAAAACCAAGGATTTTTTTTTACATCAATAGCCCACCTATGGACCAAGTTATGGATCTTTTAAGTTGGTTACAAAATTCTGACCAAATGAATAGTAACTCTGCCAACTTTACAACATTATATCTTTGGCTACAGGGCTCTAAATCTATAAATTCCAAATCCTAGTTAACCCTATGGATGTCCTCTAGGTGTGGTCAAAATTACATACCAATATTCGTTCTACACATGGAGATATTAAGCTTTAGGTCCAGAGTCAAAATTCTGGCAACTTTTGGACCATTTTGCCCATACAATTTTTCCAAATCATGCAAACACTTGATTCACAAGAGGGAAGCCTTCCAAGGCTATCCCATATATGTCCATTACACATAGGAATTACATTCCCTTTCTTTTAACAACTTTATGTGGCCAAAACAGAATTTACAAGTAAGCAGCCCATCATTCACACTTAGGTAGCTTTGCACCATATCACTTACATAGCCAAAACATTACTCAAATGTTCACATACTTATCTCATTTCACATACATTACATGTAGATGCATACATGAACTACAATATGATCTTAATTTAGCTAAATGCACACCCTAGGTTACAGGAGGTCCTGAGACACAATGGACTCCAAAAATAGGGTGCTGGACAGCTGCTGCACAACACAATAAGTACCAGCATTAAAATCACCAAAAAACCACAATGCATATATAAAAGATATAGCAACCAAATGCAGTAGCCAAACACAATCAACAAACACATGAAATGTGGCAGCAGCATATACCATAGGTAAGTCCATAAAATACATAATAAACATAAATAAATCACTATGGCAGCCCTCCTCAAGCTAATGCTTGGTCTTAGGAGGATTTTAATAGTAGTTAGTACTAAATTTAGGCCTTAGAAACCCTCATTTTACTGCCATCTTTGTACACTTGACAATAGGTCACAAAACCTTCAATAAGTGCACTCCCCTCAATAAGCTTGGTTCATCAAGCTCATGGCTCTCTTCCAAGCTTAGCCATAGCTCCATGGATGTTTGAAAATATAGAAAACAACCCATGAGAGCAAGAGAACCCTTACTAAAATGGGTAGGCCAAAAATCAAGCTTGATCCTTGAAGTATGCAAGAAATAGCTCTAGTTTGCTTCCTTTTGCCTTCAATTTCAATCAATTGCAAGTTTGAAGGTGTGGTGGCTATGGAGGAAGTATGGCTGTGTTCTTGGGCTAGGGGAGGATGAAAATGATAGGGATAAGTGATTTGGCCCCTTAAATGGCCTTAAATGAGCTTAAGGGCACCAAAACACACTTAACAAGTTTAACCTTGCTTTATGTCATTTTCCTTCTCACTAATTGTGGTTTCTTTATCTTAAAATAATTGGTACACATGTGCCCAACATTTTTGACTAATTATCAAGTCTTGGCTGCCTCCCCTATGGTGGGATAACCCCACAATTCCACCCTTAGACTTATGTCAAAAGCTTGAACACCTTAAGGTTTACACTAGGACATTTAGGTCCTTATTCCCTTTAGTGTTTCCTTTGTCCAAACTTGTCTTCCATGATCAATTTGGTCCTCCAATAGCACTTTCATACCATTCATATCCTTCCCATAACTCTCCAAGTTTCTTTCTTAAAAGTTTTGCAATTGAGTACCCAAAATTCTAAAAGCTTACAAAAAAGTCCATAGGTTGCTTGACAAACAAGCAATCCTTAAGGCTTTTCTTTGGGACCAAGTTACAAACTTTGAACACCTTTAAAGAAGTGTTGATCATACCTTTTACCCTTCACACTTCAATCACTATGGTGAGAATTACACAATATAATGATTTTTAGCCATTATGACACACTTGTAATTCTCCCATTTTGTAAGGTGGTAACAAGAAACCCTCACTTCACTACCATCATTGTGCACTTCACACTAGTGATAGCCAAAGGCTATTGCCTCCTCGGTAGTAACTCCCTGCCAGAATATTGGCCGAGGAGTCTGACGTCACCCAAGAGAGGATCTTTTTACGGACCTCGGAAGGTGCGAAGTCAAACACTAGGAGCTCGAGACTTCGGTTAGCTCGTCAGGAATTTCGAGGACAACACCGTCTCCATCGAGGGGCCAAACTGACTGCCTCCGGGTAAGAGAGCCATCTCTCTGAAGCAAGGGAGAATCTCCCCGAAGGCAGAGGCCCCGAAGAGGATCTTCCCCGAACAAGAAACACCTGAGCAAGGGTATCCCCTAACTATGGGTGTGAGTCCCGAAGAAGGTGTTCATCAAGGGAACTCCCAGAACTATGGGATAGATCCCGAAGGAGGTGCTCGCACCAAAGGACGGATAGAGTCCGAAGAGGGTGCACGCACCGAAGGGCAACCTCACCCAGGGGACCTCGGGAGTACGGTATGAGCATTTAAGGAGCCTCTGACATGTCGCCCACAAGCCCTACACGTCACATCTGAACGGCGAACTGACACGCCGCAGCCGCCCCCGTCCTGACACAACCCGTCCGGGTCCAGGGCTAAAAGAGGCTGCAAACGGCTGCCTGTCCCCTTGGTCCAAAACTAAAGATCAAATCCGACCGAACACGTGTCATGATCTGAACGGACCAGCTACTCCTATAAATACTAGGAAATGGGACTGGGCAAAGGATGGGCATTTTCCTCCCTCTGAGAAAACACAAAACAGGCAAGACACTTGATCCCTTAGTGTTCTTCCTCCACTTTCACTCAGAAAACTGACTTGGGCGTCGGAGGGTCCTCCCCGGAAAAGCAAACCGGGGACCTCCTAACCTCTTCTTTGAGCTTTTCAGGCACGCTCAGCTGGGAAACCAGAGCTCCAGGCTCTTGCCTCCTCAGGAAGTCTCTCCGCCTGTCAGCATGACAGCAAACGAAGATGCCTTGGGGCATCATTTGGCGCCGTCTGTGGGAAACTACTCCCAGGTAGCTGTTGTCGAAACTCGGCGTTCGAAGGATAAAGGACTCCCGAATTCCCCATCCGCGCCTGAAAACCAACCACCTACCGAACAAAGTCCCCCAGAGACTTCCTTGCCTGAAGAGGAACGCCCTCTTGTCATCGCCATGGGTTTTTTACGAGACTTTCAGAGGTCTGTTGTGGCTGAAATGACACAACAGATAGACCAAAGGTGGCCGCAACCAGCCCAGGCGCAAAAACCCACTTCGCCAGCACGACCTCGGGAGAAAAACCCAAGGGCAACCCATCATAGCTCGGGAAGTGGGGAGCCGCGGGAAGAGTCCTCGACAGATAACTTGCCCCTCGGGGCACGGCTGGCGGAAAGAGCAAGGTCTGAACGACCTGAAGTCCCGTCCAGAAGAAGTTTGTCGCCAGAGGCAAAGTTCCCCTCACCCCGGTACCGAAGCCGCTCCCCGAAGAGACAGCAACAATCCTCTTACCGAAAAACCTCTAAGCACCAAAAAGAGGAGCCCAGTGCTACACTCCTCCTGGAGAAAGTCTTGGTAAGACTGGAGAGAGTGGAACAGCAGGTGGCACGCAAGCCTGTTTGGGCCAGGCTAACTGAAACCGTCTCTGGAGATGAAACTCCTTTCGCCCGAACAGTGGTCGAGGCGGTCATGCCAAGTGATTTCAGGCTACCTCGGCTAGAGACCTATGAGGGTCAGACTGATCCCCAGGCCCACCTAACAAAGTACAAACGCAGCATGGTGCTACACGGGGCTGATGATGCTACACTATGCAAGTGCTTCGAAGTCACCCTCGCAGGACCAGCAACTGCCTGGTACAATTCCCTGCCTCCCGGAGACATCAGGGGGTTCCAGGAGCTGTCCACAGCGTTCACCCAACAGTTCATTGGGAGCAAGCCGACGGCGAAGATGCCCGTCCAGATGTTCGACATAGCACAAAGAAACGGGGAGACCATCCGTGACTATGTCGAGAGGTTCAACAGAGAGGCCCTCAGTGTTCCGGACTTTCGTCCCGAAATCCGCATCCTCGCCATGATAAGGGGCCTCCGAAAGGATTCGCACTTGTTTTATGAATTCTCCAAAGATCCCCCGGACACGCTGGGAGAATTCTACCGAAGGGCTGAACAACATATGACAGCCGAAGAGCTGAGAATGACGGGACCAAAGGCTGACCATATTCACGCTCGTGGCGAAGGGTCCAGCCAGCAAGCCCGGGGTCCAACAGAGCAGTTAGGCTGACCTCGGAGAGCACGAGTAGGAGGAAGGAAGCCCCAAAACTTTACACCTCTGAGCACCACGAGGGCTAACGTCCTCATGGCGTTGGAAAAACAGGGGGCTCAAATCCAACGACCGAGGGGCATAACTGCTGACAACAGAAGGAACATGAAGAAGTTCTGTCAGTTCCACCGTGATCACGGTCATGACACCGAAGACTGCTTTCAGCTGAAAAAGTACATCGAATCACTGATAAAGCAGGGCCAGCTTTGGCGTTATTTGAGAATGCCTTCCCCGAAGGGGAAAAAGGAGGAAGAAGGAAAGCCCGATGACGAGGATTACGATTCAGACAGGCGAAGGAACCGAAGTCCGAGAAGGCGTCCTCCACCTTCGGCAGGAGTAATACAGACGATCACAATCGGACTTCCATCCTCGGAAAGAAAAAGAAGGGCCAGAGAGATAGCGGTGATGGAATATCAGAGCCCAACGAAAAAATTGGCCCGCGAGGATGGCTCCACCATCGTATTTCCCCATGACGATCCATTGCTGATAATGGCGAGGATAGGAAACTGGGACGTCAAGAGGGTACTGCTGGACGATGGGTCAAACGCAGACGTCTTGTTCTCACATTTGCTGCCAAGCTTGGGCGTATCCAGGAGTGACCTCAAGGCTGTTACTTCACCCACGTTCGGCGTAGGACCATCTGAGCTACCTGTCCTCGGGTGGATCGACCTCCCCTTGATGATGAAAGGAACTTCGGAGAAAGGAACTGCTGAGTTGTTCGCCTCTACCATGGCAAGATTCATAGTCATGGACGTCCCTTCGTCATACAACGCCATCCTCGGCAGACAGACACAGGGAAATTTGCACATTCGCCCTAATGTAAAGTACTTGACCGTCACCTTCGCAACCAAAGGAGGAGACGCAAAGATCTTCATTGATTAAGGCGAGGTGAGAAAGGTGTTCGTCAGAGCACGAAAGGCTCCAGCAAACAACTTAGCACTTGCTGTAGAAGCAAAAGAGCTGGAAAGGGGCGAGGCAGAAGATCCCACAAAAGCAGAAACATAAGAAGTAGAGCTTGTCCCAGGCCATAATACCCGAATAGGGAAAAGTATGGCCGAAGGAGACAAGGAAAAACTTGTATCTTTTCTGCTTGCAAATAAAGATCTGTTCGCCTACTCACCGAAGGACATGCCAGGGGTAAACCCTTGCGTAATCCAGCATAGCCTCAAAGCGAGTTCGGAAGTAAAACCTGTCCGGCAAAAGAAACGGAGCATCTCAGCTCACAAAAATGACTTCGTCAAGACCGAAGTCCAGCGTCTAATAGACGCTAGCGTTATCCGGGAGGTAAACTACCCCGAATGGCTAAGCAACGTGGTAATTGCCACAAAAGAAGGAAGTAGTAAGCTTCGGATGTGCATCGACTTCAGAAATTTGAACGATGCTTGCCCGAAAGATTCATATCCTCTTCCGCCGATAGACCAACTGGTAGACTCAACTGCCGAGTACGGGCTCCTAAGTTTCCTGGACGCTTTCAGTGGGTATCATCAGATAAGGATGAACCCCGAAGAGGAAGAAAAGACTGCCTTCATCACTGAGGGAGGAACATATTGCTATATCAGGATGCCCTTTGGACTCAAAAATGCAGGAGCCACCTACCAGAGGCTGATGAACAAAGTCTTCAAAGACCAAATGAGGAGGAACATGGAGGTGTATGTTGATGATATGCTAGTCAAAAGCAAACTGCCTGGCTACCACGTTGAAGATTTAGAGGAAACCTTCCAAAAACTCAGAGCCGTCGGGATCCGCCTTAATCCGGAGAAATGCATCTTCGGGGTGACCTCGGGAAAGTTCCTTGGGTACATGGTATCCGAAAGAGGCATCGATGCTAACCCCGAGAAGATTAAGGCTCTGCTCGAATTCTGAACTCCTGCCACGGTCAAAGACGTGCAAAGACTCACCGGAAGAATAACCTCTCTGAGCAGGTTTATTTCCAGGTACGGAGATAGGTGTCGACCCTTCTTCAAAGTGCTCACAAAGGCAGCAAAGATGGAAGGCGACCTCGGAAGGAATGGTCATCCTTGGGATGAAGATTGCCAAAAAGCCTGGGAAGAACTCAAAGTCTACTTGGCCGGCCTGCCGACTCTGCGGCAACCTCGGGAGGGAGAGCCCCTCGTATTATACCTCGCCGTCACAGAAAAAGCTGTGAGCTCGGTCCTCGTGAAAGAAGAAGGGCCAAAGCAATGGCCGATCTACTATGTCAGCAAGTCCCTGCATGGCGCCGAAGTCAGGTACCCTTTGCTTCAAAAAGCTATATACGCCTTAGTGCTTGCAGGGAGAAGGCTGCGGCCATACTTTCAGGCTCACCCCATTATCGTCCGAAGTACCCTGCCTCTACGGGATGTTATGAGGAAAGTTGATCACTCGGGAAGGCTTTCCAAGTGGTGTATAGAGCTTGGCGAACACGACATCACGTATGAACCCCGGAAAGCTATAAAAGCTCAAGCTTTGGCAGACTTCATCGCCGAAGTACCAAACACCGAGGAGGGACATTCGTTCTCTGGCGAAGACGAGCCAGAATGGACGTTATATGTTGACGGGGCCTCAGGATCCGAACACCAGGGAGCTGGAGTGATTATCAGAGGCCCCGAAGGCCTAGAAGTAATGAAGGCCATCAAGTTCAGTTTCAACGCCACCAACAATATGGCCGAGTATGAGGCCCTCATAGCAGGATTACGCCTGGCCAGAAAGATTGGCGTGAGAAACCTGAAAGCCCACAGTGACTCCCAGCTGGTGGTCCGGCAAATGGCAGGGGACTATGGCGCGAAAGACCCGACCTTGGCGAAATACCATGAGTTGGTAACAAAGCTTATTCAGGAGTTCGACGTCGTGAAAATCGAGAACGTACCACGACGAGAAAATGCTGAGGCAGACTGTTTGGCGAAGTCCAAAACTTGCACCGAAGTGCTAAGCCACCCCAGCATCGCGGTGTTAAGCATAGCGACCTCGGGGAAAGGATGGAAAGAACCAATCAAAACGTATCTCGCAACCAACACACTCCCCGAAGACCCCTGCGAAGCCGCAAAAGTGCGAAGGCGCTCTGGACGTTTCTTCCTAATTGGAGAAGAACTATATCGGCAGGGATATGCAAATCCACTACAGAGGTGCGTTAGTGAAGAGGATACTGAAATGATCCTTGAAGAAGTTCACGAAGGTGCCTGTGGTTCGCACATCGGAACCGACGCCCTGGCAGCAGTGATACTTCGCCAAGGATACTTCTGGCCTACCCTGAGAAAGGACGCGAAGCAGTTCGTCCGGAAATGTGGTAGTTGCCAGAGACATGCGAACATCCAAAGAACACCCTCGGAGTTCGTGACTTCGGCAGACTATCCTTGGCCCTTCGCAGTTTGGGGCATAGATCTCATTGGGCCACTCCCAACGGCGCCTGGAGGCGTAAAGTTCTGCGTAGTAGCAGTTGACTATTTCTCTAAGTGGGTTGAGGCAGAACCTCTGACAACTATCTCGGCAAAAGAAGTACAGAAGTTCGTATGGAAAATCATCGTATGCAGATTTGGCATACCGAGGGTGCTCGTAGCGGACAATGGATCCTAGTTCATAGACAAAGGATTCCAAGAGTTCATTGGCGACCTCGGGACAAAAATGCACTTCGCCCCAGTAGCTCACCCCTAAAGTAATGGGCAGGTAGAAGTATCTAACAGGACCATAAAAGATGGTCTGAAAAAGAGATTGGGAGAAGCAAAAGGGAAATGGCCAGGAGAACTCCAAAGCGTGTTATGGAGTTACCGAACAACACCCCGAAGAGCCACAGGGGAAACGCCCTTTTCACTCGTCTTCGGTACAGAGGCCATCATCCCTATCGAGGTAGTACAATCGTCAATACGAGTCCAACTGTTGGATGAAAAAGGAAATGACCTCGGCCTAAGAACCAAGCTCGACCTCGTCAGCGAACACAGAGAAGTAGCTGAGCTGAGAAGAAAAGCTTTCCAGCAAAGAGTGGCAGCAGCCATAAACTTACGCGCCAGGCCAAAGGGAATAAAGAAGGGAGATCTCGTTCTCCGAAAGGCTGAATTCGCACCCCGAAAGCCGTCCCACGGGGTACTTCATGCAAATTGGGAAGGACCGTACCTGGTACTTGCCGAAGTACGAAAAGGAGTTTATAAGCTCGGTGATGCCGAAGGCATAGAATTAAAAAACACTTGGCACTCAGAGGCCTTGAAAAAATTCTATGCCTAAAAAGTTTGGTGGGAAAGTTGTATTGCACAAGTTGGACAAATTTGTCTAAGTAAAAAGTTCTGAAGAAGTACAAAACAAGAGTCTCACGAAAGCAATAGCCGAGGAAAGCAAGAGTATGGTTTTCCGAAGTCCCTTGGGCGAATATGTTCGGGACAAAGGAAAGCAAGAGTATGGTTTTCCGAAGTCCCTTGAGCGAATATGTTCGGGACAAAGGAAAGCAAGAGTATGGCTTTCCGAAGTCCCTTGAGCGAATATATTCGGGACAAAGGATAGCAAAAGTATTGTTTTCCGAAGTCCCTTGAGCGAATATGTTCGGGACAAAGGAAAGCAAGAATATGGTTCTCCGAGGTCTCTCGAGCGAATTATGTTCGGGACAAAGGGAAACAAAGGGATCTGGCAAAAAATACTTAGCCAAATTTTTATCTATTGAGCCAAAAAGTGCTTACAGAGAAGAAAAGTTGCTGAAAGACTACAAAAAAGAAGAAGAAAATGAAGACAAAAGGCCCTAGTACAAACTAAGGAACCTCGGCGTCTTGAGAACTGCCAGCCTCTGTGCTTTTGTCAGCAGCCTTCGGCGCCGAGAAAGAAGGAGGCAGTTTCAAGTGCTCGATCTTGGACCAAGTCCACCGAGGCTCCTTCGGGATGTTCATGCCTTCGAGGAAGGAGAGGTCGAAATCTGGGAACTTCTGCAGAATTTGGTGCCGAGCAAGACAGAAGCCGTCTTGAAAGCCCAACTTCGTCATATCGTCGGACTCCCGCTTCTTGACCGCCAAATCTGCATAGTCCTTCTCCAGATCCGCGTAATCCTTCTCCAGATCCCTATGCTTTTTCTTCAATGCCTTCATCTTCTTCTTCTCTTCTGAAGGCTTCTTCAGAGATGCGACCTCAGCTTCGAGCTGGGCCTTTTCCTCGAGCGTCTTCGCAAGGATTGCGTCACTTTCTGACTTATCCTTTTGAATCGCTTCTACGGTCGAAGTCAGCTTCGCCACCCGAGAGCCGAGGTCGGAAAGTTTCTGGGAGGAGCCTTTCTCAAGTTCCTCTTTCTCTTTTATGAACCCCTCCAGAAGTTCAGCAATTTCCTTCTCCGAAGACTGCTTTAGCTGGGCATTGTCAGCAGCCAACGCCGAACACTTGGCCTTTGTCTTGGTGTAAAGGTCCTAGAGTGACGCCCTCCGTTCTGTCTCTCGCGCTACCCGAACACAGAGCAACGCGGCATACCCCATCAGCTGCAAAAAAGGCAAAACAAAGGGAAAATGATGCTAAGTAAAAAGCAAAGGCGAAATCAGCACTAAGGAAACATAGAAGCATACCTGGGCGGCATGTTCAGTGAGTTTGGCGGCCAAAGAGATGTCGCCAGGGTAAGCCTCCGTAAGGGCCTTTTAAGAGGCCTCAGTAAAAACCCCTTTGCACATCTGCCTGGCCATTTCGGGACAGTCCTCGGAGTACATATTCATGTCCTCCGTGAACGTCCAGAAGGGCTCCTTTGGAACTTTCCCTGCCGAGACTTGGGCATCCCGAAGGGCCCTCTTGCGGGCGTGTTCGGCAACCCAGTCAGGAGCGGCCACCTCCGCTGCACAACAAGGCAGGAAAATTGGTTAAGGCCAGAAAAGTCTTAAGGATTTACAAGAGAAAAAAGGTTCTTCGACAAAATACAAACCTGCTGGCACCTCGGTAACGTCATCGTCAAGAATCGACGTCACCTCAGTAGAGACCCCCTTGCCTCTTATTCGGCGTCGTTCCTCGGCAGAAGGGGTCTCCTCCCCATCGCCCTCCAGAAGAGCATGCGAAGGCGTGGGGCTTTGAGGAAGGACGTCGGAAGAAGGGACATCGGCAGAAGGTACCTCGGGCAAAGGGGCAGCAGGGTCTTCGGGCTCCTCGCCTACCTCCTCCGGAATTTGCGGAAGAGAGGAAGGAGCAGCTTTCTTTGCCCGTTTGGAAGGAGGGCCGCCCGAAGTCTGCTTCCGCCTCCGAGAGGTGGCCTTCTTTGTCTGTTCGCCCCTCTGGGCCTTCCCGGTAAAAAGAGCCTTGTAAAAGGCAACCGCGTCGTCGCCCATCTTTGAAAAGAGAAAAAAGAAGATCAGTGTAAGTCCAAGATGAAGTTATGAAGGAAAAAATGAGAAAGTAACTTACTCTCGTAAAAAGACTCATAAGTCTCCTTCCTCCGAAGGAGTTTCATGAGCTAGGAGTCCTTCCCCGAAGAAGCCGGTTTCGGCATATTGAGGTCTGTCACGTGCTCCTTTACCACCTTATGTTCCCGAAGGACCTCTTCGGTCATGAGCCTCCAGTTGATCAGAAAGGGGTAAAGGGCACGAGGAGAGACCTCGGCAGCCCAGTCAGAGACGGCCCAGATGCGCCTGTCGAAGTCTTCAAAGATAGGTGCTACGTCGGTGTCTAGCAGTATCTTCGGGTCAACAACATCCATCTTGAGCCTCCCCTGAGCCCACTTGGTCGGGACGTGCGACCAAGCCTCCGACTTCTTCAGGAAAAAGAATTTTTGTTGCCACCCTCGCCAGCTGTCTTTGGTGGCGAAGGTGAACGTATACTTTTTGCTCTCGAATCCCCGAGGCAGCATGAAGTAGAAGCCACCCTTTGGGACCACGAAGAGCTTGTAGTACTAAAGAAAAACTACAAAGTGAGGTTTTATTTTGAAAACGCCGCACATACAGAGGAAGGCGTTGAAATAGCAGTACGAGTTCGGTGGGAGTTGGTTAACGGCAATGCCATGGAAGTTGCAGAATGCGCTAACCATCTCCAGGGGGGGATACCGAAGTCCGGCCTTCAGTTGGGCTCGAAAAACTGTGATTTCATCACTTCGGTTGGAGAAAGCAAATTGGTCAGGACGGGGCAACCTCGTCACAGAGTAAGAGGGTAAGAAAAACTTTTTCTTCCACTTCGCTAGCTTTGCCGGAGTAGTGCAGCAAGGGTGAGAAAGAAGAGGTTGCCAACTCTCGGGAACAGGCATGATGAAAACGAGTTCGGGAAAAACAAGGAAGAATCTTTGAAAAAAAAGCAGAAGGACTAAAACCCACCAAAGGTCTTGCCGGAATCTGGATTCCTGGAAGCCGTCGTGAAAAGTGGTCGGAAAAACGCCTGAAAAAGGAGAACCGCCGCGGAAAATTGGGAGAGAATTAGAAGGCAAAAGAAAGCAAAAGCAGAAGAAGAAAGAGGGTCATGACAGGACTGATATATATAGGCCGAGAAGGCCAGGAGAACCGTCGTCATTAGTACCCCTCGGAAGGCGAAGAGTCGCCATAACTGCTATGGGCGCCTGAAAAGTCGCGCCAGCCGTACTCAGTGCATTCTTACCCAATAAAAGTGTGCCATGTGTCGGTCATCGCGCAGCAAACATGCCACGTGTCGTCCATCACGACGAGCACGCCCTCTGACACTGTTTGATCTAGAGGCGCCGCCCTAAACTGACTCTACTGGATACAGGACGCGACGCATGAGCAGACCTATAAAGGCAAAAAAGTAGGTTACCTCGAAGACACCAAAAGACAGCCTGTGACTTCGGGCAAAACGTCTATCTTCGGTACAAGGTTATCCTATTTCCCCTTGCCACAAGGACACCAAGAGACAGCCTGTGACTTCGGGCAGAAGGTGTATCTTCGGCACAGGGACAGCCTATCTTCTCGCGCCTCGAGGACGCAAAAATGCTGCCCATCGGTACAAGCAGAAGAATGCGTCTTCGGCACAGACATCACAACCACAGGACTCGAAAACCGATGAACCGAAGTTTCTCACTTCGGCTTTTCGGAGGGGGGCCTGTGATAGCCAAAGGCTATTGCCTCCTCGGTAGTAACTCTCTGCCAGAATATTGGCCGAGGAGTCTGACGTCACCCAAGAGAGGATCTTTTTACGGACCTCGGAAGGTGTGAAGTCAAACACTATGAGCTCGAGACTTCGGTTAGCTCGTCAGGAATTCCGAGGACAACACCGTCTCCATCGAGGGGCCAAACTGACTACCTCCGGGTAAGAGAGCCATCTCTCTGAAGCAAGGGAGAATCTCCCCGAAGGCAGAGGCCCCGAAGAGGATCTTCCCCGAACAAGAAACACCTGAGCAAGGGTATCCCCTAACTATGGGTGTGAGTCCCGAAGAAGGTGTTCATCAAGGGAACTCCCAGAACTATGGGATAGATCCCGAAGGAGGTGCTCGCACTAAAGGACGGATAGAATCCGAAGAGGGTGCACACACCGAAGGGCAACCTCGCCCAGGGGACCTCGGGACTACGGTATGAGCATTTAAGGAGCCTCTGACATGTCGCCCACAAGCCCTACACGTCACATCTGAACGACGAACTGACACGCCGCAACCGCCCCCGTCCTGACACAACCCATCCGAGTCCAGGGCTAAAGGAGGCTGCAAACGGCTACCTGTCCCTTAGGTCCAAAACTAAAGATCAAATCCGACCGAACACGTGTCATGATCTGAACGGACCAGCTACTCCTATAAATACTAGGAAATGGGACTGGGCAAAGGATGGGCATTTTCCTCCCTCTGAGAAAACACAAAACAGGCAAGACACTTGATCCCTTAGTGTTCTTCCTCCACTTTCACTCAGAAAACTGACTTGGGCGTCGGAGGGTCCTCCCCGGAAAAGCAAACCGGGGACCTCCTAACCTCTTCTTTGAGCTTTTCAGGCACGCTCAGCTGGGAAACCAGAGCTCCAGGCTCTTGCCTCCTCAGGAAGTCTCTCCGCCTGTCAGCATGACAGGAAACAAAGATGCCTTGGGGCATCAACTAGGTCACAAAACCTTTAATAAGTGCACTGCCTTCACTAAGCTTGGTTCATTAAGCTCATGGCTCTCTTCCAAGCTTATCCCTAGATCCATGGATGCTTGAAAATGCAGTAAGCAATCCATGGAAGCAAGAAAACCCTTAACAAGATGAGAGGGCAGAATTTGAAGCTTGATCCTCAAAGTATTCAAGCAATAGCTCTAGTTTGCTTCCAATTACATCCTTTAACCTTGAATTTCAATCTTGGAGGCATAGTGCCTATGGAGGAGCTTTTGAAGAAGTGTGGACGAGGGTGGTGGCTGGTTGGGTTGAATATGTTAGAAGAAAAATTGAGTTCGGCTTCTTAAATTAGCTTTAGGACACTAAAGATCCTAGTTAGCCTTAATCATACTTTATGTCATTTTCTTGGCCCATATGCCTGATTTCTTTGTCCTAAACTTATTGGTCCACATTTTGCCCTCATTTTTTACTATTTATCAAGCACTAGATGCCTTCCCCATGGTGCGATAACCCAACAATTCTTCCCTTTAATGTAAGTAAAAAGCTTGAAGACCTTAAGGTTTAGACTAAGACATTTAGATCCTTAATGCCTTTTGTGTTTCCTTTGTCCAAACTTATCTTCCATGGGTAATTTGGTCCTCCAATAGCACTTTCATACCATTCATATCCTTCCCATTGTTAGTGTTGTCCCAAAAAAGTCAATCATGAGATGATTGTATTTTTGCACATTGAGTCATGATATTTTATGAAGGCATTAATCCAGCAATTATGTTTGTTGTTTTGTTTCTGCGTAACTTAACAAACATAATTGTAACCCTAGAATAATGATATTCTTAAATGTCCCTGGTCTAGTATTATTGTGGAACGAGTTGCAATAATACATAACGACTAGCATATGTGGAGACTAATATGAGATATGTAGTCTACATATGGGTACAAGTTGGAGAACTTGTGTACTGGACCGACCCACCATGAGAACACTACATGGATCGTTATATGAGTGTCATAAGTGATTCTCATAGTGATCATGGGATATGTAGTCCTTTGACCTAAGATCATCAAGGTTCTCTACATGTGAGTCACATACTTTGATACTTTCCTTTGTTTCTCGTAATTGAGTGAACTTGAAGGAGGTCATTGGGTATGTCACATATCATGCGGAGGGATTTGTATGATCAAGATGGGATTTGTCCCTCCTATGTAACGGGAGTGATATCTTCGGGCCCTTTGATAGAGTGAGACTTAGAAAATGCATGGCCATGCTCGGATGAGTTGATATACAATATCAATGTCATTAGTTTAAGTAGTCTACTCGGTAGTCAAGAAACCAAAGATTGGACTATACGAGAGTGACACATTCTGTGTCTCATGCTTAGTCTTGATATCTTGGACAAAGGGACAATGGCATATATCGGTGATGATCATAAAGGTTTAGTCGAATCATCGACAATCTTGTCACTTGGGTAGCAATGATGTGGTGCTAGACACCGCTCATTGCTTATGATCATAAATGTGATTTATGATCATTGGCAACATGATAAGAGCCTATTGGGTCACACACATAGAGCTATTTGGATCATTAGAGTGCATGGGCTAATTATTTGGGTTATGGTTTCACTTTAATTTCGTATTGATAATGGGCCCAAGAGTTGAGCCATTATTAAGCACGAAATTAAATCCTAATTGGATTAGGGCTTTGAAACCCATTAGGCCTGGAAGTTGAGTCTCACTATAAATACAACTTCTAGTGAGAAATTTGCAGGTCTCCTTGCCCTAGCCTCCCAAAAGGATAGCCACACTCTTCTCTTGCAATTCCTTGGAGGACGCAAGCTAGCACTGCGAGCACAAGAGAAACGCATCTGCCGGGAGGTGGTGGAAGCGTGGTGATCCCGAGAGGCTCGTGTGGATACCATAGAGAGCCTGAACACGTCAACTGTTCAGGTTTTTTCATTCAACTCTACAGTTGAGTGAGAGATCTCAACCGAAAATTAGGTATGAAAATTTTTGAACACCCGGTTTACCCCATTTCACTTGGATCCTGGAGGGTTTCGGTTAAATTCCACTGCGCTGTTTGGCTCCCGAAACCCAATAGTGTTATCAGAGCTACTGGTGAAACCCTAAATCGGGATTGAGTGTTGAATCACATAATGCTATGTGTTCGGATGCTTTACAGCCATGATTAATTAGATTGATTCATGATGCATGAAACTAGAATTCGTAATGAACATATGAGATATATGAAGAAACGACACAAATTGGTTAATGAGATTAACCCAAAATTGAGAGGTATGAGATACTTATATGGGTTAGGATTCTTGCAATAATTGCAAAAACCCTAGCTTTGTTCGGATTAGGATTCTTGCAATAGCGGGACCACCATATGTGAAGTGCCACATAAATAAAAATTGGTTAATCAACGCGTGAAAATTGGCATGCATCTTTGTTGAATGAGATTTGACATGATATGCTAATTGGTGTTTGAAGCATGGTGCATGGTTATAGCCCTTGATTGGTTGTACTTGTAAATACGGCCTGCGAGTCGTGCCTTTTCTTATCACTCTCATTGTACATTCTCTTCTCACCTTACTCCCCTCGAATGTAACTCAAGGTTTCTATTATTGATGTAATGGTGCATTATGGGCTCATCCAAGGTGGTATGTCCAAGGATCATCAAAGGAGGTATGTCCAAGGAGGTGACAACAAAAGGGCAGCGAAGAAAGGAGGAGAAGGAGCTTGTGAAGAGTCTTTTCTTTTCTTAGGCTTTTATGATATTCTCATTGGCTTGAGAATATCGCATAGTTTGGGCTATAACCATGTCACGTTTATTTCTTGTAAGCTTGAGATGCATGTTTTATATTTGTATATGATGCATGTATAAAACAACCGGAGATAACAAATTGGTGAGATCAAAAGAAAAAATCCCTCAAACAAATATTAAGTCATTAAATGTGATGCCTTCCAAATGTTGGCACTCGTCAAGACTTTGATCAACATTAGGTGGGTTTGCCAAAGCAAAGCACCTATGTTCATCTTGGTAAGGCGCGATGGGATAATAGTTATATCCAAACTGCTAACTTTGTGTTTGACTTAACTAAGTCATCCTAATAGGATTAGGGACTTCGAGGCATAGAGTTGGGCTTAAGCTCATGGGATGAGCTTGGACAAGTGTTGTTCACCCAACTATCCAAAAGTTGCATAAGATGCAATTGGCAAGGAGTTGCCTACCTAAATAGGTGTAACTTGAGAGAAAAGCCAAAGCTGACTCAGGTTGTGGTCAAATATGGATCTTGGCCCACTAGAATACCTTAGCGCTGAGGTGTTCCGAAATAATATCGAGGGTTATTATTTTGAGGAAAATAGTGGGAGTATCGTTTAATAAAAGTCCTTATTAAATGAATTAAAATTCATGACTCTTACACTGCATATTTACTGTTGTAGATAACCATGGCACAAAACACATCGACACTTTCGTTGCGATCGATCCTCGAGAAGGAAAAACTGAATGGGACCAACTTTCTCAAATGGTACCGAAACTTGAGGATAGTCCTCAAACAAGAGAGAAAGGCTTATGTCCTAGAGCAGCCCATTCCGAATGAGCCTGCTGCCACTTCTCCAAGAGCTGAAAGGGATGCTCACAAGAAGCATTCTGATGATGCTTTGGATGTTGCATGCCTCATGCTTATTACCATGGAATTTGAGCTTCAGAAGCAACATGAGAACATGGGGGTGTTCGATATGATCGAACATCTCAAAATTCTTTTCCAAGAGCAAGCTAGGCATGAGAGGTTTGTGACCTCTAAGGCATTGTTTCACTGCAAGATGTCTAAGGGAAGTCCCATGGGTCCTCATATGCTCAAGAGGATTGGGTACATTGAGAATCTTGAGAATTTGGGATTTGCTTTTCAGAAAGAGTTGGCTATCGATGTAGTCTTACAATCGTTGCCTGAAAGCTACAGTCAGTTCGTCATGAACGATAACATGAACGACCCTGACAAGTCCCTTCCTGAAGTGCTCAACATGTTGAGAACTGCTGAGCAAAACCTTAAGAAGGCTAAGCCCATTTTGATGGTTCAAAAGGGCAAGGGAAAGAGGAAAGCCAAAAAGAAGAAGGATAAAGCTAATGGAAAGTCCAATGCTAGTTCTTCTTCAGCTGCACTGAAACCAAAGGGTGGTGTGGCAAGGGAAGGGGAGTGCTTCCATTGTAAGCAACCTGGACACTGGAAGCGCAACTGCAAGCTCTATCTTGAAGAACTTGCTAAGGAAAAGGGAAGTAAGACTTCCACTCCAGGTATTCTTATTATAGAGGCTAACTTTTCTACTTCCTCATCTTGGGTATTGGACACTGGATGTGGATCTCACATTTGTGCAAATGTACAGGATCTAAGTATAAGTAGAAGATTGGCCCGAGGTGAAGTGGACCTACGTGTTGGAAATGGAGCAAGGGTTTCTGCCTTAGCCGTAGGGACTTATGTTCTCACTTTGCCTAGTGGATTAGTTTTAGAATTAGACAACTGCTACTTTGTGCCTACTATTAGTAGAAATTTGATTTCTGTTTCTTGTTTGAACAAGAAAAGTTTTTCATTTATAATAAAGGACAAATGTTGTTCTATTTATTTGAATGAAATTTTTTATGGTAATGCTAAACTTAGCAATGGGTTGTATGTTCGAGACCTCGAAGATCCAATCTATAATGTGAATACTAAGAAGGTCAGATTAAACGATTCAAACCCGACCTATCTCTAGCACTGTCGCTTGGGCCATATAAATGAGACCCGCTTATCCAAGCTCCATAAGGATGGACTCTTGGACTCATTTGATTTTGAATCATATGAGACATGTGAGTCATGTTTGTTGGGCAAGAGGACCAAAGCCTCATTCACAGGGCAAAGTGAAAGGGCTAATGACTTACTAGCACTCATACATAGTGATGTATGTGGCCCTATGTCTACACAAGCTAGAGGAGGTTTCCAATACTTCATTACTTTCACTGATGACTTCAGCAGATATGGCTATGTGTATCTCATGAGACACAAGTCAGAATCCTTTGAAAAGTTCAAAGAATTCAAGAATGAAGTAGAGAATCAACTCAGGAAGAGTATCAAAGCGCTTCGATCAGATCGAGGTGGAGAGTACTTGGATCGAGAATTCCTTGACTATCTGAAGGAGTGTGGTATAGTATCACAACTCACTCCACCAGGTACACCTCAATGGAATGGTGTTTCTGAAAGGAGAAATCGAACTCTGTTAGACATGGTTCACTCCATGATGAGTCAAGTTGACCTTCCAAACTCCTTTTGGGGACATGCCCTAGAGACAGTCACTTTTACACTAAACCGGCTTCCATCTAAATCGGTTCAAAAGACACCATGTGAGATATGGAGTGGGAGGTGTCCCAATTTGTCTTTTATGAAGATTTGGGGCTGTGACGATTATGTGAAACGTCAATCCTCTAACAAACTAGGGCCCAAATCTCAATATTGTCTTTTTGTTGGGTATCCTAAAGAAACAAAGGGTTACTATTTCTACAATCCTTATGAGCAAAAAGTGTTTGTTGCTCGAACAGGTGTCTTTTTAGAGAAAGAGTTTATCTCTAAAGGAACTAGTGGGAGGAAAGTAGAACTTGAAGAAATTCAAGAACAACAAGGAGACATTGAACCTAAAATGGAACCCGAACAGACACCACAAGATGTTGTGGTTCAAGACTTTGTTCCTGTAGCATAGAGCCCACGTAGGTCTGGTAGGATTCGGCGTGAGCCTGAGAGATATGGATTTCTCATGACTCACACTGGTGATGTGATGCTCATGGATCAGGATGAGCCGACAACCTACCAACAAGCTATGTCGGGGCTTGACTCTGAGAAGTGGCCAGTGGCCATGAAATCCGAGATGGAATCCATGTATGAAAACCAAGTATGGACTTTGGTTGACCCACCTAAATGGGTAAAACCCATAGGGTGCAAATGGGTTTTCAAGAAGAAAACTGACATGGATGGTAATGTGATTACCTTTAAGGGACGATTCGTTGCAAAAGGTTTCAAGCAAATTCATGGTATTGACTATGATGAAACATTTTCACCAGTTGCTATGCTTAAATCCGTCCAAATTTTGTTCGCTATTGCTGCACACTACGATTATGAGATATGGCAAATGGATGTCAAAACTGCATTCCTAAATGGAAAGCTACTTGAGGATGTGTACATGACACAACCTGATGGTTTTGTCATTCCTGAGAATGCCAATAAAGTGTGCAAGTTGTAAAGGTCCATTTATGGACTGAAGCAAGCTTCTCGAAGTTGGAATCTTCATTTTGATGAAGCAATCAAAGAGTTTGGTTGTATCAAAAATGAAGATGAACCTTGTGTCTACAAGAAGGTTAGTGGGAGCACTATTGTCTTCTTGGTGTTGTATGTAGATTACATACTACTCATCGGGAATGACATTCCTGAGCTATAGTCTGTGAAGACTTGGCTAGGGAAATGTTTCTATATGAAGGACTTGGGTGAAGCAGCCTATGTGTTAGGCATCAAGATCTATAGAGATAGATCTAGAAAGCTTCTTGGCCTAAGTCAAAGTACATATATTGACAAGGTGCTAAAGAGGTTTAGCATGCAAGATTCCAAGAAAGGGTTCTTGCCCATGTCACATGGTATCACTCTTTCTAGATCTCAGTGTCCGAGTATAACCGAGGAGAGAGAGCGCATGAGTAAGATTCTACATGCCTCAGTAATTGGATCTATCATGTATGGCATGATATGTACTCGTCCCGATGTCTCATATGCTTTGAGCATGACGAGTAGGTACCAATCGAACCCCGATGAGAGTCACTGGACACCTGTTATGAACATCCTTAAGTACTTACAAAGGACTGAGGATGCATTCTTGGTCTTTGGAGGTAAAGATGAGCTCGTCGTAAGGGGTTACACCGATGCAAGCTTCCAATCCGATAAAGATGATTTTAGATTGCAATCTGGTTATGTGTTTTGTATTGGTCGTGGTGCTGTGAGCTGGAAGAGTTCAAAGCAAGAGACAGCAGCTGACTCGACAACAGAATCTGAGTACATTGCCGCCTCTGATGCCGCGAAGGAGGCAGTTTGGATCAAGAAGTTCATCATTGAACTTGGAGTGGTTCCAAGCATTGCCAACCCGATAGAGCTCTATTGTGACAATAATAGAGCAATCGCACAGGCTAAGGGACCTCGATCTCACCAGCGATCAAAACACATACTCCGATGCTATCATCTCATCAGGGAGATCATCGAGATGGGTGATGTAAGGATATGCTGGACTTCGACAGAGAGAAACTTGCTTTGACTTGGATTAATAAAAAGATAAAGCATTAACTTGGCCAAGTAATTCCATAAAAACTAAGTACAAATAGCTAAAGCATACAAAATCAACATTTATGTGAATTTACTACACATAACAACTTGTGGGAGCATTCATACATAAAGTAGACTAATGCCCTCACCCAAGAGCAACCCTAGAGTCTAGAACTCTTCATAACATAGACTATGGAGGCAACTAAAAGTACTGTATATATATACAAGCCTGGACTGAGATCTCCTTGAACTAACCCCCACCTTCGATGTTAGTCCCAGTGGCGAGTCTCAAAAGCTTTGTCCAAGTGTTACTAGGCTCTGCAGCCAAAGGAAGACCTAAGTTAGCACTGTTACTTAACCAACAAGTACCCATGTAGACTAGAATCATAAAGATTCTCAAGTGCCATACCTGTAAATACGAAAGAGCAATACCGCGATAATCCTCAACGATTACCCGGCCCAACAACTTTACTCTCTGCACAACATAACTAGGGAGTGAGGACATAACATTCTTAGTAAGGGTCTTCAGTGTACCTACAAGAAAACTACTAAGAACACCACATATGGTAACATAAGTAACCTGGTATGAGCTCATACAGCCTGAGGGTCTGAAATATATGCATATAAAATTAGGTCCCTTGAGACCTCTCCTCATCCTTGTCCTTGAACTACAAGGCATTGCCTTGTCCCCTAGCAAGCATAGCAAGCCAGCCTAACTAGTGATAAATCACCAGTTGAACCTCTCCCATTTATGTTGTACAGGGGAATTATGGTGGGACTATTGTAGACTAGGCCATAAAGACCTTGTAGACTAGGTGCACTAAGGTTTCCACATTGAAGCCTTAAATCCAAGTCTCAACTAGGCTTCTAATTGTACTAAACCTTGCACCCACTTATGGTGTTCTATTACGGCCATCATTTCCTTTAAAACCTGCCTTAACTTTGAGTTAAAAAAAATTAAAAATGGGCCATTTTAACTGTTTTTAAAACATGGAGGTGATAGTACTCCCTCTTAGCTTCATGTGAAATCTTGAATCACCTCAATTGGACACCTGAGAAAAAAGTTATGCTGAAAACAAAATCGGGTGTCAAATGCTATCTTGGCAACGCGTCGCCACAGTTGTCTACGTTTTGCCAATTTTTTGAGGTCCTAGAGACATGTCATGGGAACTCGTCAGGATTGGCGACGCGTCACCAAACCTTGAAAATGCCAAAAAAATCTCCGATT
The DNA here is from genome assembly GCA_039654915.1 of Aquilaria yunnanensis. Taxonomy (NCBI): domain Eukaryota; kingdom Viridiplantae; phylum Streptophyta; class Magnoliopsida; order Malvales; family Thymelaeaceae; genus Aquilaria; species Aquilaria yunnanensis. Next base: position 47,002,039 of record CM077595.1, read on the forward strand.
TTATTGCTATGAACTTTGAACACTCTCCAAACATAACAAACATGCATGGATAGCCTTCAAACTTCACATACGTGTAGTACACGTTGCATAGACCACAATAGACCATCACAAGCCTTCCTATGATGCATTATAAAATCATTCCAATCAAGCCAAACACACTAGTCCACCATAATTCAACCAAATCCTCTAATTAATGCTATAGCTAGAATTACTCAAATTCTTCAAGCAAACTCAAGCCAATAGCATTAATTGAACTTGAAAACATAACTCCCTTACCTCAACTCCAAGAAACAAGCAAGAATCAAGCTCTTTTCCAATCAACCAAGCTCACCAAATTTCTACACAAGTCCCAATCAAAAACAAAGGCACCAATCACCAAAACTTCACTCTCTAACCAAAACCCAAGCTCCAAACCAAGAAAATAACATGAATTCAATCAAGAACACATTAATTACCTTTCTCAAAAATAGGGGCTATGGAAAAACACCCTTCCAAGCTTCAAAATCATGGTTTAAAGCTTGAAATTAGCTTCTCTTAGCTTGTATACCTTGAATTGCACCTCTTGACACCAAGAACACTGGATTCCAAGCTTAATTTGAGAGAGAAATGAGTAAGGGAAGGATAAAAATGTGGTTATGGTAGCTTCCCCCTTCTCTTTCCCTTCTTAAACCCTTACTTAGCATCAAAGTCACCAAGGTATCAAGCTCAATGCAATTAAGTCCCCCATCTTTGTAACTTAGTCATTCTTGATTAAATTCTTGTTTATTCTTCAAGTTTAGGGTAAGGTTGAAAGTTAAATTATAAAAACTCATTTTAAAACACTTGGGACTCATCCCCGCTCTTTAGGATGCAAAATTATCATTTTGCCCCTAAACCTCGTTTAGTGCCTTATCTACCTCGAAACTTAGTAAACTTTGCTAAACTTCTCTATTGTTGCTATGTAAACTTGAATTAAGGCTCTACACTTAATTTAAGGCACCTTACCTCCTTCAGGAGTGCTTTCTACTAGGAGAGCCAGAACAATTTTGGTTGGGAAAATGACAGATTTTGGCATCTTTTAACCTTGTCAAAAATCATTTTGACTTTAGGCAAAAATATGGATACTTAAGCACCTTAGTTGGCATTATGCCATAATCGATAAACTTTGCCTCTTTGAGCACTTTGGTCCCCAGCAATGTCATTAATTCCTTCCATATCCTTTCTTCATAATTCCATCCATGTCCTTTCCTCACATTTCCATCCATGTCCTTTCCATAGCCATTTTCAGAGATTTGTGCAACTGAGTACCCAATTTTTGTAACCTTACAATTTAGTCCATAGGTTACTTAAAAATTAGGTGATGTGCCAATGCTTTCTTAAGGACCAAGCTATCATTGTTTTTGCCACTTAAAGGGGTGTATATTGAATACTTTACACTTCACAAATCATACACTATGGTGAAAATTAAAGCATATAACTTTAAGTCCTTATGTTGTAATTTTCCCATTTTATGGAGGTGGTAACAAGAAGATGGTCCCTCAGATGGTGAGGGGCATTATGACCAATGCCACCTTCCAAATCTTAACTAAGGAGTACCCCAATGAAGAGGTCCTTGCCTCTTGAAAAACCGAGCATGCTACCTAGGTAAACTTGAGCCCTTAGGACCTAGAAATGTTACACCCGGAGATTTGTTAAATGATAAAGTCCCGGGTTAAGTGGATTAGTGGCGTAAAAAATTTTCCTAATTTGGAAACTTAGCCAATTAAATTGAGGAGACATGGAAATTTTTTTTCCTAATTGGGAATTGAGCTCAGTAAGCTCAGGAGACCTTAAATTAATTATGGAATGGGCATAAATGAGTGTTGGACGCTCTTGGAATTAAACTTGGCTAAGGCCAAGAGGATTGGTGATGAAAATGGTAGAAATTAAAGTTGAGAGACTCAATTGCTCAAAGGAAAAGTTTATGGGAGGACTCAATTGAACAAATTGAGAAAGTTGGAAGAAAAAAGGAGAATAAGCCCATTTCCATAATTACATGTGATGGCCGGCCATGCCATATAAATTAAACAAATGGGTTTCCTTGGTGGGTGGAAGAGAAACAATATTTAATTGAAGGGTTTTGAGTGGAGGAATTGTTTAATGGTGCCTTGGAAGAAGGAAACAATTGTTTAAAGGGAAGGATTTGTTTATTGGGTTTCTTGGAGGAAGATATTATTAATTTAAGGAGATTTGACTTGTTGGCCGGCCATGACATGAAATTTAAAGGCATTTGGACCACATTCGGAATCCATTTCAAGATTATATTCGGCCATGATGCATTTGGGCACATTTGGCTTGCATTTGTGTCCCATTTTGTCCTACATTTAAAGCATAACCGGCCATTCCAATCCTATAAAACATTTCATTTTCTCTCTCTAAGCCATATGCTCTCCCTTCTCTCTAAGTTTCGGCCATGGCTTCTCCAAGCTCTCTTCATCTTCTTCCTTCCTTCTAGCATTCGGCCAAGGCTAAATCTACCGTTCCTTGCACATGCAAACTCATATCGTTTATGATTTCACGCTCCTAAACACATCTAGAGTGAAAACCAAGTGAGATATCAAAGAAATCCCACTTGAAAGATTCGGCCATATGAGTTTCGTGGTGTTCTTGAGCTCAACTCAAGAGCTCTTTACATGCATGGCATTTCTAAGCCATGAGAAGCAAGAAAATGAAGAAGAACATCAAGAAAGATGGAGTTGAAGATTCGGCCATGAAGAGATGATGGTGCTCTTGAGCTCAACTCAAGAGCTCATGAACATACATGGCATGTTTACGCCATGAGGAGCAAGGAAATCAAGGACAATTTCAAGGAAAGCCTTGAGGATTCAGCCATGGAGGTTTATGGAAGAAAGCCAAGTGTGCTTGGCAAGTTTTAAAGTCTTGGAGGCCGTGCAAGCAAAGACCATGAAGGTCACATGCATGGTGAGATTCGGCCAAGTGGTAACCTTGGCATTCATGGATTTAAACCAAGTTTTCTTGGTATTTTGATGTATTTTTTAGCTAGATATTGCTCACTAATGTTTCGGCCATGTTGGATTTTTGCTAGAAAAGCAAGTTGAGCTTTCGGCCTTGTATTTTTGTGAAGGATACCAAGTTTTCTTGGTGATTTTGAAGCCATGCAAAGCAAAGGATGGAAGAACAACAAGAATGAAGATTCGGCCAAGTTGATTCCTTGGCATACATGGATTTAAACCAAGTTTTCTTGGTAATAAAAATGTTCTTATGAACATACAAGGTGTTAGCCAAGAAATGGAGGTAAAAAGAGAAGATTTTGTAAGCTAAACAAGTAAGTGTACATTCGGCCATGTCTGGTTTAGTGTGACTTGACATTTTAGCCATGGTATTCTTGGCATTTTTGGGTTCTTTGATGTATGTGGACCAAAACATCAAAGAAAGAAATAAAGAGAAGTTTCGGCCTTAGTGCCATTTTTGGTGGTTATGTGTGTAAACAATGTGTTCATGGTAGCTAGGTGTTCCTAGTAAAAAGTGAAGCCAAAATGGTAAAGAAAGAATGATGATGAATTCGGCCATGACACCACTTTTGTGAATATTGGTGTTAGCCAAGTATTCTTGGCATAAATGGTCCTTACAAAATTTGTGGGACTAAATTGAGCAAAAGAAAGAAATAATGTGGCAAATTTGGCCAAGAGATAAATTTGAAGGCCCAAATTGAAAAGCAAGTGTTCTTGGTGGTAAATGGTCCAGAAACCCCTCAATGGGCTATTTTGCGCCATATTGGTGAAATTGAAAAAATGGGCTTCATTGAATTAGACTTGGACAAAGAAGTTGGGCCAAGTCCAGAAAAGAAATAAAATGCCAAATGGGCCTGAGTTAATAAAAGGCTAAGCGGGCCCGAGAAAATAAAAGGCCAAATGGGCTTGGGAGAGAATAAAAGGCGAAGTGGGCCTGAATTTAGAGAAAGGGCAAGTTAGGCCCAAATTCAGAGAATAAAGGCCAAGTTGGGCCTAGGATTAAAGGGAAGGCCAATTGGGCCTAGGTTTCAAGAAGTGGGGCTCAGTTCACAGAAAAGGCAGAATTGGGCTTACCTCCTTAAGTAGAGGTTGAGTAAGTTAAACCAAGTATGCTTGGTAAATTATGGTTCTCTCATTTAATGGAAAGAAAATTATTAACTTGCTAGATGTTTTGGGCTTGTTGGTCCATTAAGGAAAAGATAAGTTCCAACAACAACAGTGCAAAGAAAGGCAAGGACAATGAGCAAAAGGTTACACAAATGGTGGTAAGAATCCCTATACTCACTCTCTGCATGGTATACTTTCCATGACCTTTCATTGTGAGTGTTAGTGCCCCTATGTGATGGTCAAAGAACCAAGTGACCATAGGTGTGCATGTCAGGGCTATGTGGTTGTTACTTTTTGTGAGGACTCATGGTACTTTCTTAGTTTGATATTTGGGCACATAAGTGCATAATGGGCAAGGTATTGTTGCTTTGGCAATTATGGTTTACTCATGAGTAATTAGCAAGCATTTAGGGCTAGGAATTGAGTTTGGCCAACTCAATACTTAAGCTAAGGAGCGCTCAGTAGGTTATAAAAATAAATGGCATGCCGGGATTAGTGGTATGGATTATGCTAATGCTTACGATACCCACGATGACATGGAACATGATGTTACAAGGATAGTGTTGTGTGTGTTGAGTTGCGTGCTTCTCTGAAATTGTTTGTGCATGGTGACCGATATTATTATTGTTAATGTTATTGTGCTATATCTTGTGTTTTCTTTGTTTTAGTGTTTTCCTTGGCAAGAACATGGATTAATTGCCATTACATTCTTGGCACAAGTTTAGGCTTTGGAAGCCATATGATGACTTTGGAAGTCATGAATTAATTACCTCACTAGGCATTGGATGCCGTCGGGATTCTTACTGAGTTTTATAACTCACCCGCCCTAATATATATTTCGTAGGTAATGGATTGCTTGAAGGGTCAAGCTAGGAGTGCTGAAGTACTCGTTTTAAATTGCTAAAGGGTTGGGTATGTGTTTGGTATTGCTCATTATATTCATTTGACTCTAAGTGACTCATGTGGTATAGATTGCTTGGGAATCAAGGTAATGGTTTGGACTTCCTTGTGCGGGCTTATGGAGTCTAGAAGTTGTGGGAACAAGGTCTATTAAGGTAGAATGTGTTCCAGGTTTTTATGAGTTGAATTCTTGGTAGAAATAAGGGTTTGGTCTGTAAAACCTGAACTTAACAAATTATGGACATATAGCATCCTTGGTACATTTTCCAAGTAGATGATGCTTGTTTGATGCACATTTTGATCATGATTAGCTCTAGATGATTTTTGATGGAATGCCATGATGGATGATTATGTTATGTGTACTAGACTTGGCTAAATGCTCATGGACATATAAATGTGGTTTTCAAAATTGAAAATGAGATGGGCTTCTTTGTTGCCATGCATTGGATTAGTACACTTGATGGACACACATCCTATGCACTTAATGGATTAAGTGTATGCTTTACTTGTATTACAAGTGTAATTGGTTGAGTATGTGCATCTAAGGAAAGATTTCCAGTGAATCTGGATATGCATGGATTTTGTTGCCTAGTTGTTGAGATGGCATCTAAAGACTTGATGTGCATGTGAACTGGCTAAGTGGTAAAGTCCATAAATGGAACACTAGAATTCCACATAGGTATTAGCTTATTCCTGAAGAGCACCCTGACAACACATTGAGAGTAATTAAGTAACAAGCTAGTACCAGAATAAATCCTGGAGTCACGCCGTAGGTGCTCATATTATTTAATAAAGCCCTTCCATTTAAGTAACTTCCGCTGCATTACTCTGTTAAACGGGCCCAGGTGGGCCAGGGGCAGTTTGGGGCATTACAGTTTTTGGTATCAGAGCATGTTTATAGTGAAGGACCAGTGTTCTGGTCAATAACTGTGGTAGTATGACTTGTTCCCACATAGGAAGTCCACTAGGTTGAGTCACTTATGAATATTGAGCGTATATGTGTATTGCCTTGCTTTGTTGTTGTGAACAAGATGAGAACCAGAAGCATGAACAGAAGCCCATTAAAAATGAGTATACTGGCTTTGTGCCATCGAAGGTGACTATGCTGGCTTTGTGCCAATGAAAAAGGGAGTGTACTGGCTTTGTGCCGGAAGCCCAAGTTGAAGCTAAAGAGTCAGTAAGGCAATTATTACTAGGCCTTGAAGCCTAAAGAAAAGAAAGATTGGAAGCAGTGTTGGAGACTATACCAGCCATGGAGCATACCAGACCCCTTGTTAGGTATAAGTCCCAGAACTTACTGGGCAATAAAGAGGACTAGCAATGAGGAGAAGGTCAGACAGAGAATATATGCTAAGATCAAACCAGTGGAACTGGTACTGATGGTAATGAAAGAAGAAAGTTCAAGAGCAAAGGAACTGGACATGAAGAAAATTTAAGGACATACCCAAAAGGGAGGCCTGATACTGAAAATACAGGAAAGCTCATAATAGATGAGAATAGGGGAAAGAGAATCCCCAAGGCAAACAGGAAAACATTAGTCCATCCTAAAGATGGTATGCAGGCATAAGTGCCTGAGAGGTAGACAGAAGCCTAAGAGCTTAGTTTGGCCAAGAGCCGAACGCCAGATTATGAGTACACGGATCCATTAGAGATTCAAAAATTTAATTAGATATGTTCCACAATATAAGGAACAAGTGTCCAAGAAACAAACCGGGAATGTACCTGGTAGTAGAAACAAACCTTGAAGGGGCAATCACAGAAATAGGATAAGAGATGAGACAGTTGCAACCCAGAAAAGGAAAAATACTGGGTAAGTCAGAATGAAAAGAATTTTGAGAAGAGAAAATGATATCAAAGAAGTCACTAGTAGACTTTAGATGGAAGGAAGTGCTGGGTTATAGTGAATTGCACTTTCCACAGGACTTATGCTAGCGAAATGCTAGGTGACTTGCTCACAAAAGAAGGGCAATGAGATAAGCTAAATGCCAGCAGGTATTTCAGCAACAGTAATTATAGTGGTTCTCTGAAGGAGGAGAAACAGGATGAACTACATTTGCTTATACTATGTGAATCCCAGTGATGAAGCATGAGCAGAGATCAGTAATCTCATTAGATATTCCCAATCATGACAATGACAAATACCTAAGGTCAAGTAAAGTCAAGAAGTGTCTTCAAAGGCTATGGCCCTGGAGCAAGAACTCCAGAAGTAAGCCATGAGAGGCTAGCAGAATGCAAAAACCATCTGAGAAATAAAGCAGGAGATACTTGGCATATAAACCAAGAATGAATAGTAAAAGTGGTCCACAGGTCAAAAATTTGAGAGACCTTGGGAGTACCAGCGGATGAAAATGGTACTAGCGAAAATAGATGGTCAAAACTTGGCACTTGAGCCAAGAGAAAGGATGACAACAGAGAAAGGAAGGTAACTCGTTATGGATTGTCAGGCGAGACTCAAGGAAGATTTTGTGGCCAAAGGCCATGCTATATAATCATGGATGCAGTACGTAGGATTACTGTCCTGAAAATCTAAGTACAATGTCCAGAAATTCTTGAGGACAATGTCCAGAATTACTTGAGTACATCCAGAATTACTGGATAGAGGACTGTACTGTCAGGAGAGAAAGACAGAGGACCCAAGAGGTTTAATAACAGATGCGCCACATCTCCATTGAAAGAGGCCAGCCATGGCTCCACCAGTGCATATTTTGATCCATGGACTGAAATATAAATTATGGATCAGGACCTCAGTATGCCGGGAGTAGGAAGAGACAAATTAAGGATACTGGAAGAGTATTCCAGATTAAGACTTCAAGGAAAGCATAAGGGGGCCATGAAGTCGAAAGAGCTAAAGATGCGGATGAAGAAATGGACCAGGTCAAGATTGGGTTAGAAAGACCCTGACAGGTAACATTTTATTTAACAGTTATGAAATATCAGCTTTAATTTGATACTAGTGTGTCATTGTATCTAAAAACTGCCAAGTTAGTCAAGGGAATGAATTGATGAATGACAGAAGTATGCACTGAAGTGCGCCTGGTTAGAAATACCAGGAATGAATTGATGGCAAATAATACTGCTGCCCACCCCAGAAATGGATATGGTGGGAATGAGCCTGAAAGGTAGACTGCTCACAGTGAGCATAGTTTGGCTACTGAGCCAAATACCAGGTTTTAAGTGCCTAGACCCAGCAGGGATATGTAGGACAGAATGTGAAAGTTACCAAGAAGGTGTTTGCTGAAGGCCAGGAACATTTACCTGGAAAGCATCTATACTTTATGTGGAAGAAAAAGATAGACCTTGAACCTGGATATTTCCAGCTAAGAATCGAGGAAGAAAATGTCCTAAAGATAGCATTCAAAACCAGAAGTGATTGCTTTGAGTATACGGTGATGCCATTTGGGCTTACTGATGATGACATATTGGTGTGCTCAAAGGATGAAAAGCCCATAAGGAGCACCTAAGGGTGGTGCTAAGCCTATTAAATGACAGGAGTTGAATGGCAAATTAAGTGCCAACTTTGGGCTAAGGAAATTAAAATCCACGGACAGTTGATCAATGAGCAGGGTTAGCTGTTGATCCCGAGAAGGATTTTAAGTTGTCTTGGAATGGAAGCAACCTCAGTATAAGGGACTTATGAAGAAATTGACTTTAGCCCAATACTGGTTTTACCAGACCCTACTAAGAAATATCAGTTATTCACTGATGAGATGGGCTGAGTCTTAGAAAAGGGAAACAAGCTATGACTTGTGAATCAAGGCAAATAAGACCTTATGAGGAAAGTTATCCAGTATATAATCTGGAGTTGACAAAGAGAATTGAAATCTCGAGAGAGAATAATGGATATTTATATGGCCAAGTGATATGATCAAGGAAGGCACACATGGAGAAGGCAAGGACCCATTGAAGGTTTCTAGTGGACCTATGACAAGGAAGAAAGCTAAGGAGCTCTCAAGTGCACTACAAGGCTTTGTTTCAAGTTTCTTCATGGAGAATGGACATGAAACTTCACAAGGAGCTGCTGGAACTTTCAAGACATGATATGGACATGTTGGATATGCTTGGTACTCAGTTCTAGAGTGCTTAGATAAGTCACAAAACAAGGACACCAAGGACACCACTCAAAGTGCACCATTTGAGCCACCTTAAGTGTTCTTGATGCATTTTGTGTCCACAAGCTGGATTTTTGAGCTCTAACTTTCCAGACCTTCATTACCACATCTAATATGAAGATTCATGCCATTGGAACTCAAAGATTCAACCTTGGAGCTGAAGATACAAGAGAGAACCTTAAAGTGCCCAAAACGCACCCAAAAAGGCTTTTTGGGAGTTTGCGGGTTTAATCTTGTATTTATATTTTATTTTCGTTCAAATCCTATTTAGATACATTATTTAGGAAGTTATTTAGGCTATGGAATAGTTTTAAATCGTTTTGGGCAAGTGGAATACACTGCATTCATTAAACTTGTTCAAACTAGGAATTAGAGTCCTTATTTGACTAGGATTTCCTATGTCTTTGTATCTAGGATTCCTAAGGGATTTAGGTTACGAATTTTGCCCAGCTTTTAACCCTAGTTTAGGCCTATATAAAGGCACATATTCTGGATGTAAAGACACAGATTATTGCCGAAATAATATTGCTCTTTGGAGAGGTTTTCTCTTTGGTTCTTGGCGGACTGCCTTGGTGCACAAATAATTTTGCCGAAATAATTTTGCCCAGCTTGTGTTCTTGGAGTTCTATACTTCTCGTTTCTAATCACAGGTTGATTAGGGGTGGGGGTTTTAAACCTAGTCTTTTTGATGACTTGTGGAGCTTGATTAGCATCTTGGGCACGTTTCATGGTCTTTATACCATCGGGGTTCGCATTAGTTGGTATCAGAGCCACAAGTTCCATTGAAGGACATATCTTGTGTTCTTGTCTCCCTTCATTTTTCTTTCAATTCTGTCCAGTAATTTTCGTTTTTTTAATTCTCTATTTTACTCTGTTTTCTTCTTGTTTCAGGTCTGTTCTTTTTATTCCATCCTTGTTCAAGTCTGAAAATCACAAAAACAACAAAAAGAAGTCAATCCATGTCACCTTGTGTTCTCGGTTTCTACTTGTTTGTTCTTGTTTAATTCTCATCTTTTTGTTTTGTTTCCAGCCCTATTAATCTCTTCTTTTTTCATTGTTTCCAGCATCTTAGAGTCTAGAAAACACCAAAAAAAAGAGAAGGATCCAAATTGAGGAAGTTACGGTACAACCAACGTTGATTTCAAATTGGTTTTACGCAACCAACGTTGATTTCAAATTGGTTTCGTATAACCAACGTTGATTTCCAGTTGTGCAAATTTCAATAGTTTCTTGTCTTGGCCGAAAAGAATTCTAACTTTTGTCTTTGACAGTCAGGAATTTCAAAGAGAACGTTTGGTTAGCATCAAAACAGCAAGCAAAAAGAGGGAAAAAAAAGGAGGAAAAAAAAAGAAAGAAAAGAGAAAAAGAACAAAGCAAAGGAAAGAAAAGAACAAAGACAGAAAAAGAAAAGTACAAAGGAAAGAGCTTGCTGAAAAGAAGGTTTTTTTTACAAAGTGTTGAAAGTTTTCGTGCCCAAAAACCTATCCCATTGTTTTCCAGCCAAAAAGCTTTCTTTGTGGTTCTTGTGATCATCAATTGCAAGAGCTTCCTAGAGTCTTTTAAAGCTTGTTTAGCCCACCTCTTTTGGAGTCAAAATAGTTCTTCAAAAATTCAAGTTTTCTTGTGTGCTTTGAGGATAGTTTTCTTAGAACTTTTGAGAACTCTTTGAATAGCAATATCTCACTAACAAATTGAGTGTTTTGAGTGAAACACGTGAGGTGAGTGCTTGTGAGGATCTTTGAATTTTCAGGAGTATGGAGGGCCAAGAGGATAGGAGGATGGAAGTGAGAAACAATGATGAGCCAACTATGAGAGAGCTTCAAGAAACTCTCAATAGGCTTGTTGGGAGGATTGAAGACATTGACTTGAGGTTGCCAAGGAGACCAAATCCCATCTTGCAACCAAGGAGAGGTCCAAGGAGAGAAGAACCCGAGGAGGAAGATGGACATTGGCATGACCATGGGCTTCCAAGGAGGGGGGAGCCAAGGGAGGACAACAATCTAAGCTCCATCAAATTGTCCATTCCACCTTTTCAAGGGAGGAGTGATCTGGATACATATTGGGAGTTGGAGCAAAAGATTGAGATGGTGTTTGAGTGCCATCACTATTCTGAGGAAAAGAAAGTTAAATTGGCTACTATTGAATTCACTGATTATGCTTTTGTATGGTGGAACCAGGTTGTCACTTCTAGAAGGAGGAATGAGGAGGAACCCATCAATACATGGAGAGCTCTTAAAGCCATGATAAGAAGGAGATTCGTCCCAAGTTACTACTATAGAGATCAACACCTCAAACTTCAAAGGCTTGTGCAAGGCCAAAGGAGTGTGGAGGACTATCACAAGGACTTGGAGATGACACTAACCCGAGCCAATATCATTGAGGATGAGGAGGCAACCATTGCTAAATTCATCAATGGCCTTAACCATGAGATTGCCAACAAAGTGGAGATGGTGCCATATGTCAACATGGAGGATTTGCTTCACCATGCCACCAAGGCCGAAAGAATCATCAAGAGGTCTAAGGCATCCAAGATGGCTCAAGGAGGGAGTTCCACATGGAGGGGAACATGGAGCAAGGAGGCACCAAAGCCAAGAATGGAGGCTACCAAGGGAAGCATGTCTCGGCCTCAACAAGACAAGCCCAAGGTGCCACCCAAAGATGTGCCAAAGTCAAGGGAGATTGAGTGCTTCAAGTGTAGAGGCAAGGGGCACTACATGAGAGATTGTCCTAACAAAAAGGTGATGATTCTCAAAGATGATGGTGAGATCACATCCGAGGAGGAGGATGCCATGGAGGAGACCCCACCATTGGAGGAGGATGAGCAAGACACACTTGAGCCCGAGGAGGGTGACTTTGCTTTTGTTGCTAGGAGAGCTCTAAGTGTGCAAGCCAATGAGGAGGCCAATCAAAGAGAGTGCAGCTTTCACACTAGATGCCGAATTAAAGATCAAGTGTGCAGCCTCATTGTTGATGGAGGGAGTTGCACCAATGTAGCAAGTTCAACCATGGTGGAGAAATTGAAGCTTCCAACACAAAAACACCGACAACCATATAAGCTTCAATGGTTGAATGATGTCGGGGAGGTAAAAGTGGTAAAGCAAGTTTCGGTTAAATTCAAAATTGGTACTTACCATGATGAAATTCTTTGTGATGTTGTTCCTATGCATGCTTGCCATATTTTGCTTGGAAGGCCGTGGCAATTTGATAAGAAGGTCACACATGATGGAGAGAAAAACTCGTACTCATTTTTCCATGAAGGAAGGCCGGTTACACTTAGCCCACTTTCACCACAACAAGTTTTGGAGGATCAAAGGAAACTTCAAAGTAAGGTTGAGAGAAAAATAAATGAGGGGAAAGTTAAGGGCAGGAGTGAAGAGGGGAAAGCCGAGAGACAAAATAAGAGAACAAGTGAGGTGAGTGACCATGAGGGGAAGAAGAGTGGAGAGTTCCCGAGAGAAAAGAATGAGAGGAAGTTGAGTGGCCAAAAAGAGTGCTATATTGCTAAAATGAGTGATGTGAGGAAAGCCATTCAAGCACAAAGACCAGTGCTTCTTTTAATTTACAAAGAATCTTTACTTGTTGTCAATGATCTAACACATCTTCCTAGTATTGTTGTGTCTTTGTTTCAGGACTTTGAAGATGTTTTCCCTGAAGATCCGAGGGGTTTGCCTCCAATTAGAGGCATTGAGCATCAAATAGACCTAGTCCCGGGAACACCAATTCCAAATAGGCCAGCCTATAGAACCAATCCCGAGGAGACTAAAGAGATTGAGAAGCAACTAAAGGAGTTGTTGGACAAAGGCCTTGTGAGGGAAAGTTTGAGTCCTTGTGCCGTGCCTGTACTTTTGGTGCCAAAGGAGGATGGCTCATGGCGCATGTGCATGGATTGTAGGCTTGTCAACAAGATCACTGTAAAGTATAGACATCCTATTCTTAGACTTGATGATATGCTTGATGAGTTGCATGGTTCTACTTTGTTTTCAAAGATTGATTTAAAAAGTGGGTACCATCAAATTAGAATGAGGGAAGGGGATGAATGGAAAACTGCTTTCAAAACCAAGTTTGGACTTTATGAATGGTTAGTTATGCCTTTTGGACTAACTAATGCTCCTAGTACTTTCATGAGACTTATGAATCATGTCTTGCATGACTTCATTGGAAAGTTTGTTGTTGTGTACTTTGATGATATCCTAGTATATAGCAAGAACTTAGAAGAGCATGTTGGACACCTCACACAAGTACTAAGCACCTTAAGAGGACAAAAGTTGCTTTCTAACTTGAAGAAGTGCTCTTTTTGTGTTGACAAAGTTGTTTTCCTTGGATTTGTTGTGAGTTCACATGGAATTGAGGTAGATCAAGAGAAGGTGAGAGCCATACAAGAATGGCCGACGCCAACATCCATTATTGAGGTGAGATCATTCCATGGGTTAGCTAGCTTCTATAGGAGGTTTGTTAGAAATTTTTCTACCATTGCTGCACCTCTAACTGAAGTTATAAAGAAGAATGTGGGATTTAAGTGGGGAAAAGCTCAAGAAGATGCTTTCGGGTTGTTAAAAGACAAGTTATGCCATGCACCACTTTTAGCTTTGCCTAACTTTGCTAATACTTTTGAAGTTTAGTGTCATGCTTCAGGTATAGGCATTGGAGCTGTGTTGATGCAAGGAGGCCGCCCCATTGCATACTTTAGTGAGAAGTTGAATGGTGCTAGCTTGAACTATCCCACATATGACAAGGAGCTTTATGCTTTGGTAAGAGCTTTGGAGACGTGGCAACATTATTTGTGGCCAAGAGAGTTTGTGATTCACACTGATCACCAAGCCCTTAAGTTTCTTAGTGGGCAAGGTAAGTTGAATAGAAGGCATGCTAAATGGGTAGAGTTTATTGAGTCATTCCCATATGTTATCAAGTACAAGCAAGGTAAGGATAATATAGTGGCGGATGCACTCTCAAGAATGTATGCTTTACTTTCGGCTTTAGATGCAAAAGTTTTGGGTTTTGAACACTTGAAGGATTTGTATGCTAGTGATGATGATTTCGGTGAGATTTATTCTAAGTGTTCTAAGTTTGCTTTTGAGAAGTTCTACCAAGTTAACGGCTTTCTTTTCAAAGAAAACAGGTTGTGCATACCAAAGACATCTTTGAGGGAATTGCTCACAAAGGAAGCTCATTGTGGAGGACTTATGGGTCACTTTGGACAAGCCAAAACTTTGCATACTTTGAAGGAACATTACCATTGGCCGAATATGGCAAAGGATGTGAAGAAGGTATGTGAGCAATGCATTGCATGTAGGAAGGAAAAATCCACTCACACTTCACATGGGTTATACACACCACTTCCTACACCTAGTCATCCATGGGTAGATATTTCTATGGACTTCATTGTTGGATTGCCTAGGACTAAAGGAAACCGTGGCTCAATCTTTGTTGTTGTTGATAGGTTTTCTAAGATGGCTCATTTTATTCCATGCAATAAAACTGATGATGCTATTCATGTGGCTGAATTATTTTTCAAAGAAATTGTTAGACTTCATGGTTTTCCTAGAACAATAGTTTCGGATAGAGATACTAAGTTTCTAAGCCACTTTTGGAGGACTTTGTGGGGTAAGTTAGGAACTAAGCTTTTGTTTTCTACATCTTGTCACCCACAAACTGATGGGCAAACTGAGGCAACTAATAGGACTTTAGGTTCCATGCTTAGGGCTATCATTGGTAAAAATTTGAAAGCTTGGGAAGATTGTTTGCCTCATGTAGAATTTGCTTATAATAGATCCATGCATTCTACTACTAATTTGTCACCTTTTGAGATTGTTTATGGTTTTAATCCTTTAACTCCATTGGATCTTTTACCATTACCTACTCATGAGGTATCTAGTTTGGATGGTAGTAAGAAGGCCGAGAGCATCAAGAAGTTGCATGAGAAGGTTAAGCAACAAATTGAACTCAAAAATCAACAAGTTGCTAAAAAAGCCAATCAAGGCCGAAGGAGAGTTGTGTTTGAGCCTGGAGATTGGGTTTGGTTACACATGAGAAAAGAAAGATTTCCAGCTGCAAGGAGGACTAAGCTTCATCCAAGAGGAGATGGTCCATTCCAAGTCATTAAAAAGATCAATGACAACGCATACATGCTAGACTTGCCGGGTGAGTATAATGTGAGTGCTACTTTTAATGTTTCTGATTTGTCTCTATTTGAACATGCAGATTCGTGGACGAATCCTTCTAAGGAAGGGGGAGTTGATATGATCAAGGAAGGCACACATGGAGAAGGCAAGGACCCATTGAAGGTTTCTAGTGGACCTAGGACAAGGAAGAAAGCTAAGGAGCTCTCAAGTGCACTACAAGGCTTTGTTTCAAGTTTCTTCATGGAGAATGGACATGAAACTTCACAAGGAGCTACTGGAACTTTCAAGACATGATATGGAAATGTTGGATATGCTTGGTACTCAGTTCTGGAGTGCTTAGATAAGTCACAAAACAAGGACACCAAGGACACCACTCAAAGTGCACCATTTGAGCCACCTTAAGTGTTCTTGATGCATTTTGTGTCCACAAGCTAGATTTTTGAGCTCTAACTTTCCAGACCTTCATTACCACATCTAATATGAAGATTCATGCCATTGGAACTCAAAGATTCAAGCTTGGAGCTGAAGATGCAAGAGAGAACCTTAAAGTGCCCAAAATGCACCCAAAAAGGCTTTTTGGGAGTTTTCAGGTTTAATCTTGTATTTATATTTTCTTTTCGTTCAAATCCTATTTAGATACATTATTTAGGAAGTTATTTAGGATATGGAATAGTTTTAAATCGTTTTGGGCAAGTGGAATACGCTGCATTCATTAAACTTGTTCAAACTAGGAATTAGAGTCCTTATTTGACTAGGATTTCCTATGTCTTTGTATCTAGGATTCCTAAGGGATTTAGGCTGCGAATTTTGCCCAGATTTTAACCCTAGTTTAGGCCTATATAAAGGCACATATTTTGGATGTAAAGACACAGATTATTGCCGAAATAATATTGCTCTTTGGAGAGGTTTTCTCTTTGGTTTTTGGCGGACTGCCTTGGTGCACAAGTGTGCTTGTGTTCTTGGAGTTCTATACTTCTCATTTCTAATCACAGGTTGATTAGGGGTGGGGGTTTTAAACCTAGTCTTTTTGATGTCTTGTGGAGCTTGATTAGCATCTTGGGCGCATTTCATGGTCTTTATACCATCGGGGTTCGCATCACCAAGGAAGGGGGGCTGCTTGACAATTAAGGTAGTCCACCAGTGTTCTGGTAATAAACTACGGGTGAATGTGAAGAGTAGCCTATGTCTACCTTTTGAGGATGGCGTTGTATGAAGAAGGGACATCTACGGTGATAAACCTCGTTAAGCTGAAACCAAAGAGTTCCTACTTGGTCTGAATTGAGGTTCCCCTTAACATCAAGGGTTGATCAATCCAACCCAGTACTAGGAGTTCCGAGGGACCTACACTGAAAGTAGGAGAGGTAATGGGTTTAAGATCACCTTTGGAGATGCCCAAGTTCGGCAACAAATGAAACAACAAAACTTCAGCATTTGACCCATCATCAATGAGCACCCTTTTGATATCCCAGCTCCCTATCCTTGCCATGATTAGGAGAGGGTCATCATGGGGAAACTTCATGGTAGACCCATCTTTCCGAACAAGTTTGTTCACCGAGTTGTTGAATTCCATCATCAAAATTTCCTTAACCTTCCTTTTCCTCTCAGCCAAGGGTATTCCAGTGGTGATTGTCTGGATTACTCCTGCCAGATGTGGTGGGTGCTTTTTGGGACTTTGGATCTGACGACGGTTGGAATCATAGTCCTCATCCTCTCCTTTCTTCTCTGCTTCCTTTCTTTCTTGGGCCTTGGCCGGCGGCATCCACAGGTAGCATGAAAGTTGCCCTTGCTTGATTAAAGACTCAATATACTTTATCAGCTAGAAGCAATCTTCAGTATCCTGCCCATGCTCCTGATGAAATTGACAAAATTTCTTCATGTTCTTCCTATTTTCCTAGGTCATGGCCTTCAGATGTTGGATTGTGATTCCTCGCCTCTCCATGGCCATCAGGATGTTTTTTCTTGTACTATTTAGGGGAGTGAATAATACTGGCCTCTTTCCCCTTATTTTCTGAGGTCTGCCCCACCTATCCTTAGCTCCTCTGTTGTCATGTGCTGCTCACCCTCTGGTAGAATTCTCCGAGGGCTTCAGAAGGGTCTTTAGAGTACTCATAGAAGAGTTGTGAGTCCCTCCTAAGTCCCTTGATCATGGTGAAGATGTAGATTTTGGGGGGAAAGTCAGGCACATTGAGGGCTTCTCAGTTGAACCTATCGACATAGTCACAAATGGTCTCCCGATTCTTTCAAGCTATGTCAAACATTGGAATAGGCATCTTTGCCATCAGCCTACTTCTAATGAACTGCTGGGTGAATGTAGTGGATAGCTCCTGGAAACCCATTATGGTTACGGGAGCTAGGGAGTTATACCACGCAGTTGCTGGCCCTGACAAGGTGACTTCAAAACACTTGCAGGGGGTGGCATCATTAGCACCATGCAACACCATGCTGCACCTATGTTTCGTCTGGTGGGCTTAGGGGTCACTGTGTCCATCATATGTCTCCAGGCATGGAACTCAGAAATCACCGGGCATTGGTGCCTCTACTATCATACGGATGAAGGGTGACTCTTCTCCGGTGAAGGTCTCCAACAACCTTGACCAAACAGGCTTTCTTGCGGTGCGACATCCCCAAGATGTTATGTTCTCCGTTGATGACTCATCTTGAGAACTCTTGCCTCTAGAGGTCCGACGAGGTGACTTGGGACTTTTCTCCAGACTTGTGTTTGGAGAGGATGCTATTTTTGAAGGTGCCTGTGACCACCTTTGGCTGAGTTGTTATGTCATTTCCTCCATGATAGAGCGCTGAAAGTTGTACAAAAAGCCCATCGTGACCATCAAAAAATGTTCATACTTAGGCAGGTAAGCCACTGCTGCAGGCTATTCAGTTGCTACTTGAGTTTCCAACGTGGACTGGGACCTCAGGAGTCCTTTGCCCTAAGAACGCTAGGTCTCAACAATGGTGACTTAAGATTGGGTACCACAGATGGCGCCAAAGTATGCCTAGCGGCATCCTCGTTGTATGACATATTGTCCTGAATATGAGACTTCTGTTGAGAAGATATCTACATGATTTTGAAGAATGTGGGTTAGGAGCTCCTCAAAGTGTGTTTCTAGGGGAGGAGCCTTCAATGCCCATGTCAGTACACGGGAGAGAAGTTGTTTGAGGCAAGGAGTAAGGAAGAGAGAGTCCCATTGTTCTTACCAAGGACCATCTTAACTATTTATAGGAGGGTGGAGGGAGGAAGCCATTTTGCATAACCTATCCAGATCATGACATGTGTTCGGTCAGATTTGGTCCATAGCTTTGGAGACGGGTATCTCTAGCTGGCCATAGGCAGTTTTGGCCAGAGGGTAGGGGCATGTGCGTGGTCTCTTTGTTAGAGGCTCTTTAACCATTTTTTTCATTTCCCCATGAGACCCCTTCGGATATGTGAGACCTCTTTAGGCACAGATTTACCCCGAGGGCTACTGGGGAAGGCCCTTCGGAAGAGCAGACCATCTTCAGGAGATCTTTTCCTCTGTCAAGGATGGTGGATCTATTTTTCTAAGGTTGGTAGTTTTCGAAATCTGAGGGTGACGAACACCATCTTTGTCCTAAAGTTGATCCTGTAACTTTTCGAAGGTGGTGTGGAGAATCCTCTGAGGTTAGGGCTACGATGCTTCTAAGACCAGTGTCAAATTATCAAATTAGAAGGTCTCATGGATGATAGCCCTTCGGCTATCACCGAGGGTGGTAGAGAGGTTTTTCCCAAAGTTGGTGTTACGAATCCGCCGAGGGTGGTATTAAGTTCTTCTGAGGGAGAAGGTTTTCATGGGTGATAGCCCTTCGGCTATCAAGATGGTTGTATTTTTTACCATTAAGTCATGGTATTTTATTAAGGCATTAATCAAGCAATTATGTTTGTTGTTTTGTTTCTATATAACATAATAAACATAATTGCAACCATAGAATAATCATATTCTCAAATGTCCCTAGTCTAGTATTATTGTGGAGTGGGTTACAATAATAGATAACGACTAGCATATGTGGAGACTAATATGAGATATATAGTTTACATATGGGTACAAGTTGGAGAACTTGTGTACTAGACCGATCCACCATGAGAACGCCACATGGATCCTTATATGAGTGTCATAAGTGATTATCACAGTGATCATGGTATATGTAGTCCTTTGACCTAAGGTCATCAAGGTTCCCTACAAGTGAGTCACATACTTTGGTACTTCCCTTTTTTGCTCATAACTTAGTGAACTTGAAGGGGGATTAGGTATGTCACATATCATGTGTAGGGATTTGTATGATCAAGATGGGATTTGTCCCTCTTATGTAACGGGAATGATATCTTTGGGCCTTTTGATAGAGTGAGACTTACAAAATCCATGGCCTTGCTTGGATGAGTTGATATACGATATCAATTTCATCAATTTAAGTTAGTCTACTTGGTTATCAAGAAACCAAAGATTAGGCTATATGAGAGTGACACATTCCATGTCTCGTGCCTAGTCTTGATATCTTGGACGAAGGGACAATGGCATATATAGGTAATGAACATAAAGGTTTAGTCAAATCACCGACAATCTTGTCACTTGGGCAGCGATGATGTGTTGCTAGACACCGCTCATTGCTTATGATCATATGATCATTGCGAACATGGTAAGAGCCTATTGGGTCGCACACATAGAGCTATTTGGATTTTTAGAGTGCATGGGCTAATTATTTGGGTTATGGTTTCACAATAATTTCATGTTAATAATTGGCCCAAAAGTTCAGCGATTATTAAGCCCGAAATTAAAGCCGAATTGGATTAGGGCTTTCAAACCTATTAGGCCTGGAAGTTGAGTCTCACTATAAATATAACTTTTAGTGAGAAATTTGTAGCCTTGCCCTAGCCTCCCAAAAGGACATCCGTACTTTTCTCTTGCTATTCCTTCGAGGATGCAAGCTAGTACCGTGAGCTCAAGAGAAATGCATCTGCCAGGATGTGGTGGAAGCATGGTGATCCTGAGAAGCTCGTGTGGATACCATAAAGAGCTTGAACACATCAACAGTTCATGTTTTGTGATTTGACTCTACAGTTGGGTGAGAGATCTCAACTAAAGTTAGGTATGAAAATTTTTTCACACCTAGTTTACCCCATTTCACTTGGATCTTAGAGGGTTTTGGCTAAATTTTGTTGTGCTTGTTTGGCCCCCAAAACCCTACAAAATGTGTCCAGATGTGGTTTGAGCAACCTATTCATCAAGTCCATGAAAGCAGTTGGGGCATTAGTCAAACCAAATGGCATGACCGTGCACTCATAATGCCCATATCTGGTCCTGAATGCAGTTTTAGGAATGTCCTCTTCCTTTACTCTTAACTGGAAGTATTCAAATCTCAAATCTATCTTGGAGAAGATCTTAGCTCCCTTGAGTTGATAAAAAAGATCCTCAATTGTAGGGAGTGGGTACTTGTTCTTGATAATCACTGCATTGAGCTTCTTGTATTCAATGCATAGTCTCAAAGATCCAACGTTCTTTTTCTCAAAGAGAATACGAGCTGCCCATGGTAAACCACTTGACCTTATGAACCCTTTTTCAATAAGTTCATCAAGTTGTTTCTTCAGCTCATTCATCTCTCTAATTGGCATTCTGTAAGGAGGTCTGGATATTGGACTACCTCCTGGTTGTAACTTGATCTCAAACTCAATTTCCCTTAGTGGAGGAATACCTGGCATGTCTTTAGGAAAGACTTGTGGAAAGTCTCTCATTACAAGTATTCTGTCCAACTTCCCTCATCATAGTGCAATTCATTCAATGCACAACACTAATCATGCTCAGAAATCACAGGTATCTCATCTAGTACCTCTAGCTCCATGCCATGCATTTTATACACTAATTCCTTTGAATTCACTAATGTATGCACTTCACCATCAGGCAATGTGATTTCCTTTTTAGCACAAATCAATTATTATGTTATGCATAGCAAGCCAATTCATACCCAACACTAAATCATACTTAAGAATGTCCAACGCTAGCAGACTAGTCATAACATTAGTTTTTCCTACTACTAGCTTAGAATCGTTAGCTGGGTCATTAGTTAAAAGACATTGACTACCTTCTATTTTCACTAAGGATATCCTAGGCATGATTTTTGGGTAGGCAATTTTATGGCATCAACAAATTTCCTAGCCACTATAGACATAGATGCACTAGTATCAAACAGAACACTAACAGTCATACCATTAAGGTAAATGTTACTTCTTAGTGCTCGTCCCTGCTCTGATTTTTCTGGCCTCTCCATTTGGAAGACTCTACCAGCTCTCTGCCCTGGAGGCCAAGGCATTGGAGGTATTGGCCTCTGCAGTCCCGCCTAGGTGCTCCCCCTTTAGGTCTTGCCCAAATAGGACTCATTGGACCTTGGTATTCTGGCCTCCTTTGAGCCTGTGGGCAGTTTTTGATCCAATCATCCATGAATCCACATCTTAGACCCACTTGGGTGTCAAAATAGCAAGGTTTCACTCCATGAAACTTTTTGCATTTAGGGCACCTTAGGCCTGGGAACTTCCCCTTAACCTTGCCCTTACCACCAAGATGAGAATTCTTGGCAATTATCTTGCCATGTGGTGGCTTTTTTTGCTTGCCTCCTGCCAGACTACTTCCCTTGCTCCACTAGCAAAGTACTTAGTCCCATACTCCTCTTACTTTACTACTAGAGCTTTCTACACTGCTTCATAGTATGTAACTACTCTAATACCAACTTCTGTTACCCACTTCGGGGTAATCCAATTATGCTGGCAAAACTGTGCATTTTGTTCGTGTTGTGCCCAAAAAGCCAATCATGAGATGATTGTATTTTTTGCACATTGAGTCATGATATTTTAGTAAGGCATTAATCCAACAATTATGTTCATTGTTTTGTTTCTGCGTAACATAATAAACATAATTGTAACCCTAGAATAATGATATTCTTAAACGTCCCTAGTCTAGTATTATTGTGGAGCGGGTTGCAATAATACATATCGACTAGCATGTGTGGAGACTAATATGAAATATGTAGTCTACATATGGGTACAAGTTGGAGAACTTGTGTACTGGACTGACCCACCATGAGAACACTTCATGGATCGTTATATGAGTGTCATAAGTGATTCTCATAGTGATCATGGTATATGTAGTCCTTCGAGCTAAGATCATCAACGTTCCCTACATGTGAGTCACATACTTTGATACTTTCCTTTGTTGCTCATAACTGAGTGAACTTGAAGGAGGCCATTAGGTATGTCACATATCATGCAGAGGGATTTGTATGATGAAGATGGGATTTGTCCCTCCTATGTAACAGGAGTGATATCTTCGGGCCCCTTGATAAAGTGAGACTTAGAAAATGCATGGCCATGCTCAGATGAGTTGATATACGATATCAATGTCATCAGCTTAAGTTAGTCTACCCGGTAGTCAAGAAACCAAAGATTGGGCTATATGAGAGTGACACATTCCATGTCTTGTGCTTAGCGTTGATATCTTGGACAAAAGGACAATGGCATATATCGGTGATGATCATAAAGGTTTAGTCGAATCATCGACAATCTTGTCACTTGGGTAGCAATGATGTGTTGCTAGACACCGCTAATTGCTTATGATCATAAATGTGATTTATCATCATTGCCAACGTGGGAAGAGCCTATTGGGTCGCACACATAGATCTATTTGGATCATTAGAGTGTATGGGCTAATAATTTGGGTTTTGGTTTCACAATAATTTTTTATTAATAATGGGCCCAATAGTTGAGCCATTATTAAGCCCGAAATTAAAGCCTAATTGGAGTAGGGTTTTGAAACCCATTAGGCCTGGATGTTGAGTCTCACTATAAATACAACTTCTAGTGAGAAATTCGTAGGTCTCCTTGCCCTAGCCTCCCAAAAGGACAACCACACTCTTCTCTTGCAATTCCTTGGAGGACGCAAGCTAGCACTGCGAGTGCAAGAGAAATATATCTGCCGGGACGTGGTGGAAGCGTGGTGATCCCGAGAGGCTCATGTGGATACCATAGAGAGCCTGAACACGTCAACTGTTCAAGTTTTGTGATTCGACTCTACAGTTGAGTAAGAGATCTCAACCGAAAATTAGGTATGAAAATTTTTGAACACGTGATTTACCCCGTTTCACTTGGATCCTGGAGGGTTTCGTTTAAATTCCGCTACGCTGTTTGGCTCCCGAAACCCAACTCATTTAGACTCCCAGGATTGGTAATGTTCTCTAGGCCATCAGAACACTACCCTTAGTGTGCATACCTAAGTGGCCCTCTTGGGCACTATGTAAACACATGCATATTAGTCCAACCATCACACATATATTCATATTTTTAGGCACACCATCGTAGCAAAGAAGGAAAACACTAGCACAAGTCTTAATCTTGGCTACCACACATTAGGCAATCTTGCTAAGTTATAGTGACCAGCCATCGTACCTGTAACTTTCACTAATAAACTGTATCATTCTTGCCATGTACCCCCTTTTTTCTTTGCCCCAAAAGGTCTAATAGCCTTTCTAATGTATGAATTTTGGCCTTTGACAAATCTTTTAGCCTTCAACTCCTTCAGTCCATGATATTAAAGAGCATACCTCATGTTATGGACCTCCTAGTAGTCAGCACTCCCGAGAGAGGTAAAATGTTCTAAATTAAGTTTAGAACTTTAATTTCAAGTTTACAATGCTAGAGTAAAGGAGTTATAAATAATTCACTAAGTTCCAAGGACGTTTAAGCACTAGATGAGGAGCAGGGGCAAAATGGTAATTTTACATCCTGAGTAACCGGGCGGGGTCCCGAGTGTTTTAAGGTAAGTTTTGTAAATTAACCTTTAACGTTAACTGAAACTTGAAACAATAACAAGAATTAAGCAAGAAATGAGCATGTGTTAAAAGATGGGGGTTTATGTGTTTGAGGGTTGTAACTTGGATGGCTTAAGGGGTTAAGTGAGGGTTTAAGAAGGGAAAGGTGGCTAATGGCTGCCATAACCACGTTTTCCCCTCTCAAGCACTCATTTCTCTCTCAATTCAAGCTAGAAGCCAAGTGATCTTGATTGCTAGAGTTGCCATCCAAGGAAACCAACCAAGAGGAACTTGTTTCAAGCTAGAAAACAAGGTTTGGAGGCTTGGAAGCATGATTTCTCTACTCACCTATTTTTGATACGTGGTAAGCATTGTGTTCTTGGTTAATTCTATGTTATTTGAGTGAATTGAGGCTTGGGTTTTGGTTAGAGAGGAAGATTGTGATGTTTGGTGCTTTGGTTTTGATTGGAACTTAGGTGAGGATTTCTTGCACTTGGTTGCTTGAAAAGAGGAGTGATTCTAGCTTGTATCTTGGAGTTGAGGTAAGGGAGTAGTGTTTTTAAGCTTGAACAATGCTTGTGGGTTGAGTTTGTTGTAAGAAATTGATTGAAATTAGCCATAGCATTGAGTATGAGTTTTGGTTGAATTGTGGTGAACTATGAGGTTTGAGGAAGATTTGATGATGTTATAGAGCATCATTAATGGCATTGTGATAGTTGGTTATGTTCCTTGCAACATGAACTAAGTGTGTGTGAAGTTTGGTGGCTTTTTATGCATGTTTGATATGTGTACTAAGTAGCCAAAGGTCATAAGAGCAAAATGCGTGCCAATTCTGTAGTTTCACAGATTGGCGACGCGTCGCCAAGAGGTACCCATAATTGGCGACGCATCGTCAATTGGAAAAAGAATCACAGAACGTCGACAACTGTGGCGACGCGTCGCCAAGACAGCATTGGAGACCCGATTTTGTTTTTAGCATAACTTTTTGCTCGGGTGTCCGATTGAGGTGATTCAAAGTTCCATGCGAAGCTAAGGGGGAGTACTATCAATTTAAAGTTTTAGAAAAATCTAAAATGCTCCATATTTAAAGTTGTTTTGAATCAAAGTGAGGATAATTTTTTAAAGGCAGAATTTTGCACATTTTGCTAGGATGATTGAGGTGAGTCCCAAGGAGGTCCTTTGGGTACCTTGGCCCTCAAGTATGCTGGGGGTACTTTGAGACTTCCTGAAGTCCCTCGAGTAGTGGGAGTTTCCTTGAGTTTTGAAAAGTTTTGAGGTTACTTGTTGAGTAAGCAAGGAAACTAAGTTGCAAGCGAATATAACCAAGTGTCATGAGCTTGAGGTGTAAGTTTTAGAACCCTTGGCAACCTGGCAGTGTTGGAAATCATGGTGTTGTAAGGAGAGGCTTCAAATGCATCGAGGTTATGGGGTTTAATAACCTAGTTACATAGTTCTCACCACAATTCCCCTGCACAACAGAGTTAAGGAGAGGTTATATAATAAGTCAGGCGTAAGCTAAGGCTTACGAGGCACAAGTCGAGGGCTAGACTTGGGAGCCACGGAGTGACGCCCGTGAGGAAGTAAGAAAATTATGTGAGGAGTGGTCCTTCGGGATCCGAGCATGCATATCCATATATTTACATATATGAGAGGTCCCTCACACTGCGAGAGCCAGCAGAGAGTATGCATGAGTTATTTCATATCTGTCCACAGTTTTACTGTTGGTATGTGAGGTTACCCCTTACTGAGAATCTTGGATTCTCACCCTTACTATTTTGTTGTGCAGATATAGAAGGAGTCGGGCCGAGTGACCGTTGAAGGTTACTCTGGTAGTAGTTTTTGGTGCACAGGTAGAATACCTGAGTTTTGATGATTCTAGTACTTATTGTTTGGATGCTTGTTGGTCTTGCACAGTACTAACTAAATTGCTCATTGGTTACAGAGCCTAGTGAACATTGGACATAGTCAGGCATAGCTAGACCTAGTTGGGTCTAGAGGAGTCTCTAAAGCTCACCACTGGGATTCACATCCAAGGTGGGAGTTAGTATGAGAAGATCTCAGTAGAGGATTTTGTATGTGTACATAGTACTCTAGTTGCCTCCCTAGTTATGAAATGAAGAGTCATGGACTAGAGGATTGCTTTTTGGGCGGGGCCATTAGCTACTATATGTATGAATGCTCACGCATGTTGCTATGTGTAGTTAACTCATATAAAGGTTGATTTGTATGCTTTGACTGCTCCACTTGTTTTATATGAAAAATTGTGGCCACATTAACATTTTATGGTTTTAAATAACCCGTCAAAGCATAAAGAGCATGAATATTGCATATTCTAGGATAATCAACTAGTGACATGGATTTAATCCGCGCACATATCAATGAGTCCAACTGCAATCCACCGTGAGACCAAGTTCTCACAAGTGTCCTGGGCAGGGGCCAAGGACGGCCGTGTCACCTCACCAACTTATTGAATTTATGCTCATACTCAAGGACACTGAGGTTGTCCTGGCTTAGATCATCAAATTTAGCTTGTTTCATATCCTTGATAACATCACTAATGTACTACTCCTGAAACAACTAGGTGAACTCTGGCCAAGTAATTTCCATGTCTTCTCCTGGCCTCTGCCCTTCTGGATAGCATATCTATCTATGGTGCTCCTCCACCATATCTCTGCAATGCCTACCATAGACTAAGCGAATGGTCCTAGACACTTGACCAATCTCAGACCTTAGTCTTCTTCCTCTTGGATTTCTCCTATCCTCATCTGCCTCCTCAACGATTTCATCATTTGTATCTTCTATGCTTCTAGAGGGAACATATTCAGATGTGTTACTAGTATCCTCTTCAAGTTGCTACTATGCATCCTGAACTAGTTCTACTGGAGCTATATGGACTCCCTACTATTGGGCTTGAATCAGGCTCATTAAGTTTTCATTGATTAGAGCTAAGTTCCTCTGAAGCTCTAACCAAACCTAAGGTACTTAAGGGTTTGGTACCCCCTGTTGCCCCTAATTCCTTCTATTTTGTCCACTTCTTTGTTGCCCAGAATCAGTAGGAGGCCTTCGGGGTGGTTCCCCTTTCCTTGTTGCAACCATGTTTACTTCCTACATTAATGATTCAGCATAGAGCACATATTAAAATCATAGGTATTTCAATGGTACATGACACTAGCAAGTGACGAAACTGAGTGCATTGCAACTATATGCTATGTACATGTATAAAACATGCTCTGATACCAACTATTGTTACCCACTTTGGTGTAGTCCAATTATGTTGCCAAAATTGTGGATTTAGACTCCTAGGATTGGTACTGTTTTGTAGGCCATCAGAACACTACCCTTAGTGACATGGTTGCCCTCGGCCCTACACAGGAAGGAAGCCTGTCAGAAAAAGCCTCACGGTGGTTCTAATTGGCTAGTTATATTTGTGTGTGGATTAAAACTTTGTGATACTAGTTGATTAATTTAGAATATGCAGGATGCATGCTCTTTGTTCTTTGACTTAAGCTAAAAGAAATCATAAGAACATTCACTTGGCCAAGTATTTTCACAGAAAACAAGCTCAAATAGTAAAAGTATACAAAATCAACATTTGTATTGACATTACTACACATATTAACCGTGTGAGGGTATTCACAAAAAGTAGTCTAATGTCCCTCACCTAAGAGCAACCCTAGAGTCTAAAGCTCCAAACTTAGATACAGTAGGCAACTAGGCATAAACATATACAAGTCTCTACTACGATCCTCCTAAATAACTCCAACCTTGGAGATGAGTCCCAAGGGTGAGTCACAAAAGCCTATCCAAGTGCTGCTAGCCACTACCGGTAAGAAAATACTATAGTTAGTACTGTTACTTCACCGACAAGTAACTAAGAAAACTAGAATTATAAAGATTCCCATAACAATATACTTGTAACAAAAGACTACCATGACAACCCAAAGTGGTTATCTGGCTCAACACGATCAGAATCTGCACAACATAAGATAAGGGAGTGAGAATTTTGTAATTCTCAATAAGGGATCTTCACCTACAAGAAAAATGCTAAGGACAACACATATATCATCATATGTAATCTGTTGCAAAGCTCATATAGCGTGAGGCTGAAACTATACACATATGTTTCAATCCCTCGGTACTTGTCCTCTACCTAGCCCTTGAAAGCATTGCTTACTAGCCTAAGTAGTGAAGTTCATCACTAGTTGAACCTCTCTTATGTTGTACAGGGGCACTATGGTAGGACTGATATTTCCTAGGTCCCGAAGAACCTACTAGGTGTACTAAGGTTTCCTCATCGAGGCCTTGAAGTTGAAGGTGCAACTAAGGTCTCAATGGTGCTAAACCTTCCACCTCCTATAACGGTGTATTTGTTATGGCCTATGAACTAATTTTCTCATGAGGTATAACTACCATTTACAAAGGTCTGAGAAAACCCTAGATCATGAGAGAGCTTTTTGATGTTTTAGAGTGCACTTGTACCATTTCAACCCTTAGGCACCCTTTGGACCACCCTGCCCTCCCCCGGATACTATTTTAAAAAGCTGAATTTTGCTGACAAATGAGTCTAGGGCCTAGGTGCCAGGAGGGGTGTCTTTCGGGCCTAGGCACCAGGAGCACCCTGCTCTACAGATAGAAAAATGCAGCCTAGGTGGTGAGGCGCCAGGACCTCATCTCCAAAACCTCAAAAACATCCTCATAAGCCTCTTTGGAGACTTCCTATGAGTTTAAGGCATATAATGGATCCTTAAACTCATCATAAGCTTGTAAAATAACTTGCATAGGCCACAAATACACCATCACAACACAACTATGATGCATTAAAACATCATCCCAACCTCAAATTCAAGCCTAGTACACCATAATTGAACTTTCCCACTAACTAATGCTATTGCCTAAACTACTTGAATTCATCAAGTAATAGCACTCCAAGAGCATTAATCAACCTTAAAACCATAAATCCATTACCTCAATTTCATATACCAAGCAAGGATTAGCCAACCATTCAACAAGAACAAAGCTCGACAAAGTTTAACCTAAGTTCCAAGCAACCCAAGTGATGCCCATCAGCATCATCTCCACTGTGTGTCGTGGTGAATGTGGCAGGGACTTCAGGTGGCACGGTGAGGCCGAGAAGGACTTCCGGTATGGAAGAGAGCCCAAAATAGGGGTTGCTCAGGAGGACCTGCCTGAAACATTCAGAAAACAGGGGTTAGGAGGTCCCCAGAGTGATTTTCTGGGGAGGAGCCTCCGACGCCCAAGTCAGTGATTTAGGGGATAGAGAGGGAGTACTCAGGGCAAAAAGGTTCTTGCTTGCCGTGTCCTCTTGAGGGTGGAAAGAAGAGGGAGAGAGAGAGTGTGTGTGTCCATGCCCAATGATGGTCATTCCCTTGAAATATATAAGAGGGGGTGAGCCCTTCGGATTGTGACATGTGTATGGACGGATGTCATCCATACTTCTGGGCGTGGGGGCCCCTAGCCGCCTGCAGGCTCCTCGGGCCATGAGCTACGACAAGCGTAGCCCTACGTGATAGGACGTGGGTAGTGGCGGCATGCAGGGTGACTTGGGCGGAATGTCAGAGACTCCTTGATGGATCCTGACGTACCTTCGAGGTCCCCCTGGTCGATGTCCACCTTCCGGGTGAGGGGCCTTTTGCCAGGGTTGTACTGGTTCGTTGGGGGATTCCCTGGCTTCGAAGTTACTCCTTCGGGGGCTTTCCCCTACAGAAGATGGCTGGTCCTTCTCCCCCGAAGTTGGTTTGGTCGTCTTCCCGATGGAGGCGATACTTCGAGGTTGGTATTGGCGGGCTACCGAGATCGTGTACCTCAGGAGTTTGACTTCCTCTTTTTCAAGGGCCTCTGGTGACCAGGGCGATAGCACTTCAGCTATCACCAAGAGAAATGGCACAAATCTTTAACACTTAAGCAAATCTTTGGGTTTTAAGCAAGGTTTATGCTTCAAAACACGTTTTTCACTCTCGAGTCTCAACCCAATAACTTGGGATGCAAAATTACCATTTTGCCCCTGTCTTCTTTTGGTGGCATAAACTACTCGGAACCTAGTTAACTTTGTCCAAGTTACTAATCCTTGCCTAGTTGACTTGATATAAGGTATTAAACTAGGAATTAAATTATTACCTCCCTTAGTTGAGTTTGTCGCTAGGAGGGCCATAACATGTTGCACACCTTTTGGAATTTGGTGCTCCATATTCCGCTGTGATAGCCGAAGAGCTATCGCCCCCTAAAGGACTTTGCGTGTGCGCACCACCCCTAGCCAGCGCATCACCTTCGGTCGAAACAGACACGACAAAACTTTGGCAAAGAGAGGGCCACAACACCCTCGGGCAAGCCGGATAGGCGCTAGCCTCAGGAAACCCAAGGGACTAACTTCAGGCAGAAAGGGTCACCACCCTCCTCGAGGGTGAGCTCACGCCAACCTCACGTGTCCAAAACCACTTTCGGATACGCTTTCAGCCACCCTTGGGGCATGCACACAAAGTGCCATCATCAGGTACCCGAGCCTGACCTCGGGAGAGCCCAACCGAAGGTGCCTCATGCAAACAAGGGACCTCCCTACTGATAGCCGAGGTACCGAACACACTCCGAACCCATAGGCTCGAAGAAAACACCAACCTCGGAAGGGAAAACACCTACCACGAAGGGAAGGGTGTTCGGCCTCCCGAAATCTGGCCTCGGCATTTCTCCAATAGTTGAGCCATTATGAAGCCTGAAATTAAAGCGTAATTGGATTAGGGCTTTGAAACCTATTAGGCCTGGAAGTTGAGTCTCACTATAATACAACTTCTAGTGAGAAATTCGCAGGTCTCCTTGCCCTAGCGTCCCAAAAGGACAGCCACACTCTTCTCTTGCAATTCCTTGGAGGACGCAAGCTAGCACTGCGAGCAGAAGAGAAACGCATCTGCCGGGACATGGTGGAAGCGTGGTGATCCCGAGAGGCTCGTGTGGATACCATAGAGAGCCTGAACACGTCAACTGTTCAGGTTTTGTGATTCGACTCTACAGTTGAGTGAAAGATCTCAACCGAAAATTAGGTATGAAAATTTTTGAACACCCGGTTTACCCCGTTTCACTTGGATCCTAGAGGGTTTCGATTAAATTCCGCTGCGCTGTTTCGCTCCCGAAACCCATTAAAAGAAAGAGCAGGAGATTGATCCTGCACCTCCACAATGACTTCGGGAGGGGGAGGAGTAATAGCCCTAGCCTTCTTGGCCCTAGAAGGACCGCTGCCGCTTATCTTCTTCCTCTTAGTAGGCGCCTTCTTGCGCATCTGCTCCCCCATTTTGACCTGCATGAGGAAGAGCGACTTGTAAAAATCAGCAGATTGATCGCCCATCTCTGCAAAAGGAAAAAGTATTAGCGTAAGTCCAAAAGGAAAAAAGGTATCAAAACCAGGAAAGAGACTTACTTTCGGCAAAATACTCATATGTGATCTCACCTCGAAGGAGCATGACTATCCAAGCCTCTTTTCCCAGAAGAACGGGCACGGGCATCCCGAGATCACTCTTGTGCGCGTTCACTACTCCCACCTCCCTAAGGACCTCCTCGGTCATGAGGTCCCACTTGATGGGAAAAAGGTAAAATGAACGTGGAGGGACCTCGGCGTCCCAGTTTGCCACGGCCCGGATGAGCCTATCAAATTGATCAAACTCAACAGCCAGCTCCGTAGTCAGGAGTTTCCGGGGGTCAACGACGTCCATCTTCAGGGTCCCCGAAGCCCATCTGGTGGGGACATGATGCCAAAGTTCGGGGACTGGCAGGAAGAAAAAATTCTTCTGCCACCCCCGCCAGCTATCCTTGTTGTCAAAGGTGAAGGTAAACTTTTTGGTTCCGGACCCTCGGGGAAGCAGGAAATAAAAACCTCCCTTCGAGACCGGGTGGAGTTTGTAGTACTGCATGAAGAAAAGAAAGTGGATCTTTATCTTAAACACCCCACACATGCAGAGAAAAGAATTGAAGTAGGAGTAAGAATTTGGGGGAAGTTGGTTCACGGTGATCCCGTGGAATTTGCAAAATTCACAGATTACGCGGTGAGGAGGGTACCGAAGACCGGCTTTCAATTGTGCTCGGTAAACAGTAACCTCATGCGAATCTGACATAAAGCCGTAGGTGCCCGGGATGGGCAACCTCGGGACGAGATAGGAAGGAAGGTAATACTAGGCCATCCACTTCCTCACCTTCTCCGGAGTGGTAGTACAAGGATGAGATTTGAGAGGAAGAAAACTCTCGGGGAGAGGTTGGATAGTTAGCAACGGGGTCGGATTCAACGGGGTCGAATCTGACATTTTTTACAAAAGAAAAAGGATGACTCCGAAAAGGGTAAGGAAACAAAAAGACTTCAGAAAAATGACCTCGAAAGAGAGAAGAGAAAAGAATTTCAGAAGGGAGCACCCACCAAAGGTTTTGCCGAAAATCAAAATTACTGAACGCCGCCGCGAAAATTGCCGGAGATCGTTCCGTCGCAGAAACCGCCACCGGAAAGAAGGAGAAAGGCAAAAAAAGGCTTTAGAGCAGATGAGAGAAAAAGCAGAGAGTGAGGCAAAGAGTGAGGTGAAAGGCGCTTATATAGACCGAAGAAGGTAAGCAAAATGGCATCATTATTATTCCTCGAAGGCGCAACGGCCTCATTATTACTTCTCGAAAGACAAAGAGATGCCATCAGCATGACTGGTGTAACTATTCCACCATCCACTAGCGGTCGCGTGTCATCCAACGCGAAGAACTAGGACACGCCCCTCTGACATCGTGAAAAACCAGGCACGCTTATCCATAACTGACACGTTTGACCAAAGGATGCGACGGTTCACAAACCTACAGCAAAAAAAGCAAAAGCAAAAGCTGCACGTGCCCCAAGGTCACAGAAAGAACAAGGGAAGGGTATCTCAGCTATAAAAGAACGCCTTCTGAAGAAGAGCAACTTCTTGAGTAGAGCTCCAACCACGAGTTCGACAAAGAAGCCTTCGCAAAAGCATAAAGCCGAAGTCTCCACTTCGACTTCCCGGAGGGGGGCATGTGATAGCCGAGGTACCGATCACCCTTCGAACCCACAGGCTCGAAGAAAACACCAACCTCAGAAGGGAAATCACCTACCACGAAGGGAAAGGTGTTCAGCCTCCCGAAATCCGGCCTTGGCATTTCTCCAATCCTGGAAACGACAGTGCCAACCTCGGGGGGGGCGAGTAACCCATCCTCAGAATTGAGGGTGCCTCCGAGAAAGGTTACCCTCGGGAAATAGGCCCTTGCGATGCTAAAGTGACCTCGGAAGACAAATTCCCCGAAGTGGTCTCCCCTACCAAAAGGGGACCTCGGGAGTACGACATAAGCATTTAAGGAGCCTCTGACACATCCCCGATAATCCGCCCCGGCCATGCCCTGACACGCCATTTGTAGGGACACTCTAGCACGTCACTCTCGGGTTCACTAGACTCCTAGCCCAGAGGCCAATGTCCTGCTAGGAGTCCCCTGTTGCCCAAAAGACATGGAACGCATCCCGCTGAACACGAGTCATGATCTGGGCTGGCCACACAGGAAGAACTATTACTATTCGCCCCTCTATATGAACTCGGTAATTATTCCAGGTAAAGGAGGAGGACATTACTTGAGACAATATAATCCTTTGCTCTTTATCATCTCGTGACCTCCAAAAATACTCACTTGGGCGTCGGAGGCTCCGGGGACCACCTAACCCTTACTCTCTGTGATTTCCAGGTGATCCACATAGAGCGCTATTCTTTCAGACTCATTTGTACTGTCAGAAGTTCCTGCCACAGTCACCATGACACACACTGGAGATGCTGAAGGGCATCACCTACAAAGGAGCTCACCTCCCCGAATGAGCTTTGCACTCCGACGGAGTCCGGTCCCCCGAAAAGGCCACGTGGGCGTATGACAAAATGACTGAGGAGCCTCTGACACGCCGCCATCGTATAGTCCCTAACATGCCACCCTCAGACACATTCTGACACGTCACCCTAGGCTCTTGACTAGGCGGCCTATGGCCGCTAGAGGCCCCCCTCTCCCGAGGTACGGACCACATTCGACCGAACACGTGTCATGATCTAGGCAGGCTCTAGCAAATGGACTTCTCCTGTACACCTTCGTATAAATATTCAGGAAATACCCCAGGTAAGGGGATCCGACTAAAAAGGAGAAATCTATCCACTCCCTACTTATTCTCCATTTCCAAACACTGACTTGGGCATCGGAGGTTCCTCCCCTGGAAAATACTTCGGGGAGCTCCTGACCCTTGCTTTTCTGATCCCTTGCAGCCCTCCTCCCACCGGAGACCTCTCATCCAGGCGTTCCCTCACCAGAAGTTCCTGCTTCAGGCTTACCATGTTGCACAACGAAGATGTGGGAGGCCATCATGCTGCAATTGAGGAAAATCACTAGGATACCCTTTCAGGATATCCTACTCCATTTCCCAAGTGGCTTCTTCTTCACTATGGTTTGACCAAAGGGTCTTAACCATTGGAATCCACTTGGTTCGGAGTTTCTTAACTTGCCTATCAAGGATCTTAACTAGCCTTTCCTCATAGGTCAAGTCCTCCTGGATGGGAAGCACTGATGG
This sequence comes from Aquilaria yunnanensis, assembly GCA_039654915.1. Classification (NCBI taxonomy): domain Eukaryota; kingdom Viridiplantae; phylum Streptophyta; class Magnoliopsida; order Malvales; family Thymelaeaceae; genus Aquilaria; species Aquilaria yunnanensis. Next base: position 47,036,654 of record CM077595.1, read on the forward strand.
GTTAACTACTTGTGCTATATCAAATATGCACTTCTTTAAAAGACTAACGTGAAACATATTGTGCACTTGGGACAAGTTAGGTGGTAACGCCAATCGATATGCAACTTTCCCTACTTTCTCTAGGATCTCATAGGGTCCAATATAAGTAGGGGCTAGTTTAGCCCTTTGCCCAAATCGGGCTACTCCCTTCATAAGAGATACGTTGAGAAGTACTTTATCACCGACTTCAAAACTCAAATCTCGTCCTCTCAAATTTGCATACTTACTTTGCCAATCGTTTCCAACTCTAATCCATTTCTAGATTAATCAAATCTTAGCCGTAGTGTCAACAATGATCTTAAGACTGACAACTACCCTATTTGTAGGGTCTGCCCAACAATGGGGCGTCATGCATCGCCTACCATACAAAGCTTCATATGGTGCCATACCTACAATAGTTTAATGACTATTATTGTAAGCAAACTCAATGAGTGGTAAGTGTTGATCCCAATCACCTCTGAAGTCTACGGGACACATACGTAACATGTCCTCTAAGGTTTGTATCACTCTCTTAGACTACTCATCAGTCTGAGGATGAAAAGTAGTACTAAGATTAACCATACTTCCTAACACCCCTTGGAAAGCGTTCCAAAATGTTCATACAAATCGGGGATCCCTATCAGATATGATCTAATCTGGTATGCCATGTAACCTTACGATCTCCTTAATATACAACTGAGCTAACCTTTCCAATGTATAGGTAATTTTTACGGGAAAAAAGTGCGCTAATTTAGTCAACATATCGACCACTACCCATATTGCATCATGCTGATTTTGGGTATTTGGTAACCTCACTAGGAAATCCATTATGAGGGATCCCTACTTATTTTCTAGGAGAGGTAAACTTGGAAGAGTATCTGCTGGCTTCTGATGCTCAGCTTTTACCATTTGGCATATCAAGCATTTAGCTACCTTCATGAATACTTAGTCTACTAATACGTGCCTCCTACAAGACTTGCTGCCTAAGTCCATTTACATTCAGCACATAGACTCGATCTCTATGGTGTAGTATTCCATCTTTGTACTGAAACTCCTTTCTTATAGTACCAAACTTCTCTTCACCTGAAATTTTTTTCAACAATGGATCCTTACTCTAAGCCTCATTGACCTAAGCCAACCAAGCTGACTGAATCTCCAAAGTGTAGTCTAGGGACCTTTCTCGGTCTTGCCAAAACTCATGTAAGATGGAGAAACAATCCCCCAATGTTCTTCTCGAGGAACTTGTACCCTGATCCTCAGATAGGACTATTCCTGTGTACTTCTGACTAAGAGCATCTGCCACCACATTTCCTTTCCCCATGCAGTACTCAATTGAGCAATCACAATCCTTTGTGTATTCAATCCACCGACATTGCCTCATGTTCAACTCTTTTTGAGTGAACAAGTGTTTTAAACCCTTATGGTCCGGGAAAATTCAGAATGATCTTCCCATCAAGTAGTGCGTCCAAAGCTTACGAGCGAAGACTACCACCACTAGCTCAACGTCAAGAACTGGGTAGTTCAACTCATTAGGCCTTAACTACCTTGAGCCATATGTGATCACCTGATTTTCTTGCAGTAATACACACCCCAAACCAGAACCTGATGCATCTGTGTACACTATGAAATCCTTGTTCGTGTCTGGCAGAATGAGTATTGGCATGCTTGTCAACCTCTTCTTCAACTCCAAGTAAGCCTCCTTACACTTCGGTGTCCAATCAAACTTCTTAACTTCCTTGGTCAAGGCTATCAATGGTCTTGCTATCATAGAGAATTTCTCTATGAACCTCCTGTAGTAGCCTGCCAAGCCCAAGAAGCTCCGTACCTCTGTAGCTATAGTTGACCTCTTCCACTCGACTGCTGCCTGAACCTTCTTGGGGTCAACTGCCAACCCTTGGGGACTAACAATGTGTCCCAAAAACTATATCTTCTCAGACCAAAACTCATACCTGGACAACTTTGCATAGTACTAATTATCCTTTAGCACTTGCAAAACTATCCTAAGGTGCTCCTCATGCTCTTGGGAAAACTACGAGTATACCAAGATATCATCAATGAAGACTTCAACAAACTGATCCAAGAAAGGTTTGAACATCTTATTCATGGCTTCCATGAATACTACCAGGGCATTGGTCATACCAAATGGCATAATTGTATACTCATAGTGCCTGCATCTTGTCTTAAAGGCAATCTTTAGGATATCTTGCTCCTGAACTTTGATCTAGAAGTATCCAGACTGGAGGTCAATCCTAGTGAACACCTTCATTCTCCTTAGCCTATCAAACAGATCATCGATCCTAGGAAGTGGATACTTCTATTTCACTATCACTGCATTCAACCTTTTGCAATCGATGCATAATATCAAAGTTTCATCCTTCTTGTTCACAAACAACATTGGGGCTCCCCACGGTGACACACTAGGCCTTATAAAGCCTTTCTATAATAGTTCCTCCAACTGCTTCTTCAGCTCATCCATTTTTGGAGCTAACATTCGGTAAGGAGGTATTAAAATTGGTTCTGCTCCAGGCTAATGGAAAACTCGGTGTCCTGCTTGGGTGGTAAAACATGGAAATCCACTAGGAACACCTATTAGGACCATCCCTTAGTACTTGGGTTAGGCCAAGGATATAGAGAAACATCAATTTAAAACATGAGGGACTTGTTTGAAATTGAGGATAAGGGTGTAACTGTAACCCTAAGAAAGTTTGGATTCTAGGTGTGCATGGAAAATTAGACCATGATGTTTTTGGCATGAAATAAAGTTGGAGGACTACAATGCACACTTGAACTAGTGATACAAATGAAACTATGAAACTTAAATTAGCAATTTCCGCCATGGAAATAAGTGCAAGGAGAAATGAGGAATTAGACCAATTCCTTTTTGACTTTGATGGCCGGTTATGATTATGCTTTCCACCAAGATTTATACCATTATTTATATGGTTAATTAAGCTTGGTAAAGCGCCGAAAATATGCATGGGCTAATGACCATTTTTAGCTATTTTGATTAAAGCTTGGCAATGTAGGCCATGAGCTAAGGTTAATGCCAAAATGAACATGTATTCTAGTGACTAAAGTGAAGCCTTAGAGACTTGAGGGGTGAAGTGATCCATGCAAAATAGTTTAGGACCAAGAGTGACATTAAGCCAAAAGAAAGACATGTGGCCATAACCGGTTAAACTTGATTCCACTTAGCAAACAAGGAAATTAATTTCGGCCAAGGCTTTCATTTGTGTCCTTGACCGAGTTTAGAAGGCTTGAGTTGTTCTTGAAGTGTTCTTGACGTTTTGATGCCAAATTAAGGTGAAAGTGAAGCTTGATCACGAAACCAAGCTTGGAATCCTCAATTTCGGAGGTAGGCGACCTTGAGTTTCAACTTTGGATCTTGAAAGTTGGAGAACAAGGTTCGGCCGAGAGCTTTCAAGCTCAAATTTGAGGTAAGGCTCATGATTCACTTGAAATTCTTGGTAAATGTCCATGATCAAGTGATTAGAATAACTAAGTGATGGCCTTGTTATGCTAGGCAACCTTGGATTGGAAGCTTAGATACATACTCAACCGAGAGCTCAAGCTTGTGTTTGAGAAGGTAGGGTTTCACGGTTTACTTGGATGCTTGGTTATATTCCATGATCAAGTAAATAAAGTAACTAAGTGATGGTTAAAATTTGCTATATGATCTTAGTTTCTTGAAGGGCATATTGAGAAGCTTTCGGGCTTGTGTTATTTGGCTAGCTAGTCAAGATAATGGCATGTGTTAGAATTCCTAGTGAGGAAGGCCAACTTGCTAGTGAATTCAGAGCTCTAGTGGAATGGGAGTAAAGTTGTGAAGATGGAATTGCAAAAAGTGCACATGGACACATGCTAGTGAATATGGCTGAATGTATCTTGTGGTGTGTGTGTGTGTTTTGTGTGCTTGGTTGTCTGTTTGTGCATGCTAACCCATATATTGTTGGTTTATGGTGATCATATGTCTCGGCCTGTTTGTGTTTTCTTTGTTTTCATGTCTTTCTTGCATGACAAGTAAGCTTGTAGACGTTAAGTCATGGACTTAACTAAATAGACCTTATATGGTCATTTGTGAATCCCTACTGAGTAATTGTTACTCATTGCCCATACATTTTTGTTTCAGGAAAGGATATACAACATGAGTAGTTTGCTTGAGTTGCTAGTTTGTGTGCTAGTTAGTACATTTATTGCTCAAGGTATGTGCCAACTCAATCTTGGCATGATTACTTGCATTACAAGTCTTATGGTTTAAGGCTGAAACTTATATTCTAAGTTTTGCAGGCTTGTGTAGTTGTGGGATCAGTCTAGGTGCAGGATGGATGTGTGGACTATGGCTCTGATTGTAGTGTTCACTTTCATGACCATGAATATGGTCATTGGGTTGGTGCTTTAGTGTGTGCTGCTGTATTGCACACTTAGATATCTTCTTGGGGACTAAGGAGACTTAGCTTGTAAAACTTAACCTTGGCTATTTTGGACATGTAGCATCCTTGGTATGTCTCCAAGCTAGTGATGCTTGTACTTAGGCTATTTTGTGTATATATGTAGCCTTGTTTGTACATGGTTTTGTATGTACATGTGTGGGATGCTTATGTGCCAAGTTATGTTAAGTTTATGAGCTTATGGTTATATATCATGTGAGAAACCTCTTGAGATACTTGATTTGGCCGATTGTACATGTGCATGGAAACCTTGATTTTCAAAACTAAAAAGATGTGGGCTTGTTGGGTGTCATTCATGAAAGTAGCACACTTGATGAGCACACATCCTAGACACTTAACAGATTAAGTGTATGCCTTGCTTGTATTGCAAGTTATTGATTTACAACCTTGCCTTGTGTTGCAAGTTAGTGGTTGGGCCCTACTTAAGCTGTAAGCAATTGTTCTAAATAACTCTTAAGCCTTCTGGGCCACCTCCCAGCTCTCAGCTTAAGGAAATAAGACTTAAACAACCTAACTAACAACGGCCAAAAAAATAGGTAGTTATTAACACCTGAACTTAAGAGTATTGAATAACTCTTGGGTAGAAATGGTGAGTGGCACTAAGAGTGCATAGGCTGGGGCCTGTGTGGGGTGTGACAACACCTCAGGAAATTTATTGGCTCTAGGAACTCCCATTCAAGGTATAATACACACTTTCATTGACTATGGGGATGGAGTCCATATGTCTCTAGCTCCTTGAGTGTTAGTAACATCAACTGAGTGATTAGCATAGTTAATTTGTGCCTTATGCTTACTTGGCCAATCCATTCCCAACACTAGGTCATATGACCTCAATTCAACAACCCATAATTCACAACCAAATTCATGGTTGCCTAACTGCAAGGGTTACCTAATAACCAACTTGTTGGTCACAATAAAACTCATCACTATGATAGCCAAAGGGCTATTACCGTTTGAACCTCTAAGCTATGACAAAGCACCACCCTCGAAAAGGATGAGCATCATCCTCAGGGAATGCGAGCACCAACCTCGGGAAAAGAGGGTCCGCGGTCCCTGACCTCCTGACCTCGGAAAATCCACCATCACCCTCGGGGAATAACAGTACTGGCCTCGGAAACATGGTACATTACCATCCTGGGTAAGATGACCTGACCATCTTTGGGAGAAGGAGACTTACCATCCTTGGCAGGGGAAAACATCCTCTGTGCCGAGGAGACTTGCTAATAACTGGAGTAACCTTGGCAAAGAGGCCCTCCTATCCCAAAGAGGCCTTTTTCACCAAAGAGGTCTTGTGAACACGACAAAAGTGGTTGAGGAGCCTCTGACACAGAGCCCTCGCACACGCCACTGACACACAGACCTCCCATGGCCCTAACTTCTGGCCAAAACGGCCTATGGCTAGTTGGAGATCCCCATCCCTGAAGGTACGATCGCATCCGACCGATCACGTGTCATGATCTGAACGGGTTGTGTCAAATGGACTTCTACTGATGCCCCCCTATAAATACTTGGGAAATAACCTTGGTAAGACAGGATTGAACCCTTAAGAAAACTCTGCTCTTTACTATCCATTCATTACTTGCAAAATACTGACTTGGGCGTCGGAGGCTCCTCCCCTGGAAACACACTCCGGGGACCTCCTTACCCCTGTTCTTTTGAGCGTTTCAGGCTCTTTCATGTCGGAAGTCTCTCCTTCAGATACCCTCCACACTGGAAGTCCTTACTTCAGGCCATTATGTCGTACAGCGAAGATGCCGATGGGCATGATTTGGTGCTGTCTGTGGGAACCCACCAACAAGTAGCCGTCGTTGGGACTCGACGTTCTAAGGATAAGGGACTCTCGAACTTCCCATGCGCACCGGAGAATCAACCAGCGACAGAACAACCCGCCGCAGGGACTCCTTGCCTGAGGACGAACGTCCTCTAACAATCACGATGAGCTTCCTACGCGATTTTCAGTGCTCTGTTTTGGCTGAAATGATGCAGCAGTTGGACCAAATGTGGTCACAACCACCTTCAGGCCAAAAGACCCTCTTCACCTACACCCTGTTGGGAGAGAAGCCCGTAGTCCACTCACCAGAGTGCAGGGAGTGGGGACTTCCATGACGGGTCCTCAACGGAGGACGTACCTCCCAGAGCCCGATGTACTAGAGAAACGGGGTCCGAAGGGGCTAGGACTTCCCACCGGTGAAGTTCTTCACCAGAGGAGAGATCACAATCCCCCCGTCGTCGAAGTTACTCCTTAAAAAGAAGGCGTCGTTCTTCATTGTCAGAGGCCTCCAGGCAGCGAGAAGTACCCATAACCATCTGTGACTATGTCAAAAGGTTTAACCAAGAGGCACTGAGCGTGCCAGACTTCCGTACCAAAATATGCATCCTTGCCATGATACGAGGACTACGGCGAGAGTCACAACTCTTTTACAAGTTCTCAAAGGACCCCTCCGACACCCTTAGCGAGTTCTACCGAAGGGGCGAACAGCACATGACTGCTGAAGAATTAAGGATGGGAGGGCCAAAGTGTGACCACATCTGCTTCGAATGACAAAGCAGCCAACCTTGGTATCCAACTGAAGGTGGAGGGAGACCTCGGAAGCAGAAGAGGAAGACGCCAATGGCGTTCACCCCCTTGAACACCACGAGAACAAACATCCTAATGGCTATGGAGAGGCAAAGGATCCAAATTCAACATCTGAAGAACATGACCTCGGAAAACAAGAAAAATATGAAGAAATTCTGTCAATTCCATTGGGATTACGGCCATGACACTGAGGATTGTTTCCAACTCGGGAAGTGCATTGAGTCCCTGATCAAGCAGGGAAAACTCCGCAGGTACCTACGCATGCCCTCACCTAGGGGACGAAGGGAGGAGGAAATAAAGGAAGATGAGGATTATGATTCCGACTGACGTCGGAACCGAAGTCCCAAGAAGAATCCTCCACCTTCGGCTGGGGTAATCCGGACGATCACCACTGGACTACCTTCGGCAGAAAGAAAGAGGAAAGCAAGGGAGATCTCAATGATGGAATTCGGTAACCCATCGAACAAGCTTGTTCGAAAAGATGGTTCCACCATAGTATTCCCTCATGACAACCCACTCCTAATCATGGCAAGGATAGGGAGTTGGGATGTCAAAAGAGTACTCCTCGATGATGGTTCTAGCGCCGATGTCTTATTCTCTCATCTACTGCTGAATTTCAGTATCTCAAAAGGCTCATCTCAAGCTTGTCACCTCCCTTACCTTCGACATAGGTCCGTCCGGACTCCCTGTCCTTGGGTGGATTGACCTACCTCTAACACTAAGAGGAACTTCACCACAAAACAAGGGTGGGCTCTTTGCTTCCACAATGACATGGTTCATCGTCATAGATGTCCCTTCATCATACAATGCCATCCTCAGGAGGCAGACACAAAGGAATCTCCAGTTCGCCCAGATGTGAAATACTTGACTGTCACCTTCGGAACGAAGGATGGAGATGTTGAAATCTTCATCGACCAAGGGGAAGTGAGGAAGGTCTTTGTGAAAGCAAGACAGGGCCCAGCAAAGATCCATGTACAGACTTCAAGAAAAAAAGCCTTGCTCACAGAAGAGGCAAAGGGAGGAGAAACAGTAGACCTCGAGAAAACAGAGATAGAAGATGTAGAACTTGTCCCGGGCTGAAGTACCCTATTGGGGAAAAAACTGGCCAACGGAGACAATGAAAAACTTGTATCTTTTCTAATAATGAACAAAGATCTGTTTGCCTACTCGCCGAAGGACACGCCCGGGGTAGACCCTTGCATAATTCAACATAGTCTTAAGGTGTGCCTAGAGGCAAAGCCTGTTCGACAAAAAAAGTGAAGCCTTTCGGTGCTTAAGAACAACTTCATCAAAACTGAAGTCCAATGCTTAATGGAAGCAGGCGTAATAAAGGAGGTCAAGTACCCCGAACGGCTTAGTAACGTGGTTATTGCCAGGAAAGATGGAAGCTACTAACTCCGAATGTGCATCGACTTCCGAAACATGAACGATGCCTGCCCTAAGGATTCATATCCTCTGCCACCAATAGACCAGTTGGTAGACTCAACCGTCTAGTATGGCCTCCTTAGCTTCCTCGACACCTTCAGTGGGTGACACCAACTCAGGATGGACCCCAAAGACAAGGAGAAAATCACCTTCATCAGTGAAGTTGGTACATACTGCTATATTAGAATGCCCTTCGGGCTTAAGAATGCAGGGACCATGTACCAAAGGTTGATGAATAGGGTCTTCAACTCCCAAATCGGGAGGAACATGGAAGTCTACGTCGATGGTATGATAGTTAAGAGAAAACTACCTAGTAATCATATCATAGACTTAGAAGAAAAATTCCACCAACTGAGGACATTCGAAATTCATCTCAACCCTGAAAAATGCGTGTTCGGGGTAAATGCGGGTAAATTCCTCGAATTCATGGTGTCGGAGATAGGTACTGATGCCAATCCTAAAAAGGTCAAGGCCCTGCTGGGATTTTGAACTCCCACAACAACTAACGATATGCAAAGACTCACAAGGAGAATCACGTCCCTCAGCAGATTCATCTCCAGATATGGGGATCGCTGTCGACTGTTCTTCAAAGTCCTCACTTAGGCAGCAAAAAATGATGGCGACTTCAGAACCATGGTGCGCCCTTGGAATGAAGATTGCCAAAAGGGCTAAGAAGAGCTTAAAGTCTACCTAACTCGTCTGCCGACACTTTGGCAGCCACGAGAAGGAGAAACCCTCACACTCTACCTCACCGTCACCGAAAAGGTAGTTAGTTCGTTACTTGTAAAGGAAGAGGGGGCAAAGCAATGACCAGTATATTATGTGAGCAAGTCTCTGCATGGTGCCGAAGTTAGGTACCCCTTGTTACAAAAGGCTATTTATACCCTGGTACTTGCAAGAAAAAGGCTACGACCTTATTTCCAAGGGCACCCCATTATCATCCGAAGTAGCCTGCCTCTTTGGGTTATCATGAGGAAGGTGGACCGCTCAAGAAGGCTATCGAAGTGGTGCTTCGAGTTCAGTGAATATGATATCAACTATGAGCCAAGGAAGGCAATAAAGGCAGAGGCATTGGTAGATTTCATTACTGAGGTACCCGTTGCCGAAGACAGTCTGCCAAACTTCAGAATGAATGAACCTGAGTGGACTTTGTTTGTTGACGGGGCCTCCGGTTCTGAACACCAAGGAGCTGGAGTAATTCTCCATGGTCCCAAAGGTATGGAAGCTACAAAAGCCATCAAATTTGGGTCTAATGTCACCAACAATATGGCAGAATATGAAGCCCTCATAGCAGGTTTTGTTGGGTTTCGGGAGCCAAACAGCGCAGCGGAATTTAACCGAAACCCTCCAGGATCCAAGTGAAACGGGGTAAACCGGGTGTTCGAAAATTTCATACCTAATTTTCGGTTGAGATCTCTCACTCAACTGTAGAGTCGAATCACAAAACCTGAACAGTTGACGTGTTCAGGCTCTCTATGATATCCACACGAGTCTCTCGGGATCACCACGCTTCCACCACGTCCCGGCAAATGCGTTTCTCTTGCGCTCGCAGCGCTAGCTTGCGTCCTCCAAGGAATTGCAAGAGAAGAGTGCGGCTGTCCTTTTGGGAGGCTAGGGCAAGGAGACCTGCGAATTTCTCACTTAAAAGTTGTATTTATAGTGAGACTCAACTTCCAGGCCTAATGGGTTTCAAAGCCCTAATCCAATTAGGATTTAATTTCAGGCTTAATAATGGCTCAACTCCTTGGCCCATTATTAATACGAAATTAAAGTGAAACCATAACCCAAATAATTAGCCCATGCACTCTAATGATCCAAATAGCTCTATGTGTGCGACCCAATAGGCTCTTGCCATGTTGGCAATGATCATAAATCACATTTATGATCATAAGTAATGAGCGGTGTCTAGCAACACATCATTGCTACCCAAGTGACAAGATTGTCGGTGAATCGACTAAACCTTTATGATCATCACCGATATATGCCATTGTCCCTTTGTCCAAGATATCAAGACTAAGCACAAGACATGGAATGTGTCACTCTCGTATAGCCCAATCTTTGGTTTCTTGATTACCGAGTAGACTAACTTAAACTGATGACATTGATATCATATATCAACTCATCGGAGCATGGCCATTCATTTTCTAAGTCTCACTCTATCAAGGGGCCCAAAGATATCACTCCCGTTACATAGGAGGGACAAATCCCATCTTGATCATACAAATCCCTCCGCATGATATGTGACATACCCAATGACCTCTTTCAAGTTCACTCAGTTACAAGCAACAAAGGAAAGTATCAAAGTATGTGACTCACATGTAGGGAACCTTGATGATCTTAGGTCGAAGGACTACATATACCATTATCACTATGAGAATCACTTATGACACTCATATAACGATCCATGAAGTGTTCTCATGGTGGGTCGGTCCAGTACACAAGTTCTCCAACTTGTACCCATATGTAGACTACATATCTTATATTAGTCTCCACATATGCTAGTCATTATGTATTATTGCAACCCGGTCCACAATAATACTAGACTAGGGACGTTTAAGAATATCATTATTCTAGGGTTACAATTATGTTTATTACGTTACGCAGAAACAAAACAACAAACATAATTGCTGGATTAATGCCTCAATAAAATATCATGACTCAATGTGCAAAAATACAATCATCTCATGATTGGCTTTTTTTTGGGCACAACACTAACAGGTTTGTGCCTTGCTAAAAAAGTTGGTGTAAGAAACCTAAAGGGCCACAGCGATTCTCAGCTCGTGGTTCGACAGATGGCAGGGGAGTACGGCGTGAAAGACCCAACCTTGGCAAAGTATCATGACCTCGTATCAAAGCTCATCCAGGAGTTCGACACGGTGCATATCGAGAACGTGCCTCGTCGGGACAATACTGAAGCAGATACTTTGGCCAAGTAAAAAAAGTCGACCGAAGTGCTAAGTCACCCGAGCATAACAATAATGAGCATAGCAACCTCAGAAGGAGGATGGAAAAATCCCATAAAAAAGTACCTTGCGACTTCAGAGCTTCCCAAAGACCCTCTTGAGGTTGCAAAAGTGCAAAGACGTTCTGGACGATATTTCCTGATCGGGGAGGAGTTATGCCGACAAGGGTATGCGAGTCTACTGCAAAGGTATGTTAGTGAAGAGGACGTAGAAACAGTCCTTAGAGAAGTCCATGAGGGTGCCTGTGGTTCCCACATAGGAATTGACGCTCTAGTAGGAGTGTTACTCCACCAGGGATACTTTTGGCCCACCATGACGAAGGACGCAAGGCAATTTGTCCAGAAATATGACAATTTCCAAATACATGCTAACATCCAGAGGTTACCCTCGGAAATGGTAACCCCGGCTAACCACCCTTGCCCCTTCGCAGTATGGGGTATTAACCTCGTCGGGCCTCTCCCAACTGCACCTAGAGGAGTGAAGTTCTGCGTGGTCGCAGTAGATTACTTCACTAAATGGATTGAGGCAGAGCCCCTGGCAACCATTTCGGTGAAGGACATACAAAAATTCATCTGGAAGAACATCGTATGCAGATTCGGCATACCAAGGGTGATAGTGGCCGACAATGGTTCCTAGTTTATTGATAAGGGATTCTAAGAATTCGCTACCGACCTCGGGATAAAAATGCACCTCGCCCCCGGTAGCTCATCCTCAGAGTAACGGACAGGTATAGGTGTCCAACAGGACCATAAAGGATGGTTTGAAAAAAAGATTGAAGGAAGCAAAAGGAATATGGCCAGGAGAACTCCCTAGTGTGCTATGGAGCTATCGGACAACCCCCCGAAGGGCCACAGGTGAGACACCTTTCTTACTCGTATTCAGCACAGAGGCCATCATTCTTATTAAAGTAGTTCATCCATCGATAAGGGTACAAGTGTTTGACGAAAAGGGCAACGACCTCGGGTTGAGAACTAAGTTAGACCTAATTGACGAACACAGAGAAGTGGCTGAGCTTAGAAGAAAATCTTTTCAGCAAATGGTAGCCATAACTACGAACTCACATGTCAGGCGAAAGGGAATCAGGAAAGGGGACCTTGTCCTCCGAAAGGCTGAGGTTGAGCCCCGAAGACCATCTTACGGAGTAGTTCGGGCAAACTAGGAAGGGCCTTATTTGGTTCTTGATCAAGTTCGGCCAAGAGTCGACAAGCTTGGCGATACCGAAGGTGGAGAGCTGAGGAATACATGGCATTCAGATGCTTTGAAAAAATTCTATACTTAGAAAAATTTTCTATCGAAAATAGTCCTACCTAAGGAATCTAACCGAACAAGGTGCAAGTATCTACTTACGAAAGTGACACATTTTCTCTGAAGATGCGTCGACCGAACATGGCTGATAAAAATAGGCAAAGCTTTTCCAAAAGATATTTGCCGAAACTAATGTTATGCTGAAGATGGTTGATAATAAGCACGAAAGATATTTTCTCGAGGTTCCTAGACGGAAAATGGTGAAACTAGCCCTCGGAATCGAAGATCATTTAAGGAAAAACTTGTCTTGATACTTAGCTGAATTTTGGATGAAAGAAAGAATTTTATTAATTTGTGCCTTAGTACAATAAGAATGAGCTTACAAGAAGAAGATTACACAGAAAAAGAAAAAGTAAAGTCCTGGACACCTAAGGGACCTCGTCATCTCGAGCTACTTCATCACCAACCTCCTTTGTGACAACCTTCAGCGCCGAAGGAGGAGCTAAAGAAAGATTGAGATGATCTATCTTTGACCAGGCCTAGCGAGGCCCCTTGGGAATGTCCAAAGCAGCAAGAAAAGAGAGGTTGAGGTCGAGGTCGAGGTATTTCACCAGGACTTGATGCCGAGCCAAACAAAAGCCATCTTGGAATGCAACCTTGGTTGCTTGATCGGCCTTGTCGTTCTTGATAGACAAGTCGTCCAGCTCATTCCTCAACTCGGCAACCTCCCTCTCCAGCTTCTTCGTCTCCTTCTTTAGCGCTGATGCCCGTTGGCATCCTCGTTGTATGACATAATGTCCTGCAATAGGGACTTTTGGCGAAGAGGGTATCTACAAAAGGGGCTTTCGAAGGGTGTGGCTGCCTGAAAGATTCAAAGAACGGGGGTTAGGAGATCCCCAGAGTGTTTTTCCAGGGAAGGAGCCTCTGACGCCCAAGTCAGTATTTAGCTAGATGGAGAGTAATGGGTAGGGAGTAGTGTCCCACCTTACGAAGGTCGTTTCCTAAGTATTTATAGCAAGGTTTTCAAGAAAAGCCTGCTCGACACAGCCCGCTCAGATCACGACACGTGTTCGGTTGGATGCAATTCGTACCTTCAGAAACGGAGACCTCTAGGCAGCCATAGGCCGTCTTGGTCAGGAGTTTGGGCCGTAGAGGGTCTGCGTGTTAGGACATAGATGAGGGCGGCGTGTCAGGACGTGTACGAGGGCAGCATGTTAGAGGCTCCTTAACCATTTTTGTCGTTTCCTTGAGACATCTTCGGTGAAAGATACCTCTTCGGGATGGGAGAGCTTTTTGCCGAGGTTGCTCCAATTATTCGCGAGTCCCCTCAACACGGGGGACTCCTTTCAACGGATGTTCTCCTCTTTCGGGGATGGTCAATCTACCTCTCCCGAAGCTGGTTAGGCCATCTTACCAAGGGCGGTAGAACACCTTATTCCCGAAGTTCATACTATCACTCCCCGAAGGTGATGGTGGATCCCCGAGGTCAGGGGGTTAGGAGGTCAGACCTTGGCTTACCGAGGTTGGTGCTCATATTTCTCCAAGGCGATGCCCACCCTTACCGAGGGTGACGCTCTGTCAGAGCTCAGCTTTTCGAGGAGTAATAGCCCTTTGGCCATCAAGTGCGTTGGCCTCGGCTTGAAGTTCGACATTGTCTGCAGGGGCCTTCGTCAGGAGAGCAGGCTCCTTCTCCTTCTCCTTCCGGTAGACCTCATTCTCTGAAGATAGCGCGATGACCTTCGCGCTGAGGTTAGACACCTTCTGGGAGAATTCTTGAGAGAGCTCCTTCTGACTCATAAAGAACTCATCTCGAACTTTAGCCACCTTCTCCTTGGCTATTTTGTTCAGCTCGGCGTACTTGATGACTAAGCCGGCACAAAATACCTTGGCTCTCTCCAAACGCTCTTCGGTCCAAGATCGGATCGAAGACTACTTTGCTGTCCAAGCTCTGAAGTATCCACTGTAAGCCAAGAGCTGCAAAAAGAAGGACACTTGGTGAAGTTTTGCAAAACAAAGACAACACATAGAAAAATTTTGAGAAAAGATAAAGGGTTTGAAGAATACCTGGGCAGCGTGTTCGGGCTTCCTTGAAGGGAGGACCTCCTCATTCGGGCACTCCTCTGTAAGGGACTTGAAGGTGGCATTGGTGAGGATGCCCTTCACCATTTGAGGAGCCATTGTTTGGCTATCCTTAGAGAACAAGTTCATGTCCTTTGGGATGTGGTTGTCCCAAAGGGCCCACTTCCAAGCATGCTCCACTGTCCATGCCATGGGCGCCTGCTCCTCTACAAAATCACACCGAAGTTCCATCAGTACATTATCCCTTAGCCATATATCTATAAGATCTAAAATACCAAAAAATCCCAAATTGATAGGAAAATGGCTAAGGGACAAACCTGGAGGAACCTCGGCAACATCCTCCTCAAAGTCGCCAACCTCCTGAACATCGTCAAGGACTTGCTTGCCCTTCGCTCTTTGGTGGGCCTCGAGCTCTTCATTAGAGAGGCCTCCTACTGAAGTACCCAACACCTCCTTCACCGAGGTCAAGCTGACAGCTGGCTGCATGGGAGGGTCAGCATGAACTGAGGAGTGGTCCTACACCTCCATGATGACTTTGAGAGGAGAAAGAAGAATGTCCTCGTTGGCCTTCTTCCTCACTGAAGATGGCCCCCCGCCCGTCGCCTTTTTCCTCTTTAGAGCGGCTTTCTTCTTCTACTGCTCCCGCTTTTTAGCCTGCCTGAGGAAGAGGGACTTGTAGAAGGCAGCGGATTGGTCACCCATCTCTAAAAAGGGGAAGACATCAATGTAAGTCCAAAGGAGTACGTATAACAAAATCTGGAAGATTACTTACTCTCCACAAGCCCTTCATAGGTGAGCTCCCGCCGAAGGAGCATCACTAGCCATGCCTTTTTTTCGTCGAAGGCAGGTGCCGGCATGGCCAGGTCGGTTTTATGCTCCTTGGCTACTCCTAACTCCAGAAGAACCTCTTCGGACATGAAGTTCCACTTTATGGGAAAGGGGTAAAGGGAATGAGGAGGGACCTCGGGGTCCCAATCTGTGACTGCGTGGATACTACTATCGAAGTCGTCAAACTTCACCTCCAACTCCGGGGTTAGTAGCCATCTGGGATCCACTACATCTATGGGAAGGGTCCCCCATGACCATTCCATCAGAACGTCCATCCAAGACTCAACTACCTTCAGCAAGAAGAACTTCCTCTGCCAACCCCGCCAGCTGTCCCTTCTGTCGAAGGTAAAGGTGTATTTTTTGGACCCAGAACCCCGAGGAAGCAAAAAATAAAAACCACCCTTCCGGACAGGATGGAGTTTGTAGTATTGCATAAAAAATAGGAAGTGAGGTTCTAGATTGAAGGCCCCACACATGTAGAGAAAAACATTGAAATAGGAATAAGAATTGGGCAGAAGCTGAGTTACGCCTATGCCATGAAAATTGCAGAAGTCACAGAGCACCTTCGATGGAGGAAACCGAAGTCCAGCCTTCAATTGGGCCTGAAAGATGGTAACCTCGCCTGAGTTATTCAAATAACTGAACAGGCTAGGTTTGGGTAGCCTAATAACCGAGTAAGAAGGAAGAAAAAATTTTGTTGTCCACTTCGCTAACTTTTCCGAAGTGGTACAACTAGGATGAGAATTGAGACGAAGCCAGCTTTCAGGGATAGTCTGGATAGACATGAGCGGAACGAGGGAAGACATTCGAAAAAGGTAAGCCTAACTTTGGAGAGGATAAAAGAAAAGAAGGAAACAAAACTGAAGAACGACTTCAGAATAAGGAGACGACATCGAAAAAGAAGAAAAGCCTAGAAACCTAGAAAATCGAAGGACTTCGGAAAGGAAAACCCACCAAAGCTTTTGCCGCAGTCGGGATTTCGGAACGCCGTTGCTAAAACTTGCCGGAAATTGCTCCGCTGCTTACACCACCGCAAAAAAAGGAGAAAAGCTTGAGAGCAAACGAGAGCAAAACAGAAGCAAAAGAAAGCAAGTGGGAACTCTTGAGGTAGAGGAAGGTTTATATAGGCCGAAGGGGGTAGGCGAATCGTCCCCATAATTACCTATTGAAGGCGAAGAGACACGGTTGATGTAATCAATGCAACTGTCCCCTAATTACCGCATGAGACATGTCAGCCAGCACAGGGAACAAGGGCACGCCTCCTAACAGCATGGATGCCTAGGCAAGCTTATCTAAAGTGACGCATTTGTCTGATCAGAAGACGTAACGTCTCACTGACAAATGACATAGGCCCAAAAAAATGGGCTATCCACCTCGGGCTGATAGAATAACTTCGGGAATGTAAAAAATTCAGCCAAGAACTAAGAAAGGCACTTGAATACCAAAGGAGCTACCTCGGTTAAGAAGAGGCATCTCATACCGCTGAAAGTCCCTCCGAAGAAGATAACCTCGGCTAGAAATTCAGTTCTGACAACTGAATTAGAGACCACCTTCCACAAAGACTCCTATAATTTGCTCAAATAACCGAAGATATAACTTCGGCTTTCCGAGGGTGGCATGTGATAGCGAAAGGGCTATTACCCTTTGAACCTCCAAGCTATGACAAAGCACCACCCTCGGAGAGGATGAGCATCATCCTCGGGGAATGTGAGCACCAACTTCTGGAAAAGAGGGTACGTAGTCCCTGACCCCCTGACCTCGAAAAATCCACCATCACCCTTGGGGAATAACAACACTGGCCTCGGAAACATGGTACATTACCATCCTTAGTAAGATGACTTGACCAGCTTTGGGAGAAGGAGACTCACCAGCCTCGACAGGGGAAAACATCCTTCGAAAGAGGTCCTCTGTGTCGAGGAGACTTGCAAATAACTAGAGTAACCTCGGCAAAGAGGCCCTCCTATCCCGAGAGGTCTCTTTCACCAAAGGGGTCTTATGAACATGACAAAAAGGGTTAAGGAGACTCTGACACAGAGCCCTTGCACACGCCCTTGACTCACAGACCTCCCACGGCCCTAACTTCTAGCCAAAACGGCCTATGGCCAGCTGGAGATCCCAATCCCTGAAGGTATGGATTACATCTGACTGAACACGTGTCATGATCTGAACGGGCTGTGTCAAACGGACTTCTCCTAATGCCCCCTATCAATACTTGGGAAATGACCTTTTTAAGACAAGACTGAACCCTTAAGAAAACTTTGCTCTCTACTCTCCATTCATTACTTGCAAAATACTGACTTGGGTGTCGGAGGCTCCTCTCCCGGAAACACACTCCGGGGACCTCCTAAACCCTGTTCTTTTGAGCGTTTCAAGCACTTTCATGTCGGAAGTCTCTCCTTCAGATACCCTCCACACCGGAAGTCCCTACTTCAGGCCATTTTGTCGTACAACGAAGATGCCAACGGGCATCACACTGTAGTTCTAATGAGTTTCAACTCATTGGATATATCACGTTGCAATTTAACCTATCTACCAAGGCAGACGATATCATAGAAAGAGTAGCACCAGTATCACATAGTACTCTAATGCTATAATTCTGAAATGTAAAGTTACCTTGAATGGCGGCTAGCTCTCTGGTAACTTGACTAGCCAAGGTAAGAACCCTTGGCTCAACTGCTGCTACAACCACACCAGGTCAATTTCCTATGGCATGGGGTAGAGGGAGCAAATTCCTAAGTAAACCCTATAAGGGTCGAGCCTGTGGGCATTCCCTTTCCCAATGACCACTCTATCCAATGTTGTTGTAAATGTTAGTTCCCAAGGTACATGGCCTAGAGGATGAAATCTCCTACGCCTGAGGCACAAGCCCCCTTTCTTCCTCTTGGCCGACCATTAAGTCCCAACCACCTTTCCTTCCACTGGACATTTTCCAACACTTTTTCCTAGGTTGGATGGCCCAACCTCCACCTTCTTACTTTGAATCCTTAAGTCTTCAAACTCTCTCTGAATAGCTAATGCTTTTTGAACAATTTGGCGACAGCTCTGAATGTCCACTGTTGCCATGTATCTCCGAAGCACAGGCTTAAGGCCTTGGAGGAATTTCTTGGCCTTTAGCTCATCATTTCCAGCTATGTATGGAGCATACCAAATGATCGAATTGTAGCATTGCTTATACTCCCTCATAGACATCTCCCCTGGAACCAGGTTTTCAAATTGAATCCTCCTCTGATCTTGTTCAGCTTCACTGATATATATTCCCGTCAGAAATTCCTCTCAAAGTTTCACCACTTGAGCACCTTTTTCTTGTGCTCTAGTCGATTGCCATTGATTTCCTTTAGCATTTCTACAACTTCATCTCACCATAAGCTAGCCCTCCCTCTAAAAAAGAAAGGTACTAAGGCCATTCTCTGCTTTAACTCATAACCTCCACAACTAAAGAGTCGATTCATCCTATTCACGCAATCCTTTACCTTGTCACGGTCATTTAACCCATCAAAGCTTGGTGGATCAACCATCTTGAATTTCTCAAGCAATCTCAATTGATGTGGAGTTTCTCCCCTCCTTGGAGCCTCCATAACTTCCTACTCCTCTTCATACACATAAAGCATAGTCATGCCTCTCGCAGGCCCTAAGCGCTTGCCAGTGGTTGGCATGCCTCTCTTGACCTTGGGGTGGGTCATTCCCTTGGTCATTTCCTTCCTGGGTAGTTCCTCCATTTTCTTGGTCTGGAAATAATTCCTTTAGGATGGTGGTCATGCCTTGTGCCATTGATACCAAGGTTTGTGTCATCCCCTGAACCATATTGGATATCTTATCCAACCTTGCCACAACCAGATCACTAGAACATTCACCAGGTTCCCTAGCTCCTCTCGAAGCTCCTGACCTTGGGTCAACCATAGCAACTTGAAACCAAAGCCAGATGACATTCCACAAGTGTTTGTTAGTAATAATTATCCTAGCACATAGACTTTAAACTAGATCTCAGTCCTAGCCTCCAATGAGTATGAGTTGCGCTCTGATACCAAACTGACATGGCTGCACTCAGTCATGCCCAAAAAGCTTGTGGGAATGAGTCTCACGGTGGTTGCAATTGGCTAGCTATATATATGTACGGAATAAAACTCCGCAATACTAGTTGATTAACCTAGAAAATGTAGGATGCATGTTCTTTGTGCTTTGACTTAAGCTAAAAGAAATCATACGAACATTCACTTGGCCAATTATTTTTAAAGAAAACAAGCTCAAATAGTCAAAGCATACAAAATCAACATTTGTATTGAGATTACTACATATATAAACCATGTGAGGGCATTCACAAAAAGTCATCCATGTTGCTCACCCAAGAGGAACCCTGGAGTCTAAAGCTCCAAACATAGATACAAAGGCAACTAGGAATAAACATATGCAAGTCTCTACTAAGATCCTCATAACTAACTCTCACTTTGGAGATGAATCCCAGTGGCGGGTCATAAAACCCTATCCACGTGTTTCTAGCCGCTGTGGCCAAGAAAATACTATAGTTAGTGTTGTTACTTTACTAACAAGTAACTAAGAAAACTACAATCATAAAGAATCCCATAACAATACACCTGTGACAAAAGACTACAATGACAACCCTCAATAGTTATCAGGCTCAACATGGTCAGAATATGCACAACATAAGATAAGGGAGTGAGAATTTTGTAATTCTCAATAAGGGATCTTCACATGCAAGAAAAATGCTAAGGACAACACATATATCATCATATGTGAGTTACTTTGACCTCATACAGCGTGAGGCCAAACCTATGCCCATACATTTGAGTCCCTTGGGACTTGTCCTTTACCTAGTCCTTGAACTACAAGGCAAAGCCTTGTCTACAAGCAAGCATTGCTTACTAGCCTAACTAGTGAAGTTCATCACTAGTTGAACCTCTTTTATGTTCTACAGGGGCACTATGGTAGGACTGATATTTCCTAGAACCTGAAGAATGCACTAGGTGTACCATGGTTTCCTCATCGAAGCCTTAAACCCGAAAGTGCAACTAAGGTCTCAATGGTGCTAAACCTTCCACCTCTTGTAATGGTGTATTTGTTATGGCCTATGAATTAATTTTCTCATGAGGTATAACTACCATTTACAAAGGTATGAGAAAACCCTAAATTAAGAGAGAGTTTTTGAATGTTCTAGTGTGCCATTGTACCATTTCAATCCTTAGGCACCCCTAGGACCATCCTTGCCCACCCCCAGATCTTCTTTTAAAAAGCTGATTTGCTAAAATATAGCTCTAGGGCCTAGGCGCAGAAAGGGTGTCACTAGGGCCTAGGTGCTAGGAGCACCCTGCTTTGTGGATAGCAAAATGCACCCTGGGCAATGAGTCGTTGGGTGGCACCTAGGCGCCAGGACCTCGTGTCTTGAACCTCAAAAACATCCTCCTAAGACTCTCTGGAGACTTCCCATGAGTATAAGACATACAATGGGTGCTTAAACTCATCACAAACTTGTAAAACAACTTGTATATGTTGGGTTTTGGGAGCCAAACAGTGCAGCAGAATTTAACAGAAACCCTCCATGATCCATGTGAAACAGGGTAAACCAGGTGTTCAAAAATTTTCATGCATAATTTTCGGTTGAGATCTCTCACTCAACTGTAGAGTCGAATCACAAAACCTGAATAGTTGACGTGTTCAGGCTCTGTATGATATCCACACGAGCCTCTCGAGATCACCATGCTTCCACCACGTCCCGGCAGATGCATTTCTCTTGCGCTCGCAGTGCTAGCTTATGTCCTCCAAGGAATTGCAAGAGAAGAGTGCGGCTGTCCTTTTAGGAGGCTAGGGCAAGGAGACCTGCGAATTTCTCACTAGAGGTTGTATTTATAGTGAGACTCAACTTCCAGGCCTAATTGGTTTCAAAGCCCTAATCCAATTAGGCTTTAATTTCAGGCTTAATAATGGCTCAACTATTGGGCCCACTATTAATACGAAATTATTGTGAAACCAAAACCCAAATTATTAGTCCATCCGCTCTAATGATCCAAATAGCTCTATGTGTGCGACCTAATAGGCTCTTACCACGTTGGCAATGATCATAAATCACATTTATGATCATAAGCAATGAGCGGTGTCTAGCAACACATCATTGCTACCCAAGTGACAAAATTGTCGATGATTCGACTAAACCTTTATGATCATCACCGATATATACCATTGTCCCTTTGTCTCCTTCGGCCATGCTTTTCACTATTCGGGTATTATGGCCTGGGACAAGCTCTACTTCTTCTGTTTTCGCTTTTGTGGGATCTTCTGCCTCGCCCCTTTCCAGCTCTTTTGCTTCTACAGCATGTGCTAAGTTGCTTGTCGAGCCTTTCGTGCTCTGACGAACACCTTTCTTACCTCGCCTTGATCAATGAAGATCTTTGCGTCTCCTTCCTTGGTGGCGAAGGTGACGGTCAAGTACTTTACATCTGGGCGAATGTGCAGATTTTCCTATGTCTGTCTGCCGAGGATGGCGTTGTATGACGAAGGAACGTCGATGACTATGAATCTTGCCATGGTAGAGGTGAACAACTCAGCAGTTCCTTTCTCCGAAGTTCCTTTCATCATCAAGGGGAGGTCGATCCACCCGAGGACAGGTAGCTCAGACGGTCCTACGCCAAATGTGGGTGAAGTAACAGCCTTGAGGTCACTCCTGGATACGCCCAAGCTTGGCAGCAAATGTGAGAACAAGACGTCTGCGTTTGACCCATCGTCCAGCAGTACCCTCTTGACGTCCCAGCTTCCTATCCTTGCCATTATCAGCAATGGATCGTCATGGGGAAATACGATGGTGGAGCCATCCTCGCGGGCCAATTTTTTCGTTGGGCTCTGGTATTCCATCACTGCTATCTCTCTGGCCCTTCTTTTTCTTTCCGAGGATGGAAGTCCGGTTGTGATCGTCTGTATTACTCCTGCCGAAGGTGGAGGACGCCTTCTTAGACTTTGGTTCCTTCGCCTGTCTGAATCGTAATCCTCGTCATCGGGCTTTCCTTCTTCCTCTTTTTTCCCCTTCGGGGATGGCATTCTCAAATAACGCCGAAGCTGGCCCTGCTTTATCAGTGATTCAATGTACTTTTTCAACTGAAAGCAGTCTTCAGTGTCATGACCGTGATCACGGTGGAACTGACAGAACTTCTTCATGTTCCTTCTGTTGTCAGCAGTCATGCCCCTCGGTCGTTGGATTTGAGCCCCCTGTTTTTCCAACGCCATGAGGACGTTAGCCCTCGTGGTGCTCAGAGGTGTAAAGTTTTGGGGCTTCCTTCCTCCTACTCGCGTTCTCCGAGGTCGGCCTAACTGTTCTGTTGGACACCGGGCTTGCTGGCTGGACCGTTCGCCACGAGCGTGAATATGGTCAGCCTTCGGTCCCGTCATTCTCAGCTCTTCGGCTGTCATATGTTGTTCAGCCCTTCGGTAGAATTCTCCCAGCGTGTCCGGGGGATCTTTGGAGAATTCATAAAACAAGTGCGAATCCCTCCGGAGGGCCCTCGTCATGGCGAGGATGCGGATTTCGGGGCAAAAGTCTGGAACACTGAGGGCCTCTCTGTTGAACCTCTCGACATAGTCACGGATGGTCTCCCCGTTTCTCTGTGCTATGTCAAACATCTGGACGGGCATCTTCACCGTCGGCTTGCTCCCAATGAACTGTTGGGTGAACGCCGTGGACAGCTCCTGGAACCCCCTGATGTTTCCGGGAGGCAGGGAATTGTACCAGGCAGTTGCTGGTCCTGCGAGGGTGACTTCAAAGCACTTGCAGAGTGTAGCATCATCAGCCCCATGTAGCACCATGCTGCGTTTGTACTTTGTTAGGTGGGCCTGGGGATCAGTCCGACCCTCATAGGTCTCTAGTCGAGGTAGCCTGAAGTCACTTGGCATGGCCGTCTCGACCACTGTTCGGGCGAAAGGAGTTTCATCTCCAGAGACGGTTTCAGTTAGCCTGGCCCAAACAGGCTTGCGTGCCACCTGCTGTTCCACTCTCTCCAGCCTTGCCAAGACTTTCTCCAGGAGGAGCGCAGCACTGGGCTCCTCTTCCTGGTGCTTTGAGGTTCTTCGGTAAGAGGACTGTTGCCGTCTCTTCGGGGAGCGACTTCGATACCGAGGTGAGGGGGACCTTGCCTCTGGCGACAAACTTCTTCTGGACGGGACTTCGGGTCGTTCAGTCCTCCCTTTTTCAGCCAGCCGTGCTCCGAGGGGCAAGTTATCTGTCGAGGACTCTTCCCCTGGCTCCCCACTTCCCAAGCTATGATGGGTTGCCCTTGGGCTTTTCTCCCGAGGTCGTGCTGGCGAAGTGGGTTTTTGCGCCTGGGCTGGTTGCGGCCACCTTCGGTCTATCTGTTGTGTCATTTTAGCCACAACAGACCTCTGAAAGTCTCGTAAAAAACCCATGGTGATGACGAGAGGGCGTTCCTCTTCAGGCAAGGAAGTCTCTGGGGGACTTTGTTCGGTAGCTGGTTGGGTCTCAGGCGCGGACAGGGACTTCGGGAGTCCTTTGTCCTTCGAACGCCGAGTTTCAACAACAGCTACCTGGGAGTAGGTTCCCACAGACGGCGCCAAATAATGCCCCAAGGCATCTTCGTTTGCTGTCATGTTGACAGGTGGAGAGACTTCCTGAGGAGGGGAGCGCCTGGAGCTCTGGTTTCCCAGCTGAGGGTGCCTGAAAAGCTCAAAGAAAAGGTTAGGAGGTCCCCGGTTTGCTTTTCCGGGGAGGACCCTGTTAGGCACCTCCTAAGTGCTTGGCTTAGGCCAAGGAAAAACAAAGAAAGTGAGAGAAAATAGAAAGGGAAGAAAGAGGAGTCATGGAGACTGGCTCAGTGGCCTATGTGCAAAACAGGAGACTTTTAGGACTTAATTGCACATGGGAAATGTACATTGGGAAGACTGATAGAGAACAAAAAAAAAAAAAAAAGGGGGGGGACTAAACTGTGCACCAATTTAAGTGGTACAAGTGAAACCACAAGATTAAAGATGGCAATTGTGGCCATGCAAACTTTTGTGATGGCTAGTGCAAGACTAGACCATTTTTGGGAGACAATAATGATTACTAGTCATATCCTTGTCTTCCACTAAGTACACTATTCACTAGTTAGCTAAACAAACTAACTAGTTGATTATTAGTTCATGGCCGGTTATGCCGTGGTTTTATATGGCCTTGGTACTTGTGTTGTTTAATTGCTTGGCAATTTGAGCCATGGGTGGACTTAAGTGTCCATTTGAGTACAAGTTGGAGTGGCGGCTTTGTGCTCTAGTGGACTTAAGGGCTCTAATGCGCCATGCAAAGAAATGGAAGCCAAGTTAACATTTTGGCTAACTAAAAGCATTTGTGTTCGGCCGAAACAAGCTAAGTCTTTGTTCATTTCGGGCTTCCCTTGTCTTTGCGAAACCGAGAGCACCTTTGAGAGTTCTTTCACAAATTGATTTTGAATTCCAAAGAAATTTGAAGGCTTTAGGAGATTCAAGCTTGAGAAGGAGTGTTTCGGTTCTTGTTTGCTTGGAATCAAAGTGGGAACTTGGAGATTGAAGAAGAACCGAGCCAACCAAGCTAGGGTTCTTGAGGTAACTTCAATGTTTCCTTGAATTCATGGTAGTTCTTCCATGTACAAGGAACTTAAGTGTTTAATTGAAGCTATGTTAAGCTAAATGAGCAAAGTATGTCTCGGTTTGGAAGTGGATTGTTGGCCGAATGCGTTCTTGGTGTTCTTCTTGGAGTGCATGGAAATTAATCCATGTTTGATGCTTGTTGATGCTTGTTTAACCTTGTGATAGGTTATTGTGGTGAAGGACACCAAATTTGTGGAAGTTAGCGTGTTGGCCGAAAGGTGGATTTGAGGTAACCCATGTTCTATCTTTAATCACATGGCATTGATGCCATGAACCATGCTTATTGATGCATTGGTGTATGTATGTTGGCTTGGATTAAGTGAAGAACATGTGTATGTGAAGTGGGTATCATGGCCGAAAGTATGGAATGGTATAATTGAATGTCCATTACTTGAATACATTGTTTGGATGCCATGAGTAATGCTATTGGATGACTTGATGGTCATATGTTGGTTTGAATGGATGAGAAACATTATAATGGGAAGTTTAGTGTAAAGGCCGAGAGCATAATTGGGTATAATACGATGTGTTACCATGGATTACATGGTAGTTATGCCATGAGCATTGTTATTTGATGGCCATAAGATCATGAAATGTGTTAGTGGATAAATGACATCATTGTGCATAGTTGGGCAATGTGGCCGAGAACTTGGGCTAAAGTACTTGAGTATGCTTGCTTGGTTACATGGCATTTGTGCCATGAATAAGTTTAGTGGATGTTTACATGCTCATGTAGTAAACAAGAATGTTGGGTAATGTAACGATGTGAAAATGTGTACTTTGGCCGAGAGATTAATACATGGTAACATAGTGCATTTCACTCGATGGCTTGGTAATACTACCATGGATATGACTTATTGGTGACTTGAGTGTCATGTAATGTGTTGGAATTATGGGCAGTACATGTATATGGAATAATGGCACTTTGGCCGAGAGCTTAAGTGTATATGTGGGTCATAGTGTTCTTCATATGGTCATGGTATTTTGGGTCCATGAGTTGTGTAATGATGCCTATGTGTTGTCATGCTAGGCATTGGAATTGAAGAGCACTGGGACATTTGAAACTTGGTTGAGACCGAGAGCTAATTGAGGTAGGGTTCACTGACACTTGTTCTGCCTGGTACTGTATACCATGATACAAGTGTCTAGAGCGGCTAAGTGATGGTTAATTGTGCCATATGAGCTTAGCTACTAGATGGGCATAATGTGGTTACTTATTTGGTTGTTGATTAGCTAATTAACTATGGTACATGTACTAGAAATGCAAGTAAATGTGGCCTATTTGCTTGGCATTTTGGGAGCTCCTAATGGAATTGGTATTTTGGTAAGTTTGTGTGCAAGAAATGCACATGAGTACATGTATGGATGGATATGGCCGAGAGCCACTTTGTGAAGTGTGTGTGTGTACTTGTGTGCTTTGGTGAATTTCTTGTGCATGCTGACCCTTAAGTGAGTTACTTCCTATAATTGTGTATTTTGGTATATGCCTATGCCTGTTTTCTTGTCTTTGTGTCTGTTTTGCAGGATGAGCTAATGAACTGGAGGTTAAGCTTGAGTGAACTCTCAGCTTAACTAAATAGACTCATTTGAGTTGTTTATATATAAATGTGAATCCTACTGAGTTATATGCTCACTGCCCATTCTCTATTTTCAGGCAAAGATATTCGGCCTGAGTAGGACTAAGCTGCTTGTGTGTGTGCTTAGTGTTTATATTTGCTTGCTTTTCAAGGTATGTGCCAATGTGTGCTTGGCTTAGCAGTTGGTTTTCATTACAAGTCTTATTCTTTATTGGCCGAGACTTATGGTTAGAGTTTGCAGGCAGTAGTGGAGACTTGTCTAGGGGGAGCTATGGATATGTGGACTATGGCCTTGATCATAGTGTTTGCCTTTATGACCATGAACCAAGCCATTGGGCTAGTTTTGCAGTGTGTGCTCCTGTATGGCATACTTAAGGTCTTGTTTGACCATTAGGAGACATGGCTTGTAATAACTTGGCATATGTACTTTTGGATTCTCTTGGCTTGTAGCCATGTTTTGGACTACTAGGTAGACTACTCTTTTGGTGTAGATATGTGTAGTCATTTGTGCCTAGACTTATTATGTTTGGATGGGTTTTGTATGCCAAGCTATGTATGGATTATGGATGGCGTAATGCTTGCTTATGTTTATGTGATTATGGGCCATTGTTTGGCATGTTCATGTGATGATGGGCTTTGTTTCATGAAGACTAATGGTATAAGCATATGTACAAGTGATGACCGAATGCATCATGTATATCTTGCATATGGTTTTCAAGCCTCTAAACCAACCTTGTGGGCTTCTTGGCTGCCATATAGTTAGCACACATGATGCACACTATGTATGCACTAAAATTGCATTAGGTGAATCCTTGCTTGTAGGGCAAGTTAAGGGTTTGGGCCTTGCCCTTGCTGCAAGTTGTTATTGAAGTTTATTAAAGCCACCTGGGCCACCTCCCAGGCCTCTTAACCTAAGAAAATAAGACTTAAAAGTTGCCATTTCTTGCTTGGCCGAGAGTTAGAAACCCAGTTTGAAGTTGGGCTGGTGGTTTTAAGTTAGTAACTTTTAGGCCAGGGCCTGAGTGAGGTGTGACAGACCCTCCGACGCCCAAGTCAGTTTTCTGAGTGAAAGTGGAGGAAGAACACTAAGGGATCAAGTGTCTTGCCTGTTTTGTGTTTTCTCAGAGGGAGGAAAATGCCCATCCTTTGCCCAGTCCCATTTCCTAGTATTTATAGGAGTAGCTGGTCCGTTCAGATCATGACACGTGTTCGGTCGGATTTGATCTGTATTTTTGGACCTAGGGGACAGGCATCCGTTTGCAGCCTCCTTTAGCCCGGGACCCGGACAGGTTGTGTCAGGACTGGGGCGGCTGTGGCGTGTCAGTTCGCCGTTCAGATGTGACATGTAGGGCTTGTGGGCGACATGTCAGAGGCTGCTTAAATGCTCATACCGTACTCCCGAGGTCCCCTGGGCGAGGTCGCCCTTCGGTGCGTGCACCCTCTTCGGATTCTATCCGTCCTTCGGTGCGAGCACCTCCTTCGGGATCTATCCCATAGTTCTGGGAGTTCCCTTGATGAACACCTTCTTCGGAACTCACACCCATAGTTAGGGGATTCCCTTGTTCAGGTGTTTCTTGTTCGGGGAAGATCCTCTTCGGGGCCTCTGCTTTCGGGGAGATTCTTCCTTGCTTCAGAGAGATGGCTCTCTTACCCGAAGGCGATCAGTTTGGCCCCTCGATGGAGACGGTGTTGTCCTCGGAATTCCTGACGAGCTAACCGAAGTCTCGAGCTCATAGTGTTTGACTTCGCACCTTGCGAGGTCAGTAAAAAGATCCTCTCTTGGGTGACGTCAGACTCCTCGGCCAATATTCTGGCAGGGAGTTACTACCGAGTAGGCAATAGCCTTTGGCTATCATACCTAATGACCTCCTTCAAGTTCACTCAGTTATGAGCAACAAAGGAAAGTATCAAAGTATGTGACTCACATGTAGGGAACCTTGATGATCTTAGGTCGAACGACTACATATACCATTATCACTATGAGAATCACTTATGACACTCATATAACGATCCATGAAGTGTTCTCATGGTCGGTCGGTCCAGTACACAAGTTCTCCAACTTGTACCCATATGTAGACTACATATCTCATATTTGTCTCCACATATGCTAGTCATTATGTATTATTGCAACCTGCTCCACAAATTATGTTTGTTGTTTTGTTTATGCGTAACTTAACAAACATAATTGTAACCCTAGAATAATGATATTCTTATGACTCAATGTGCAAAAATAAAATCATCTCATGATTGGCCTTTTGAGCACAACACTAACAATCTCCAACTTGCACTAAAAGCCAATCATCCATGTATCTAATACTGATGGACCTAGAATGGCTATCATGTTTCTGCTGAGTAAGCGGCTTTGTCAGTGGATCAGCAATGTTGCTGTCTGTCGAAGTCCTGCATATCCTTACATCACCCCTCTCAATGATCTCCCTGATGAGATGATAGCGTCGGAGTATATGTTTGGATCGCTGGTGAGATTGAGGTTCCTTAGCTTGTGCGATTGCTCCATTGTTGTCACAATAGAGCTCTATCGGGTCGACAGTGCTTGGAACCACTCCAAGTTCAGTGATGAACTTCTTGATCCAAACTGCCTCCTTCGTAGCATCAGACGCGGCAATGTACTCAGATTCTATTGTAGAGTCAGCTACTTGATAGCCAAACGCTATCGCCTCTATCTGGCCGAGCTCCCTGCCACAAGAATGGCCAGAAGAAGCTGGCACTTCCTGAGAAAATGTGTGATCATGCACCTCGGGAGATAGTCGAAGAGCTCCGAGCCCGGCACGCCAGGAAAACCCGAGGACACTACTTGCCCCCCAAAGGTTGTGAACCGATCGCCTTTGGAAAAGCGGCACCAGACATAGCGAGCCGAACATGATATCCCCGAAGGCGGAACTCCCTGAAACTGGGAACCCCCAAACTGAGGGCTTGTTTCCCGAAGAGGCTCTGTCCGAACTAGAGGACGACCTCACCCAGGGACCTCGGGAGTACGGCAGGAGCATTTATGGAAGCATTTAAGGAAGCCTCTGACACGTCCTTTCACAGACGTCATAAAGTCGCCTGAATAGGCGCTCTGACATACGGACGCCATCAGAATCACATCATGGCCCATCTCAGCACGTGGCTCAGGACAATCTGCTACCAGTTATCTGTCTCCTACGCCCAGAAACTTAAGGAACATCCGACCGACCACGTGTCGTGATCTGAACGGGTTAGGCGCTCCTATAAATACCAGGAATTAATACTTGGCAGGAGGCTGGTTGGTTGGCCAAACACTGCTCCCACACTCTGAGAAAACTACCAGGCAAGACTCTTCAGCCCTTTGTGCTATTTCCTCTGCCTTTTCTCAGCCACCACTGACTTGGGCGTCGGAGGCTCCCCCCCTGGAAAAACACTCCGGGGGCCTCCTAACCCTTTGTTTCTGAGCTTTCAGGCACTCTCCTTTGGGCTATCCATTCCACCAGGCGCTCTTCCTCCCAGAAGTCTCTCCACCAGTCACCATGACTATAAACGATGAGGCCCCTGGCCATCATTTGGCGCCGTCTGTGGGAACCCGCTCTGAGATCGCCGTCGTTGAGACTCGGCGTTCTAAGGACAAGGGGCTCCCAAAGTCCCCGTCCGTGCCTGAGATACAACCGGCTGCTGAGCAAACACTCCCAGGGACTTCTGCGCCTGAGGAAGACCGCCCTCTGATAATCACCATGAGCTTCTTGAGGGACTTTCAGTGTTCGGTCGTGTCTGAAATGACCCAGCAGATCGACCGAAGGTGGCCACAGCAAGCACAGGCCCAGAGACCCCCCTCAACGACACGCCCTCGAGAGAAAAGCCCCAAGTCTGCACATCGCAGTTCGGGGAGTGGAGACCCTCGCGAAGAATCATCCACAGAAGATATAGCCCTCGGGAAACGGCCTGTGGGACAAACCGGGTCCAAGCGACCGAGAGTCTCACAGCGAAGCAGTTCGTCGCCTGAGCCGAGGTCCTTGTCCCCTCAACGCCGAACTCGCCCCCCGAAGAGGCGCTGGCGATCCCCATTCCCTGAAGAAGGCCCTAGCGCCGCAGTGTTGATTGAGAGGATACTAACACGGCTGGACAGAGTGGAGAAACAAGTGGCCAGAAAACCCGTTTGGGCCAGACTCTCGGGAACATGCTGCGAAGATGACTCGCCATTTATTCAGGCCGTTGTTGAGGCAGCCATGCCAGGTGACTTCAGAGTACCTCGGTTGGAGATTTATGATGGCCGTACTGATCCACAGGCCCATCTGACGAAGTACAGACGCAGCACGATAATACACGGTGCTGATGACGCTACCATGTGCAAGTGCTTCGAAGTCACCCTCACAGGGCCAGCCACGGCATGGTACAATTCCTTGCCTTCAGGAACCATCACTGAGTTCCAGGAGTTGTCAACGGCCTTCACGCAGCAATTCATTGGGAGCAGACCTACGGCGAAGATGCCTGTGTAGATGTTCGACATAGAGCAGAGGAAAGGAGAAACCATCCGAGACTATGTCGAAAGATTCAACAGGGAAGCTCTGAGCGTCCCAGACTTCAGACCCGAAATCCGCATTCTTCCCATGACACGAGGTCTTCGGCGAGACTCACAGCTGTTCTACGAGTTCTCAAAGGACCCCTCGGAGACCCTCGGAGAATTTTACCGAAGATCAGAACAGCACATGACCGCCGAAGAACTAAGAATGGCTGGGCCGAAGTCTGACCACCACCGCCCCGAAGAGTCCAGTCAACAAGCTCGGCATCCTACCGAATACGCAGGACGACCTCGGAGGATGCGAGGAAAGAAACCTCAAAGTTTCACACCATTGAGCACTTCACGGACCAACATTCTCATGGAGCTGGAAAGGCAAGGGACACAGATTCGGCGACCAAGGGCCATGACCGCCGATAATAAGAAGAATGCAAAGAAGTTCTGCCAGTTTCATCGCGACCACGGTCATGACACCGAAGACTGCTTCCAGCTGAAGAAGTACATAGAGTCGCTGATAAAAAATGGCCAACTTCAGAAATACCTGAGGATGCCATCCCCGAAAGGCAGAAAAATGGAGGAAGAAAGGGCCGAAGATGAGGACTATGACTCCGACAAGCGGAGAAATAGAAGTCCAAAAAAGCGCCCTCCACCTCCAGCAGGGGTTATCTAAACCATCACCTCCAGCAGGGGTTATCTAAACCATCACCACGGGGCTCCCATTCTCGGAAAGAAAGCGGAAAGCCAGAGAAATTGCAGTCATGGAGTATCAAAGTCCATCAAAGAAGCTGGCTCGCCAAGGTGGCTCCACCGTCGTCTTCCCCCACAACGATCCGCTAATGATTATGGCGAGAGTAGGGGACTGGGACGTCGAAAGAGTGTTGCTTGATGATGGCTCAAATGCTGACGTCCTATTCTTGCACCTGCTTGGGCATCTCCAGCAGCGAACTGAAGCCTGTCACCACGCCCACTTTTGGGGTTGGGCCATCCAAACTCCCCGTCCTCGGATGGATTGACCTCCGGCTGATGTTGAAAGGGACTTCGGTGAACGGAGTAGCTGAGTTGTACGCCTCCACAATGGCGAGATTCATCGTCGTGAACGTCCCGTCCTCGTACAACGCCATCCTTGGAAGGCAGACAATGGAGAAGCTGCATATTCGCCCTGGTGTGAAGTACTTGACTGTCACATTCGCCACCAAGGATGGAGATGCAGAGGTATTCATAGACCAAGCCGAGGTAAGAAAGGTGTTTGTAAAAGCACGAAAAGCTCCGGCAAGCAACCTCACGCAAACGATGGAGGCAAGGGCACCAGAAAAAGGCAAAGAAGAAGATCTCGCCAAAACAGAAATGGAAGCAATAGAGCTTGTCCCAGGTCAATCTACCCGAATAGGGAAGAGCTTGGCCGAAGGTGACAAGGAAAATCTTGTATCCTTTCTGCTGGAAAATAAAGATCTGTTTGCCTACTCGCCAAAAGATATGCCGGGGGTGAACCTTGGCATAATACAGCATAGCCTCAAAGTAAGTTTGTCAAAACCGAAGTCCAGCGTCTCCTAGATCCTGAAGTCATCAGGGAGGTCAAGTACCCTGAGAGGTTAAGCAACGTGGTCATCGCCACAAAAGAAGGTAGCAGCAAACTCCGGATGTGCATCAACTTCAGATGCTTGCCCGAAAGACTCATACCCTCTTCCGCCAATAAATCAACTGGTAGATTCAACTGCTGAATATGGGCTCCTAAGTTTCCTAGACGCCTTCAGTGGCTACCATCAGATAAGGATGGACCCCGAAGATGAAGAGAAGACTGCCTTCATCACCGAGGGAGGAACATACTGCTATATCAGGATGCCATTCGGGCTAAAAAATGCAGGAGCCACCTACCAGAGGCTGATGAACAAGGTCTTCAAAGACCAAATGGGGAGAAGCATGGAGTTGTATGTTGATGATATGATAATCAAGAGCAAGCTGCCTGGCTACCACGTTGCAGATTTAGAGGAAACCTTCCAAAAGCTCAGAGCCTTCGGGAACCGCCTTAATCCTGAGAAGTGCATCTTCGGGATGACCTCAGGAAAATTCCTTAGGTACATGGTATCCGAAAGAGGCATCGACGCTAACCCCTAGAAGATTAAGGCTCTGCTTGAGCCCCGAACTCCTGCCACAGTCAAAGATGTGCAGAGACTCACCGGAAGAATAACCTCTCTGAGCAGGTTTATTTCCAGGTACGGAGATAGGTGTAGACCTTTCTTCAAAATCCTCACAAAGGCAACAAAAATGGAAGGCGACCTCGGAATAAATGATCATCCTTGGGATGAAGATTGCCAAAAGGCCTGGGAAGAACTCAAATTCTACCTGGCCAGCCTGCCAACTCTGTGACAACCTCGGGAGGGAGAGTGTTACGGCCCTTCTAAAGGGAGGTAAGGACTTTAGAATTTAGTGTAGAAGTTTAATTTAAGTTTGCCTAGCAAGAATTAAGAAGTTTGCCAAAGTTCACTAAGTTCCGACAAGAATAAAGCTCTGAACTAAGTTCAGGGGCAAAATGGTAATTTTGCACCCTGAGTGGCCGGGACGAGTCCCGAGTGTTTTAAAATGAATTTTTAGAACTTAACTTTTAACCTTAACTCAAACTCAACAAATAGACAAGGATTTAATCAAGAACTGTTAAGTTACAAAGATGGGGGACCTAATTGCACTTAACTTGAAACCTTGGTGATCTTGGTTGCTAAGTGAGGGTTTAAGAAGAGAAAGAGGGGGAGAAGCTGCCATTAACACGTTCTTAAGCTTCCCTCACTCATTTCTCTCTCAAATTGAACTTGGAATCAAGTGATCTTGGTGCCAAAAGGTGCAATTAAGGGTGTATAAGCTTGGAGAAGTGATTTTCAAGCTTAAATCCATGTTTTTGAAGCTTGAAAGGGCGTTTTTCTCCATCCCCTGTTTTTGAACGAGGTATGATTCATGTTCTTGATTGAATTCGTGTTATTTGATTGATTGGAAGCTTGGGTTTTGGTTGAAAAATGTGTTTTTGGTGTTTTA
This sequence comes from Aquilaria yunnanensis, assembly GCA_039654915.1. Taxonomy (NCBI): domain Eukaryota; kingdom Viridiplantae; phylum Streptophyta; class Magnoliopsida; order Malvales; family Thymelaeaceae; genus Aquilaria; species Aquilaria yunnanensis. The sequence goes on from CM077595.1 coordinate 47,070,934, forward strand.
GAGCTTTGTTTTGGTATGGTTTTGTGTAGAACTTTGGAAGCTTGTTTGGAAGAGGAAGGGTTCGAATTCTTGCTTGTTCTTGGTGTTAAGGTAAGGGAGAAAGTGTTTTTAAGTTGTTGGATTGCTTTTGGATTGAAATGGATTGAGAAAGTTGAGTAATTTTTGGGTATGGTGTGAAGAAACGTTTTGGGAATTATGATGGACTAGCTAAATTCGAAGGGTTGGTTTGATGCTTCTAATGCATCATAGTTTGGCTTTGATAGTTGGTTTTGTTCCTTGCAACATGTACTTCATGTGTATGAAATTTGGTAACTTTTGATGCATGTTTGCTATATGTATTTGGTTGCCAAAGTTCGTAGCAGCAAACGGCCAAATTCTGCATTTTCGCAGAATTGGCGACGCGGCGCCAATTCGCCCGACGATTGGCGACGCGTCGCCAATTCATTTTTCAAGTCACAGAACGTTTGTTCGTCGGCGACGCGTCGCCAATTCTTTTTGCCTTTGGCGACGCGGCGCCAACACAAGAAAATGGGGGGTTTGACTTTTTGCTGCGTTGACCCGACCGAGACTACGGAAGGCTCGGAACGTGCCTAAGGGTCCGAGGATCCCGATGGTACTCCGAAACTTCCGAAAGTCCCACCGGAAGTATGAGTTTTCTTGAACTGTTTGAGGTAAGTAAGTTGCTTAGGCAACAAGTAAGGAAACAAATGTTGCAATTGAACTTAATTAGCTATCAATAGCTCAGGTGAGAGGTTTAGAACCCTCGTCGGCCTAGCCGTGCCGGAGCCACGAGGCCACGAGGAGAAACCTTGTTCATCTAGTTTACATCAAAGAGGCCCTGCGGCCTAGTCTACAAGTCCCATCATAAATTCCCCTGCATAACAATTAGGTGAGAGGTTCTATGTTTGAATAAGGCTTGCTAAGGTTCGCCCTTGAGCCATATGATAGGTTGCTAAGTGATAGCGCTTGGCCTATATGTCAGGTTGCTAAGTGATTGCGCTTGGCCTGTATATGTGTCAGGTTGCTAAGTGATTGCACTTGGCCTGATACAGAGGACTACTTGAGGAGAGGTCTACCGACCTAGTTTATATATATATGACTAGTACCCTCATGCTGTGTGAGCTCGCAGCCAGAGTCCTAGCTTCTTCTTGCAGGTACATCGAAGACCCTTACTGAGAATGTTGAATTCTCACTCCCTGTTTGTTATGCAGAGTCTGGAGTAGCAGGACCGGATAATCACTGAGGATTATCACGGTAGTACCTTTTTGTCTGTAAAGGTACGGTAGTTGAGAAACTTTAAGTTTCTAGCCTGCTTAAGTGATTAGTTGGTCTGTTGGTCAGGCTGTGGTACTAACTTGTTTCCTCCTTTGGCTGCAGAGCCTAGTAGCACTTGGCACAGGACTTGTGAGACTCGCCACTGGGACAGGAGTCCAAAGTGGGAGCTAGGGTAAAAGATCTCAGCAAAGTCTTGTATTTTGATACAGTACTCTATTTTGCCTCCAGTATTTATGTTATAAAGAGTCCTTGACTCAGGGGATTGTTCTCTGGGTGAGAGCATTAGTTACTTATGTATAAATGCTTTCACGAGCGGTGTATGTGTAGTTAATCACTCAAAGGTTGATTTTGCTATGCTTTGGCATTTTGTATTTATTTATATAGAATTTTACCTAGCCGGCTAAATGTCTAAATGATTAAATGTTTTATGGTTTTAATAAACCAAGTCAAAGCATAAGTGCATACATATTGCATTTCTAGGTTAATCAACTAGTAGCATTGGATTTAATCCACACACATAACCAGCTAGCCAATTACAATCCACCGTGAGACAAACGCTCACAGGGTATCCCGGGCAGGGGCACGGGGGATCGTGTCAGAGAGCCCCTCGTACTGTACCTCGCTGTCACAGAAAAAGTTGTGAGCTCGGTCCGCGTGAAGGAAGAAGGGTCAAAGCAATGGCCGGTCTACTATGTCAGCAAGTCCCTGCATGGCGCCGAAGTCAGGTACCCCTTGCTTCAAAAAGCTATATATGCCTTAGTGCTTGCAGGGAGAAGGCTGCGGCCATACTTTCAGGCTCACCGCATCATCGTCCGAAGTAGTCTACCGCTACGGGATGTTATGAAAAAAGTTGGCCATTCGGGAAGGCTCTCCCAGTGGTGCATAGAGCGGGGCGAACACGAAAACACGTATGAGCCTCGGAAGGCCATAAAAGCCCAAGCCTTGGTAGATTTTATCGCCGAAATACCCACCGCTGAGGAGAGCCACTCGGATCCAAAAGAGCGTGAGCCAGAATGGACCTTGCACGTAGACGGAGCCTCGGGGTCCGAACACCAGGGAGCTGGAATAATTATCAGGGGCCCCGAAGGCTTGGAGAAAGATTGGCGTGAGAAACTTAAAGGCTCACAGCGATTCCCAGCTGGTAGTTCGGCAGTCGGCAGGAGATTATGGGGCGAAGGACCCAATTTTGGCAAAATACCATGAGCTAGTAGCAAAGCTCATCCAAGAGTTTGACGCCGTACGGATCGAAAACGTACCTCGGCGGAATAACAGAGGCAGATTGCTGGGCGAAGTCAAAAACATATACCGAGGTGCTAGACCATCCGAGCATCTCAGTGCTGAGCATGACGTCCTCTGGAACAGGGTGGAAAGACCCAATAAAAAGATACCTCGCAGAGAATTTGCTCCCCGAAGACCCTGGCGATGCTGCAAGACTGCGAAGACGCTCCGGAAGATTCTTCCGGATTGGCGAAGAGTTATATCGGCAGGAATATGCGAATCCGCTGCAAACATGTGTGGATGAAAAGGATACTGAAATGGTCCTTGAAGAAGTTCACGAAGGCATGTGTGGTTCATACATTGGAACTGATGCCCTGGCAGCAGTGATACTCCGCCAAGGATACTTCTGGCCTACCCCGAGAAAGGACGCAAGACAGTTTCTCCGGAAATGTGGTAGCTGCCAGAGACACGCGAAAATCCAGAGGACACCCTCGGAAATGGTAACTTCGGCAGACTATCCTTGGCCCTTCGCAGTCTGGGGTATAGACCTTATTGGGCCACTCCCCACAGCTCCCGGAGGCGTGAAATTCTGCGTTGTAACAGTGGACTATTTCTCAAAGTGGGTGGAGGCAGAACCACTAGCAACTATCTCGGCAAAAGAAGTACAGAAGTTCCTATGGAAGAACATCATATGCAGATTTGGCATACCGAGGGTACTAGTAGCTGATAATGGATCCCAGTTCACAGACAAAGGTTTCCAAGAATTCATCAGCGACCTCGGAATAAAGATGCACTTCGCCCCAGTAGCTCACCCCCAAAGCAACGGGCAGGTGGAAGTATCGAACAGGACCATAAAAGATGGCCTGAAAAAGAGACTAGGGGAAGCCAAAGGGAAATGGCCAGGAGAACTCCAAAGTGTATTATGGAGCTACCGAACGACGCCCCGAATAGCCACAGGGGAGACTCCTTTCTCACTCGTCTTCGGAACAGAGGCCATTATCCCACTAGAGGTAGTTCAACCTTCAGTACGGGTGCAAGTATTTGATGATGGTGGTAATGACCTCGGCCTGAGAACCAATCTCGATCTTATGGCCGAACACAGAGAAATGGTTGAGCTGAGAAGAAAAGCTTTTCAGCAAAGAGTGACCGCAGCTGTAAACTTACGGGCCAGGCCAAAAGAAACCAAGAAGGGAGACCTTGTTCTCCGAAAGGCCGGCTTCGCACCCCGAAGGCCATCCCATGGCGTACTTCGCGCAAACTGGGAAGGACCCTATCTGGTTCTCGACGAAGTATGAAAAGGCATGTACAAGCTTGGCGACGCCGAAGGCGTAGAATTGAAGAACACTTGGCACTCAGACGCCTTGAAAAAATTCTACGCTTAAGGTTGAGCGGAGGAGTTATGTTGTACAGAATGGCCTTGAGAAAAATTCTTAAGTGTACAGAAATTATGCAAAACAGAATTCCGCAAAGGTGCTCGCCATGATAAAGCGTAGATATGACTATCCGAAGTCCCTTGAGCCAGCGCAGAGATGATTTTCCGAACTCCCTTGAGCGAACGTGCTCGGGAAAATGGGAAGTGAAAAATCTCGTGGAAGGTTTTCCGAAGTCCCTTGAGCAAACATGCTCGAGACAACTGGAATAACAAAAAATTTGACTGAAGGTTTCCGAAGTCCCTTGAGCAATCATGTTCGGGGTAAATTGGAAACGCAAAAGCCTGCAAAAAGACTTAGTCAAATTTTTTTTAGGCCTTCCAAAAAGTCTTACGAGCAAGCGCACTCGGGACAAAGGAAGGTAAAAAAGTTTCTTTAATTGCAGGTTTTCCGAAGTCTCTTGAGCGAGCGTGTTCGGGACAATGGAAATGAAGAAACTTGCAAGAAAAGACTTAGCCAAAAAATCCTCATTAAGAGCAAAGCTGCTTTAAAATAAAGAACTGCCCGGAGAAGGATTACAAAATAGAAGGGAAGGAAAAGGGGCCCTAAAATTGGCTAAGGGTTCGTGGCGTCCCGAGAGCCACTTGTCTGCCCGCCCTTTTCCACCACCTTCGGCGCTGGAATTGAAGGAGGAAGTTTCAGATGTTCGACCTTGGACCATTTCCACCGAGGTCCCCCAGGAATGTTTAGACCCTCTAGAAAAGAGAGGTCCAGATCTGGGAACCTCTGGAGAATCTGGTGCCGAGCAAGGCAGAAGCCGTCCTGGAACGCGACCTTGCTCATCTGATCAGACTTGTTCTTCTCAAGCTCGAGGTCGTCAAGCTCGTCCTTCAGATCCGCGACCTCCTCCTCCAGCACCTTTATCCGCTCCTCCCCCTTCGGCTCTTTCTTCAATGACTCAACCTCGGCCCGGAGAGCGTTATTCTCACACGTCAACGACACTATACGGCTGTCAGAACTAGCCTTGTACTGAAGAAGATCTTCATTGGCGGTGAGCATCCCCTTTATTTGGTCACCGAGGTCAGCGATCTTCCTGGAGGAGCCCTTTTGAAGTTCTTCTTTTTCCTTCCGGAACTCCTCCCGAAGGGCAGCTACTTCTTTCTCAGCAGACTCTTTCAGCTGCTGGTTTTTGGCGACCGACTCCGCGAGTGCGGTCCTCGTCTCATTCATGGTTCGAGTGGCCGAAGTTCGAAAAGCATCCTCCCTGGCCACCCGAACTTGGAGAAAGGCGGTGTACCCCATCAGCTGCAAAAAATAAACGCAAGATCAGCAAGAGCCAAACACTTAGGAAAAAATTGAAGGGAAAGAGCTGTGAAGGATATACCTGTGCAGCATGGTCAGTGATCTTCGCAACGAGGGTGTTATCCCCCGGGTGGGCCGCCGCTATAGCCTTGAAAGAGGCCTCGGTGAGCACCCCCTTCGAAATTTCCTTAGCCATTTGAGGAACGTCCTCGGAGTACATATCCATGTCCTCCGTAAACGTCCAAAAAGGCCCCTTGGGTATCTTCCTTTGCGGGATTTTGGCATCCCGAAGAGCTCGTTTCCGAGCATGATCGGCCACCCAGCCAGGGGTAGTCAACTCCCCTGCGTGGTAAGAATGAGAAGGAGATTAAAAGACAAAGAAGCCAAAAAACCAAAGGAAGTACACTTTGTCTGGAAACAAACCTGGCGGAACCTCGACAACATCGTCCTTGGAGTCCTCGGCCGAAATGCCCTTGCCCTTCCGCTTGCGCCGCTCCTCGGCAGAAGGTACTTCTACCACTACATCAAGGAGGGCCTGTGACGCGGTAGGACTCTGAGGAAGAACGTCGGTTGAAGGGACCTCGGAAGCAGCAGCCTCAGACGCCGGAACTTCGGCTGTCCCAGGCTCCTCGGCGGTCTCCTCGGGGATTTCTTCTAGAACAGCTCTCTTTGCCCGTTTCCTCGAAGGCCCCGCGCCAGTAGACTTCCGCCTTCGGGAAGACACCTTGTTCGTCTGATCGCCCTCCTCCACTTGGTCGGTGAAAAGGGACTTGTAATACGCGGCAGTCGCGTCGCCCATCTCTGAAAAAGGAGAGAAACATCAGCGTGAGTCCGAGGAAAGAACAGTAAAGGAGTAGAAGATAACTCACTTTCGGCAAGCGCTTCAAAAGAAATTTCCTCCTTAAGAAGCTTGACCAACCAGGAATCCTTCCCGGCGATGGCAGGAGCTGGCATCCTGAGGTCAGTCTCGTGCTCCTTTACCACCTTTAGCTCCCGAAGGACCTCTTCGGTCATCAACCTCCAGTTGATTGGAAAAGGGTAAAGGGCGAGCGGAACGACCTCGGGATCCCAGTCAGAGACAGCCCGAATGCGGGCGTCGAAATCCGCGAACAAGGGAGCTAACTCTGGGGTCAGCAGCATCCTCGGATCAGCAACGTCCACATCCAGTGTTCCCTGAGCCCATTTGGTCAGAACGTACGACCAGGCCTCGTCCATCTTCATGAAGAAAAATTTCTGTTGCCACCCCCGCCAGCTATCTTTAGTGGCGAAGGTGAACATGAATTTCTTGCTCCCGGATCCCCGAGGTAGCATGAAATAGAAGCCACCCTTCGGGACCACAGAGAGCTTGTAATACTGCATAAAAATTATGAAATTGGGTTCTATCCCGAAGACGCCACACATGCAGAGGTAGGCGTTAAAATAGCAGAACGAGTTCGGGGGAAGCTGGTTCACAGCAATGCCATGAAATTTGCAGAACTCGCACACCATCTTCGGGGGAGGATATCGAAGACCGGCCTTCAGCTGGGCTCGAAAAACGGTAACCTCCTTACTGTGGTTTGAAAAAGCATAATGGCTAGAACGAGGCAGCCTAGTAATGGCGTAAGAGGGAAGAAAGAATTTTTTCTTCCACCTCTCTAACTTTTCAGGGGTGGTGCAACAAGGATGGGCTAAAAGAGGCTGCCAGCTCTCAGGAATGGGTATTTTCGACATAAAAACGAGTTTGAAAATGGAAGAAAACAGTTTCCAGAGAAAAACTCAAAAGAACACAGGGATCAAAGCGCTTTGAAAAACAAAAACCCACCGAAAGATTTGCCAAAATCTGAGGACGCCGTCGTGAAAGCTGGCTGGAAAAAAGCTCTGATTAAGGTAGCTCCGCCACAGAAAGCAAGAAAGTGCAAGAACAGGGGCAAAGTAGAGAGAAGAGCAGAAGAGAAAGCAAAAGGAACTTATGATGGAGTGGGCTATTTATAAGCCAGAGGTGGGTAACCGAAACATCGTCATAAGTAGCCTTTGGAGGTGAACCATTGCCGTAACTGCTCTCTGCACCTGAAAAGGCGCACCCTCTGTAAACCGACGCGACTCTCCTCCAATGGCAAAGCGCCACGTGTCAACTGCTGCGCAAAAATGGGTGACACGTCCTCCAAACGTCCCTTGAAAAGTGGGACGAAACTGGGACGCGCCGCTCAGACTGACACGCTTGGCCAAACAGACCTGCAGAAACAAAGAGCAGGCCACCTCGAGGACGCCAAGAAACAGGCCATGACCTTCGGGCAAAAGCCGCATCCTCGGAACAGGTTAAGCTTCCAAAGAAACTCCCATACACAACCTCGGAAAGAGATGCAAAACCGAAGTCTTCACTTCGGCTTTCCAAAGGGGGGCATGTGATAGCCAAACGCTATCGCCTCTATCTGGCCGAACTCCCGGCCACAATGATGGCCAGAAGAAGCTGGCGCTACCCGAGAAAAGGTGCGATCAGGCACCTCGGGAGATAGTCGAAGAGCTCCGAGCCCGGCATGCCAGGAAACCCGGAGGACACTACTCGCCCCCCAAGGTTGTGAACATATCGCCTTCGGAAAAGCGGCACCAGAGATAGCGAGCCGAACATGATATCCCCGAAGGCGGAACTCCCTGAAACTGGGAACCCCCGAACTGAGGGCTTGTTTCCCGAAGAGGCTCTGTCCGAACTAGAGGACGACCTCACCCAGGGACCTCGGGAGTACGGCAGGAGCATTTATGGAAGCATTTAAGGAAGCCTCTGACACGTCCTTTCACAGACGTCATAAAGTCGCCTGAATAGGCGCTCTGACATACGGACGCCATCAGAATCACATGATGGCCCATCTCAGCACGTGGCTCAGGACAATCTGCTACCAGTTATCTGTCTCCTACGCCCAGAAACTCAGGGAACATCCGACCGTGTCGTGATCTGAACGGGCTAGGCGCTCCTATAAATACCAGGAATTAATATTTGGCAGGAGGCTGGTTGGCTGGCCAAACACTGCTCCCACACTCTGAGAAAACTACCAGGCAAGACTCTTCAGCCCTTTGTGCTATTTCCTCTGCCTTTTCTCAGCCACCACTGACTTGGGCGTCGGAGGCTCCCCCCCCCGAAAAAACACTCCGGGGGCCTCCTAACCCTTTGTTTCTGAGCTTTCAGGCACTCTCCTTTGGGCTATTCATTCCACCAGGCGCTCTTCCTCCCAGAAGTCTCTCCACCAGTCACCATGACTATAAACGATGAGGCCCCTGGCCATCACCTTGAGTTTGCCTTCCAAGGATGGCATTATACGAAGAAGGGACATCGATGATGATGAACCTTGTCATGGCAGAGGCGAAGAACTCTCCATTGTTTTGGACTGAAGTTTCCTTTAGCATTAGATGTAGGTCGATCCACCTAAGGATTGGGAGTTCGGAAGGACCTACTCCGAAGGTGGGAGATGTAACAGGTTTGAGGTCAGTCTTTGCGATGCCCAAGCTTGGCAATAGATCAGAGAATAAGACATCTGCGTTGGATCCATCATCTAGGAGCACCCTCTTTACATCCTAACTCCCAATCCTAGCCATGATAAGAAGTGGGTCATCATGTGGAAACACTACGGTAGACCCATCTTTCCAAGCAAGCTTGTTCGCCGGGTTGCCGAATTCCATCACCGAGATCTCCTTGGCTTTCCTTTTCCTTTCTGCTGAGGGCAACCCCGTGGTAATCATCTCGATTGCTCCTGCTGGGGGTGGGGGATTTTTCTTGGGACACCAGTTCCGACATCGATCAGACTCGTCGTCCTCGTCATCCTTTCTTTCCTCCTCCTTGCTTCCCCTGGGAGAGGGTATCTGTAGGTACCGATGCAGCTGACCCTGCTTGATCAGGGACTCGATGTATTTCCTGAGTTGGAAGCAGTCCTCATTGTCATGGCCGTGGTCTCGATGGAATTGGCAGAATTTCTTCATATTCTTTTTGTTGTCCGGGGTCATGACCTTCGAACACTGAATTTGAGCTCCCTGCCTCTCCATGGCCATTAGGATGTTCATCCTCGTGGTATTCAAGGGAGTAAAATTCAATGGTTTTTTCCCTCTCTGTTTCAGAGGTCGACCCCTTGACTCTGTTGGGTATCGATGGTGTTGGCTTGGCTTTTCTGCGTGAACGTGGTCAGGCTTTGGACCTCCCATCCTCAGTTCTTCAGCAGTTATGTACTACTCGGCCCTTCGGTGGAACTCACCGAGGGTATCTGGGGGGTCCTTTGAGAACTTGTAAAACAGTTGTGAGTCTCACCGAAGTCCCCGTATCATGGCAAGGATGCGTATTTTGTGCCAAAAGTCCGGCATGCTCAGGGCCTCTCTATTGAACCTTTTGACATCGTCACGAATGGTCTCTCCATTCCTTTGCTCTATGTCAAACATTTGAACTGGCATCTTCACTGTCGGCCTACTGCCGATGAACTGTTGTGTAAACACACTGGACAACTCTTGGAATCCCATGATGGTTCCGTGGGCCAATGAGTTGTACCATGCCGTCGCCGGTCTGAAGATGGTGACGTCAAAATATTTGCACAACGTGGGGTCATCGGCACTGTGTAGTGCCATGCTGCACCTATATTTGGTTAGGTGGGCATGAGGGTCACTACGGCCATCATACGTCTCTAAGCGAGGTACCCGGAAGTAGCTGGGCATGGGTGCCTCAACTACTGCTCGGACGAACGGGGATTCTTCACCTGTGAAAGTCTCCGACAACCTCAACTAAACAGGCTTCCAGGACACCTGCCTTTCCACCTTATCTAACCTCTCAAGGATTTTCTTCATAAGGGCGGTGGTACTGGCCTCTTCCTATTGCCTGAGAGTCTCCGGCAGTGGGGAATGACGTCTCCTCTTTGGGGAGTAACTTCGCCAGTGAGAAGATGGTGAGCTCTTGTACGGTGACGGGCTCCCTTGGCAAAAGGCTCTGGGCCCTTTTGATGCTATTTCTTCAACACGACGCCCTCGGTTGAGGATTCATCGTGGAAGTCTCCACTGCTTGAACTCCGGTGGGTAGGCTTGGGGCTCCCCTCTCGATGGGCGGCCGGTGAGACGGCTCTTCGGACTGAAGGTGGTTGGGACCACCTCTGGTCAAGTTGCTGCGTCATTTCTGCCACTATGGAACGCAATAAATCCTTTAGGAAGCCCATGGTAACGGTCAGAGGACGTTCGTCATCCGGCAAAGAGGTCCCGGCAACTGACTGCTCGGTTGCTGCTTGAGTCTCCAGCGTGGATGGGGACTTCAGGAGCCCCTTATCATTAGAACATCGAGTCTCAATGATGGCTACTTGGGAGTGGGTTCCTATAGATGGCGCGAAATGATGCCCAGCGACATCTTCATTTTGTGACATGGTGTAGCTGCAAACGACACTTCCAGTATGAAGGTGTTTGTAAAGAGCCCTCCGATGAAGAAGGTGCCTTAGAGATGAGCTTCCGGTGAGGATGTTGTTGCAAGACTCAGTAAAACAGAGGTTAGAGACTCCCCGAAATGTGTTTGCGGGTGAGGAGCCTCTGAAGCTCAAGTCCATTTTGCTTAGGATGAAAGTAAGAAGGAATGAAGAGCAGATAATGGCTAGAGTTTTCTCTTTCTTACTTGTTGTCTTGTTTTCATTGTGTGCTTACCAAGGTTCTATTAATGTTCTGCCCAAAAGCGAATCATGAGATGGTTTTATTTTTTGCACATTGAGTCATGATTTTTTATAAAGGCATTAATCCAACAATTATGTTTGTTGTTTTGTTTCTGCGTAACTTAACAAACATAATTGTAACCCTAGAATAATGATATTCTCAAACATCCCTGGTCTAGTAATATTGTGGAGCGGGTTGCAATAATACATAACGACTAGCATATGTGGAGACTAATATGAGATATGTAGTCTACATATGGGTACAAGTTGGAGAACATGTATACTGGACCGACCCACCATAAGAACTCTACATGGATCGTTATATGAGTGTCATAAGTGATTCTCACAGTGATCATGGTATGTGTAGTCCTTAGACCTAAGATCATCAAGGTTCCCTACATGTGAGTCACATACTTTGATACTTTCCTTTGTTGCTCGTAACTGAGTGAACTTGAAGAAGGTCATTGGGTGTGCCACATATAATGCAAAGGGATTTGTATGATTAAGATTAGATTTGTCCCTCCTATGTAACGGCAGTGATGTCTTCGGGCCCCTTGATAGAGTGAGACTTAGAAAATGCATGGTAATGCTCGGATGAGTTGAAATACGATATCAATGTCATCAGTTTAAGTTGGTCTACTCGGTAATCAAGAAACCAAAGATTAGGCTATACCGGAGTGACACATTCCATGTCTCATGCTTAGTCTTGATATCTTGGATAAAGGGACAATGGCATATATCGATGATGATCATAAAGGTTTAGTCGAATCACCGACAATCTTGTCACTTGGGTAGCAACGATGTGTTGCTAGACACCGCTCATTCCTTATGATCATAAATGTGATTTATGATCATTGCCAACGTGGTAAGAGCCTATTGGGTCACACACATAGAGCTATTTGGATCATTAGAGTGCACGGGCTAATTATTTGGGTTATGGTTTCACAATAATTTCGTATTAATAATGGGCCCAAAAGTTGAGCTGTTATTAAGACCGAAATTGAAGCCTAATTGGATTAGGGCTTTGAAACCCATTAGGCCTAGAAGTTGAGTCTCACTATAAATACAACATTTAGTGAGAAATTTGAAGCTTCTTGCCCTAGCCTCGCAAAAGGACAGCCGCACTCTTCTCTTGGAATTCCTTGGAGGATGCAAGCTAGCACTACAAAAGCAAGAGAAATGCATCTGCCGGGATGTGGTGGAAGCGTGGTGATCCAGAGAGGCTCGTGTGGATACCAAAAAGAGAGCTTGAACATGTCAACTGTTCAGGTTTTGTGATTCGACTCTATAGTTGAGTGAGAGATCTCAACCGAAAATTAGGTATGAAAATTTTCAAACACCCGATTTACCCCGTTTCACTTGGATCCTATAGGGGTTTCGGTTAAATTTTTCTGCGCTGTTTGGTTCCCGAAACCGAACAGGTTCTCCACAAGTATCTATAAGAGGTCCCTAGGGGGAGGCCTCCTCCTACAGCATGTCGCAGATCACGACACATGGTTGGCCAGATTTGATCCGTACGTTCGGGGACAGGCGCCCCCGACTGGTTGTAGCCGTTCTAACCAAAGGTCAGGGCCATGTGTGAGGGCTGTGTGTCAGAGGCATGTGTGAGGTACTCTGTGTCAGAGGCTCGCAACCATTTTTGTCTTATCTGGCTGACAACTCCTTCGGTGATGGACTCTCATCGGGGAGTGAGACCCCTTCGATAGACCAGCCTCCTTCGGTCTGACTTTGCTCTCCGAGGGAGGCTCCTCGGTAGTGTGGAGGACCTTCGGAGGATACCATATTCTTCCAAGAGTAGGGAGCTGATCCCCGAGGTCGCCAGACAACTTGACCGAGGATGGGATATCATGCCAATCCGAGGGTGGTGTTGTCGTTAGCCAAGGGTGGTGAGGATCCCATTTGTCCCGAGGTGGGTCAGATTACATCTGTAGATGGTACTTTGTCAGTCATCCTTAGAGGCTATCCAAGTATGATAGCATTTGGCTATCAGGTGGAAACCTCAGGCAGGCTAGAGTTGGGGTCCCAAAGCACCTTACTAGTATGCCTGGTAATGGTATGCCTGTTAAGCTTGTTTATCTGGCTAAATCATTTATCCCTCTTTCATTTTCATCCTCTTCGAGCCCAAGAACACAGCCACACTTCTTCCACAGCCACCATACCTTCAAAATTGCAATTGATTAAAATTGAAGCCAAAAGGAAGCAACTGGAGGCAAACTTGAGCTATTGATTGGATGCTTCAAAGATCAAGCTTGATTTTTGGCCTACCCATTTTGGTAAAGGTTCTCTTACTCTCATGGATTGTTTTCAATATTTTCAATCAAGCATGGAGCTAGGGCTAATCTTGGAAGAGAGCCATGAGCTTGATGAACCAAGCTTAGTGAGGGGAGTGCACTTATTGAAGGTTTTGTCACCTAGTGTGAAGTGCACAAAGATGGCAGTGAAATGAGGGTTTCTAGAGCCCAAAGTTAGTACTAACTACTATTAAAATCCTCCTAAGACCAAGCATTAGCTTGAGGAGGGCTGCCATAGTGATTTGGTTATGTTTATTATGTGTTTTATGGACAAACCAATGGTATATGTTGCTGCCACATTTCATGTGTTTGTTTGTTGTGAATGGCTGCTACATTTGGTTGCTATATCTTGTATATATGTGCTGTGGTTTTTGTTTTTCAGTGTCTTTGGATGTAGGTTTTAATGATGCTTACATTGCCTATTGAATCCAAGTGCTACCCTTACTAAGTTTTGCAATGAAACTTAGACCACTCAACTTTTTCCTTTCAGGTCCAGCAAAAAGATCACATTCAAACTAACATTTGTGGTTTGAGTTTTGATCTGAAATTTTAGCTACATGAACTTCCATATGTCTAGTTGTGATCTAGAAATTTTGGTAATTTTAGGAGCAGATTGCTATTTTTAGTGATGGTACTTATTGTGTTGTGCAGCAGCTGTCCAGCATCCTGTTCTGGAGTCCATTGTGTCTCAGGCACTCCTGTAAATTAGGGTGCATATTTAGCTGTGTTGAGAGCATTATGTAGTTCATAATGGCTATGTAAGTGAACGGCATGTTTGCATAATGATAGTGGGGTATATGGCTATAATGATACAGTTTGTTAGTGGAGGTTACGGGTGCAGTGGCCGGTCACTATAACTTAGCAAGATCATCTGTCGTGTGGTAGCCAAGATTAAGACTTGTGCTAGTGTTTTCCTTCTTTACTGTCATAGTGTGAATTAATTGTGAATATTTATGTCATAGTTGGACCAATATGCATGTGCTTACATAGTGCCCAAGAGGGCCACTTGGGTATGCACATTAAGGGTAGTGTTCTGATGGCCTACAGAACATTACCAATCCTGGGAGTCTAAATGCACAATTTTGGCACCATAATTGGACTACCTCATAGTGGGTAACACATGGAGCTATGGCTAAGGAGGAAGACATCCATGAGCCTAATGAACCAAGCCTAGTGAGGGGAGTGCACTTACTGAAGGTTTTGTCGCCTAGTGTGAAGTGCACAATAATGGCAGTGAAGTAAGGGTTTCTAGAGCTGAAAGTTTGTACTAACTAGTGCTAAAATCCTCCTAAGACCAAGCATTAGCTTGAGGATGGCTTCCATAGTGATCTACTTAAGTTTATTGCATGTTTTATGGACTAACCTATGGTTTATGTTGCTGCTGCATTTCATGTGTTTGTTGGTTGTGAATAGCTACTGCATTTGGTTGATATATCTTGTATATATACATTGTGGTTTTTTTTTAGTGTCTTTGGATGAAAGTTTTAATGAGGGTCACATTTCCTTAAGAAACCAAATGTTTCCCTTACTAAGTTTCACAATGAAACTTACTCCCTTCAATTATGCCATTTCAGGTCCAGCAGAAAGATCACATTCAAATTGACCATTTCCATTCAATTTTTGACCTGAAATCTCAAGGATTTTAACTTCCATGTATCTAGTTGTGATATCAAAATTTTGTTGATTTTAGGAGCATATTTGGTATTTTTAGTGATGGTGCTTACTGTACTATGCGACAACTGTCCAGCATCCTGTTTCTGGAGTCCATAGTGTCTCAGGCACTGTTGTAACCTTGGGTGCATATTTACCTTGGTTAAGAACATTATTTAGTGCATGTGTTCATGTACATATAGTGTATGTAAAATGAGACAAGTATGTGAACATTTGACTAATGTTTTGGCTATGTAGATGATGTGGTGCATAGCCGCCTAAGTGTGAATGATAGCTTGCTTACTAGTAAATTTTGTTTTGGCAACATAAAGTTGCTAGATGCAAGAGCATATAATTTTTATGTGCACTGGACATATATGAGATATCGTTGGAGGGCTTACCCCTTGTGAATGAAGTGTTTGCACACTTACGAAATTTTGTATGGGCAAAATGGTCATAAAGTGACTAGAATTTTGACTCTGGACACAAGGTTCTATATCTCCCCGTGTAGAATAAATCTTGGTATGAAATTTTTTTCACACCTAGAGAGCATCTATATGTTGAGCTGGGATTTAGAATTTCTTAATTTAGAGCTCTGTAGCGAAAGATATGACATTGCAAGCTTGGCTAAGTTACTGTTCATTTGGTTAGAATTTTGTAACCGACTTCAAAAATCCATAACTTCGTCCATAGGTGGGCTATTGATGTAAAACCAAATTCCTTGGTTTGATTAAAGAATCTACTTGATAGTGAAATAAATAAAATAGAGGGTTACATGGCTAGATTAAAACAATTTTTTGCATGAAGTTTCAAGTGTAGTGGTTGGTTACTTACACTTAATAAGATTGCCTAGTGTAAGGTCACCAAGATTAAGACTTGTGCTAGTGTTCTCCTTCATTGCTGCCATGGTGTGCATAAAATGTGAATATGTGTGTAATGGTTGGACCAATGTGCATGCACTTACATAGTGCCCAAGAGGGCCACTTGGGTATGCACAATAAGGGTATTGTTCTGATGGTCTACAGAAGATACCAATCCTAGGAGTTTTACATGCATAATTTTGACACAATAACTGGACTACCCCAGAGTGGGTAACACAATAAGACCATATCCTAAGTCATTCAAAATTCTTAAGCCCTAAATCCTCAAGCCCATGCCTTAAACACTTAGAAACTTAAGGGCATTACAACCTCCCCTTTCTAAGAAATTTGGTCCTCCAAATTTCCTAACAGTCTAGGGAATATATTAGGATAGCTCTTAAGCATTTCAGCTTCAACTTCCTATGTGGCATCTTCCTTAGAATGGTTAGTCCATTAGACTTTGACAACAGGTATCCACTTACTACTAAGCTTTCTAGTGTCCTTTGCCAATACCCAAATTGGTTCTTCTTTATATGTTGGATTTTGGGCAATAGGAACACTATTAACATGTACAATTTCCCTAGGATCAGAGATACTTTTCTTTCACAAACTCACATGGAAGGTGTCATGCAAATGTCCTAGCATAAGAGGTAGTTCTTGCTTATATGCTACATTCAAAACTCTTGCAAGTAATGGGTATGGTCCCACATACCTTGGAGCCAACTTTCCCCTCCTACCAAACCTCATCACTCCTTTCATAGGAGACACCTTCAACCACACACATTCTCATACTTGTAACTCAAGGTCCTTTCTATTTTTCTTTTAAGATTGGCATATGATTCTTGCCTATTGTTGGCAGCTATAATCCTTTCTTGGATTAGCTTAATCTTCCCAGTAGTTTCTCTTATGAGTTCTGGGCCTATTTTCACCTTATCCCCAAGTTCATGCCAACAATGTGAAGTTGTGCACATCCAACCATAGAGTGCTTCATATGGTACCATGCCAATCACTGAGAGATAGCTGTTATTATAGGAAAACTCTACTAAAAGTAAGTGTTTGTCCCACTCCCCTTGGAAGTCTATAACAAAACATCTCAGTATATCTCCCAAGACTTTAATGGTTCTTTCTGTCTGCCCATCAGCTTGAGGATGGTAAGTTGAGCTAAATTTTAGTTTAGTGCCTAAAGCATGATGCAAGGACCTCCATAATCTAGATACAAGTCTAGGATCAGTATTTGAGACCATGCCATCTGGTACACCAAGCAATCTCACTATTTCTATAATATAGAGTTGTGCCAACTTATCCAATAAGTCTGTGAGATTTACAGGCAAGAAGTGGGCTACCTTTCTCAATCTATCCACTATGACCTAGAATGTGTTGCATTTCCTTCTGGTCAGTGGCATACCCATTACAAAGTCCATAGATATGGAACCCTACTTTCTTTCTAGCATAGGCAAGTTCTGTAGTTCTGATGATGCCTCTGGTGTTCTACCTTGACTTGTTGACAAGTCATACACTTAGCTACGTAAGCACCTATCTCTTGCTTCATATATGGCCACCAAAAATGGGATCTCAAATCTTTGTATATCTTTTGAGCTCCAAGATGCATATTCATCAAGTTAAAGTAGGCTTCCTCAAGGATTTGTTGTCTAAGTCCATCCTTACTAGGTACATAAATCTTACTTTGGAAGAATAGTATTCTTTGCTTACAAGAAAATCCCTGATACAACATCCTTTTCTTTCTGCCAACAAATCTTAGAAAGCTGCTCATCTTTTAACTATGCTTCCTGAATTAGGTCTTTTTACTCTAACCTAATAGTTAGGACTTTCACTTGGTCCATTTCCTATTGCCCCCACTATAGGGATAACTTAGTTAAACTAAGTACTTTTGCTTCAGTAGGCTTTCCAGTGGCTTTGAGTACTCTAGTGTACTTCCTGCTGAAAGCTTCAACTACCACATTAGCTGTACCAGCTGTATACTCAATGATGCACTCAAAATATTTTAGGTACTCAAGTCATCTCCTATACGAAATGTTAAAATCTTTCTATGTAAACAAGTACTTCAGACTCTTGTGGTCTATGAAGATTCGAAACTTGCTTCCTAGTAGGTAGTGTCTCCACTGCTTGAGTGCAAAGATCAATGCTGCCAATTCCAGATCATCAACTAGATACTTCTTTTCATGAGTCCTATGTTACCTTGATCCATAGGCTATTGCTTATTTACCTTCCATTAAGACACAGCCTAGCCCTACTTGAGAAGCGTCAGCATACACTTCAAACTCCTTAGTAGGGCAATGGAAGAACCAGTATTGCGGTTATAGTCAATCTTTTCTTCAATTCTATGAAACTTGACTCACAATGCACACCCCACTAAAAATTCTGACCCTTCCTTGTCAATTGAGTGAGTAGAGCTATTATTATGGAGAAATTAGGTATAAATCTTCTGAAATAGCCAGCAAACCCTAGGAAGCTTCTTATCTCCCTCACTTTCTAAGGTTGTTTCTGTTAGTGTTGTGCCCAAAAGGCCAATCATGAGATGATTGTATTTTTTCACATTGAGTCATGATATTTTATTAAGGCATTAATCTAGCAATTATGTTTGTTGTTTTGTTTCTACGTAACTTAACAAACATAATTGTAACCCTAGAATAATGATATTCTCAACCGTCCCTAGTCTAGTATTATTGTGGAAGGGGTTGCAATAGTACATAACGACTAGCATATGTGGAGACTAATATGAGATATGTAGTCTGCTTACGGGTACAAGTTGGAGAACTTGTATACTAGACAGACCCACCATGAGAACACTACATGGATCATTATATGAGTGTCATAAGTGATTCTCATAGTGATCATGGTATATGTAGTCCTTCGACCTAAGATTATCAAGGTTGCCTACATGTGAGTCACATACTTTGATACTTTCCTTTGTTACTCGTAACTGAGTGAACTTAAAAGAGGTCATTGGGTATGTCACATATCATACGGAGGGATTTGTATGATCAAGATTGGATTTGTGCCTCCTATGTAATGGGAATGATATCTTCGGGTCCCTTGATAGAGTAAGACTTAGAAAAATGCATGGCCATGCTCGGATGACTTGATATACGGTATCATTGTCATCAGTTTAAGTTGGTCTACTTGGTAATCAAGAAAACAAAGATTGGGCTATACGAGAGTGACACATTCCATGTCTCGTGCTTAGTCTTGATATCTTGGACAAAGGGACAATGGCATATATCGGTGATGATCATAAAGGTTTAGTCGAATCATCGACAATCTTGTCACTTGGGTAGCAATGATGTGTTGCTGGACACCGCTCATTGGTTATGATCATAAATGTGATTTATGATCATTGCCAATGTGGGAAGAGCCTATTGGGTCCCACACATGAAGCTATTTGGATATTAGGGTGCATGGGCTAATAATTTGGGTTTTGGTTTCACAATAATTTCGTATTAATAATGGGCCCAATAGTTGAGCCGTTATTAAGCTCAAAATTAAAGCCTGATTGGATTAGGGCTTTGAAACCCATTAGGCCTAGAAGTTGAGTCTCACTATAAATATAACTTTTAGTGAGAAATTCGTAGGTCTCCTTGCCCTAGCCTCCCAAAAGGACAGCTGCACTCTTCTCTTGCAATTTCTTGGAGGACGCAAGCTAGCACTGCGAGCGCAAGAGAAACACAACTACCGGGTCACAATGGAAGCGTGGTGACCCCGAGAGGCTCGTGTAGATACCATAGAGAGCTTGAACAGGTCAACTGTTCAAGTTTTGTGATTCGACTCTATAGTTGAGTGAGAGATCTCAACCGAAAATTAGGTATGAAAATTTTCGAACACCCGGTTTACCCCATTTCACTTGGATCTTGCAGGGTTTCGGTTAAATTCCTCTGCGCTGTTTGGCTCCGGAAACCCAACAGTGGTATCAGAGCTACTGGTGAAACCCTAAATCGGGATTGAGTGTTGAATCGCATGATGTTATGTGTTCGGTTGCTTTTCGGCCATGATTAATTAGATTGATTCATGATGCATGAAACCAGAACTCATAATGAACATATGACGTATACGAAGAAAGGACACTATTTGTTAATGAGATTAACCCGAAATTGAATGGTATGAGATACCTATATGGATTAGGATTCTTGCAATAGTTGCAAAAACCCTAGCTGACCGGCCAGTGGGACCGTTGTATGTGAAGCGCCATTTAAATAAAAACTGGTTAATCAATGCGCGTCAATTGGCATGCATTTTTGTTGAATGAGATTTGACATGATATGCTGATTGGTGTTTGAAGCATGGTGCATGGTTATACCCTTGATTGGTTGTACTTATAGGATTCTTACAATAGTTGCCAAAACCCTAGCTGACCGGCCAGTGGGACCGGCGTATGTGAAGCGCCATTTAAATAAAAACTAGTTAATCAACGCACGTCAATTGGCATGCGTTTTTGTTGAATGAGATTTGACATGATATGCTGATTGGTGTTTGAAGCATGGTGCATGGCTGTAGCCCTTGATTGGTTGTACTTATAAATACAGCCTGCGGGTCGTGCCTTCTCTTGTTACTCTCATTGTACATTCTTTTCTCACCTTACTCCCCTCGAATGTAACTCAAGGTTTCTATTATTGATGTAATGGTACATTATGGGATCATCCAAGATGGTATGTCCAAGGAGGTGACAACAAAAGGGCAACCAAGAAAGGAAGAGAAGGAGCTTGTGAAGACCCTTTTCTTTTCTTAGGCTTTTATGATATTCTCATTGGCTTGGGAATATCGCATAGTTTGGGCTATAACCATGTCACGTTTATTTTCTTGTAAGCGTGAGATGCATGTTTTATATTTGTATGTGATGCATGTATAAGACAATCGGAGATAACAAATTGGTGAGATGAAAAGAAAAATCCCTCAAACAAATATTAAGTCATTAAATGTGATGCCTTCCAAATGTTGGCACTCGTCAAGACTTTGATCAACATTAGGTGGGTTTGCCAAAGCAAAGCACCTATGCTCATCTTGGTAAGGCGCGTTGGGATAATAGTGATACCCAAACTGCTAACTTTGGGTTCGACTTAACTAAGTCATCCTAATAGGATTAGGGACTTAATGGCATAGAGTTGGGCTTAAGTTCACGAGATGAGATTGGACAAGTGTTGTTCACCCAACTATCCAAGAGTTGCATGGCATGAAATTGGCAAGGAGTTGCCTACCTAAATAGCTGTAACTTGAGAGAAAAGCCAAAGCTGACTCAGGTTGTGGTCAAATATGGATCTTGGCCCACTAGAATAACTTAGCGCCGAGGTGTTCCGAAATAATATCGAGGGTTATTATTTGGAGGAAAATAGTGGGAGTATCATTTAATAAAAGTTCTTATTAAATGAATTAAAATACATGACTCTTACACTGCATATTTACTGTTGTAGATAACCATGGCACAAAACACATCGACACTTTCATTGCGATTGATCCTTGAGAAGGAAAAACTGAATGGGACCAACTTTCTCAAATGGTACCGAAACTTGAGGATAGTCCTCAAGCAAGAGAGAAAGGCTTATGTCCTAGAGTAGCCCATTCCAAATGAGCCTGCTGCCACTAAACCAAGAGCTGAAAAGGATGCTCACAAGAGGCATTCTGATGATGCTTTGGATGTTGCATGCCTCATGCTTATTACGTTGGAATCTGAGCTTCAAAAGCAATATTAGAACATGGGGGCGTTCGATATGATCAAACATCTCAAAATGCTTTTCCAAGAGCCAGCTAGGCATGAGAGTTTTGAGACCTCTAAGGCATTGTTTCAGTGCAAGGTGTCTGAGGGAAGTCCCATGGGTCCTCATGTGCTGAAGATGATTGGGTACATTGAGAATCTTGAGAATTTGGGATTTGCTCTTCAGAAAGATTTGCTCTTGCAATCATTGCCTAAAAGCTATAGTCAGTTCGTCATGAACTATAACATGAATGACCTTGACAAGTCCCTCCCTGAATTGCTCAACATGTTGAGAACTACTAAGGAAAACCTTAAGAAGGCTAAGCCCATTTTGATGGTTCAAAAGGGCAAGGGAAAGGGAAAAACCAACAAGAAGAAGGATAAAGCTAATGGAAAGTTCAATGCTAATTCTTCTTTAGCTGCACTAAAACCAAAGGGTGGTGTGGCAAAGGAAGGGGGTGCTTCCATTGTAAACAACTTGGACACTAGAAGCGCAACTGCAAGCTCTACCTTGAAGAACTTGCTAAGGAAAAGGGAAGTAAGACTTCCACTTCAGGTATTTTTGTTATAGAGGCTAACTTTTCTACTTCATCATCTTGGGTATTGGATACTGGATGTGGATCTCACATTTGTGCAAATGTGCAGGATCTAAGTAGAAGTATAAGATTGGCATAAGGTGAAGTGGACCCACGTGTTGGAAATGGAGCAAGGGTTGCTGCCTTAGCTGTAGGGACTTATGTTCTCACTTTACCTAGTGGACTAGTTTTAGAATTAGACAACTGCTACTTTGTGCCTACTGATGCCCAGCTGCATCTTTGTTGTGTGACATGGTGAGACTAGGAGGAACTTCCAGTGAGGGAGAACGTCTGAAGTAGAGATTTCCTAGGAGGACCTATTTGAAACACCCAGAAAATGGGGGTTAGGAGGTCCCCGGAGTCTTTTTCTGGGGAGGAGCCTCCGACGCCCAAGTCAGTATTTTTGGAAGTGGAGAGAGAGTAATGGAGGCAAGGGCTTTTGCATGCTTACATTTTTGTTTTGAGGAGGAGGAGGAGGGATGCCCTACTGAGACCATTTCCCTAATACATATAGAAGGATATAGCCCGTTCGGATTGTGACACGTGTTCGGTCGGATGCAATCTTTTCTTTTAGGCGTGGAGGCCTCTAGCCGTTTGTAGGCTCCTCGGGGCATGGGCTATGGCAAGAATAGCCCTACATGACAAGACGCAGGCAGCGTCAGCGTGTCAAAGCTCATATGAGGGCCACGTGTAGCGTATGCGGGCGACATGTCAGAGGCTCCTTAAATGCTTTTGCCGTACTCCCGAGGTCCCTTTTAGTTGAAGTCACGCTTTGGAATAACGGCCCTTCTCTCAAAGTCATCTTGGTAGTTCGAGAGTCTCCTTAGCACTGACGCTCCTCGCTCAGGGGGATTTTCTCTTGCCAAAGGTGACTAGTCCTTCTCCCCCGAAGGTGATTTCACCGCTTCTCTGAAGGAGGCGGTGCACTTTTTTCCCAAGGTTAGTGCTGTCATCCCCAGGGGTGTTGGCTAGCCACCGAAGTATTATGTCCGAGGCGTCAGACTTCATCTTTTCTGAGGTCGGCACTGGCACTCCGTGTGGGTGATGCTCGATTTCCCGAGCGTGATATTTGGCTAAAGTTCACAGGTTAAAGTGGCCATAGCACTTTGGTTATCACATGCCCCCCCCTTAGAAATCCGAAGCGGAGACTTCGCCTTGTAGACCTTTTGGGGGCGCCTTTCAAGACACAAGGTGTGACATTTGCGCAAAAGACACTTTTGTTGCCCGAAGACACGCTCTGTCCAGCCAGGTGTCACTGTCTACCCTTTGGTGTTCTCGAGGTGCCCAACCTCTTTACTTTTTCTACTGCAGGTCAGTGGACCGTCGCGTCTCATAACCAAGCGTGTCAATCTGGAACGACGTGCCCGAGTTCTCGGGATGTCAGAAAGCTTGTCCCTCATTTTGCGCATCGACTGACACATGGCACGCAGCGAATGGGCAAGGCTGCATTGGTTATACCACCCACGTCTTTTCGTGTGAGAGGGGCAATTATGGTGACGGTTCGCCTTCACAGAGCAATTATGACGTCAATTCGGCTACCCTTCCTTGGTCTATATAAACCTTCCTTCGTCATAATCCTCATTTTCTCTCCTTTTGTCTTTGCTTTGCTTTCATCTGTTTTCGTGCTTTCCCCTCTTTTTTCGTGACGGTGCTATCAGTGGAGTGATTTTCGGCCACCTTTCACGACGATGTCTTCAAACCCTGATTTCGGCAAAACTTTTGCTTGGTTTTTATTCTAGAGTTCCTTTGGTTTCTTCATTTTTTTCTTTTTCTAGCTTCTCGAAGTCATTTTTGTTCTTCCCGAAGCCCCTCAATTCTTTTCTATCGAAGTCACTTTTTTGTCGATCATGTCTCCGCCTATTCCCCTTATGTCTGTCGCACCCATCCCCGAGAGCTAGCAACCTCTCATGTCTCACCCTTGTTGCTCCACTTCGGAGAAATTAGAGAAGTGGACAGCCAAATTTTTTCTTCCCTCTTATGCCACCACTAGACTTCCTCACCCTGGTCATCTTAGTTTTATGAACGGTAAGGATGAGGTTACCGTCTTCCATGCCCAACTGAAGGTCGGCCTTCGGTTCCCTCCTCCGAAGATGATTTGCGACTTTTGCCAATTTCATGGCATAGCCATGAATCAGCTTCCTCTGAACTCATACTGCTATTTTAACGCCTTTGTCTGCATGTGTGGGGTGTTCGGAATAGAACCCCACTTCATCCTGTTCATGCAGTATTACAAGCTCTATCCGGTCCCGAAGGGTGGCTTTTATTTCATGCTACCCCGGGGATCTGGAAGCAAAAAATAGATGTTCACCTTCGTTACCAAAGATAGCTGGCGAAGGTGGAAAAGGAACTTCTTCTTCCTGAAAGTGGCGGAGGCTTGGTCGCACGTTTTGACCAAGTAGGCTCGGGGAAAGTTGGAGACGGATGTCGTGGACCCCAAAAAGATGCTAACTCCCGAGTTGGCGGTGAGGTTTGCAGATTTTGACAAATGTATCCGTGCTGTCACCGACTGGGATACCGAGGTCCCTCCCCACTCCCTCTACGCCTTCCCCATCATGTGGAGATTTATGACCGAGGAGGTCCTTCGGGAGTTGGGGGTAGTTAAGGAGCATAAGACGGACCTCGCCATGCCCGCTCCTGCCATCGATGGGAAGGAGTCCTAGCTAGTGATGCTATTTCGGGGGGAGCTCACTTATGAAGCCTTTATTGAAAGTAAGTTTTCCTTCCAAAATTTTTAGTATAAGTATCCGTCTGGACTTACACTAATGTTTTCCTTCTTTTTCAGAGATGGGCGACGAGTCAGCTACCTACTACAAGTCCCTCTTTCTCGGCCAAGCCGAAAAAGGGGAACAGGCAAAGAAGGGCTCCTCCAAGAGGCGTAAGACATCCCGGAGCGGGCCATCTTCGGCCAAGAAGGCTAAGAAGGACGTCCTGCCACCACTGCCGGAAGACATCGACGAGGTTGGTGGCGAGCCGAAGGTCCCAGCCATCCTGCCGACCGAGGTAGCCACTTGTGTGGTTTCTCGGAGTCCCGCCACGTCGGCAGATCTCCTGGGCTCTTTGGCAGTGGACCCTTCTGCTGAGTAGCTCGAAGAGCGCCGAAGAGGCAAGGGTAAACACGTGCCTACAGAGGTTGAGGAGGTTAGGGACTCCGATGATGACATTGCTGAGGTTGCACCAGGTTTGTCCATCAGACATTTTTACTCTCAATCTTGTTGATGTACGACTAAGAGACTTTGTCTTAAAAAGACTTGTACTTTTAACTTTGCATTAGAACTGGTGCCCTCATCCTAGATGGTGGAGCACCCCCGAAGGAGGGCTTTTTGGGACTCCCATGTCCCGAAGGACAAGGTTCCGAGGGAGTCTTTCTGGTCATTCACGGAGGACATGAACTTGTTCTCTGAGGACTGCTAGCAAATGGCTCCCCAAATGGCGAGGGGCGTACTCACCCAGGCTTCCTTCAAGGCGGTTGCTGAAGAGTGCGCAAATGAGGAGACCCTCGCCTAAAAAATTTCTGACCATGCTACCCAGGTACTTCTTCAAGCTCTTTATTCTTTTTCTCCCTATTTTTCTAAGTACTTGGCTCTCCTCATGCATATTTGCCTAAGTATTTTCTCCTTCATTTTTTGCAGCTCCTGGAGTATAGTCGATACCTTCGGGCTTGGGCGGCAAAGCAAGCTTCGGTCCAAACTTGGACCGAAGATCGTTTGGAGAAGGCCAAGGTCTTCTGTGCTAATTCTGTTGTCAAAAATGCAATGTTGAGCCGGATAGCCAAGGAGGAGGTTGCAAAACTTCAGGAGGAATTCTTGAAGGGCCAAGAAGAGCTCTTCAAGGATTTTTCCCAGTAGAAGTCCGACCTCGGCGTGAAGGTGGTGAGGTTAACTTTGGCCAACAAGGCCTATCAAAAGGGGAAAGAGGAAGACTCTGTTCTCCTGGCGAAGGCGCTCGCTGATAACGCCGAACTTCAAGCCGAGGTCGAGGCTTTGAAGAAGGAGCCAAAGAAGAAGAAGGTAAAGGCACTGAAGAAGGAGGTTGCTGATCTTTAGAACGAGGTGGAAGATTTGTCCCTTGAAAAACACAAGGCTGTCCAGGTGATCAAGGTTGCCTTCTAGGATGGTTTCTGCCTGGCTCACCATCAAGTTCTGAAGAAGTACCCTGATCTCCACCTTTCCTTTTTGGCTGCCCTGGACATTCCCGAGGGGCCTCGGTGGACTTGGTCAAAGATCGAGCTCCTCAACCTGCCATTTTCCCCTCCTCCAGCACCGAAGGCAACGGCTAAAGACGCAGGAGCGGGAGCCTCCCAGGACGCCAAGCCCTTTAGATGTCTTAGGGTCTTTGCCTTCTTTTCTTCTTCTTTGCAAACTTTCTTCTTGTAACCTTCTCCTTGTAACAAGGCCTTGTTTAATGCAAATTTTCCTTTTTCCAGAATTTGGCTAAGTCTTTGAGCAGTAACTTTTATTTCCTAGTTATCCCGACCACTTTCGATCAAGGGACTTTGGAAAATACATTTTGCTTGCTTTGTTAGCTATCTTCGGAAAAATGTTCACTTTCGACGAGTTCCCTTAAGCAAAATTTTGGCCTACTTATGATGGACTTACACTTTGGGAAAATGACCCAATCAACTTTAAAAGGAAAACATAACTATCGCAAACCTTGTTCGGCAAGAATCCTTTGGTGGAAGAGAATTTTTGTCCGAATGGCATGTATTTTTCAATTTTCCACCTCCGGTGTCGCCAAGCTTATAGACTCCTTTTCGGACCTCGTGAAGGACCGAGTAAGGCCCTTCCCAGTTTGCCCGAAGTACCCCGTGGGATGGCCTTCGGGGTTCTAATTCGGCCTTTCGAAGAACGAGGTCTCCTTTCTTATTCCTTGTGGCCTAACGCACAGGTTCGCGACTGTGGCCACCTTTTGCTGAAAGGCCTTCCTTTTGAGCTTGGCCACCTCTCTATGTTCGTCGATCAGGTCAAGCTCGGTTCTTAATTCGAGGTTGTTCCCTCCTTCTCCGAACACTTGTATTCTAATAGATGGTTGTATTACCTCAATAGGGATAATGGCCTTTGTGCCGAAGATGAACGAAAAAGGTGTCTCACCCGTGGCCCTTCGGGGTGTCATTCGATAACTCCATAGCACACTCAGAAGTTCCCCTGGCCATTTCCCTTTGCTTCCCCCAACCTCTTTTTCAGACCCTCTTTTATGGTTCTATTGGATACTTCTACTTGTCCGTTGCTCTGGGGATGAGCTACCAGGGCGAAGTGCATTTTTGTTCCGAGGTTGGTGATGAATTCCTGGAATCCGTTTTCCGTAAACTGGGAACCATTATCGGCCACTATCACCCTCGGTATGCCAAATCTGCATAAATGTTCTCCCAAACGAACTTTTGTATGTCTTTTGCTGAAATGGTTGCTAGCGGTTCTGCCTCGACCCATTTAGTGAAGTAATCCACTGCCACTACACAGAACTTCACCCCTCCAGGTGCTGTCGGGAATGGCCCGATGAGGTCTATGCCCCAAACTGCAAAGGGACAGGGGTAGCCTACGGAGGTTATCAATTCCGAGGGTAGCATTTGGATGCCAGTGTCTCTTTGGCAATTGTCACATTTTTCAACAAACTGCCTTGCGTCCTTTCTTTGGGTGGGCCAGAAGTACCATTGGCGGAGTATTACTCCTGCCAAGGCGTCAGTTCCGATGTGGGAACCACAAGCCCCCTCGTGGACTTCTTCGAGAACCATCTTAGCGTCCTTTTCGCTGACACACCTTTGTAGCGAACTCGTATACCTCTGCCGGTATAATTCTTCCCCAATTAGGAAATATTGCCCGAAACGTCTTCGCACTTTTGCCGCTTTGTGAGGATCATTGGGAAGCTTGCGGTCGTAAGATATCTCTTTATAGGATCTTTCCACCCTTTTTCCGAGGTCGCTATGCTCAGCATCGATGCTCGGGTGGCTCAACACTTCGGTGAACCTTTTTTATTTGGCCAAGCTGTCCGCTTCGGTGTTGTCTCGGTGAGGTACATTTTCAATATGTACTGCATCAAACTCCTGGATGAGCTTTCATACGAACTAGTGATATTTTGCCAAAGTTGGATCCTTCGCGCTATAGTCTCCTGCCATCTGTCGCAACACTAGCTGAGAATAGCTGTGGGCTTTTAGGTTTCTTACACCAATCTTTCTGGCCAGGCGTAATCCTGCTATGAGGGCTTCGTATTCTGCCATATTGTTCGTGACATTAAACACGAATCTGATGGCTTTTGTGACTTCCAAACCTTCGGGGCCGCGAATAATTACCCCAGCTCCCTAGTGTTCGGAGTCGGAGGCCCCATCTACAAACAGAGTCCATTCTGGCTCACATTTGCCAAGGTCCGATTGATCACCTTCGGTAACGGGTGCCTCAGCAACGAAGTCCGCTAGAGCTTGGGCTTTAATTGCTTTCCTTGGCTCATAAGTAATATCATACTCGCCGAGCTCTATGCACCACTTGGAAAGCCTTCCCGAATGGTCTACTCTCTTCATGACATCCCGAAGAGGTAGGTTACTTCGGATAATAATGGGGTGAGCTTGGAAATACGGACACAGTCTCCTGCTTGGCAGTACCAGGGCATAGATAGCTTTTTGTAGCAGGGTATACCTGATTTTGGCGCCATGTAGGGACTTGCTCATGTAGTATACTGGCGATTGCCCCACCCCCTCCTCCTTCACGAGAACCGAACTCAGTGCTTTTTCAGTAACGGTGAGGTACAATACAAGGGGTTCTCCCTCTCGTGGTTGCCGAAGAGTGGGTAGACGAGCTAGATAAACTTTGAGCTCTTCCTAGGCGTTTTGGCAATCCTCGTTCCAAGGATGGTCATTGATTCCGAGGTTGCCACCATTTTTTGCTGCCTTGGTGAAGACCTTAAAGAATGCTCGATAGCGATCCCCATACATGGAAATGAATCTGCTAAGGGACGTTATTCTGCCAGTGAGCCTCTGCACATCCTTTGTTGTAATAGGAGTTTGGAATTCAAGTAGCACTTTGACTTTTCCGGGTTGGCATCGATACCTCTTTTCGATACCATAAATCCGAGGAACTTGCCCAAACTTACGCCGAAGAAGCATTTTTCCCGATTGAGATGGATTCATAATGTTCTAAGTTGGTGGAAAGTTTCACCCAAATCTGCAATATGACTACTAGGCAATTTGCTCTTGACTATCATGTCATCAATGTAGACTTCCATGTTCCTCCCTATTTGATCGTTGAAGACCTTGTTCATTAGCCTCTGGTAGGTAGCTCTTGCATTCTTAAGCCCGAAGGGCATTCTGACGTAGCAATATGTACCGACTTCGGTTATGAAAGAGGTTTTTTCCTCGTCTTCGAGGTCCATCTTGATTTGATGATACCCACTGAAGGCTTCGAGGAAGCTCAGGAATCCGTATTCGGCGGTTGAGTCTACCAACTGATCTATCGGTGGGAGAGGATACAAATCCTTAGGGTAAGCATCATTTACGTTTCAGAAGTCGATGCACATTTTAAGCTTGTCGCTCCCTTTTTTTGTGGTAATAACCACATTACTTAGCCATTCGAGGTATTTGACCTCCCTGATTACGCCCGCATCTATCAAGTGCTGGACTTTGGTTTTGACGAAGTTGTTTTTGTGTGCCGAGAAGCTTCACTTTTTTTGGCGAACAGGCTTTGCCTCTAGGCTCACTTTGAGGTTATGCTATCTTATGCAAGGGTCTACCCCAGGCATGTCTTTTGGCGAGTAGGCAAACAGGTGTTTATTCATTAGAAGGAAAGATACAAGTTTTTCCTTGTCACCTTTGGCCATTTTTTCCCTATTCGGGTATTCCGGCCTGTGACAAGCTCTATGTCTTCCGTTTCTATTTTCTCAGAATCTCCTGTTGTTTCTCCTTTTGACCATTCTGTGAGTACAGCCTTTGTTTCCGTAGTCTACGCGCAGTTTGTCACCGGGGCTTTCCTCGCTTTAACGAACACCATCCTCACCTCCGCCTGGTAGATGAAGATCTAAGCATCTCCATCCTTGGTGGTGAAGGTGACAGTTAGGTACTTTACATCCGGGTGGATGTGAAGGTTCCCTTGTGTTTGCCTCCCGAGAATGGCATTATATGACGAAGGGACATTTATGACGATGAACCTTGTCATTATAGAGGCAAACAGCTCATCTTTGTTGCTTATTGAAATACCCCTTAGCATCAAAGGAATATCAATCCAGCTGAGGACGGGGAGCTCGGATGGTCCAACTCCAAAAGTAGGAGAAGTGACGGTCTTGAGGTCGTTCCTTGAAATACCCAAACTTGGTAGCAGGTGTGAGAATAGGATAACCGTGTTTGAACCATCATCAAGCAGTACTCTCTTGGCGTCCCAGCTTCCTATCCTAGCCATAATCAGCAATGGATCATCATGAGGAAATATGATAGTGGACCCATCTTTTCGAATAAGCTTTTTTGATGGGTTCGCATATTCCATCACCGAAATTTCCCTGGCTTTCCTTTTCCTTTCTGCCGATGGCAGTCCTGTTGTGATCATTTGTATCACTCCTGCCAGGGGTGGCGGATGCCTTTTGGACTTCGGTTCCGTTGCTGGTCGGAGTCATACTCCTCATCATCTCCTTTTCCCTCCTATTCTCTTCTTCCCTTTGGGGAGGGCATCCGCAAGTAACGTCGGAGTTGACCTTGCTTTATCAGCGATTCTATGTATTTCCTTAGTTGGAAGCAATCCTCGGTATTGTGCCCGTGGTCCCGATGGAACTGGCAGAACTTTTTCATGTTCTTTTTGTTGTCCGAGGTCATGGCCTTTGATCGTTGGATCTGAGTTCCTTGCATTTCCATTGCCATGAGGATGTTCGTCCTTGTGGTGTTTAGGGGAGTGAAAGCCAGTGGCTTCCTTCCCTTGAGCTTCTGAGGTCTTCCCGTTGGTTCAGTTGGGTAGCGAGTTTGCTAGCTCGGCTTCTCGGTGCGGATGTGATCAGGTTTCGGGCCTCCCATTCTCAGTTCTTCAGCAGTCATGTGCTACTCGGCCCTTCGGTAAAATTCACCGAGTGTATCGGGGGGATCTTTGCAGAATTCATAGAACAGCTGAGAGTCTCTTCGTAGTCCTCGTCTTATGGCCAGGATGCGTATTTTTTGGCCTGAAGTCTGGAACACTTAAGGCTTCCCGGTTGAACCTTTCGACATAGTCACGAATGGTTTCTCCATTTCTCTGCGCTATGTGAAACATCTGGACTGGCATCTTCGCCTTTGGCCAGCTCCCGATGAACTGTTGTGTGAAGGCAGTAGACAACTCCTAGAACTCCATGATGGTTCCAAGAGCCAGTGAGTTGTACCACGCCGTTGCTGGCCCAGCGAGGGTGACCTCAAAGCACTTGCACAAGGTGGCGTCATTAGCATCGTGCAAAACCATGCTGCGCTTGTATTTGGTCTGATGAGCCTGTGTGTCAGTTCGGCCATCGTAGGTCTCCAACCGAGGTACCCGAAAGTCACTCGGCATAGGTGCTTCGACCACTGCTTGGGTGAATGGTGATTCATCTCCATTGAAGGTTTCTGACAACCTAGCCCAGATGGGCTTCCGAGCTACCTGCCTCTCCATTATCTCTAGCTTTTTTAAGATTTTTTCCACAAGGAGTGTGGCATTGGGCTCTTCTTCCTGCTATCTACAGACCTCCGGGAACGAAGACTAACATCTCCTTTTTGGGGAGTGACTTCGGTGCCGAGGAGATGGCGACTTTTCTTCAGGTGAAGAACTTCTTCGGCGGGGAGTTCTGTGTTGCTTTGGCCCCGTTTCTCCCGTAAGTTACACCCCGAGGGGTATATCTTCCGTTGAGGACTCATCACGTTGATCCCCGCTTCCCGAACTCCGGTGAGTTGATCTAGAACTTTTCTCCCGGTGAGGTATTGGTGAAGAGGGCCTTCGACCCGGGGTGGACTGCAACCATCTTCGGTCTAACTACTGCGTCATTTCAGCCACAATGGAGCATTGGAACTCATGCAGGAAGCCCATGGTAATGGTCAAAGGACGTTCATCCTCAGGTAAGGAAGTCCCTGTTGCAGTTTGTTTGGTTGCCGGTTGAACCTATGGCGCGGACGGGGTCTTCGGAAGTCCCTTGTCTTTGGTACGCCAAGTTTCAATGACGGTGACCTGGGGGTGGGTTCGAACAGACGACACCAACTGATGCCCAGCTGCATCTTCGTTGTGTGACTTGGTGACACTAGGAGGAATTTCCAGTGAGGGAGAATGTCTGAAGTTGAGATTTATCCAGGAGGAATTGTCTGAAACACTCAGAAAATGGGGCTTAGGAGGTCCCCGGAGTCTTTTTCCATGGAGGAGCCTCTGATGCCCAAGTCAGTATTGTTGGAAGTGGAGAGAGAGTAATGGAGGCCAAGGGCTCTTGCCTGCTTACGTTTTTCTTTTGAGGAGGAGGAGGAGGGATGCCCTGCTGAGACCATTTCCCTAATATATATAGGAGGATATAGCCCGTTCGGATTGCGACACGTGTTCGGTCGGATGTAATATGTTCTTTTGGCCATGGGGGCCTCTAGCCGTTTGTAGGCTCCTCGGGGCATGGGCTATGGCAAGAATAGCCGTACATGACAAGAAGCAGGCGGCGTCGGCGTGTCAGAGCGCATATGAGGGCGGCGTGTAGCGTATGCGGGTGACATGTCTGAGGCTCCTTAAATGCTTTTGCCGTACTCTCGATGTCCCTTCTAGTTGAAGTCACCCTACGGAATAAGGGCCCTTCTCCTGAAGTCATCTTGGTAGTTCGGGAGTCTCCTTAGCACCAAAGCTCCCCGCTCGGTGGGATTTTCTCCTGCCAAAGCTGACTGATCCTTCTCCCCCGAAGGTGATTTCGCCGCTTCTCCGAAGAAGGCGGCGCGCTATTTTCCCAAGGTTAGTGCTGTCATCCCAAGGAGTGCTGGCTGGCCATCGAAGTAGTATGTTCGAGGTGTCAGACTTCCTCCTTTCCGAGGTCGGTACTGACACTTCGTGTGGGTGACGCTAGATTTCCCGAGCATGATATCTGGACGAAGTTCACAGGTTAAAGGGGCGATAGCACTTCGGCTATCACCTACTATTAGTAGAAATTTGATTTCTGTTTCTTGTTTGGACAAGAAAGGTTTTTTATTTATAATAAAGGACAAATGTTGTTCTATTTATTTGAATGAAATCTTTTATGGTAGTGGTCAACTTAGCAATGGGTTGTATCTTCTAGACCTCGAAGATCAAATCTATAATGTGAATACCAAGAAGGTCAGATTAAATGATTCGAACCCGACCTATCTCTAGCATTGTCGCTTGGGCCATATAAATGAGACCTACATATCCAAGCTCCATAAGGATGGACTCTTGGACTCATTTGATTTTGAATGATATGAGACATGTGAGTCATGTTTGTTGGGCAAGATGACCAAAGCCTCATTCACAGGGCAAAGTGAAAGGGCTAATGAGTTACTAGGACTCATACATTGTGATGTATGTGGCCCTATGTCTACACAAGCTAGAGGAGGTTTCCAATACTTCATTACTTTCACTGATGACTTCAGCAGATATGGCTATGTGTATCTTATGAGACACAAGTTAGAATCCTTTGAAAAGTTCAAAGAATTCAAGAATGAAGTAGAGAATCAACTCAGGAAGAGTATCAAAGTGCTTCGATCAAATCGTGGTGGAGAGTACTTGGATCGAGAATTCCTTGACTATCTGAAGGAGTGTGGTATAGTATCACAACTCACTCCATGAGGTACACCTCAATGGAATGGTGTATCTGAAAGGAGAAATTGAACTCTGTTAGACATGGTTCACTCTATGATGAGTCAAGCTGACCTTCCAAACTCCTTTTGGGGCATGCTCTAGAGACAGCCGCTTTTACGCTAAACCGAGTTCCATCTAAATCGGTTCAAAAGACACCATATCAGATATGGAGTGGGAGGCGTCGCAATTTGTCTTTTATGGAGATTTGGGGCTGTGATGCTTATGTGAAACATCAATCCTCTCACAAACTAGGGCCCAAATCTCAAAAATGTCTTTTTGTTGGGTATCCTAAAGAAACAAAGTGTTACTATTTCTACAATCCTTCTGAGCAAAAAAGTGTTTGTTGCTCGAACTGGTGTCTTTTTAGAGAAAGAGTTTATCTCTAAAGAAACTAGTGGGAGAAAAGTAGAACTTGAAGAAATTCAAGAACAATAAGGAGACATCGAACCTGAAATGGAACCTGAACCAACACCACAAGATGTTTTGGTTCAAGAGTCTGTTCCTATAGCACAGAGCCCACGTAGGTCTGGTAGGATTCGGCATGAGCCTGAGAGATATGGATTTCTCATGACTCACACTGGTGATGTGATGCTCATGGATCAGGATGAGCCCACATCCTACCAACAAGCTATGTCGAGGCCTGACTCTGACAAGTGGCTAGTGGCCATGAAATCCGAGATGGAATCCATGTATGAAAATGAAGTATGGACTTTGGTTGACCCGCCTGAAGGGGTAAAACCCATAGGGTGCAAATGGGTTTTCAAGAAGAAAACTAATATGGATGGTAATGTGATTACCTTTAAGGGACGATTGGTTGCAAAAGGTTTCAAGCAAATTCATGGTATTGACTATGATGAAACTTTTTCACCAGTTGCTATGCTTAAATCCATCCGAATTTTGTTCTCTATTGCTGCACACTATGATTATGAGATATGGAAAATGGATGTCAAAACTGTATTCCTAAATGGAAAGCTACTTGAGGATCTGTACATGACACAACCTGAGGGTTTTGTCACTCCTGAGAATGCCAATCAAGTGGGCAAGTTACAAAGGTCCATTTATGGACTGAAGCAAGCTTCTCGAAGTTGGAATCTTCATTTTGATGAAGCAATCAAAGAGTTTGGTTTTATCAAAAATGAAGATGAACCTTGTGTCTGCAAGAAGGTTAGTGGGAGCACTATTGTCTTCTTGGTGTTGTATGTAGATGACATAGTACTCATCGAGAATGACATTCCTGAGCTACAGTCTGTGAAGACTTGGCTGGGGAAATGTTTCTCTATGAAGGACTTGGATGAAGCAGCCTATGTGTTAGGCATCAGGGTCTATAGCGACAGATCTAGAAAGCTAAATAGGTTTAGCATGCAAGATTCCAAGAAAGGATTCTTTCCCATGTCATATGGTATAACTCTTTCTAGATCTCAGTGTCCGAGTACACTCGAGGAGAAAGAGCGCATGAGTAAGATAACATATGCTTCAGCAATTGGACCTATCGTGTATGCCATGATATGTACTTGTCCTGATGTCCCTTAATCATGATGAGTAGGTAACAATCAAACCCCGGTGAGAGTCACTAGACAGCTGTTAAGAACATCCTTAAGTACTTATGAAGGACTAAGGATGCATTCTTTGTCTTTGGAGGTGAAGATGAGCTCGTTGTAGGGGGTTACACCGATGCAAGCTTCCAATTTGATAAGGATGAGTTTAGATCACAGTCTGGTTATGTGTTTTGTATTGGTGGTGGTGCTGTGAGCTGGAAGAGTTCAAAGCAAGAGATAGTAGCTGACTCTACAACAGAATCTGAGTACATTGCCGCCTCTGATGCTGTGAAGTAGGCAGTTTGGATCAAGAAGTTCATCACTGAACTTGGAGTGGTTCCAAGCAATGTCGACCCAATAGAGCTCTATTGTGACAACAATGGAGCAATCGCATAGGCTAAGGAACCTCGATCTCACCAGTGATCCAAACACATACTCCGACGCTATCATCTCATTAGGGAAATCCTCGAGAGGGGTGATGTAAGGATATGCAGGACTTCGACAGACAGCAACATTGCTGATCCACTGACAAAGCCCCTTACACGGCAGAAGCATGATAGCCATTCTAGGTCCATCGGTATTAGATACATGGATGATTGGCTTTTAGTGCAAGTGGGAGATTGTTAGTGTTGTGCCCAAAAGGCCAATCATGAGATGATTGTATTTTTGCACATTGATTCATGATATTTTATTAAGGCATTAATCCACAATTATGTTTGTTGTTTTGTTTCTGCGTAACTTAACAAACATAATTGTAACCCTAGATTAATGATATTCTCAAACGTCGCTAGTCTAGTATTATTGTGGAGTGGGTTGCAATAATACATAACGACCAGCATATGTGGAGACTAATATGAGATGTGTAGTCTGCATATGGGTACAAGTTGGAGAACTTGTGTACTAGACCGACCCACCATGAGAACACTATATGGATCGTTATATGAGTGTCATAAGTGATTCTCATAGTGAGCACGGTATATGTAGTCCTTCGACCTAAGATCATCAAGGTTCCCTACATGTGAGTCACATACTTTGATACTTTCCTTTGTTGCTCATAACTGAGTGAACTTGAAGGAGGTCATTGGGTATGCCACATATCATGCGGAGGGATTAGTATAATCAAGATCGGATTTGTCCCTCCTATGTAACGGGAGTGATATCTTTGGGTCTCTTGATAGAGTAAGACTTAGAAAAATGCATGGCCATGCTCGACTGAGTTGATATACGATATCATTGTCATCAGTTTAAGTTGGTCTACTCGGTAATCAAGAAACCAAAGATTGGGCCATACGAGAGTGACACATTCCATGTCTTGTGCTTAGTCTTGATAACTTGGACAAAGGGACAATGGCATATATCGGTGATGATCATAAAGGTTTAGTCGAATCATCGACAATCTTGTCACTTGGGTAGCAATGATGTGTTGCTGGACACCGCTCATTGGTTATGATCATAAATGTGATTTATGATCATTGCCAATGTGGTAAAAGCCTATTGGGTCGCACACATAGAGCTATTTGGATCATTAGAGTGCATGGGCTAATAATTTGGGTTTTGGTTTCACAATAATTTCATATTAATAATGGGCCCAATAGTTGAGCCATTATTAAGCCTGAAATTAAAGCCTAATTGGATTAGGGCTTTGAAACCCATTAGGCCTGGAAGTTGAGTCTCACTATAAATACAACTTCTAGCGAGAAATTCGCAGGTCTCCTTGCCCTAGCCTTCCAAAAGGACAGCCGCACTCTTCTCTTGCAATTCCTTGGAGGACGCAAGCTAGCACTGCGAGCGCAAGAGAAACGCATCTACTGGGACACGGTGGAAGCATGGTGATCCCGAGAGGCTCGTGTGGATACCATAGAGAGCTTGAACATGTCAACTGTTCAAGTTTTGTGATTCGACTCTACAGTTGAGTGAGAGATCTTAACCAAAAATTAGGTATGAAAATTTTTGAACACCCTATTTACCCCGTTTCACTTGGATCATGGAGGGTTTCGGTTAAATTCTACTGCGCCGTTTGGCTCCCGAAACCCAACACAATTGTGGTGCCAAAATTATGCATTTAAAGCTCCCAGGGCTGGTATGTTCTGTAGGCCATCAGAATAATACCCATAATGTGCATACCCAAGTGGCCCTTTTCGGCACTATGTAAATGCCTGCATATTGGTCCAACCATTACAAACATTTTCGCATTCTATGCACACCATGGCAGTAAGGAAGAAAAACACAAGCACAAGTCTTAATCTTGGCTACCATACATTAGCCAATCTTATTAACTGTAAGTGACCAACCGCTGCACCTTCAACTTCTTTGAAAAAAATGTATTAATCTAGCCTTGTAACCCCCAATTTTATTTCCTTCAATATCAAGTAAAGTGCTTAAGAAAACCAAAGAATTTTATTTTACATCAAAAGCGCACCTATGGACGAAGTTATGGATTTTTTAAGTTGGTTTCAAAATTTTGACCAAATGAATAGTAAGTTCGCCAACTTTGGAATGTCATATATTTGGATACAGGGATCAAAATTTAGAAGTTCAAAATCCCAGTTCAACCTCTAATCTGCTCTAGATGTGGTCAAAATTCTATACCAAGGTTAATTTTACACAAGGTCATATTAAACTTTAAGTGTGGGGTTGAAAATCTGGCCACATTTGATCCATTTTGCCCATATAAATTTTCAAAACCATGCAAACACTTCATTCACAAGGGGTAAGACCTCCAAGGCTATCCAATATATGTCCAATATACATAGAAAAAACATGCTCTTGCATTTAACAACTGATGACCGAAGTGTGGCCACACTAGTTACCTAAGGACTTCGAGAAAGAAAGGAGCCAGACACCTGAGAAATACCACCTCGGCAGAACGCCGGTACCTACCTCGGGAAGTCAACCGACCGTCTCCCTCGGGAGGGCGACCAAACTAACCTCGGAAGCAGGTGATGCCCCGAGGTACTAGCTTGACTCCGGGAAAGGCCTCCACTACGAAGATAGTCTCCGACCTAGGGGACCTCAGAGGCGCGGCAGAAGTTGTCCAGGAATCTCTGACACTTCGCTCGTACGCCCTGCACGGCGCCCTCATGTGTACTCTGACAAAGTGACACACCCCCCGTCTTGTCATATCAGGAGATGATTGTTGCAGCTCATGGCTCAAGGAGCCTGCAGGCGGCCAAGGAATCCCACGCCCAGCAGTACAGGCATCATCCAACCATACACGTGCCACAATCTTAAAGGCTCGTTTCCTCCTTTAAATACTCTAGGCGCATGGCCATAAGGGGAGCTCCAGTTGGAGAAAACAGGGACAGAGAAAGGCGGGAAAACGGAGGACACTCTCTCCTCTCCGCCTAAATACTCTCCCTCTGGCCCACGGAAAGACATGCCAGGTAAACGCCTCTTGTACTTATTAGGGTGTTTCCCTTCCAAAAAAAGGCACTGACTTGGGCGTCGGAGGCTCCTCCCCGAAAAAAGACTCCGAGGACCTCCTAACCGCTGTTTTCTGACTGTTCCAGCTAGGCATCCCTAGAGGATCTTCACCCCAGGCCCTTTACCACACCGTAGGAACTTCACGTCACCTCCCCGCTACGGGACTAAAGAGCTGCCCGCCATCACGTGAGGCGATCCACCCAGGGTGCCAATTTTCCTCCAGGACCCCCTGCTGTCTTCACCACCGCACACAGTGGAGATGCCTGTCCCGCGTCACCGGACGGCATCATTTGGCGCCGTCTGTGGGAACCAGCTCCCCGGTTGCTGAAGTTGAAGCTCGGCGTTCTAAGATGAAGGGACTTCCGAGGTCCTCATACGCGCCAAAAATTCAGCGGGCAACCGAATGATGGCAGCTGGGGTGCCTCCACCCGAGGGTAAGTTCCCTCCGGCTACTATCATAGGCTTTTTACGCGAATACCCATGCCTTGTCGTGGTTGAAATGATGCAGTAGTTAGGCCGAAAAAAGCCACAACTAAATTCAAACCAAAGCACCTCCGCAGCGCTACCTCATTGAGGGGAAAAGTCCTGTAACAAAGGTGTGGGAAGTAAAGATCAACGAGATAAGTCCCTTTCGAGAAGTAAGCCCCTTCGGGATATGGACTGCGGGAAAAGTAGGTTCAGGATGGCTAGGGCCTCCCCGAGTTCGGCACCTGAGCAAAATTCACCATCTCCTCGGCAACAAAGTCGAGACCCATCGCCCCGAAAAGTTGTGTATGACTCGACTAACGAGCAGAAGGACACTCACCCTTCTTCTTCCCTGAAACACACTGTCGCTGTCAGAAGTGACCTGCCTCTATGCGGCGTCACAAAATAGGGTAGAAGCATTCGGAAGAAACTATGAAAATGGTGCATCGAACTCGGAAAGTACTACGAGCGTAGAAAGACAATGAACGACCAGGTATTGGCAGACTATACCGCCAAAATTCCAAAAGAAGGGAAGGTTCGAACCAATACGGGAGACAAAGCGAAGGTAGAGCCTGAATGGAAACTCCTTGCCAAAAAGCGCAGAACGTCAGAACGCTGGGATACCCCCTCGGGGGCCCAAAGTCAGAGAAGCCATAGAAGCGATCAAATTTTGATTATCAGGAGTATTGGGCCATCCGAGTATGGCAAAGCTAGGTGTAACGACCTCGCCCGAAAGGCTGAAAGATCCTAGAAGGAACCCTGGAACCAAAATGTCCCAAAAATCTGCCTAAAGCTTCAAAAAGTGCAAAGGCGTCCCGAACCATATTTTCCTGGTTAAGGGAAAACCATGCAGGCAAGGCCTATAGGCAAAGGATTTCAAGAATCCATCATCAAAATGAGAAAGCACTTCAACCTACTAGCTCAATTGTCAAGCAACAGGCAGCCAACGTCACCAAAAGAGCTATAAAAAAGGACTACAAGAGAAGTTGGAGAAAGCAAGCGAAAGATGGCTAGGAAAATTTCCTATCGGACCACTAAGGTTTTCCCAAAGACCCCTTGGCCGAATATGGTCGGGAAAAGATGGAAAACCATGAAGGTTTTCCCAAAGATCCCTTACCGAATATGGTCGGGAAAAGATGAAAAACCATGAAGGTTTTCCCAAGATCCATTGACTGTATGTGGTCGGGAAAAGATTGAAAACCACGAAGGTTTTCCCAAAGATCCCTTGCCGAATATGGTCGGAAAAAGATGGAAAACCACGAAGGTTTTCCCAAAGATCTCTTGCCGAATATGGTCGGGAAAAGATGGAAAACCACTAAGGTTTTTCCAAAGATCCCTTGACCGAATGTGGTCGGGAAAAGATGGAAAACCACTAAGGTTTTCCCAAAGATCCCTTGGCTGAATACGGTCAGGAAAAGATCGCCTGAAATATTGAAAAAGATTACTCAAAACACTTAGCCAAAATTATGAGAAATCATTAATCAAAATTTTGATACAGGAAGAAGGTTACAAAGAAAAAAATGAAGAAAAAGAACAAGGAGAAAAGCCCTAGGATATCTAGAGGGCCCCGGCGTCATGGGAAGCTTCAGCTTCGCTAACTTTGGCCGACGTCTTGGGAAGTAAGGAAGGTGGCAGGTTGAGGAACTCTATCTTTGACCAAGACCACCGAGGACCCTCGGGAATGTCCATGGCTACTAAAAAGGAGAGGTCAAGGTCCGGACACTTCTTGAGAAACTGATGACGGGCTAGGCAGAAACCATCCTGAAAAGCAACCTTCGATGCCTGGTCAGCCTTTTTCCTAGCCACATCTAAGTCATCCGCCTCGTTCTGAAGATCTGAGACCTCCTCTTGAAGGGTTGCAACCTCCTCCTCCAGCTCTTCCACCTTCTTCTTGTTCTTTGAATCCTTCTTCAACGTGTCGACCTCGGCTCGAAGGCTGGCATTGTCAGCAAGAGCCATCACCAAGAGTGCGGTCTCTTCCTCCTTCTCCTTTTGAATGGCTTCATTAGCTGAGGTTAAGCCCACAACGTCCGCGCCAAGGACAACCATCTTCTGTGAGAAGTCTTTTACGAGGTCCTCCTAGCCCCGCAAAAACTCTAAATGAACAGCAGCTAGCTTCTCCCTGGCTATTCGACTTAATTCGATAGTGGCCAACGCCGAATCAGCACAGAAGCGCTTGGCCATCACCAGCTCGTTCTCGGCCCGAACTCGGGCCAAAGACTTCTCTGCCGTCCACACGGGGAGGTACTCACTATACCCCAAGAACTGCAAGAGAAGGGACACTTAGCAAAATTTACAAGGAAAGCCAAAAAACGGAAATAAGGAAGTGGGAAGAAAAGTAAAGGGACTAGGAGAGTTACACGGGCAGCGTGCTCAGAAATCTTAGCAACAAGGGTACCCTCGGAGGCACACTCCTCGGCAACCACCTCGGAGGAAGCTTGGGTGAGCACGCCCTTTGCCATCTGGGGGGCCATTTCCAGACAGTCTCCGTAGAACAGATTCATGTCCTCCGTGAAAGACCAGAATGGCTCCCTTGGAATTTTGTCCCTCGGGATGAGAGAGTCCCGAAGAGCCCGTCTTCGGGCGTGATCAGTTACCCAAACTGGGGGCGCCAAATCCTCTGAAAAAATTAAGACGTAAGTTAGATAAAACTCCTTAGTCATATAAATCAAAAAAGGGAGCAAAAGGCAAACCGGGCGGAACCCTGGCAGTGTCCTCGTCAGAATCTGGGATCTCTTTTACGATGGCAGGAACCTGTTTCCCTTTATCCCTTCGGCGTTTCTCTAATAATTCCTCAGCAGTAGAATCACCTGCTAAGGTACCTAAAGGGATCAACGATGCGGTAGGACTTGCAACGGTGGCAACAGTAAGCGCCCCCGCAGGAACCTCGGCAGAAATTTCAGCCCCATAGGGAGTCTCAGGCGGGATGGAAGTTGCAGTGATATGATCAGTCCTCGCCGCATCCTCTGGAGGTGGAAAAAGGGTGTCCTTCTTCGTCCTCTTCGTCGCTGAAGACGGCCCGCTCCCAGAAGTCTTGCGCCTCTTCGTAGCACCTTTCTTTGCTTGTTCTCCCTTCTCGGTTTGACCAAGAAAAAGGGACTTGTAGTAGGCAGCTGATTCGTCGCTCATTTTTGAAAAAGAACATCAGTGTGAGCCTACAAGGACAAAGTATGCTGAAAATTTTGAAAGGAAGTTCACTTTCAAAAAACTGGCCAGAGGGAGACATATGAGGATGCCCCATCTCGGGAATAAACGAAGATGTGGTAGGACAAGAGGAGGAGAAACCTCGGGACAGAGCAAAATGACTTCGGGGAGCCGAAGGCCAAAAAACTGAAGGAACTCTGAAAACAGAACTCACCAAAAGCCTTGCCAAAATCTGGATTTCTGGATGCCGTCGTGAAAAAATAGCCGGAAATCGCTCCGCCATAAGAAATGCACCGGAAAATGGAGAAAAGACAGAGAAAAGGCTCTAGAGCAGATGAGAGCTAAAAATGAAAAGTGAGGCAGAAATGAAGCGAAAAGTGTTTATATAGAGCAACAATGGGGCACAACTACTGCGCGAAGGCAAAACGACGCCATAACTGCCCCTCGCACGTGAAAAGATGCGCCTTTCCTAGCCAGCTCTTGCCACGTGCCACCCATCACGAGAAACCTGGGCACGCTTTCTGATATTCTGAAAGCCCGGGCGCATCACCTGGAACTGCCACACCTAGTTTCAAGACGCAACAGTTCGATGGCCAATGGCAGGAAAGACGAAAAGGTTGGGAGAAGTTGGGCACCTCGAGAGCACCAAAAGAACACCAAAAGACAGATAGGTGGCATTTGCCTGAACAAGGCACATCCCTTGGGTTGCGAATGGCATACTCCGAAGTCTTGAAAATAGCCCACAAATGAAAGTGTCAGCCGAAGAGGGTCATGTGATGACTGAAGTGTGGCCACACTAGTTACCTAAGGACGTCGGGAAAGAAGGGAGCCAGACACCTGAGAAATACCACCTCGGCAGAACGCCGGTACCTACCTCGGGAAGTCAACAGACCGTTTCCCTCGGGAGGGCGACCGAACTAACCTCGGAAGCAGGGGATGCCCCGAGGTACTAGCCTGACTCCGGGAAAGGCCTCCATTACGAAGACGGACTCTGACCTAGGGGACATCAGAGGCGCGGCAGAAGTTGTCCAGGAATCTCCGACACTTTGCCCGTACGCCCTGCACGGCGCCCTCATGGGTACTCTGACAAAGTGACACACCCCTCGTCTTGTCATATCAGGAGACGATTGTTGCAGCTCATGGCTCGAGGAGCCTGTAGGCGGCCAAGGAATCCCATGCCCAGCAGTACAAGCATCATCCAACCATACACATGCCACAATCTTAAAGGCTCGTTTCCTCCTTTAAATACGCCAGGCGCATGGCCATATGGGGAGCTCCGGTTGGAGAAAACAGGGACAGAGAGAGGCGGGAAAATGGAGGACACTCTCTCCTCTCCGCCTAAATACTCTCCCTCTGACCCACGAAAAGACATGCCAGGTGAACGCCTCTTGTACTTATTAGGGTGTTTCCCTTCCAAAAAAAGGCACTAACTTGGGCGCGGAGGCTCCTCGCCAGAAAAAGACTCCGGGGACCTCTTAACCGCTATTTTCTGAGTGTTCTAGCTAGGCATCCCTGGAGGATCTTCGCCCCAGGCCCTTTACCACGCCGTAGGAACTTCACGTCACCTCCCCGCTACGGGACCAAGGAGGTGCCCGCCATCACTTGAGGCGATCCACCCAGGGCGCCAATTTTCCTCCAGGATCCCCTACTGCCTTCAACACCGCACACAGCTGAGATGCCTGTCCCGCGTCACCTGACGACATCAACAACAATATGTGGCCAAAACAGAATTTACAAGTAAGCGTCCCACCATTCACACTTAGGTAGCTTTCCACCACATCACATACATAGCCAAAACATTACTCAAATGTTCACATACTTTTCTCATTTTACATACAATACATGTACATGCATACATGCACTACATAATGGTCTTAACTCAACTAAATATGCACCCTACGTTATAGGAGTTCCTGAGACACAATGGAATCTAGAAACAAGATGTCGGATAGCTGCTGCATAACACAAGAAGCACCATCACTAAAATACCAAATGTACTCGTAAAATCACCAAAACTTCTAGATCATAACTAGGCAAATGGAAGTTCAAGTGCCTAAAAATTCAAGGCAAAAGTCAACCTACAAAGGTTTGTTTGAAAGTGATCTTTCTGTTGGACCTGAAATGACAGAATTGAGGGGAGTAAGTTTCATTGAAAAACTTGGTAAGGGTAGCACTTGGATTCAATAGGCAACACAACAATCATCAAAACCTACATCCAAATACACTAAAACAGAAAACCACAATGCATATATACAAGATATAGAAACCAAATGCAGCAGCCATTCATAACCAACAAACACACGAAATGCGGCAACAACAATAAGCATAGATTAGTCCATAAAACACATAATAAACATAACAAAATCACTATGGTAGCCTCCTTAAGCTAATGCTTAGTCTTAGGAGGATTTTAACACTAGTTAGTACTAACTTTGGGCTCTAGAAGCCCATCAATTCGCTGCCATCACTATGCACTTTACAATAGGTCACAAAACCTTCAATAAGTGCACTCCCTTCACTAAGCTTGGTTCATAAAGCTCATGGCTCTCATCCAAGCTTAGCCCTAGCTCCATGGTTCTTTGAAAGTATAGTACAAAACCCATGAGAGTAAGAGAACCCTTATCAAAATGGGTAG
The DNA here is from genome assembly GCA_039654915.1 of Aquilaria yunnanensis. NCBI lineage: Eukaryota > Viridiplantae > Streptophyta > Magnoliopsida > Malvales > Thymelaeaceae > Aquilaria > Aquilaria yunnanensis. The sequence continues at coordinate 47,115,746 of CM077595.1, forward strand.
GCCAAATTTTAAGCTTGATCCTTCAAGTACTCAAGTAATAGCTCTAGTTTTCTTCTAATTGCTTCTTTTTGCCTTCAATTTCAATCTTAGAGGTATGGTGGATATAGAGGAGCTATAGAAGAAGTGTGGAGGATGGTGGTGGCTGTGTGGGTCAAATATGGGAGAATAAAATTCAAGTTAGGCTTATTAGCTTAGATTTAGGGCAGTAAACATTGTTATTAGCCTTAATCATGCTTTATGTCAATTTCTTTGCCCATAAGCATGGTTTCTTTGTCTTAAAATTATCGGTACACATATGCCCAACATTTTTGACCAATTTCCAAGCCATAGTTGCCCCTTCCTAGGCAGGAAACTCCAAATTGCTCCATTTGACTTAAGTCAAAGACATACACATCCTAAGGCCTACTTTAGAACACTTAGGTCCCTTATGCCTTTTTGTGTTTTCTTTGTCCTTAGTTGTCTTCCACAAGCAATTTTGTCCTCCAATAGTACTTTTATACCATTCATATCCTTCCTATAACTCTCCAAACCTCTTTCTTCAGATTTTATACTGGTGCCCGGCGGCAGTTTCGTCATGTGACATGGTAGGAGCGAGGGGGACTTTCGGTGGAGGAGGAGGTTTCCCAGGGGATGGTACCTGAAATGTTTGGAAGACAAAGGTCAGGAGGTCCTCGGAGTGTGTTTCCGCGGAGGAGCCTTCGATGCCCAAGTTAGTACTTAGGAGATATGGAGGTGATAGAGAGTGGAGAAGTATGGCCTCTAGTGCTCTCCCAAAAATCTTCTTCATTACCTGGGGTGTTTATTGAGTATCTATAAAGGAGTGAATAGTAGTAGTTCTCCTCATGTGGCCGTCCCAGATCGTGACACGTGTTAGGTGGGATGCAATCCACGTCTTCGCGGAATGAGGGGACACCCAGCCGATCATAGTGATGCCCCAAGGCATCTTCGTTTGCTGTCATGTTGATAGGTGGAGAGACTTCCTGAGGAGACGAGCGCTTGGAGCTCTGGTTTCCCAGCTGAGCGTGCCTGAAAAGCTCAAAGAAGAGGTTAGGAGGTCCCCGGTTTGCTTTTCCGGGGAGGACCCTCCGACGCCCAAGTCAGTTTTCTGAGTGAAAGTGGGGGAAGAACACTAAGGGATCAAGTGTCTTGCCTGTTTTGTGTTTTCTCAGAGGGAGGAAAATGCCCATCCTTTGCCCAGTCCCATTTCCTAGTATTTATAGGAGTAGCTGGTCCGTTCAGATCATGACACGTGTTCGGTCGGATTTGATCTGTATTTTTGGACCTAGGGGACAGGCAGCCGTTTGCAGCCTCCTTTAGCCCGGGACCCGGACAGGTTGTGTCAGGACTGGGGCGGCTGCGGCGTGTCAGTTCGCCGTTCAGATGTGACGTGTAGGGCTTGTTGGTGACATGTCAGAGGCTCCTTAAATGCTCATACCGTACTCCCGAGGTCCCCTGGGCGAGGTCGCCCTTCGGTGCGTGCACCCTCTTCGGATTCTATCCGTCCTTCGATGCGAGCACCTCCTTCGGGATCTATCCCATAGTTCTGGGAGTTCCCTTGATGAACACCTTTTTCGGGACTCACACCCATAGTTCGGGGATTCCCTTGTTCAGGTGTTTCTTGTTCGGGGAAGACCTCTTCGGGGCCTCTACCTTCGGGGAGATTCTCCCTTGCTTCAGAGAGATGGCTCTCTTACCAGAAGACGGTCAGTTTGGCCCCTCGATGGAGACGGTGTTGTCCTCAGAATTCCTGACGAGCTAACCAAAGTCTCGAGCTCATAGTGTTTGACTTCGCACCTTCCGAGGTCAATGAAAAGATCCTCTCTTGGGTGACGTCAGACTCCTCGACCAATATTCTGGCAGGGAGTTACTACCGAGGAGGCAATAGCCTTTGGCTATCACAGGCCCCCCTCCAAAAAGCCGAAGTGAGAAACTTCGGTTCATCGGTTTTCGGGTCCTGTGGTTGTGATATCTCCGCCGAAGACGCCTTCTTCTGCTTGTACCGATGGGCAGCATTTTTGCGTCCTTGAGGCGCGAGAAGATAGGCTGTTCCTGTGCCGAAGATACACCTTCTGCCCGAAGTCACGGGCTGTCCCTTGGTGTCCTTGTGGCGAGGGGAAATAGGATAACCTTGTACCGAATATAGACGTTTTGCCCGAAGTCACAGGCTGTCTTTTGGTGTCTTCGAGGTAACCTACTTTTTTGCCTTTATAGGTCTGTTCATGCGTCGCGTCCTGTATCCAGCAGAGTCAGTCTAGGGCGGCGCCTCTAGACCAAATGGTGTCAGAGGGCGTGCTCGACGTGATGGACGACACGTGGCACGTTTGCTGCGCGATGACCGACACATGGCACACTTTTATTGGGTAAGAATGCACTGAGTATGGCTGGCGCGACTTTTCAGGCGCTCATAGCAATTATGGCGACGCTTCGCCTTCCGAGGGGTACTAATGACGACGGTTCTCCTGGCCTTCTCGGCCTATATATATCAGTCCTGTCATAACCCTCTTTCTTCTTCTGCTTTTGCTTTCTTTTGCCTTCTAATTCTCTCCCGATTTTCCGCGGTGGTTCTCCTTTTTCAGGCATTTTTTCGACCACTTTTCACGACGGCTTCCAGGAATCCAGATTCCGGCAAGACCTTTGGTGGGTTTTAGTCCTTCTGCTTTTTTCAAAGATTCTTCTTTGTTTTTCCCGAACTCATTTTCCTTGTTTTTCCCGAACTCATTTTCATTATGCCTGTTCTTGAGAGTTGGCAACCTCTTCTTTCTCACCCCTGCTGCACTACTCCGGCAAAACTAGCGAAGTAGAAGAAAAAGTTTTTCTTACCCTCTTACTCTGTGACGAGGTTGCCCCGTCCTGACCAATTTCCTTTCTCCAACCGAAGTGATGAAATCACCGTTTTCCGAGCCCAACTGAAGGCCGGACTTCGGTATCCCCCCCCAGAGATGGTTAGCGCGTTCTGCAACTTCCATGGCATTGCCGTTAACCAACTCCCACCGAACTCGTACTGCTATTTCAACGCCTTCCTCTGTATGTGCGGCGTTTTCAAAATAAAACCTCACTTTTTAGTTTTTCTTCAGTACTACAAGCTCTTCGTGGTCCCGAAGGGTGGCTTCTACTTTATGCTACCTCGGGGATCCGGGAGCAAAAAGTATACGTTCACCTTCGCCACCAAAGACAGCTGGCGAGGGTGGCCACAAAAATTCTTTTTCCTGAAGAAGTCGGAGGCTTGGTCGCACGTCCCGACCAAGTGGGCTCAGGGGAGGCTCAAGATGGATGTTGTTGACCCGAAGATACTGCTAGACGCCGACGTAGCACCTATCTTCGAGGACTTCGACAGGCGCATCCGGGCCGTCTCTGACTGGGCTGCCGAGGTCTCTCCTCGTGCCCTTTACCCATTTCCGATCAACTGGAGGCTCATGACCGAAGAGGTCCTTCAGGAACTCAAGGTGGTAAAGGAGCATGTGACAGACCTCAACATGCCGAAACCGGCTTCTTTGGGGAAGGACTCCTGGCTCGTGAAACTCCTTCGGGGGAAAGAGACTTATGAGTCTTTTTACGAGAGTAAGTTACTTTCTCATTTTTTCCTTCATAACTTCATCTTGGACTTACATTGATCTTCTCTTCCTTTTTTCAGAGATGGGCGACGACGCGGTTGCCTTCTACAAGGCTCTTTTTACCGGGCAGGCCCAGAGGGGCGAACAGATAAAGAAGGCCGCCTCTCGGAGGTGAAAGCAGACTTCGGACGGCCCTCCCCCCAAACGGGCAAAGAAAGCTGCTCCTTCCTCTCTTCCGCAAATTTCGGAGGAGGTAGGCGAGGAGCCCGGAGACCTTGCTGCCCCTTTGCCCGAGGTTCCTTCTGTCGATGTCCCTTCTTCCGACGTCCTTCCTCAAAGCCCCACGCCTTCGCATGCTCTTCTGGAGGGCGATGGGGAGGAGACCCCTTCTGCCGAGGAACGGTGTCAAATAAAAGGCAAGGGGATCTCTACTGAGGCGACGTCGATTCTTGATGACGACGTTACCGAGGTGCCAACAGGTTTGTACTTTGTCGAAGAACCCTTTTCTTCTCTTGTAAATCCTTAAGGGTTTTCTGGCCTTAACAAATTTTCCTGCCTTGTTGCGCAGCGGAGGTGGCCGCTCCTGACTGGGTTGCCGATCATGCCCGCAATAGGGCCCTTCGGGATGCCCAAGTCCCAGCAGGGAAAGTTCCAAATGAGCCCTTCTGGACGTTCACGGAGGACATGAATATGTACACCAAGGACTGTCCCGAGATGGCCAGGCAGATGTGCAAAGGGGTTTTTACTGAGGCCTCTTACAAGGCCCTTACGGAGGCTTACTCTGGCAACATCTCTTTGGCCGCCAAACTCACTGAACATGCCGCCCAGGTAGGTTTCACTGTTTCCTTAGTGCCAATTTCGCCTTTGCTTTTTACTTAGCATCATTTTCCCTTTGTTTGCTTTTTTTGCAGCTGATGGGGTATGCCGGGTTGCTCCGTGTTCGGGTGGCGCGAGAGACAGAAAGGAGGGCGTCACTTTGGGACCTTTACACCAAGACGAAGGCCCAGTGTTCGGCGTTGGCTGCCGATAATGCTCAGCTGAAGCAGTCTTCGGAGAAGGAAGTTGCTGAACTTCGGGAGGGGTTCATAAAAGAGAAAGAGGAACTTGAGAAAGGCACCTCCCAGAAACTTTCCGACCTCGTCTCTCGGATGGCGGAGCTGACTTCGACCGTAGAAGCGATTCAAAAGGATAAGTCAGAAAGTGATGCAATCCTTGCGAAGACGCTCGAGGAAAAGGCCCAGCTCGAAGCCGAGGTCGCATCTCTGAAGAAGCCTTCAGAAGAGAAGAAGAAGATGAAGGCACTGAAGAGAAAGCTTAAGGATCTGGAGAAGGATTACGCGGATCTGGAGAAGGACTATGCAGATTTGGCGGTCAAGAAGCGGGAGTCCGATGATATGACGAAGTTGGGCTTTCAAGACGGCTTCTGTCTTGCTCGGCACCAAATTCTGCAGAAGTTCCCAGATTTTGACCTCTCCTTCCTGGAAGGCATGAACATCCCGAAGGAGCCTCGGTGGACTTGGTCCAAGATCGAGCACTTGAAACTGCCTCCTTCTTTCTCGGCGCCGAAGGCTGCTGATAAAAGCACAGAGGCTGGCAGTTCTCAAGACGCCGAGGTTCCTTAGTTTGTGCTAGGGCCTTTTGTCTTCCTTTTCTTCTTCTTTTTTGTAGTCTTTCAGCAACTTTCTTCTCTGTAAGCACTCTTTGGCTCAATAGATAAAAATTTGGCTAAGTATTTTTTGCCAGATCCCTTTGTTTCCTTTTGTCCCCAACATAATTCGCTCGAGAGACTTCGGAAAACCATACTCTTGCTTTCCTTTGTCCCGAACATATTCGCTCCAGGGACTTCGGAAAAAATACTCTTGCTTTCCTTTGTCCCGAACATATTCGCTCAAGAGACTTCGGAAAACCATACTTTTGCTTTCCTTTGTCCCGAACATGTTCGCTCAAGAGACTTCGGAAAACTTAGTTTTGCTTTCCTCGGCAATTGCTTTCGTGAGACTCTTGTTTTGTACTTCTTCACTTCAGAACTTTTTACTTAGACAAATTTGTCCAACTTGTGCAATCCAACTTTCCCACCAAACTTTTTAGGCATAGAATTTTTTCAAGGCCTCTGAGTGCCAAGTGTTTTTTAATTCTATGCCTTCGGCATCACCGAGCTTATAAATTCGTTTTCATACTTCGACAAGTACCAGGTATGGGCCTTCCCAATTTGAGTGAAGTACCCCGTGGGATGGCTTTCGGGGTGCAAATTCAGCCTTTCGGAGAACGAGGTCTCCCTGTTTTATTCCCTTTGGCCTGGCGCGTAGGTTTATGGCTGCTGCTATTCTTTGCTGGAAAGCTTTTCTTCTCAGCTCGGCTACTTCTCTGTGTTCGCCAACGAGGTCGAGCTTGGTTCTCAGGCCGAGGTCATTTCCACTTTCATTGAACACTTGGACTCGTATTGACGGTTGTACTACCTCGACAGGGGTGATGGCCTCTGTGCCGAACACGAGTGAAAAGGGCGTTTCCCCTATGGCTCTTCGGGGTGTTGTTCGGTAACTCCATAACACGCTCTGGAGTTCTCCTGGCCATTTCCCTTTTGCTTCCCTCAGTCACTTTTTCAGACCATCTTTTATGGTCCTGTTAGATACTTCCACCTGCCCATTACTTTGGGGGTGAGCTACTGGGGCGAAGTGCATTTTTGTCCCGAGGTCGCTAATGAACTATTGGAATCCTTTGTCTGTGAACTGAGATCCATTGTCCGCTACGAGTACCCTCGGTATGCCAAATCTGCATACGATGTTTTTCCATACGAACTTCTGCACTTCTTTTGCCGAGATAGTTGTCAGAGGTTCTGCCTCGACCCACTTAGAGAAATAGTCTACTGCTACTACGCAGAACTTTACGCCTTCAGGCGCCGTTGGGAGTGGCCCAATGAGATCTATGCCCCAAACTGCGAAGGGCCAAGGATAGTCTGCCGAAGTCACGAACTCCGACGGTGTTCTTTGGATGTTCGCATGTCTCTGGCAACTACCACATTTCTGGACGAACTGCTTGGCGTCCTTTCTCAGGGTAGGCCAGAAGTATCCTTGGCGAAGTATCACTGCTGCGAGGGCGTCGGTTCCGATGTGCTAACCACAGGCACCTTCGTGAACTTCTTCGAGGATCATTTCAGTATCCTCTTCACTAACACACCTCTGTAGTGGATTTGCATATCCTTGCCGATATAGTTCTTCTCCAATTAAGAAGAAACGTCCGGAGCGCCTTCGCACTTTTGCGGCTTCGCTGGGGTCTTCGGGAAGTGTGTTAGTTGCGAGATACGTTTTGATTGGTTCTTTCAATCCTTTTCCCGAGGTTTCTATGCTTAACACCGCGATGCTGGGGTGGCTTAGCACTTCGGTGCAAGTTTTGGACTTCGCCAAACAATCTGCCTCAGAATTTTCTCGTCGGGGTACGTTCTCGATTTTCACGACGTCGAACTCCCGAATAAGCTTTGTTACCAACTCATGGTATTTCGCCAAGGTCGGGTCTTTCACGCCATAGTCCCCTGCCATTTGCCGGACCACCAGCTGGGAATCACTATGGGCTTTCAAGTTTCTCACGCCAATTTTTCTGGCCAGGCGTAATCCTGCTATGAGGGCCTCATATTCGGCCATATTGTTGGTGGCGTTGAAACTGAACTTGATGGCCTTCATTACTTCTAGGCCTTCGGGGCCTCTGATAATCACTCCAGCTACCTGGTGTTCGGATCCTGAGGCCCCGTCAACATATAACGTCTATTCTGGCTCGTCTTCACCCAAAAATGAATGTCCCTCCTCGGTGTTTGGTACTTCGGCGATGAAGTCTGCCAAAGCTTGAGCTTTTATAGCTTTCCGGGGTTCATACGTGATGTCGTGTTCACCAAGCTCTATACACCACTTGGAAAGCCTTCCCGAGTGATCAACTTTCCTCATAACATCCCGTAGAGGCAGGGTACTTCGGACGATAATGGGGTGAGCCTGAAAGTATGGCCGCAGCCTTCTCCCTGCAAGCACTAAGGCATATATAGCTTTTTGAAGCAAAGGGTACCTGACTTCAGCGCCGTGCAAGGACTTGCTGACATAGTAGACCGGCCATTGCTTTGGCCCTTCTTCTTTCACGAGGACCGAGCTCACAGCTTTTTCTGTGACGGCGAGGTATAATACGAGGGGCTCTCCCTCCCGAGGTTGCCGCAGGGTCGGCAGGCTGGCCAAGTAGACTTTGAGTTCTTCCCAGGCTTTTTGGCAATCTTCATCCCAAGGATGACCATTCCTTCCGAGGTCGCCTTCCATCTTTGCTGCCTTTGTGAGGACTTTGAAGAAGGGTCGACACCTATCTCCGTACCTGGAAATAAACCTGCTTAGAGAGGTTATTCTTCCGGTGAGTCTTTGCACGTCTTTGACTGTGGCAGGAGTTCGGAATTCAAGCAGAGCCTTAATCTTCTCAGGGTTAGCATCGATGCCCCTTTCGGACACCATGTACCCAAGGAACTTTCCCGAGGTCACCCCGAAGATGCATTTCTCAGGATTAAGGCGGATCCCGAAGGCTCTGAGTTTTTTGAAGGTTTCCTCTAAATCTGCAACGTGGTAGCCAGGTAGTTTGCTTTTGACTATCATATCATCAACATACACCTCCATGTTCCTCCCCATTTGGTCTTTGAAGACTTTGTTCATCAGCCTCTGGTAGGTGGCTCCTACATTTTTGAGTCCGAAAGGCATCCTGATATAGCAATATGTTCCTCCCTCAGTGATGAAGGCAGTCTTCTCTTCATCTTCGGGGTTCATCCTTATCTGATGATACCCACTGAAAGCGTCCAGGAAACTTAGGAGCCCGTACTCGGCAGTTGAGTCTACCAGTCGGTCTATTGGCGGAAGAGGATATGAATCTTTCGGGCAAGCATCGTTCAAATTTCTGAAGTCGATGCACATCCGGAGCTTACTACTTCCTTCTTTTGTGGCAATTACCACGTTGCTTAGCCATTCGGGGTAGTTTACCTCCCGGATAACGCTAGCGTGTATCAGACGCTGAACTTCGGTCTTGACGAAGTCACTTTTGCGAGCTGAGATGCTCCGTTTCTTTTGCCGGACAGGTTTTATTTCAGGACTCGCTTTGAGGCTATGCTGGATTACGCGAGGGTTTACCCCTGGCATGTCCTTCGGCAAGTAGGCGAAGAGATCTTTATTTGCGAGCAGAAAAGATACAAGTTTTTCCTTGTCTCCTTCGGCCATGCTTTTCCCTATTCGGGTATTATGGCCTGGGACAAGCTCTACTTCTTCTGTTTTCACTTTTGTGGGATCTTCTGCCTCGCCCCTTTCCAGCTCTTTTGCTTCTACAGCATGTGCTAAGTTGCTTGCTGGAGCCTTTCGTGCTCTGACGAACACCTTTCTCACCTCGCCTTGATCAATGAAGATCTTTGCGTCTCCTTCCTTGGTGGCGAAGGTGACGGTCAAGTACTTTACATCTGGGCGAATGTGCAGATTTCCCTGTGTCTGTCTGCCAAGGATGGCGTTGTATGACGAAGGAACGTCCATGACTATGAATCTTGCCATGGTAGAGGTGAACAACTCAGCAGTTCCTTTCTCCGAAGTTCCTTTCATCATCAAGGGGAGGTCGATCCACCCGAGGACAGGTAGCTCAGATGGTCCTACGCCGAACGTGGGTGAAGTAACAGCCTTGAGGTCACTCCTGGATACACCCAAGCTTGGCAGCAAATGTGAGAACAAGACGTCTGCGTTTGACCCATCGTCCAGCAGTACCCTCTTGACGTCCCAGTTTCCTATCCTCGCCATTATCAGCAATGGATCGTCATGGGGAAATACGATGGTGGAGCCATCCTCGCGGGCCAATTTTTTCGTTGGGCTCTGATATTCCATCACCGCTATCTCTCTGGCCCTTCTTTTTCTTTCCGAGGATGGAAGTCCGGTTGTGATCATCTGTATTACTCCTGCCGAGGGTGGAGGACGCCTTCTCGGACTTCGGTTCCTTCGCCTGTCTGAATCGTAATCCTCATCATCGGGCTTTCCTTCTTCCTCTTTTTTCCCCTTCGGGGAAGGCATTCTCAAATAACGCCGAAGCTGGCCCTGCTTTATCAGTGATTCAATGTACTTTTTCAACTGAAAGCAGTCTTCGGTGTCATGACCGTGATCACGGTGGAACTGACAGAACTTCTTCATGTTCCTTCTGTTGTCAGCAGTCATGCCCCTCGGTCGTTGGATTTGAGCCCCCTGTTTTTCCAACGCCATGAGGACGTTAGCCCTCGTGGTGCTCAGAGGTGTTAAGTTTTGGGGCTTCCTTCCTCCTACTCACGTTCTCCGAGGTCGGCCTAACTGTTCCGTCGGACACCGGGCTTGCTGGCTGGACCCTTCGCCACGAGCGTGAATATGGTCAGCCTTCGGTCCAGTCATTCTCAGCTCTTCGGCTGTCATATGTTGTTCAGCCCTTCGGTAGAATTCTCCCAGGGTGTCCGGGGGATCTTTGGAGAATTCGTAAAACAAGTGCGAATCCCTCCGGAGGCCCCTCGTCATGGCGAGGATGCGGATTTCAGGACGAAAGTCCGGAACACTGAGGGCCTCTCTGTTGAACCTCTCGACATAGTCACGGATGGTCTCCCCGTTTCTTTGTGCTATGTCAAACATCTGGACGGGCATCTTCGCCGTTGGCTTGCTCCCAATGAACTGTTGGGTGAACGCTGTGGAGAGCTCCTGGAACCCCCTGATGTTTCCGGGAGGCAGGGAATTGTACCAGGCAGTTGCTGGTCCTGCGAGGGTGACTTCAAAGCACTTGCAGAGTGTAGCGTCATCAGCCCCGTGTAGCACCATGCTGCGTTTGTACTTTGTTAGGTGGGCCTGGGGATCAGTCCGACCCTCATAGGTCTCTAGCCGAGGTAGCCTGAAGTCATTTGGCATGGCCGCCTCGACCACTGTTCGGGCGAAAGGAGTTGTCGGGTTTCGGGAGCCAAACAGCGCAGCGGAATTTAACCGAAACCCTCCAGGATCCAAGTGAAACGGGGTAAACCGGGTGTTCGAAAATTTCATACCTAATTTTCGGTTGAGATCTCTCACTCAACTGTAGAGTCGAATCACAAAACCTGAACAGTTGACGTGTTCAGGCTCTCTATGGTATCCACACGAGCCTCTCGGGATCACCACGCTTCCACCACGTCCCGGCAGATGCGTTTCTCTTGCACTCGCAGTGCTAGCTTGCGTCCTCCAAGGAATTGCAAGAGAAGAGTGTGGCTGTCCTTTTGGGACGCTAGGGCAAGGAGACCTGCGAATTTCTCACTTAAAAGTTGTATTTATAGTGAGACTCAACTTCCAGGCGTAATGGGTTTCAAAGCCCTAATCCAATTAGGATTTAATTTCGGGCTTAATAATGGCTCAACTCCTTGGCCCATTATTAATACGAAATTAAAGTGAAACCATAACCCAAATAATTAGCCCATGCACTCTAATGATCCAAATAGCTCTACGTGTGCGACCCAATAGGCTCTTGCCATGTTGGCAATGATCATAAATCACATTTATGATCATAAGCAATGAGCGGTGTCTAGCAACACATCATTGCTACCCAAGTGACAAGATTGTCGGTGAATCGACTAAACCTTTATGATCATCACCGATATATGCCATTGTCCCTTTGTCCAAGATATCAAGACTAAGCACAAGACATGGAATGTGTCACTCTCGTATAGCCCAATCTTCGGTTTCTTGATTACCGAGTAGACCAAATTAAACTGACGACATTGATATCATATATCAACTCATCGGAGCATGGCCATGCATTTTCTAAGTCTTACTCTATCAAGGGGCCCAAAGATATCACTCCCGTTACATAGGAGGGACAAATCCCATCTTGATCATACAAATCCCTCCGCATGATATGTGACATACCCAATGACCTCCTTCAAGTTCACTCAGTTACGAGCAACAAAGGAAAGTATCAAAGTATGTGACTCACATGTAGGGAACCTTGATGATCTTAGGTCGAAGGACTACATATACCATGATCACTATGAGAATCACTTATGACACTCATATAACGATCCATGAAGTGTTCTCATGGTGGGTCGGTCCAGTACACAAGTTCTCCAACTTGTACCCATATGTAGACTACATATCTCATATTAGTCTCCACATATGCTAGTCATTATGTATTATTGCAACCCGCTCCACAATAATACTAGACTAGGGACGTTTAAGAATATCATTATTCTAGGGTTACAATTATGTTTATTACGTTACGCAGAAACAAAACAACAAACAAAATTGCTGGATTAATGCCTCAATAAAATATCATGACTCAATTTGCAAAAATACAATCATCTCATGATTGGCTTTTTGGGCACAACACTAACAGGAGTTTCATCTCCAGAGACGGTTTCAATTAGCCTGGCCCAAACAGGTTTGCGTGCCACCTGCTGTTCCACTCTCTCCAGTCTTGCCAAGACTTTCTCCAGGAGGAGCGTAGCACTGGGCTCCTCTTCCTGGTGCTAAGAGGTTCTTGGGTAAAAGGACGGTTGCCGTCTCTTCGGGGAGCGAGTTCGGTACCGAGGTGAGGGGGACCTTGCCTCCGGCGACAAACTTCTTCTGGACGGGACTTCGAGTCATTCAGACCTCGCTCTTTCCGCCAGCCGTGCTCCGAGGGGCAAGTTATCTGTCGAGGACTCTTCCCGTGGCTCCCCACTTCCCAAGCTATGATGGGTTGCCCTTGGGCTTTTCTGCCGAGGTCGTGCTGGCGAAGTGGGTTTTTGCGCCTGGGCTGGTTGCGGCCACCTTCGGTCTATCTGTTGTGTCATTTCAGCCACAACAGACCTCTGAAAGTCTCGTAAAAAACCCATGGTGATGACAAGAGGGCGTTCCTCTTCAGGCAAGGAAGTCTCTGGGGGACTTTGTTCGGTAGCTGGTTAGGTCTCAGGCGCGGACGGCGACTTCGGGAGTCCTTTGTCCTTCGAACGCCGAGTTTTGACAACCGCTACCTGGGAGTAGTTTTCCACAGACGGTGCCAAATGATGCCCCAAGGCATCTTCGTTTGCTGTCATGTTGATAGGTGAAGAGACTTCCTGAGGAGACGAGCGCCTGGAGCTCTGGTTTCCCAGCTAAGCGTGCCTGAAAAGCTCAAAGAAGATGTTAGGAGGTCCCCGGTTTGCTTTTCCGGGGAGGACCCTCCGACGCCCAAGTCAGTTTTCTGAGTGAAAATGGGGGAAGAACACTAAGGGATCAAGTGTCTTGCATGTTTTGTGTTTTCTCAAAGGGAGGAAAATGCCCATCCTTTGCCCAGTCCCATTTCCTAGTATTTATAGGAGTTGCTGGTCCGTTCAGATCATGACACGTGTTCGGTCGGATTTGATCTGTATTTTTGGACCTAGGGGACAGGCAGCCGTTTGCAGCCTCCTTTAGCCCAGGACCCGGACAGGTTGTGTCAGGACTGGGGCGGCTGCGGCGTGTCAGTTCGCCGTTCATATGTGACGTGTAGGGCTTGTGGGCGACATGTCAGAGGCTCCTTAAATGCTCATACCGTACTCCCGAGGTCCCCTGGGCGAGGTCGCCCTTCGGTGCGTGCACCCTCTTTGGATTCTATCCGTCCTTCGGTGCGAGCACCTCCTTCGGGATCTATCTCATAGTTCTGGGAGTTCCCTTGATGAACACCTTCTTCGGGACTCACACCCATAGTTCGGGGATTCCCTTGTTCAGGTGTTTCTTGTTCGGGGAAGACCTCTTCGGGGCCTCTGCCTTCGGGGAGATTCTCCCTTGCTTCAGAGAGATGGCTCTCTTACCCGAAGACGGTCAGTTTGGCCCCTCGATGGAGACGGTGTTGTCCTCGGAATTCCTGACGAGCTAACCACAGTCTCGAGCTCATAGTGTTTGACTTCGCACCTTCCGAGGTCAATGAAAAGATCCTCTCTTGGGTGACGTCAGACTCCTCGGCCAATATTCTGGCAGGGAGTTACTACCGAGGAGGCAATAGCCTTTGGCTATCACATAGGCCACCTGGCTAGGAGCCTAGGCAACCCGAGCATGACGTACCAGGGTGTCCCTGCTAACGGCGTGTCAAAACATGTCTGGGGGCGGCATGTCGAGGATGTGTCAGAGGCTCCTTAATTGCTCCTGTCGTACTTTCCGTGGTTACTCTAGTATCACAGGAGTATGTTTCCTGAGGGTGGTCTTTCACAGGGATACCCCCACTTCCAAGGATGGTTTAATCGTCCCCCCGAGGTTGGCACTGTCGTTTCCTAGAGTGGAGGATTGCCGAGGTCAGATTAGGGAGGTTGTCCATCCTTCTTTCCGTGGCAGGTAGTTTCTATGCCGAGGTTGGTACTTTGTCCGAGTCTGGGGGCCTAGAAGGTGACGGGCACGGAACTCTACTCAAAGAATTGCTCTTCCCCAGAAGGCATTCTTTCATAGCCGAGGTACCCTTCCCTAGTTCCCTTGGTGACCTCGGGACATGTGCCACTTTTGTTTTCACTTTTTCTGCTGTGGGTTTATGAATCGTTGCATCCTTGGGTCAGACATGTCAGTTATGGATAATCATGCCTGGGTTTTCACGATGTCAGAGGGGCGTGCCCTAGTTCTTCGCGTTGGATGACACGTGGCCACTAGTGGATGGTGAAATAGTTACGCTGGTCATGCTAACTGTGTCTCTTCACCTTCGAGAAGTAATAATGAGGCCATTGCGTCTTTGAGGGATAATAATGACGACGTTTCGCTTACCCTCTTCGGTCTATATAAGCACCTCTCGTCTCATTTTTGCCTCACTCTTTGCTTTAGCTCTCATCTACTATACAGCCTTCTCGTGTCTTTTTCCTTTTTCCGGCAAAGGTTTCTACGGCGGAGCGATTTTCGGCATCTTGTACGACGGCGTCCAGGAACCCCGACTTCAACAAAGCTTTTGGTGGGTGTTCCCCTTTGTAGTTCTCTTTCTTTTTTCCTCCGAGTTTTCTTTTCCAAAGCCTTTTTATTTAATTCTTCCTTCTTGCCCGAAGTCGTCCTTCTTTTCTTTCAAAAAATGTCAAATCCGACCCCGTTGATGACTGTCCGGCCTCTCCCTGAAAGCTTTCTTCCTCTGGAGTCTCACCCTTGTTCCACCACTTCGGAAAAGATGACGAAGTGGGTGGCAAAATATTACCTTCCTTCCTACGTGATCCCGAGGTTACCTATCCCGGGTTCGTACGATTATTCGGCCCCTTCAGGTGAGGTTACCGTTTATCGAGCTTAGCTGAAGGCTGGTCTTCGGTATCCTCCCCATCGGGTGATATGCGAGTTTTGTAAATTCCACAGGATTTCCGTGAATCAACTCCCTCCAAATTCTTATTCTTACTTCAACTCTTTCCTTTGCATGTGTGGGGTTTTCAAGATAATTCCCCACTTTCTCTTCTTCATGCAGTACTACAAACTCCACTCGGTCCCGAAGGGCGGCTTTTACTTCCTGCTTCCCCGAGGGTCTGGGAGTAAAAAGTTTACCTTTACTTTCGACAACAAGGATAGCTGGCGAGGGTGGTAGAAGAAGTTTTTCTTCCTTCAAGTCCCCGAGTTTTGGAGCCATGTGCTGATCAGATGAGCTTCGGGGACCCTGAAGATTGACATCGTCGATCCCCGGAAGCTCCTAACTCCAGTGCTGTCTGTCGAGTTCGATAAGTTTGATAGACTTATCCGGGCTGTGGCAGACTGGGACCCCGAGGTCCCTCCATGTTCATTTTACCATTTTCCCATCAAGTGGGACCTCATGACCAAGGAGGTCCTTCGGGAACTGGCAGTGGTGAATGCACACAAGAGTGACCCCGGCATGCCCATGCCCGTTCTTTTGAGGAAGAAGGCTTGGATAGTCATGCTCCTTCGGGGTGAAATTTCATATGAGGCTTTTGCCGAGAATAAGTCACTTTTCAGGGTTGATATCTGTTCTCCTTTTGGACTTACACTAATATTTTCTCCTTTTACAGAGATGGGCGATCAATCCACCGAGTTCTACAAGTCCCTCTTCCTCGGGCAGGCCGAGAGGGGGGATCAAACGCACAAGAAGGCGCCTGCCAAGAGGAAGAAAATGGCCAGCGGACCTTCTAAGTCCAAGAAGGCTAAGGCTGCCACTCCTCCTTCCCCCGAAGATGTGATTGAGGTGCAGGATTGGTCCCCTGTCCCTGCGTTTTTAAGCCCGAAGGGCATTCTGACGTAGCAGTAGGTGCCCATTTCCATGATGAAGGCTATTTTTTCTTCATCCTCGGGGTTCATCCGAATTTGATGATATTCGCTAAAGGCATCGAGGAAGCTGAGAAGCCCGTATTCGGCGGTTGCATCTACCAACTGGTCTATGGCTGGCAAAGGGTAAGAATCTTTTGGGTATGCGTCATTCAAATTTTGGAAGTCGATGCACATTCGGATTTTTTCACTTCCCTCTTTCGTGGCAATAAACACGTTACTGAGCCATTTGTGGTATTTTACCAGCCTTATTACCCCGGCCTCAATGAGGTGATTAACTTCGGTTTTAACAAAGGAATTCTTGTGAGCAAATAGACTCCATTTTTTTTGCCGAACTGGTCTGGCGTTTGGCTACACTCTAAGATTGTGGTGGATTATGCTGGGGTCGACCCCCGGCATATCCTTCGGCGAGTAGGCAAACAGATCTTCGTTCATACACAAGAAGGATACAAGCCTTTTTTTGTCTTCCTCGGCCACTTTTTTCCCGATTCGGGTGTTTCGGCCAGGGATAAACTTTACATCCTCTGTTTCTATTTTTTCGAGGCTTTCAGTTTTCTCCTTTATTGTTTCGCCGTCCATCGAGACCATTTTTTCTTTTGCCGAAGTCTATACTTGGATCTTTGCTGGGCTTTGTCTGGCCCTTGTGAAGACCTTTCTGACTTCGGCTTGGTCAATGAAGATATCTGCGTCTCCGTCTTTGGTGGTGAAGGTGACCGTTAAGTACTTTACGTCCGGGCGAATATGGAAGTTGCCCTGAGTCTGCCTTCCGAGGATAGCATTGTAAGCTGACGGCACATCAATGATTATAAATCTCATCCTGTAGGAGGCAATTAAATCTTCCTGACTATGGGGTGAGACCTCTTTCAGCATCAAAGGCAGGTCGATATATCCGAGGACTGGAAGTTCAGAAGGTCCGACATCGAAGGTGGGGGAGCTGACTGGGTTGATATCGCTTCTCAGAATGCTTAACTTAGTCAGTAGATGAGAAAAGATGATGTCGGTGTTTGAGCCGTCATCAAGGAGTACCCTCTTGACATCCCAGTTTTATATCCTTGCCATGACAAGGAGTGGATCGTCGTGGGGGAACTTTACTGTAGACCCATCTCTACGAGTGAGTCTACTTGGGGAGTTCCCGTACTCCATTACGGAGATTTCTCTTATCTTCCTCTTTCTCTCAGCCGAGGGTATCCCGTTAATGATGGTTTGGATAACCCTTGCTGATGGTGGCAGATTTTTTTGAGGACTTTGTTTCTGACGTCTGTCCGACTCATATTCTTCGTCGTCCCCCCTCCTTTGTTCTTCCTTCCTTCCTTTTGGGGAAGGCATCTGCAAGTATCGACAGAGCTAACCCTGTTTGATCATGGACTCAATATATTTCTTCAGCTGGAAACAATCTTCGGTGTCATGGCCATGGTCTCGGTGAAACTGACAGAATTTCTTCATGTTTCTTTTGTTTTCTAGGGTCATAGCCTTTGGTTTTGGGACTATGGTGCCCTGCCTTTCTAGCGCCATAAGGATGCTAGCTCTTGTGGTGTTTAAGGGGGTGAATGTCATGGGCCTTTTCCCCCTCTGCTTCCGGGGCCTTTCTCCCTCCTTCTAAGGTCGAGGCTGATGGCTGGGCCCTTCGGCGCGAGGGTGTACTCCTTTGCGTCCTCCCATCCTGAGTTCTTCGGCCGTCATATGCTGGTCGGCACTCCTATAGAACTCCCCAAGAGTTTCTAGGGGGTCTTTTGGAAAACTCATAGAGCAGTTGGGACTTCCTTCGAAGTCCTCTGACCATCGCGAGGATGCGAATTTCTGGTCGAAAGTCGGGCACGCTCAGCACTTCTCGGTTAAACCTCTCAACGTAGTCGCGATTAGTCTCCTACCCTCGCTGAGCTATGTCGAACTTGAGCCCAAAGTTAGTACTAACTAGTGTTAAAATCCTCCTAAGACCAATCATTAGCTTGAGGATGGCTGCCATAGTGATTTGGTTATGTTTATTATGCGTTTTAAGGACCAACCTATGGTATATGTTGCTGCCACATTTCATGTGTTTGTTGTTTGTGTATGGCTGCTGCATTTGGTTGCTATAACTTGTACATATGCACTTTTTGTGTTTTAGTGTCTTTGGATGCAGGTTTTAATGATGGTTACATTGCCTATTGAATCCAAATGCTACCCTTACTAAGTTTCTCAATGAAACTTACTCCCCTCAATTCTGTCGTTTCAGGTCCAGCTGAAAGAGAACCTTCAAACTAACTTTTTTTGTTTGAGTTTTAATCTGATATTTCAGGTACATGAACTTCCATAAGTCTAGTTATGATCTGGAAAGTTTGGTGACTTGAGGAGCACATTTGGTATTTTTAATGGTGGTACTTATTGTGTTGTGCAGCCACTGTCCAGCATCCTGTTTTTGGAGTCCATTGTGTCTCAGGACCTCTTATAACCTAGGATGTGTATTTAGCTGATTTAAGACCATATTGTAGTGCATGTTTGCATGTATATGTAGTGTATGTAAAATGAGACAAGCATGTGAACATTTGAGTAATGTTTTGGCTATGTAAGTGATGTGGTGCAAAGCTGCCTGAGTGTGAATGATGGGCTGCTTACTTGTAAATTCTGTTTTGGCCACATAAATTTGTTAAAATAAAGGGAATGTAATTATTATGTGAAATGGAAATATATGGGTTAGCCTTGGAGGGCTTTCCCCCTGTGAATGAAGTGTTTGCATGGTTTGGAAATATTGTATGGGCAAAATGGTCCAAAAGTTGCCAGAATTTTGACTCTGGTCCTAAAGTTTAATATCTCCCCATGTAGAATGAATCTGGGTATGAAATTTTGGGCACACATATAAGACATCTAGATGGTTAACTGGGATTTGGAATTTCTGGATTTAGAGCCCTGTATCCAAAGATATGATGTTGCAAAGTTGGCTGAGTTACTGTTCATTTTTTCAGAATTTTGTAACCAACTTCAAAAATCCATAACTTGGTCCATAGGTGGGCTATTGATGTAAAAAAAAATTATTTGGTTTGATCTAAGTCTATACTTGATAATGGAGCAAAGAAAACTTGGGGGTATGAGGTGATGGCCTAAGGCCTCATCGTTGTGAGTCATGATGACTGTTGAGGAGACTTCCAGGAGGAAGAACGCCTGGAAGGTGGATCGCCCCAAGGAGAGTACCTGAAAAGCTGGTAAACAGGGTTAGGAGGCCCCCGGAGTGTTTTTCCGGGGGGGGAGCCTCCGACGCCCAAGTCAGTGGTGGCCGGAAGAAGGAGAAAGTCACTAGCTCAAAGAGAAAGGCAGAAAAGTCTCGCCTCGTATTTTCTCAGGGTGTGGGAGCTGTATATCCGGCCTGCCAACCTCCTGTCAAGTATTTATTTCCTGTATATATAGGAATACCTAGCCCGTTCAGATCATGACACGTGTGCGGTCGGATGCTCCTGAACGTCTGGGCGTAGGGGACAGATAGTTGGTAACTAGATGGCCTCGAGCCTTGTGCTGAGACGGGCCATGATATGATTCTGATGGCGTCTGCGCGTCAGGGCGACTTTTTACGTCTGTGGTGGGACGTGTCAGAGGCTTCCTTAAATGCTTCCTTAAATGCGCCTGCCGTACTCCCGAGGTCCCTGGGCGAGGTCGTCCTCTAGTTCGGACAGAGCCTCTTCGGGAAGCATACCCTCAGTTCGGGGGTTCCCAGTTCCAGGGGGTTCCGCCTTCGGGGATATCATGTTCGGGCAGCAATGTCTGGTGCCACTTTTCCGAAGGCGCGCTGTTCACAACCTTGGGGGGCGAATGGAGTCCTCAAGTTTTACTGGTGTGCCGAGGCTCGGAGCTCTCAGGCTATCTCCCGAGGTGCATGATTCCACCTGTTCCCAGGAAGCGCCAGTTCTTCTGGCCATTGTTGTGGCAGGGTATTCGGCCAGATTGAGGCGATAGCCTTTGGCTATCATGAGGCTATAATGATAAATTTTATTAGTGGAAGTTACAGGTGCAGTGGCTGGTCACTAGAATTTAACAAGATTGCCTAATGTGTGGTAGCCAAGATTAAGACTTGTGCTACTGTTTTCCTTCTTTACTGCCATGGTGTGCATGAAATGTGAATATATGTGTGATGGTTGGACCAATATGCATGTGTTTACATAGTGCCCAAGAGGGCCACTTGGGTATGCACACTAAGGGTAGTGTTCTGATGGCCTACAGAACATTACCAATCCTGGCAGTCTAAATGCACAATTTTGGCACCATAATTGGACTACCCCGGAGTGGGTAACAGAAGTTGGTATCAGAGCATGGTTTATACATGTACATAGCATATAGTTGCATTGCATGCATCTACATACATGAACTCAATTTGGTCAGCTCTTAGTGTCAAGTACCATTGAAATACCTATGATCTTTATATGTGCTCTATGATGGATCATCAATGCAAGAAGTAAACATGGTTGCCACAAGGAGAGGGGAACCACCCCGAAGGCCTCCTACTGATTCTAGGCAACAAGGAAATGGATAGAATAGAGGGAATCAGGGGCAACAGGGGGTACCAAACCCTGAGGTGCCTCAGGTTTCGTTAGAGCTTCAGACGAACTTAGCTCTAATCAATGAAAACTTAATGAGGTTGATTCAAGCACAAGGGCAGGGAGTCCAAGTTGCTCCGGCAGAACTAGTTCAAGATGAACAGCAGCAACCAACAGAGGATACTAGGAACACATTTGAATATGTTCCTTCTGGAAGCTTGAAAGACACAAATGATGAAACTGTTGAGGAGGAAGACGAGGATAGGAGAAATCCAAGAGGAAGAAGACTAAGGTCTCAGATTGGTTAAGTGTCCAAGACCAATCCTTCAGAGTATGACCATTCCTCCACTAGGAATGAGATTGAGGATGGCCATGAGAGAAGATCCAGAAAGAGGCAGAGAGATCATAGAGAGCATCACCATATAGAGGACTCTCACAGATCCAGGAGACATACATCAGAGGATCTAGAAGGCCTAGATGAGGTCAGACTGTTGGGGAGGTTTCAAGGCCTAAGACCTCCACAGTTTGATGGAAGAGTTGGGCAAGAGAGAGCTGAGGAGTGGTTAATCTTCATTGAAAAAAATGTTTGAGAGGATGCCACTCAGCTTCACCAAGAGAGTGTCACTAGCTCCCTACAATCTGGTAGGCAGTGCAGAGATATGGTGGAGGAGCACCAGAGATAGTTATGCTTTCCAGAAGGGGAGAAAACCAGGAAGAGATATTGAGATGAGCTGGCTAGAGTTTACACAGCTATTCCAGGAGCAGTACATCAATGATGCTATCAAGGATATGAAGCAAGCTGAATTTGATGCTCTAAGTGTTATGGCCCTTCTAGTGGGAACCATGTTTGAGGAAGGTAAAGTGTTCTAAATTAAGTTTAGAACCTTAATTCAAGTTTACATAGCAAGAATAGAGAAGTTTAGCAAAGTTCACTAAGTTCCGAGAAAAACAAGGCACTAAACGAAGTTCAGGGGCAAAATGGTAATTTTGCATCCTTAATAGCCAGGACGAGTCCCGAGTGTTTTAAAATGAATCTTTTAAAAACTTAACTTTCAACCTTAACTCAAACTTGAATAATAAACAAGAATTTAATCAAGAATGACTAAGTTACAAAGTGGGGGTTTATTTGTAACACGTTTAATACTTTGATGGCTTTGGAGTTAAGTGAGGGTTTAAGAAAGGAAAGTGAGGCTATGGCTGCCATAATCTCGTTTCCAGCCTTCTCACCCTCATTTTGCTCTCAAATTAAGCTTGGAATCAAGTGTTCTTGGTGCCAAGAGGTGTAATTCAAAGTACATAAGCTAGGAGGAGTGCATTTCAAGCTTTAAACCATGATTTTGAAGCTTAGAAGCGCATTTTTCCATATCCCCTATTTTTGAGAAAGGTAAGTAATGTGTTCTTGATTGAATTAACATTATTTACTTGGTTTGGAGCTTGGGTTTTGGCTAGAGAGTGAAGTTTTGGTGGTTAGTGCCTTTGTTTCTTATTGAAACTTGTGTAGAATTTTGGTGAGCTTGGTTGATTGAAAAGGAGATTGATTCTTGCTTGTTACTTGGAGTTGAGGAAAGGGAGTTATGTTTTCAAATTCAATTAATGCTATTGGCTTGAGTTTGCTTGAAGGAATTGAGTGATTCTAGCAATAGCATTAGTTAAAGGTTTTGGTTGAATCATGATGGACTAGGAGATTTGGGAGGATTGGATTGATGTTACAAGAGATCATAGATTGGCTTGTTATAATTGGTTGTGATCTATGCAACATGTACTATGTGCATACGAAATTTGGAGGCATTCCAAGCATTTTTTATATGTGTAGGAAGTGTCCAAAGTTCATAACAGCAAAACCGGAGTTTTTCTGGGCATTTTGCAGGTTTGGCGACGTGTCACCAATCCCCACGAGTTCCCATGATGCATCGCCAAGACCTCAAAAAAATTGGCAGAACATTGACAACTGTGGCCACGCGTCCCCAAGACAGCATTTGACACCCTGTTTTGTTTGTGGCATAACTTTTTGCTCCGTTGTCCGATTGAGGTGATTCAAGATTCCACATGAAGCTAAGAGGGAGTACTATCACCTCCATGTTTGAAAGACACTTAAAATGCCCCATTTTTAGATTTATATTAACTCAAAATGAAGGTAAGTTTTAGAGGAAACTATGTTGTAATGATCACAACAAGGTATTACTAGCCAAGGTGAAAGGTTTAGAACCCTTGGCAACCTAGCCATCCCATAGCCACGAGGTTGCAACGTGAAACCTTGTTCATCTAGTCTACAAGGAGGTCCTATGGCCTAGTCTACAAAAGTTCCATCATGATTCCCCTGCACAACAGCTAAGGGAAGGCTACATGATTGCGTCAGTAGGCTACGGCTTACTAGGAATGAGTTACTGGCCAGAACTCGTTAGGCACGGAGTGACGCCCTGCGAGGAGGACTAGTTTGAGGAGAGGTCTCAAAGGCCTAGTTATATGTGCATATATCAGGCCCTCATGCTGTGTGAGCATGTAGCAAGTTTACATATGTTTATCATATGTCCAGTCCTAGTAATTTTCTTGCAGGTACACAGAAGGCCCCTTACTAAGAATGTTGAATTCTCACTCCCTGGTTAAGTTGTGCAGAGACTGAAGTTGTTGGGCCGGATAATCGTTGAGGATTATCGTGGTATTGCTCTTTTGTGTGTACCGATATGGCACTTGAGAATCCCTATGATTCTAGTCTACATGGGTACTCATTGGTTAAGTAACAGTACTAACTAGTGTCTTCCTTTGGTTGTAGGGACAGGTAGCACTTGGACAAGGGCTTTTGAGACTCACCAATGGGACGTGTATACAAGGTGGGAGTTAAGTCGAGAAGATCTCAGTAGAGGCTTATATTTATACAATACACTTAGCTACCTCCATAAACTATGTTTTGAGGAGTCCTAGACTCTAGGATTGCTCTTGGGTGAGGGCATTAGCCTACTTTTTTTATGAATGTTCTCATGAGTTGTTATGTGTAGTAAATTCACACAAATGTTGATTTTGTATGCTTTGGCTATTTGTACTTAGTTTTTATGAAATTACTTGGCCAAGTTAATGTTTTATGGTTTTAATAAACCAAGTCAAAGCATAAGAGCATGCATCTTGTATATTCTAGGTTAATCGACTAGTATCATGGAATTTTAATCCGTGCACATATACAGCTAGCCAATTGCAATCCACAGTGAGACCAGCTCCCACAAGCTTCCCGGCTAGCGGCCAAGGACGACCGTGTCAGTTTTTGGTATCAAAGCTTAGAGCTCATTACATAGATATTGGAGGCTAAGACTGAGATCTAGTTTGGAATGTCCAAGTGCTAGCAAGTTAGTACTGACCACCATCTGGGGAATGTTGTCTGGCTTTGGTTGTCGATTGCTATGGTTGATACTAGATTAGGAGCTTCAAGGGGAACTAAGGAACCTGGTGAGGGTTCTAGTGACCCAGTTATGGCCAGACTATATGAGATATCCAGAGTTCTTCAGGGGTTGACATAGACTATGGCCCAAGTGGCATAGGGTATGAATACTATTGTAACTGAGATGTTTAGAGATTATGAGGATAGAGATGTTGCTCAAGAGGAAAATGATGTACACTAGGATCAAGAAAGTCATGCTGAGCGGCATCAAGTGCCTAGGGCTCATGAACGTAGAAATCATGTTCATGAGGAGGATGAAGAACCAGAGGTGATGGAGGCTCCAATGAGGGGAGACCCTCCACATTAGATGAGATTATAGGAGAAGTTTAAAACTGTTAATCCATAGAGCTTTGATGGGACAGGTGATCCTGACAGACTAAAGGACTGGTTGTCCAGGATGAATAGACTTTTCACTTGTGGTGGTTATGAATCAGAGTAGAAGATGACCTTAGTACCTTTCTTTCTGAGAGGAAGGGCTAGTCTATGGTGGGATGATGTGATGGAGATACTGAGGGAAAGTAATGGTACTCACCTAGAGCACAAGAAAAAGGTGCTCAAGTGGTCAGACTTTGAAAAGAAGTTCCGACAGGAGTATATCAGTGAAGCTGCATAGGACTAGAGGAGGATCAGTTTGAGAATCTGATACAAGGAGAGATGTCTGTGCGGGAGTATGAGCAATGCTACAACTCACTCATTCGGTATGCTCCATACATGATTGGGAATGATGAGTTGAAGGCTAAGAAATTTTTCCAAGGTTTGAAACCTGTACTTAGGAGGTATATGGTGACAGTAGATATTAGGGGCTATCGCCAAATGGTTCAGAAGGCGTTGGCCTTAGAAAGAGAATTTGAGGATTTGAGGGCACCTAGCAAAAGGGTGGAGGTTGGACCAGCCAACCTAGGAAAGACTGCCGGGAAGAGACCAATGGTGGAGGACCAAAATTCTTTCAAGAGAAGAAGGTTTGGTCCTTGTCCTAGGTGTAGGCGGCTTCATGGCACGAGACAATGCACCTTGGGAACTGACATTTGCAATATTTGTGGTCAGAGAAGACATTGGGTGAGGGAATGCCCAAGGGCTCGACCTTAGCCAGGTTCGCTCCGAAATTTACCCTATGTAGCCCTCACCATAAGGAATCGGCCTGGTGTAGCCGCTTCAGTAGTTGAGCTGAGGGTTTTCACCCTGGTGAGTCAGGTGACCAGAGAACCATCCACCCTTCGAGGTAATTTTACTTTTCAGAATGGTAGTGTTATAGTACTTTTTGATACAGGAGCTACTCTTTCAGTGATATCTTCTGCCTTGGTAGATAATTTTAAATTATAGTGAGAAATCTCGGGTGAGTTGAGACTCATCAGAACTGCAGGGAGGGGTTTTATTGTAACCAATGAAGTGGTTACTAGGTATCCCTTGCAGTTAGGTGACCATGATTTCTGTTGTGAGTTATGGGTGATAGAATGGAGGTCTTATGACCTAGTGTTAGGAATGGATTGGCTAAGTAAGCATAAGGCACAAATTGAGTGTGCGAATCACTCAGTCGACATTACTGATGCTCAGGGAGCTAAAGTGACTTGCACAGGAGGATTGGCGTTTAGTGCTAAGAGTTTACACCTTAGACTTATGGATACCATCCCCATAGGTAGTGAAGAAGAGTGTTATTCATTGAATGGAGTGGCCGTAGAGGAAGAACTTGAGAAAATTCTAGTAGCCAATCAGTTTGTTGAAGTGTTTCCAGTAGAGTTACCTGGGTTATCACCCAAGAGGGATACTGAGTTTGCGATCCATTTGCAGCCTAGAGTTGAACCTATTTCAGTACCACCTTATAGGATGTCAGCTCCTAAGATGGATGAGCTAAAGAAGCAATTGGTGGAACTGCTAGAGAAAGGCTTTATAAAGCCTAGTGTATCACCATGGGGGGCTTCGGTGTTATTTGTGAAGAAGAAAGACAGAACTTTTAGATTGTGCATCGACTATAGGAAGTTGAATGCAGTGACAATCAAGAATAAGTATCCGCTTCCTAGAATTGATGATATGTTTGATAGACTCAGAGCAGCAAAAGCATTTTCTAGAATTGATCTTCAGTCTGGGTATTTTCAGATCAGAGTTAAGGAGGAGGATATCACGAAAAATGCTTTCAGAACAAGTTATGGTCAATATGACTATACAGTTATGCCGTTTAGTGTGACGAATGCTCCAGCAGTATTTATGGAAGCCATGAATCAGATCTTTAAGCCATTTCTGGATTAGTTTGTTGAAGTTTTCATTGATGACATTTTCGTATATTCACGGTCTACATTAGAACATGAAAAGCACCTTAGAACAGTTTTGCAAGTGCTGAAGGATAATCAGTACTATGCAAAGTTGTATAAGTGTGAGTTTTGGTCCGAGAGGATTCAGTTTTTAGGGCACATCATCAGTGCTCAAGGTCTATCAGTTGATCCCAAAAAAGTTCAGGCAGTAGTTGAATGGAAAAGACCAACTACAGTTACAGAGGTTAGGAGTTTGTTGGGCTTGGCAGGTTACTACAGGCGCTTCATAGAGAATTTCTCTATGATAGTTACACCGTTGACAGCCTTGACCAAAAAGACTCAGAAGTTTGAGTGGACACCGAAGTGTGAAGAAGCTTACATGGAGTTGAAGGAAAGATTGACCAGTGCACCTATACTTGTTTTACTAGATCCGAACAGAGCTTTTACAGTTTATGCTGATGCATCAGGTTCTGGTTTAGGATGTGTATTGATGCAGGACAGTCAGGTGATTGCTTATGGTTCAAGACAGCTGAGGCCTAATGAATTGAATTATCCTGTTCATGATCTTGAGTTAGCAGCAGTAATTTTTGCACTGAAGTTGTCGAGGCATTACTTGATGGGGAGATCATTTAGGATCTTAACCGATCATAAGAGTTTGAAGTATTTGTTTACCCAGAAGGATCTAAACATGAGGCAGTGGCGATGGATTGAATACATAAAAGATTATGATGTTTGATTGAGTACTGTGCTGGTAAGGGAAATGTGGTAGCAGATGCATTGAGCCGGAAGTACACAGGAGTGATCCTATCTAAAGATTAGGCTACGAACTCCTCTGAAGGAGTATTGATGGACTTTTTCTTAGCTTTGCATGAATTATGGTAAAGTTGAGAGAAATCCCTAGTCTAAGTTGTGGAAGTGCAGTTAGCTTGGTTAGTCAGAGTTAAAGAAGTTCAGATGAAAGATCCGTTGTTGAAAAAATTTCAAGAGAAGCGAAACTTGGCACTGTGAGGAAGGAATTCAGATACAAGGATGGAATACTACATTAGGGAGATCGTCTCTATGTACCGAATGTGGAAGGGCTTAGGCAGCAAGTCCTACATGAGGCAGATAGTAGTACTTTGAATATCCACCCTAGTGTTAGCAAGATGTATCAAGATCTGAAGACACATTTTTGGTGGCCAAGATTGAAAAGGGACGTAGGAGGACATGTGGCAAAGTGTCTGACATTCCAGATGGTTAAAGATGAACATCAGAAACCAGCAGGCACACTTCAGAGTTTACCTCTGCCTGTGGGGAAATGGGGATCCATTACTACGGATTTCCTAGTGGGATTTCCGAATACCCGGAGTCAGCATGATGCTATATGGGTAGTGGTTGATAGACTGATGAAGTCGGCACACTTCCTACCTATCAAGATCATTTATACATTGGAGAAGTTGGCTCAGTTGTATCTCAAGGAGATTGTGAGACTCCATGGTATACCGGATCAGATTATATCTGATAGAGATCCTCGGTTCACATCACGATTTTGGAATACCTTTCAAGAAGCATTGGGGAGCAAGGTTAGTCTCAGTATTGCTTTTCATCCTCAGACTGATGGGCAATCTGAGAGAGTGATTCAGACTTTGGAGGATATGTTACAGATCTGTGCTATTGATTTCAAAGGTGATTGGGATCAACATCTACCACTGATCGAGTTTGCTTACAATAACAATCATCAAACTATTATTGGTGTGGCACTATATATGAGGCTTTGTATGGAAGACGATCTATGACACCTCATTGTTGGGCAGATCCTTCTGACAGAGTAGTTGTTGGTCCTGAGATTATCATTGATACCATAGCTAAGATCAAGTTAATTCAGAAGCAAATTAAAGTAGCCGATGACAGGCAGACCAAATATGCAAATTTGAGGAGAAAAGACTTGAGTTTTGAAGTTGGGGACAAGGTACTTTTGAAAGTGTCGCCCATGAAAGGAGTTAGCCATTTTGGGCAAAGGGGCAACTTAGCTCCTAGGTATATTGGACCCTATGAAATATTGGAGAAGATAGGGAAAGTTGCTTATCGGTTGGCATTACCACCTAACCTATCCCAAGTGCATAACCTGTTTCATGTTAGTCCACTAAAAAAATGCACAGTGGAACCGGGATAGGTAGTTAATCCTTCAGTGATACCCATTCAAGAAGACTTGACCTACGAGGAGAAACCTGTTCAGATACTTGATAGGCAAGTCAAGAAATTATGGACTAAGTGGATTCCGGTGGTTAAGATCCTTTCGTCTAACCATAGCGAAGAATAGGCTACCTGGCAGACGGAGCAGGATATGCTGAAAAGGTATCCTATTGTTTTTCCGGAGTTGCAACAGAATTTGGGGTACCAAATTCAAAAAGGAGGGGAGAATGTTATGGCCCTTCTAGTGGGAAGCATGTTTGAGGAAGGTAAAGTGTTCTTAATTTAAGTTTACATAGCAAGAATAGAGAAGTTTAGCAAAGTTCACTAAGTTCCGAGAAAAATAAGGCACTAAACGAAGTTCAGGGGCAAAATGGTAATTTTGCATCCTGAATAGCCAGGACGACTCCCAGATTTTTTAAAATGAATTTTTTAAAAACTTAACTTTCAACCTTAACTCAAACTTGAAGAATAAACAAGAATTTAATCAAGAATGACTAAGTTACAAAGATAGGGGTTTATTTGTAACACGCTTAATACTTTGATGGCTTTGGGGTTAAGTGAGGGTTTAAGAAAGAAAAGTGTGGCTATGGCTGCCATAATCTCGTTTCTAGCCTTCTCACCTTCATTTTGCTCTCAAATTAAGCTTGGAATCAAGTGTTCTTGGTGCCAAGAGGTGCAATTCAAAGTATATAAGCTAGGAGGAGTGCATTTCAAGCTTTAAACCATGATTTTGAAGCTTAGAAGCGCATTTTTCCATATTCCCTATTTTTTAGCGAGGTAAGTAATGTGTTCTTGAATGAATTCACGTTATTTACTTGGTTTGGAGCTTTGGTTTTGGTTAGAGAGTGAAGTTTTGGTGATTGGTGCCTTTGTTTTTTATTGGAACTTGTGTAGAACTTTGGTGAGCTTGGTTGATTGAAAAGGAGATTGATTCTTGCTTGTTACTTGGAGTTGAGGAAAGGGAGTTATGTTTTCAAATTCAATTAATGCTATTGGCTTGAGTTTGCTTGAAGGAATTGAGTGATTCTAGCAATAGCATTAGTTAAAGGTTTTGGTTGAATCATGATGGACTAGTAGATTTGGGAGGATTGAATTGATGTTACAAGACATCATAGATTGGCTTGTGATAGTTGGTTGTCATCTATGCAACATGTTCTATGTGTATATGAAATTTGGAGGCATTCCAAGCATGTTCGATATGTGTAGGAAGTGTCCAAAGTTCATAGCAGGAAAACCGGAGTTTTTCTGGCCATTTTGCAAGTTTGGCGACACATCACCAATCCCCATGAGTTCCCACGATGCATTGCCAAGACCTCAAAAAAATTGGCAGAACGCCGACAACTGTGGCGACGCGTCACCAAGACAGCATTTGACACCCAGTTTTGTCTTTGGCATAACTTTTTACTCCAGTGTCTGATTGAGGTGATTCAAGATTTCACGCGAAGCTAAGAGGGAGTACTATGACCTCCATGTTTTAAAAACACTTAAAATGCCCCAGTTTTAGATTTATATTAACTCAAAGTGAAGGAAATTTTTAGAGGAAACTATGTTGCAATGATCACAACAAGGTATTACTAGCCCAGGTCAGAGGTTTAGAACCCTTGGCAACCTAGCCGTGCTGTAGCCACGAGGTTGCAAGGTGAAACCTTGTTCATCTAGTCTACAAGGAGGTCTTATGGCCTAGTCTACAAAAGTTCCATCATGATTCCCCTGCACAACATCTAAGGAAAGGCTACATGATTGCGTCAGTAAGCTACGGCTTACTAGGAACGAGTTCGTGGCCAGAACTCGCTAGGCATGGAGTGACGCCCCATGAGGAGGACTAGTTTGAGGAGAGGTCTCAAAGGCCTAGTTATATGTGCATATTTAAAAACCCTCATGCTGTGTGAGCTCGTAGCAAGTTTACATATGTTTATCATATGTTCAGTCCTAGTAATTTTCTTGCAGGTACCCAAAATACCCCTTACTGAGAATGTTTAATTCTCACTCCCTAGTTTTGTTGTGCAGAGACTGGAGTTGTTGGGCCGGGTAATTGTTGAGGATTATCGCAGTATTGCTCTTTTGTGTGTATAGGTATGGAACTTGAGAATCTCTCTGATTTTAGTCTACATGGGTACTTGCTGGTTAAGTAACAGTACTAACTAGTGTCTTCGTTTGGCTGCAGAGCCTAGTAGCACTTGGACAAGGGCTTTTGAGACTCGCCAATGGGACGTGTATCCAAAGTGGGAGTTAAGTCGAGAAGATCTTAGTAGAGGCTTGTATTTATACAATACACTTAGCTACCTCCATAAACTATGTTTTGAGGGGTCCTAGACTTTAGGATTGCTCTTGGGTGAGGGCATTAGCTTACTTTATGTATAAATGTTCTCATTAGTTGTTATGTGTAGTAAATTAGCATAAATGTTGATTTTGTATGCTTTGGCTATTTGTACTTAGTTTTTATGAAATTACTTGGCCAAGTTAATGCTTTATGGTTTTAATAAACCAAGTTAAAGCATAAGAGCATGCATCTTCCATATTCTAGGTTAATCAACTAGTATCATGGGATTTTAATCTGTGCACATATACAGCTAGCCAATTGCAATCCACAGTGAGACCAGCTCTCACAGGCTTCCTCGGCAGGGGCCAAGGACGGCCGTGTCACTAAGGAAGGACAATCTCAGTGTCATAGAGTATGAGCACAAATTCATTCAGTTGGTAAGGTATGCTCCTCAGTATCATGGACTTGAGGAATTGAAGGCCAAAGGTTTTGTCAGAGGCCTAAAGTTAGACATTAAAATGGCTGTTAGACCTTCTGGAGCGGTTATATACTATGATGCAGTGCAGAAAGCTCTATTAGTAGAGCAAGAGGAGTATGAGCTAAGTGCTTTCCTAGTGGACCAAGCGAAAGTAGTCAGGCAGGAGGCAAGCAGAAGAAGCCACCACATGGCAAGGTAATTGCCAAGAGTTCCCATTTTGGTGGTGAGGGCAAGGTTAAGGTGAAGTTCCCTAGCCTAAGGTGCCCTAAGTGTCGGAGGTTTCATGGAAAGAAACCTTGCTACTTTGATACCCAAGCGTGTCTAAGATGTGGATCCATGGATCATTGGATCAAAGACTGCCCACAGGCTCAAAGGAGGCCTGAAGACCAAGGTCCAGTAAGACCTATTGGGCCAGGACCTAGAGGAGGAGCACCAAGGGAGGGATAGCAGAGGCCAGTTCCTCTAGTGCCTCGGCCTCCAGTGCAAAGAGCTGGCAGAGTCTTCCAAGTGGAGAGGCCAGAGACATTAGAGCAGGGAGGAGCACTAAGAGGTAACATTTACCTTAATGGTATGCCTGTTAGTGTTCTGTTTTATACTGGTGCATCTGTGTGTATAGTAGCTAGGAAATTTGTTGAAGCCATGAAATTGCCTACTAAAATCATGCCTAGGATATCCTTAGTAAAAACAATAGGTAGTCGATGCCTTTTCACTAGTGACCTAGCTAAGGATTATGAGCTAGTAGTAGGAAAGACTAAGGTTATGACTAATCTGCTAGTGTTGGACATTCTTAAGTATGATTTAGTGCTAGGTATGAATTGACTTGCTATGCATAACATAAGAATTGATTGTGCTAAAAGGGAAATCACATTGCCTGATGGTGAAGTGCATGCATTAGTGAATTCTAAGGAATTAGTGTATGAAATACATTGCATGGAGCTAGAGGTACTAGATGAGATACCTATGATTTCTGAGCATGATTATTGTTATGCATTGAATCAATTGCACTGTGAAGAAGAAGTAGATAGAATACCTGTAGTGAGAGACTTTCCACAAGTCTTTCCTATAGACCTGCCAGGTATTCCTCCACTAAGGGAAATTGAGTGTGAGGTCAAGTTGCAACCAGGAGCTAGTCCAATATCCATACCTCCTTACAGAATGCCAATCACAGAGATGAATGAGCTCAAGAAACAACTTGATGAACTTCTTGAAAAAGGGTTCATAAGGCCAAGTGTTTCACCATGGGGAGCTACTGTTCTCTTTGTGAAGAAGAAGGATGGATCGTTGAGACTATGCATTGACTATAGAAAGCTTAATGTGGTGACTATCAAGAATAAGTATCCACTCTCGAGGATTAAGGATCTGTTTGATCAACTCAAGGGAGCTATGATATTCTCTAAGATAGATTTGAGACCTGGATACATCCAATTGAGAGTAAAGGAAAAAGATATTCCTAAGACTGCATTCAGGACCAGATATGGGCATTATGAGTACGCAGTCATGCCATTTGATTTGACTAATGCCCCAGCTACTTTCATGGACCTGATGAACAGGGTGTTCAGACCACATCTGGACAAATTTGTGGTTGTGTTCATTGATGATATCCTAGTGTATTCCAAGGATGAAAATGAACATGAACATCATTTGAAGATTGTCTTAAAGACTCTATTGTAGCATCAGCTTTATGCTAAGTTATCCAAGTGTGAATTCTGGATAAGGGAAGTGTCCTTCCTAGGACACACCATAGATGCACAAGGACTTAAGGCAGACCTTGAAAAGGTCAAGGCAGCGCAAGAGTGGGAAAGACCAAAGATTGTGAAGGAAATCAGAAGTTTCCTAAGATTACCTGGATATTACAGGAGATTTGTATCAGGCTTTTCCATGATTGCCTCAGTTCTTACTCATCTAACCAAGAAGGGTCAAAGATTTGAGTGGACTGAGAAGTGTGAAAAGAGTTTCCAGGAGCTCAAGCAGAGGTTGATTGAAGCTCCAGTTTTGATTCTTCCTGATCCAAGTAAGCCCTATATCATATATACAGATGCATCTAGATTTGGGTTAGGTTGTGTGCTTATGCAAGATAGAAATGTCATTGCTTATGGGTCAAGGCAGTTGAGACCCCATGAGCAAAATTATCCTGCCCATGACCTAGAACTGGG
The DNA here is from genome assembly GCA_039654915.1 of Aquilaria yunnanensis. NCBI lineage: Eukaryota > Viridiplantae > Streptophyta > Magnoliopsida > Malvales > Thymelaeaceae > Aquilaria > Aquilaria yunnanensis. The sequence goes on from CM077595.1 coordinate 47,148,711, forward strand.
AGTAGTGATTTTTGCTCTGAAGCAATTTAGACATTACTTAATGGGAAGTTCCTTTGTGATCTACACTGACCACAAGAGCCTAAAGTACTTGTTCACTCAGAAAGAGTTGAACATGAGGCAAAGGAGATGGTTAGAGTACATCAAGGACTATGACTACAGTATACAGTACATAGAGGGCAAAGGCAATCTAGTAGCAGATGCCTTGAACAGGAAGTACACAGGACTTTTGAAATGAGGATCCATAGCTGACCATGATGAGCAAAATAGTCTGCTATGCCTATGGCACAAATGGCGTACGTGGGAGGAAGCCCAAATTTACACATTGACAATTCAGTCTAGATGGATTGAAGAAGCCAAAAAGGCACAAGAGACATATCCTGATCTGAAAAAGATCTCAGGAGAGGAAAAAGGTTCCTTGTATCAATCCTTTGCCTACAAGCAAGGATTACTGTACTTCAAGGACCGAATATATGTGCCTAAAGGAGCAAAGCTCAGGGATGAAATACTTGAAGAAGCTGACACAAGCAAGTTGAACATCCATCCAGGAAGTGAGAAAATGTATAAAGACTTGAAGACTCACTTCTAGTGGCCAAACATGAGGATAGACATAGTTACTTATGTCCCCTAATGTGCCACATGCCAGAGGGTAAAGGTAGAGCACCAAAAGCCAGCTGGTACCCTATAGACTCTACCTATACCAGTGAGGAAGTGAGGCAACATAACCATGGGATTTTTGACTAGGTTGCCTATGACCAGACTAAGGCATGATACAATCTGGGTCATTGTGGATAGGTTAACCAAATGTTCCTACTTCTTACCTATGAAACTCATAGACACCTTGGAGAAGTTAGCCCAGATGTATGTCCAGGAGATAGTGAGACTACGTGGAGTGCCAGACTCCATTGTATATGATAGAGATCCAAGATTTACAACTTGGTTTTGGAGTGCTTTTCATAAAGCACTAGGAACCAAAATCCACCTGAGTACTACTTATCATCCTCAGACAGATGCGCAATCTGAAAGGGTGATACAGATACTGGAAGACATGCTCAGGAGCTGTGTGTTGAATTTCAAAGGTGAATGGGACCACACTTGCCGTTGGTGGAATTCTCATATAACAATAGTTACCAAAGCACCATTGGCATGGCACCTTATGAACCATTATATGGAAGAAGGTGCATGACACCCCACTTTTGGGTGGAAGCCCCAGACAGGCTAAAGTTGGGTCCCAAAATTATTGAAGAGACTACTACCAAAATCAAGAAGCTTCAAGAGAGATTAAAGGCAACCAATGAAAGGACCACAGCCTATGTCAACAAAAGAATGAGAGACTTGGAATTTGAGGTTGGTGACAATGTTTGGCTGAAAGTTGCACCAACTAAAGGCACTCTCAGATTTGGCAGAAGAACCAAGTTAGCTCCAAGATACATCGGTACTTATGAGATTTTGGACAGAGTTGGCAAGTTAGCATACAGGTTAGCTCTACCGCCAAGCATGTCAAGTGTTCATAATGTTTTTCACATCAGTATGCTTAAGAAGTGTCCACTGGACACAAAGCATGCTATTGTAGTGGAAGACATACAGTTGGAACCTAACTTGACATATGAAGAGAAACCTATAGCTATCTTAGCGAAGGATACCAGAAGGTTAAGAAACAAACATATTCCCATGGTTAAAGTTCAGTGCTCACACCACTCTGAAAGAGAACCAACTTGGGAAACTCAAAAATACCTTATGGAAAGGTATCTTGAAGAATACCCAAAGCTAAAGGCTATTTTGGAGGATCAAAGTTTTTAAGGGGGGGGAGGATTGTTACCACCTCACAAAATGGGAGAATTACAACTGTGTCATAATGCCTAAAAACCATTATATTGTGTAATTCTTATCATAGTGATTGAAGTGTGAGGGGTAAAAGGTATGATCAACACCTCCTTAAAAGTGTTCCAAGTTGGTAACTTGGTCCCCAAGAAAAGTCTTAAGGATTGCTTGTTTGTCAAACAACCTATGGACTTTTTTGTAAGGTTTTGGAAATTCGGGTACTCAATTGCAAAACTCTCAAGAAAGAGACTTGGAGAGTTATGGGAAGGATATGAATGGTATGAAAGTGCTATTGGAGGACCAAATTAGTCATGGAAGGCAAGTTTGGAGAAAGGAAACACTAAAGGCAGTAAGGACCTAAATTTCCTAGTGTAAACCTTAAGGTGTGCAAGCTTTTGACTTAAGTCTAAGGGTGGAATTGTGGGGTTATCCCACCATGGGGGAGGCACTGCCAAGGCTTGATAATTAGTCAAAAATGTTAGGCACATGTGTATCAATGATTTTAAGACAAAGAAACCATAATTAGTGAGAAGGAAAATGACATAAAGCAGGGTTAAGCTTGTTAAGTGTGTTTTGGTGCCCCTAAGTTGATTTAAGGCCACTTAATTGGCCAAATCACTTATCCCTCTCTCATTTTTGTCCTCCCCCAGCCCCAGAACATAGCCATACTTCCTCCATAGCCACCACACCTTCAAACTTGCAATTGATTGAAATTGAAGGCAAAAGGAAGCAATTGGAAGCAAACTAGAGCTATTTCTTGCATACTTGAAGGATAAAGCTTGATTTTCAGCCTACCCACTTTGGTAAGTGTTCTCTTTCTCTCATGGGTTGTTTTCTATATTTTCAAACACCCATGGAGCTATGGCTAAGCTTGGAAGAGAGCCATGAGCTTGATGAACCAAGCTTATTGAGGGGAGTGCACTTATTGAAGGTTTTGTGACCTAGTGTGAAGTGCACAAAGATGGCAGTAAAATGAGGGTTTCTAGAGCCCAAAGTTAGTACTAACTAGTGTTAAAATCCTCCTAAGACCAAGCATTAGCTTGAGGAGGGCTTCCATAGTGATTTGGTTATGTTTATTATGTGTTTTATGGACTAACCTATGGTATATGTTGCGACCACATTTCATGTGTTTGTTGTTTGTGTTTGGCTGCCGCATTTGGTTGCTATATCTTGTATATATGGATTGTGGTTTTTTTGTTTTAGTGTCTTTTGATGCAGGTTTTAATGATGGTTACGTTGCCTATTGAATCCAAGTGCTACCCTTACTAAGTTTCTCAATGAAACTTACTCCCTTCAATTCTGTCATTTCAGGTCCAGCTGAAAGATCACCTTCAAACTAAATTTTTTTGTTTGAGTTTTAATCTGAAATTTCAGGTACATGAACTTCCATATGTCCAGTTATGATCTGAAAATTTTGGTGATTTTAGGAGCATATTTGGTATTTTTAATGGTAGTACTTATTGTGTTGTGCAGCAGCTATCCAGCATCCTATTTTTGGAGTCCATCGTGTCTCAGGACCTCCTGTAACCTAGGGTGCGTATTTAGCTGAGTTAAGACCATATTGTAGTGAATGTTTGAATTTACATGTAGTATATGTAAAATGAGACAAGTATGTGAACATTTGAGTAATGTTTTGGCTATGTAAGTGATGTGGTGCAAAGCTGCCTAAGTGTGAATGATGGGCTGCTTACTTGTAAATTCTGTTTTGGCCACATAAAGTTGTTAAAATAAAGGGAATGTAATTCCTATGTGTAATGGAAATATATGGGATAGCCTTGGAGAGCTTTCCCCTTGTGAATGAAGTGTTTGCATGGTTTGGAAAATTTGTATGGGCAAAATGGTCCAAAAGTTGCCAAAATTTTAACTCTAGACCTAAAGTTTAATATCTCCATTTTTAGATTGAATCCTAGTATGAAATTTTGTCCACACCTAGAGAACATCTATATGGTTAACTGGGCTTTGGAATTTCTGGATTTAGAGCCCTGTACCCAAAGATATCATCTTGCAAATTTGGCTGAGTTACTGTTCATTTTGTCAGAATTTTGTAACCAACTTAAAAAATCCATAACTTGGTCCATAGGTGGGCTATTGATGTAAAAAAAAATTCCTTGGTTTTTTCTAAGACTCTACTTGATAATGGAGAAAGGAAAACATGGGGGTATGGTGCTAGAATGATATAGTTTATTAGTGGAAGTTACAGGTGCAGTGGCTGGTCACTAGAATTTAACAAGATTGCCTAATGTGTGGTAGTCAAGATTAAGACTTGTGCTACTGTTTTCCTTCTTTACTGCCATGGTGTGCATGAAATGTGAATATGTGTGTGATTGTTTGACCAATATGCATGTGTTTACATAGTGCCCAAGAGGGCCACTTGGGTATGCACACTAAGGGTCGTGTTCTGATGGCTTACAAAACATTACCAATCCTGGGAGTCTAAATGCACAATTTTGGCACCATAATTGGACTACCCCGGAGTGGGTAACATAAGTCCCCTTAGTCCAATTGGAGCCAAACTTTACAGGAACATTATTTTCATCATATGAAATTTATATCAACCTTTAAATTCTTAGTTAGAAGTCTTCCTCCCATAGAGTGACGCAGTACTTCTTTTGCTAGCTACAATAGCACAAATTTGGTCTTAAAAGGGTTAACTTTTTTTTTTTGTTTCATTAGTTTATTCTAAACTTTATAAACAACTTTATGAGTCCATTTGAAATTTCTTTCGAGTCAAAGAACCCATCATAAAGGCTTATATCCAATTCTGTCACTCAGGTTCTAAGAAATCAGTCATAAACCTATGGTTTCTAACTTGAGGTATACTTTCCCTTTTTACCCAAATTGTTTTCCACCAAATGTGGGCTCAATATGTCAAAAATCATTCATGGAACCTATTAGCAAAAGATTAGCTTTAGAAGCCTCCACCAACTTAAAGTCAACCAGTAGGTCAAACACTATATTTTATAAGTTTCTTCCACATATTTCAGCATTTCATTACCTATTGACAAATTTTCATATAACAAACAACGAAGTGAAATTGAATTCATAATATATAGCATTTAAAGAGAATTTTGAAATCTCATAGCCATTTGTCTCAGTTCACAACACACAGCTTTATAGCCTAGACCAATAGCACATATAGACTCAATGGCCTAGATACACTTGATAGCCAAAGTCTATCGCCTCTATCTGGCCGAACTCCCTGCCACAAGAATGGCCAGAAGAAACTGGCGCTACCCGAGAAAAGGTGAGATCATACACCTCGGGAAATAGCCAAAGAGCTCCGAGCCCGGCACGCCAGGATACTTGAGGATACTACTAGCCCCCCCAAGGTTGTGAACAGATCGCCTTCGGAAAAGAGGCACCAGCTATTGCGGGCTGAACATGATCTCCCCGAAGGCGGAACTCCCTGAAGCTGGGAACCCCCGAACTGGGTGCGTGTTTCCCGAAGAGGCATTGTCCGTACCAAAGGACGACCTCGCCCAGGGACCTCGGGAGTACGGCAGGAGCATTTAAGGAAGCATTTAAGGAAGCCTCTGACATGTCCTTTCACAGACGTCATGAAGCCGCCTCAATAGGCACTCTGACACGCTGACGCCATCAAAATCACATCATGGCCCATCTCAGCACAAGGCTCAAGGCAACCTGCTACCAGCTATCTGTCCCCTACGCCCAAAAACTCAGGGAACATCCGACTGAACACGTGTCGCGGTCTGAACGGGCTAGGCACTCCTATAAATACCAGGAAATAAATACTTGGCAGGAGGTTGGTTGGCAAAAGGTCTGACTCCCAGACTCTGAGAAAATCACAGGCAAGACTCTTCAGCCCTTTGTGCTACTTCCTCTGCCTTTTCTCAGCCACCACTGACTTGGGCGTCGGATGCTCCCCCCCCGGAAAAACATTCCGGGGGCCTCCTAACCCACTTTTTCTGAGCATCTCAGGTACTCTCCCTTGGGCGCACCATCCTCCAGGCATTCTTCCTCCTAAAAGTCTCTCCAACAGTCACCATGACTCTAAACGATGAGGCCCATGGCCATCATTTGGCGCCGTCAGTGGGAACCCGCTCTGAGATTGCCATCGTTGAAACTCGGCGTTCTAAGGACAAGGGACTCCCGAGGTCTCCGTCTGCGCCTGAGACACAACCGGCTGCTGAGCAAACACTCCCAGGGACTTCTGCGTCTGAGGAAGATCGCCCTCTAGTAATCACTATGGGCTTTATGAGGGAGTTTCAGCGTTCGGTCGTCGCCGAAATGACACAGCAGATCGACCGAAGATGGTCACAGTAGGCACAGGCCCAAAAACCTCCCTCACCTGCACGCCCTCGGGAGAAAAGTCAGAGGTCGACCCATCGCAGTTCGGGAAGCATAGACCCGCGCGAAGAGTCATCCACGGAGAGTATACCCCTCGGGGAACGGCCTATGGGACAAACTGGGTGTAAACGACCGAAAGTCTCACGGCGAAGGAGTTTGTCGCCTGAGGTGAGGTCCGTATCCCCTCAGCTCCGAACTCGCTCCCCGAAGAGGCGCCGACGATCTCCCTTCCCTGAAGAAGGGCCTAGGGTCACCGTGCTTATGGAGAGGATACTAGCACGGCTAGATAGGGTGGAGAAACAAATGGCCAAAAAACCCGTCTGGGACAGGCTCACGGGAGCCTTCTGTGAAGATGGGTCCCCGTTCACCCGGACCGTGGCCGAGGCAGCCATGCCAGGTGACTTCAGAGTACCTCGGTTGGAGATTTATGATGGCCGTACTGATCCATAGGCCCATCTGACGAAGTACAGACGCAACATGATAATGCACGGTGCTGACGACGCTACCATGTGCAAGTGCTTCGAAGTCACCCTCACAGGGCCAGCAACTGCATGGTACAATTCATTGCCTTCAGGGACCATCACTGAGTTCCAGGAGTTGTCCACGGCCTTCACACATTAATTCATTGGGAGCAGGCCAACGGCGAAGATGCCTGTCCAGATGTTCGACATAGAGCAGAGGAACGGAGACCCTCGGAGAATTTTACCGAAGGGCAGAACAGCACATGACCGCCGAGGAACTAAGAATGGCTGGGCCGAAGTCTGATCACCACCGCGCCGAAAGGTCCAATCAACAAGCTCGGCATCCGACCGAACAGGTAGGACGACCTCGGAGGATGCGGGGAAGGAAACCCCAAAGTTTCACACCACTGAGCACTACACGGACCAACATCCTCATGGCGCTAGAAAGGCAAGGGACGCAGATTTGGCGACCAAGGGCCATGACCGCCGATAATAAGAAGAATGCAAAGAAGTTCTGCCAGTTTCATCGCCACCACGGTCATGACACCGAAGACTGCTTCCAGCTGAAGAAGTACATAGAGTCGCTGATAAAGCAGGGCAAACTTCGGAAATAACTGCGGATGCCATCCCCAAAAGGCAGAAAAATGGAGGAAGAAAGGGCCAAAGATGAGGACTATGACTCCGACAGGCGGAGAAACCGAAGTCCAAAAAGACGCCCTCCACCTCCGACAGGGGTTATCCAAACAATCACCACGGGGCTCCCATCCTCGGAAAGAAAGCGAAAGGCCAGAGAAATTGCAGTAATGGAATATCAAAATCCAGTAAAGAAGCTGGCCCGCAAAGATGGATCCACCGTCGTCTTTCCCCACGATGATCCGCTGCTGATCATGGCTAGGATAGGGAACTGGGACGTCAAAATGGTGCTGCTTGATGACGGATCAAATGCAGACGTCCTATTCTCGCACTTACTGCCAAGCTTGGGCATCTCCAGCAGCGAGCTTAAGCCAGTCACCTTACCAACCTTCGGGGTGGGACCATCCGAACTGCCCGTTCTCGGATGGATCGACCTCCCACTGATGATGAGAGGGACTTCGGTAGACGGAGCAGCTGAGTTGTACGCTTCCACAATGGCGAGGTTCATCGTCATGGACGTCCCGTCCTCATACAACGCCATCCTTGGAAGGCAGACACAGGGAAACCTGCACATTCGCCCTAATGTGAAGTACTTGACTGTCACATTTGGCACCAAGGATGGAGATGCAGAGATCTTCATAGACTAGGCCGAGGTAAGAAAGGTGTTTGTGAAAGCACGAAAGGCCCCTGCGAGCAACTTCGCACAAACAATGGAGGCAAAGGCGCCAGAAAAAGGCAAAGAAGAACATCTTGCAAAAGCGGAAATGGAAACAGTAGAACTTATCCCAGGACAATCTACCCGAATAGGGAAGAGCTTGGCCGAAGGTGAGAAGGAAAACCTTGTATCTTTTCTGCTGAAAAATAAAGATCTGTTTGCCTACTCGCCGAAAGATATGCCAGGGGTAAACTCTGGCATAATACAGCATAGCCTCAAAGTAAGCCTGAAAGCAAAACCTGTCCGGCAAAAGAAACGAAGCATCTCAGCCCACAAGAGCAACTTTGTCAAAACCGAGGTCCAGCGTCTGTTAGATGCCGAAGTCATCAGGGAGGTGAAGTACCCAGAATGGTTAAGCAACGTGGTCATTGCCACAAAAGAAGGTAGCAGCAAACTCCGGATGTGCATCGACTTCAGAAACTTGAACGATGCTTGCCCGAAAAACTCATACCCTCTGTCGCCAATAGATCAACTGGTAGATTCAACTGCCGAATATGGGCGCCTAAGTTTCCTGGACGCCTTCAATGGCTACCATCAAATAAGGATGGACCCCAAAGATGAAGAAAAAACCGCCCTTATCACCGAGGGAGGAACATACTGCTATGTCAGGATGCCCTTCGGGCTCAAAAATGTAGGAGCCACCTACCAAAGGTTGATGAACAAGGTCTTTAAAGACCAAATGGGGAGAAACATGGAGGTGTATGTTGATGATATGATAGTCAAGAGCAAGCTCCCTCACAACCACGTTGCAGATCTAGAGGAAACCTTCCAAAAGCTCAGAGCCTTCGGGATTCAGCTCAATCCTGAAAAGTGCATCTTCGGAGTAACCTCGGGAAAATTCCTTGGGTACATGGTATCCAAAAGAGGCATTGACGCTAACCCCGAGAAGATCAAGGCGCTGCTTGAGTTCCAAACTCCTGCCATACTCAAAGACGTGCAGAGGCTCACCGGAAGAATAACCTCCCTGAGCAGATTCATTTCCAGGTACGGAGATAGGTGTCAACCTTTCTTCAAAGTCCTCACAAAGGCAGCAAAAATGGAGGGCGACCTCGGAAGGAATGATCACCCTTGGGGTGAAGATTGCCAAAAGGCCTGGGAAGAACTCAAAGTCTACTTGGCTAGCCTGCCGACTCTGCGACAACCTCGGGAGGGAGAACCCCTCGTTTTGTACCTCACCGTCACGGAGAAAGCTGTAAGCTCGGTCCTCGTTAAAGAAGAAGGGCCAAAGCAATGGCCAGTCTATTGCGTCAGCAAATCCCTGCATGGCGCTGAAGTCAGGTACCCTCTGCTTCAAAAAGCTATATACGCCTTGGTGCTTGCAGGGAGAAGGCTGCGGCCATACTTTCAGGCTCACCCCATCATTGTCCGAAGTAGTCTACCGCTACGGGATGTTATGAAGAGAGTTGATCATTCGGGAAGGCTCTCCAAATGGTGCATAGAGCTTGGCGAACACAAAATCATATATGAACCTCGGAAGGCCATAAAAGCTCAAGCACTGGCAGACTTTATCACCGAAGTACCCACCACTAAGGAAAGCCAGATGGATCCGAATGGAGGTGAGCCAGAGTGGACCTTACATGTTGACAGAGCCTCGGGATCCGAACACCAGGGAGCTGGAGTAGTTATCAGAGGACCCGAAGGCCTAGAGGTAAAGAGGCTATTAAGTTCAGCTTCAACGTCACTAACAATGTGGCAGAGTATGAAGCCCTCATAGCGGGATTACGCTTGGCCAGAAGGATTGGCATAAGAAACTTAAAGGCTCACAGCGATTCCCAGCTGGTAGTTCGGCAGACGGCAGGAGATTATGGGGCAAAGGACCCAATCTTGGCAAAATACCACGAGCTGGTAGCAAGGCTCATCCAAGAGTTTGACGCCATATGGATCGAAAATGTACCTCGGCGGAATAACACAGAGGCAGATTGCTTGGCGAAGTCAAAAACATACACCGAGGTGCTAGATCATCCGAGCATCTCAGTGCTGAGCATAGCGACCTTGGGAAAGGGATGGAAAGATCCCATAAAAAGATACCTCCCAGAAACTGTGCTCCCCGAAGACCCCGGCGACGCTGCAAAACTACGAAGACACTCAAGCCGATTCTTCCTGATTGGTGAAGAATTATACCGAAAGGGATATGCAAACCCGCTGCAAAGATGCGTGGATGAAGAGGATACTGAAATGGTCCTTGGAGAGGTCCACGAAGGCATGTGTGGTTCACATATTGGAACTGATGCCCTTGCGGCGGTGATACTTCGCCAAGGATACTTCTGGCCTACCCTGAGAAAGGATGTAAGGCAGTTCTTCCGAAAATGTGGTAGTTGCCAGAAAAACGCGAACATCCAGAGGGCACCCTCAGAAATGGTATCCTCGGCTGACTATCCTTGGCCCTTCGCAGTCTGGGGCATAGACCTTATTGGGCCACTCCCCTCAGCGCCCGGAGGCGTGAAATTCTGCGTGGTAGTAGTAGACTATTTCTCCAAATGGGTCAAGGCAGAGCCATTAGCAACTATGTCGGCAAAAGAAGTGCAAAAGTTTGTATGGAAGAACATAGTATGCAGATTCGGCATACCGAGGGTACTAGTAGCTGATAATGGATCCCAATTCATAGACAAAGGATTCCAGGAATTTATCAGCGACCTCGGAGTAAAAATGCACTTCGCCCCAGTAGCTCACCCCTAAAGCAACAGGCAGGTGGAAGTATCTAACAGGACCATAAAAGATGGCCTGAAGAAAAGACTGGGGGAAGCAAAAGGGAAATGGCCAGGAGAACTCCAAAGCATATTATGGAGTTACCGAACGATGCCCGGAAGAGCCACAGGGGAAACTCCCTTCTCACTCGTCTTCGGTACAGAGGCTATTATCCCAATAGAGATATTTCAACCTTCAGTACGGGTGCAAATATTTGATGAAGGTGGAAACGACCTCGGCCTAAGAACGAAGCTCGACCTCGTTGGCGAACACAGAGAAATAGCCGAGCTAAGGAGAAAAGCTTTTCAGCAAAGAGTGGCCGCGGCTATAAACTTACGGGCCAGGCCAAAAGAAATCGAGTAAGGAGACCTCATTCTCAGAAAGGCTCACTTCGCACCCCGAAGGCCGTCCCACGGAGTACTTCGTGCAAACTGGGAAGGACCTTATCTGGTTCTCGCCGAAGTACGAAAAGGCGTGTACAAACTCGGCGATGCCGAAGGCGTATAATTGAAAAACACATGGCACTCAGACGCCTTGAGAAAATTCTACGCCTAAGCTTGAGCGAAGGAATCATACTGTACGAAAAATATTCTAAGTACAGAAGTATCTTGAGAAAATTCCTTAAGTGCAGAATTGTACATGATGGCCAGGGGCCTCATCGTTTATAGTCATGGTGACTGGTGGAGAGACTTCTGGGAGAAAGAACGCCTGGTGGAATGGATAGCCCGAAGGAGAGTGCCTGAAAGCTCAGAAACAAAGGGTTAGGAGGCCCCCGGAGTGTCTTTCCGGGGGGGGAGCCTCCGACGCCCAAGTCAGTGGTGGCTGAGAAAAGGTAGAGGAAATAGCACAAAGGGCTGAAGAGTCTCGCCTGGTAGTTTTCTCAGAGTGTGGGAGCAGTGTTTGGCCAACCAACCAGCCTCCTGCCAAGTATTAATTCCTGGTATTTATAGGAGCGCCTAGCCCATTCAAATCACGACACGTGTTCGGTCGGATGTTCCCTGAGTTTCTGGGCGTAGGAGACAGATAACTGGTGGCAGATTGTCCTGAGCCACGTGCTGAGATGGGCCATGATGTGATTCTGATGGCGTCCGTATGTCAGGGCGCCTATTCAGGCGACTTTATGACGTCTGCGAAAGGACGTGTCAGAGGCTTCCTTAAATGCTTCCATAAATGCTCTTGCCGTACTCCCGAGGTCCCTGGGTGAGGTCGTCCTCTAGTTCGGACAGAGCCTCTTCGGGAAACAAGCCCTCGGTTCGGGGGTTCCCAGTTTCAGGGAGTTCCGCCTTCAGGGATATTATGTTCGGCTCGCTATGTCTGGTGCCGCTTTTCCGAAGGTGATATGTTCACGACCTTGGGGGGCGAGTAGTGTCCTCGGGGTTTCCTAGCGTGCCGGGCTCGGAGCTCTTCGGCTATCTCCCAAGGTGCCTGATCGCACCTTTTCTCGGGTAGCGCCAGCTTCTTCTGGCCATCATTGTGGCAGGGAGTTCGGCCAGATAGAGGCGATAGCGTTTGGCTATCACGTGCCCCCCTTTGGAAAGCTGAAGTGAAGACTTCGGTTTTGCATCTCTTTCCGAGGTTGTGTATGGGAGTTTCTTTGGAAGCTTAACCTGTTCCGAGGATGCGCCTTTTGCCTTGGCCTATTCTTTGGTGTCTTCGAGGTGGAGCCTGTGCGGAAGATACACCTCTTGCCCGAAGGTCATGGGCTGTTCGGCCATAGCCTGTTTCTTGGCGTCCTCGAGGTGGCCTGCTCTTTGTTTCTGCAGGTCTGTTTGGCCAAGCGTGTCAGTCTGAGCGGCGCGTCCCAGTTTTCCAGGGATGTCAGAAGACGTGTCCGAGCTTTCAAGGGACGTTTGGAGGACGTGTCCCCCATTTGCGCGCAGCGGTTGACATGTGGCGCTTTGCCATTGGAGGAGAGTCGCGTCGGTTACAGAGGGCGTGCCTTTTCAGGTGCAGAGAGCAGTTACGACGACGGTTCGCCTCCAAAGGGTACTTATGAGGATGTTTCGGTTACCCATCTCTGGCTTATAAATAGCCCACTCTACCATAAGTTGCTTTTGCTTTCTCTTCTGCTCTTCTCTCTGCTTTGCCCCTGTTCTTGCACTTTCTTGCTTTCTGTGGCGGAGCTACCTTAATCAGAGCTTTTTTCCAGCCAGCTTTCACTACGGCGTCCTCAGATTTTGGCAAATCTTTCGGTGGGTTTTTGTTTTTTAAAGCGCTTTGATCCCTGTGTTCTTTTGAGTTTTTCTCTGGAAACTGTTTTCTTCCATTTTCAAACTTGTTTTATGTCGAAAATGCCCCTTCCTGAGAGCTGGCAGCCTCTTTTAGCCCATCCTTGTTGTACCACCCCTGAAAAGTTAGAGAGGTGGAAGAAAAAATTCTTTCTTCCCTCTTACGCCATTACTAGGCTGCCTCGTTCTAGCCATTATGCTTTTTCAAACCGCGGTAAGGAGGTTACCGTTTTCCGAGCCCAGTTGAAGGCGGGTCTTCGGTATCCTCCCCTGAAGATGGTGTGCGAGTTCTGCAAATTTCATGGCATTGCTGTGAACCAGCTTCCCCCGAACTCGTTCTGCTATTTTAACGCCTACCTCTGCATGTGTGGCGTCTTCGGGATAGAACCCAATTTCAGAATCTTTATGCAGTATTACAAGCTCTCTGTGGTCCCGAAGGGTGGCTTCTATTTCATGCTACCTCGGGGATCCGGGGGCAAGAAATTCATGTTCACCTTCGCCACTAAAGATAGCTGGCGGGGGTGGCAACAGAAGTTTTTCTTCATGAAGATGGACGAGGCCTGGTCGTACGTTCCGACCAAATGGGCTCAGGGAACACTGGATGTGGACGTTGCTGATCCGAGGATGCTGCTGACCCCAGAGTTAGCTTCCTTGTTCACGGATTTTGACGCCCGCATTCGGGCTGTCTCTGACTGGGATCCCGAGGTCGTTCCGCTCGCCCTTTACCCTTTTCCAATCAATTGGAGGTTGATGACCGAAGAGGTCCTTCGGGAGCTAAAGGTGGTAAAGGAGCACGAGACTGACGTCGAGATGCCAGCTCCTGCCATCGCCGGGAAGGATTCCTGGTTGGTCGAGCTTCTTAAGGAGGAAATTTCTTTCGAAGCGCTTGCCGAAAGTGAGTTATCTTCTACTCCTTTACTGTTCTTTCCTTGGACTCACGCTGATGTTTCAATCTTTTTTCAGAGATGGGCGACGCGACTGCCGCCTATTACAAGTCCCTTTTCACCGGCCAGGTGGAGAAGGGCGACCAGACGAACAAGGCGTCTTCCCGAAGGCGGAAGTCTACTGGCGCGGGACCTTCGAGGAAACGGGCAAAGAGAGCTGCCCAGGCTCCTCTAGAGGAAAATCCCGAGGAGACTGCCAAGGAGACTGGGGTAGCCGAGATTCCGGAGTCTGAGGCTGCTGCTTCCGAGGTCCCTTCAACCGACGTCCCTCCTCAGAGTCCTACCGCGTCACAGGCCCTCCTTGATGTAGAGGTAGAAGTACCTTCTGCCGAGGAGCGGCGCAAGCGGAAGGCCAAGGGCATTTCGGCCGAGGACTCCGAGGACGATGTTGTCAAGGTTCCGCCAGGTTTGTTTCCAGACAAAGTGTACTTCCTTTGTTTTTTCTGGATTGGCTTCTTTGTCTTTAATCTCCTTCTCATTCTTATCACGCAGGGGAGTTGACTACCCCTGGCTGGGTGGCCGATCATGCTCGGAAACGAGCTCTTCGGGATGCCAAAATCCCGCAAGGGAAGATACCCAAGGAGCCTTTTTGGACGTTCACGGAGGACATGAATATGTACTCCGAGGACGTTCCTCAAATGGCTAAGGAAATTTCGAAGGGGGTGCTCACCGAGGCCTCCTTCAGGGCTATAGCGGCGGCACACCCGGGGGATAACACCCTCCTCGCAAAGATCACCGAGCATGCTGCTCAGGTATATCCTTCACAGCTCTTTCCCTTCAATTTTTTCCTAAGTGTTTGGCTCTTACTGACCTTGCGTTTATTTTTTTGCAGCTGATGGGATACACCGCCTTTCTCCAAGTTCGGGTGGCCAGGGAGGTTGCTTTTCGAACTTCGACAACTCGAACCATGAATGAGACAAGGACAGCTGTCACACCTCACTCAGGCCCTGGCCTAAAAGTTACTAACTTAAAACCACCAGCCCAACTTCAAACTGGGTTTCTAACTCTCGGCCAAGCAAGAAATGGCAACTTTTAAGTCTTATTTTCTTAAGTTAAGAGGCCTGGGAGGTGGCCCAGGTGGCTTTAATAAACTTCAATAACAACTTGCAGCAAGGGCAAGGCCCAAACCCTTAACTTGCCCTACAAGCAAGGATTCACCTAATGCAATTTTAGTGCATACATAGTGTGCATCATGTGTGCTAACTATATGGCAGCCAAGAAGCCCACAAGGTTGGTTTAGAGGCTTGAAAACCATACGCAAGATATACATGATGCATTCGGTCATCACTTGTACATATGCTTATACCATTAGTCTTCATGAAACAAAGCCCATCATCACATGAACATGACAAACAATGGCCCATAATCACATAAACATAAGCAAGCATTACGCCATCCATAATCCATACATAGCTTGGCATACAAAACCCATCCAAACATAATAAGTCTAGGCACAAATGACTACACATATCCACACCAAAAGAGTAGTCTACCTAGTAGTCCAAAACATGGCTACAAGCCAAGAGAATCCAAAAGTACATATGCCAAGTTATTAAAAGCCATGTCTCCTAATGGTCAAACAAGACCTTAAGTATGCCATACAGGAGCACACACTGCAAAACTAGCCCAATGGCTTGGTTCATGGTCATAAAGGCAAACACTATGATCAAGGCCATAGTCCACATATCCATAGCTCCCCCTAGACAAGTCTCCACTACTACCTGCAAACTCTAACCATAAGTCTCGGCCAATAAAGAATAAGACTTGTAATGAAAACCAACTGCTAAGCCAAGCACACATTGGCACATACCTTGAAAAGCAAGCAAATATAAACACTAAGCACACACACAAGCAGCTTAGTCCTACTCAGGCCGAATATCTTTGCCTGAAAATAGAGAATGGGTAGTGAGCATATAACTCAGTAGGATTCACATTTATATATAAACAACTCAAATGAGTCTATTTAGTTAAGCTGAGAGTTGACTCAAGCTTAACCTCCGGTTCATTAGCTCATCCTGCAAAACAGACACAAAGACAAGAAAACAGGCATAGGCATATACCAAAATACACAATTATAGGAAGTAACTCACTTAAGGGTCAGCATGCACAAGAAATTCACCAAAGCACACAAGTACACACACACACTTCACAAAGTGGCTCTCGGCCATATCCATCCATACATGTACTCATGTGCATTTCTTGCACACAAACTTACCAAAAATACCAATTCCATTAGGAGCTCCCAAAATGCCAAGCAAATAGGCCACATTTACTTGCATTTCTAGTACATGTACCATAGTTAATTAGCTAATCAACATTGCAACCAAATATAACCAATAAGCCCATCAAGCAACTAAGATCACATGGCAAATTTTAACCATCACTTAGCCACCCTAACACTTGAACCATGGCATATATTACCAAGCGAACTCAAGTGCAGTGAACCCTACCTCAATTAGCTCTCGGTCTCAACCAAGTTTCAAATGTCCCAGTGCTCTTCAATTCCAATGCCTAGCATGACAACACATAGGCATCATTACACAACTCATGGACCCAAAATACCATGACCATATGAAGAACACTATGACCCACATATACACTTAAGCTCTCGGCCAAAGTGCCATTATTCCATATACATGTACTGCCCATAATTCCAACACATTACATGACACTCAAGTCACCAATAAGTCATATCCATGGTAGTATTACCAAGCCATCGAGTGAAATGCACTATGTTACCATGTATTAATCTCTCGGCCAAAGTACACATTTTCACATCGTTACATTACCCAACATTCTTGTTTACTACATGAGAATGTAAACATCCACTAAACTTATTCATGGCACAAATGCCATGTAACCAAGCAAGCATACTCAAGTACTTTAGCCCAAGTTCTCGGCCACATTGCCCAACTATGCACAATGATGTCATTTATCCACTAACACATTTCATGATCTTATGGCCATCAAATAATAATGCTCATGGCATAACTACCATGTAATCCATGGTAACACATCGTATTATACCCAATTATGCTCTCGGCCTTTACACTAAACTTCCCATTATAATGTTTCTCATCCATTCAAACCAACATATGACCATCAAGTCATCCAATAGCATTACTCATGGCATCCAAACCATGTATTCAAGTAATGGACATTCAATTATACCATTCCATACTTTCGGCCATGATACCCACTTCACATACACATGTTCTTCACTTAATCCAAGCCAACATACATACACCAATGCATCAATAAGCATGGTTCATGGCATCAATGCCATGTGATTAAAGATAGAACATGGGTTACCTCAAATCCACCTTTCGGCCAACACGCTAACTTCCACAAATTTGGTGTCCTTCACCACAATAACCTATCACAAGGTTAAACAAGCATCAACAAGCATCATACATGGATTAATTTCCATGAACTCCAAGAAGAACACCAAGAACGCATTCGGCCAACAATCCACTTCCTAATCGAGACATACTTTGCTCATTTAGCTTAACATAGCTTCAATTAAACACTTAAGTTCCTTGTACATGGAAGAACTACCATGAATTCAAGGAAACATTGAAGTTACCTCAAGAACCCTAGCTTGGTTGGCTCGGTTCTTCTTCAATCTCCAAGTTCCAACTTTGATTCCAAGCAAACAAGAACCGAAACACTCCTTCTCAAGCTTGAATCTCCTAAAGCCTTCAAATTTCTTTGGAATTCAAAATCAATTTGTGAAGGAACTCTCAAAGGTGCTCTCGGTTTCGCAAAGACAAGGGAAGCCCGAAATGAACAAAGACTTAGCTTGTTTCGGCCGAACACAAATGCTTTTAGTTAGCCAAAATGTTAACTTGGCTTCCATTTCTTTGCATGGCGCATTAGAGCCCTTAAGTCCACTAGAGCACAAAGCCGCCACTCCAACTTGTACTCAAATGGACACTTAAGTCCACCCATGGCTCAAATTGCCAAGCAATTAAACAACACAAGTACCAAGGCCATATAAAACCACGGCATAACCGGCCATGAACTAATAATCAACTAGTTAGTTTGTTTAGCTAACTAGTGAATAGTGTACTTAGTTGAAGACAAGGATATGACTAGTAATCATTATTGTCTCCCAAAAATGGTCTAGTCTTGCACTAGCCATCACAAAAGTTTGCATGGCCACAATTGCCATCTTTAATCTTGTGGTTTCACTTGTACCACTTAAATTGGTGCACAGTTTAGTCCCCTTTTTCTTTTTTTTTTTTTTTTTGTTCTCTATCAGTCTTCCCAATGTACATTTCCCATGTGCAATTAAGTCCTGAAAGTCTCCTGTTTTGCACATAGGCCACTGAGCCAGTCTCCATGACTCCTCTTTCTTCCCTTTCTGTTTTCTCTCACTTTCTTTGTTTTTCCTTGGCCTAAGCCAAGCACTTAGGGGGTGCCTAACAATTCCTCCCTCCTTAAAGAATTTGGTCCTCCAAATTCTTCACCAACTTAAGGTATAGCTGAGGATACCTGGAGGCAATTTCCTGTTCTACTTCCCAGGTGGCCTCCTCTGGAGTGTGGTTACTCCACTGTACCTTAATCATTGAAATCCACCTACTTCTTAACCTCCTGGTATCTCTGGCCAGGAACTGGATTGGCATTTCTTCATAAGTGAGGTTTGGTGACACAATTACTGATGTAGGTGTTTCAATTTGCTTGTAACTTGGAACATATTTCTTGAGCAAACTCACATGAAACACATTGTGTATGTTTCCAAGTTCTGGAGGCAAGTCCAGCTGATATGCCACATTTCCCACTTTGGTCAATATCTAATATGGCCCTACATATCTAGGTGCCAGTTTCCCCTTTTTGCCAAATCTGATTACTCCTTTCATTGGAGAAACCTTTAACCACACCCAATCTCCTACCTGGAACTCCAGGTCCCTTCTCCTTTTAAGGTTTGCATAGGCTTGCTGCCTATCATTTGCAGCTTTGATCCTAGCTTGGATCAATTTAATCTTTTCAGTGGTTTCCTTAACAATGTCTGGCCCCAATTCCAACTTATCTTCTGGCTGATGCCAGCAGTGAGGAGTAGCACATCTCCTGCCATATAAGGCCTCATAAGGAGCCATACCTATCACTGAATGATATCCATTGTTATAGGAAAACTCTACCAATGGGAGATGCACATCCCATTCACCCTGGAAGTCAATTACACAACACCTCAACATGTCTTCCAGAGTTTGTATAGTTCTTTCTGTCTGCCCATCTGTCTGAGGATGGTAAGCAGAGCTAAATTTCAATTTAGTACCCAGTGCCAGGTGTAGGGATTTCCAGAATCTAGAGACAAATCTAGGATCCCTATCTGACACTATATCATCTGGTATTCCATGTAATCTTACTATCTCTCTTATATAGAGCTATGCCAACTTATCCAAAGAATCAGTAAGATTCATAGGTATAAAATGGGCTGCCTTGGTCAATCTATCCACAATGACCCAAATGGCATTATGCCTTCTCCTTGTTAATGGCATACCTACAACAAAATCCATAGAGATGGAGCCCCACTTTCTCTCAGGTATGGGTAAGCTCTGCAGCTTTCCCCCTGGTCTCTGGTGCTCCACCTTCACTTGTTGGCAGGTTTCACAACTAGCTACAAGTGTGTTTATATCCTTTCTCAAATAAGGCCACCAAAAATGTGTTCTGAGTGCATGATACATTTTTGTGGCTCCTGGGTGCATACCCAGTTTACTAGAGTGAGCTTCCTCTAGTATTTGAATTCTTAGG
Source organism: Aquilaria yunnanensis (assembly GCA_039654915.1). NCBI lineage: Eukaryota > Viridiplantae > Streptophyta > Magnoliopsida > Malvales > Thymelaeaceae > Aquilaria > Aquilaria yunnanensis. Next base: position 47,168,257 of record CM077595.1, read on the forward strand.
TTGTCCTTTTCAGGCACATACAACCTATTTTGGAAATACAACACCCTTTGCTTAAAGGAAAAGCCTTCGAATAGCTCTCCCTTATTTTTGCCAGAAATCAGTTTTAGCTCCTCATCACCAGCTTGAGCTTCTTTAATAAGTTCTTTCCACTCTGGTGTAATAGTGAGTATTTTCATCTGCTCACTTTCCCTAGCCAACCATTGGCTTGCTAACTGAGCAATACTCAGGCTTTCTACCTTATGCTCAATCTCACCACCTTTGAGTATTCCTGTATAATTTCTGCTCAAGGCATCTGCCACTACATTGGCTTTCCCAGCTGTGTACTCAATTACACAGTCAAAATCCTTTAGATATTCCAACCATCTTCTTTGTCTCATATTCAAATCCTTTTGAGTAAAAAGGTACTTGAGACTTTTATGGTCTGTAAACACTTGGAATCTATTACCAAGAAGATAATGCCTCCATTGCTTAAGGGCAAATACCACTGCTGCCAGTTCCAGGTCATGCACTGGATATTTCTTTTCATGTGGTCTCAACTGTCTAGACCCAAATGCAATAGCTTGCTTTTCTTGCATTAATACACAACCTAGTCCTACATGAGAGGCATCTGTGAATACCTCATAAGCCCTTTCAGGATCAGGTAGGACTAGTACAGGAGTTGTAGTCAGCCTCTTTTTCAGCTCTTGAAAGCTTTCCTCACATTGAGGTTCCCAGACAAACTTCTGGTTCTTTCTGGTTAACTGGGTCATAGGAGCTGCTAGTACAGAGAATTTTGGCACAAATCTTCTGTAGTAGCCAACTAACCCCAGGAAGCTTCTGACTTCCTTTACACTCTGGGGCTGCTTCCAATCAAGGATTGATCTTACCTTTTCAGGGTCTACGGCCAATCCTTGATCACTTATTATATGACCCAGAAACCCAATCTTCCTCGTCCAAAATTCACACTTACTCAGCTTTCCATAAAGTTGATGTTCTTGGAGCAATCCAAGCACTACTTTAAGGTGTTCCTTATGAGTTTCCTCATCCTTGGAATATACCAAGATATCATCAATGAACACCACCACAAAGTGGTCTAGGTGTGCCCTGAACACTCTCTGCATCAGGTCCATAAAGAATGCAGGTGCATTAGTGAGCCCAAATGGCATCACTGTATATTCAAAATGACCATACCTAGTCCTGAAAGTAGTCTTAGGTATGTCCTCCTCCTTTACCTTTAACTGGAAATATCCAGACCTTAGATCAATTTTGGAGAACACCCTCGCTCCTTTTAATTGATCAAATAAATCCTCTATTCTTGGGAGAGGATACTTATTCTTTATGGTTAATTCATTCAGCTTTCTGTAATCTATACAGAGCCTAAGGGTTCCATCCTTCTTTTTCACAAACAACACAGGTGCTCCCCAAGGAGACACACTGGGTCTAATGAACCCTTTTCCTAGCAGTTCATCCAATTGCTTCCTGAGTTCTACCATCTCAGGCACTGCCATTCTGTATGGAGCAGTAGACACTGGTGCTGCTCCAGGCACCAGCTTAATTACAAACTCCACCTCTCTGGAGGGTGGTAACCCAGGCAGGTCTGTAGGAAAGACCCCTGGAAAATTCTGAACCACAGGTATTTTCCTAAGTTCTTCAGATATTTCCTGGTCATTTAGTACCAGGCAATCTTGTTCACCTTCTAGAGTTATCATCTCCAGTACTTTTATATGGCAGTCCACAGCCAAGTCTAAGGGCTTCTCCAATTCAACCTCTGTTCCACCAGGCAATAATAATTTCCTGGCCTGACAATCAATAATGACTCGGTTCTCTTCTAACCAATTCATACCCAATATCACATCATAGTCATGTGTCTCCAACACTATGAGGTTTGTCCTCAGTTTCAGCTTGCCTATCTGTATCTCACAGTTTTCTACCAGGTAATAGGCAAACAAAATTTCATTGCCAGCTGTTCTTACCAAGTACATGTTGTCCATATACTTTACCTCTAAATTCATGGCTGTCACCAAGCTGGTAGCTATTACAGATAATGAAGCCCCAGTATCAAATAAAACAGATACTAATTGACCATTGAGATAAAGTTTACCTTTCAAGGCCTTTCTCCTAGTCCTTTGCTGACTAGTCTCCCTTTCAGCTTCCTCGGTCTCAGGTGGTTCCTGTCCCCTCCTGGCAGGTTCCAGCTGAAACACTCTCCCTGGAAATGTACCAGGCCTTCTTTGCTCCTGAGGGACTCTGGTTGCTGGCCTCCCACCCTGGGCTGGCCCTTGAGTCCTTAGTTGGGGCATAGGCAACTGTCCCCTAGGCCCTCTGGGATTAAAGGTTCCCAGCAATTTCTTACCTCCATCACCCCTTTTTGGGCAATCTTTCACCCAGTGGTCTGGGGCACCACACCTGTGGCATCCTGTGGAAGCCTTAAAGCATGGCTTATTGCCATGGAACTTTCCACAAATGCTGCACTGAGGACCATACTGCTGTGTCTGTGGCCCTCTACCTTGCCTATTTTCTTTCCTACTTCCACCTGCATCCCTCTCTTCTCTCGGCCTCTTTGATGTCTGGCCTTTCTTGGTTCCACTGCCACTTCCAGGTCCATTTCTGAATTGTTCCTGGAATTCCTGCTCCAGAGCCAATGCACTTTGCATGACTGTATAGTAGTCTCTGGCTCCAATAGCTCTGAGGATTTGCCTCAGCTCTGGTCTTAGCCCCCTAATAAATCTTTTGGTTCTCAGCTCCTCTTGCCCTTCATATTGTGGGGCATACCTGATCAGACTATTGAACCTCTGTTCATATTCCAACACACTGAGGTTCCCTTGCTCTAGTTGATCAAATTCAACCTGTTTCTGATCTTTTTGTGCCTCACTGACATATTGCTGCCTGAAGACTCTGAGGAAATCAGGCCACCTCATGGCTCTTCTCCTGTCTGGAGGTCTCCTCTGGTTCCTCTCCTGATAACTCCTCTGTACTGCCCTCCACCAGAGTTCAGCATTTCCCTCTAGCCTAAAAGTGGCTAGCAAAACTCTATGAGTGGAAGTAACCTCCATTCCTTCCAAAATCTTCTCCAACTGATATAACCAGAATTCTGCTTCTTCTGGATCACATCTTCCCCTGAAAACTGGAGGTTTTAGTGCCAGAAACCCCTCCAACTGGCCCTCCTTTAGTCCTCCTCTACTGTACCTGCTCCTGCTCTCCTCCCTGCTGCTAGACTTTTCTTTAGAAGACCTGCTTGACTTACTTCTTACTGTGGTCTCCTCTATAGAGGGTTCAGTCCCCCTTGAGTAAATATAAGCATCCCTCTCTTCAATATCTGGGCTGTCATCCTCCTCTTTTTCTATCTCAACTCTAGGCTCCTGTCTCACTTCTGATCTCAATCTCCTGGCCCTAGGATGTCTCCTTTCTTCATCTGCATCCTCCTCCTCTTGGTTTCCTCCAGCTCTGCTGGACTGATCATAACCCACTGGCTCTTTGCCAGGTCTCCTTCTCCTTCTGCCAACTGCTTCTGCTGGCTCTACTTGTTCCTGATTCTGGGCTTGGCCTCTAGCCAAGGATTTCATTCCCAGCACTAGTTGAGCCACTGTGGCATGTAGTGACTCCACCATCACTTCTAGTCTCTCTTGTCTGCCTCTGCTGGGTCCAGGTGCTTGGTACCTAGCAGTGGGCTCTTGAGCCCCATTATGACCCATTTCTTCTGCCTGGGTCTCAGGCACATTTTCTGGTAAGCCCTCTACATCATGGGCTGCAGTTTCCTGCTCTTGTCTCAGGGAATCTTTGTCCCTGCCCCTAGTTCTCATCCTGCACTTTCAATTGCAGATATTCACATATATCCAAAAATAATACAAGTCTTATTCAAGTTAAACCTAAGGAGACTCTGTCTAGGCTAAACCCTGGTCATAGTACCATGCAGGCTCTGATACCAAACAAAGCCTGTCACACCTCACTCAGGCCCTGGCCTAAAAGTTACTAACTTAAAACCACCAGCCCAACTTCAAACTGGGTTTCTAACTCTCGGCCAAGCAAGAAATGGCAACTTTTAAGTCTTATTTTCCTAAGTTAAGAGGCCTGGGAGGTGGCCCAGGTGGCTTTAATAAACTTCAATAACAACTTGCAGCAAGGGCAAGGCCCAAACCCTTAACTTGCCCTACAAGCAAGGATTCACCTAATGCAATTTTAGTGCATACATAGTGTGCATCATGTGTGCTAACTATATGGCAACCAAGAAGCCCACAAGGTTGGTTTAGAGGCTTGAAAACCATATGCAAGATATACATGATGCATTCGGTCATCACTTGTACATATGCTTATACCATTAGTCTTCATGAAACAAAGCCCATCATCACATGAACATGCCAAACAATGGCCCATAATCACATAAACATAAGCAAGCATTACGCCATCCATAATCCATACATAGCTTGGCATACAAAACCCATCCAAACATAATAAGTCTAGGCACAAATGACTACACATATCCACACCAAAAGAGTAGTCTACCTAGTAGTCCAAAACATGGCTACAAGCCAAGAGAATCCAAAAGTACATATGCCAAGTTATTACAAGCCATGTCTCCTAATGGTCAAACAAGACCTTAAGTATGCCATACAGGAGCACACACTGCAAAACTAGCCCAATGGCTTGGTTCATGGTCATAAAGGCAAACACTATGATCAAGGCCATAGTCCACATATCCATAGCTCCCCCTAGACAAGTCTCCACTACTACCTGCAAACTCTAACCATAAGTCTCGGCCAATAAAGAATAAGACTTGTAATGAAAACCAACTGCTAAGCCAAGCACACATTGGCACATACCTTGAAAAGCAAGCAAATATAAACACTAAGCACACACACAAGCAGCTTAGTCCTACTCAGGCCGAATATCTTTGCCTGAAAATAGAGAATGGGCAGTGAGCATATAACTCAGTAGGATTCACATTTATATATAAACAACTCAAATGAGTCTATTTAGTTAAGCTGAGAGTTGACTCAAGCTTAACCTCCGGTTCATTAGCTCATCCTGCAAAACAGACACAAAGACAAGAAAACAGGCATAGGCATATACCAAAATACACAATTATAGGAAGTAACTCACTTAAGGGTCAGCATGCACAAGAAATTCACCAAAGCACACAAGTACACACACACACTTCACAAAGTGGCTCTCGGCCATATCCATCCATACATGTACTCATGTGCATTTCTTGCACACAAACTTACCAAAAATACCAATTCCATTAGGAGCTCCCAAAATGCCAAGCAAATAGGCCACATTTACTTGCATTTCTAGTACATGTACCATAGTTAATTAGCTAATCAACATTGCAACCAAATATAACCAATAAGCCCATCAAGCAACTAAGATCACATGGCAAATTTTAACCATCACTTAGCCACCCTAACACTTGAACCATGGCATATATTACCAAGCGAACTCAAGTGCAGTGAACCCTACCTCAATTAGCTCTCGGTCTCAACCAAGTTTCAAATGTCCCAGTGCTCTTCAATTCCAATGCCTAGCATGACAACACATAGGCATCATTACACAACTCATGGACCCAAAATACCATGACCATATGAAGAACACTATGACCCACATATACACTTAAGCTCTCGGCCAAAGTGCCATTATTCCATATACATGTACTGCCCATAATTCCAACACATTACATGACACTCAAGTCACCAATAAGTCATATCCATGGTAGTATTACCAAGCCATCGAGTGAAATGCACTATGTTACCATGTATTAATCTCTCGGCCAAAGTACACATTTTCACATCGTTACATTACCCAACATTCTTGTTTACTACATGAGAATGTAAACATCCACTAAACTTATTCATGGCACAAATGCCATGTAACCAAGCAAGCATACTCAAGTACTTTAGCCCAAGTTCTCGGCCACATTGCCCAACTATGCACAATGATGTCATTTATCCACTAACACATTTCATGATCTTATGGCCATCAAAAAACAATGCTCATGGCATAACTACCATGTAATCCATGGTAACACATCATATTATACCCAATTATGCTCTCGGCCTTTACACTAAACTTCCCATTATAATGTTTTTCATCCATTCAAACCAACATATGACCATCAAGTCATCCAATAGCATTACTCATGGCATCCAAACCATGTATTCAAGTAATGGACATTCAATTATACCATTCCATACTTTCGGCCATGATACCCACTTCACATACACATGTTCTTCACTTAATCCAAGCCAACATACATACACCAATGCATCAATAAGCATGGTTCATGGCATCAATGCCATGTGATTAAAGATAGAACATGGGTTACCTCAAATCCACCTTTCGGCCAACACGCTAACTTCCACAAATTTGGTGTCCTTCACCACAATAACCTATCACAAGGTTAAACAAGCATCAACAAGCATCATACATGGATTAATTTCCATGAACTCCAAGAAGAACACCAAGAACGCATTCGGCCAACAATCCACTTCCAAATCGAGACATACTTTGCTCATTTAGCTTAACATAGCTTCAATTAAACACTTAAGTTCCTTGTACATGGAAGAACTACCATGAATTCAAGGAAACATTGAAGTTACCTCAAGAACCCTAGCTTGGTTGGCTCGGTTCTTCTTCAATCTCCAAGTTCCAACTTTGATTCCAAGCAAACAAGAACCGAAACACTCCTTCTCAAGCTTGAATCTCCTAAAGCCTTCAAATTTCTTTGGAATTCAAAATCAATTTGTGAAGGAACTCTCAAAGGTGCTCTCGGTTTCGCAAAGACAAGGGAAGCCCGAAATGAACAAAGACTTAGCTTGTTTCGGCCGAACACAAATGCTTTTAGTTAGCCAAAATGTTAACTTGGCTTCCATTTCTTTGCATGGCGCATTAGAGCCCTTAAGTCCACTAGAGCACAAAGCCGCCACTCCAACTTGTACTCAAATGGACACTTAAGTCCACCCATGGCTCAAATTGCCAAGCAATTAAACAACACAAGTACCAAGGCCATATAAAACCACGGCATAACCGGCCATGAACTAATAATCAACTAGTTAGTTTGTTTAGCTAACTAGTGAATAGTGTACTTAGTTGAAGACAAGGATATGACTAGTAATCATTATTGTCTCCCAAAAATGGTCTAGTCTTGCACTAGCCATCACAAAAGTTTGCATGGCCACAATTGCCATCTTTAATCTTGTGGTTTCACTTATACCACTTAAATTGGTGCACAGTTTAGTCCCCTTTTTCTTTTTTTTTTTTTTTTTGTTCTCTATCAGTCTTCCCAATGTACATTTCCCATGTGCAATTAAGTCCTGAAAGTCTCCTGTTTTGCACATAGGCCACTGAGCCAGTCTCCATGACTCCTCTTTCTTCCCTTTCTGTTTTCTCTCACTTTCTTTGTTTTTCCTTGGCCTAAGCCAAGCACTTAGGAGGTGCCTAACAACAGCACTCGCGGAGTCGGTCGCCAAAAACCAGCAGCTGAAAGAGGCTGCTGAGAAAGAAGTAGCTGCCCTTCGGGAGGAGTTCCGGAAGGAAAAAGAAGAACTTCAAAAGGACGCCTCCAGGAAGATCGCTGACCTCGGTGACCAAATAAAGGGGATGCTCACCGCCAACGAAGATCTTCTCCAGCACAAGGATGGTTCTGACGGCCATATAGTGTCGCTGACGTGTGAGAATAACGCTCTCCGGGCCGAGGTCGAGTCGTTGAAGAAGGAGCCGAAGGGGGAGGAGCAGATAAAGGCGCTGGAGGAGGAGGTCGCGGATCTGAAGGACGAGCTTGACGACCTCGAGCTTGAGAAGAACAAGTCTGATCAGATGAGCAAGGTCGCGTTGCAGGACGGCTTCTGCCTTGCTCGGCACCAGGTTCTCCAGAGGTTCCCAGATCTGGACCTCGGTGGAAATGGTCCAAGGTCGAACATCTAAAACTTCCTCCTTCCATTCCAGCGCCGAAGGTTATGGAAAAGGGCGGGCAGACGAGTGGCTCTCGGGACGCCGTGAACCCTTAGCCAATTTTAGGGCCCCTTTTCCTTCCCTTCTATTTTGTAATCCTTCTTCGGGCAGTTCTTTATTTTAAAGCAGCTTTGCCCTTAATGAGGATTTTTTGGCTAAGTCTTTTCTTGCAAGTTTCTTCATTTCCATTGTTCTGAACATGTTCGCTCAAGAGACTTCGGAAAACCTGCGATTAAAGAAACTTTTTTACCTTCCTTTGTCAAGAGTGCGCTTGCTCGTAAGACTTTCTGGAAGGCCTGAAAAAATTTGACTAAGTCTTTTTGCAGGCTTTTGCATTTCCAGTTTACCCCGAACCTGATTGCTCAAGGGACTTCGGAAACCTTCAGTCAAATTTTTTGTTTTTCCAGTTGTCCCGAGCATGTTTGCTCCAGGGACTTCGGAAAACCTTTCGCGAGATTTTTCACTTCCCATTTTCCCGAGCATGTTCGCTCAAGGGAGTTCGGAAAATTATCTCTGCGCTGGCTATGGCGAGTACTTCTGCGAGATTTTTGTTTTCCATCTTTCCCGAGCGTGATGGCTCAAGGGACTTCGGGAAGTCATATCTATGCTTTATCATGGCGAGCACCTTTGCGGAATTCTGTTTTGCATAATTTCTGTACACTTAAGAATTTTTCTCAAGAATTTTTCTCAAGGCCATTCTGTACAACATAACTCCTCCGCTCAACCTTAAGCGCAGAATTTTTTCAAGGCGTCTGAGTGCCAAGTGTTCTTCAATTCTACGCCTTCGGCGTCGCCAAGCTTGTACACGCCTCTTTCGTACTTCGTCGAGAACCAGACAGGGTCTTTCCCAGTTTGCGCGAAGTATGCCATGGGATGGCCTTCGGGGTGCGAAGTCGGCCTTTCGGAGAACGAGGTCTCCCTTCTTGATTTCTTTTGGCCTGGCCCGTAAGTTTACAACCGCGGCCGCTCTTTGCTGAAAAGCTTTTCTTCTCAGCTCGGCTATTTCTCTGTGTTCGGCCACAAGATCGAGATTGGTTCTCAGGCCGAGGTCATTACCACCTTCATCAAATACTTGCACCCGTACTGAAGGTTGAACTACCTCTAGTGGGATAATGGCCTTTGTTCCGAAGACGAGTGAGAAAGGAGTCTCCCCTCTGGCTCTTCGGGGCGTCGTTCGGTAGCTCCATAATACACTTTGGAGTTCTCCTGGCCATTTCCCTTTGGCTTCCCCTAGTCTCTTTTTCAGGCCATCTTTTATGGTTCTGTTCGATACTTCCACCTGCCCGTTGCTTTGGGGGTGAGCTACTGGGGCGAAGTGCATCTTTATTCCGAGGTCGCTGATGAATTCTTGGAATCCTTTGTCTGTGAACTGGGATCCATTATCAGCTACTAGTACCCTCGGTATGCCAAATCTGCACACGATGTTCTTCCATAGGAACTTCTGCACTTCTTTTGCCGAGATAGTTGTTAGTGGTTCTGCCTCTACGCACTTTGAGAAATAGTCCACTTCTACAACGCAGAATTTCACGCCTCCGGGTGCTGTGGGGAGTGGCCCAATAAGGTCTATACCCCAGACTGCGAAGGGCCAAGGATAGTCTGTCGAAGTTACCATTTTCGAGGGTGTCCTCTGGATTTTTGCGTGTCTCTGGCAGCTACCACATTTCCGAGCGAACTGTCTTGCGTCCTTTCTTAGGGTAGGCCAGAAGTATCCTTGGCGGAGTATCACTGCTGCCAGGGCATCAGTTCCAATGTGTGAACCACACATGCCTTCGTGAACTTCTTCAAGGACCATTTCAGTATCCTTTTCATCCGCACATCTTTGCAGCGGATTCGCATATCCCTGCCGATATAACTCTTCACCAATCAGGAAGAATCTTGCGGAGCGTCTTAGCAGTCTTGCAGCATCGCCGGGGTCTTCGGGGAGCAAATTCTTTGCGAGGTATCTTTTTATTGGGTCTTTCCATCCTATTCCCGAGGTCGTCATGCTCAGCACTGACATGCTCGGATGGTCTAGCACCTCGGTATATGTTTTCGAGTTCGCCAAGCAGTCTGGCTCAGTGTTATTCCACCGAGGTACATTTTCGATCCGTACGGCGTCAAACTCTTGGATGATCTTTGCTACTAGCTCATGATATTTTGCCAAAATTGGGTCCTTCGCCCCATAATCTCCTGCCGTCTGCCGAACTACAAGCTGGGAATCGCTGTGAGCTTTTAAGTTTCTCACGCCAATCTTTCTGGCCAAGCGCAATCCCGCTATGAGGGCTTCATACTCAGCTACTTTGTTGGTGACGCCTTGAGCTTTTATGGCCTTCCGAGGCTCATACATAATTTCGTGTTCGCCCAGCTCTATGCACCACTTGGAGAGCCTTCCCGAATGATCTACTCTCTTCATGACATCCCGTAGCGGCAGACAACTTCGGACGATGATGGGGTGAGCCTGAAAGTATGGTCGCAGCCTTCTCCCTGCAAGCACCAAGGCGTATATAGCTTTTTGAAGCAGAGGGTACCTGACTTTGGCGCCATGCAGGGACTTGCTGACATAGCAGACCGGCCATTGCTTTGACCCTTCTTCCTTCATGAGGACCGAGCTCACAACTTTTTCTGTGACGGCGAGGTACAGTACGAGGGGCTCTCCCTCCCGAGGTTGTCGCAGAGTTGGCAGGCTGGCCAGGTAGACTTTGAGTTCTTCCCAGGCCTTTTGGCAATCTTCATCCCAAGGATGATCATTTCTTCCGAGGTCGCCTTCCATTTTTGTTGCCTTTGTGAGGACTTTAAAGAAAGGTCTACACCTATCTCTGTAGCTGGAAATAAACCTGCTCAGAGAGGTTATTCTTCCGGTGAGTCTCTGCACATCTTTTACTGTGGCAGGAGTTCGGGGCTCAAGCAGAGCCGTAATCTTCTAGGGGTTAGCGTCGATGCCTCTTTCGGATACCATGTACCCAAGGAATTTTCCCGAGGTCATCCCGAAGATGCACTTCTCAGGATTAAGGCGATTCCCGAAGGCTCTGAGCTTTTGGAAGGTTTCCTCTAAATCTGCAACGTGGTAGCCAGGCAGGTTGCTCTTGACTATCATATCATCAACATACACCTCCATGTTTCTCCCCATTTGGTCTTTGAAGACCTTGTTCATCAGCCTCTGGTAGGTGGCTCCTGCATTTTTGAGCCCGAATGGCATCCTGATATAGCAGTATGTTCCTCCCTCGGTGATGAAGGTAGTCTTCTCTTCATCTTCGGGGTCCATCCTTATCTGATGGTAGCCACTGAAGGCGTCTAGGAAACTTAGGAGCCCATATTCAGCAGTTCAATCTACCAGCTGATCTATTGGCGGCAGAGGGTATGAGTCTTTCGGGCAAGCATCGTTCAAGTTTCTGAAGTCGATGCACATCCAGAGTTTGCTGCTACCTTCTTTTGTGGCGATGACCACGTTGCTTAACCACTCAGGGTACTTGACCTCCCTGATGACTTCAGCATCTAGGAGACGCTGGACTTCGGTTTTGACAAACTTACTTTGAGGCTATGCTGTATTATGCCAGGGTTCACCCCCGGCATATCTTTTGGCGAGTAGGCAAACAGATCTTTATTTTCCAGCAGAAAGGATACAAGATTTTCCTTGTCACCTTCGGCCAAGCTCTTCCCTATTCGGGTATATTGACCTGGGACATGCTCTATTGCTTCCATTTCTGTTTTGGCGAGATCTTCTTCTTTGCCTTTTTCTGGTGCCCTTGCCTCCATCGTTTGCGCGAGGTTGCTTGCCAGAGCTTTTCGCGCTTTTCCAAACACCTTTCTTACCTCGGCTTGGTCTATGAATACCTCTGCATCTCCATCCTTGGTGGCGAATGTGACAGTCAAGTACTTCACACTAGGGCGAATAGGCAGCTTCTCCATTGTCTGCCTTCCAAGGATGGAGTTGTACGAGGACGGGACGTTCACGACGATGAATCTCGCCATTGTGGAGGCGTACAACTCAGCTACTTCGTTCACCGAAGTCCCTTTCAACATCAGCCGGAGGTCAATCCATCCGAGGACGGGGAGTTCGGATGGTCCAACCCCAAAAGTGGGCGAGGTGACAGGCTTCAGTTCGCTGCTGGAGATGCCCAAGCTCGGCAGCAGGTGCTAGAATAGGACGTTAGCATTTGAGCCATCATCAAGCAACACTCTTTTGACGTCCCAGTCCCCTACTCTCGCCATAATCAGTAGCGGATCGTCGTGGGGGAAGACGATGGTGGAGCCACCTTTGCGAGCCAGCTTCTTTGATGGACTTTGATACTCCATGACTGCAATTTCTCTGGCTTTCCGCTTTCTTTCCGAGGATGGGAGCCCCGTGGTGATGGTTTAGATAACCCCTGCTGGAGGTGATGGTTTAGATAACCCCTGCTGGAGGTGGAGGGCGCTTTTTTGGACTTCTATTTCTCCGCCTGTCGGAGTCATAGTCCTCATCTTCGGCCCTTTCTTCCTCCATTTTTCTGCCTTTCGGGGATGGCATCCTCAGGTATTTCCAAAGTTGGCCATTTTTTATTAGCGACTCTATGTACTTCTTCAGCTGGAAGCAGTCTTCAGTGTCATGACCGTGGTCGCGATGAAACTGGCAGAACTTCTTTGCATTCTTCTTATTATCGACGGTCATGGCCCTTGGTCGCCGAATATGCGTCCCTTGCCTTTCCAGCGCCATGAGAATGTTGGTCCGTGAAGTGCTCAATGGTGTGAAACTTTGAGGTTTCTTTCCTCGCATCCTCCGAGGTCATCCTGCGTATTCGGTAGGATGCCGAGCTTGTTGACTGGACTCTTCGGGGCGGTGGTGATCAGACTTCGGCCCACCCATTCTTAGTTCTTCGGCGGTCATGTGCTGTTCTGATCTTCGGTAAAATTCTCCGAGGGTCTCCGAGGGGTCCTTTGAGAACTCGTAGAACAGCTGTGAGTCTCACCGAAGGCCTCGTGTCATGGCAAGAATGCGGATTTCGGGCCTGAAGTCTGGGACGCTCAGAGCTTCCCTGTTGAATCTTTCGACATAGTCTCGGATGGTTTCTCCATTCCTCTGCTCTATGTCGAACATCTGCACAGGCATCTTCGCCGTAGGTCGGCTCCCGATGAACTGCTGGGTGAAGGCTGTGGACAACTCCTGGAACTCAGTGATGGTTCCTGAAGGCAAGGAATTGTACCACGCCGTGGCTGGCCCTGTGAGGGTGACTTCGAAGCACTTGCACATGGTAGCGTCGTCAGCACCGTGTATTATCATGCTGTGTCTGTACTTCGTCAAATGGGCCTGTGGATCAGTACGGCCATCATAAATCTCCAACTGAGGTACTCTGAAGTCACCTGGCATGGCTGCCTCAACAACGGCCTGAATAAATGGCGAGTCATCTTCGCAGCATGTTCCCGAGAGTCTGGCCCAAACGGGTTTTCTGGCCACTTGTTTCTCCACTCTGTCCAGCCGTGCTAGTATCCTCTCCATCAGCACTGTGGTGCTAGGGCCTTCTTCAGGGAATGGAGATCGCCGGCGCCTCTTCGGGGGGTGAGTTCGGCGCTGAGGGGACAAGGACCTCGCCTCGGGCGACGAACTGCTTCGCTGTGAGACTCTCGGTCGCTCGGACCCGGTTTGTCCCACAGGCCGTTTCCCGAGGGCTATATTTTCTGTGGATGATTCTCCGCGAGTGTCTCCACTCCCCGAACTGCGATGTGTAGACTTGGGGCTTTTCTCCCGAGAGCGTGTCGGTGAGGGGGGTCTCTGGGCCTGTGCTTGCTGTGGCCACCTTCGGTCGATCTGCTGGGTCATTTCAGACACGACCGAACGCTGAAAGTCCCTCAAGAAGCTCATGGTGATTACCAGAGGGTGGTCTTCCTCAGGCGCAGAAGTCCCTGGGAGTGTTTGCTCAGCAGCCGGTTGTATCTCAGGCGTGGACGGGGACTTCGGGAGCCTCTTGCCCTTAGAACGCCGAGTCTCAACGACGGCGATCTCAGAGCGGGTTCCCACAGACGGCGCCAAATGATGGCCAGGGGCCTCATCGTTTATAGTCATGGTGACTGGTGGAGAGACTTCTGGGAAAAAGAACGCCTGGTGGAATGGATAGCCCGAAGGAGAATGCCTGAAAGCTCAGAAACAAAGGGTTAGGAGGCCCCCGGAGTGTCTTTCCATGGGGGGAGCCTCCGACGCCCAAGTCAGTGGTGGCTGAGAAAAGGTAGAGGAAATAGCACAAAGGGCTGAAGAGTCTCGCCTGGTAGTTTTCTCATAGTGTGGGAGCAGTGTTTGGCCAACCAACCAGCCTCCTGCCAAGTATTAATTCCTGGTATTTATAGGAGCGCATAGCCCGTTCAGATCACGACACGTGTTCGGTCGGATGTTCCCTGAGTTTCTGGGCGTAGGAGACAGATAACTGGTAGCAGATTGTCCTGAGCCACGTGCTGAGATGGGCCATGATGTGATTCTGATGGCGTCCGTATGTCAGGGCGCCTATTCAGGCGACTTTATGATGTCTACGAAAGGACGTGTCAGAGGCTTCCTTAAATGCTTCCATAAATGCTCCTGCCGTACTCCCGAGGTCCCTGGGTGAGGTCGTCCTCTAGTTCGGACAGAGCCTCTTCGGGAAACAAGCCCTCGGTTCGGGGGTTCCCAGTTTCAGGGAGTTCCGCCTTCGGGGATATCATGTTCGGCTCGCTATGTCTGGTGCCGCTTTTTCGAAGGCGATATGTTCACGACCTTGGGGGGCGAGTAGTGTCCTCGGGGTTTCCAGGCGTGCCGGGCTCGGAGCTCTTCGGCTATCTCCCGAGGTGCCTGATCGCACCTTTTCTCGGGTAGCGCCAGCTTCTTCTGGCCATCATTGTGGCAGGGAGTTCGGCCAGATAGAGGCGATAGCGTTTGGCTATCAGTACAGAATTCCGCGAAGATGCTCATCACAAGCGCAGATATGCCTTTCCGAATTCCCTTGAGCCATCATGCTCGGGAAATATGGGAAACAAGAATATCACAGAAGTAGTCGCCGAAATAAGCGCAGAGACAGTTTTCCGAAGTCCCTTGAGCCGTCACGCTCGGGAAAAACAGAAAACAGAAAAAACTCTCAAAAGATTTCCTAAGTCTCTTGAGCAAACATGCTCGGGACAGGAGGAAAAGAAGGAAAATTTTGACTAAGTGTTTTCCGAAGTCCCTCGAGCAAACGTGTCCGGGACAAAATGGAAATGCAAAACCTGCAAAAAGACTTAGCCAGATTTTACAGACTTTCCAAAAAAGCCTCCGGAGCGAACAGGCTCGGCCAAGGGAAGGGAAAAGAGTTTCTTTGATTGCAGGTTTTCCGAAGTCTCTTGAGCAAATGCGTTCGGGGCAATGAAAATAAAGAAACTTGAAGAAACACTTAGCCAAAAAAGTCTTCATTAAGGAGTAAGCTGCTTTACAATAAAGAAGTGCCCGAAGAAGGAATACAAAATAGAAGGGAAGGAAAAGGGGCCTTAAAATAGCCTAAGGGTTCGCGGCATCCCGAGAGCCGCTTGCTTGCCCACCCTTTTCCACCACCTTCGGCGCTGGAATTGAAGGAGGAAGCTTCAAGTGTTCGACCTTGGACCATTCCCACCAAGGTCCCTCAGGAATGTTTAAAGCCTCTAGAAAAGAGAGGTCCAGATCTGGGAACCTCTAGAGGACCTGGTGCCGAGCAATGCAGAAGCCGTCCTGAAAAGCGACCTTGGCCATTGAATCAGGCTTGTTCTTGTCAAGCTCAAGGTCGTCAAGCTCGTCCTTCAGATCCGCGATCTCCTCGTCCAGCGCCTTTATCTGCTCCTTCCCCTTCGGATTCTTCTTCAGGGACTTGACCTCTGCTGCAAGGATGTTTTTCTCAGCTGTCAGCGCCAGTATGAGTTTGTCAGAATCTGACTTCTCCTTTAGGAGCTCCTCGTTGGCGGCCAGCATTCCATTTATCTGCTCGTCGAGGTCAGCAATCTTCCGGGAGGATTCCTTCTCAAGTTCTTCTTTCTCCTTCCGGAACTCCTCCCGAAGGGCGGCAACTTCTTCCTTCGCAGCATCTGACAGCTGCTGGTTCTCGGTGATCAATGCCAAGCGAGTGGCCTTCACCTTCTCTAAGGCCTCTAAGGCCGAAGCTCGGAACTTTGCCTGCCTGGCCACCCGAACTCGGAGAAAGCCGGCGTATCCCAGCAGTTGCAGAAAGATGAACACAAGGTCAGTAAGAGCCAGGCACTTAGGAAAAATTGAAGGGAAAAAGGTGTGAAGAGCATACCTGAGCAGCATGCTCGGTGACTTTGGCGGCAAGGGTGTCATCATTCGGATGTGCCGCCGCAATAGCCTTGAAGGAGGCCTCTGTAAGCACCCCCTTCGAAATTTGCTTCGTCATTTTAGGACAGTCCTCGGAGTACAAGTTCATGTCCTCCGTGAATGTCCAGAAAGGATCTTTGGGAACCTTCCCTTTCGGGACTTTGGCGTCGCGAAGGGCCCGCGCCTTCGCGTGTTCGGCCGCCCAGTTCGGGGTAAGTAACTCCCCTGCACGGCGAAAACGAGAAGTGGGTCAGAGACAAAGGAAAATTTAGAAAAACAAAAAGAAGCATACTTGTCCTGAAAGCAACTAACCTGGAGGGACCCCGCTCCTTGGCAGAAGGTGCCTCTACCACGACGTCCAGAAGGACTTGCGACGGGGTAGGACTTTGGGGAGGGGCGTCGGTATGAGGGACGTCGGTAGCAGCAGGAACCTCGGCCGAAGGATCGGGCATCGAAGCGACAACGGCCTCAGCGTACTCGCTTTCCTCCCCAATACTTTCCAAAGGGGAGGAAAGAACAGTCTTCTTCGCCCGTTTAGCCGAAGAACCAGCACCGACAGACTTCCGCCTTCGGGAAGTTGCCTTCTTTGTCTGCTCCCCCTTCTCCACTTGGCCGGAGAAAAGGGACTTGTAATAGGCGGCAGTCCCGTCGCCCATCTCTGAAAAAGAAGAGAAATATCAGCGTAAGTCTGAGGAAAAAAACAGCAAGGGAGTAGAAGACAACTCACTTTCGACAAGCGTTTCGAAAGAAATTTCCTCCCTAAGAAGCTTGACCAACCAGGAATCCTTCCCGGCGATGGCAGGAGCTGGCATCTTGAGGTCAGTCTCGTGCTCCTTCACCACCTTTAGATCCCGAAGAACCTCTTCGGTCATCAACTTCCAGTTGATAGGAAAAGGGTAATGGGCACGCGGAGCGACCTCGGGAGTCCAGTCAGAGACAGCTCGAATGCGGGCGTCCAAATCCGCGAACACGGGAGCGAACTCTGGAGTCACCAGCATCCTCGGATCAACGACGTCCACATTCAGTATTCCCTGAGCCCATTTGGTCGGGACGTACGACCAGGCCTCAACCATCTTCAGGAAGAAGAACTTCTGTTGCCACCCCCGCCAGCTGTCCTTAGTCGTGAAGGTGAACATGAATTTTTTGCTCCCGGATCCCCGAGGTAGCATGAAATAGAAGCCACCCTTCGGGACCACAGAGAGCTTGTAGTACTGCATGAAGATTATAAAATGGGGTTCTATCCCGAACACGCCACACATGCAGAGGAACGCGTTAAAATAGCAGAACGAGTTCGGGGGAAGCTGGTTCACAGCAATGCCATGAAATTGGCAGAACTCGCAAACCATCTTCGGGGGATGATACCGAAGACCGGCCTTCAGCTGGGCTCGGAAAACGGTAACCTCATTTCTGTGGTTTGAAAAAGCATAATGACTAGAACGAGGCAGCCTAGTAATGGCGTAAGAGGGAAGAAAGAACTTTTTCTTCCACCTCTCTAACTTTGCAGGGGTGGTGCAACAAGGATGGGCTAAAAGAGGCTACCAGCTCTCAGGGATAGGCATTGTAGACATGAAAGCGAGTTTGGAAAAGACAAAAAAATAGTTTCTAGAAAAAACATCAAAGAACAGAGAGATCAAAACACTCTGGAAAACAAAAACCCACCAAAAGATTTGCCAAAGTCTGAGGACGCCGTCGTGAAAGTTGGCTGGAAAAAGCTCTGATTAAGGCAGCTCCGCCACAGAAAGCAAGAAAGTGCAAGAACAGGGGCAAAGCAGAGAGAAGAGCAGAAGAAAAAGAAAAGGAACTTATGATGGAACGAGCCATTTATAGGACAGAGGTGGGTAACCAAAACGTCGTCATAAGAACCCATTGGAGGCGAACCGTCGCCGTAACTGCCCTCTGCACCTGAAAAGGCGCACCCTCTGTAACCGATGCAACTCTCCTCCAATGGCAAAGCGCCACGTGTCAGCCGCCGCGCCAAAACGGGGACACATCTCCTGACATCCCTGGGAAAAAGGGAGCACATCTTCTGACATCCCTAAAAAGCTGGGACGCGTCGCTCAGACTGACACGCTTGGCCATCAGACCTGCAGAAACAAAGAGCAGGCCACCTCGAGGACACCAAGAGACAGGCTATGGCCAAACAGCCCATGACCTTCGGGCAAGAGGTGTATCTTCGACACAGGCTCCGCCTCGAAGACACCAAAGAACAGGCCAAGGCCGAACAGCCCTTTGGGCAGAAGGTGCATCCTCGGAACAGGTTGAGCTTCCTAAGAGACTCCCAAGAACAACCTCGGAAAGAGATGCAAAACCGAAGTCTTCATTTCGGCTTTCCAAATGGGGGCATGTGATAGCCAAAGTCTATCGCCTCTATCTGGCCGAACTCCCTGCCACAAGAATGGCCAGAAGAAACTGGCGCTACCCGAGAAAAGGTGAGATCATACACCTCGGGAAATAGCCGAAGAGCTCCGAGCCCGGCACGCCAGGATACTTGAGGATACTACTAGCCCCCCCAAGGTTGTGAACAGATCGCCTTCGGAAAAGAGGCACCAGCTATTGCGGGCCGAACATGATCTCCCCGAAGGCGGAACTCCCTGAAGCTGGGAACCCCCGAACTGGGTGCGTGTTTCCCGAAGAGGCATTGTCCGTACCAAAGGACGACCTCGGGAGTACGGCAGGAGCATTTAAGGAAGCATTTAAGGAAGCCTCTGACACGTCCTTTCACAGACGTCATGAAGCCGCCTCAATAGGCGCTCTGACACGCTGACGCCATCAAAATCACATCATGGCCCATCTCAACACAAGGCTCAAGGCAACCTGCTACCAGCTATCTGTCCCCTACGCCTAGAAACTCAGGGAACATCCGACCGAACACGTGTCGCGATCTGAACGGGCTAGGCACTCCTATAAATACCAGGAAATAAATACTTGGCAGGAGGTTGGTTGGCAAGAGGTCTGACTCCCAGAGTCTGAGAAAATCACAGGCAATACTCTTCAGCCCTTTGTGCTACTTCCTCTGCTTTTTCTCAGCCACCACTGACTTGGGTGTCGGAGGCTCCCCCCCCGGAAAAACATTCCGGGGGCCTCCTAACCCACTTTTTCTGAGCATCTCAGGTACTCTCCCTTGGGCGCACCATCCTCCAGGCGTTCTTCCTCCTAGAAGTCTCTCCAACAGTCACCATGACTCTAAACGATGAGGCCCATGGCCATCAACACTATTGTGGTCTTTGTTTCCTCTCTTTCTGTTCACATAAAGTCCTACATAAAACCATGCCTTGATACCACCTTGTCATGGCCCAAATTGCCCTTAGCTTAGCCATTCATGGCATTCTTTTTAAATTGAAAGCTTCTATTAGATTATTGTAGAAATTGGGAATTTAAGACATGAATATCTTAAAACTAAAATCTAACCAAAATGAAACATAGTTAAAAAAAAATTAGGGGCAAATCAGAATATAGAGCATAGTTATTATACTGCTTGACAATTTGAGACATGAAAATACAAAACTGTTATCTAACTATATGTTGAAATATAACTAAAGATTTGGAGCAAATAAACCATTTTCATTTCCATATAAAAAATGTCAGGTATAGCACATTAGAAACCAGCTTTTCAGCCTACGCACACAATGTGCTTCATAATTGATAGCCGAAGGGCTATCGCCTCTATCTGACCCGAACTTGGGGCGTCAGGAAACCCGAGGATACTATTAACCCCCCGAGGTACTAAATAGAATGCCTTCAGAAATGAAGAATCAGCTATTGCAAGCCGAAGAGGATCTGCCCGAAGGCGGAACCCTGAATCAGGGAACTCCCCGAACTACGGGCATATTTCCCGAATGGACGTCGTTCGCGCCAGAGGATGACCTCGTCCAGGGACTTCGGGAGTACGGCATGAGCATTTAAAGAGCCTCTGACATACCGCCCACAGACACTACATGTCACCTCAAACGGTGATTTGACACGCCGGCGCCGTCCAGGTCTCGTCACAACCTGTCTCGGTTCAAGGCTCAAGAAACCTGCCGCAGGCTACCTGTCCCCTACGCCCAGAAATTCAGGAAAGATCTGACCAAACACGTGTCATGATCTGAACGAGTTGAATACTCCTATAAATATCAGGAAATAAATCTGGGCAAAGGACGGATCCTTGAGCAGACTCCTCTCTTTGAGAAAACACAAACAGGGAAGGCCTTTTTTACCTCTTAGCGCTCCTCTCTCATTTTCTTGCAGGACACTAACTTGGGCGTCAGAGGCTCCTCCCCGGAAAAACACCCTGGGGACCTCCTAACCCTCTTCTCTGAGCTTTTCAGGCACATTCCCCTTGGAAACCTGAACTCCAGACGCTTTCCCTCACCGGAAGTCCTCCCGAAAGTCACCGTGCCTTCCAGTGAAGATGTCTCTGGGCATCATTTGGCGCCGTCTGTGGGAAACCATCCTTGGGTCACCGTCGTTGAGACTCGGCGTTCTAAGGACAAGGGACTCCCGAGGTCCCCATCCACGCCTGACTCCAACCGGCCACTAAGCAAGCCCTCCCAGGGACTTCCACGCCTGAGGAAGCGCGTCCTCTGGTCATAACCAGGAGCTTTCTGCATGACTTTCAATGTTCAGTCGTGGCTGAAATGACACAACAGATAGACCGAAAGTGGCCGCAACAAGCTGAAGCTCGAAGGCCTCCTTCGCCAGCACACCCTCGGGAAAAAAGTCCCAAACCAACCCATCGTAGTTCTGGACGCGGGGACCCACGAGAGGAGTCTTCAATGGAAAACATGCTCCTCGGGGTACGGTTCGCAGGACAAGCAGGGTCAAGATGACCCAAAATCAAACACAGGAGGAGCCAGTCACCTGAGGCGAGGTCCCCATCCCCTCAGCGCCGAACTCACTCTCCGAAGAAGCACCGACAATCCCCCATCCTAGAAGAAGGACCAAGCACCACGGTCCTTATGGAGAAGATATTGGTGAGGTTGGACAGAGTGGAGAAACAGGTGGCCCGCAAACCCGTCTGGGCTTGGCTGCCTGGAACCTTTTGTGGGGACAAGTCCCCATTCACCCAAGATGTAGCTGAGGCAACCATGCCAGGTGACTTCAGAGTACCTCCGCTGGAAACTTATGATGGCCGTACTGATCCACAGGCCCATCTGACCAAGTACAAACGCAGCATGATGATGCACGGTGCTGACGACGCTACCTTGTGCAAATGTTTCGAGGTCACTCTCGCTGGGCCAGCAACAGCCTGGTATAACTCATTGGCCCTCGGAACCATCTCGGAGTTCCAGAAGTTATCCACGGCCTTCATACAGCAATTCATCGGAAGTCGGCCTGTACAGATGTTCGACATAGAGCAAAGAAATGGAGAAACCATTCGTGACTATGTCGAAAGGTTTAACAGGGAAGCTTTAAGCGTCCCGGATTTTCGGCCCGAAATACGCATTTTAGCCATGACACGGGGACTTCGGAGGGACTCACAGTTGTTTTACGAGTTCTCTAAAGAACGCCTAGACAGCCTCGGTGAATTTTACCGAAGGGTGGAGTAGCACATGACAGCCGAAGAACTGAGAATGGGCGGGCCAAAGTCCGATCACACCCGGGCTGAAGGGTCCAGCCAGCAAACCCGGTATCCCACCGAACAGGCAGGCCGACCTTGGAGAACGCGAGGAAGGAAACTCCCCATTTTCACACCCCTGAACACCACAAGGACCAACATCCTCATGACAATGGAAAGGCAGGGAAATCAGGTTCAGTGACCACGGGCCATGACCGCCGACAACAGAAAAAATATGAAGAAGTTCTGCCAGTTTCATCGCGACCACGGCCACGACACCGAAGACTGCTTCCAATTGAAAAAGTACATAGAGTCACTAATAAAACTGGGCCAGCTTCGATGATATCTGCGGATGCCTTCCCCGAAGGAAGGAAAGATGAGGAAGAAAAGGCCGAAGAGGAGGATTATGACTCCGACAAGCGAAGAAACCGAAGTTCGAAGAGGCAACCTCCACCTCCGGCAGGGGTAATACAGACAATCACGACGGGGCTCCCATCCTCGAAAAGAAAGAGGAAGGCTAGAGAAGTAGCAGTCATGGACTATCAAAATCCGACAAAGAAGCTGGCCCGCACGGATGGATCCACCGTCATCTTTCCCCACGATGATCCGCTGCTGATTACGGCAAGGATAGGAAACTGGGACGTCAAAAGAGTGCTGCTCGATGACGGATTGAATGCTGACGTCCTGTTCTCACACTTGCTGCCGAGGTTGGGTGTATCTAGCAGCGATCTCAAGCCCGTCACCTCCCCTACCTTCGGGGTAGGTCCGTCCGAACTGCCCGTCCTCGGATGGATCGATCTCCCTTTGATGCTGAAAGGGACTTCGGTGAATGGGATAGCAGAGTTGTATGCCTCCACAATGGCAAGGTTCATTGTTATGGATGTCCCTTCATCGTACAACACCATCCTTGGAAGACAGACACAGGGAAACCTGCACATTCGCCCTAATGTCAAGTACTTAACCGTCACTTTCGCCGCCAAGGATGGAGATGCGGAAATCTTCATAGATCAAGGTGAAGTAAGGAAAGTGTTCGTCAAAACACGAAAGGCTCCAGCAAACAACTTCGCGCAAGCAATGGAGGCAAAGGCACCAGAGAAGGGCAAGGAAGAAAATCCCGCGAAAGCGGAAACGGAAACAGTAGAACTTGTCCCAGGTCAATCTACCTGAATGGGGAAGAGCTTGGTCGAAGGTGACAAGAAAAAACTTGTATCTTTTCTACTGGAAAATAAAGATCTATTTGCCTACAAGCCGAAAGACATGCCAGGGATAAACCCTAGCGTCATAGAGCACAGCCTTAAAGTTAATCCCGGGGCAAAACCTGTCTGGCAAAAGAAACGGAGCATCTCGGTCCATAAAAGTAACTTTGTCAAAACCGAAGTGCAGCGCTTGTTAGACGCTGGTGTCATCAGGGAGGTCAAATACCCCGAATGGTTGAGCAACGTGGTTATCGCCACTAAAGAAGGAAGTAGTAAACTCCGGATGTGCATCGACTTCAGAAACTTGAACGATGCTTGCCCAAAAGACTCATACCCTCTCCCACCGATAGACCAATTGGTAGACTCAACTGCCGAATACGGGCTCCTAAGTTTCTTAGACGCCTTCAGCGGGTATCATCAAATAAGGATGGACCCCGAAGATGAGGAAAAAACCGCCTTCATCACGAGGGAGGAACATACTGCTACGTCAAAATGCCCTTCGGGCTTAAAAATGCGGGAGCCACCTACCAGAGGTTGATGAGCAAGGTCTTTAACGACCAAATAGGGAGAAACATAGAAGTGTATGTTGACGATATGATAGTCAAAAGCAAGCTACCTGACGACCACGTCGCAGATGTAAAGGAAACCTTCCACAAGCTCAGAACCTTCGGGATCCGTCTCAATCCAGAAAAATGCATCTTCGGAGTAATCTCGGGAAAATTCCTTGGGTACATTGTATCAGAAAGAGGCATTGATGCTAACCCAGAAAAAATCAAGGCTCTGCTCGAGTTCCGAACTCCTGCCACAATAAAGGATGTGCAGAGACTCACCGGAAGGATAACCTCTCTTAGCAGGTTTATTTCCAGGTATGGAGACAGGTGTCGACCGTTCTTCAAGGTCCTCACTAAGGCAACAAAGGAGGAAAACAACCTCAAAAATAATGATCATCCTTGGAACGAAGACTGCCAAAGAGCCTGGGAAGAACTTAAAGTCTATTTAGCCAGCCTGCCCACCCTGCGACAACCTCGCGTAGAAGAGCCACTTGTGTTATACCTCGCCGTCACAGAAAAGGCTGTGAGCTCGGTCCTTGTGAAAGAAGAGGGGCCGAAGCAGTGGCCGGTCTATTATGTAAGCAAATCCCTGCATGGCGCCGAAATCAGGTATCCTTTGTTGCAAAAATCTATATATGCCTTGGTGCTGGCAGGGAGAAGGCTACGACCATACTTTCAGGCTCACCCTATCATCGTCTAAAGTAGTCTACCACTTCGGGATGTCATGAGGAAGGTGGATCATTCCGGAAGGCTCTCCAAGTGGTGTATAGAGCTTGGCGAACACGACATCGCTTATGAACCTCGGAAAGCCATAAAAGCTCAAGCATTGGCAGACTTCATCGCTGAAGTACCCACCACCGAGGACAGCCATACGGATCCTGGTGAAGGTGATCCCGAATGGACTTTGCATGTTGACGGAGCCTCGGATTCTGAACACCAGGGAGCTGGAGTGATCATCAGGGGTCCTGAAGGCCTAGAAGTGATGAAGGCTATCAAGTTCGACTTTGATGCCACCAACAATATGGCGGAATATGAAGCCCTCATAGCAGGCTTGCACCTGGCCAGAAAAGTTGTCATAAGGAACTTGAAAGCTCACAGCGATTCTCAGCTGGTGGTACGCCAAACGGCGGGAGACTATGGGGCAAAGGACCCAACCTTGGCAAAATACCATGAACTGGTGGCAAAACTCATCCAGAAGTTCGACACCGTGCGAATTGAAAACGTGCCTCGACGTGATAATGCCGAGGCAGACTGCTTGGCCAAATCAAAAGCATACACCGAGGTGTTGAGTCACCCGAGCATCACAGTGCTGAGCATATCAACTTTGGGAAAAGGCTAGAAAGACCCAATAAAAAGATATCTCACGGACAATATGCTCCCCGAAGACCTCAGTGAAGCTGCCAAAATTCGAAGACGCTCTGGCCGATGCTTCCTAATTGGCGAAGAGTTATATCAGCAGGGATATGCAAACCCACTACAGAGGTGTGTTGGCGAAGAGGATACTGAAATGATCCTCGAAGAAGTACACGAAGGTGCTTGTGGTTCGCACATCGGAACCGACACCTTTGCAGCAATAATACTTCACCAAGGATACTTTTGGCCTACCCTGACAAAGGATGCTAGACTGTTCGTCCGGAAATGTGGTAATTGCCAAAAACACGCAAATATCTAGAGCACACCCTCGGAAATGGTGACTTCGGCCGACTATCCCTGGCCCTTCACAGTATGGGGCATCGATCTCATTGGACCACTCCCAACAGCCCCTGGAGGCGTAAAATTTTGTGTTGTAGCAGTAGACTATTTCTCCAAATGGGTTGAGGCAGAGCCACTGGCGAATATCTCGGCAAAAGAAGTGCAGAAGTTCGTATGGAAAAACATCGTATGCAGATTCAGCATACCGAGGGTACTTGTAGCTAATAATGTGTCCCAATTCACAGATAAAGGATTCCAGGAATTCATTAGCGACCTCATAACAAAAATGCACTTCGCCCCAGTAGCTCACCCCCAAAGCAATGGGCAGATAAAAGTATCTAACAAGACCATAAAAGATGGTCTGAAAAAGAGACTGGGGGAAGCAAAAGGGAAATGGCCAGGAGAGCTCCAGAGCATATTGTGGAGTTACCGAACAACACCCCGAAGAGCCACAAGGGAGACCCCCTTTTCACTCGTCTTCGGCACAGAGGCCATCATCCCAATCGAAGTTGTGCGACCATCGGTATGGGTACAAGTATTCGATGAAAGTGGGAATGACCTCGGCTTAAGAGCCAAGCTTGACCTTGTCAGCGAACACAGAGAAATGGCTGAGCTGAGGAGAAAAGCTTTTCAGCAAAGAGTGGCCGCGGCTATAAACTTACGAGCCAGGCCAAAGGAAATCAAGGAAGGAGACCTCGTTCTCCGAAAGGCTGACTTTGCACCCCGAAGGCCCTCCCACGGAGTACTTCGCGCAAATTGGGAGGGACCTTATCTGGTTCTTGCCGAAGTACAAAAAGGCGTGTACAGACTTGGTGACGCCGAAGGCGTAGAATTAAAAAATTCTTGCCATTCAGATGCCTTGAAAAAATTCTATGCTTAAGGTTTCGCGGAAGAATTGCGTTGTACAAATTTTGAAAATATGCTAACTACAGAAGTTTCTTAGAAAAACTCTCAAAGTACAAAAAGTGTACAAGTCAGAATTTCACGAAGGCGTTCGCCGTAATAAGCGCAGGTACGATTTCCCGAAGACCCTTAAGCGATCACGTTCGGGAAAAATGGGAAACGAAAAATCGCGTGAAGGTACTCACCGAAGTGAGCGCAGATATGATTTTCCGAAGTCTCTTTAGCAATCACGTTCGGGACAAAGGGGAAAAAATAAATTGTCTCACAAAAAGACTTAGCCAAAAAAATCTTCCTTAAAGTGAAATCGGCTTGCAGAAAAGAAGAAGTACAAAAAGAAGGAGAAAAAGGTAAGGAGTCCTAGAACAAACTAAGGGATCTCGGTGTCCCGAGACCCACTAGCCCCTACGTCCTTGCCCGCTACCTTTGGCGCCGGAATAGAAGAGGGCAAGTTCAGGTACTCAACCTTTCACCAGGACCACCGAGGCGCCTCGGGGATGTTTAGAGCCTCCAAGAAAGAGAGGTCCAGATCTGGGAACCTCTGAAGAACTTGGTGCCGAGCAAGGCAAAACTCATGCTAAAAAGCGACCTTCGCCATCTGGTCGGATTTGTCTTTTTCGACCCCAAGTTCCTCAAGGTCGTTCTGTAGATCCGCGACCTTCTGCTTCAGTGCCTTCACCTTCTTCTTCTTTGACTCCTTCTTCAAAGAATCGACCTCAGCCTGGAGCTCGGCCTTCTCAGCTAGCGCCTTCGCCAGGAGAGCCTCGGATTCCGACTTCTCCTTCAGATGTGCCTCGTTTGCCGAAGTCAGCTCCGCCATCTGGGAGCTGAGGTCAGAAATTTTCTGGGTGAAGTCCTTCAAAAGTTCTTCCTTTTCTTTCTGGAACCCCTCCCGAAGGGCCGCAACTTCCTTCTCTGTAGCATCAGCCAACTGCAGGTTCTTTACAGCCAATTCCGGTCACATGGCCTTAGTTTTATCAATCACCTTTAAGGCCGAGGCTCGGAATTCCGTCTGCCTGGCTACCCGAACTCTGAGGAAGCCGGCGTACCCCAGCAGCTGCAAAGGGAAAAAGGCAAAGTCAGTAAGACAAAGAAAAAGCCAAACACTTAGAAAAAGTTGAAGGGAAAAAGATAGGCGTAAAGCATACCTGGGCTGTGTGCTCGGAAAGCTTCGCAGCGAGGGAGTCATCGCCCGGATGAGCTTCCGCGATGGCCCTAAAGGAGGCCTCGGTAAGCATCTCCTTCGCGATCTCTTTGGCCATTTGCTGGCAGTCTCCGGAGTACAAATTCATTTCCTCTGTAAAGGACCAGAAAGACTCCTTCGGGATTTTCCATTGCGGGACTTTGGCATCGCGAAGGGCTCGCCTCCGGGCGTGTTCAGCCGCCCAATTTTTGTTGCCACCCTCGCCAGCTGTCCTTGGTGGCGAAGGTGAACATATATTTCTTGCTCCCGGATCCCTGAGGTAGCATGAAATAAAAGCCACCCTTCGGGACCACGAAGAGCTTGTAGTACTGCATAAAAATCACAAAATGGGGTTCTATCCCGAAGACGCCACACATGCAGATGAAGGCGTTAAAATAGCAATACGAGTTCGGCGGAAGTTGATTTACGGCAATGCCATGGAATTGGCAGAAGTCGCAAATCATCTTCGGGGGAGGGTACCGAAGTCCGGCCTTCAGCTGGGCTCGGAAAATGGTAACCTCATTGCTACGGTTTGAAAAGCAAAATTGGTCAGGACGTGGCAACCTCGTAACAGCATACGAGGGAAGAAAGAACTTTTTCTTCCATTTTTTTAGTTTTTTGGGGGTGGTGCAGCAAGGGTGAGATAAAAGGGGTTGCCAGCTCTCGGGGATAGGCATGATTGGCTAAAAAACAAGTTCAGAAAAGCTTGAAAAAGCAAAAATCAGTGGACTCTGGAGATCAAAAACCCACCTAATGATTTGCCAAAATCTGGATTTGAAAACGCCGTCGTGAAAGGTTGCCAGAAAGAAACACTGTCAGACAGTACCGCAACGGAAATCAGGGAAGAAAAAGCAGTTGCAAGCAGAGAAAAGAGCAGAAGCGAAACCGAAAAGAGGAACTTATGATGGAATGGGCTATATATAGGCCGAAGGAGGGTAGACGAACCGGCATCATAAGTACCCCTTGAAGGCGAACAGTCGCCATAACTGCTCTCTCCTCCCGAAAAGACGCGCCCTCTGTAACCGATGCGACTCTCCGCTAATCATAGTATGCCATGTGTCAGCCACCGCGCCAAAATAGGGGACGCGCCTTCTGACACCCCTAAAAAACTGGGACGCGCCGCTCTAGACTAACACGCCTGGCCATGAGACGCGACGTTGCACAGACCTGCAAAAGCAAAAAGTAGGTTGCCTCGGAGACACCAAAAGACAGACTATGGCCGAACAGCCCATATCTTCGGGCAAAAGGTGTATCTCCGGCACAGGCTCTACTCCCTCAAAACTCCCAAAGAGCAACCTCGAAAAGACTGCAAACCGAAGTTTCCACTTCGGCATTCCAAAGGGGGGCATGTGATAGCCGAAGGGCTATCGCCTCTATCTGACCCGAACTTAGGGCGTCAGGAAACCCGAGGATACTATTAACCCCCCGAGGTACTAAACAGAACACCTTTAGAAATGAAGAATCAGCTATTGCAAGCCGAAGAGGATCTGCCCGAAGGTGGAACCCTGAATCATGGAACTCCCCGAACTACGGGCATATTTCCCGTAGGGGCGTCGTTCGCGCCAGAGGACGACCTCGTCAAGGGACTTCAGGAGTACGACATGAGCATTTAAGGAGCCTCTGACATACCGCCCACAGACACTACATGTCACCTCAAACGGCGATTTGACACGCCGGCGCCGTCCAGGTCTCGTCACAACCTGTCTCGGTTCAAGGCTCAAGAAACCTGCCGTAGGCTACCTGTCCCCTACGCCCAGAAATTCAGGAAAGATCTGACCAAACACGTGTCATGATCTGAACGAGCTGAATACTCCTATAAATATCAGGAAATAAATCTGGGCAAAGGACGGATCCTTGAGCAGACTCCTCTCTTTGAGAAAACACAAACAGGCAAGGCCTTTTTTACCTCTTAGCGCTCATCTCTCATTTTCTTGCAGGACACTGACTTGTGCGTAGGAGGCTCCTCCCCAGAAAAACACCCCAGGGACCTCCTAACCCTCTTCTCTGAGCTTTTCAGGCACATTCCCCTGGGAAACCTGAACTCCAGACGCTCTCCCTCACCGGAAGTCCTCCCGGAAGTCACCATGCCTGCCAGTGAAGATGTCTCTGGGCATCAATAATCATAGTAAGGACCCTGGACTTAGATGTCCATATTCCAAGACTTGGTCTTTAATACAACATCCAAGAGACAAATTTATCCAACTCCAAGCCAGCTTAATAACAGTAGCAGCTACTTTATTTGCATGAAATGTAAATATTTGAGGGATGACTTTCTGAAGAAACTCAATAAGAGACATTAACAACTATAAATTCTGATTTCAATTTAATAGCAATAATTGTCTCATCTTTCAGCCAAAATAAATTCATCCAAAGGAAAGCACAGAAAACATGCAAAATATACAAACACAAATAAATAAACATATTCAAAAAACTAATCAGCACAGACATCCACCCACAGAAGCGCACAAACAAACATACCACAACACTGGCCAAACAGCTTTGGGGCCTAGTAAGCATTTCATAGTGCCTTCATTCATTTTAATTATTCTAATTTAAGTTATTCAACTAAAAATTATAGAGCCCCAGATCCTAAAGTTGGGTTAGCCTAATGCTTGCTCATAACATATCTAGCTAGAACATTACATAGACACCTGAAGGTATCCATATAATCATAGACACAACTTGGAGTGTCCCTTAGCCCCTAATAATTTCATATAGTCATTTAGCCAGTACATACATCCCTCAATTCCTTAGAAATCAGAATTCATATAAGAATTAGGAAATCAATAGCCTTTTGGCCTGACTCCTGTTCTCGGGAAACCAATAGCTTTTCATCACCAACAACAATAGAAATTCAATAATGTAGCTTTAAACAGAATCAGAATCACAAGTTGTAGGCTTGTTGCCTACCTTAATCAATTAATTAAAAGGATTAGCGGTAGCCTTTCATCAAGTGCTAGCTCACTACAAAAAGAATTACTTGGCTGTTCATTTTATTTCAGTGTTAGCCATCCATACTTGCAAACCAATCAACCATTTCGCTACAAATTAATCAACCCATAGGCTCCCCTGTGATGCCCAGAGACATCTTCACTGGAAGGCATGGTGACTTCCGGGAGGACTTCCTGTGAGGGAGAGCGTCTGGAGTTGAGGCTTCCAAGGGAACGTGCCTGAAAAGCTCAGAGAAGAGGGTTAGGAGGTCCCCGGGGTGTTTTTCCGATGAGGAGCCTCCGACGCCCAAGTCAGTGTCCTGTAAGAAAATGAGAGAAGAGCACTAACAGGTAAAAAAGGCCTTGCCTGTTTGTGTTTTCTCAAAGAGAGGGGTCTGTTCAAGGATCCGTCCTTTGCGCAGGTTTATTTCCTGATATTTATAGGAGTATTCAGCTCGTTCAGATCATGACACGTGTCTGGTCAGATCTTTCCTGAATTTCTGGGCGTAGGGGGCAAGTAGCCTGCGGCAGGTTTCTTGAGCCTTGAACCAAGACAGGTTGTGACGAGACCTGGACGGTGCCAGCATGTCAAATCACCGTTTGAGGTGACATGTAGTGTCTGTGGGTGGTATGTCAGAGGCTCCTTAAATGCTCATGCCGTACTCCCGAAGTCCTTGGACGAGGTCGTGCTCTGGCGCGAACGACACCCCTTCGGGAAATATGCCCGTAGTTCGGGGAGTTCCCTGATTCAGGGTTCCGCCTTTAGGAAGATCCTCTTCGGCTTGCAATAGCTGATTCTTCATTTTCAAAGGCGCCCTGTATAGTACCTCAGGTTTCCTGACGCCCCAAGTTCGGGTCAGATAGAGGTGATAGCCTTTCGGCTATCACATGCCCCCCTTTGGAAAGCCAAAGTGGAGACTTCGGTTTGCAGTCTTTCCGAGGTTGTTCTTCAGGAGTTTTGAGGGAGTAGAGCCTGTGCCAGAGAAACACCTTTTGCCCGAAGATATGGGCTGTTCGGCCATAGCCTGTCTTTTGGTGTCTCCGAGGCAACCTACTTTTTGCTTTTCTAGGTCTGTGCAACGTCGCGTCTCATGGCCAGGCGTGTCAGTCTAGAGCGGCGCGTCCCAGTTTTTTAGGGGTGTCAGAAGGTGCGTCCCCTATTTTGGCGCGGTGGCTGACACGTGGCATACTGTGATTGGCGAAGAGTCGCATCGGTTACAGAGGGCGTGTCTTTTCAGGAGCATAGAGCAGTTATGGCGACCGTTCGCCTTCAAGGGATACTTATGACGCCGGTTCGTCTACCCTTCTTCGGCCTATATATAGCCCATTCCATCATAAGTTCCTCTTTTGGTTTCGCTTCTGCTCTTTTCTCTGCTTGCAACTGCTTTTTCTTGCCTGCTTTCCATGGCGGTACTGTCTGACAGAGTTTCTTTTCGGCAACCTTTCACGACAGCGTTTTCAAATCCAGATTTTGGCAAATCATTCGGTGGGTTTTTTATCTCCAGAGTCCTCTCATTTTTGCTTTTTCGAGCTTTTCTGAACTTGTTTTTTTAGCCAATCATGCCTATCCCTGAGAGCTGGCAACCCCTTTTGTCTCACCCTTGCTGCACCACCCCCAAAAAACTAGCAAGATGGAAGAAAAAGTTCTTTCTTCCTTCGTATGCCGTTACGAGGTTGCCTCGTTCTGACCAATTTTTCTTTTCAAACCGTAGTAATGAGGTTACCGTTTTCTGAGCCCAACTAAAGGCCGGACTTTGGTACCCTCCTCCGAAGATGATTTGCGAGTTCCGCCAATTTCATGGCATTGCCGTCAATCAACTTCTGCCGAACTCGTACTGCTTTTTTAACGCCTTCATCTGCATGTGTGGCGTCTTCGGGAGAGATCCCCACTTTGTTATTTTTATGCAGTACTACAAGCTCTTCGTGGTCCCAAAGGGTGGCTTTTACTTCATGCTACCTCGGGGATCTGGGAGCAAGAAATATATGTTCACCTTCGCCACCAAGGACAGCTGGCGAGGGTGGCAACAAAAATTTTTCTTTCTGAAGATGGAGAAGGCCTGGTCGCATGTTCCGACCAAGTGGGCTCAGGGAAAGCTGGAGATGGACGTCGTGGATCCGAGGATACTGCTAACTCTGGCGTTGGCTCCTATCTTTGCGAACTTCGACGGTCGTATCCGTGCTGTCTCGGACTGGGGTCCCGAGGTCTCTTCGCGCTCTCTCAACCCCTTCCCCATCAATTGGAGGCTAATGACCGAGGAAGTCCTTCGTGAGTTAGGGGGAGTGAAGGAGCACAAAACAGACCTCAAGATGCCAGCTCCTACCATCGCTGGGAAGGATACCTGGCTGGTGCAACTCCTTCGGGAGGAATTTTTTTATGAAACTTTCTTTGAGAGTAAGTTATCTCAGACTCCCTTTGTTTTTGTTTCCATTTTGGACTTACGCTGATATCTTCCTTCTTTTTCAGAGATTGGGGACACCACTGCTACCTTCTACAAATCCCTTTTTATCGGCCAAGTTGAAAAGGGTGAACAGACAAAGAAGGCAGCTTCCCGAAGGAGGAAAACGACGGGGGCTGGGCCTTCGGCGAAACGGGCGAAGAGGACCCTTCAACCTTCTCATTTGGAAGCGCTTGAGGAGGCGAGCGAGGAGCCCGAGGTTGCCGCCATTCCGTTGCCCGAGGTCACTGCCGACGTCCCCCCGACTGACGTCCCTCCTTAGAGCCCTATCCCGTCGCAGGCCCTTCTGGATGCCATGGTAGAGGTTCCTTCTGCCGAGGAGCGGCGTAAATGCAAAGGGAAGGGGATCTCCACCGAGGAGGCCCCGGACTCCAGTGATGACGTCGTCGAGGTGCCGCCAGGTTTGCTTTCTCAAGCAAAGTTTGATGCCTTCATGTGCTGAATTTTGTGATGTACTTGCCTTGAGCAGCTTTTTGTTTTTGCCGTGCAGGGGAGTCACTTACTCCAAATTGGGCGACCGAACACGCCCGGAGGCGAGCCCTTCGTGATGCCAAAGTCCCGCAAGGGAAAATCCCGAAGGAGCATTTCTGGTCATTTACGGAGGACATGAATTTGTACTCCGGAGACTGCCAGCAAATGGCCAAAGAGATCGCGAAGGGGATGCTTACCGAGGCCTCCTTTAGGGCCATCGCAGAGGCTCATCCGGGCAATGACTCCCTTGCTGCGAAGCTTTCCGAGCACGCTGCCCAGGTATGCTTTACACCTATCTTTTTCCCTTCAAATTTCTCTAAGTGTTTGGCTTTTTCTTTGTCTTACTGACTTCGCCTTTTTCCCTTTGCAGCTGCTGGGGTATGCCAGCTTCCTCAGAGTTCGGGTAGCTGGGCAGACGGCATTCTGAGCCTCGGCCTTAGAGGTGATTGATAAAACTAAGGCCATGTGCTCAGAATTGGCTGTCAGGAACCTGCAGCTGGCTGATGCTGCGGAGAAGGAAGTTGCGGCCCTTCGGGAGGAGTTCTAGAAAGAAAAGGAAGAACTTTTGAAGGACTCCTCCCAGAAAATTTCTGACCTCGGCTCTCAAGTGGCGGAGCTGATTTCGGCAAACGAGGCGCATCTGAAGGAGAAGTCGGAATCCGAGGCTTTCCTGGCGAAGTCGTTAGCTAAGATGGCCGAGCTCCAGGCCGAGGTCGATTCTTCGAAAAAGGAGTCAAAGAAGAAGAAGGTGAAGGCACTGAAGCAGGAGGTCGCGGATCTGCAGAACGACCTTGAGGAACTTGGGGTCGAAAAAGACAAATCCGACCAGATGGCGAAGGTCGCTTTTCAGGACGGGTTTTGCCTTGCTCGGCACCAAGTTCTTCAGAGGTTCCCAGATCTGGACCTCTCTTTCTTGGAGGCTCTAAACATCCCCGAGGCGCCTCGGTGGTCCTGGTCCAAGGTTGAGTACCTGAACTTGCCCTCTTCTATTCCGGCGCCAAAGGTGGCGGGCAAGGACGTAGGGGCTAATGGGTCTCGGGACGCCAAGATCCCTTAGTTTGTTCTAGGACTCCTTGCCTTTTTCTCCTTCTTTTTGTACTTCTTCTTTTTTGTAAGCCAATTTCACTTTAAGGAAGATTTTTTGGCTAAGTCTTTTTTTTTTTTTCAGACGTTTTGTTTTTCCCCTTTGTCCCGAACGTCATTGTTCAAGGGACTTCGGAAAATCATATCTGCGCTCACTTAGGCAAGTACCTTCGCGCGATTTTTTGTTTCCCATTTTTCCCGAACGTGATCGCTCAAGGGTCTTCGGGAAATCGTACCTGCGCTTATTACGGCGAACGCCTACGCGAAATTCTGACTTGTACACGTTTTGTACTTTGAGAGTTTTTCTAAGGAACTTCTGTACTTAGCATATTTTCCAAATTTGTACAACGCAATTCTTCCGCGAAACCTTAAGCATAGAATTTTTTCAAGGCATCCGAATGCCAAGTATTTTTTAATTCTATGCCTTCGGCGTCACCAAGTCTGTACACGCTTTTCGTACTTCGGCCAGAACCAGATAAGGTCCCTCCCAACTTGCGCGAAGTACTCCGTGGGAGGGCCTTCGGGGTGCAAAGTCAGCCTTTCGGAGAACAAGGTCTCCTTCCTTGATTTCCTTCGGCCTGGCTCGTAAGTTTATGGCCGCGGCCACTCTTTGCTGAAAGGCTTTTCTTCTCAGCTCAGCTATTTCTCTGTGTTCGCTGACAAGGTCAAGCTTGGCTCTTAAGCCGAGGTCATTCCCACTTTCATCAAAAAACTTGTACTCGTACCGACGATCGCACGATTTCGATTGGGATGATGGCTTCTGTGCCGAAGACGAGTGAAAAGGGGGTTCTCCCCTGTGGCTCTTCGGGGTGTTTTTCGGTAACTCCACAATACGCTCTGGAGCTCTCCTGGCCATTTCCCTTTTGCTTCCCCCAGTTTCTTTTTCAGGCCATCTTTTATGGTCCTGTTAGATACTTCTACCCGCCCATTGCTTTGGGTGTGAGCTACTGGGGCGAAGTGCATTTTTGTTCCGAGGTCGCTGATGAATTCCTGGAATCCTTTATTTGTGAACTGGGACCCATTATCAGCTACAAGTACCCTCGGTATGCCGAATCTGCATACGATGTTTTTCCAGATGAACTTCTGCACTTCTTTTGCAGAGATAGTCGCCGGTGGTTCTGCCTCGACCCATTTGGAGAAATATTCTACTGCTACAACGCAGAATTTTACGCCTGCAGGGGCTGTTGGGAGCGGCCCAATAAGATCGATGCCCTAGACTGCGAAGGGCCAGGGATAATAAGCCGAAGTCATCATTTCCGAGGGTGTCCTCTGGATATTTGCGTGTTTTTGGCAATTACCACATTTCCGGACGAACTGTCTAGCGTCCTTTCTTAGGGTAGGCCAAAAATATCCTTGGCGAAGTATTACTGCTGCAAGGGCGTCGGTTCCGATGTGCGCACCGCAAGCACCTTCGTGTACTTCTTCGAGGATCATTTCAGTATCCTCTTCGCCGACACACCTCTGCTGTGGGTTTGCATTTCCCTACCGATATAATTCTTCGCCAATTAGGAAGAATCGGCCGGAGCGTCTTCAGATTTTGGCAGCTTCACTGGGGTCTTCGAGGAGCGTATTGTCCGCGAGATATCTTTTTATGGGGTCTTTCCAGCCTTTTCCCAAAGTTGATATGCTCAGCACTGTGATGCTCGGGTGACCCAGCACCTCTGTGTATGCTTTTGATTTTGCCAAGCAGTCTGCCTCGGCATTATCACGTCGAGGCACGTTTTTGATTCGCACGGTGTCGAACTCTCGAATGAGTTTTGCCACCAGTTCATGGTATTTTGCCAAGGTTGGGTCCTTTGCCCCATAGTCTCCCGCCGTTTGGCGTACCACTAGTTGAGAATCGCTGTGAGCTTTCAGGTTCCTTATGCCAATTTTTCTGGCTAGGCGCAATCCTGCTATGAGGGCTTCATATTCCACCATATTGTTGTGGCATGAAAGTCGAACTTGACAGCCTTCACCACTTCTAGGCCTTCAGGACCCCTGATGATCATGCCAGCTCCCTGGTGATCGGGCCCCGAGGCTCCATCAACATTCAAAGTCCATTCGGGATCACCTTCATCAGCATCCGGATGGCTGTCCTCGGTGGTGGGTACTTCGGCGATGAAGTCTGCCAGTGCTTGAGCTTTTATGGCTTTCCGAGGTTCGTAAGCGATGTCGTGTTCGCCAAGCTCTATACACCACTTGGAGAGCCTTCCGGAATAATCCACCTTCCTCATGACATCCCGAAGTGGTAGACTACTTCGGACGATGATAGGGTGAGCCTGAAAGTATGGTCGTAGCCTTCTCCCTGCCAGCACCAAGGCATATATGGCTTTTTGCAACAAAGGATACCTGATTTTGGCGCCATGCAGGGATTTCCTTACATAATAGACCGACCACTGCTTCGACCCCTCTTCTTTCACAAGGACCGAGCTCACAGTCTTTTCTGTGACGGCGAGGTATAACACAAGTGGCTTTCCTACGCGAGGTTGTCGCAGGGTGGGCAGGCTGGCTAAATAGACTTTAAGTTCTTTCCAGGCCCTTTGGCAGTCTTGGTTCCAAGGATGATCATTATTTGCGAGGTTGTTTTCCTCTTTTGTTGCCTTTGTAAGGACCTTGAAGAACGGTCGACACCTGTCTCCATACCTGGAAATAAACCTGCTAAGAGAGGTTATCCTTCCGGTGAGTCTCTGCACATCCTTTATTGTGGCGGGAGTTCGGAACTCGAGCAGAGCCTTGATTTTTTCTGGGTTAGCATCAATGCCTCTTTCTGATACCATGTACCCAAGGAATTTTCCCGAGGTTACTCTGAAAATGCATTTTTCGGGATTGAGACGGATCCCGAAGGTTCTGAGCTTGTGGAAGGTTTCCTTTAGATCTGCGACGTGGTCGTCAGGTAGTTTGCTTTTGACTATCATATCGTCAACATACACTTCCATGTTTCTCCCTATTTGGTTGTTGAAGACCTTGCTCATCAACCTCTGGTAGGTGGCTCCCGCATTTTTAAGCCCGAAGGGCATTCTGACGTAACAGTATGTTCCTCCCTCGGTGATGAAGGCAGTTTTTTCCTCATCTTCGGGGTCCATCCTTATTTGATGATACCCGGTGAAGGCGTCTAAGAAACTTAGGAGCCCGTATTCGGCAGTTGAGTCTACCAATTGGTCTATCGGTGAGAGAGGGTATGAGTCTTTTGGGCAAGCATCGTTCAAGTTTCTGAAGTCGATGCACATCCGGAGTTTACTGCTTCCTTCTTTAGTGGCGATAACCACGTTCCTCAACCATTCGGGATATTTGACCTCCATGATGACACCAGCGTCTAATAAGCGCTGCACTTCGGTTTTGAGAAAGTTACTTTTATGGACCGAGATGCTCCGTTTCTTTTGCCGAATAGGTTTTGCCATGGGATTAACTTTAAGGCTGTGCTGTATGACGCTAGGGTTTATCCCTGGCATGTCTCTTGGCGAGTAGGCAAATAGATCTTTATTTTCCAGTAGAAAAGATACAAGTTTTTTCTTGTCACCTTTGGCCAAGCTCTTCCCCATTCGGGTAGATTGACCTGGGACAAGTTCTACTGTTTCCGTTTCCGCTTTCGCGGGATATTCTTCCTTGCCCTTCTCTGGTGCCTTTGCCTCCATTGCTTGTGCGAAGTTATTTGCTGGAGCCTTTCGTGTTTTGACGAACACTTTCCTTACTTCGCCTTGATCTATGAAGATTTCCGCATCTCCATCCTTGGCGGCGAAAGTGACAGTTAAGTACTTGACATTAGGGCGAATGTGCAGGTTTCCCTGTGTCTGTCTTCCAAGGATGGCGTTGTACGATGAAGGGACATCCATAATGATGAACCTTGCCATTGTGGAGGCGTACAACTCTGCTGTCCCAATCACGGAAGTCCCTTTCAGCATCAAAGGGAGATCGATCCATCCGAGGACGGGCAGCTCGGACGGACCTACCCCGAAGGTAGGCGAGGTGACGGGCTTGAGGTCGCTACTAGATACACCCAACCTCGGTAGCAAGTGTGAAAACAGCACGTCGGCATTTGATCCGTCGTCAAAGAGCACTCTCTGGACGTCCCAGTTTCCTATTCTCGCCGTGATCAACAATGGGTCATCATGGGGAAAAATGACGACGGAACCAAACTTTCGGGCCAGTTTTTTTGTTGGACTTTGACACTCTATGACTGTTATTTCTTTGGCCTTCCTCTTTCTTTCCGAGGACGGCAGTCCCGTCATTATTGTCTGTATAATTCCTGCTGGAGGTGGGGGACGCCTTTTCGGACTTCGGTTTCTTCGCCTGTCGGAGTCGTAGTCCTCATCTTCTGCCTTTCCTTCCTCCTCTTTTCTCCCTTTCGGGGAAGGCATACGCAAATAACGCCGAAGTTGGCCCTGTTTTATCAGCGACTCTATATACTTCTTCAATTGGAAGCAGTCTTCGGTGTCGTGACCGTGGTCGCGATGAAACTAGCAGAACTTCTTCATATTCTTTCTGTTGTCGGCGGTCATGGCCCGCGGCCACTGAACCTGAGTTCCCTGCCTTTCCATTGTCATGAGGATGTTGGTCCTTGTGGTGTTCAGGGGTGTGAAAATGGGGAGTTTCCTTCCTCGCGTTCTCCGAGGTCGGCCTGCCTGTTCGGTGGGACACCGGGTTTGCTGGCTGGATCCTTCAGCTCGGGTGTGATCGGACTTCGGCCCACCCATTCTCAGCTCCTCGGTGGTCATGCGCTGCTCCGCACTTCGGTAAAATT
The DNA here is from genome assembly GCA_039654915.1 of Aquilaria yunnanensis. NCBI lineage: Eukaryota > Viridiplantae > Streptophyta > Magnoliopsida > Malvales > Thymelaeaceae > Aquilaria > Aquilaria yunnanensis. The sequence goes on from CM077595.1 coordinate 47,207,146, forward strand.
CACCGAGGGTGTCTGGGGGGTCTTTAGAGAACTCGTAAAACAACTGCGAGTCCCTCCGAAAACCCCGCGTCATGGCCAAAAATGCGTATTTCGGGCCGAAAATCCGGGACGCTCAAAGCTTCCCTGTTAAACCTTTCGACATAGTCACGGATGGTTTCTCCATTTCTTTGCTCTATGTTGAACATCTGTACAGGCATCTTCACCGTTGGCCGACTTTCGATAAATTGCTGTATGAAGGCTGTGGATAACTCCTGGAACTCCGAAATGGTTCCTGGGGCCAATGAGTTATACCAAGCTGTTGCTGGCCCAGCGAGAGTGACCTCGAAACATTTGCACAAGGTAGCATCGTCGGCACCGTGCATCATCATGCTGCATCTGTACTTGGTCAAATAGGCCTGTGCATCAGTACGGCCATCATAAGTTTCCAGTCGAGGTACTCTGAAGTCACCTGGCATGGCTGCCTCAGCTACATCTTGGGTGAATGGGGACTTGTCCCCACAAAAGGTCCCAGACAGCCTAGCCCAGATGGGTTTGCGGGCCACCTGTTTCTCCACTCTATCCAACCTCGCCAATATTTTCTCCATAAGGGCCGTGGCGCTAGGTTCTTCTTCTAGCAGGGGGGATTGTCGGTGCCTCTTTGGGGAGCGAGTTCGGCGCTGAGGGGATGGGGACCTCGCCTCAGGCGACTGGCTCCTCCTGTGTGTGATTTTGGGTCGCCTTGACCCTGCTTGTCCCGCGAGACGTGCCCCGAGGGGCACGTTTTCTGTTGAAGACTCCTCCCGTGGGTCTCCGGATCCCGAACTACAATGAGTTGGTTTGGGGCTTTTTTCCCGAGGGTGTGCTGGCGAAGGAGGCCTTTGGGCCTGAGCTCATTGCGGCCACCTTCGGTCTATCTGTTGTGTCATTTCAACCACAACAGAACGTTGAAAGTCGTGCAGGAAGCTCATGGTTATGACCAGAGGACGCTCTTCCTCAGGCGTGGAAGTCCCTGGGAGGGCTTGCTCAGTGGCCGGTTGGACTTCAGGCGCAGACGGGGACCTTCGGAGTCCCTTGTCCTTAGAACGCTGAGTCTCAATGACGGCGACCCGAGGATGGTTTCCCACAGACGACGCCAAATGATGCCCAGAGACATCTTCACTAGAAGGCATGGTGACTTCTGGGAGGACTTCCTATGAGGGAGAGCGTCTGGAGTTGAGGTTTCCCAGGGGAACATGCCTGAAAAGCTCAGAGAAGAGGGTTAGGAGGTCCCCGGGGTGTTTTTCTGGGGAGGAGCCTCCGACACCCAAGTCAGTGTCCTGTAAGAAAATGAGAGAGGAGCACTGAGAGGTAAAAAAGGCCTTGCCTGTTTGTGTTTTCTGAAAGAGAGGGATCTGCTCAAGGATCCGTCCTTTGCCCAGGTTTATTTCCTGATATTTATAGGAGTATTCAACTCATTCAGATCATGACATGTGTCTGGTCAAATCTTTCCTGAATTTCTGGGCGTATGGGGCAAGTAGCCTGTGGCAGGTTTCTTGAGCCTTGAACCGAGACAGATTGTGACGAGACCTGGACAATGCCGGCGTGTCAAATCGCCATTTGAGGTGACAAGTAGTGTCTGTGGGCGGTATGTCAGAGGCTCCTTAAATGCTCATGCCGTACTCCCGAAGTCCCTGGACGAGGTCGTCCTCTGGCGCGATCGACACCCGTTCGGGAAATATGCCCGTAGTTTGGGGAGTTCCCTGATTCAGGGTTCCGCCTTCGGGAAGATCCTCTTTGGCTTGCAATAGCTGATTCTTCATTTCCAAAGGCGCTCTGTATAGTACCTCGGGTTTCCTGACGCCCCAAGTTCGGGTCAGATAGAGGCGATAGCCCTTCGGCTATCACCCTGTACCCAAAACATTTGTAATTTGACCAAAGTAGCCATGCTTTAGCAATAAGAAGCTAATATCAAACCACCCCAAAGCAAATACTGTTAAAATGAGATGAATTTTTCCTTCCATCAATGATCCATGTGAAACCCTCTTCTTAGCTCTATCATGCTTTTCTGTTACCAACAAACCCTAGTTCTTAATCATATAATCAATTCAAATTGTAAAAAATTCAGACCTTCACAAACCCAAGGAAGACGATGAGCTTCGATTCAACCCATCACCCCTTTTCACTTCATGCTTTTGTCCTAGTTTGAAGATTGAATTTTTGTTCCATTTGTTTCCTAAAGTTCGTCGTATCAAGCAGCTTTAATTTAGCTTGACAAAAGAAGCTCGATACTTGCTTACTGAAATTATGAAAGTGGTCCACAACATCTTAGCCCAACGGCTTGGTGTTCGAACATCCCTCGCCAAGGTCAGGGTTCGAACCACCACACGTGCATTGTGCACCCCTCTTGTCACACCTCACTCAGGCCCTGGCCTATCATTTACTAACTTAACTCCCAAACCCAATATTTAATCTCAAAGTGTTTGGTTCGGCCAAGCAAGTAATGGCAACTTTTAAGTCTTATTTTCTTAAGTTAAGAGGCCTGAGAGGTGGCCCAGGTGGCTTTAACAAGACCCATTAACAACTTGCAGCAAGGGCAAGGCCCAAAACCCCTAACTTGCACAACAAGCAAGGTTTCAATTAATAACTTGCATAACAAGCAAGGCAACACTTAAATGCAATTTAAGTGCATACATGGTGTGCATCAAGTGTACTAACTATATGGCAACCAAGAAGCCCACAAGGTTGGTTTAGATTTCTAAAAACAACAAGTAAAAATGCATGATGCTCTCGGCCTACTAATGTACATGCCATTATGCACCACAGTTCCACATAACTAGGTCCATAACCATTCACATAACAGTGGCAACTTTGGCCCATAATATCCAGCATACCTAGGCAAGCATAATGCCATCCATAAGTCCATACATAACTTGGCATCCAAAATCCACCAGAACATCCACAAACTAGGTATCCAAGACTACATATATGTACAAATCAAAATGGTAGTCTACCTAGTATCTACCATGGCTATAAATGCCAAGCATCCATAAGTTGTTCATGCCAAGTTACATACAACCTGAGACCATACTCCTAATGGTCAAACAAAACCTTGAGAATCCCATATAGAAGTACACACTGCAACACCAAACCTATGGCCATATTCATGGTCATAAAGGTGAATGCCACAATCAGAGCTAAAGTCCAAGTATCCATGCTCTCCTAGACAGTTCCCACTCGACAGCCTGCAAACTTAAAACATAAGTCTCGGCCAACCATAGGTAAATAAGACTTGTAATGAAACCAAAATGCTACGCCAAGCACACATCGGCACATACCTTGGTAACTAAGCAAATAAACACTAAGCACACACACAAGGCAGCTTAGCACTACTCAGGCCGAATATCCTTGCCTGAAAAATAAAGGATGGGCAGTGAGCATATAACTCAGTAGGATTCACTTAAAACATATACAACTCATATTGAATCTATTTAGTTAAGCTGAGTAATCACTCAAAGCTTAACCTCTCATTAGTTAGCTCAACCTGCAAAACAAACACCAAGACAAGAAAAACAGGCATATACATATACAAGACAGATAAATAAGTCAAATATTTCATAAGTGGGGTTAGCATGCACAAGGAAACACCAAAGCACACAAGTACACACACACACTCCACAATGTTGCTCTCGGCCATATAAGCCATACATGTACCCATGTGCATTTCTTGCACACAAACTTACCAATACACCACTTCCATTTGGAGCTCCCAAAATGCCAAGCAAATAGGCCACATTTACTTGCATTTCTAGTACATGTACCATAGTTAATTAGCTAATCAACAAAACAACCAAGTATAAGCATTAAGCCCATCAAGCAACTAAGGTCATATGGCACATTTAACCATCACTTAGCCACTCTAGACACTTGAATCATGGTGTACATTACCAAGCAAAGTCAAGTGCCAGTGAACCCTACCTCAAATAGCTCTCGGTCTCAACCAAGTTTCAAATGTCCATGTGCTCTTCAGTCCCAATGCCTAGCATAACAACATATAGGCATCATTATACACATCCATGGATTAAACTACCATGACTCAATTGAAGAACACTAGAATGCACACACTTTAGCCCTCGGCCAAAGTGTCCAATATGTCCATATATGTACTGCCCATCATTCTGTCATTCCACATGATATTCTAATCACCAATGAACATCATCCATGGCATTATTGCCAAGTAACCAAGTGAAATGCACCATTTCACTCTAAATCAAGCTTTCAGCCATGATGCTCACTTTCACATACGTATGGGTTACCCATCATTTTATTCACTATATTACCTTCCAATCATCTATAAGGCTTGCTCATGGTACAATTACCATGCATTAAGTAAAGAACATTTAACTTCAATAGTTCAGGCTCTCGGCCTAATGCCCCTTTTTCACATAACCATGTTCTTTATCAACTAACTCCACACATAAACATCAAATCATCAATGACTATGGTTTTATAGTACCATCACCATATATTCAAGTAATGTTCACTTTCAGCCATATAGCTCAACTTCACATAACAATGCTCTCCACCCATTCAATCCAACATATGATCACTATATCATCAATAATCAAAGCTCATGGCATCAATGCCATGTAATTAGAGGTAGAACATGAATTACCTCAAATCCAACTTTCGGCCAACACACTAACTTTCACAAACTTGGTGTTCTTCACCCCAACAACCTAACACAAGGTGAAATAATCATTAACAAGCATCACACATGGATTAATTTCCATGAATTCCAAGAAGAACACCAAGAACACTTGTTCATCACATTTGGCCAACATTTCACTTTCATATCGAAACATTTCTTGCTCATTTAACTTAATACATCTTCAATTGAGCACTTAGGGTCCTTGTACATGGAAGAACTACCATGAATTCAAGGAGATATGGACTTTACCTCAAAACCCTAGCTCAATTGGCTTGGCCTTCCTTCAACCTTCATGAACAAGCTTGATTTCCAAGTGAACTAAGGCCGAAACAAGTCTCCCAAGCTTGAATTCTTCAAAAGCTTCCAAGATTAGCTTGATTTTGAGGAGAAATTTGCATGAGCACTCAAGGAAGAACTCTCGGCCAAACAAAGCATGGAAACTTGAAAATGAACTAAGTAAAATGGCCTTGGTAGTTTCGGCCGAATGTCTTTAAGTTTTGTTAGCTAAAATGCTAACTTTGGCCTTCCAATAAAATGCATGGTGCAAAGTAGTCTTCCAGGCTTACAAGCCCACAAAACCACCATTAAATCCTTGATTCCAATGACACTTTAGTCCATTCTTGGCCCAAGATGCCAAGCAAATAAACAACACAAGTACCAAGGTGTTATATACACACATGCATAACCGGCCATGACTAGATCACAAACTAGTTAGTTTGTTTATTTAACTAGTGAATAGTACACTTAGTGGTAGACAAGAATGTGACTAGCAATCATTGTTGTCTCCCAAAAATGGTCTAGTCTTGGACTAGCCATCACAGAATTTTGCATGGCCAACAATGCCATCCTTAAGTTTGTGGTTTCACTTGTACCACTCAACTTAGTGCTCAATTTAGTCCCCTTTCTCTGTTTTCTGTCAGCTTCCCATAGTACATTTTCTATGTGCAATTAAGTTCTGAAAGTCTCTAGTTTTGCACATAAGTCACTGTACCAGTCTCCAGAGCTTCTCTTACTTCCCCTTTCTGTTTTCTCTCATTTTCCTTGGTTTTCCTTGATATTCCTTGGCCTAAGCCAAGCACTTAGGAGGTGCCTAACACCTCTGCCAATATACGGCTTGACACCATCCAGGTTGCAAGAAGTAGGTAGATTTCTCCTCAACTTTGATAACTCTCTAAAAACCCTAATATACTTCTACATGCCTTTGAGTCACCAAAAAGAAATTATGAAAGTGGCATAACTCCTCTTTTGAACCTCCATAAATCCAATTTTCTTTAATCATGCCTCTAGTTTCCATTTCTGTCCATATTACCCATCCCATAACTTTTACATAAGTCCCCCTCTAGTTGTTCAATTCGGTCCCCAATGTTTTCTTTCCTAGCAAGTAAATCCTTATTTCACTAGTTGATCTGTAAGTTCCTTCTTTCTTGCAATTCTATCCGTAACTTCACAACTTCTTGTAATTAAAGCCCATAGGCTTAAATTCCTTGACAACTAAGTCCTTGGCTCCCTAATTGTTATGACCCTTCTAGTGGGAAGCATGCCCGAGGAGCGAAGCATGCCTGAGGAAGGTAAAGTGTTTTAAATCATGTTTAGAACCTTAATTCAAGTTTACATAGCAAGAATAAGAATGCTTAGCAAAGTTCACCAATTTCAAGAAGGTTAAGGCACTAAATGAGGTTCGGGGGAAAATTTGTAATTTTGCATCCTGACAAGTTGAGCTAAGGCCTAAGTGGTAAAATGAGTTTTTACAACCTAACTTTTAAGTTTAACCCAAACTTAGTTGAGATAAACAAAAATTGACCAAGAATGACTAGGGTTACCAAAAGAAGGGGGTTTAAGTGTTCCATGTGATGCCCGTTGGCATCTTCGCCGTATGACATGGTGAGCCTGGAAGGGACTTCCGGTGAGGGGGGTTCACCTGAAGATGAAACTTCCCAGGAGAGATTGATTGAAACACTCAAAGAACAAGGGTTATGAGGTCCCTGAAATGTTTTTCCGGGGAAAGAGCCTCCGACGCCCAAGTTAGTATTTTGCCTAGTGAAGAAGGAGAAAAATCCCCCCTTTTACCTGAGAGTTTCCCAAATATTTACAGGAGGGTGTTTAGGGGAAGTCCGTTTGACACAGCCTGCTCAGATCGTGACACATGTTCGCTCATATGCTGTCCGTACCTTCGGGAATAGGGACCTCTAGCTGGCCATAAGCCGTCTGGGTGGAAGTCAGGGTCATAGGAGGTCTGCATGTCAGGACGTGTACAAAGGTGGTGTCTCAGAGCATGTGTGAGGGCGGCGTGTTAGAGGCTCTTTAACCTTTTTTGTTGTACTCTCAAGATCCCTTTGGTGGAAGAAACCTCTTTGGGATAGGAGAGCTCTTCACCGAGGTTGCTTCAGTTATCTGCGAGTCCCCTCGGTGTCAATGATCCCCTTCGGGGGTGTTTTCCTCTGCCAAAGATGGTGAGTCTACCTCATCTGAAGCTGGTCAGGTCATCTTACCGAGGGTGGTAGTGCACATACTTCCGAGGTTAGTGTTGCCGATACCCAAGGGTGATGGTGGGTCACAGGAGGCTGGTGGATCAGGGTGCCAGACCTCGTTCTTCTTAAGGTTGGAGCTCACATTCCTCGAAGGTGACACTCACCCTTTCCGAGGGCAGCGCTTCGCCAGAGCTTGGGGGCTTGAAGGGCAATAGCGCCTCGGCCATCACCATGTCTAATACTTTGGTGGCTTGAGTTTTAAACTTGGTTTATAAGATGGTAAAGTGGGGGATGGCCGCCATAAACCGACTTCATCCATCACACCACCATTTCTTCATCCAATTGATCTCAAAATCAAGAGTTTTTGTTGAAATAAGAAGCAACCATAAGTATGTAGGCCATTAAAAGCTCATTTCAAACATAAAATCATGGTTTTGAAGCTTGGAACAAAGTGCTCCACCTTCCCCTATTTTTGATATGACATAATCAATGCCTTCTTGATTAACTTCATGTTTATTAGTTGATTGAGAGCAGGGGTTTTGGTTAGGAGTTTGTAACCTGATGTTTTGTGCCCATAGTTGCTTGGAACTTAGGTTGGAGTTTATGGAACTTTCTTGGTGCAAAAGAGTTGCATAACTCCGAATTGTTACTTGGAGTTAAGGTAAGAGACTTATATTTTTTACTTCAATTAATGCTATTGGAATGAGTTTGCTTGATGAATTTGAGTAGTTCTAGCAATAGCATTAGTTAATCGGCAAGGTTGGATTATGGTGGACTATGAGGTTTGTGATGATTGGAATGATGTTATAATGTATCATGGATTAGCTTGTGATAGTTGGTTGTGATCTATGCAACATGCTTTACATGTATGTGAAGTTTGGAGGCTAACCAAGCATGTTTGATATGGTTGGGATGTGTAGAAAGTTCATAGCAGTAAAACTGGAAAAGTTTTGTAGGTTTCGTAGATTAGTGACACATCACCAACCCATACCATTTGACCATGATGCATCGCCAATGCCATAAAATAGACAGTTGGTTGACAACTATGGCAGTGCGCCACCATATGCATGTTGGTTGAGTTTTTCAAATTTTGCTAGGAAGTTCAAGGGGAGACCTAAGGGAGTTCTTAGGGTACCATGTGGTCTAAGCATTCCGGGGGTACTTCGAGACTTTCAAAAGTCCTTCAAAACCTACGAGTTTTCTTGAGTTTTGTAAACTTTTATGGTTACATCTACCATAAATGAGAAAACTAGTTTACAAAGGATCACAACTATGTATCACTAGCTTGGGCAGAAGGTTTAGAACCCTTGGTAGCCTAGCCATTCATTTTTCCACGAGGTTGCAAGGTGAAACCTTAGTGTACCTAGTCTACAAGGTCTTTATAGCCTAGTCTACAATAGTCCCACCATAATGCCCTTGGTCAACATAAACGGGAGAGGTTCAACTGGTGATTTATCATTAGTTAGGCTGGCAAGCTAAGCTTGCTAGAGAACAAGGCAATGCCTTGTAGTTCAAGGACCAGGATGAGGAGAGGTCTCAAGGGACCTAGGTATATGCATATATTAGATCCTCAGGCTATATAAGCTCATAGCAGGTTACATATGTTCTCATATCTGGAGTCCTTAGTAATTCTCTTACAAGTACAGTGAAGACTCTTACTGAGAATTACTGAATTCTCACTCCCTAGTTATGTTTTGTAGATTCTAAAGTTGTTGTGCCGTGTAACCATTAAGGGTTATCATGATAGTTTGCTTTTGTTGCAGGTATTTCACTTGAGAATCTTTATGATTCTAGTCTACTAGGGTTACTTGTTGGTTAAGTAACAATACTAACATAGTTGTCTTTTGGCTGCAGAGCCTAGTAACACTTGGACAAGGACTTTTGTGACTCGCCGCTGGGACTCGCATCCAAGGTGGGAGTTAATTCAAGAAGATCTCAGTTGAGGCTTGTATATGTAGTACTCTTTGTTGCCTCCATTGTCTTTGTTTTGAGGAGTCCTAGACTTTAAGGTTGCTCTTGGGTGAGGGCATTAGCCTACTTTTTGTATGAATGCTGCCACATAGTTGTTATGTGTAGTAAACTCACATAAATGTTGATTTTGAATGCTTTGGCTATTTGAACTTGTTTTCTTGGAAATGTTTTGGCCAAGTCAATATTTATGGAATTTTATTAATCCAAGTCAAAGTATGAAGAACATGCATTTTGCATATTCTAAGTTAATCAACCACTATCACGGAGTATTAATCCTTGCACATACAGAACTAGCTAATTGAAACCACTGTGAGACCAGTTCTCACAGGCTTCCTAGGCAAGGGCCAAGGACAGTTGTGTCAGCTTTTGGTATCAGACCTTAGAGCTCACTTCATAGATATTGGAGGCTAAGGCTGAGATCCAGTTTTGGAAGTCCATGTGCTAGAATAGCTAGTACTGACCAACATCTGGGGAATGTTCTCTGGCTTTGGTTGTAGGTTGGTATGGTTGTCACTAGGTCAAGAGCTTTAAGAGGAGCTAGAGAACCTGGTGAAGTTCCTAGTGACCTAGTTGTGGCAAGGCTGGATGAGATATCTAGGGAGCTTTAGGGATTAACTCAGACTATGACCCAAGTGGCATAGAGTATGACTAATATTATGACTGAGATATTTCAAGATTATAAGAGCAGAGAAGTTGTCGAAGAGGAACATGATCCACACCAGGATCAAGAGAGGCAAGCTGAGTTGTAACAAGTGCCTAGGCCTCATGAACGGAGAAATCATGTTCATGAGAAGGATGAGCTAGGGTTATGGAGGCTCCAAGGAGGGGAGACAGCCCCTATGAGATAAGATTGTTTGAAAACTTTAAGACTGTTGACCCACCGAGTTTCGATGGGATAGGTGATCTCGATCGAGCAGAAGATTGGTTATCTCAGATGAATTGACTTTTCACTTTATTTTTTTAAGGGAGGGCTAGTTTATGGTGGGATGATGTGATGGAGATGCTGAAAGAAAGCAATGGTACCTGACAAGAGCACAAGAAAAAGGTGCGCGAGCACTCAGATTTTGAAAAGAAATTTTGGCAGGAATATATTAGTGAAGTTGCATAGGATCAAAGGAGGATCTAGTTTAAGAACCTAGTGCAAAGAAAGATGTCAGTGTAAGAGTCTGAGCAATGTTATAATTCACTCATTCGGTACACTCCTTACATGGTTGGTAATGATAAGTTTTAGGCCAAGAAATTCTTTCAAGGTCTGAAACCCGTGCTTTAGAGATATATAGTGACAGTGGACATCATGAGTTATCGCCAAGTGGTTCAAAAGGGGTTAGCCATAGAAAGGGAGTTTGAGGATTCGAGGGCACCTAGCAAAAAGGTGGAGGTTAGACCAGCCAACCTAGGAAACAGCACCGGGAAATGACCGATGGTTAAAAACCAAGGTCTTTTCAAGAGAAAGAAAATGGGTTTATGCCCTAAGTGTAGATGATTCCATGGCACGAGGCCATGTACATTGGGGACTGATATTTGCAACATCTATGGTCAGAAAGGACATTGAGCAAGGGAATGCCCATAGGCTCAAGCTTTGCCAAGTCCACCCAGGAACATACCCCTTGCACCCCTTGCCATAGGAAAATGGCTTGGTGAAGCCGTAGCAGTAGTTGACTTGAGGGTTTTTACCCTGGCAAGTCAGGTGATCAAGGGGCCAGCCACCATTCGAGGTAATCTTACTTTTCGAAATGGTAGTGTTAGAGTACTTTTTGATACAGGAGCTACTCTTTCAGTAATATCGTCTACGTTGGTAAATAAGTTTAAATTGTAGTGAGAAATCTCAGGTGAGTTAAGACTCATCAGAACTACAGGGAGGAGTTTTATTGTAACCGATGAGGTGTTTACTACGTATCCCTTGTAGTTAGGCGACCATGATTTCAGTTGTGAGTTGTGGGTGATAGAATTGAGGTCTTCTAACCTAGTTTTGGGAAAGGTTTTGGCTAAGGAAACATAAGGCACAAATTGACCATGTGAATCACTCAGTCGACATTACAGATGGTCAGGGAGCTAGAGTGACTTGCACAAGAGGATTAGTGTCTAGTACTAAAAGTTTACATCTTAGACTTATGGGTACCATCCCCATAGTCAGTGAAGAAGAGTATTATTCATTGAATGGGGTGGCCAAAGAGAAGGAACATGAAAGGATTCCTATAGCCAATCAATTTCCTGAAGTTTTTCCAGTAGAGTTGCTCGGGTTACCACCCAAGAGGGATACTGAGTTTGCAATCTATCTTTAGCCTAGGATTGAACCTATTTCAATACCACCTTACAGAATGTCAGCTCCTAAGATGGATGAGCTAAATAAGTAGTTGAAGGAACTGCTAGAGAAAGGCCTTATAAGGCCTAGGGTATCACCGTTGGGAGCCCCGGTGTTGTTTGTTAAGAAGAAGGATGGAACTCTGAGACTATGCATTGACTATAGAAAGTTGAATGCAGTAACAATCAGGAATAAGTATCCGCTTCCTAGAATTGATAATCTATTTGACAAACTCAGAGGAGCGAAGGTGTTTTCTAGGATTGACCATTTGTCTGGATACTTTCAGATCAGAGTTAAAGAGTAAGATATCCCGAAAACTGCCTTTAGGATTATGTACGAGCACTATGAATACACAGTTATGCCATTCGGTGTGACTAACGCTCCAGCAATTTTCATGGAAGCTATGAACCAAATTTTTAGACCATTTTTGGATCAGTTTGTTGATGTTTTCATTGACGACATTTTAGTGTACTCATAGTCTTCTCCAGAACATGAGAAGCACCTTAGGATATTTTGCAAGTACTAAATGTCACACTTAGTGCCACTCACCAACAACTACCCAGAAAGTTATCAAACAAGTTTAATTGCAAGTGTTGAGAACTACAATTAATTCGGCCAACTTTCTATAATGGGCTTTAAGTCTTATTTTCTTAAGTTATGCACCTGGGAGGTGCCCTAGGAGGCTGATGCCAAGTTTTATTTAGTTACTTGCAGTGTAAGTAAGGCCCAACCACTAACTAGTACCTCAAGGCAATGTGAAGCTCAGTAACTTGCAATACCAGCAAGGAATTCACTTAAATACTTAAGTGCATAGATTGCATGTCCTTCAGGTGAGCTACATATATGCATGACAAAAGAAGCCCACAACTTTGTACTTTTGAAACAAAGGTTTTTCATGCTCAATTGTATTATGCCAAACATGGTACTCAAGAATATCAACACATAAAGCTTAATCATCAACATATATATATCTCATAACTTGGCTTAGAAGCATCCCATATATATATACATAACTAGAACCAACACCAACCAAGCAACCAAGCATAACTTGGTATCCAAGTAACCATCAAGGACACAAAACCAAAGTACCTGTGGCTATGAGTATTTACACAAAAGATAGCCCAAAAGAGTACCCCTAACTTGGTACATGCCAAGATCACTTATTCTTCAAAACCCTGCCAAGTTATGTCATTACAACCCGAAACCTCACTCTCCAAGGAGGAACCTAAGTGTGCAGTACAACAACACACACTGCAACACTAAACCCATGACCATATTCATGGTCATGAATGTGAAGACTACAATCAAGGCCAAAGTCCACAAGTCCATGACTCCTCTAGACATATCCCACAACTACACAGCCTGCAAAACTTATAGTATAAGTCTCGGCCACAATAATATACAAGACTTGCTTATGTATAAAGCCAAGTTTTGGTTTGCAACATACCTCAATAACAATGTGCACTTCCTAGCAAGAAAACAAACATACACAAGTACTCACTCAAGCTCTATGTCTTTGCCTGAAACATAATAGTATGGGCAATGAGTAATTATACTAAGTAGGATTCATGTGCATAACAACTCATATTGAGCCAATTTAGTTAAGTCCGAGACTTAACCTCCATGAGCTTATTGGAAACCTGCAAAAAGAAAACACTAAAACACCAAGATACAAGGTACAACATATATCTATAACACCATACTAACCAAGACTACATATACACATAAACATTAACTACCATGGGTTAGCACACACAACAAGGCAATCAAGCACGCAACTCACACAAACACCACAAGGTCTCTAGCCCAATACTAGCAAGTGTCCTTGTGCCAAAATTTGCACTTCACTTCGTCATTTGCACACAAATGAATCCACTAAAGCTTCGAATAACATAGTAAGTTGGCCTAACTCACTATGAATTTTAACACTTCCTATTAACTTGATTAGCTAATCAACTAACATGTACTCGAAACTCCTCAATATGCGCATCAAGCAAGCTAACATCATATAGCATTATATAACCATCACTTAGTTGCTTTCTCTACTTGATCATGGAAAATCTACCAAGAATCCAAGTAGAAAACATGAACCCTACCTCAATTCCTTGAGCTTAAGTCCTCGGTTTGCCTTGATTCCTCCAAGACCGAGCTCAAAATTCCAATGCTGATGTCACCAAGTGCCGAAATTACAAACTCTAAGCTTGATTCTCCCTTCAAGATTTACTTCCTGTGCAACTTGATCACAGTCTGGCACCAACCTGTCATGAACTCTCAAGAACACCATAAGTCTCGATCATGCACACTAAAGGATGTTTTCACCGAACTCATGTTTTAATTTTTTAGTGGAACCATGCTTAACCAGATGTGGCCACATAGACTTAAAAATGGCTTAATGCCACTCTTGGCCTTGTACTAAAATGCATGGCTTTATTAGTCCGTTAAGATTTCATAGTCTAAAAATAAACACTCGATTAAGAGTACAATTTGATCCTCGAACTTCACTTCTCGGCATTAATCACATAATTTTTTTTCATGTGCAATCCAAGCCTGAAACTTTTTGCTTTTGCACCCACATCACTAATTACATACATTTTTCACGTGCCACTTTCACACTGATGTGAGAATTTCACTCGAATGAAAATTTTCACATACAACATTAATCTCATTTTTCAATCAAGTCCCTCTCATTTCCTTTAGATTTCCTTGCATTCTTGGCCTGGGCCAAGCACTGAGGGATGGTCCTAACAATTCCTCCCTCTTTAAAGAATTTGGTCCTCCAAAATTCTTCACCAATTTAGAATATAACTTAGGGTACTTGTTAGCAATTTCCTGTTCGACTTCCCAAGTTGCTTCTTCAAGAGTGTGGTTACTCGACTGCACTTTTATCATGGAGATCCACATGCTTCTTAACTTCCTGGGATCTCTTGCCAGCAATTGAATTGGCACTTCCTCATATGAAACATTTGGTGCCACAGATACACTAGCAGGTATCTCTATCTGCTTAGAACTTGGAACATATTTCTTGAGTAGGCTCACATGGAACACATCATGTATGTTACCAAGCTCTGGTGGCAGATCCAGCTGATAAGCCACATTTCCAATTCTGGCCAATATCTGAAATGGCCCTATATATCTGGGTGCCAGCTTTCCCTTCCATCCAAATTTGATGATTCCCTTCATAGGAGAAACCTTAAGCCATACCCAATCTCCTTCCTGGAATTCCAGGTCTCTCTTCTTTTTCAGGTTGGCATAAGACTACTGCCTGTCATTTGCAGCTTTCATCCTTGCTTGGATCAGTCTTATCTTTTTTGTGGTCTCTTTAACAATATCTGGTCCCAATTCCAATTTATCTTCTAGCTGATGCCAGCAATGAGGAGTGATACATCTCCTACCATATAAGGCTTCATATGGAGCCATTCCCATCACTGAATGATAGCCATTGTTATAGGAGAACTCGAGTAGTGGGAGATGTACATCCCACTCACCCTGGAAGTCAATTACAAAACATCTCAACATGTCTTCTAGAGTCTGTACTGTCCTTTCTGTCTGGCCATCCGTCTGTGGATGGTATGCAGAACTAAACTTAAGCTTTGTCCCCAATGCCTGAAGGGATTTCCAAAACCTAGAAACAAACCTAGGATCCCTATCTGATACAATGTCATTAGGCGCTCCATGTAATCTCACTATCTCCCTTCTATAGAGTTGGGAAAGTTTATCCAAAAAATCAGTGAGATTCATGTGTAGGAAATGGGCTGCCTTGGTCAATCTGTCTATTATGACCCACATGGCATTATGCTTCCTTCGTGTCACTGGTATTCCCACTACAAAATCCGTAGATATGGATCCTCATTTCCTCTCAGGTATGGGCAACCTCTGAAGCTTCCTTCCTAGTTTTTGGTGCTCAACTTTTACTTGTTGGCACACTTTACATTAGGCTACATGAGCAATAATCTCCCTCTTCGTATATGGCCACCAAAAGTAAGCTCTAAGGGTATGATACATCTTTGTGGCCCCTGGATGCATGTTCAACTTACTAGAGTAGCCTCTTCCAGAATTTGAAATTTCAGGTCAACCTTTTCAGGCACATATAACCTATTCTAGAAGTATAACATCCCTTGTTTGTAGGAGAATCCTTGAAAAAGTTCTCCTTTCCTCTGTCCAGACACTAGTCCCATGTTTTCATCACCAGCTTCAGCTTCTTTAATAAGTTCTTTCCATTCTGGGGTAATAGTGAGTACATTAAGTTGCTCACCTTCCCAGGTTTTCCACTGACTTGCCAAGCAAGTAAGGCTAAAGCTCTCAGCTTTTTGCTCTGCTTCTCTACGCTTGAGCACTCCAATGTAGTTTCTGCTCAGAGCATCTGCCACTATATTGGCATTTCCAACTGTGTATTCAATCACACAGTCAAAGTCTTTCAGGTATTCCAACCACTTTTTCTACCTCATATTCAAGTCCTTCTAAGTAAAAAGGTACTTGAGGCTCTTGTGGTCTGTGTAAACTTGGAATCTAGTACCTAACAGGTAATGTCTCCATTGTTTAAGGGCAAAGACTACTACTGCTACTTCTTGGTTGTGCACTGGATACTTCTTCTCATGTGGTCTCATTTGTCTAGACCCAAAAGCAATGGCTTGTTTCTCCTGCATCAGGACACAACCTAGTCCTACATGAGATGCATCAGTATACACCTCATATTCTTTTTCAGGGTCTGGTAGGACTAGTACAGAAGTTGTGGTCAGTCTCTTTTTTAGCTCTTGGAAGCTCTCCTCACATTTAGTTTCCCAGGCAAACTTGTGGTTCTTCCTGGTTAACTGGGTCATAGGTGATGCTATCATAGAAAACATAGGTACAAACCTTCTGTAATAACCAGTTAACCCTAGGAAGCTCCTTACTTCCATCACATTTTGGGGTTGTTTCCAATCTAGGATTGACCTTACCTTCTCAGGATCTACAGCCAACCCTTGGTCATTTATTACATGTCCTAGAAATCCAATCTCTTGTGTGCAAAACTTGCATTTACTTAGCTTTCCATAAAGCTTATTTTCTTGGAGCAAGCCAAGTACTATTTTCAGGTGTTCCTTATGAGTTTCCTCATCCTTGGAATATACCAAGATATCATCAATAAACACCACCACAAAGTGGTCTACGTGTGCTCTAAACACCCTCTACATTAGGTCCATAAAGAATGCAGGTGCTTTAGTAAGCCCAAATTGTAAAGGCTCTCCTAGTATTTCCTCTACATTAAATGTTGAGGTAAGTGAATCTCAAGTTATTTTCCTCAAATAAGTTTTATTAAGCAAGGAAAGCAACTTATTTAAGGTTAAATTGAGTTCCAAAGAGTAATTGGCACCTAAGGGGCAAAAAGGTCAAAATGGTAATTTTGGCCGAAGTTAGTGGCATGACCGTAATTTTGGTAAAAATTAGGTTCATGCAAGTATTTTGAGCTAGTGATTTAAGACCATAGGTGGTTATAGCCATTAGAACCAAAAGCAAAAGTTAAGGGTGAAAAATGCACTAAGTAAGAAAATAAGCTATTATGTCTTATAATGGCTTAGGTGACTCAAGGGCAGAGTATTTGGGTAAGAAAAATATTTCTTTGGGAACAAGGAGTGATGGTGTGGGGAGTGTTTAAGTGGCCTAAGTGATTCAAAATTAAGTTTAAGGGCCAAGGTGACAAGTGGATGAAAGTTGGGCTAAGTTGGTTATAAATGGAGGAGATGACACTATTCATCATGTCCCCCATTTGCCATTTTCGTAGCTCTCCTTCCTCCCTTGCTTTCTACCCCCAAACCTCCCAAATCACTCAAGTTTCCATGGAAATCGAAGGTCCCGAAGCTATCCCAACAAGCCCTTAGCTAATTTTTTATGGAATTCATGCATTTGGAGTTGTTCTTGAAAGTTTTTGGTTCAAACCCAAAGGTAAACATATTTGATCCTTATGGGTTAGTTTTAAGCTTGTTAAATGGTTAGAAATGGTCTTAACTTCGTGCTCTTGGTGTCCAAATGGGTTGATTTCAAGCTTGGAACTCAAAGGAAGTCATTGGACCTCGGATGTGCTCATTGCTTGTTTCTTGCTTTCAAGATGATTTGAGGTAAGGGATTTAAGTTAATTAAGCTCAAATAATGCATAGAAATGTAGTGTTATGTGTGGGAATGAAGTAGAAACAAGACCCATATGATTTGAGTTTGGGATGAGAAAGTTTGAGTAGTTTTCGTGCAAGGTCGTACGCTGTCGTGCAATGCTGGAAGGCATTGGCGATGCGTCGCTGAGTTGGCAATGCGTCGCCGAGAAGTGCAAAAATTCTCCAATTGCTGATGCCTTTGGCGGATCGTTGCCAATGGCACCGCCAAGGCATTTTGCCCCCAAGCTCCGGGCATCCTAAGAGTGTCTCAAACTCTCGGTTTTCATCCCTAGGCTAATTTAAGACGTTCCGTAGACTCGGTTGGGTCTAGGACTCATTCCTAAGTTGGGAATTATGCATTATTTAGGTGGTGGCTAAGTGGTGTGGTTAAGATAGGGTAAGTAATGGTGGCTAAGGAAGTTAAAGTGCTTCAGTTCCCAAGTGAGCACTAAGGGGATTAAGTCGGATTTCAGACTCTTTGTTGGCCAAGTGGAATGTTATAGATCTTTGGTCAAAAAAAAGGAAACCTAAGAAGATCCCAACCAAACTTGATGGTTTGGTAAGTAAACTATTAAGGAAACTTAAGAGAATCTCAACCAAACTTTATTGTTTGGTAAGTAAGCCGCTAAGAAGCCCTAAGCTAAGCTCAAAAAGCTTGGTAAGTTGAACCACATAAGGCAGCTACCTTGCACAATAAGTTAAGGGAAGAGACGGGTAAGGAGTGAGTAAGTGGTGAGTTACTATAAGTAGCTCGTCAAGGCAGGTAAGGTTTGAGTAAGTGATGACTTACTCTAAGGCGCCCGTAAGAGGACTTCATGGGGTTAGTTAAGTGCTAGCATAGGATACGAGGGCCAGTATCCAAGTACCCCAGTCGTAAGAGCTCACGGCAAGTCTAGCACCTACGGGTGTAAGGAAGTCCGAAGTACATTTTCATGTGCATATTTCATTCATTCATCCATTCATCCATCATTTGCATTGGTTGTTGTTTTATTCTTGCTTCTGGTTGCATTGTTGACTGTTTATTTTGTTTTGTATATATATATATATATAATTGTTGTTCTTTGTATGCTTGCATATCTTTCTTCCTGCAGGTACTAAATCCCTTATTGAGTACTTTATAGTACTCACCCCTTAAGTGTTGTGCAGGTTTAAGCTGACTAGTCTGGCCTAACAGTTGGTAAGTGGCAGCTATTAAGGCTAAGTTTTATTGGTTCAAAGGTATTCTCTAGTAGGAAACTCCAAGTTTATGAGTTACTTATGGCATAAGCTAATACTGACCAAAGTGTTTGCCTTTCAATTTTATAGCTAAGTGAGTACAAGGAAAGTGCGATTCATCACTTGAAGCTTACTTGCTTGGGTGAAGAGCTAAGGATGGATCTTAGTGGATATAAGTTGCTTCTTTAAATATGTATGGTAGTTTCATACATAGATCACCTCTACTAGTTTCCATTGGTGTGTATAACACTAGGGTTACTTTTGGGTGCATATAAGTTTGAGATGTATGCACATAGTTGTTACTTGAAGTTAAAGCAACTAATGGTTTATGTCTTGGCTTATTTGAATTTTGTTTTCGTTAATTGCCGCGGCACTATTTTCAATGATGTTTTAATTTAATTATTATTACCTAGCCAGGACAATGCATGCATATTTCTTATGCAGGGTAGGCTAAGTAACTAGTTGCACGTAATTATTTAAGATACTTCAGGAGTAATAACTAGCCAACTGTAACCTAAGTGGGATCATAGTTCCCAAAGAGCCTACCAGTGTTAGTAATTTAGGGCACTGGGCCCTGTTCCGCCACACAAATGGCATTATTGTATACTCAAAATGCCCATACCTAGTCCTGATTGCAGTCTTAGGTATGTCTTCCTCCCTAACCCTTAACTGGAAATATCCATACCTTAGATCTATTTTGGAGAACACTTTTGCTCCTTTTAATTGATCAAATAGATCTTCTATTCTTGGGAGCGGGTATTTGTTCTTTCTGGTTAATGCATTCAATTTTCTGTAATCAATACAGAGTCTGAGGGTTCCATCTTTCTTCCTTACAAACAACACAGGTGCCCCCCAAGGAGACACACTGGGTCTGATGAACCCTTTCTTAAGTAGTTCATCTAACTACTTCCTCAGCTCTACCATTTCAAGTAGTGCCATTCTATAGGGAGCCATAGACACTGGTGCTACTCAAGGTACCAGTTTAATTTCAAACTCTACTTCCCTCATAGGTGGCAATCCAGGTAGGTCTGTAGGGAAAACCACTAGAAAATCTTGAACTATAGGTATTTGCCTAGCTTCATTTGCTACTTCCTGGTCATTCAGTTCCAGGCATTCATAGTCATTTTCTAGAGTTATTTGTTTTAGTACCTCAAATTGACAATCCATAGCTAACTCTAGTGACTTATCTAAGTCATATGGTGTAAAACCAGGCATAATCAGTTGTCTAGCATGACAATCAATTACCACTTTATTCTCTCCCAACCAATTCTTTCCTAGAATCACATTATAATCATATGTGTCTAGCACTATGAGATCTGCTCTCAGTTTCAGCTTGTCTATCTGGATTTCACAATTTTCAACCATATGGTATATGAATAAAACTTCATTGCTAGCTATCTTAACCAAGTACATGTTGCTCATATATTTTACTTCTAAATTCATGGTCTTAACTAAGCAATTAGAAATCACAGACAATGAAGCTCCAGTATCAAACAATGCATATACCAACTAGCCATTAAGGTAAATTGTCCCTTTAAGGGCTCTCCTGCTAGTCGTTTGGTTGTTGGGTTTCGGGAGCCAAACAGTGCAGCGGAATTTAACCGAAACCCTCCAGGATCCAAGTGAAACGGGGTAAACCGGGTGTTCGAAAATTTTCATACCTAATTTTCAGTTTAGATCTCTCACTCAACTGTAGAGTCGAATCACAAAACTTGAACAGTTGACGTGTTCAAGCTCTCTATGGTATCCACACGAGCCTCTCAGGATCACCACGCTTCCACCGCGTCTCGGTAGATGCGTTTTTCTTGCGCTCGCAGTGCTAGCTTGCGTCCTCCAAGGAATTGCAAGAGAAAAGTGCGGCTGTCCTTTTGGGAGGCTAGGGCAAGGAGACCTACGAATTTCTCACTAAAAGTCGTATTTATAGTGAGACTCAACTTCCAGGCCGAATGGGTTTCAAAATCCTAATCCAATTAGGCTTTAATTTCGGGCTTAATAATGGTTCAACTCTTGGGCCCATTATTAATACAAAATTAAAGTGAAACCATAACCCAAATAATTAGCCCATGCACTCTAATGATCCAAATAGCTCTATGTGTGTGACCCAATAGGCTTTTGCCATGTTGGCAATGATCATAAATCACATTTATGATCATAAGCAATGAGCGGTGTCTAGCAACACATCATTGCTACCCAAGTGACAAGATTGTCGGTGATTCGACTAAGCCTTTATGATCGTCACCGATATATGCCATTGTACCTTTATCCAAGATATCAAGACTAAGCACGAGACATGAAATGTGTCACTCTTGTATAGCCTAATCTTTGGTTTCTTGATTACCGAGTAGACTAACTTAAGCTGATGACATTGATATCGTATATCAAGTCATCCGAGCATGGCCATGCATTTTCTAAGTCTCACTCTATCAAAGGGCCCGAAGATATCACTCCCATTACATAGGAGGGACAAATCCCATCTTGATCATACAAATCCCTCAACAAGATATGTGACATACCCAATAACCTCCTTCAAGTTCACTCAGTTACGAGCAACAAAGGAAAGTATCAAAGTATGTGACTCACATGTAGGGAACCTTGATAATCGTAGGTCGAAGGACTACATATACCATGATCACTATGAGAATCACTTATGACACTCATATAACGATCCATGAAGTGTTCTCATGGTGGGTCGGTCCAGTACACAAGTTCTCCAACTTGTACCCATATGTAGATTACATATCTCATATTAGTCTCCACATATGCTAGTCGTTATGTATTATTGCAACCCGCTCCACAATAATACTAGACCAGGGACGTTTAAGAATATCATTATTCTAGGGTTACAATTATGTTTATTACATTACGTAGAAACAAAACAACAAACATAATTGCTGGATTAATGCCTTAATAAAATATCATGACTCAATGTGCAAAAATACAATCATCTCATGATTGGCTTTTTGGGCACAACACTAACATTGGTGACTAGTCTCTCTGTCTCCAGCAGCCCAACCTCAGGTGCATTTGACATCTTCCTGGAATTGTCCAGCTGAAACACCCTACCATGGGGTGCATTAGGCCTTCTGTGCTTCTGAGGTGGCCTTTGTGACCGCCTCCCTCCTGGATTGGGCACATTGGTGCTCAGTTGGGGCATTGGTATTTGTCCACCTTGCCCTTTAGGATTAAACCTTCCCAGCAATATCCTCTCTTCTCCTCTCTTTGGGCAATCTCTTACCCAATGATCTGGTGCCCCACACTTGTGGCAACCAATAGCAGTTTTGAAACATGGCTTATTGCCATGGAATTTCCCACAAATGTGGCATTGTGGTGCATATTGTTGTGGCCCCCTCTTTTTCTTGCTCCCTTTTCTTCCTCCACTAGCCTCTACTTCTCCTTTTGGCCTATTCTCTGCCCTTTTTTGGGAACCACTTCCATTACCAGGTCCATTCCTGGCTTGTTCTTTAAATTCCTACTCCAATGCTAGAGCACTCTACATCACAGAATAATAATCTCTAGGCCCCACTGCCCTAAGGATTTACCTGAACTCAGGTCTCAAAGCCCTCAGAAATCTTTTTGTCTTCAACTCTTCCTACCCTTCATATTGTGGGGCATATCTTATTAGATTGTTAAATTTCTGCTTATACTCCAAAACATTGAGGTCTCTTTGCTCCAGTTGATCAAACTCTACCTGCTTCTGATCCTTTTAGGCCTCACTGACATATTTTTGGTGGAAGACCTGAAGAAAGTCTGCCTACCTCATGGACCTCCTTCTAGCTAGCGATCTCATTTGGTTTCTTTCTTAATATATCCTCTGCACTGCCCTGCACCATAACCTTGCATTTCCCTCTAGCCTAAAGGTAGCTAGAAGTACTTTCTGAGTGGATGATGCATCCATTCTCTAAAAAATCTTCTCTACTTGATATACCCATAACTCAACTTCATCTGGATCACATCTACCTCTAAAAATTGAAGGTTTTAGTGCCAGCTCAAGCTGGCCCTCCTTAAGTCCACCCCTTCTGAACTTCTCTTCTCTTACTTGTGTACCTCTAGTTCTGTCTCTAGAGGTTCTCCCTGTTGTTATGCTTTCTATAGGAGGCTCAGTCCTCATTGAGTAAATATAAGCATCCAGCTCTTCAATGTCTCGGCTTTCCTCATCCTCCTCCTCTGTCCTGGGTTCTTGCCTAACTCAGATCTTAGTCTTCTGCCTCTAGGATGCCTCCTATCCTCATCTGCCTCTTTTTCTTCTTGATTTCCTCCAGTTTTACTGGACTGATCATAATCCACTGGCTTTTTTCCAGGCCTTCTTCTTCTTCTTCTATCCTCTGCTTCCAGATTTTCTCTTGCCCTCACTAGTTTTGGGCTTCCTTGGGAATGAGCTTGGCCTCTAGCGAAGGCTTTCATCCTTACTACCAACTGAGCTACATTGGCCTGCAATGACTCCATCATTATCTCTAGTCATTCTTGCCTTCATCTATTGGTTCCAGGTATTTGGAACCTGGCATTTGGCTGCTTGGCCAAATTATGTTCACTATCATCTGCCTGGCCTTCACGCACCTCAATATGCACTCCTTCCTTAGGATGGCCTGCTATATCTTGTTCTTGCCTCAGGGACTCTTTTTCCCTACCTCTTGTTCTCATCCTACACTTTAATTGTAGATATTCACATATGCTCAATAATACAAGTCTTATATAATCCTATGTGGGACACTGTCTAGGCTAAACTCATTGCTAATCAGGAGCTACACATTCTGGCTCTGATACCAAACAAAGCCAGTCACACCCCACATAGGCCCCAGCCCATGCACACTTAGTGCCACTCACCAGCAACTACCCAGAAAGTTATCAAACAAGTTTAATTGCAAGTGTTGAGAAGTACAATTAATTCGGCCAACTTTTGGTAATGGGTTTAAGTCTTATTTTCTTAAGTTATGGGCCTGGGAGGTGCCCCAGGAGGCT
Organism: Aquilaria yunnanensis; assembly: GCA_039654915.1. NCBI lineage: Eukaryota > Viridiplantae > Streptophyta > Magnoliopsida > Malvales > Thymelaeaceae > Aquilaria > Aquilaria yunnanensis. Next base: position 47,230,843 of record CM077595.1, read on the forward strand.
TATGCCAAGTCTTATTTAGTTACTTGTAGTGTAAGCAGGGCCCAACCACAAACTAGCACATCAAGGCAAGGTGAAGCTCAGTAACTTGCAATACAAGCAAGGTATTCACTTAAATACTCAAGTGCATAGATTGCATGTCCTTCAGGTGAGCTACATATATGCATGACAAAAGAAGCCCACAACTTTGTACTTTTGAAACCAAGGTTTTTCATGCTCAATTGTAGTCTGCCAAACTTGGTACTCAAGAATATCAACACATAAAGCTTAATCATCAACATATATACCTCTCATAACTTGGCTTAGAATCATCCCATGTTACCTCCTCATAAAATGGGAGAATTACAAGTGTGTCATAATGGCTAAAAACCATTATATTGTGTAATTCTCACCATAGTGTTTGAAGTGGTGGGGGTAAAAGGCATGATCAACACTTCCTTAAAAGTGTTCCAAGTTGGTAACTTGGCCCCCAAGAAAATCCTTAAGGATTGCTTGTTTGTCAAGCAACCTATGGACTTTTTTGTAAGGTTTTGGAAATTTGGGTACTCAATTACAAAACTCTCAAGAAAGAGACTTGGAGAGTAATGGGAAGGATACAAATGGTATGAAACTGCTATTGGAGGACCAAATTACTCATGGAAGACAAGTTTGAACAAAGAAAACACTAAAGGCAATAAAGGCCTAAATGTCCTAATGCAAACCTTAAGGTGTTCAAGCTTTTGACTTAAGTCTAAGGGTGTAATTTTGGGGTTATCCCACGATGGGGGAGGCAGCCATGACTTGATAATTAGTCAAAAATGTTGGGCACATGTGTACCAATGAGTTTAGGACAAAGAAACCATAATTAGTGAGAAGGAAAATGACATAAAGCAAGGTTAAACTTGTTAAGTGTGTTTTGGTGCCTTTAAGCTCATTTAAGGCCATTTAAGTGGCCAAATCACTTATCCCTCTCTCATTTTCGTCCTCACCCAGACCAAGAACACAGCCATACTTCCTCCATAGCCACCACACCTTCAAACCTGCAATTGATTGAAATTGAAGGCAAAAGGAAGCAATTGGAAGCAAACTAGAGCTATTTCTTGCATACTTCAAGGATTAAGCTTCAAATTAGGCCTACTCACTTTAGTAAGGGTTCTCTTGCTCTCATGGGTTGTTTTCTGTATTTTCAAACATCCATGGAGCTATGGTGATGCGAACCCCGATGGTATAAAGACCATGAAACGCGCCCAAGATGTGATTCAAGCTCCACAAGATATCAAAAAGACTAGGTTTAAAACCCCCACCCCTAATCAACCTGTGATTAGAAACGAGAAGTATAGAACTCCAAGAACACAAGCACACTTGTTCACCAAGGCAGTCCACAAAGAACCAAAGAGAAAACCTCTCCAAAGAGCAATATTATTTCAAAATTTTTCTATGTGTTTACATCCAGAATATGTGCCTTTATATAGGCCTAAACTAGGGTTAAAAGTTGGGCAAAATTCGCAGCCTAAATCCCTTAGGAATCCTAGATACAAAGACATAGGAAATCCTAGTCAAATTAGGACTCTAATTCCTAGTTTGAACAAGTTTAATGAATGCAGCGTATGCCACTTGTCCAAAATGATTTAAAACTATTCCATAGCCTAAATAACTTCCTAAATAATGTATCTAAATAGGATTTGAACAAAGATAAACTATAAATACAAGATTGGCCATGAAAACCCCAAAATAGTCTTCTCGGGTAGTTCCTGCTTGTGTCTTCAACTTCAAGCTGAAATTCTAACCTCATGCAGCCATGATTTCTCAAAATGTAAAACATGAAAGTTGTAGATATCTTTCTTAGCTTCTAAACCACACTTGAATCACACAAAATGGACTTCTAAATCGAAGTATATTCCCAAAATACTGCAACTGCTTCTGAACCAGTGATAACTCGTAAATCGTGACTTTGAAGCTGAATTGGACCTCCTTCACGTGAAAACTGGGTTTGATGGTCTTCATATGATTTGTAGCTCCAGATGTTATATTTCCAATGAATCAAGAATTACTCAATTATGATCTGTTTAGCTCAAGATATGAATTTTCTACCAAAACATCGCCAATCTGTCAAAATCCAAGCTTAAAGTGCACTAGTGAGCTACTTAGCCTTCTTCCTTGTCAATGGTCCACTAATTATCTTCAATAGATCCTTGCCATCCTTGGTTGTGCCTTCTTTGATCGTATCAGCTCCCCCCTCCTTAGAAGGATTCGTCCTCGAATCAAAACCTACATTAGAAAAGGGAGTTGAATCAATAAAAATGAAATGATCAACACATAAGCACTTACCTTTCACATAAGCACCAATAGCATGGAATGCTTGTGTATGGAGCTTTGATCTTGTGAAAAACCTGAACCAATATCCAAATGCAATGATACCTCCTGGGTCAAAGACAGCTTGAAACAATTAGCACAAAAAATCTGAAAGTTAGCACAATTTTCATTTTAACTCGAGGCATCACTTTCATTGCCTTTGCCATCTCAAAAACATTATTCTCAAAACTAGCAAAAGTGTTGGAATAATTTACCTTAGGAATGTCGTATGCACTCAAAACAAATGGACCTAAACTCTCACAAGTATTATGGTTATGAAAAGCACAAGTTATGCATGTCAAGACAATAGTTTCCATAGGCCATTCAACCAAACAAGAATTGAACACAATGTGGCCTAAACTAATAACCAAACTAGGATGCAACAATTTGACAAAAATCCTAAGTGTTTTAAATGAAACAAGATTGGAGTAGATAGGATTAAGTGAAACCAATTCAATAGCAAACTTATTTTTGCATGTATATGCACAACAATGCATGAAATTTGTGAATGAAATGTGACACAAAACAAAGGACTCAACATACCTCCTTAAAAGGCTGAATTTAAAACCAGAATTTTCACTCAAAATAAACACTTTCAGGTTTGGACATAAAGCAAAAAGATCAAGACTCAAAAGTTTGTGTAATGCATGTGTCATGACAAAAAGATACTTGCTGGAAATTAAAGATTGACACACAAAAATGGGCTGAATATAAATGTGAATCAAAGAAGTATGTAATGCATGTGTAACAACCAATTTATGCATGAAAAATTCCAAAGAAGCAGGTTTAACTTGAGGCAAAACAAAACAATGTGACATGGATGGAAAGTAAACAAATTCAAAAACAAAAGACAACAAAACAGATTTTCCTCTAGAGAAACTCAAGCAATTCCAAAGATGATTTGACAAAACCAAAGAATTTGAAGCTTGTAAACCATATTTTGTCAAATTTCCATGTTTACTTCCTTCTCTTAATCTAGTTTCATGAAAACCATTTGTCAAAATAACATCGCAAGAAAACACACATTGTTTGAGATTTTCATGCAAAACTACATCAAATCTAGGTGTTAGGAAGAAATACATTACAGTGGATGGACTTAGTCTCCAAGTATCTTCCTTTGGAACCACAAAATTTTCACCTTTGCACTTAATGGCTTCGGTTGGAGTTGCATTAATTTCATCCCTTGATTCTTGTAGCTCATCTCCAATTAAGTCCTGTAAAGAAGACCACACAACAAGAGAAGAAGACTCCATTATGTTCGATGAAAGTATGGCTTCTCTGTAGGTCTTTCTCTCTTCACTCGGCTTGGGTTCATTGCACTCATGTCTTCTCTCAACTTCGCACTCAATTTCTTCTCTCGGGAACTCTCCACTCTTCTTCCCCTCATGTTCACTCTTCTCACTTAATCTCTCGGTTGTTCTCTCAACTTTCCCCTCATCACTCTTGCCCTCAACTTTCCCCTCATTTACTTTTCTCTCAACCTTACTTTGAAATTTTCTTTGATCCTCAAAGACTTGTTGTGGTGAAAGTGGTACAAGCATGATTGAGTTTTCTTGTTGAGATTGAGACAAGTCTCCTTTTGTGATCTCCATGTTTGGCTTGGGTACTTCTCTTACATCTTTGCTCCGTGCTCCTCTCCATGTGGAAATTCCTCCTTGACACATCTTGGATGCCTTGGACCTTTTGATGATTTTCTCGGCCTTGGTGGCATAATAAAGCAAATCCTCCATGTTCAAATAAGGTGCCATTTCCGCTTTGTTGGCAATCTCAGGATTGACACCATTAATGAATCTAGCAATGGTGGTCTCGTCCTCCTCCATGATGTTGGCTCGGGTCCAGGTTATCTCCAAGTTTTTATGGTAGTCCTCCACACTCCTTGGGCCTTGCACTAGCTTTTGAAGCTTGAGGCGTTGATCTTTAATGTAGTAGCTAGGCACAAATCTCCTCCTCATCAAGGCTTTAAGGGCTCTCCATGTGTGTATGGGCTCCTCCTCATTCCTTCTCCTAGAAGTAACATCCTGATTCCACCATACAAGAGCATAATTAGTGAACTTTATGTTAGCCAATTTAACCTTATTTTCCTCGGAGTAATGATGGCAATCAAACACCATCTCAATCTTTTGCTCCCACTCCTAATATGCATCGGGATCACTCCTCCCTTGGAAAGGTGGAATGGTAGGCTTGATGGAATTTAGGTTGTTATCCTCTCTTGGCTCACACCTCATTGGAAACCCATGGTCATGCCAAACTCTTTCTTCCTCCTCGGGTTCTTTTCTACTTGGACCTCTCGTTGGCAACCTCATATCAATGTCCTCAATCCTCCCCACAAGTCTATTGAGAGTTTCTTGAAATTCTCTCATGGTTGGCTCCTCATTGTGTCTCACTTTCATCCTCCTATCCTCCTGGCCCTCCATACTCCTGAAAATAACAAAGATCCTCACAAACACTCACCTCACGTATTTCATTCAAAATATGAACACTCAAAACACTCAATTTGTTAGTGAGATATTGCTTATTCAAAGAGTTCTCCAAAGTTCTAAGAAAACTATCCTTAAAGCACACAAGAAAACTTGAATTTTCGAAGAACTGTTTTGACTCCAAAAGAGGTGGGCTAAACAAGCTTTAAAAGACTCTAGGAAGCTCTTGCAACTGATGATCACAAGAACCACACAGAAAGCTTTTTCGCTTAAAAACAATGGGATAGGTTTTGGGGCACAAAACTTTCAACACTTTGAGAAACCTTCTTTTTTTGCAAGCTCTTTTCTTTTCTTTTCTTTGCTCTTTCTTTTTCTTTTCTTTTCCTTCCTTTTTTTTTCCTCCTTTTTTTTTTTTTTTTTGCTTGCTGTTTTGATGCTAACCAAACATTCTCCTTGAAACTCCTTGCTGCCAAAGACAAAAAGTTAGAATTCTTTTCGGCCAAGACAAGAAAACTAGTGAAATTGGCACAATTTGAAGCAACTTTTTGATACCGAAAATTCCTGAACTTAGATCCTTCTTTTTTTGAAGTTTTCTGGACTCTAAGATGCTGGAAACAATGAAAACAAAAGAGATTAATATGGCTGGACACGAAACAGAAAGATAAGAATTAGACAAGAACAAACGAATTGAAACCAAGAATACTAGGTGACACGGATTGACTTCTTTTTGTTGTTTTTGTGATTTTTGGACTTGAACAAGGATGGAACAAAAAGGACAGACCTGAAACAAGAAGAAAATAGATTAAAATAGAGAATTAAAGCATGAAATTACTGGAAAAAATTGAAGGAAAACGAAGAGAAACAAGAACACAAAGATATGTCCTTCAATGGAACTTGTGGCTCTGATACCAACTGATGCGAACCCCGATGGTATAAAGACCCTGAAACGCGCCCAAGATGTGATTCAAGCTCCACAAGACATCAAAAAGACTAGGTTTAAAACCCCCACCCCTAATCAACCTGTGATTAGAAACGAGAAGTATAGAACTCCAAGAACACAAGCACACTTGTGCACCAAGGCAGTCCACAAAGAACCAAAGAGAAATCCTCTCCAAAGAGCAATATTATTTCGAAATTTTTCTGTGTGTTTACATCCAGAATATGTGCCTTTATATAGGCCTAAACTAGGGTTAAAATCTGGGCAAAATTCGCAGCCTAAATCCCTTAGGAATCCTAGATACAAAGACATAAGAAATCCTAGTCAAATTAGGACTCTAATTCCTAGTTTGAACAAGTTTAATGAATGCAGCGTATGCCACTTGTCCAAAACGATTTAAAACTATTCCATAGCCTAAATAACTTCCTAAATAATGTATCTAAATAGGATTTGAACGAAAATAAACTATAAATACAAGATTGGCGATGAAAACCCCAAAATAGTCTTCTCGGGTGGTTCCTGCTTGTGTCTTTAACTTCAAGCTGAAATTCGAACCTCATGCAGCCATGATTTCTCAAAATGTAAAACATGAAAGTTGTAGATGTCTTTCTTAGCTTCGAAACCACACTTTAATCACACAAAATGGACTTCTAAAGCGAAATATATTTCCAAAATACTGCAACTGCTTCTGAACCAGTGATAACTCGTAAATCGTGACTTTGAAGCTGAATTGGACCTCCTTCACGTGAAAACTGGGTTTTATGGTCTTCATATGATTTGTAGCTCCAGATTTTATATTTCCAATGAATCAAGAATTACTCAATTATGATCTGTTTAGCTCAAGATATGAATTTTCTACCAGAACATCGCCAATCTGTCAAAATCCAAGCTTAAAGTGCACTAGTGAGCTCCTTAGCCTTCTTCCTTGTCAATGGTCCACTAATTATCTTCAATAGATCCTTGCCATCCTTGCTTGTGCCTTCTTTGATCGTATCATATGGCTAGGCTTGGAAGAGAGCCATGAGCTTGATGAACCAAGCTTATTGAGGGGAGTGCACTTATTGAAGGTTTTGTGACCTATTGTCAAGTGCACAGTGATGGCAGTAAAGTGAGGGTTTCTAGAGCCCAAAGTTAGTACTAAATAGTGTTAAAATCCTCCTAAGCCCAAGCATTAGCTTGAGGAGGGCTGCCATAGTGATTTGATTATGTTTATTATTTGTTTTATGGACTAACCTATGATATATGCTGCTGCCACATTTCATGTGTTTGTTGTTTGTGTTTGGCTGCTGCATTTGGTTGCTATATCTTGTATATATGGATTGTGGTTTTTGTGTTTGAGTGTCTTTGGATGTAGGTTTTAATGAGAATCACATTACCTTAAGAAACCAAGTGTTACCCTTACTAAGTTTCTCAATGAAACTTACTCCCGTCAATTCTGTCATTTCAGGTCCAGCTGAAAGATCACCTTTAAACTAACCTTTTTAGTTTGATTTTTGATCTGAAATTTTAGGTACATGAACTTTCCTATGTCTAGTTGTGATCTGGAAATTTTGGTGATTTTAGGAGGACATTTGGTATTTTTAATGGTGGTACTCACTGTGTTGTGCAGCAGCTGTCCAGCATCCTGTTTTTGGAGTCCATTGTGTCTCAGGACCTCCTGTAACCTAGGGTACATATTTAGCTGAGTTAAGACCATATTTTAGTACATCTATGCATGTACATGTAGTGTATGTAATATGAGACAAGTATGTGAACATTTGAGTAATGTTTTGGCTATGTATGTGATGTGCTGCAAAGCTGCCTAAGTGTGAATGATGGGCTGCTTACTTGTAAATTCTGTTTTGGCCACATAAAGTTGTTAAAAGAAAGTGAATGTAATTCCTATATGTAATGGACATAAATGAGATAGCCTTGGAAGGCTTCCCCCTTGTGAATGAAGTGTTTGCATGATTTGGAAAAATTGTATGGGCAAAATGGTCCAAAAGTTGCCAGAATTTTGACTCTAGATCTAAAGTTTAATATCTCCCTGTGTAGAATGAATCTTGGTATGACATTTTGACCACACCTAGAGAACATCTAGAAGTTGAACAGGAATTGGCTCAGTTACTGTTCATTTGGATCCTTGTAGCCAAAGATATGACATTGCAAAATTGGCTGAGTTACTGTTCATTTGGTCAGAATTTTGTAACCAACTTAAAAAATGCATAACTTGGTCCATAGGTGGGCTATTGATGTAAAACAAAATTCCGTGGTTTGCTCTAAGTCTCTACTTCATAATGGAGCAAAGAAAACAAGGAGTATGAGGCTAGAATGATACAGTTTATTAGTGGAAGTTACAGGTGCAGTAGCTGGCCACTAGAACTTAACAAGATTGCCTAATGTGTGGAAGCCAAAACTAAGACTTGTGCTTGTGTTTTCGTTCTTTGCTGCCATAGTGTTCATGAAATGTGAATATGTGTGTGATGGCTGGACCAATATGCATGTATTTACATAGTTCCCAAGAGGGCTACTTGGGTATGCACACTAAGGGTAGTGTTCTAATGGCCTACAGAACATTACCAATCCTGGGAGTCTAAATGCACAGTTTTGGCACCATAACTGGGCTACCCCAGAGTGGGTAACATCCCATATATATATACATAACCAGAACCAACACCAACCAAGCATAACTTGGTATCCAAGTAACCATCAAGGACACAAAACCAAAGTACCCGTAGCTATGAGTATTTACACAAAAGATATTCCAAAAGACTACCCCTAACTTGGCACATGCCAAGACCACCTATTGTTCAAAACCCTACCAAGTTATGTCATTACAAGCCAAAACCTCACTCTCCAAGGAGGAACCTATGTATGCAGTACAACAACACACACTACAACACTAAACCTATGACCATATTCATGGTCATGAATGTGAAGACTACAATCAAGGCCAAAGTCCACAAGTCCACAACTCCTCTAGATGTATCCCACAACTACATAGCCTGCAAAACTTATATTATAAATCTCGGCCATAGTAATATACAGGACTTGCTTATTTACAAAGCCAAGTTTCGGTTGGCAACATACCTCAATAATAGTGTGCACTTCCTAGCACAAAAACAAGCAAACAGAAGCACTCATCCAAGCTCTTTGTCTTTGCCTAAAACACAACAGTATGGGCAACGAGTCATTATACTAAGTTGGATTCATGTGCATAACGACTCATAGTGAGCCAATTTAGTTAAGTCCGAGACTTAACCTCCATGAGCTACTTGGAAACCTGCAAAAAAAAACACTAAAACACCAAGATACAAGGTACAACATATATATATATAACACCATACTAACTGAGTCCACATATACACATAAACATTAACTACCGTGGGTTAGCACACACGACAAGGCAATCAAGCACGCAACTCAGACACACACCACAAGGTCTCTCGGCCCAATACTAGCAAGTGTCCATGTGCCAAAATTTGCACTTCACTTTGTCATTTGCACACACACCAATCCACTAGAGCTCCGAATTACATAGTAAGTTGGCCTAACTCACTATGAATTCTAACACTTGCTATTAACTTGATTAGCTAATCAACTAACATGTACCCGAAACTCCTCAATATGCCCATCAAGCAAGCTAAGATCATATAGCATTATATAACCATCACTTAGTTTCTTTATCTACTTGATCACAGAAAATCTACCAAGAATCCAAGTAGAAAACATGAACCCTACCTCAATTCCTTGAGCTCCAGTCCTCGGTTTGCGTTGATTCCTCCAAGACCGAGCTCAAAATTCCAATGGTGATGTCGCCAAGTGCCGAAATTACAAACTCTAAGCTTGATTCTCCCTTCAAGCTTTACTTCCTCTCCAATTTGATCACAGTCCGGCACCAACCCATCATGAACTCTCAAGAACACCATAAGTCTCGATCAAGCACACTAAAGGATGTTTTCACCGAACTCATGTTTTAATTTTTTAGTGGAACCATGCTTAACCAGATGTGGCCACATAGACTTAAAAATGGCTTAATGCCACTCTCGGCCGTGTACTAAAATGCATGGCTTTATTAGTCCATTAAGATTTCATAGTCTCAAAATAAACACTTGATTAAGAGTACTGGTGGCCTGCGGCGACTTCATCATGTGTCATTGTACAGGTAGGGAAAACTTCTGATGGAGGAGAGCCCTTTTGGAGGAGATTCCCCAGTGGAATGTACCTAAAATACTCCATAAAACACAGGTCATGAGGTCCCCAGTGTGTATTCCCGGGGAGGAGTCTCCGACGCCCAAGTCAGTATTTTCAGATAACTGGATTATGTGCTCTTTTGTGTATTCAAAGAGAACTTTCTTCCTTACCCCGCTAGGATGCTTTCTGGGTGTTTTATAAAGGAGGCGTACAGAAGCCATTTTCCTCTTGTGGTCGTTCCAGATCACAACACGTGTCCGGGGGGATGCGATCCCTACTTTTCCGGGAATCAAGGGACGTTTATCTCAGCAAAAGTCGCCTGGTTGACAGCCTAGGCATTCCGAGAGTGTCGTATCGAGGCATCCCTATGATGGCGTGCTCCAGTGATAGCGTGTCAGAATGTACTTGGGGGACGACTTTTATGGGGAGGTGTCAAAGGCTCCTTAAATGCTTTGTTCGTACTTTTCGAGGTTACTCTGACATTTTAGGGAATGTATTCCCGATGATGGGTCCTCCGAGGGATACTTCTGTTTCCGAAGAGGGTCTGACCGCTCTACCGAGGTTGGTCCTACCATTTCCTAAGGAAGCGAATTCCCTACATTAGGCCAGGGGGATCGTTCATCCTTCCGACCTCGGCTGGCTGTTTCCCTCTGACGAAGTCAGCACTCCGTCAGGTCTGGGAGCTCGGCCAGTGATGGGCACCTCGGCTATCACATGCCCCATCCTGGAGAGCCGGAGCGGGGCCTTCGGCTATGTTTTCAAGGAGGTCCCTTTGCCGACCTGGCGGCTGAACTTTTCTTGGAAAGTTGCCTTGCTTCAGAAGGCGTTTCCTTGGAGCCGAGGTACCCTCCTCTAGTTTTCTTGATGTCCTCAGAATGCACGTTACTTTTTTTCTTTTTTGCTTTTTCTGCCATGAGTCTGTGAATCATCGCATCCTTTGGCCGGGCGTGTCAGTCATTGGTAACCGTGCCTGGGCTTTCGCGATGTTAGAGGGATGTGCCCTGGTTCTTCGCACTGTGTGACACGTGGACGCTGTTGGATGGTGAAACGACTATGTTGGTTACGTCAACTGCACCTCTTCGCCTTCAACGAGTAATAATGAGACGGTTACATCTTCAAAGGATGATTATGACGACGTTTCACTTATCCTTCTTCGGTCTATATAAGCACCTTCCGTCCCATTTTGTCTCACTTTTTTGTTTTAACTCTCGTCTGTTCTAGATCCTTTTCTTGCCCTTTTTCTTTTTTCGGCGGCGGTTCTTACGGCAGGGTGACCTCCAGCGATTCCTTGCAGCGGAGTTTCGCAGCCCAGGTGTTAGCAAAGTCTTTGGTGGGTGTTACCTTTTTGTGGTTTGTCATTGTTCCTCTATTTCTCCAAAAGTCATCTCTCTTTTTCTTATTTTTTGAACAATGTCAAATTCGATTACATTAAGTCCGACTCCATTGATGACTGTGCGCCCTCTTTCTGCAAACATTGCTTCCCTTGAGGCTTATCCTTGTTCCACTACTTTGGAAAAGATGAAAAAGTGGGTGGCCAAGTACTACCTCCCTTCTTATATCACGCCGAGGTTACCTCTCCCGGGATCTTATGGTTACGCAGCTTCTTCGGGGGAGGTTACCGTTTACCGAGCTCAGCTGAAAGCCGGTCTTTGGTATCCCCCTCATCGCATGATATGCGAATTCTGCAAATTCCACGGCATTGCTGTGAACCAACTCCCCCCAAATTCTTACTCTTACTTTAATGCTTTCCTCTGTATGTGCGGGGTGTTCGGCATAAACCTCCACTTCCTTTTCTTCATGCAATACTACAAACTCCACCCAATCCCGTAGGGTGGTTTTTACTACCTCCTTCCCCGAGGGTCCGGGAGTAAGAAGTTTATGTTTACCTTTGACAATAAGGATAGTTGGCGAGGGTGGCAGAAGAAGTTTTTCTTTTTCCGGGTCCCCGAGTCTTGGAGACATGTGCCTATTACATGGGCTTCGGGGACTTTGAAGGTCGACGTCGTCGATCCCTGGAAGCTCCTCACTCCAGTATTGCTTGCCGATTTTGACAACTTCGACAAGCGTATTCGGTTAGTGGCGGACTGGGACTCCGGGACTCCGTCACGTTCACCCTACCCTTTTCCCATTAAGTGGGATCTTATGTCAGAGGAAGTTCTTCGGGAACTGGGAGTGATAAATGCCCACAAGAGTGACCCCGGCATGCCCGTGCCTGTTCTTCCGGGGAAAAAAGCCTGGATAGTCATGCTCCTTCGGCGTCAAATTTCTTATCAGTTTTTTTTTCAAGAGTAAGTCACCTTCCAAGGTTTGTTATCTGCTTTCCTTTCGGACTTACACTGATATTTTACCTTTTTGCAGAGATGGGCGATCAGTCTACCGAGTTTTATAAATCACTGTTCGACAGTCAGGCTAAGCGGGGAGAGCAAGTACGCAGGAAGACTTCTGGTAAGAGGAAGAAGTTGACTGTCGGCCCTTCTAAGTCCAAGAAGGCCAAGGCTACCACTCCTCCTCCCCCCGAGAACATAGTTGAGGTGGAAGATCAGTCCTCTGCTCAACTTCCGACCGCCGAGAACCCTTCTTCGGACCCTGACATCCTCGGGGAGACACTGAGTCCTGCCCCTGCTGCCGAGATTCCGGCAGAGCGAACGTCTGCCCAGGAGTTTGAAGAGGGCAGAAGAAGGAAGGGAAAGAATGTCACTGAGGATGTTCGGGAGATCGGTTCTGAGGAGTGCATCCCCGAAGTTCCACCAGGTTGGTTCCTTAGCCATTCTGCTACCAACCTCAGTATTTTTCGTATCTACGATATTTTGGATGAATGGCTAAGGGATGATGTCTTGATGGAACTTCGGCGTGACGTTGCAGAGAAAGCCCCTACTGCTTCCTGGGTGGGAGCTCATGCCCGTTAGAGGGCTCTTCGGGACCGGCGGATTCCGTGGAACAAGGTGCCACGGGAGCCCTTCTGGACGTTCACAGAGGACATGGATTTATTCTCTGAGGATAGCCAGCTGATGGCTCCGCAAATGGCGGCGGGGGTGCTGACTAATGCCACTTTTCAGTCCCTTTCCACCGAATGTCCCAGCGAAGTGATCCTCACAGCGAGGATGACTGAGCACGCTGCTCAACTGATCCTTTGTTTTCTTGTATCTTAGAAAATTGTTCATTTAAGCAATCACTGCCTTCTGATACTTATTTGGTACCTCTGTCTTCCGCAGTTTTTGGCATATAGCAGGTACTTACGAGCCTGGTCAGCGAAACAAACGGAGACCCACTCCCGGTCTGAAGATTCCCTGTGAAAGACGAAGGAGTCTCTCGCCCAATATGCCCTAAAATATGGCGAGTTAAACAAAATCGTGAAGAAGGACCTTGGGAGTGTTCGGGCCGAGGTTGTGTCCAGCAGGCAGGAGCTTCTTACCGACTTCTCAGCCAAGGTTGGAGACCTTGGGTCAAAGTGCGTGTCTTTTTCTTTAGAGAATAAGGCCCTTCAGAAGAAGACCGCTCAAGACGGCGAGGATCTTGCGAGGGCACTCGCTTTGAATGCGGATCTCCAGGCTGAGATTGCGTCGCTGAAGAAGAAGAAGTCGAAAGGCAGGAAGAAGAGGAAGCTGGAGGAGAAGATTGTCGCGCTAAAAGCTGAGCTGGTGGCTCTTGGCGACGAGAAGGACCGTAGCGAGCAAATGTCGAAGACGTCTTACCAAGATGGCTTTTGCTTGGCTCGTCACCAGGTCCTCGCTCGACACCCTGGGCTTGACCTTTCTTACCTGTCTGGTCTGGATTTTCCCAAAGTGCCCAGATCTTCATGGTCCAAAGTCGAGTTCCTCAATCTTCCTCTGGCTCAGCCTGCGTCTTTGACTGAGCCCTCTGGAGATGATAACGTTGGCAAAATGTCGGATACCCCTGCTCAGTCATAGGCTTTCTTCTTCCTTCTTTGTAGTTTTTTTTTGTTTGCCTTAGGATTTTTTAATGAAGAATTTTTTCCTCCATTCTCCGTTCTTTCTCCCGAATATGCCTTATCAGAAGCTGGTACGATTTTAGGTGTGCACTTTTGGCGAACACCTGCACCTTATCTTTCGGAAAGAACCTCTTTGAACTTCTTTCATGTTCGGACGAGTTTTTAAGCTTAGTAAGGAATTTGTAAGGCAGAATCATCAAGGCGCACTCTTTCGATAATGAGGGCAAATTCGTCATGTATTTTACTGACGACTTCGAGGAGGAGTATCTTACCGGCTTTCTTCGAAAAAATGTCTAAGTATAAAATTTTTTCAGAGAGTCTGAATGCCAAGTATTCTTCAACTCCACTACCTCAATAGTACCCAACTTAAAGACCCCTGGGCGGACTTCGTCGAGAACCAAATAGGGTCCACTCCAATTTGCCCGAAGTACCCCTACTGATGGCCTTCGCTGTTCGAACTCGGCCTTTCAGAGAACGAGGACTCCCTTTTTGATCTCCTTCTTTCTTACATGTAAATTGGCGGTGCGTGCTATCCGTTGATGGAAGGCTTTTTTCCTTAGCTCAGCCATTTCACGTTGTTCTTCGAGGAGGTCCAGTTTTGCTCTTAGTCCAAGATCATTTCCTCCTTCATCGAACACCTGTACTCTTACCGAGGGCTGCATGACTTCAATGGGAATAATGGCCTCGGTCCCATATACGAGCGAGAAAGGAGTCTCTCCCGTGGCTCTTCGGGGAATCGTTCGGTAGCTCCACAGCACACTTGGGAGCTCTCTTGGCCATTTCCCTTTTGCCTCTCTGAGCCTTTTCTTCAGCCATCTTTTATTGTTCTGTTAGATACCTCGACCTGCCCATTGCTCTGAGGGTGAGCCACTGGGGAAAAATGTATCTTGACGCCAAGGTCCCCCATGAATTCCTGGAACCCCTTATCCGTGAATTGAGTCCCGTTATCGGCCACTATTACCCTCGGAATGCCAAACCGGCATATAATGTTTTTCCATACGAATTTTTGAGCGTCCTTCACCGAGATTGATGCTCGCGGTTCTACCTCCATCCACTGAGTGAAATAGTCCACTGCGATGATGCAAAATTTTACTCCGCCGGGGGCGTTTGGGAGAGGTCCGATGAGGTCAATGCCCCAGACGGCGAAGGGGCAGGGATAGTCTGTTGCATTTATTCTCTCCGACGGTAGGTTTTGGATACTGGCATGCCTTTGGCAGTTGTCGGATCTTCGGACGAATTGCCTTGCGTCCTTCCTTAGGGTAGGCCAAAAGTAACCTTTGCGGAGTATTACTCCTGTGAGGGCGTCCATTCCTATATGGGAGCCACACACTCCTTCGTGTACTTCTTCAAGTATTACTTTGATGTCATCCTCGCCTATACATCTTTGTAGAGGGCTTGCGTACCCTTGTCTGTACAGCTCTTCCCCAATGAGGAAGTACCTTCCTGCACGCTTTCGTATCTTTGCGGCTTCTTTATGATCCTCGGGAAGCTCTGAAGTTGCCAAATATCTCTTGAGGGAGCTTTACCATCCCTCCCCCGAGGTTTTTATGCACATTAACTCTGTGCTGGGGTGTTTTAGCACTTCGGTGGGTTCCTTAGCCTTGGCCAAGGCATCCGCTTGGGTATTATCCCTTCGGGGCACGTTCTTTATGTGCACCGAGTCGAAATACTCAATGAGTTTCTGAACGAGGTCGTGATACTTAGCCAAAATTGGGTCCTTTGCTGCGTATTCTCCCTTCGTCTGTCGGACTATTAACTGTGAATCACTATGGGCCACAAGGTTCTTCACACCTATTTTTCTGGCCATTTTCAATCCGGCTATGAGGGCTTCATATTCAGCAATGTTATTGGTAACATTAAAACCAAATTTGACTGCTTTAGAAGCTTCCATGCCTTCAGGACCCTTAAGGACTATTCCAGCTTCTTGGTGCTTGCGCCTGACGCTCCATCGACAAAGAGCTTCCATTCTGGATCAGTCTCTGTTTCACCTCCCGCGAGTGCTTCGGTCTTTTCAATCTCGGGGATCTCAGCAATGAAGTCTGCAAGTGCCTGAGTCTTTATTGCCCTTCTAGGATCGTATGTAATGTCATATTCACCGAGCTCAATGCACCATTTTGAGAGTCTTCCCGAATGCTCCATTTTTTTCATTACATCTCGCAGGGGCAAATTACTTCGTACGGTGATGGCGTGTCCTTGGAAGTAGTCGCAATCTCCTACCCGCCAATACTAACGTGTAGATAGCTTTTTGGAGCAACGGGTACCTTGTCTCGGTGCCATGCAGGGACTTGCTTACGTAATACACCGGCCATTGTTTCCCACCCTCTTCTTTCACTAAGATGGAACTCACCATCTTTTTAGTGACTACGAGGTAAAGAATGAGAGGTTCCCCCTCCCGAGCTTGCCGAAGTGTTGGGAGGTGAGTTAGATAACTTTTGAGCTCTCCCCAGGCTTCCTGGCATTCTGTATTCCATGGATGTTCCTGGATTCCGGAGGTACCACCTTCCTTGGAGACTTTGGTGAATACCTTGAAAAACGGGTGACATCGGTCACCATACTTGGAGATGAATCTACGTAGGGAGGTGATCCTCCTGGTAAGCCTTTGTATGTCTTTGATAGACGTAGGTGTCCGAAAATTCAGCAGGGCTTTCACTTTCTCAGGGTTAGCGTCTATTCCCCTTTCTAACACCATGAACTCGAGAAATTTTCCTGCGTTTATCCCGAACACACACTTTTCAGGATTAAGGCGAATGCCGAACTCTCGAAGTCGTTGGAAGGTTTCGGTTAAGTCGGTGATATGATTTTTGGGTACTTTGCTCTTGACTATCATATCGTCGACGTACACTTCCATGTTCCTACCGATTTGTGCGTCGAATACCTTGTTCATCAGTCTTTGGTAGGTGGCTCCTGCGTTTTTGAGCCCGAAGGGCATTCTGACATAGCAGTAAGTACCTATCTCTATGATGAATGCCGTTTTTTCCTCATCCTTGGGGTTCATTCGGATCTGATGATACCCGCTAAAGGCGTCAAGGAAGCTAAGCAGTCCGTACTCGGCAGTTGCGTCTACCAGCTAATCTATGGCCGGTAATGGGTAGGAGTCTTTTGGACAGGCATCGTTTAAGTTTCGGAAGTCGATGCACATTCGGAACTTTTCACTACCCTCTTTTGTGGCTATAACCACATTGCTGAGCCATTCGGGGTATTTTACTTCCCTTATTACCCCGGCCTCAATGAGGCGACTAACTTCGGCCTTGACGAAGGACTTTTTGTGGGCTGATAGATTCCGTTTTTTCTGTCGAACTGGTCTGACGTGTGGTTGTACTCTAAGATTGTGCTGGATTATGCTGGGGTCAACCCCAGGCATATCCTTCGGCGAATAAGCAAATAGATCTTTGTTCATGCACAAAAAGGATACAAGCCTCTTTTTGTCCCCTTCGGCCAGTTTCTTCCCAATTCGGGTGTTTCGGCCGGGGATCAATTCTATATCTTCTGTTTCTATTTTTTTGAGGTTTTCCGTTTCTTCTGCCGTTGCCTTTTCATCCATCAAGACCTTTTTTCCTTCTACCGAAGTCTGTACCTAGATCTTGGTCGAGCTTTGCCTGGCCCTTGTGAAGACTTTCCTAACGTCGGCATAATCTATGAAGATTTCAGCATCTCCGTCTTCGGTGGTGAAGGTGACCGTCAGGTACCTTACGTCTGGCCGAATATGAAAATTGCCTTGACTCTGTCTTCCCAGAATGGCGTTATATGCTGACGGCACATCAATGATTATAAATCTTGTCGTGCCGGAGGCGATTAACTCTTCTTTGCTCTTGCGTGAGACCCCTTTCAGCATCACAGGCAGGTCGATGTACCCAAGGACTTGAAGTTCAGATGGTCCGACGCCGAAGGTGGGGGAACTGACTGGGCTAAGATCACTTTTTGAGATGTCTTATTTACCCAGCAGATGAGAAAAAAATGACGTTGGTGTTCGAGCCGTCGTCGAGGAGCACTCTCTTGACGTCCCAGTTCCCTATCCTTGCCATGACAAGGAGGGGGTCATCGTGAGGGAACTTTATTGCAGACCCATCCCTATAGGTGATCCTTCACGGGGAGCTCCCGTACTCCATGATGGAGACTTCTCTCATCTTTCTTTTTCTCTCGGCCGAGGGTATCCTAGTAGTGATGGTTTGTATAATCCCTACCGAGGGTGGCAGACTTTTCCCGGGACTTCGGTCCCGCCGTCTATCTGAGTCATACTCTTCATCGTCTGCTCTCCTCTGCTCTTCCTTTCTCCCTTTTGGAGAGGGCATCCACAGATATTGCCGAAGTTGACCCTGTTTGATCAGGGACTCGATGTACTTCTTCAACTGGTAACAGGCTTCAGTGTCATGGCCATGATCCCAGTGAAATTGACAGAATTTTTTCGTATTCCTTTTATTCTCCAGGGTCATGGCCTTTGCCCTTGGGACTGTGGTCCCTTGCCTTTTTAGCGCCATTAGAATGCTAGCTCTTGTGGTGTTCAAGGGAGTGAATAGTACGGGCCTCTTTCCTTTTTGCCTGCGGGGCCGCACTCCCTTGTTCTGCTGGCGCGGCTGATGGCCAGACCCTTCGGTGTGAGGGTGTTCGCCCTTAGGTCCTCCCATTCTGAGTTCTTCGGCCGTCATGTCTTGCTCGGCTCTTCTGTAAAATTCACCAAGAGTTTCTGGAGGGTCTTTGGAGAACTCGTAGAACAACTAGGAGTTCCTCCGCAGTCCTCTGACCATTGCCAGGATGCGAATTTCCGGCCGAAAATCTGGTACACTCAGTGCTTCTCGATTGAATCTTTCAACATAGTCGTGGATGGTCTCCCCTCCTTTCTGCGCTATGTCAAACATTTGCACTGGCATTTTGGCAGTTGGCCTACTACCAATAAACTGTTGGGTGAAAGCAGTAGATAGTTCTTGGAAGCTCAACAAACTTCCCTGGGGCAAAAAGCCATACCACGCTGTTGCTGGTCCTGAGAGTGTCACCTCAAAGCATTTACAGAGCGTGGCATCATCCGCGCCATGGAGCACCATACTTTGCTTATATTTTTTCAGGTGCGCCTGGGGGTCACTTCACCCGTCATATGTTTCCAGGCGAGGAACCCTGAAATCACTGGGCATAGGCGCCTCTATTACCTCACGTACGAAAGGAGACTCCTCTCTGGTGTAGGAGTCGGACAACCAGGACCAGACTGGTTTTTTGGAGATCTGTTTCTCGACCTTTTCCAGCCTTCCCAGGATCCTTTCCATAAGGCGGCAGTGCTGGTTCCTTCCTGCCGTCGTGTGCTTGCTGGTAGTCGCGAATTTCTTCTTCGCCTTGGGGAACGACTCCGGCGATGGGGAGAGGGGGACCTCTGGTAAGGGGATGCGCACCGTTGACAGGAGGCCCTGGTCTCTTTTGGGGCTCCTCCTCTGGCAGGGCGCGCTTCAACGGGTTCACCATCTGTTGAATATGTGTCAAGGGAGTCTCCACTCCCTGAACTCCGGTGAGTAGATCGCGAGCTTCTTTCCCGACGGATGGTCGGGGGTGAGGCTCTTTGAGTGGGTGGAGGTTGGGGCAACCTCTGGTCAAGCTGCTGAGTGATTTCGGCAACGATAGAACGCTGGAAATCCCGTAGGAAGCTCATCATTACCGTTACGGGACGATCGTCCTCCATCATAGTAGTTTCTGCCATAGGCAGAGTGGTCGCCTGTTGAGTCTCAGGTGCGAGGGGGGATCTTGAAATCCCTTTGTCCTTCGAGCGCTGAGTCTCCTCGACGGCGACATGGGATAGAGTTCCCATAGACGGCGCCATTTGGTGGCCTGCGGCGGCTTCATCATGTGTCATTGTACGGGTAGGGAAAACTTCTGATGGAGGATAGCCCTTTTGGAGGAGATTACCCAGTGGAATGTACCTGAAATACTCCAGAAAACACAGGTCAGGAGGTCCCCGGTGTGTATTCCCGGGAGGAGTCTCCGACACCCAAGTCAGTATTTTCAGATAACTGGATTATGTGCTCCTTTGTGTATTCAAAGAGAACTTTCTTCCTTACCCCGCTAGGATGCTTTCTGGGTGTTTTATAAAGGAGGCGTACAGAAGCCATTTTCCTCTTATGGTCGTTCCAGATCACGAAACGTGTCCGGTGGGATGCGATCCCTGCTTTTCCGGGATAGAAGGGACGTTTATCTCAGCAAAAGTCGCCTGGTTGACAACCTAGGCATTCCAAGAGTGTCGTATCGAGGCGTCCCTCTGATGGCGTTCTCCAGTGATAGCGTGTTAGAATGTACTTGGGGGATGACTTTTATGGGGAGGTGTCAAACGCTCCTTAAATGCTTTGTTCGTACTTTCTGATGTTACTCTGACGTTTCAGGGAATGTATTCCCCGAGGATGGGTCCTCCGAGGGATACTTCTGTTTCCGAAGACGGTCTGACCGCTCTACCGAGGTTGGTCCTACCATTTCCTAAGGAAGCGAATTCCCTACATTAGGCTAGGGGGATCGTTCATCCTTCCGACCTCGGCTGGCTGTTTCCCTCTGACGAAGTCGGTACTCCGTCAGGTCTGGGAGCTCGGCCAGTGATGGGCACCTCGGCTATCAAGTACAATTTGATCCTCGAACTTCACTTCTCGGCATTAATCACATAATTATTTTTCATGTGCAATCCAAGCCCGAAAATTCTCGCTTTTGCACCCACATCACTAATTACATACATTTTTCACGTGCCACTTTCACTCTGATGTGAGAATTTCACTCGAATGAAAATTTTCGCATACAACATTAATGTCATTTTTCAATCAAGTCCCACTCATTTCCTTTACATTTCCTTGCGTTCTTGGCTTGGGCCAAGCACTGAGGGATGGTCCTAACACTATAGGATAATCAGTACTATGCAAAGTTGTCTAAGTATGAGTTTTGGTCCAGAAGGATTGAAGTTTTGGGGCACATCATCAATGCTTAGGGTTTCTCAGTTGATCCGGAAAAGGTTTTGGCGGTAGTTGAGTGGAAGAGCCCGACTATAGTTACAGAAGTGAGGAGTTTCTTGGGCTTGGCAGGCTACTACAGGTGATTCAAAAAGAAATTCTCTATGATTGCTGCACCATTAACGGCCTCGACCAAGAAAACTTAGAAGTTTGAAAGGACACCAAATTGTGAGGAATCTTATATGGAGTTGAAGAAAAGATTGACTAGTGCACCGATACTCATTCTACCAGATCCGAACAAGGCTTTTATAGTATACATTGATGCATTGGGTTCAGGTCTTAGGTGTGTAATGATGTAGGAGAGTCAAGTGATCCCTTATGGTTCAAGACAATTAAGACCTAATGAGTTGAACTACCTTGTTCATGATCTTGAGCTAGTAGTGGTAAATTTTGCACTCAAGCTGTGGAGGCATTTCTTGATGGGGAGCTCATTCAGGATGTTCACTGATCATAAGAGTTTGAAGTGTCTATTCACCCAAAAGGATCTGAACATGAGGCAACGTTAATGGGTTGAATACATAAAAGATTATGATTCTTCAATTGAGTATTGTGCTTGTTACCCACTCCAGGGTAGTCCAATTATGGTGGCAAAATTGTGCATTTAGACTCCTAGGATTCATAAAGTTCTGTAGGCCATCAAAACACTACCCTTAGTATGCATACCCAAGTGGCCCTCTTGGGCACTTTGTAAATACATGCTTATTGGTCCAACCATCACACACATATTCACATTTCATGCACACCATGGCAGGAAATAAGGAAAACACTAGCACAAGTCTTAATTTTCGCTACCACACGTTAGGCAATTTTGTTAAGTTCTAGTGACCAGCCACTGTGCCTATAACATCCTCTAATAAACTGCATCATTCTAGCCACGTAACTCCATATTTTCCCTACTCCGTTATCAAATAGTGACTTAGAGCAAACCAATGACTTTTTTTTACATCAATAACACACCTATGGACTAAGTTATGGATTTTTTAAGCTGGTCACAGAATTTGATGAAATGAACAGTTACTTAGCCAAATTTGCAACATCATATCGTTGGATACAGGGCTTCAAATTCATAAATTATAAATCCCAGTTCAACCAATGGATGTGCTCTAGGTGTGGTTAAAATTTCACACCAAGATTGAATCTACAAAGGGAGATACTACATTTTGAGTGCACAGTTGAACTTCTGGTCATTTTATGACCATTTTGCCCATACAAAATTTCATAAGTGTGCAAACACTTCATTTGCAAGGGTTAAGCCCTCTAAGGCTATCCCATACATGTCCAATACACATGGGAAATACATTCTCTTGCATCTAGCAACTTTATGTGGTCAATACAAAATTTAAAAGTAAGCAGCCTATCATTCATAGTTAGGCAGCTTTGCACCACATCACATGCTTAGCCAAAACATTACTCAGATGTTCACATACTTCTATCATTTTACATACACTACATGTACATGAATACATGCACTACATAATGGTCTTAAATCAGCTAAAGACACACCCTAATTTATAGGAGTGCCTAAGATACAATGGACTCCAGAAACAAGATGCAGGATGGCTATTGCATAAAAAAATAAGCACCACAATTAAAAATACCAAATGTGCTCCTAAAATCACCAAAATTTCCATATCACAACTAGACATCTAGAGATTTAAGTACATAAAAAATCAGGTCAAAGCTCAAACCACAAAGGTAGGTTTGAAGGTGATCTTTCAGCTGGACCTGAAATGACAGAATTGAGGGCAGTAAGTTTCATTGAGAAACTTAGTAAGGGTAGCACTTGGATTCACTAGGCAGTGTAACTATCATCAAAACCTGCAACTAAAGATACTAAAACAAAAAACTACAATGCATATATACAAGATATAACAACCAAATGCAGCAACCACTCACAACCAACAAACACATGAAATGCGGCAAAAACATAAACCATAGGTTAGTCCATAAAACATGCAATAAACATAAATAAATCACTATGGAATCCTTCCTCAAGATAATGCTTGGTCCTAGGAGGATTCTAACACTAGTTAGTACTTACTTTGTGTTGGGTTTCGGGAGCCAAACAACGCAGCGGAATTTAATCGAAACCCTCCAGGATCCAAGTGAAACGGGGTAAACCGGGTGTTTGAAAATTTTCATACCTAATTTTCGGTTGAGATCTCTCACTCAACTGTAGAGTTGAATCACAAAAACCTGAATAGTTGACGTGTTCACGCTCTCTATGGTATTCACACGAGCCTCTCAGGATCACCACGCTTCCACCGCGTCTCGGTAGATGCATTTCTCTTCCACTCGCAGTGCTAGCTTGCGTCCTCCTAGGAATTGCAATAGAAGAGTGCGGCTGTCCTTTTGGGAGGCTAGGGCAAGGAGAACTGGGAATTTCTCACTAAAAGTTGTATTGATAGTGAAACTCAACTTCCAAGCCTAATGGCTTTCAAAGCCCTAATCCAATTACGCTTTAATTTCGGGCTTAATAATGGCTCAACTCTTGGGCCCATTATTAATATGAAATTAAACTGAAACTATAACCCAAATAACTAGCCCATGCACTCTAATGATCCAAAAAGCTCTAT
This sequence comes from Aquilaria yunnanensis, assembly GCA_039654915.1. NCBI lineage: Eukaryota > Viridiplantae > Streptophyta > Magnoliopsida > Malvales > Thymelaeaceae > Aquilaria > Aquilaria yunnanensis. The sequence continues at coordinate 47,254,185 of CM077595.1, forward strand.
GTGTGTGACCCAATAGGCTCTTACCATGTTAGCAATGATCATAAATCACATTTACGATCATAAGCAATGAGCGGTGTCTAGCAACACATCATTGCTACACAAGTCACAAGATTGTCAATGATTCGACTAAACCTTTATGATCACCACCGATATATGCTATTGTCCCTTTGTCCAAGATATCAAGACTAAGCAGGAGACATGGAATTTGTCACTCTCGTATAGCTCAATATTGGTTTCTTGATTACCGGGTAGACCAACTTAAACTGATGACATTGATATCGTATATCAAGTCATCCGAGCATGGCCATGCATTTTTTAAGTCTCACTCTATCAAGGGGCCCGACGATATCACTCCCGTTACATAGGAGGGACAAATCCTGTCTTGATCATACAAATCCCTCCGTATGATATATTGCATACCCAATGACCTCCTTCAAGTTCACTCAGTTATGAGCAACAAAGGAAAGTATCAAAGTATGTGACTCACATGTAGGGAACCTTGATGATCTTAGGTCAAAGGACTACATATACCATGATCACTATGAGAATCACTTATGACACTCATATAACAATCCATGTAGTGTTCTCAAGGTGGGTCGGTCTGGTACACAAGTTCTCCAACTTGTACCTATATGTAGACTACATATCTCATATAAGTCTCCACATATGCTAGTCGTTATGTATTATTGCAACCCGCTCCACAATAATACTAGACTAGGGACGTTTGAGAATATCATTATTCTAGGGTTACAATTATGTTTATTGCGTGATGCAGAAAAAGAACAACAAACATAATTGCTAGATTAATGCCTTAATAAAATATCATGACTCAATGTGCAAAATACAATCATCTCATGATTGGCCTTTTGGGAACAACACTAACACTTTGGGCTTTAGAAACACTTATTGCATTGCTATCTTTGTGCACTTCACATTAGGTCACAAAACCTTCAGTAAGTGCACTCCCCTCACTAAGCTCGGCTCATCAAGCTCATGGTTCTTCTCCAAAATTAACCCTAGCTCCATGGTTGCTTGCAAATACAGAAAACAACCAATGAGAGCAAGAGAACTCTAACTAAAGTGGGTAGGCCGAACTTGAGGCTTGATCATTGAAGTGCTCAAGCAATAGCTCTAGTTTGCTTCCAATTGCTTCCTTTTGCCTTCAATTTCAATCTTAGAGGCATGGTGGCTATGGAGCAGATCTGGAAGAAGTACGGTGGAGGGTTGTGACTGTGTGGGTCAAATATGGGAGAATAAAATTCAAGTTAAGCTTCTTAAATTAGCTTCAGGGAACTAAACGCCCTTATTAGACTTAATCATGCTTTATGTCATTTTCTTTGCCCATAAGCATGGTTCCATTGTCTTAAACTTCTTGGTACACATGTGCCCAACATTTTTTGACCCATTTATCATGCTTTGGCTACCTCCCTCATGGTGGGATATGTTGGGTTTCGGGAGCCAAACAAGCGCAGTGGAAATTAACTGAAACCCTCCAAGATCCAAGTGAAACTAGGTAAACCAGGTGTTCAAACATTTTCAAAGCTAATTTCCGGTTGAGATCTCTCACCCAAATATAGTGTCGGATCACAAAACTTGAACAGTTGACGTGTTCAAGCTCTCTAAGGTATCCGCACGAGCCTCTCGGGATCATCACGCTTCCACCACATCCCGGCAGATGCGTTTCTCTTGCGCTCATAGTGCTAGCTTGCATCCTCCAAGGAATTGCAAGAGAAGAGTGCGGTTTTACTTTTTGGAGGCTAGGGCAAGAAGCTACGAAATTCTCACTAAAAGTTGTATTTATAGTGAGACTCAACTTCTAGGCCTAATGGGTTTCAAAGCCCTAATCCAATTAGGCTTTAATTTTGGGCTTAATAATGGCTCAACTCTTGGGCCCATTGTTAATACGAAATTATTGTGAAACCATTACCCAAATAATTATGATGTGTTGCTAGACACCGCTCATTGCTTATGATCCTAAATGTGATTTATGATCGTTGCCAACGTGGTAAGAGCCTATTGGGTCACACACATAGAGCTATTTGGATCATTAGAGTGCGTGGGCTAATTATTTGGGTTATGGTTTCACAATAATTTCATATTAATAATGGGCCCAAGAGTTGAGCCATTATTAAGCCCGAAATTGAAGCGTAATTGGATTAGGGCTTTGAAACCCATTAGGCCTGGAAGTTGAGTCTCACTATAAATACAACTTTTAATGAGAAATTCGCTTCTTCTTGCCCTCGCCTCCCGAAAGGACAGTCGCACTCTTCTCTCGTAATTCTTTGGAGGACGCAAGCTAGCACTACGAGCGCAAGAGAAACGCATCTGCCTGGACGTGGTGGAAGTGTGGTGATCCCGAGAGGCTTGTGTGGATACCATAGAGAGCTTGAACACGTCAACTGTGAAGGTTTTGTGATTCGACTCTACAGTTGGGTAAGAGATCTCAACCAAAAATTAGGTATGAAAATTTTTGAACACCCGATTTACCCCATTTCACTTGGATCCTGGAGGGTTTCGGTTAAATTCCGCTGCGCTGTTTGGCTCCCGAAACCCAACAGCCCCATTATTGGGCAGACCCTACAGACAAGGTAGTTATCAATCCTGAAATTATAGCTGATACCACAGCTAAGATCAAATTAATCTAGAAAAAAATAAGGCAGCCAACAACAAACAGACCAAGTATGCAATTTGAGGAGAAGAGACTTGAGTTTTGAAGTTGGAAGAAAGTACTTCTCAAAGTGTCGCCCATGAAAGGAGTTACCCATTTTGGATAGAGGGGTAAGTTATTCCTAGATATAGTGGACCCTATGAAGTATTGGAGTGAATAAGGAAAGTTGCTTATCGGTCGGCATTACCACCTAACCTATCCCAAGTGTATAACGTGTTTCATGTTAGTCTACTTAGGAAATGCATAGTGGATCTGGGACAGGTAGTTAATCCTTTAGTGGTACCTATTCGGGAAAACTTCATCGATGAAGGGAAACTAATTCAAATACTTGATAGGCAAGTCAAGAAATTTCAAACCAAGTGGATTCCAATGGTTAAGATCCTTTGCTCTAACCATAGTGAAGAGGAAGATACCTGGGAAATGGAGCAAAATATGCTAAAAAGATATCCTAGTGTTTTTTCTCATTTACAGCGGAATTTGGGAGACTAAATTCCAAAATGAGGGGAGAATGTTTTGGCCTTCCTAGTGGGAAGCATGCTCGAGGAGGGAAGAATTCCTAAGGAAGGTAAAGTGTTTTAAATCAAGTTTAGAACCTTAATTCAAGTTCACATAACAAGAATAAGAAATTTTAGCAAAAGTTCACTAAGTTCCAAGAAGGTTGAAGCGCTAAATGAGGTTGAGGGGAAAAATGGTAATTTTGCATCCCGATGAGTCGAGTTGAGGCCTGAGTGGTTAACATGAGTTTTTATATCCTAAATTTCAACTTTATCCCAAACTTAGTTAAAATAAACAAAAATTGGCCAAGAATGACTAAGGTTACCAAAAGAAAGGGCTTTAAGTGTTCCATGTCTAATACTTTGGTGGCTTGAATTTTAAACTTGGTTTATAAGATGGTAAAGTAGGGGATGACTACCATAGAGTTCATCCTTCACACCACAATTTCTTCATCTAATTGACCTCAAAATCAAGAGTTTTTGGTGAAATGAGAGGCTACCATAAGTATGTAGGCCATTGGAAGGTCATTTCAAGCATAAAATCATGGTTTTGGAGCTTGGAACTGAGTTCTCCACCGTCCCCTATTTTTCATAGGAGGTAATCAATGTGTTCTTGATTGACTTCATGTTTATTAGTTGATTGGGAGCTTGGGTTGTGGTTAGGAGTTAGTAACTTAATGTTTTGCGCTCGTATTTGCTTGGAACATAGGTTGGAGTTTGTGGAACTTGGTTGGTGCAAAAGAGTTGCATAGTTCTTGCTTGTTACTTGGAGTTGAGGAAAAGGAGTTATATTTTCAAGTTCAATTAATGCTATTGGAATGAGTTTGCTTGATGAATTTGAGTAGTTCTAGCAATAGCATTAGTTAGTGGGCAAGATTGGATTATGGTGGACAATAAGGTTTTTGGTGATTGGAATGATGTTATAATGCATCATAGATTAGCTCGTGATAGTTTTTTGTGATCTATGCAACATGTTTTACATGTATGCGAACTTTGTAGGCAATCCAGGCATGTTTGATATGGTTGGGAAGTGTCCAAAGTTCATAGCAGTAAAACTGGGAAGGTTTATTGGGTTTCGCAGATTGGCGATGCGTCGCCAACCCATACCATTTTTCCAGGGCATGTTGCCAATACTGCAAAACAAATAACTTGTTGACAACTATGGTGACGCACTGCCACAGGAATGTTGGCTGAATTTTTCAAGTTTTGCTAGGAAGGTCAAGGGGAGACCTAAGGGGGTTCTTAGGGTACCTTGGGGTCTAAGCATTCTAGGGGTACTTTGAAACATTCAAAAGTCCATTGACACCTTGGAGTTTTCTTGAGTTTTGTAAATTTTTATGGTTACTTCTACCATAAGGAAGAAAACTAGTTTACAAAAGATCACAACTAGGTATCACTAGCTTGGGTGGAAGGTTTAGAACACTTGTTAGCCTAGATGTGCAATTAGCCGTGAGGTTGCAAGGTGAAACCTTAGTGCACCTAGTCTACAAGGTCTTTATGGCCTAGTCTACAATAGTCCCACCATAGTGCCCATGTACAACATAAATGGGAGAGGTTCAACTGGTGATTTATCACTAGTTATGCTGGCAAGCTAAGCTTGCTAGAGGACAAGGCAATCCCTTCCAGTTCAAAGACCAACATGCAGAGAGGTCTCAAGGGACCTAGGTATATGCATATATTAGACCCTTCAGCTGTATGAGCTCACAACAGGTTACATACATTCTCATAAGTGGAGTCCTTAGCAATTCTCGTGCAGGTACAGTGAAAACCCTTACTGAGAATTTCTGAATTCTCACTCCCTAGTTATGTTGTGCAGATTCTGAAGATGTTGGGCCTGGTAACCATTGAGTGTTATCACAATAGTTTGCCTTTGTTACAGGTATTTCACTTGAGAATCTTTATGATTCTAGTCTACTAGGGTTGCCCGTTGGTTAAGTAACAGTACTAACTATAGTTTTCCTTTGGTTGCAGAGCCTAGTAGCAGTTGGACAAGGACTTTTGTGACTTGCCACTGGGACTCGCATCCAATATGGGAGTTAGTTCAAGAAGATCTCAATTGAGGCTTGCATATATAGTACTCTTTGTTGACTCCATTGTCAATGTTTTGAGGAGTCCTAAACTATAGGGTTGCTCTTGGGTGAAGGTATTAGTCTACTTTATATATGAATGCTCCCACACGGTTGTTATGTGTAGTAAACTCACATAAATGTTGATTTTGTATGCTTTGGCTATTTCAACTTATTTTCATGGAAATGTTTTGGCCAATTCATTATTTAATGAATTTTGTTAATCCAAGTCAAAGCATGAAGAACATGCATTTTGCATATTCTAGGTTAATCAACTAATATCACAGAGTTTTAATCCGCGCACTTATACAACTAGCCAATTGCTACCATCGTGAGACCAGCTCTCATAGGCTTCCTAGGAAAGGGCCAAGGATGGTCGTGTCGCTAATTCTACCCAACCTTTTATTTTTTTGAGAATATAGCACTTTTTTGGCAATATAGCCTTTTCTTCCTCAAATTATTAAAATAAACAAACTAGCCATAGCCTACACAAGGTTGGGGTATGATAGATTGGATTCAATTAGATTGATCAACTCTAATTCATAAGAGTCAAAGATAAAATTTTTATCCTAAAAAATTAGGTTATTTCTCTCCATATGAAACTTACAAAGCCTAGCCACAAAGTGACAGCATTCATGAATAATGGTGGTTGAAGACCATTGAAGTGTTGTAGTTCATATACTCATTTTTGGCTTTTTAAATCAAACACTTTGATTCCAGTTCTAATTGGATGAGTTAGGACGATGAAGGCAATGGCGGCTGAAGTGAATGAATGGGGAGGAAAAAGGATGTGAAGAAGGTGAGAAAAGGAGAGGATAGGATGGACCTAGTTGAAGATGGGATGAGGAAGTATCTCCATAAATGCTTAATAAATTCCTTAATTAGGCTAGATCATTTTGTTGGCTAATCCAAACATTTAACTAAACCAGAAACATTCCTGATTTCTAGGATCTTTTTGCTAAGACCTACAATGTAAATCTTAGCCACTTGCTTAGCATTTAATATGTACTTGTGAGTTAAGAAAATATTTGCTTAATTTCAATAAAATACTTAAATTTATTAAACTAAGATGGCGGTTTGGTGTAAGTTAAAGAAAACATGAATGCAACATGTGTGGTCATGTAAGAAATCATTTTAATGTTCATGCAAGTACAAGTAATATACAATGCCAAACCATGGTTGAAAACTACACTAATGGAAAATAAATGTTGCAACAACACAATGTCTAAGTGTTTTGCCTATCAACCTAAGCAGGCACTATCATGGGTTGATAAGTCTAAACCAAAGTAATAATAATAACATATGTCACAATTGTATTAAGTCAAACTCAATCCTAGTAGACCTTCTACTAGCTACTACGACCACATTACAGAATAATCATGACCCTAAATGGTCAATAGGCCCACCTTTGCTTGAGAGGGAAAAGCCCAAGCAAGAAGTGACCTGAGAAGTCTATGCCAAACTACCTTGTCATACAAGCTAAATAAGTTTGTTGTTAGATCGTGATCATAAGTGCATGCAACATACTAAAATAAATGACATGTAATTAATGCAACATGTACCTATGAGAACTATCAAGCAAGTACAATATAATCACTACGGATTTTTCAGCTCTAATACAATATTATCTATCCATTAAAAATAAGGTTAAGTATATAGAATACTTAGTTAGGCATTCAGAAATGAACAACTCATAACAACATTACACATAATAGACCATATGCACAGATAATCATGCATGTATGAACTTTACAAATAACATATATGAGCATGACACAAGATCTTATGGCATAGACTATTTTATCATGATCATCATGTCATGCCCTTTTTGGTACATGACTCCCCATACTTCCCACAAAAGCAAGCAAACAAACAAACATACAAAAACACTCATTGGTCCATTTTCCCTATGAGCGTGCATCAATGCATTTGCCTTTGAGCTTGCCAACTTTTGGTTGCTCAAATATCCTTTAATGTATGCATCAGGGCTTGACCAAATCTGGTATGGGTCATAGTGCCCATTGGTGGGTCTTACCCCATCTTAGGCCCTATGGTCCATAAGACTCATGTGTATGCCAACTTGTGGACAAAGTCATTTAGTAGGTTTGCAAATCGTTTGGGCCTTAGAGCTTTCGTATTAGGCTCCCATTATGGAAGATGCCCTAAGCACAACCTCAAAGCCCACACAAACTCCACCCCTAGGGTATGACCCAAAGGCCACCTTGGTATGCACAGCCACAAGCTTGCAGGCATAAGCACTCATCCACCCATGGCCATACCTTTGGGAGTCCCTTTGACACACACGATAATGTGCCCAATAGGGCACATCCATGTGCACCTCGGGTATACCCATCTCACCATGAATAGTCACACAAATGCTCTGCACTTACGAACCCACATCACACACCCTTGCATAGGTCACAATGCACACATACCCAAACCAAGGCACATTACACTTTGACACGACCCCTCACGGGCCTGTCCAAGAAACCTATGGGAACTTGTCCCACGCTAGTCGTAATTGGCTAACTGATTATGTGTGCACTAGTTAAAACCTTTATGCTTCTAGTTGTTTAATTCTATTATGCAATCATGCATGGATTTATGCTTTGACTTAATCAATAAAATAAAGAAACAATACTTAAAAAGTTGCCATGGCATAATTTAATAAAACAATATCAAAACTGGCAAAGCATTCAAAGCAATTAGTTGGAATTAACTACACATAATTAATTGTGTGCAAGCATCCAAACAAGACTAGACTATGCTTGTACCCAAAAGCAACTCTAGAGTAACATTACTCAACATGACCATTGGAGGCAAACTAGTGCATTAAAACTATACACTTAATGACTATACTTAGATCTGGGACTAAGCTTCCACCTTAGAGCAAACTCCCAGTGGCAAGCTTCGTAAGCCCTCCCTTGTGCTTCACTAGCCTCTATAGGCCAAAAAGACAACTGTAGTTAGTACCATAACTTAACCAACAAGCACCCCATAAACTAGAATCATGAATATTCAAATAAACTTAATACCTGCTCACAAGCCTAGCTCAACAACCCTCAATGGTTGCTGGCTTAGCAACACCTAAATCTGCACAACAAAAAGTAAAGGAGTGATAATCTGAGATTCTCAGTAAGGGGTTGATGCCCATCAGCATCATCTCCACTGTGTGTCGTGGTGAATGTGGCAGGGACTTCAGGATGTGCAGGCGAGTCCCGACAGAAGGTGCTCTGTGTGGATCACCTGTGATGGCCGGCAGCATCTTCGTGTGGCAGGCACTGTGAGGTGGAGAAAGACTTCTGGTATGGGAGAGAGCCCAAAACAGGGATTCATTAGGAGGACCTACCTGAAACACTCAGAAAACAGGGGTTAGGAAGTGCCCGGAATCTTTTTCCGGGGAAGAGCCTCTGACGCCCAAGTCAGTGCTTTGAGAGGTGGAGAGGGAGTAGTAAGCACAAGAGACTCTTGCCTGCTGTGTTTTCCTGGGGGCTGAAAGGAGAGGATTCAAGGTGGAGCCCCCTAGAGAGATCCAACCTCCCTGATATATATAAGAGGGGGTGAGCCATCCGGATTGTGACACGTGTATGGACGGATGTCATTCGTATTTCTGGGTGTGGGGGCCCCTAGCCGCCTGCAAGCTCTTCAGGACACGAGCTGCGACAAGCGTAGCCCTACATGACAGGACGTGGGCAGCGGTGGCGTGTCAGAGTGCATATGAGGGCAACGTGCAGGCTGTGCAGGCGGAATTTCAGAGACTCCTTGATGGCTCCTACCGTACCTCCGAGGTCCCCTTGGTCGATGTCTCCCTTTGCAGTGAGGGGCCTTTTCCCTGACTCAGACTAGTGTTAGTGTTGTGCCCAAAAACCCAACCATGAGATGATTGTATTTTTGCACATTGAGTCATGATATTTTATTAAGGCATTAATCCAGCAATTATGTTTGTTGTTTTGTTTCTGCGTAACTTAACAAACATAATTGTAACCCTAGAATAATGATATCCTTAAATGTCCCTGGTCTAGTATTATTGTGGAGCGCGTTGCAATAATACATAACGACTAGCATATGTGGAGACTAATATGAGATATGTAGTCTACATATAGGTACAAGTTGGAGAACTTGTGTATTGGACCGACCCACCATGAGAACACTACATGGATCGTTATATGAGTGTCATAAGTGATTCTCATATTGATCATGGTATATGTAGTCCTTCGACCTAAGATCATCAAGGTTCCCTAAATGTGAGTCACATACTTTGATACTTTCCTTTGTTGCTCATAACTGAGTGAACTTGAAGCAGGTCATTGGGTATGTCACATAGCATGCGGAGGGATTTGTATGATCAAGATGGGATTTGTCCCTCCTATGTAATGGGAGTGATATCTTCAGGCCCTTTGATAGAGTGAGACTTAGAAAATGCATGGCCATGCTCGGATGAGTTGATATATGATATCAATATCATCAGTTTAAGTTAGTCTACTCGGTAATCAAGAAACCAAAGATTGGGCTATATGAGAGTGACACATTCCATGTCTCGTGCTTAGTCTTGATATCTTGGACAAAGGGACAATGGCATATATCGGTGATGATCATAAAGGTTTAGTCGAATCATCGACAATCTTGTCACTTGGGTAGCAATGATGTGTTGCTAGACACCGTTCATTGCTTATGATCATAAATGTGATTTATGATCATTGCCAACATGATAAGAGCCTACTGGGTGGCACACATAGAGCTATTTGGATCATTAGAGTGCATGGGCTAATTATTTGGGTTATGGTTTCTCTTAATTTCGTATTAATAATGGGCCCAAGGGTTGAGCCATTATTAAGCCCGAAATTAAATCCTGATTGGATTAGGGCTTTGAAACCCATTAGGCCTGGAAGTTGAGTTTCACTATAAATACAAATTCTAGTGAGAAATTCGTAGGTCTCCTTGCCCTAGCCTCCCAAAAGGACAGCCGCACTCTTCTCTTGCAATTCCTTGGAGGACGCAAGCTAGCACTGCGAGCGCAAGATAAACACATCTACCGGGATGTGGTGGAAGCGTGGTGATCCCGAAAGGCTCGTGTGGATACCATAGAGAGCCTGAACACATCAACTGTTCAGGTTTTGTGATTCGACTCTAAAGTTGAGTGAGAGATCTCAACCGAAAATTAGGTATGAAAATTTTTGAACACCCGGTTTACCCCGTTTCACTTGGATCCTGGAAGGTTTCGGTTAAATTCCGCTGCACTATTTGGCTCCCGAAACCCAACAACTGGTACTTCGGGGTATTCCCTGGCTCCGAAGTTAGTTCGGTCGTCCTCCCGAGGGAGGCGATATGCTAGTTTCCCGAGGTTGGTATTGGCGGGCTATCGAGGTCGTGTACCTCAGGTGTCTGACTCCCTCATTTCCGGGGTGCTTAGGTGACAAGGGCGATAGCACTTCAGCTATCAGGGGTCTTCAATCTACCTGCAAGAAAATCCTGAGGACTCCACATATGAGAACATATATAACCTGCTGTGTGCACATACAGCTTGAGGGTCTGATATATGTACATATAACTGGTTCCCTTGAGACCTCTCCTCATCCTAGTCCTCCTCACGAGGCGTCACTCCGTGCTAGCAAGTTCTAGCCACTAACTCGTTCTTAGCAAGCCATAGCTTACTGACTGACGCTATAATGTTGCCTTCTCTTAGTTGTTGTTATGCAGGTGAACATGGTGGATACTCTTCGCTGTGTTGTAAGAAATCCAGTGGGTGTACTAGGCCTCCACATAGTGCCTCAAGTCCTTAGACTTGACTAGGTCACTTGTGTACTAAGCCTCCACCCAATTAACATATCAAGGATTCACTATGCTTTCACTTGTACCTCAAGGCATGGCTTGGCTAGGCAACAACTGCACTAAGCCTTCATCCATGGTGCTCCCCTACCCACCATTACTTGGTTCACACTAGCGGTGTGGTAATGATCATGGGTGGATTCATGTATTAGGTTCCTTGGGATCTCAACTAGGTGTACTAAGGTTTCACCCTGCAACCTTGTGACTAACGGCATGGCTAGGTTGCCAAGGGTTCTACACCTTTCACCCATGATACCTTGTAGACTAGGTACACTAAGGCTTCCACATTGAAGCCTCAGATCCAAAGTCTCAACTAGGCTTCTAATGGTGCTCAACGTTGCACCCACTTATGGTACTCTATTGTGGCAATATTTTCCTTTAAAACTTTCCTTAACTTTGAGTTAAAAAAACTTTTAAAATGGGCCATTTTAAGTGTTTTTAAAACATGGAGGTGATAGTACCCCCTCTTAGCTTCATGGGGAACATTGAATCACCTCAATTGGACACCCGAGTGAAAAGTTATACTGAAAACAAAATCCGGTCTGAAATGCTATCTTGGCGACGTGTCACCACAGTTGTCGATGTTCTACCAATTTCTGAGGTCTTGGCGACGCACCATGGGAACTCGTGTGGATTGGCGACGCATCGCCAAACCTGCAAAATGCCTTGAAAATCTCTGATGTTGCTTCTTTGAACTTTCAACACTCTCCAAACATATCAAACATGCATGGATAGCCTTCAAACTTTACATACGTGTAGTACACGTTGCATAGACGACAATAAACCATCACAAGCCTTCTTATGATGCATTATACCATCATTCCAATCAAGCCAAACACACTAGTCCACCATGATAAAACCAAACCACTAGCTAATGCTATTGCTAAAACTACTTGATTTCATCAAGCAAACTCTATCCAATAGAATTAATGAAGCTCGAAAACATAACTCCCTTATCTAAACTCCAAGTAACAAGCAAGAATCAATCTATTTTCCAATCAACTAAGCTCACCAAAGTATCACCTAAGTTCCAATAAAAAACATAGACACTAAACATGAAAACCTTTCTTCCTAACCAAAACCCAAGCTTCTAATCATCTAATAAACAAGAATTCACCAAGAACTCAAGTGTTACCTCGCATAAAAAAATTAGGGATAGTGGAAAACTTGGTTCCAAGCTTCAAAAACTTGAAATCATGCTTGAAACAAGCTTTCCACAGCTTGTATATCCTTGGTTGCCTCCATTTCCATGAAAATCTCTTGATTTTGAGGTTGAATTGATGGAGAATTGGTAGAGAGAAGGGGCCGCTCGGGTTGAATCATCAAAGTACCAGCCCTTCCCTTTCTTTATCAACTTATAGGGTCATTTAACCCCAAGCCACCAAACTACTTAAAAAGTTACAATTAACCCCTTCTTTTTGGTAACCTAGTCATTCTTGATTAATTCTAGTTTATTTTTTTCAAGTTTAGGTTAAGGTTGAAAGTTAAGTTATAAGAACTCATTTTAAAACACTTGGGACTTATCCTCGCTATTCAGGATGCAAAATTACCATTTTACCCATGAACCTCATTTAGTGCCTTTACTTCCTCAGAACTTAGTGAACTTTGATAAACTTGCCTATTCTTGATATGTAAACTTGAAATTAGGTTCCCAACTAGCTTTCAACTAGGACAGCTATAACATTCTCCCCACCTTGGAGAATTTGGTCCTCCAAATTCAATCTCCCCACCTTAGGAACATTACCCTAGGATGCGGTGCCAACGCATCCTAACCAAACTTACTAATTGGTGTTAGTCACAATAACCCACTTGGTGACAGACTACCCAACTCATTCCGCTAATGCCCTTTGGGCACTTTAGTCAAGCCCTGTCTCGTATAGGTACTAGGGTTAATGCCAATCTTTTGTGCTCACTCCCAACCGTAATTTGGTTGTTGCTCACTAACCGCTCCACCTAGTCTGTCCGTACCCAGTCTAGACAGATTCACACAATGTTGTTCTTGAAGACTATGGCATGGCCTTTCCATACTTTAATACACAATACTACTAAAACACAGCTGACTACTCCAAACTATCCCAACAAATCCAACGATCACAAATCCCCTACTGTAATCTTTATGCTGTTAAGGCTTTACTAAAAGTTCAACACCAATAGGCTTCCCTCACTTACTCCTCCATACTAGAACCTACTAGTGTAAGCTAACTTAACAAGTTAAACTTGTCTGTTAACACTCACACTAGAAAAAGTTCTACCCTAGGTTCATCATCCAATGCCAGCTACCCAATCCCTTAGTGTAAGTTAGCTTAACAAGTATGCAACTTGTCCACTAACTCTTAGACTATTAATTCCTTACTCTTGGTCTGGCACTCGACAACTCCTAACCTTTACTAGGCTAAGTGTGTCACTAGTGCATTATGGGCTTCCCACATACACTACTAGCATTCTTGAGACATACTCCGCTTCAAGCTCCACTATACTCTAGGTCTCTATGAATGAATAAACTACTGAGAGTTGTAAGTCTTGGCCCACTCTAGAGTACAAGTCTCCAAATGCTCCCTTCAGATGGCCCCTATTCATCAAGTATACCGTTGCACTGGGCAGGATACCCATACACCACTTGAGCATCATCACCCTACTGCTTTTGCTACTCTGGAACCACTTACACTTAAATGGCCATAAGAGAAAATCTTTCTGGCATGAATGCTGAGACCTCCAAGTAGCTAGTAACCTTTGCCCTTTATCCGTGCGCCCTCAACTTAGACCACCTAGCACTCAAAAACTTAATTATTGAGAAACTAACCAAGTCAAAGGCCTTGATACTTCGGCTGCTCCGCTCAGAGTATTCTAGGTGCTCGAAGCCTACACACTCAGTCTCTTCACTTTCCTATACTATGGGCATAATACCCTACAAACACCGGATTAGCTCCTTGGGTGTATCCTTGGGTCAGTAGTCGACTAGACACCTTAACCCATTCACTAGGCTCCAATGTGCCTCTTATTCTTAGTCGACTTCTTAATCACTTAACTATTGTTACAAAAAACCATCTTCATTCTCAATATTCAACTATCATACCATGACTAAATACTGTCACCCATGTGTCAAACTAATAAATTTACTTAGCACACCCGCTAGCCCTTAACCAATCTCACAAATCATGACCCCTTCCTTTTAAAGGCACTAGGGTCACATAAAATGTTCTAACTCTGGGCTTTAACTAACTTAACCAATAACCTTATTGACTGGGCTTCAAACCACTAACTTTTCTCTACCTTGGTAGTCACAATAACTACCAAAGCCATCAAATAGATGCTTGAGAACAACTGTACCTATACTCAACTTGGCACTTTGATTGTGAGTATAACACTCTACTAGGTGGGAGATTAATTCACCTTGTGGCTACTTGTGAGTCACCTCATGACTAGACATAGTGATCTCTTTCTTCCTCATGGGCATTCCTCGGATACTACCCCATAGGGTTAAGCCAAAGTATCCTCTTTCTAGCATCACTAAGGCATCCGGTTTACTTCAATGTTCCATTAGCTTACTGGCACTAACATAAACATCAAGCAATCACCACAATGTTCTTGGTTCCACTTAGGACTTAGTCCCGTACCTACTCAGCTAGTTTCACTAGTCGAGTCCCTCTTCTTCCATGAATCAACTCAGTGGCCCTTGACTCCACTTAACCATAGGGTGATGAGCTCAAGTCATCCGCTGTCCCCTGGTCCACGACAATCCTTCCTATTGCCCAGTTCCTCTTATTGCCTTGAGGTAATCAAATCGAACCTTAGCAATGGTTCCACTCTCACAGGCTCAACCCTAGGGCATATAGCTAATCGACAAATGAGCCTATCCATCAGTTTACCCTTGGATGAATTTCTTGTTCCTTTCTCCTTTGTATGGTCACCTACTACAATTACTGGTTAGAAACTAAATAAAAACTTACCTACTCACCTATACGGCATTAGACTGAACAGCTCCTTTAGTTTATGTCTTTAAGGAACTCATCCATTCGACTAGCTAGTTGTTCACTAACAACTAGGCCACTAAGCACACTCATGTAAAAAGATTACCTACCAAACCCTAGACACATTTCCAATCTAAGGCATTTAGGCCTCCACTTATGTAAGTCCACACACTAGCAAGTGGGTCATAAGGCATCAGGCACTAACCCAATACTTGGTACATCCGTAGGTCTTAATGCACTTGGGTTAGTGCTTAACCCTTCTCGAAACTACTACCTAGCATGCAAAACAAAACTACGCCAGTAAACTGATGCCATAACTCCAACAAAGTAAACAAACTACTAGTGAAAGCTTAAAAACTTACCTCACACTAGCTATGCACTGCCCGTGAGTTCACTATGGCTACCTTTCGCATCTGGCTAGTGGCTGCTTACTTTGACCACTTGACTGGCCAAACAACCTTAACTATTGCTTTGGTGCCCTAGATCAACAACTTGTTGGGTTTCGGGAGCCAAACAGCGCAGCAAAATTTAACTGAAACCCTTCAAGATCCAAGTGAAACGGGGTAAATCGGGTGTTCAAAAATTTTCATACCTAATTTTTGGTTGAGATCTCTCACTCAACTGTAGAGTCGAATCACGAAACCTAAACAGTAGAAGTGTTCAGGCTCTCTATTGTATCCACACGAGCCTCTCGGGATCAACATGTCCCGGCAGATGTGTTTCTCTTGCATTCGCAGTGCTAGCTTGCGTCCTCCAAGGAATTGCAAGAAAAGAGTGTGGCTGTCATTTTGGGAGGCTAGGGCAAGGAGACCTGCAAATTTCTCACTAAAAGTAGTATTTATAGTGAGACTCAACTTCCAAGCCTAATGGGTTTCAAAGCCCTCATCCAATTAGGCATTAATTTCGGGCTTAATAATGGCTCAACTCTTGGGCCCATTAGTAATACGAAATTAAAGTGAAACCATAACCCAAATAATTAGCCTATGAACTCTAATGATCCAAATAGCTCTATGTGTGCGACCCAATAGGCTCTCGCCACGTTAGCAATGATCATAAATCACATTTATGATCATAAGCAATGAACGGTGTCTAGCAACACATCATTGCTACCTAAGTGAAAAGATTGCCGGTGATTCGACTAAACCTTTATGATCATCACTGATATATGCCATTGTCTCTTGATCCAAGATATCAAGACTAAGCACGAGACATAGAATGTGTCACTCTCGTATAGCCCAATCTTTGGTTTCTTGATTACCGAGTAGACTAACTTAAGCTGATGACATTGATATCGTATATCAACTCATCCAAGCATGGCCATGCATTTTCTAAGTCTCACTCTATCAAGGGGCCCGAAGATATCACTCCCGTTCCATATGAGGGACAAATCCCATCTTGATCATACAAATCCTTCCGCATGATATGTGACATACCCAATGACCTCCTTCAAGTTCACTCAGTTACGAGCAACAAAGGAAAGTATCAAAGTATGTGACTCACATGTAGGGAACCTTGATGATCTTAGGTCGAAGGACTACATATACCATGATCACTATGAGAATCATTTATGACACTCATATAACGATCCATGAAGTGTTCTCATGGTGGGTCGGTCCAGTATACAAGTTCTCCAACTTGTACCCATATGTAGACTACATATATCATATTAGTCTCCACATATGCTAGTCGTTATGTATTATTGCAACCCACGCGACAATAATACTAGACCATGGACATTTAAGAATATCATTATTCTAGGGTTTCAATTATGTTTATTACGTTACGCAGAAACAAAACAACAAACGTAATTGCTGGATTACTGCCTCAATAAAATATCATGACTCAATGCGCAAAAATACAATCATTTCATGATTGGCTTTTTGGGCACAACAATAACACAACTATTGGGGATAAACTTCCTAGGCTAGTCTTAACTTAACCAAGCCCAAAACTAAAACTAGTTCAATAACCACTCGAACCGCTGGCAACACTTCTTCGGTGTAAGCTAAGGGTGATACACTCTTTACAATTCTAGGCCCTGCCCTTCACCTTACAATCCACTATTATTCCTTGGTCTCAAGTTGACCTTTGCACTATAGGCATGTTATTTTTACTCTTACTAGGTCAGATGAGCCAACCTCCACCTCATAGTTCATGTCTTCAACTCATCTAACTCTTTTCCAAGAGCTACTGCATCCTGCACCACTTACTGGTGCTCACCTCAAAGAATGTCCAACACCCTCATATACTAGCTCAAGGCCATGGAGAACTTATGCTCAAGCTCATACTCTCGATAGAAAAGTACAAGAGTGTTACCCTTCATTGCCTTGTGGCACACATGACCAAGTGCTTACCACTTAGGTCAGTGCATCCTCAAGCCTCTTTGGCATAGCCTAACCCATTCAAGTTGGTGGGTTCAAGTTCTGGAACCTCTGGAGTAATCCACTTAGCTTGGTTGCACTCCTCACCTTGGGAAAAACCATATCCTTCTAAATAACCTACCTTATGAATGAGGTCTAAAACAACTTCCTAGGATGGTGGTCATATCCTGACTACTTGCACCAAAGTGTTGCCTTACCTGGAAGCAAGACAAACCAACTGCCCCAATGTTGCCACACTACTTTGCTAGGATCCCTTCTTGGACCATAGCATTTGAAAGCAAACCTGACCTAGTTTAACCAGTAAAACCTGCAGCCAAAGCCAGACGACAACTCACAGATGTTGGTTAGTACTAACTACCTTAGCACAAGGACAAATTGCTAGATCTCAGTACCTAGCCTCCAATGTCCATGACCGACCTTTGATACCAAAAATTGACACGACCCCTCATGGGCCTGCCCAGGAAGCCTATGGGAACTTGTCCTACACTAGTCACAATTGGCTAACTGATTACGTGTGCACTAGTTGAAACCTTCATGCTTCTAGTTGTTTAATCCTATTATGCAATCATGCATGGATTTATGCTTTGACTTAATCAATAAAACAAAGAAACAATACTTAAAATGTTGCCATGGAAAAATTTAATAAAACAATATCAAAACTGTCAAGGCATTCAAAGTAATTAAGTGGAATTAACTACTCACAATCAATTATGTGCAAGCATCCAAACAAGAGTAGACTATGCTCATACCCAAGAGCAACTTTAGAGTAACATTACTCAACATGACCATTGGAGGAAAACTAGTGCATTAAAACTATAGACTAAATAATTGTGCTGAGATCTGAGACTAAGCTTCCACCCTAGAGCAAACTCCCAGTGGCAAGCTTCGTAAGCCCTCCCTTGTGCTTCACTAGCCTCTATAGGCCAAAAATACAACTGTAGTTAATACCATAACTTAACCAACAAGCACCCCATAAACTTGAATCATGAAGATTCAAATAAACATAATACCTACTCAGAAGCCTAGCTCAACAACCCTCAAAGGTTGTTGCCTCAGCAACACCTAAATCTGCACAACAAAAAGTAAGGGAGTCAGAATCTGAGATTCTCAGTAAGGGGCTTCAATGTACCTGCAAGAAAATCCTGAGGACTTCACATATGAGAACATATGTAACCTGCTGCGTGCACATAGAGCCCGAGCGTCTGATATTTGTACATATAACTAGGTCCCTTGAGACCTCTCCTCATCCTAGTCCTCCTCATGGGGCGTCACTCAGTGCTACCGAGTTCTGGCCACTAACTCGCTCCTAGAAAGCCGTAGGTTACTGACTGACACAATAATGTAGCCTTCCCTTAGTTGTTGTTATGTAGGTGAACATGGTGGATGCTCCTCACTGTGCTGTAAGAAATTCAGTGGGTGTACTAGGCCTCCACATAGTGCCTCAAGTCCTTAGACTTGACCAGGTCACTTGTGTACTAAACCTCCACCCAATTAACCTACCAAGGATGCACTAGGCTTTCACTTGTACCACAAGGCACGGCTTGGCTAGGCAATAAATGCACTAAGCCTTCATCCATGGTGCTTCCCTACCCACGATACTTGGTTCACACTAGTGCTGTGGTAATGGTCATGGGTGGATTCACGTACTAGGTTCGTCGAGATCTAAACTAGGTGCACTAAGGTTTCACCTTGCAACCTCGTGGCTAACAGCACGACTAGGTCACCAAGGGTTCTAGACCTTTCACCCATGAAACCCTGTAGACTAGGTGCACTAAGGTTTCCACATTGAAGCCTTAAATCCAAAGTCTCGACTAGGCTTCTAATCGTGCTAAACCTTGCACCCACTTATGGTGCTCTATTGTGGCCATAATTTCCTTTAAAACTTGCCTTAACTTTGAGTTAAAAATAATTAAAATGGGCCATTTTAATTGTTTTTAAAACATGGAGGTGATATTACTCCCTCTTAGCTTCGCAGGGAATCTTGAATCACCTCAATCAGACACCCGAGTTAAAAGTTAGGCTCAAAACAAAATCGAGTGTCAAATGTTGTCTTGGCGATGCGTCGCCACAATTGTCAACATTCTGCCAATTTTTGAGGTCTTGGCAACGTGATGTGGGAACTCGTGTGGATTTGTGACGCGTCACCAAACCTATAAAATGCCTAGAAAATCTCTAGTTTTGCTACTATGAACTTTGAACACTCTCCAAACATATCAAACATGCATGGATAGCCTTCAAACTTCACATACATGTAGTACACATTGCATAGACAACAATAAACCATTGCAAGCCATCCTATGATGCATTATACCGTCATTCCAATCAAGCCAAATACACTAGTCCACCATGATCAAACCAAACCACTAACTAACGCTACTGTTAGAACTACTCGATTTCATCAAGCAAACTCTATCCAATAGCATTAATGAAGCTTGAAAACATAACTCCCTTGCCTCAACTCCAAGTAACAAGCAAGAATCAATCTCTTTTCCAATCAACTAAGCTCACCAAAGTATCACCAAAGTTTCAATAAAAAACATGGACACTAAACATCAAAACCTTGCTTCCTAACCAAAACCCAAGCTTCTAAACATTTAATAAACAATAATTCACCAAGAACTCAAGTGTTACCTCGCATAAAAAATAGGGGATAGTGGAAAACTTGGTTCCAAGCTTCAAAAACTTGAAATCATGCTTGAAACAAGCTTTCCATAGCTTGTATATCCTTGGTGGCCTCCATTTCTATGAAAATCTCCTGATTTTGAGGTTGAATTGATGGAGAATTGGTTGAGAGAAGGGGGAGCTCAGGTTGAATCATGAAAATGGCAGCCCTCCCCTTTCTTTACCAACTTATAGGGTCATTTAACCCCAAGCCACCAAACTACTTAAAAAGTTACAATTAAGCCCCCTCTTTTTGGTAACTTAGTCATTCTTGATTAATTCTAGTTTATTTTTTTCAAGTTTGGGTTAACGTTGAAAGTTAAGTTATAAAAACTCATTTTAAAACACTCAGGACTTATCCCGGCTATTCAGGATGCAAAATTACCATTTTGCCCCTGAACCTCATTTAGTGCCTTTACTTCGTCAAAACTTAGTGAACTTTGATAAACTTGCCTATTCTTGCTATGTAAACTTGAAATTAGGTTCCCAACTAACTTTCCACTCAGACAGCTATAACACTCTTGGGCTTGCCAAACCTTAAAAGTTTAGCCACACACTTCTACCAAGTGCCCAAGGCTCAGTCCATACACCATTGTACAATGAATGTGCCAAGGATGCTACATATTGCCCAACTAGGGGCTATGTTCAGCCTTAGTGCCTCCAAAGCCCTATTTGGCTCCTTAGGCCACCTCAAGCCCTTTTTCCACCCTTCGTTGCTTACTCAGCCACCATAGCCATGCCGCGAATCATGTTCTCATGAGAGAAAAAGGGCAAGAACACCTTACCCTTGTTAGATTCCACTCTACAAGCACCTATTCCAAGTAGCACCAAATCCTTTCCTAGTCCTCTTGGATGCCCTTAACTACATAGAAAAAAAACCACTTGATCAATAACATTTTGAGCCTAGTGTGACATTTTCTTACTACATAGAAAGAAACCTACATGACCTCTTCACCTTATGAGAAAATCCCAAACCAAGACTCCTTTCCAAAACTCCACGGTTCTTTGCCCTCTTACCAAGCTTAACCTTAATAATTAAAGGTTTTGATGAGCATAAGTTGATGTTTAAAGAAGAAGAAACTTATATTTAAAAACAAAACATTTCACCTTAAGTAACAGCCCGTAAATGTGCTTCCACAAAGCAAACTCATGGCTTCTAAGATCTCCCTTGCAACACGTTTTTCTCTTTTTTGATTTACCAATGAAAGGCTCTCACTTTGTTAATTTTATTTGGATTTTTGGTGAGGGATAAGTGTTTGGAGGTGTTTTGGATGAGAGGATGAAGTGACAAAGAGAGGAGGGTGATTTTATGGGGTAGGAGATGTTTATGGGAATAAAAATAGGTGAATAAGGGATGGGGGACTAAAAGAATGAAAGCTAAGGGCTTTACATGGTCCTTACTGGCTTAGGACAATTATCTAGGGGTTATGCGGTCTCCCTCCATATTTGTAGCTAGAAAATTAGCCTTCAATGAGACCTTGTTCATTCCTAAAGGTGTCCATGAAGTGCTTTGGATGAAAGATTCCTTTAGGTCTCATAAACCTCGGGTAAAAGGATGTAACCTCCATAAAATCGTCCTAATTGATTTCGTTTGAAAATTAAACACCATTTGGCTTTTCTCCAAAACCAAACATGCAAAATTAAACACCATTTGGCTTTTCTCCAAAACCAAGGTTGACCCAAGTTTCACCCTTTCTACTTTAGTTTGACCAAGTTTGACCATAAGAAATGCCCTTCATATCTTCTCTTGCACGAAAAGTCTTAAACTTAGTCAATGCATTTTCAAACTTCACCAAAAGGAATCAAACACCATTTCTCAACTTCTCTAACACATTTGGAACATGCTTGACCCAAAAATTAATTTTCAGGATTTTCTTGCTTCATTATTGACAAGAAGTCAATCTTTGGTCAAGTTGAGTTCTATTTTCATCAACATGTTCATTTCACTTTTCAAAATTTAATTCCATAGCTCTTGTTCAAAGTTTGACCTTTGACTTTCCAAAGTTAACATTTTGGACCTAATTGCTCTTGTGGTCAATTCATTTTAGATTTTAATCCTATGAACTAAAAAAATTATTTGAGTCATTGATTTCATTTAAAACTAGCTTGTCATTGTAAGCTAATCAAGGATCACACAAATAAAATAAATCAATTTCCTAGAAAACTGAGGGTTCTCACATCCTCCCCTTCTTTAGAGAATTCAACTCCAATTCATTCTTTAGGTCTAGGAACATTTTGGGATATTGTGTCTCCATATCCTACTCTATCACTCATATGGCCTCAACCTCGGAATGATCGGACTACTAGACTTTGACCATGAGCATCCATTTGGTCTATAACTTCCTTACCTACTAGTCAAAAAATCTAATTAGAAGCTTTGCATAGGTCAAGTCTTTGCTCACTATCTCGATAAGAGGGACTATCATTGATTGCCCATCAGGTGCATTGTATTCCTTTAACACATTGATATGGAACACATTATGTATGTGAGCCAAGCTCAGTGGCAATGCCAACCTAGAGGAAACTTTTCCAACCCACTTAATATGAGCATGGAAGGCACAACCAAGGATGGCAAAGACCCATTGAAGATAACTAGTGGACCTACGACAATCAAAAAAGCTAAGGAGCTCACTAGTGCACTTCAAGCTTTTGTCTCAAGTTACTTCGTGGAGAATGGACTTAGATTCTCACAATGAGCTACTGGACCATTCAAGACATCATGTGTAGATGATGGCCAAGCTTGGTACTTAATTCTAAAGTGCCTAGACAGGCTAAAAGATAAGGAACCCCAAGGGCATCCATCAAGTGCACCTTCGGAGCCCCTTTGAAGTATTCATGAGCCATTTTTTTCCACAAGCTGAATCTTTGAGCCCTAAAGTTTCAAGGCCTCTTTCGAACATCTAAGAGAAGGCCTCAAGCTAATGGAAATCAATTATTTAAGTTGAAACTTCAAGACACAAGCACAAACCCTATGGAGCTCTTAAGTGCACCTAAGAAGACCATTTTGGGGTTTTTAAGGCCAAACTTGTATTTACAATTTATTTTATTTAACTTCCTATTTATTTACATTATTTAGGATGTTATTAAGGCCATGGAAGTGATTTAGGTCACTTATTATAAGTGGCACATGCTGCGGACTGGGACTTCGGGACACCATGTCCTTCGAATGACGAGTCTCCATGACGGTAACCTAGGAGTGAATTCCCACAGACAACACAAAATGATGCTCAAGGACATCTTTGTTGTAAGATACATTGGACCTCTAGTGGAACTTCACCTAAGTGATATCTGTAGCACTCAAAGAATGCGGGTTAAGACTTCCCCAAAGTGTTTTTCTAGGAAAGGGATCTCCGACACCTAAGTCAATATGTGAGGGAAAGGTTGCTAAGAGTAAAGAGCAAAAAGAGATGGTGTCTTGAGCATATCATACTACCTGGGCACCTCCTAAGTATTTATAGGAAGCTTGGATAAGGCCATTATACCCATGTTGAGCAGATCAGGACACGTGGTTAGACAGATTTGCTAGACATTTGGTTTATACCTTGATGGAAAGGTGTCTCTAGCTGTCCGTAGCACAGCTATGCTCAGAGGGTAAGGGCGTGTGTAAGGTTCCTATTAGTGGTCCTCAAAATTGTGTTTGTCCTTTTCCCTTAAGACCCCTTAGGGACTTAAGACCCTTTCGAAAGTATAATCTCCTTCGAAGGTGGTTGGGGAAAGCCTGTTGGAGGCATAAACCGTGTTCAGGAGACATCTCTACTACTAATGGTGGTAGAATTCTCAATCTCAGGCTGGTTAGCTTAATACTCGAGGGTGATTGCTCACCTTTTTCAAGGTTGATTATGTGTCCATCTGAGGGTGGTGTTGATAATTCCTCCAAAGTTGGTCATAAGGAGTTGTCAAGGTGGTGTTAAGTCTACGAATCCCAAGGTCCTGTCGGTGATAGCTCCTCGGCTATCACATGCCCCCTTTAGAAGAAGCAAAGTTCTATCTTCGGTTCCTTCATTTTGTCAATCAATTAAAAATATGATGCCAAAGTTACATCCTTGGTCAATCAGGGCTTCTCTTAATCCAAGATTTACTTCTTTTTTTGCTGAGGTCACACCCTTGACACATAGGGACTTCTTTTAATCAAAATTTTACCTAGAGGGGTACCATTTTTTAGTTAAAGATTGATTCTTTTGTTGAGGTTTCTCCCTCGGCATTCCACCTATGGTACATACGGGAGGCTTTGTTGAAGTCATGCTTTTGGCAAGCAAGGGCTCGGTGAAGTTGCACCTTCGCCAAGTTTAAGCTTCACTAGTCTAAGATCCCTTCATTTTCTGAGGTTGCATTTTCGGTGATTACATTCCAAAGTTCTTTGTAAACTACATTTTGCAAGCTTTCGGCTAGGTTTTACTCCAAGAGTCTATTTTGGCAAAGTTATACCTTCGATAAGGATATGCTACTTTAAGCCAAACTCCTTTCTCGGTGAAGTTGTACAATTCCCCTCCGAGTACTTTTATTTCCTAGCACCTACCATGTACACGATTCCCCAAGAGCATTTCATCTTCAGCAATGAATAAGACTACCATCTCGATATGTATGTTACATAGACTTGACAAATCAATAGGTGCGCCCTCATTTTACGTGCCAGGTGACATATGTCACTAGAGTAATGGCCATATTTTCCATCCATTACATCGGTTATGTCTATTCGCTTGTAGAAGGTCATTATAGTGTCCTTTCACTTACCCTCTTCGGGCTATATAAACCTTACCTTGCCTCAGAAGTTCCTCACTTCTCACTTTGTCCTTCATTGTCCAATTCTCTCTTTGCTGCCTTCCCTCTCTTTAGTGGTGGTTTCTTGTGGAGAAGGAATTTCTGGCAACATTCCATGGCAGTTTGCAAGTTCGTTCTAGAGCCAAATAGTTGGGTATTCTTTCCAAATTCACCTTTCTCCTCTTTCTTCTCCTTTTCTTGTTGAGAATATATCCCTAGGATTTATGGCATCTTCGGGAGGCAAAGTTCATGTTGCTGAAGTGTGTTGGAGTTCCCCTGATTCCCACTTAAGTTGTGCGACCTTGGATAAGGTAGAGAAGTGGTGTGAGAAATTTTTCCTTCCATTGTATGCCAAGACAAAAGCTCCCGAACATGGTGAGCTGAGCTATCAATGTTGGGAAAAATAGGTAATCATTTTTAGGTGACAGCTAAAGGTGGCCCTTCGGTATTGTCCACCAAAGATGGTTAGTGACTTCTACCAATTTCATAGCATACCTGTTAACCAAATGACACCAAACTCATACTCATACTTCAATACATTTTATGCACGTGTGGAGTTTTTAACATAGTTCCCCATTTTATCTTCTTCATGCAAATTTATAAACTTTGCCCTGTCCCGAAATGGGGATTCTATTGCTTGCCTCCTTGGGGATCTGGGAGCAAGAAATTTCCTTTCACCTTCGGCACCAAGGATAGCTGGTGAGGGTTGCAGAAGAATTACTTCTTTATGGAGATAGATGAAATGTGGAAGGATCTGTTGGTGAAGTAGGCTTCTAAGACTCTGGCAATCAACGTGATGGACGTGTTGAAGTTATTGAACCTTAAACTTGTTACCACCTCACAAAAATAGGAGAATTACAAGTGTGTCATAATGGTTAAAAAAACCATTATATTGTGTAATTCTCACCACAGTGATGGAAATGTGGGGGCAAAAGGCATGATCAACACCTCCTTAAAAGTGTTCCAAATTTGTAACTTGACCCCCAAGAGAAGCCTTAAGGATTGCTTGTTTGTCAAGCAACCTATGGACTCTTTTGTAGGGTTTTGGAAATTCAGGTACTCAATTGAAAAACTCTCAAGAAAGAGCCTTGGAGAGTTATGGGAAAGATATGAATGGTATGAAAGTGCTATTGGAGGACCAAATTCCTCATGGAAGACAAGTTTGGACAAAGGAAACACTAAAAGCATTAAGGACCTAAATGTCCTAGTGTAAACCTTAAGGTATTCAACCTTTTAACTTAAGTCAAAGGGTGGAATTATGGGGTTATCCCACCATGGGGGAGGCAGCCAAGGTTTGATAAATAGTCAAAAATGTTGGGCACATGTGTACCAATGAGTTTAAGACAAAGAAACCATAATTAGTAAGAAGGAAAATGACATAAAACAAGGTTAAGCTTGCTGAAGTGTGTTTTGTGCCCTTAAGCTCATTTAAGGCCATTTAAGTGGCCAAATCACTTATCTTTCTCTCATTTTCATCATCCTCCAGCCCAAGAACACAGCCACACTTCCTCCCTAGCCACCATACCTTCAAACTCAAAACTACTTGCAATTGAAGTCAAGGAAACACAATTGGAAGCTATTTGGTGCTATTGCTTGAATGCATCTAGGATCAAGCTCCAATTTCAATATTGGTGCCCGGTGGCAGTTTTGTCACATGAGATGGTAGGAGCGAGGGGGACTTTCGGTGGAGGAGAGCGCCTAAGGAGAAGGTTTCCTAAGGGATGGTACCTGAAACGTTTGGAAGATAGAGGTTAGGAGGTCGCCAAAGTGTGTTTCCGGGGAGGAGCCTCCGACGTCAAAGTTAGTACTTTTGGAGATGTGGAGGTAATAGATAGTGGAGAAGTATGGTCTCTAATGTTCAAAAGAAACCCACCACCCTCTACCTGGGGTGTTTACCGAGTGTTTATAGAGGAACGAACAGTAGTAGTTCTCCTCTTGTGGCCGTCCCGGATCATGACACATGTTGGTAGGATGCGATCCACATCTTTGAGGGGTGAGGGGACACCTAGCCGATCATAGGTCACCTGGCTAGGAGCCTAGGCAACTTGAGAGTGCCGTGTTCAGGTGTCCCTGCAAGCGGCGTGTCAGAACGTGTCTGAGGGCGACGTATCGGGGATGTGTCAGAGGCTCCTTAATTGCTCCTGTCGTACTTTCTGAGGTTACTCTAGTATCGCAAGAGTATGTTTCCCGAAGGTGGTCTTCCTCAGGGATACCCCTTACTTCCGAGGATGGTTTAATCGTCCCCCCGAGGTTGGCACTATCGTTCCCTAGAATGAAGGATTGCCGAGGTCGGATTAGAGAGGTCGAACATCCTTCTTTCCGTGGGAGGTAGTTTCTCTACCGAGGTTGGTACTTCGCCCAAGTCTGGGGGTCCAGAAGGTGATGGGCACTTCGGCTATCACATGCCCACTCCCAGGAAGTTGAAGCGGAGACTTCGGCTTAACACTTTTGGGAAGGCTTTTTCGTTGAATTCGTGGTCAGAACTCCATAGCCGAGGTACCCTTCCCTAGTTCCTCTGGTGACCTCGGTGCATGTGCCACTTTTTTTTCCACTTTTTCTACTGTGGGTTTGTGAACCGTCGACCTTTGGTCAGTCATGTCAGTTATAGGTAACCGTGACTAGGTTTTCACGATGTCAGAGGGGTGTGGCCTAGTTCTTCGCGTTGCCGGACACATGGACACTAGTGGATAGCAAAATGGTTACGCCGGTCACGCTAACTGCGCCTCTTCGCCTTCAAGAAGTACTAATGAGGCTGTTGCATCTTCGAGGGATAATAATGACGATGTTTCGCTTACCCTCTTCGGTCTATATAAGCACCTTTCGTCTCATTTTTGCCTCACTCTTTGCTTTAGCTCCCTTCTGGTCTAGAGCCTTCTCTTGTCTTTTTCCTTTTTCCGGCGACTATTTCTATGGCGGAGTGATTTCCGACAACTTGTACGATGGCGTCCAGGAACCCTGACTTTGGCAAATCTTTGGGTGGGTGTTCCCCTCTATAGTTCTCTTTTTTCCTCCGAGGTTGTTTTTCCGAGGCTTTTTTATTCCCCTCTTCCTTTTTTCCCGAAGTCGTCCTTCTTTTCTTTCAAAAGATGTCGAATCTGACCCCGTTGATGTCTGTTCGCCCTCTTCCAGAGAGCTTTCTCCCTCTCGAGTCTCATCCTAGCTGTACCACTTCGGAGAAGATGACGAAGTGGATGGCGAAGTATTACCTTCCCTATTATGTAGTCCCGAGGTTACCTCTTCAGGGTTCGTATGGTTTTCATGCGCATTCGGGCGAAATCACCATTTACCGAGCTCAGTTAAAGGCCGGTCTTCGGTATCCCCCTCATCGCATGATATGCGAATTCTGTAAGTTTCACGGGATTGCCATGAATCAACTCCCTCTAAATTCTTATTCTTACTTCAACTCTTTCCTCTACATGTGTGGGGTATTTAAGATAAACCCCCACTTTCTTTCCTTCATGTAGTATTACAAACTCCACCCAGTCTCGAAGGGTGACTTTTACTTCCTGCTTCCCTGAGGGTCCAGGAGTAAGAAGTTTACCTTTACCTTCAACAACAAGGACAGTTGGCGAGGGTGGCAGAAGAAGTTTTTCTTTCTTCAAGTCCCTGAGTTTTGGAGCCACGTGCCGATCAGATGGCTTCGGGGACCCTAAAGATTGACGTCGTCAACCCTCGGAAGCTCCTAACTCCAGTGCTGCTTGCCGAGTTCGATAAGTTTGATAGACTTTTTCGGCCTGTGGCAGACTGGGACCCCGAGGTCCCTCAATGTTCCTTCTACCCTTTTCCCATCAAGTGGGACCTCATGACCGAGGAGGTCCTTCAGGAACTAGGAGTGGTGAATGCGCACAAGAGTTACCCCGGCATGCCCGTGCCCGTTCTTCCAGGGAAGAAGGCCTTGATAGTTATGCTCCTTTAGGGGGAAATTTCATATGAGGCTTTTGCCGAGAGTAAGTCACTTTTTCGGGTTTGATATCTATTTTCCTTTTGGACTTACAATGATATTTTGTTCTTTTGCAGAGATGGGCGATCAATCCGCTGACTTCTACAAGTCACTCTTCCTTGGCCAGGCCGAGAGGGGGGAGCAAACACGCAAGAAGGCGCCTGCCAAAAGGAAGAAGAAAGACAACGGTCCTTCTGAGTCCAAGAAGGCTAAGGCTACTACTCCTCCTCCCCTCGAAGATGTGGTTGTGGTGGAAGATCGGTCCCCTGCCCAACCTCCATGGACCCTCCTTTGGATCCTGCCCTGTTCGGGGCATCACTAAGCCCTGTTCTTACTGCCGAGCGAAGGTCTGCTTAGTAGCTTGAAGAGAGCAGAAGAAGGAAGGGGAAGAATGTTCCCGGGGAAGTCCGCGAGGGCGAATCTGAAGATGACGTAGCCGAAGTTCCACCAGGTTGGTTCCTTAGCCATTCCTTTACAAATCTTAGTATTTTTTGCATCTACACTTTTTTGGATGAATGGCTAAGGGATGATGTTTTGACGTAACTTCGACGTGATATTGCAGAGGACATCCTCACTGCTCCCTAGATGGAGACTCATGCTCGACGGAGGATTCTTCGGGACAGGAAGATTCCACAGGATAAGGTGCCGAGGGAGCCCTTCTGGACGTCCACAGAGGACATGAATTTGTTCTCATATGATAGCCAGCTGATGGCTCCCAAGATGGCGACGGGGGTGATGACCTATGCCACCTTCCAGTCGCTTGTCACCGAGTGCCCCAATGAAGAGATCCTCGCGGTGAGGATGACCGAGCATGCCGCCCAGGTGGTGTTCTTTATTTTTTTTTACTTAGAAAATTTTCTTTTAAGTTTTTATCTCCTTCTGATACTTACTTGGGGCCCCTTTTTTCCTGCAGCTTTTGGCATATAGCAGATACTTCCGTGCCTGGACGGCAAAGCAAACGGAGTCCCGTTCTCACTCCGAAGATTCCCTGCGCAAGATGAAGGAGTTCTGTGCCAAATATGTCCTCAAATATGGCGAGTTGAACAAGATTGCGAAGGAGGACATTGTGAATCTTCGGGCCAAGCTCGCGGCTAGCAAGCAGGAGCTTCTTCTTGACATCTCAGCCAAGGTCGAAGGCCTCAGCTCAAAGTGTGCCACTATCTCCTCGGAGAACGAGGCCCTTCAAAAGGAGAACACTGAAGACAGCGAGAATCTTATGAAGGCACTCGCTTTGAATGCCGAGCTCCAAGCTGAGGTTGATTCGTTGAAGAGGAAGACTAAGAGCAAAAAGAAGAAGAAGCTGGAGGAGACGATTGATGCGCTTAAGGCCAAGCTGGCAGCTCTTAGTGCCGAGAAGGATCAGACCAAGCAGATGTCGAAGGTGTCTTACCAAGACGGCTTCTGCTTGGCACGTCACCAGGTCCTTGCTCGGCACCCTAGGCTTGACCTCTCTTACCTGTCTGCCTTAGACTTTCCCAGACAGCCCAGGTGCACATGGTCTAAGATTGAGTTTCTCAATCTCCCTCCGGTTGGGCCTGTGTCTCCGGCTAAACCACCTAAAGATGATAATGTCGAAGAGGCACCGGATGCCCCTGTTCAGCCATAGGCTTCTTCTTTCTTGTATTCCTGCCGCTTTGTACTTTTTCACCTTAATATTTTTTAATGAAGATTTTTTCTCCATTCTTCATTCATTCTTCCGAATGTGAATCATTAGAAGTTGGTGTAATCCTAAGTATGCATCTTTGGCGGATGCTCGCGCCTATATTTTTGGAAAGAGTCTTTTTAGACTTTTTCCGTATTCTGCCAAGTTTTTAGACTCCAGCAAGGAGTTTGTTCCAAAAGGAAAACCATTAAGGAATATTTCTCCAGTAACGCGGCCATATTCGGCATGCATCTTCATTGACGACTTCGGGGAGGAGTAGTTACAGGTTTTCTTTGAAAAAATGTCTAAGTATAGAATTTTTTTAGAGAATCTGAGTGCCAAGTATTTTTCAACTCTACTCCCTCGGTGTCACCCAATTTATAGACCCCTGGGCGAACTTCGTCGAAGACCAAATAAGTTCCACTCCAGTTTGCCCGAAGTACCCCTTCTGATGGCCTTCGTGCCTCGAATTCGGCCTGTCGGTGAACAAGGTCTCCTTTTTTTATCTCTTTTCTTTTTACATGTAAGTTATCAGCATGAGCTATTCTTTGTTGGAAAGCCTTCCTTCTTAGTTTGGCCATTTCACGGTGCTCCTTGATGAGGTCCAGTTTTGTCCTCAAGCCGAGATCATTTCCTCCCTTGTCAAACACTTGTATTCTTACCGCAGGCTGTATGACCTCAATGGGGATAATGGCCTCTATTCCGTACACGAGCGAGAAGGGAGTTTCCCCCATAGCTCTTTAGGGAGTCGTACGGTAGCTCCACAGCACACTCGGGAGCTCTCCTGGCCATTTCCCCTTTGCCTCCTTTAGTCTTTTCTTCAAGCCATCCTTTACTGTCCTGTTGGATACTTCGACCTGCCCGTTACTTTGAGGGTCGGCTACTGGTGCAAAATGCATTTTTATGCCAAGCTCAGCCGTGAATTCCTAGAACCCTCTATCCGTAAACCGAGTTCCATTGTCAGTGACTATTACCCTCGGTATGCCAAATCGGCATATGATGTGTTAGTGTTCTGCCCAAAAAGCCAATCATGAGATGATTGTATTTTTGCACATTGAGTCATGATATTTTATTGAGGCATTAATCCAGCAATTATGTTTGCTATTTTGTTTTTGCATAACGTAATAAACATAATTGTAACCCTAGAATAATGATATTCTTAAACGTCCCTAGTCTAGTATTATTGTGGAGCGGGTTGCAATAATACATAATGACTAGCAAATGTGGAGACTAATATGAGATATGTAGTCTACATATAGGTACAAGTTGGAGAACTTGTGTACTGGACCGACCCACCATGAGAACACTTCATGGATCATTATATGAGTGTAATAAGTGATTCTCATAGTGATCATGGTATATGTAGTCCTTCGACCTAAGATCATCAAGGTTCCCTACATGTGAGTCACATACTTTGATACTTTCCTTTGTTGCTCGTAACTGAGTGAACTTGAAGGAGGTCATTGGGTATGTCACATATCATGCGGAGGGATTTGTATGATCAAGATGGGATTTGTCCCTCCTATGTAACGGGAGTGATATTTTCGGGCCCCTTGATAGAGTGAGACTTAGAAAAATGCATGGCCATGCTCGGTTGAGTTGATATACGATATCAATGTCATCAGTTTAAGTTAGTCTACTCGGTAATCAAGAAGCCAAAGATTGGGCTATACGAGAGTGACACATTCCATGTCTCGTGCTTAGTCTTGATATCTTGGACAAAGGGACAATGGCATATATCGGTGATGATCATAAAGGTTTAGTCGAATCATCGACAATCTTGTCACTTGGGTAGCAATGATGTGTTGCTAGACACCGCTCATTGTTTATGATCATAAATGTGATTTATGATCATTGCCAACGTGATAAGAGCCTATTGGGTCGCACACATAGAACTATTTGGATCATTAGAGTGCATGGGCTAATTATTTGGGTTATGGTTTCACTTTAATTTCGTATTAATAATGCGCCCAGTAGTTGAGCCATTATTAAGCCCGAAATTAAATCCTAATTGGATTAGGGCTTTGAAACCCATTAGGCCTGGAAGTTGAGTCTCACTATAAATACAACTTCTAGTGAGAAATTCGTAGGTCTCCTTGCCCTAGCCTTCCAAAAGGACAACCGCACTCTTCTCTGGCAATTCCTTGGAGGATGCAAGCTAGAAATGCATCTGCTGGGATGTGGTGGAAGAGTCGAGAGGCTTGTGTGGATACCATAGAGAGCTTGAACACGTCAACTGTTCAGCTTTTGTGATTCGACTCTACAGTTGAGTGAGATATCTCAACCGAAAATTAGGTATGAAAATTTTTGAACACCTGGTTTACCTCGTTTTACTTGGATCCTAGAGGGTTTCGGTTAAATTCCGCTGCGCTGTTTGGCTCCCGAAACCCAACATGATGTTCTTCCATACAAATTTTTGGGCATCTTTTGCAGAGATTGATGCTAGTGGTTCTGCTTCTATCCACTTAGTGAAGTAGTCCACCGCGAATACGCAGAACTTTACCGCACTGGGGGCGTTTGGGAGAGGTCCGATGAGATCAATACCCCATACGGCAAAGGGGCAAGGATAATCTGCTGAGTTTATTCTTTTCGAAGTAGCTTTTGGATGCTGGCATGCCTTTGGCAGTTGTCACATCTTCGGACAAACTACCTTGCATCTTTCCTCAAGGTGGGCCAAAAGTAACCTTGGCGGAGTAGTACCCCAGCGAGGGCGTCTGTTCCTATATGGGAGCCACACGCTCCTTCGTGGACTTCTTCAAGTATTATTCTGACATCATCTTCGCCCACACATTTTTTACAGGGGGCTCGCATACCCTTGCCTGTATAGTTCTTCTGTAATGAGGAAGTACCTTCTAGAGCGCTTCTATACTTTTGCGGCTTCTTTAGGCTTCTCAGGGAGTTCTGAGGTTATTAGATATTTCTTGATGGGACCCTTCCATCCTTCCCCCGAGGTTTCTATGCACATCAATTCTGTACTGGGTTGCTTCAGCACTTCGGTGGGTTCCTTGGATTTGGCCAAGCCATCAGCTTGGGTATTATCACTTCGGGGCACGTTCTTTATGTGTACCGAGTCAAAATCTCCAATGAGTTTCTGGACCAGGTCGTGATATTTTGCCAAGGTTGGATCCTTTACCGCGTACTCTCCCTTCGTTTGCCGAACTATTAACTGTGAATCACTGTGGCCCATAAGGTTTCTCACGCCGATTTTTCTGGCCATCTTTAGTCCGGCCATGAGGGCCTCATACTCGGCGATGTTATTGGTGACATTGAAACTGAACTTGATTGCTTTGGAGGCTTTCATGCCTTCGGGGCCCTGAAGGACTATTCCAGCTCCCTAATGCTCCATCGACAAAGAGCTTCCATTCTGGGTCAGCCTCTGTTCGATCTTTCGCGACGGCTTCAGCATTTTCGATCTCAGGGATTCGGCAATGAAGTCTGCCAGTGCCTGGGCCTTTATGCCCTTCTAGGTTCGTAAGTAATGTCGCATTCTCTGAGTTTGATGCACCATTTTGATAGTCTTCCCGAATGCTCCACTTTTTTCATCAGATCGCGCAATGGCAGGCTACTTCGAACGGTGATGGCGTGTCCTTGAAAGTAGGGTCGCAATCTTCTACCTACGAGTACTAAGGCGTAGATAGCCTTTTGGAGCAATGGGTATCTGGTCTCGGCACCATGTAGGGACTTGCTTACATAATATACTGGCCATTGCCTCCCCCCCTCCTCTTTTACTAGGACCGAACTCACTGCTTTTTCAGTAACCGTGAGGTAGAGGATGAGAGGCTCTCCCTCCTAAGGTTTCCGAAGTGTTGGTAGGTGGGTCAGGTAGCTTTTAAGCTCATCTCAAGCTTTCTGGCATTCTGTGTTCCATGGATGCTCCTAGGTTCCGGAGGTGTCGTCGCCCTTGGGGACTTTGGTGAGTATTTTAAAAAATGGACGACATTGGTCGTCGTACCTGGAGATGAATCTACTAAGGGAGGTGATTCTTCCGGTAAGCCTTTGTATGTCTTTGATGGATGTCGGTGTTCGGAAATTCAGCAGGGCTTTGACTTTTTCAAGGTTGGCGTCTATTCCTCTTTCTGATACCATAAACCCGAGAAACTTTCCCGCACTTACTCCGAACACACACTTTTTGGGATTAAGACATATGCCGAACTCCCGAAGTCATTGGAAGGTTTCGGTTAGGTAAGTGATATGATTACCAGGCATTTTGCTCTTGACTATCATATCATCAACGTATACTTTCATATTTCTCTGAATCTGTGAATCGAATACCTTGTTCATCAGCCTTTGATAGGTGGCCCTTACGTTTTTTAGCCCGAAGGACATTCTGACGTAGCAGTAGGTGCCCATTTCCATGATGAAGGCTGTTTTTTCTTCGTCCTCAGGGTTCATCCGAATCTGATGATATCTGCTAAAGGCATCGAGGAAGCTGAGAAGCCCGTATTCGACGGTTGCCCCTACCAGCTGGTCTATGGCTGGCAAAGGGTAAGAATCTTTTGGGTAGGCGTCATTTAGATTTCAGAAGTCGATGCACATTCAAAGTTTTTCACTTCCTTCTTTCGTGGCAATAACCACGTTATTGAGCCGTTCGAGGTATTTTACCTCTCTTATTACCCCGGTCTCAATGAGGCGATTAACGGGAATAATATCTTCGGGCCCCTTGATAGAGTAAGACTTAGAAAAATACATGGCCATGCTCAGATGAGTTGATATACGATATCAATGTCATTAGTTTAAGTTGGTCTACTCGGTAATCAAGAAACCAAAGATTGGGCTATACGAGAGTGACACATTCCATGTCTCGTGCTTAGTCTTGATATATTGGACAAAGGGACAATGGCATATATCGGTGATGATCATAAAGGTTTAGTCGAATCATCGACAATCTTGTCACTTGGGTAGCAATGATGTGTTGCTAGACACCGCTCATTGCTTATGATCATAAATGTGATTTATGATCATTGCCAATGTAGTAAGAGCCTATTGGGTCGCACACATAGAGCTATTTGCATCATTAGAGTGCATGGGCTAATAATTTGGGTTTTGGTTTCATAATAATTTCGTATTAATAATGGGCCCAATAGTTGAGCCATTATTAAGCCCGAAATTAAAGCCTAATTGGATTAGGGCTTTGAAACCTATTAGGCCTGGAAGTTGAGTCTCACTATAAGTACAACTTCTAGTGAGAAATTCGTAGGTCTCCTTGCCCTAGCCTCCCAAAAGGATAACCACACTCTTCTCTTGCAATTCCTTGGAGGACGCAAGCTAGCACTACGAGCGCAAGAGAAACACATCTACCGGGACGTGGTGGAAGCGTGGTGATCCCGAGAGGCTCGTGTGGATACCATAGAGAGCCTGAACACTTCAACTGTTCGGGTTTTGTGATTCGACTCTACTGTTGAGTGAGAGATCTCAACCAAAAATTAGGTATGAAAATTTTTGAACACCCGGTTTACCCCGTTGTACTTTGATCCTAGAGGGTTTCGGTTAAATTCCGCTGCGTTGTTTGGCTCCCGAAACCCATCAGTGGTATCAAAGCTACTGGTGAAACCCTAAATCGGGATTGATGTTGAATCGCATGATGTTATGTGTTCGGTTGCTTTTCTGCCATGATTAATTAGATTGATTCATGAAGCATGAAATCGGAACTCGTAATGAACATATGAGATATATGAAGAAACGACACTAATTGGTTAATGAGATTAACCCGAAATTGAATGGTTTGAGATACTTATATGGAGTAGGATTCTTGCAATAGTTGCAAAAACCCTAGCTTGGTTCGGATTCGGCCTATTCGGGCACCGAAAGTAAGGTATTTTTGGTGGCTTGAATGGAGGAGTCTCGGGTGCCTACTTGCTCGACATAGAAGATTTTCGGGCTAAGCAATTGTAAGAAAATTTTTTGCGCCGGGGAGCGCTGCCCCCCGCGAGCCCCGCAAGGGCGGCACCCCTTGACCAGCCAGCGGGACCGCCGTATGTGAAGCGCCACATAAATAAAAATTGGTTAATCAACGCGCGAAAATTGGCATGCATCTTTATTGAATGAGATTTGACATGATATGCTGATTGGTGTTTGAAGCATGGTGCATGGTTATAGCCCTTGATTGGTTGTACTTGTAAATACAGCCTACGAGTCGTGCCTTTTCTTATCACTCTCATTGTACATTCTCTTCTCACCTTACTCCCCTCGAATGTAACTCGAGGTTTCTATTATTGATGTAAGGGTGCATTATGGGATCATCCAAAGTGATATGTCCAAGGATCATCCAAGGTGGTATGTCCAAGGAGGTGACAACAAAAGGGCAGCCAAGAATGGAAGAAAAGGAGCTTGTGAAGACTCTTTTCTTTTCTTAGGCTTTTATGATATTCTCATTGGCTTGAGAATATCACATAGTTTGGGCTAATAACCATGTCACGTTTACTTTCCTGAACGCATGAGATGCATGTTTTGTATTTGTATGTGATGCATGTATAAGACAACCGGAGATAACAAATTGGTGAGATCAAACAAAAAATCCCTTAAACAAATATTAAGTCATTAAATGTGATGCCTTCCAAATGTTGGCACTCGTCAAGACTTTGATCAACATTAGGTGGGTTTGCCAAAGCAAAGCATCTATGTTCATCTTGGTAAGGCGCGATGGGATAATAGTGATATCCAAACTGCGAACTTTGGGTTCAACTTAACTAAGTCATCCTCATAGGATTAGGGACTTAGAGGCATAGAGTTGGGCTTATGTTCATGAGATGAGCTTGGACAAGTGTTGTTCACCCAACTATCCAAGAGTTACATAAGATCCAATCTATAATGTGAATACCAAGAAGGTCAGATTAAATGATTCGAAGCTGACCTATCTCTGGCACTGTCGCTTGGGCCATATAAATGAGACCCGCATATCCAAGCTCCATAAGGATGGACTCTTGGACTCATTTCATTTTGAATCATATGAGACATGTGAGTCATGTTTGTTGGGCAAGATGACCAAAGCCCCATTCACAGGGCAAAGTGAAAGGGCTAATGACTTACTAGGACTCATACATAGTGATGTATGTGGCCCTATGTCTACACAAGCTAGAGGAGGTTTCCAATACTTCATTACTTCCACTGATGACTTCAGCAGATATGGCTATGTGTATCTCATGAGACACAAGTCAGAATCCTTTGAAAAGTTCAAAGAATTCAAGAATGAAGTAGAGAATCAAGTCGGGAAGAGTATTAAAGTACTTCAATCAGATCGAGGTGGAGAGTACTTGGATCGAGAATTCCTTGACTATCTGAAGGAGTGTGCTATAGTATCACAACTCACTCCACCAAGTACACCTCAATGGAATGGTGTATCTGAAAGGAGAAATCGAACTCTGTTTGACATGATTCGCTCTATGATGAGTCAAGCTGACCTTCCAAACTCCTTTTGGGGACATGCTCTAGAGACAGCTGCTTTTACACTAAACTGAGTTCCATCTAAATCAGTTCAAAAGACACCATATGAGATATGGAGTGGGAGGCGTCCCAATTTGTCTTTTATGAAGATTTGGGGCTGTGACGCTTATGTGAAACGTCAATCCTCTGACAAACTAGGGCCCAAATCTCAAAAATGCCTTTTTGTTGGGTATCCCAAAGAAACAATGGGTTACTATTTCTACAATCCTTCTGAGCAAAAAGTGTTTGTTGCTTGAACTGGTGTCTTTTTGGACAAAAAGTTTATCTCTAAAGGAACTAGTGGGAGGAAAGTATAACTTGAAGAAATTCAAGAACAACAAGGAGACATCAAACCTGAAATGGAACCTGAACAGACACCACAAGATGTTGTGGTTCAAGAGTCTGTTCCTGTAGCACAGAGCCCACCTAGGTCTGGTAGGATTCAGCCTGAGCCCAAAAGATATGGATTTCTCGTGACTCACACTGGTGATGTGATGCTCATGGATCAGGATGAGCCCACAACCTACCAACAAGCTATGAAATCCGAGATGGAATCCATGTATGAAAACCAAGTATGGACTTTTGTTGACCCACCTGAAAGGGTAAAACCCATAGGGTGCAAATGGGTTTTCAAGAAGAAAACTAACATGGATGGTAATGTGATTACCTTTAAGGGACGATTGGTTGCAAAAGGTTTCAAGCAAATTCATGGTATTGACTATGATGAAACTTTTTCACCAGTTGCTATGCTGAAATCCATCCGAATTTTGTTTGCTATTGCTGCACACTATGATAACGAGATATGGAAAATGGATGTCAAAACTGCATTCCTAAATGGAAAGCTACCTGAGGATGAGTACATGACACAACCTAAGGGTTTTGTCACTCCTGAAAATGCCAATAAAGTGTGCAAATTGCAAAGGTCCATCTATGGATTGAAGCAAGCTTCTTGAGGTTGGAATCTTCATTTTGATGATGCAATCAAAGAGTTTGGTTTTATCAAAAATGAAGATGAACCTTGTGTCTACAAGAAGGTTAGTGGGAGCGCTATTGTTTTCTTGGTGTTGTATGTAGATGACAAACTACTCATCGAAAATGACATTCCTAAGCTACAGTCTGTGAAGACTTGGCTAGGGAAATGTTTCTCTATGAAGGACTTGGGTGAAGCAGCCTATGTTTTACGCATCAGGATCTATAGAGATTGATCTAGAAAGCTTCTTGGCCTAAGTCAAAGTACATATATTGACAAGGTGCTAAAGAGGTTTAGCATGCAAGATTCCAAGAAAGGATTCTTGCCCATGTCACATGGTATCACTCTTTCTAGATCTTAGTGTCCGAGTACAACCGAGGAGAGAGAGTGCATGAGTAAGATTCCATATGCCTCAGCAATTGGATCTATCATGTATGCCATGATATGTACTCATCCCGATGTCTCATATGCTTTGAGCATGACGAGTAGGTACCAATCAAACCTCGGTGAGAGTCACTGGACAGTTGTTAAGAACATCCTTAAGTACTTATGAAGGACTAAGGATGCACTCTTGGTCTTCGGAGGTGAAGATGAGCTCGTTGTAAGGGTTACACCGATGCAAGCTTCCAATCTGATAAGGATGATTTTAGATCGCAATCTGGTTATGTGTTTTGTATTGGTGGTGGTGATGTCAGCTGGAAGAGTTCAAAGCAAGAGACAGTAGCTGACTCTACAACAGAATCTGAGTACATTGCCGCCTCTGATGCTGCGAAGGAGGCAGTTTGGATCAAGAAGTTCATCACTGAACTTGGAGTGGTTCCAAGCATTGTTGACCCGATAGAGCTCTATTGTGACAACAATGCAGCAATCGCACAGGCTAAGGAACCTCGATCTCACCAGCGATCCAAGCACATACTCCGACGCTATCATCTCATCAGGGAGATCATCGAGAGGGGTGATGTAAGGATATGCAAGACTTCGACAAACAGCAACATTGCTGATACACTGACAAAGCCCCTTACGCAACAAAAGCATGATAGCCATTCTGGGTCCATCGGTATTAGATACATGGATGATTGGCTTTTAGTGCAAGTGGGAGATTGTTAGTGTTGTGCCCAAAAAGCCAATCATGAGATGATTGTATTTTTGCACATTGAGTCATGATAATTTATTAAGGCATTAATCCAGCAATTATGTTTGTTGTTTTGTTTCTACGTAACTTCACAAACATAATTGTAACCCTAGAATAATGATATTCTTAAACGTCCCTAGTCTAGTATTATTGTGGAGCGGGTTGCAATAACACATAACGACTAGCGTATGTGGAGACTAATATGAGATATGTAGTCTACATATGGGTACAAGTTGGAGAACTTGTGTACTAGACCGACCCACCATGAGAACACAACATGGATCGTTATATGAGTGTCATAAGTGATTCTCATAGTGATCATGGTATATGTAGTCCTTCGACCTAAGATCATCAAGGTTCCCTATATGTGAGTCACATACTTTGATACTTTCCTTTATTGCTCGTAACTGAGTGAACTTGAAGGAGGTCATTGGGTATGTTACATATCATGCGGAGGGATTTGTATGATCAAGATGGGATTTTTCCTTCCTATGTAACGGGAGTCATATCTTCGGGCCCTTTGATAGAGTGAGACTTAGAAAATGCATGGCCATGCTCAGATGAGTTGATATACGATATCAACGTCATCAGTTTAAGTTAGTCTACTCGGTAATCAAGAAACCAAAGATTGGGCTATACGAGAGTGACACATTCCATGTCTCGTGCTTAGTCTTGATATCTTGGACAAAGGGACAATGGCATATATCGGTGATGATCATAAAGGTTTAGTCGAATCATCAACAATCTTATCACTTGGGTAGCAATGATGTGTTGCTAGACATCGCCCATTGCTTATGATCATAAATGTGATTTATGATCATTGCCAACGTGATAAGAGCCTATTGGGTCGCACACATAGAGCTATTTGGATCATTAGAGTGCATGGGCTAATTTTTTGCGTCATGGTTTCACTTTAATTTCGTATTAATAATGGGCCCAAGAGTTGAGCCATTATTAAGCCCGAAATTAAATCCTAATTAGATTAGGGCTTTGAAACCCATTAGGCCTGGAAGTTGAGCCTCACTATAAATACAACTTCTAGTGAGAAATTCGCAGGTCTCCTTGCCCTAGCCTCCCAAAAGGACAGCCGCACTATTCTATTGCAATTCCTTGTTGGACGCAAGCTAGCACTGCGATCGCAAGAGAAACGCATCTACCGGGATGTGGTGGAAGCGTGGTGATCCCGAGAGGCTCGTGTGGATACCGTAGAGAGCCTGAACACGTCAACTGTTCAGGTTTTGTGATTCGACTCTACAGTTGAGTGAGAGATCTCAACTGAAAATTAGGTATGAAAATTTTCGAACACCCGGTTTACCCCATTT
This sequence comes from Aquilaria yunnanensis, assembly GCA_039654915.1. Classification (NCBI taxonomy): domain Eukaryota; kingdom Viridiplantae; phylum Streptophyta; class Magnoliopsida; order Malvales; family Thymelaeaceae; genus Aquilaria; species Aquilaria yunnanensis. Next base: position 47,295,432 of record CM077595.1, read on the forward strand.
CACTTGGATCCTTGAGGGTTTCAGTTAAATTCTGCTGCGCTGTTTGGCTCCCAAAACCCAACATCAAAGTTTGTGACTCACATGTAGGGAATCTTGATGATCTTAGGTTGAAGGACTACATATACCATGATCACTATGAGAATCACTTATGACACTCATATAACGATCCATGTAGTGTTCTCATGGTGGGTCGGTCCAGTACACAAGTTCTCCAACATGTACCCATATGCAGACTACATATCTCATATTAGTCTCCACATATGCTAGTCGTTATGTATTATTGCAACCCGCTCCACAATAATACTATACTAAGGATGTTTGATAATATTATTATTCTGGGGTTACAATTATGTTTGTTAAGTTACGCAGAAACAAAACAACAAACATAATTGCTGGATTAATGCCTTAATAAAATATCATGACTCAATGTGCAAAAATAAAATCATCTCATGATTGGCCTTTTGGGCACAACACTAACAAAAAGTGACTTTGAAAAAATAGAAACAGAGGATGTAGAGCTTGTCCCGGGCCGATGTAACCAAGTGGGCCAAAAATTGGCCGAAGGTGACAAGGAAAAGCTTGTATCCTTTCTGTTAATGAACAAAGATCTATTTGTATACTCTCTGAGTGATATGCATGGGGTAGACCCTAGTATAATTCAACATTGTCTTAAAGTGTGTTCCGGGGTGAAGCCTATTCAGCAGAAAAAACATAGCCTTTCAGCACATAAGAACAACTTCATTAAAACCGAAGTCCAATGGTTAACAGAGGCAGGAATAATAAGGGAGGTCAAGTACCACGAATGGCTAAGCAATATAGTCATTGTAACAAATGAAGGGAGTGATAAACTCCGAATGTGCATCGACTTCTGAAAGATAAACGATGCCTGTCCAAAGGACTCCTATCCTTTGCCACCAATAGGCCAATTGGTAGATTCGACTACCGAATACGGTTTTCTTAGCTTCCTCGACGCCTTTAGTGGATATCACCGAATTCGGATGAATCCCGAAGATGAAGAAAAAACCACCTTCATTACCGAAGTTGGTACCTACTGTTACGTTAGAATGCTCTGCGGCCTTAAAAACACAAGAGAAACATACCAGAGCCTGATGAACAGGTTATTCAGCTCCCAAATCAAGAAAAATATGGAAGTATACATTGATGATATGATAGTTAAGAGCAAGCAGCCTAGTAGTCATATATTAGACTTGAAGAAAACGTTCCACCAACTTCAAGAATTTGAAATCCGTCTTAACCCTGATAAGTGTGTGTTTGCAGTGAGTGCAAGCAAATTCCTTGGGTTCATGGTATCCGAAAAAAGGTATCAATGCCAACCCGGAAATGGTTAAGGCCCTGATAGGATTCCAAACTCCCACGAAAACCAAGGATGTGCAAAGGCTCACGGAAAAGATTACGGCCCTCAGCAGGTTCATCTGCAGATATAGGGACCGGTGCGAACCATTCTTTAAAGTGCTCACCAAAGCAGCAAAAGATGAAGGTAACTTCAATTCCGAGGATTACTTTTGGAATGAAGATTGCCAAAAAGCTTGGGATGAACTCAAAAACTACTTAACCCGTCTGCTGACACTTCAGCAGCCACTAGAAGGAGAACCTCTCATCTTCTACCTCACCGTCACCAAAAAAGCAGTAAGTTCGGTACTTGTAAGGGAAAAAGGAGGAAAGTGGTAGCCAGTATACTATGTGAGTAGGTCCTTGCACAGTGCCGAAGTTAGGTACCCTTTCCTGCGAAAGGCCATCATGCCCTAATATTGGAAAGTAGGAGGTTGCGGCCTTACTTCCAAAGACAGCCTATCACTATTCGAAGTAACTTACCTCGTAGGGATGTCATGAGGAAGGTGGACCACTATGGAAGATTATCAAAATGGTGCATCGAGCTCGGTGAGTATGACATCACCTATGCGCTGAGAAGGGCAATAAAGGCCCAAGCATTGGCGAATTTCATCGCAGAAGTACCTAGAACCAAAGATACACCAAGGGACACCGGTAGTGACGAACCTGAGTGGATGCTCATCATCGATGCACCTCCTATTCTAGACATCAAGGAGCTGGAGTGATCGTACGAGGACCTGAAGGTATGGAAGCTTCCTTTTGCCTTCAATTTCAATCTTAGTGGTATGGTGGCTATGGAGGAGCTATGCAAGAAGTATAGAGGAGGGTGGTGGCTGGTTGTGTCAAATATGGGAGAAAAAAAATTGAGTTTGGCTTCTTAAATTAGGTTTAGGAAACTAAACATCCTTATTAGCCTTAATCATGTTTTAGACATATTTTTTGCCCATAAGCATGATTTATTTGTCCTAAACTTCTTGGTCCATATTTTTCCCACCTTTTTTAGTATTTATCAAGCCATAACTGCCTCCCTCACGGTGGGATAATGCCACAATTCCACCCTTTGACTTAAATCAATAGCTTGAACACCTTAAGGTTTACACTAAGACATTTAGGTCCTTAATGCCTTTAGTGTTTCCTTTGTCCAAACTTCTCTTCCATAATGAATTTGGTCTTCCAATAGCACTTTCATACCACTCATATCCTTCCCATAACTCTCCAAGGCTTTTTCTACATACTTTTGCAATTAAGTACCCAAACTTCCAAAATCTTACAAAAAGGTCCACAGGTTACTTAAAGAACAAGCAATCCTTAAGGCTTTTCTTAGGGGCGAAGTTACCAACATATAACACTTTTAAGGAGCAGTTCATTATACCTTTTACCCTGTTGGGTTTCGGGAGCCAAACAGCCCAGCGGAATTTAACCGAAACCCTCCAGGATCCAAGTGAAACAGGGTAAACCGGGTGTTCGAAAATTTTTATACCTAATTTTCGATTGAGATCTCTCACTCAACTGTAGAGTCGAACCACAAAACTTGAATAGTTGACGTGTTCAAGCTCTCTATGGTACCCACACGAGCCTCTTGGGATCACCACACTTCCACCATGTCCCGACAGATGCGTTTCTCTTGCGGTCGTACTGCTAGCTTGCGTCCTCCAAGGAATTACAAGAGAAGAGTGCGGCTATCTTTTTGGGAGGCTAGGGCAAGGAGACCTGCGAATTTCTCACTAGAAGTTGTATTTATAGTGAGACTCAACTTCCAGGCCTAATGGGTTTCAAAACCCTAATCCAATTAGGCTTTAATTTCAGGCCTAATGGCTCAACTATTGGGCCCATTATTAATACGAAATTATTGTGAAACCAAAACCCAAATTATTAGCCCATGCACTCTAATGATCCAAATAGCTCTATGTGTGCGACCCAATAGGCTCTCCCCACGTTGGTAATGATCATAAATCACATTTATGATCATAAGCAATGAGCGGTGTCTAGCAACACATCGTTGCTACCCAAGTGACAAGATTGTCGATGATTCAAGTAAACCTTTATGATCATCACCGATATATGCCATTGTCCCTTTGTCCAAGATATCAAGACTAAGCACGATACATGGAATGTGTCACTCCCGTATAGCCCAATCTTTGGTTTCTTGATTACCGAGTAGACCAACTTAAACTGATGACATTGATATCGTATATCAACTCATCTGAGCATGGCCATGCATTTTTCTAAGTCTTACTCTATCAAGGGGCCCGAAGATATTATTCCCGTTACATAGGAGGGACAAATCCCATCTTGATCATACAAATCCCTCCGCATGATATGTGACATACCCAATGACCTCCTTCAAGTTCACTCAGTTACGAGCAACAATTGAAAGTATCAAAGTATGTGACTCACATGTAGGGAACCTTGATGATCTTAGGTCGAAGGACTACATATACCATGATCACTATGAGAATCACTTATGACACTCATATAACGATCCATGTAGTGTTCTCATGGTGGGTCGGTCCAATACACAAGTTCTCCATCTTGTACCCATATGCAGACTACATATCTCATATTAGTCTCCACATATGCTAGTCATTATGTATTATTGCAACCCGCTCCACAATAGTACTAGACTAGGGACATTTGAGAATATCATTATTCTAGGGTTACAATTATGTTTGTTAAGTTACGCAGAAACAAAACAACAAACCATAATTACTGGATTAATGCCTTAATAAAATATCATAACTCAATGTGGAAAAATACAATCATCTCATGATTGGCCTTTTGGGCACAACACTAACATACCCCTCATACTTCAATTACTATGAAGAGAATTACAGAATATAATGGTTTTTTTACTATTATGCCACACTTGTAATTCTCTCATTTTTGTAAGGTGGTATTAATCATCTCCCCCTTAGAAATTTTGGTCTTCCAAAATGACCTTTAGCTTCGGGTATTCTGTAGGATACCTTTCCATAAGGTCTTTCTCAATTTCCTAGGTTGCTTCTCTTTCAGAGTGGTGTGACCATGAAACTTTAACCATGGGAATGAGCTTATTTCTTAGCCCTCTGGTATTCTTGGCCAAGATAGCTATAGGTTTCTCTTCATATGTCAAGTTAGGCTCCAACTGTATGTCTTCCACTACAATAGCATACTTTGTGTCCAACAAACACTTTTCCAGCATACTAATGTGAAAACCATTATCAACACTTGACATGCTTGGCTGTAGAGCTAACTTATATGCTACCTTGCTAACTCTGTCCAAGATCTCATAAGGACCTATATATCTTGGACCTAACTTGGTTCTTCTACCAAATCTAACAGTGCTTTTGGTTGGTGCAACCTTCAGCCAAATATTGTCACCAACCTCAAACTGCAAGTCTCTCATTCTTTTATTCACATAGGTTGTAGTTTCTTCATTGGCTGCCTTTAATCTTTCTTGAATCTTCTTGATCTTGGAAGTAGTTTCCTCAATAATTTTGGGACCCAACTCTAGCCTATCTGAGGCTTCCACCCTACAGTGGGGTGTCATGCACCTTCTTCCATATAATTCTTCATAAGGTGCCATGCCATTGGTGCTCTGATAACTATTATTATATGAGAATTCCACCAATGGAAAGTGTTGGTCCCATTCACCCTTAAAATCCAAGACATAGCTCTTGAACATGTCTTCCAATATCCGTATCACCCTTTCAATTTGCCCATCAATCTAAGGGTGATAAGCAATACCCAAGTGGATTTTGGTACCTAGTACTTTGTCCAAAATTGAGCTGTAAAACTTGGATCTCTATTAGATACAATGGAATCTAGTATTCCATGTAGCCTCACTATCTCTTGGATAAACATCTTAGCCAACTTCTCCAGAGAATCTGTAAGTTTCATAGGTAAGAAGTGAGCACATTTGGTTAGCCTATCCATAATGACCCAGATTATATCATGCCTTAATCTGGTCATAAGCAACCCAGCCAAAAAATCAATGGTTATGTTGCCCCACTTACTCATTGGTTTAGGCAGAGTCTGTGGGGTACCAGCTGGCTTCTGGTGCTCTACCCTTACCCTCAAGCATGTCACACATTTGGAGACATAAGTAACTATGTCTCTCCTCATATTTGGCCACCAGAAGTGAGTCTTCTAGTCTTTATACATTTTCTCATTTCCTGGATGTTTGTTCAACTTGCTTGGATCAAGAAGAATCAGTATTTTTTCACTCAACTTCTTCTTGAGCTCCTGGAAACTCTTTTCACATTTCTTAGCCTACTCAAACCTTTGACCCTTATTGGTCAGATGAGTAAGAACTAAGGCAATCATGGAAAATCCTGATAAAAATCTTCTGTAATAGCTAGCTAATCCTAGGAAACTTCTGATTTCCTTTATAGTCTTTGGTCTTTCCTATTCTTGCACTGCCTTGACCTTTTCAGGGTTTGCCTTAAGGCTTTGTGCATCTATGATGTGTCATAAGAAAGACACTTCCCTTATCCAGAATTCACACTTGGATAACTTGGCATAAAGCTGATGTTCCAACAGAGTCTTTAAGACAATCTTTAGATGATGTTCATGTTCATTTTCATCTTTGGAATATACTAGGATGTCATCAATGAACACAACCACAAATTTGTGCAGATGTGGTCTCAACACCCTATTCATCAGGTCCAAGAAAATAGCTGGGGCATTAGTCAAACCAAATGGTATGATTGTATACTCATAATGCCCATATATGAACCTGAATGTTGCCTTAGTAATATCCTCTTCCTTTACTCTCAACTAGAAGTATTTAAATCTCAAATCTATCTTGGAGATGATCTTAGCTCCCTTGAGTTGATCAAATAGATCCTCAATCCTAGGGAGTGAATACTTATTCTTGATAGTCACTACATTGAGCTTCCTGTAGTCAATGCATAGTCTCAATGATCCATCCTTCTTTTTTACAAAGAGAACTGGAGCTCCCCATGGTGAAATACTAGGCCTTATGAACCCTTTTTCCAAAAGTTCATCAAATTTTTTCTTGAGCTCATTCATCTCTATGATAGGCATTATGTAAAGAGCAATGGATATTGGACTAGCTCCTGGTTGCAACTTGATCTCAAACTCAATCTCCCTTGCTGGAGGAATACCTGGCAGGTCTTTAGGAAAGACTTGTGGAAAATCTCTCACTACAAGTATTCTATCAACTTCTTCTTCACAGTACAATTCATTAAATGCATAACAATAATCATGCTAAAAAATCCATATATGATCATGATGAGTAGAATAGTCTGCTATGCCTATCGCATAAATGTCATAAGTGGAAAGAAGCTCAAATCTACACATTGACAATCTAATCAGAATGGATAGAAGAGGTCAGAAAGGCACAGAAGATAGATCTTGAATTGAAAAGGATTTCTAGAGAGGAAAAAGGTTCCTTGTATAAATCCTTTGCCTACAAGCAAGGATTACTGTACTTCAAGGACCGAATCTATGTGCCTAAAGGGGCAAAGCTCAGGAATGAAATACTTGAAGAAGCTCACACAAGTAAATTGAACATCCATCCAGGAAGTGAGAAAATGTATAAAGACTTGAAGACTCACTTCTAGTGGCCAAATATGATGAGAGACATGGTTACTTATGTCTCTAAATGTGCCACATGCCAGAGTGCAAACTTAGAGCACCAAAAGCCAGCTGGTACCCTACAAACTCTACCTATACCAATGAGGAAGTAGGACAACATAACCATGGACTTTCTAACTAGGTTGCTTATGACGAGATTAAGTCATGATACAATATGGGTCATTATGGATAGGCTAACCAAATGTGCCCACTTCTTACCTATGAAACTCACAGATTCTCTTGAAAAGTTGGCTTAGATGTATATCTAAGAGATAGTAAGACTACATGGAATACCAGATTCCATTGTATTTGATAGAGATCCAAGATTTACAGCTTGGTTTTGGAGTGGTTTTTTCAAAGCACTAGGTACCAAAATCCACCTGAGTACTACTTATCACCCTCAGACTGATGGGAAAACTAAAAGGGTGATATGGATATTGTAAGACATGCTCAAGAGTTGTGTGTTGGATTTCAAGGGTGAATGGGGCCAACGCTTTCCATTGGTGGAATTTTCCTATAACAATAGTTATCAGAGCACCATTGGCATGGCACCTTATGAAGCAATATATAGAAGAAGGTGCATGACACCCCACCATTGGGTGGAAGCCTCAGATAGGCTAAAGTTGGGTCTCAAAATTATTGAGGAAACTACTGCCAAGATGAAGAAGATTCAAGAAAGATTAAAAGTTGCCAATGAAAGAACCACAGCCTATGTCAATAAAAGAATGAGAGGCTTGGAGTTTGAGGTTGGTGACAATGTTTGGTTGAAAGTTGCAACAACCAAATCCACTGTCAGATTTGGTAAAAGAACCAAGTTAGCTCCATGATATATAGGTCCTTATGAGATCTTGGATAGAGTTGGCAAGGTAGCATACAGGTTAGCTCTACCGCCAAGCATGTCAAGTGTTCCTAATGTTTTTCACATCAGTATGCTTGAGAAATGCCTATTGCACACAAACTATGCTATTATAGTTTATGGAAAGGTATCCTACAGAATACCCAAAGCTAAAGGCCATTTTGGAGGGCCAAAATTTTTATGGGGGGGAGGATTGTTACCACCTCACAAAAATGGGAGAATTACAAAGTGTCATAATGGTAAAAAGCCATTATATTGTGTAATTCTCATCATAGTGATTGAAGTGTCGGGGGGAAAAAAACATGATCAACACCTCCTTAAAAGTGTTCTAAGTTGGAAAATTGGCCCCTAAGAAAAGCCTTAAGGATTACTTGTTTGTCAAGCAACCTGTAGACCTTTTTGTAAAATTTTTAAAATTCAGGTACTTAATTGCAAAAATTTCAGAAATGAGATTTGGAGAATTATGAGAAGGATATGAATGATATCAAACTACTATTGGAGGAGGAAATTGGTAATGGAAGACAACTAAGGACAAAGAAAACACAAAAATGCATAAAAGACCTAAGTGTTCTAATGTAGGCTTTAAGATGTGTAATTCTTTGACTTAAGTCAAATGGTGGAATTGTGGGGTTATCCCACACTAAGGAGGGTAGCTAAGGCATGGGATAAGGAAGTCAAATGTGGGCCAAGAAATTAAGGTTAATAAACCATGGTCATGTAGTAAGGAAAAGGACATAAAGCATGGTTAAGACTAGTTAAGTGTGTTTGTGCACTTAAGACCAATCAAAATCCATCTTGATCCTTATCTTTCCATAATTTCGACCTCCACCAACAAAAAGAAAGCCAGCCCTCTCCTTCATGCTTCCTTCATAGCCACCATACCTTCAAACTTAAAGCTACTAGAAATTGAAGGCAAAAGAAAGAAATTAGAAGCAAATTAGAGCTATTGCTTGGGTGCTTCAAGGATCAAGCAATCCTCTAACAAACTAGGGCCCAAATCTCAAAAATTTCTTTTTTTTGGGTATCCCAAAGAAACAAAGGGCTACTATTTCTACAATCCTTTTGAGCAAAAAATGTTTGTTGCTCAAACTGGTGTCTTCTTAGAGAAAGAGTTTATCTCTAAAGGAACTAGTGGGAGGAAAGTAGAACCTGAAGAAATTCAAGAACAACAAGGAGGCATCGAACCTAAAATGGAACCTGAACAGACACCACAAGATTTCGGGCTAAGTAATTGTAAGACAATAGCGGAACCACCGCCCGCTGACCGGCCAGCGGGACCGCCGTATGCGAAGCGCCACTTAAATAAAAACTGGTTAATCAACGCGCGTCAATTGGCATGCATTTTTTTTGAATGAGATTTGACATGATATGCTAATTGGTGTTTGAAGTATGGTGTATGGTTATAGCCCTTGATTGGTTGTACTTATAAATACGGCCTGCGAGTCGTGCCTTCTCTTGTTACTCTCATTGTACATTCTCTTCTCACCTTACTCCCCTCGAATGTAACTCGAGGTTTCTATTATTGATGTAATGGTACATTATGGGATCATCCAAGGTGGTATGTCGAGGATCATCCAAGGTGGTATGTCCAAGGAGGTGACAACAAAAGGGCAACCAAGAAAGGAAGAGAAGGAGCTTGTGAAAACCCTTTTCTTTTCTTAGGCTTTTATGATATTTTCATTGGCTTAAGAATATCGCATAGTTTGGGCTATAACCGTGTCATGTTTATTTTCTTGTAAGCATGAGATGCATGTTTTACATTTGTATGTGATGCATGTATAAGACAACCAGAGATAACAAATTGGTGAGATCAAAAGAAAAATCCCTCAAACAAATATTAAGTCATTAAATGTGATGCCTTCCAAATGTTGGCACTCGTCAAGACTTTGATCAACATTAGGTGGGTTTGCCAAAGCAAACCACCTATGTTCATCTTGGTAAGGTGTGATGGGATAGTAGTGATATCCAAACTGCTAACTTTGGGTTTGACTTAACTAAGTCATCCTCATAGGATTAGGGACTTAGAGGCATAGAGTTGGGCTTAAGTTCATGAGATGAGCTTGGACAAGTGTTGTTCACCCAACGATCCAAGAGTTGCATAGGATGCAATTGGCAAGGAGTTGCCTACCTAAATAGCTCTAACTTGAGAGAAAAGCCAAAGCTGACTCAAGTTATGGTCAACTATGGATCTTGGCCCACTAGAATACCTAGCGCTGAGGTGTTCCGAAATAATATTGAGGGTTATTATTTTGAGGAAAATAGTGGGAGTATCGTTTAATAAAAGTCCTTATTAAATGAATTAAAATACATGACTCTTACACTACATATTTACGGTCGTAGATAACCATGGCACAAATCACATCGACACTTTCGTTGCGATCGATCCTTGAGAAGGAAAAACTGAATGGGACCAACTTTCTCAAATGGTATCAAAACTTGAGGATAGTCCTCAAGCAAAAGAGAAAGGCCTATGTCCTAGAGCAGCCCATTCCGAATAAGCCTACTGCCACTGCTCCAAGAGCTGAAAGGGATGCTCACAAGAGGCATTCTGATGATGCTTTGGATGTTGCATGCCTCATGCTTATTACCATGGAATCTTAGCTTCAGAAGCAACATGAGAACATGGGGGCGTTCAATATGATCGAACATCTCAAAATGCTTTTCCAAGAGCAAGCTAGACATGAGAGGTTTGAGACCTCTAAGGCATTGTTTCAGTGCAAGATGTCTAAGGGAAGTCCCGTGGGTCCTCATGTGCTCAAGATGATTGGGTACATTGAGAATCTTGAGAATTTGAGATTTGCTCTTCAGAAAGAGTTGGCTATTGATGTAGTCTTGCAATCGTTGCCTGAAAGCTACAGTCAGTTCGTCTTGAACTATAACATGAACAACCTTGACAAGTCCCTCCCTGAATTGCTCAACATGTTGAGAACTGCTGAGCAAAACCTTAAGAAGGCTAAGCCCATTTTGATGGTTCGAAAGGGCAAGGGAAAGGGAAAAACCAACAAGAAGAAGGATAAAGCTAATGGAAAGTCTAATGCTAATTCTTCTTCAGCTGCACTGAAACCAAAGGGTGGTGTGGCAAAGGAAGAGGAGTGCTTCCATTGTAAGCAACCTATACACTGGAAGTGCAACTACAAGCTCTATCTTGAAGAACTTGCTAAGGAAAAGGGAAGTTTGACTTCCACTTCAGGTATTTTTTTTATAGAAGCTAACTTTTCTACATCCTCATCTTGGGTATTGGATACTGGATGTGGATCTCACATTTGTGCAAATGTGCAGGATCTAAGTAGAAGTAGAAGATTGGCCCGAGGTGAAGTGGACCTACGTGTTGGAAATGGAGCAAGGATTGCTGCCTTAGCCGTAGGGACTTATGTTCTCACTTTACCTAGTGGATTAGTTTTAGAATTAGACAACTGCTACTTTGTGCATACTGTTAGTAGAAATTTGATTTCTGTTTCTTGTTTGGACAAGAAAGGTTTTTCATTTATAATAAAGGACAAATGTTGTTCTATTTATTTGAATGAAATCTTTTATGATAGTGCTCAACTTAGCAATAGGTTGTGTGTTCTAGACCTCGAAGATCCAATCTATAATGTGAATACCAAGAAGGTCAGATTAAATGATTGAAACCCGACCTATCTCTGGCACTGTCGCTTGGGCCATATAAATGAGACCCACATATCCAAGCTCCATAAGGATGGACTCTTGGACTCATTAGATTTTGAATCATATGAGACATGTGAGTCATGTTTGTTGGGCAAGATGACCAAAGCCCCATTCACAGGGCAAAGTGAAAAGGCTAATGACTTACTAGGACTCATACATAGTGATGTATGTGGCCCTATGTCTACACAAGCTAGAGGAGGTTTCCAATACTTCATTACTTTCACTGATGACTTCAGCAAATATGGCTATGTGTATCTTATGAGACACAAGTCATAATCCTTTGAAAAGTTCAAAGAATTCAAGAATGAAGTAGAAAATCAACTCGGGAAGAGTATCAAAGTGCTTCAATCAGATCATGGAGAGTACTTGGATCGAGAATTCCTTGACTATCTGAAGGAGTGTGATATAGTATCACAACTCACTCTACCAGGTACAGCTCAATCGAATGGTGTATCTGAAAGGAGAAATCGAACTCTGTTAGACGTGGTTCGCTCTATGATGAGTCAAGCTGACCTTCCAAACTCCTTTTGGGGCATGCTCTAGAGACAGTCGCTTTTACACTAAACCGAGTTCCATCTAAATCGGTTCAAAAGACACCATATGCGATATGGAGTGGGAGGCGTCCCAATTTGTCTTTTATGAAGATTTGGGGCTGTGACGCTTATGTGAAACGTCAATCCTCTGACAAACTGGGGCCCAAATCTCAAAAATGTCTTTTTGTTGGGTATCCTAAAGAAACAAAGGGTTACTATTTCTACAATCCTTCTGAGCAAAAAGTGTTTGTTGCTCGAACTGGTGTCTTTTTAGAGAAAGAGTTTATCTTTAAAGAAACTAGTGGGAGGAAAGTAGAACTTGAAGACATTCAAGAACAACAAGGAGACATCGAACCTGAAATGGAACCTGAACAGACACCACAAGATGTTATGGTTCAATAGTCTGTTCCTGTAGCATAGAGCCCACGTAGGTCTGGTAGGATTCGGCGTGAGCCTGAGAGATATGGATTTCTCAAGACTCACACTGGTGATGTGATGCTCAAGGATCAGGATGAGCCCACAACTTACCAACAAGCTATCTCGGGGCCTGACTCTGAGAAGTGGCTAGTGGATATGAAATCTGAGATGGAATCCATGTATGAAAACCAAGTATGGACTTTGGTTGACCCACCTGAAGGGGTAAAACCCATAGGGTGCAAATGGGTTTTCAAGAAGAAAACTGACATGGATGGTAATGTGATTACCTTTAAGGGACGATTGGTTGCAAAAGGTTTCAAGCAAATTTATGGTATTGACTATGATGAAACTTTTTCACCGGTTGCTATGCTTAAATCCATCTGAATTTTGTTCGCTATTGTTGCACACTATGATTATGAGATATGGCAAATGGATGTCAAAACTGCATTCCTAAATGGAAAGCTACTTAAGGATGTGTACATGACACAACCTGAGGGTTTTGTCACTCCTGAGAATGCCAATAAAGTGTGCAAGTTGCAAAGGTCCATTTATGGACTGAAGCAAGCTTCTCGAAGTTGGAATCTTCGTTTTGATGAAGCAATCAAAGAGTTTGGTTTTATCAAAAATGAAGATGAACCTTGTGTCTACAAGAAGGTTAGTACGAGCGCTATTGTCTTCTTGGTGTTGTATGTAGATGACATACCTGAGCTACAGTCTGTGAAGACTTGGCTAGGGAAATGTTTCTCTATGAAAGACTTGGGTGAAGCAGTCTATGTGTTAGGCATCAGGATCTATAAAGATAGATTTAGAAACCTTCTTGGCCTAAGTCAAAGTACATACATTGACAAGGTGCTAAACTGGTTTAGCATGCATTCTTGGTCTAAGGACTAAGGACTAAGGATGCATTCTTGGTCTTTGGAGGTGAAGATGAGCTCATTGTAAGGGTTTACACCGATGCAAGCTTCCAATCCGATAAGGATGATTTTAGATCGCAATCTGGTTATGTGTTTTGTATTGGTGGTGGTACTGTGAGCTAAAAGAGTTCAAAGCAAGAGACAGTAGCTGACTCTACAACAGAATCTGAGTACATTGTCGCCTCTGATGCTGCAAAGGAGGCATTTTGGATCAAGAAGTTCATCACTGAACTTGGAGTGGTTCCAAGCATTACCGACCCGATAGAGCTCTATTGTGACAACAATGGAGCAATCGCACAGGCTAAGGAACCTCGATCTCACCAGTGATCCAAACACATACTCCGACGCTATCATCTCATCAGGGAGATCATCGAGAGGGGTGATGTAAGGATATGCAGGACTTCGATAAACAGCAACATTGCTGATCCACTGACAAAGCCCCTTACGTAGCAGAAGCATGATAGCCATTCTAGGTCCATCGGTATTAGATTAATGGATGATTGGCTTTTAGTGCAAGTGGGAGATTGTTAGTGTTGTGCCCAAAAGGCGAATCATGAGATGATTGTATTTTTGCACATTGAGTCATGATATTTTATTGAGGCATTAATCCAGCAATTATGTTTGTTGTTTTGTTTTTGCGTAACTTAACAAACATAATTGTAACCCTAGAATAATAATATTCTCAAACGTCCCTAGTCTAGTATTATTGTGGAGCGGGTTGCAATAATACATAATGACTAGCATATGTTGAGACTAATATGAGATATGTAGTCTGCATATGGGTACAAGTTGGAGAACTTGTGTACTAGACCGACCCACCATGAGAACACTACATGGATCGTTATATGAGTCTCATAAGTGATTCTTATAGTGATCATGGTATATGTAGTCCTTCGACCTAAGATCAACAAGGTTCCCTACATGTGAGTCACATACTTTGATACTTTCCTTCGTTGCTCGTAACTGAGTGAACTTGAAGGAGGTCATTGGGTATGTCACATATCATGTGGACGGATTTGTATGATCAAGATGAGATTTGTCCCTCCTATGTAATGGGAGTGATATCTTCGGGCCCCTTGATAGAGTAAGACTTAGAAAAATGCATGGCCATGCTCGGATGAGTTGATATACGATATCAATGTCATCAGTTTAAGTTGGTCTACTCGGTAATCAAGAAACCAAAGATTGGGCTATACGAGAGTGACACATTCCATGTCTCGTGCTTAGTCTTTATATCTTGGACAAAGGGACAATGGCATGTATCGGTCATGATCATAAAGGTTTAGTCGAATCATCGACAATCTTGTCACTTGGGTAGCAATGATGTGTTGCTAGACGCCGCTCATTGCTTATGATCATAAATCACACTTTTATGATCATAAGCAATGAGCGGCGTCTAGCAACACATCATTGCTATATGATTTATGATCATTTCCAACGTGGGAAGAGCCAATTGGGTCGCACACATAGAGCTATTTGGATCATTAGAGTGCATGGGCTAATAATTTGGGTTTTGGTTTCACAATAATTTCGTATTAATAATGGGTCCAATAGTTGAGCCATTATTAAGCCCGAAATTAAAGCCTAATTGGATTAGGGTTTTGAAACCCATTAGGCCTAGAAGTTGAGTCTCACTATAAATGCAACTTCTAGTGAGAAATTCGTAGGTCTCCTTGCCCTAGCCTCCGAAAAGGACAGCCGCACTCTTCTCTTGCAATTCCTTGGAGGACGCAAGCTAGCACTACGAGCGCAAGAGAAACGCATCTGCCGGGATGTGGTGGAAGCGTGGTGATCCCGAGAGGCTCGTGTGGATACCATAGAGAGCTTGAACACGTCAACTGTTCAAGTTTTGTAATTCGACTCTACAGTTCAATGAGAGATCTCAACCGAAAATTAGGTATGAAAATTTTTGAACACCCGGTTTACCCCATTTCACTTGGATCCTGGAGGGTTTCGGTTAAATTCCATTGCACTATTTGGCTCCCGAAACCCAACATTATTTCCATCACTAGAAGCCTAATTTATTTGGTTTCTTTATCTTTTGTCTTTTGTGGCTAACAAAGTTGATGGTTTTATTGTTATAAGACTCATTTGGCAACTCAAGTAATTTCAAGACTCATTTGGAAAAATTAAAAAAAAAATTATAAGACTAAAAATACTTTTTCCCTCAGAATTTATTAGTATCCATTAAGTGCCATCGTAACTTTTTTGTTAGCCAATTGGTGAAACATCCAAATTAGGACTAATAAAGCTAATGATTTTAGAGTTTTAGGACTATTTTGACAAGTCTATGCGTTTTAGAACTAAGTTGATGAAACGCCAAAACTTTTAAGGCTGACTAACATCATTTCCTTTTCCTCCCAATCCTACACCAAAATGAACAATTTGAAACAATTTCTAAAGCTTTTGGACGGGTTTGGACGGGTTTACTTTACTATTTACCGTTGTGTGAGTGACTTAGCAAGGATGAGTTAAAACTAGAAGTTTTACTAACATAGCTTTATGGCTTTCTCCGTGAACAATACCAGCATTTACCATTACATGTTGGGAAATTTATCCAACGTTAACGTTTAGTCTTAGAGGTCTAGAAAAACTATCTCAACTATTGATAATTTATTTCAACATTTAATACTGATTTTAGAAGCTACTCTCAAATGAAACCTATGTTGCATTATTTAAAACATTACTTTTAGTGATTATTGAGTCAACTTATATATTACTTAAAATTATATATTTTAAGAAACCCAAAAGGATACTCTTAAAATATTTTTAACAACAAAAGTAAGTATTTTTTTTTATTTTCTTTCATGTTAAAACATTTAAGCATATTTTTAATTTTCTTTTATTGGACTAGGTACATAAAAAAATTAATTAGTTTCTAAAAAATGTATTTAAATTATTATTAAGGAGATAGAGTCTTAACTTTCAAATAATATTTTTTGGCCAATCAAAGCAATATACTAGCATTGCACGGATCTATAGAGGTTTGTACATTAAGTCAGCATACAAAACGGAAGCCAAAGGGGATGGGGACAACTAGTCCAAGCCAAAGGCCTTATCACCCTTTTACATGTAATGGACATAAAATGAGCATACTAATTAGCCTTGCATGAAATATGGTGAAAATGGTATTTTCAAAACTATTGCTTGAGCTAGAGAATATTCTCCACAACTGCCTAGACCTGTTAATATTGGGCCTCTCCTTCAACAAGTTGCAACAACATAGAACAGTCTATATCCACGATTACCATCTCAATTCCCAAGAAAGCAGCCTAGCGTAGTATTAGCACAACTAAAATAATCAACCCCAGCCATTTTTCCTAGTGGCTAAAGGACTATAGGGATGAGAGGGAGGGGAGCTTAAGGGCCATTTCCCCATATAAAAACCTCATTCTACTTCAGGTACCTTCTAGTTCAAAAAAAAGCAGGCATTTCTCCTTCTTTTACAAATATAAGTATTTTCTAATTTTTATACCTTTTTTCTTTGAGAGCAAATTATGTGAATGGTTCCCATCCTTTAAATATTGTTTCATTGTAATCCCTAACCGATTAAATGTTCTGTTTTGGTCCTAAACCCATTAAAAACGTTTCATTTTAGTATTAAATATATAAAAAATGCTTCATTTTGGTCCCTATTTGATGAAAATTTTAACTCAAATTATTTGTATCATAACAAGTTTTTAGATCATAATTTAAACTATATGGTAACTATTTAATCTTTATAATAATTTTCTTATAGTTAATGAAAAGTTCAAATAACCTTTATTTCTCTTTGTAAATTAAACTTGTTTCATTTAGGAAGAAAAACTACTAATTTAAATTATTTATTTACTGTTAAAAGATTAAACTATTTAAATTTACTAGATGATAATTACTGAATATTTAAATTAAAATTTTAAAAGTTTGAGTCAGATAGTTAGTATGAGTTAATGAATTTCATCTAGTGAAGACCAAAATGAAACCATTTTAATAGCTTTAGGACTGAAACATAATATTCAATAGGTTAGAGACTAAAATGAAACAATAATTAAAGGTTAGGGACTATTTATACAATTCACTTGATGCTTTGGACTATAAAAAACTAAAATAATCATTAAAAAATCAGTTATTATCATTTTTATTCATTTTTGTCTATAACCAATATCATCTAAAAGTTAAAAATTTATTTATCCAAAAACATTACCTAAATCATATTTTTTTTAGCTCAATAATTAATTTTATGTACGAAACTTGAAAGAAAAATAAAAATATTTGCTTCCAAAAATACTTTTAAAAATAATTTTTAAATTTTTTGAAAAATAAATTCAATCAACTACTAATCAATCATGATATAAAAACAACCACTTTTCAAAAGCTACACCTTAAGATAGGGATGACAATTTGGTGGGTTGGGTCAGGTTTGTGTCAGGTCTTTCGGGTTTGAGTCTAGTTAGGTTAGCATGAATTCGGGTTCATGTCTGGTTCAAGTCTGGTCATTTGGCTTTAGGTTGATTTCAGATTCGGATTAAGTTGGGCCAAATTTATTTAAGTTCAGGTTCACTACAGGTCAGGTTAATTTCAGTCTTAGATAACTTTAGGTCAGGTTTCATGTTAAATTCGAGTTGACCTTTGTGTTCACTTGGGTTATTGATGTGTAGGCCAAAATAATTTAATTGATTCATTTTTTTTCAATTTCTTTTAAAATTTAAATCAAAGAATTCAATTTTTTGTGTTATGTAATTTAAATTAAATTTTATTGTTTAGTATATTTTAATTAAAATATTGATAAAATTTTTCTTCATTATAGTTTAGTACATATTTAGGTAATTTAACATTGTTAATAATACTTAATTGTTTTTCTAAACTCATACCTTTCAACTATCACTATACAGGTCATTCAGATCCTCACCCAGCTATCATCTAGACATATATTACGATAATTTTTCTATGCTTATGTTTCGATGAATTTTCTTTAAAATTACTACAAAATGCAAATCAAGTTTACTATTAATGAGTAAACTGTAAAATTTGAAAAATTTTGGGTGAAAGCGCAAAGATTTCAAAAGTTGAGGCACCCATGTTGTAATTATTAAGGGTGACTAAAATGAATTTTTTTAAAATTTAGATACCTTATTACACTTATAGTGTTAAATACGCGTGGTATACCGCGGTATTTCGCTGTATACAGCATACCGTTTTCTTTTTGTATGCATTTTTTCAAAAAACCATGGTATACAGTAAATACCGTATGATACGTATTGTGGTATTTTATCTTTAACGGCTATTCTTTTTTTTAATTTTACATAAAAAATATCATAAATATATAAAACATTAAAATATAAATAATGCTCATATTATAAAATAAATATTTACTTTTTTTTGTTACTTTTATTAATTAATATACAAATTTAATGGATGATAGCAGCTTGAAGGTCCTTGTAGTGTTGAACAATATCCCCTAATTGGATTTCTAGTATATCCTACCCCAACTGAATATCTTCTATCATATATATTTTATTTATATTCGAAAAATTATGATGATAAAAATTAAAATACATATAAAATGTGTAAAAATAAATTATTAAACAAATTATGTCATCTTAAATAATATTCTAACATTTAATTTTTTGTGAAATTGGTAACGGTATGCGGCGCGGTATATGATGCAGTATACCTTAAAAATTCGAAGTGTAGTATACCTAACGGTAATAGTATTTAACACCTTGTTTACACTATACTTAAAAGTTTAGGGATAAATGTTGTAATTTTAACAATTTTCTATTAAGATCATTAAACGTACTAAATATAAAAATTATTGCTTTTGAAAGAATCTAAATATAGAACTAACTAAATATGAAAGTTTCTTTCCCAAATATGATACTTGCAATATATAGAAATCCTAAAAAAATGCAACTTACTAAATATGAAAATCTCCTTTCAAAATATGAGAATTACAAAATATGAGCGTTTGAAAAAAAAATGGAACTATTAAATATGGAATTCCTCTCTCCAAATATGAGACTTATAAAATATGGAAGTGCAAAAAAAAAGGAAGTTAGTAATTATGGAATTCATCATTCCTAAATATAGAACATACTGAATATGAAAGTCTCAAGAAAAGAAAGTTACTAAACATGCAAACCTCCATATTTAGGACTTACTAATATATGGAAGATAATGAAATATGAAAGTTAAGATTTAGGGTGAGGGTTAAAATTGAGTCTTGTTGGGTTTGGTTATTGGGTCATCTCGGGTTCAAGTCAGGTCAGTCTCAGGTTTAGGCTAATTCAAGCCCAGGTCATTTAGGTTCGAGTTTTCTTAGGTTTCTTTTTAGTCGAGTTTGAGTTTATATCAGATTGAATATTGTCAGATTTAGGTCGTTGACTGTTTTTATCAAATCAGGTTAGGTTGAGCTTGAATTCGGGTGAGTTGGACTAAATTATCAAGTTAGATCAAATTTTGTCACCCTTACCTAGGGGTGGAAACGAGCCGAGCCGAGCCCGAACACCCCTAGGCTCAAAGCTCGGCTCGTTTAGAATTGGCTCGACTCGAAGCTCGGCTCGAGTTCAACGAGCTCGAAAAAATGGACTCGAAGCTCAGCTCGAAAAAGTTCAAATTTGGCTCGATAAGCTCAAAGCTCAAATCGGGCTCGATAAACTTGAAGCTCGAATCGAGCTCGAATTGAGAAACATGTTAAAGTTTTCATAACAAACAAAAACCAAAACTGAGGGAGCAAAGAACTGCAGGACTGCAAGACATAAGTAGTGATTGTGCAGGAATACCTTCGCACGGCTAAAGTCCAAATCAGGCACCTTGCTGGCATGTAATCTTTGGTACCAAGACAAAACAGCTTCATTCAAAAACATTTGCAGATTTGGGCGTAGAGCTATGACTTGCAGCAGACCAGAAAGTAACAAGCATAAGAATCTAAACCTAGTAAACTCTGAACGTGGAAGACCCACATTACCAAATAACTTATCAGCTTCGCCAAAGGTCACAGTTGCTTTTGCTTCATCACTGTTAGCGACATTCTTGTTAACAAAAAGCTCAACAAATGGGTTTATCCAGAGCAATACCGTGAAGGAATTAAGCAAAAAGCATACGTACAAAATCATTCTGCCAAACCATCCACAAGATATAACAGATAAATTACATCTAAGCTGATATGTACAAAGCCAAAGTGATCTAGCATTCTTCCCTGCTGCTATGTATAAGAAACCGGCCAAACATCCCATCAAAATAGCAACAAAAACTCTACAGGATCCCTCAACTGGATCGAAATCGAAATCAAGCACCGATGTGACAATTCCAAAACAAATAGCAATCCCTAAACATAAGCCCAAAACTCCAAAAACCAGGCTTAAATGTTTCTCAGACCTCTTAGACGCAGATTTCTCGAAGGAGACCTTAGCAAGCGAAATAAATATCTTGGCAAACCAACCAATCTGAAAACAACCGGAATCAAGCAACCATTCGCCAAAATCCCATAATCATCACTGGATGATCCTAAGTAGTTGTAAAGAGCCAGAGAAGAAATGCCCAGAAATGAGAAAACGAAAGAATGGTTATACTCATTGAAAAGGAGGCAAGTTTGGAGATGACCCTCATCGAGCTTCAACGAGGCATTGTTTTCATCGAATTCCAACTTCTCCTTGGATTTGTTCCTTCGTTTGAGCTCCGGAGCAGCGGAATTGGAGTGTCGCGAAGAGGCAAGGCGCAGGGCAGGCCCGGCAGGGTTCACCGGAATGTCAGGCTCGGGACTCGGGGAAGCGAAGGGCACAAGAACTTTGGTCTGGTGGTGGCGACTGGCGAACAGGATTAGGGATTTAGAGGTAAGTAGATTATATTATTATTTTTTTTTTACTAGGCTCGTTAAAGCTTGATAAGTATTTAAGCCGAAAATTGTCCGGCTCGAAGCTCGGCTCGTTAAATATTCGAGCTTATCTAATAGCTCGAAGCTCGGTTCGAGGCTCCTTAAGCTCAGCTCAAAAAAAAAGAAATTGAGCTCGAGTCCAAATTATTTGATAAGCGGCTTGACTCATTTCCACCCCTACCCTTACCTTGAGGCAGCACACAACTGGCTAAAATGACATGACTTAAGGAGTAATTGAATGATGAATCTGATGATTGTGATGGTGCATTTGAGTCTTGAATTATAGGTATAATAATTGCCGAAAAAGAAAAAGATGGAGGGCGGCAAATCCGAGGTGGGAAATGTTTGACTGCGATACTTCCCGCATGAGGACCAGCCCAGCCTGTCGTCAATCGGAATCCGATCCCTTAAAGATACGTGCTTACGAAATTTCATCATTTTTATTCTCCATGTCCTTGTGCCGAGTTTTTAAATGGGTTTTCAATTTTCAAACTTCTGAACCCATCCAGGACGGTCGCATATCTTTAATTTTGTCTCACTTCCACAACGATAGCGATGGTCAGCTTTTACACCGCACGAGTATTTCTCAAGAGCATAAATACGTCCGATAACCTGAATAATGTATCCCCCAGCTAGTTTAATTATTGTTCGACGCTTTCAGATTTCAAGTACATGATTTTGGATACCAAAAAGGAAGAAAAAACAAATCTGGATAGTAAGTACACCTTTGTGTCTCATAGTTATTGGTCCCAAGACTGGAGTCAAGATTTTTTTTTTTTACGGGTGGAATTGAAATTGAGATTTAACATTTTCTAAATGTAAACGTAATTACATATATAATTTAATTAATCTTATTAAAATACACATAGAGAAATGTTTAGCTATATTGTGAGTGAAATAACACTCATGATAGCCAAACGCTATTGCCTCTATCTGGCCGAACTCCCTGCCTCAAATAACGGCCAGAAGAAGCTGGCGCTACCCGAGAAAATGTGCGATCAGGCACCTCGGGAGATAGCCGAAAAGCTCCGAGCCCGGCACGCCAGGAAACACTACTCGGCCCCCCAAGGTTGTGAACAGATCGCCTTCGGAAAAGCGGCACCAGACGTGGCGAGCCGAACATGATATCCCCGAAGGCGGAACTCCCTGAAACTGGGAACCCCCGAACTGAGGGCTTATTTCCTGAAGAGGCTCTGTCCGAACTAAAGGACGACCTCACCCAGGGACCTCGGGAGTACGGCAGGAGCATTTATGGAAGCATTTAAGGCAGCCTCTGACACGTCTTTTCGCAGACGTCATAAAGTCGCCTGAATAGGCACCCTGACATACGGACGCCATCAGGATCACATCATGGCCCATCTCAGCACGTGGCTCAGGACAATCTGCTACCAGTTATCTGTCTCCTACGCCCAGAAGCTCAGGGAACATCCGACCGAACACGTGTCATGATCTGAACGGGCTAGGCGCTCCTATAAATACCAGGAATTAATACTTGGCAGGAGGCTAGTTGGTTGGCCAAACACTGCTCCCATGCTCAGAGAAAACTACCAGGCGAGACCCTTCAGCCCTTTGTGCTATTTTCTCTGCCTTTTCTCAGCCACCACTGACTTGGGCGTCGGAGGCTCCCCCCCCGGAAAAACACTCCGGGGGCCTCCTAACCCTTTGTTTCTGAGCTTTCAGGCACTCTCCTTGGGGCTATCCATTCCACCAGGCGTTCTTCCTCCCAGAAGTCTCTCCACCTGTCAACATGGCAGCAAACGAAGATGCCTTGGGGCATCAACTCACTTGGATAACAAAAATTTAAAAACCATACTCTCCAAAAACTAATTTCAATATATTTACCTAATTGCTTCTCTTAATACATATGGGAAAATTACATGAGTGCTTTTTAAAATTTAATTAACATTCTGCTTTAGTCACAAACCTTTAAATGTTCTTTCCTTAACAAAAAATTATTAAAACATTTTCTTTTGATCATAAATCTATAAAAATATTTTATTATGATCAGCCATTGGATGAAATTTGTTAACTTAAAATAATTGTCCTATAGTAACTTTTTACAATATAATTTAAACTATTCAGTAGTTATATCATAGTAAATTTAATTTTTATAATAATTTTCACAATTAATGGATAATTCAAATATCAAGTTTTACTTCTATATCAATTGAACTCATTTCATTTAGCAAGAAAGAAATTTTGAATTTTAAAAAATTAATATATAATTTAAGTTTACTAGAATATAGATACAAAATATTTAAATTAGAATTTAAAAACTTTTTGTTAGATAGTTATTCTAAGTCAATAGATTTACTACATGAGAGGTGGGCAAATCTGACTGAAATGAGATACTGAAGGACAACTAAAGATCTCAATCACTAGATTTTAGCTGCCCCTCAGTCACCCTCTAGTAGCAAATTATTCCAACTCAATCGCCCTTCAATGTCTATCTTTAGTTTAGTTGGCCATATTGGAAAAAATCACCTCTTCCATCTCATTCTTGCTTATTCTGTCATTCATGATCGCCTTCTAAGCCCCATTCCACATTGGATCTTCACTATCTAGAATAATCAGTTTCTAATAATCTACTACAGTTTTTTTTACTCCAACAAGTAGATCGACTTTGTATAGAGATAAATTTTATTTGAGTCCATTATTTTGTAGCAAATGAGATATATCTTGCTAAAAATAAGATGCATATAGGTAAACTATAAAGTGTATTTTGAAGCAAATGTAAATGGTTTGATCCTACCGGTGAACTATATAAGATAAATGCACCAAAACAACTGAATTTTCAATCACAGTCAGTCACTCGGAGCAACTAAGAATCAACTGGAAGAATCAGTCATACAGACATTAGTTATTAGTATAGAGCGACTGAATGACGACCATGTTAAGTGACTGTCAGTCACTTTCAGTTGCTCCTTCATTTTTCTACTCCTCACTCTCCAATACATGTATCACATTTTTGAATTGATACTAGTACAAATTCTTGCTAAAAGGATTTTCTCTTTTTCATTGTTTTTCTTAGCATCCTGGCTATTGCAAATTGGGAACAACAACATACTTCTCCTGTTTATCATAAATCAATCTGTGAGTTAATTCTTTTATGTTCTCATCTTTTGTGTCCTTTTCCTTTTCTCATTTTTTTATCATCATTTTGTGCCTCATTGGCCCAACTTTTATTGTCAATTCACCATATAAAGAATGATGGTATTTTTAGTTTCTTGCAAGAAAGATGAACCATGAATTAGTCACTAAGAAATTTTTGATTTAGCATCACTTAGAAAATTGCTTGATATCAGGAACTAGATGCCAACCTTGATAGAGTGAGATATGGGCTTCTTCATTAGGCCGCCGCCTTTACTTTTCACAGCATCGTTGTTTAGCTTTCTTTTAGTAAGCACAATCAAAATTTAAGAGAAAATCTAAGAGTGAAAAAAAAGATGAGACAAGATTTCTAAATGGTGCATTTGGCGATTAACTTTCAAAAATTTATATGGGAGAAGGGTGAGATGGTGGCATGAAGAGAATGTGGACTCGGATAGAAAGGTGTTTTTGCCGTCCGATCAGGAGCTTGATCAACACTTGATAGCTCGGGTAGTAAAAGTTCATGTGAATGGAAGTTGAACGATAGGGCCAACTAAAATATGGTAGTCGCACTTTTGACGTTCATAATATGAGACCTCACAATGGAGTGACTGACTCACTATAGCGACTGGAAGTCAATTGCCCTAAGCAGTTGCCTTTTTAAATTTCTCTTGTAGTGAAAGTGTGACGGCCCTTGGAGCTATAGGTCTAATCAGCCAAGTAATTAGTTAATTTAATAAATTACACTTTAGATAATTTATTTGCAAGCTAAGTCTCAGTAATTTAGGGTCCAGTAGTTAAAAATGAATAAAATTGATCATTTAAGCAAGCTGGCCCAAGAGGGGTATTTTGGTCATTTCATATAGTGACCCATTTTTATTGCACTGTTGGATAGAGCATGAAAAAAACTATTAAATTTAAGGTGTCACGGTTTTTTTTTATTTTCGCTCTGTCATTGTGAAATTTTGGATTAACTAGATTGTTTAGAAGTGGTTTAAATGTAACCTTGATAAAGGTAGGGACAAAATGGAATATAACTGAAAGGTTGGGACTCGCCGCGTATTTATTTATGTGAAGGAACCAGGCGCCGCGTAATACCAACATTGGTCATCAAGTTCTAAGCATGTTACGAATAAACCCAAATTTCCTGGAGAGTACAAAGACAGCACCATGTGCGTGGCATGTGCAATTAAAGCCTACATAAGTTGACTTCCCATTAATTGCTCGGCCATCTTCTTCCACCTTCGTCTCCAGACCACCAAAACCTCTCTTTCTATCCAAACACCATAGCTAAACCATATCCAAGCTCCAATCCATCAAATCCAAGCACAAATAAGAAAGATTTTGAAGGAAAATCAAGTTTTGTGCTATCCTAAGCTAGGATTTCTTGCTTCTTGTCCGAGTAAGTATGGTTATATTATTTCCCCAATTTTTGAGCTATAGTTTAGCTCTTTAAATTCTGAAAATTAATGTTAGACTTGGTTTTTAAGAGAAATCAAAGGTGCTCAACATGTTTGAAGGTGTTTATGAGCTTATCCATGGTTAATTTTGTTCCTATGGTGTACTTTTCATCATCTTTGAATTTCTGGCACTATTCATGTGATTTTTTATGGAATAAATCATGGCTGGGATTGTTGTTTGATATGTTTCCTAGCTTTAAGAAGTAATTTGAGATTCCAATGAGCTAAAACCCAAAAAGAACTAAGGCTGGAATTTTGGTGTAGCCAAAACCATGAGTGTTGCGCTAAGTATGGTTTAATTCTTTTACAACCAGCCATAATTTCGTGTTCCAGGGGTTGTGGTAGCTCAATAAGGTTGTTTTCTTACTTATGATCTGGTATTGGAAGGCCAGGAAGTGGGAGAATAGGTGCTGGGCAGTGAAATACACATAGAAACCATGTTGTGCATTTAAGGTGCATTAGTTAAGAGCTGGTGGTATTAATTTTGTTCCAGCTAGGAGCTGCTGGTTTTAATGGTTTAAATTAATTCTAGATGATGTTATCTTGCTTATGATTTGGTGTTTAAAAGCTAAGAAGCAAGAGAACATTTATTTGGAAGTGAATTGCCCATGAATGCAATGAATGTGCATTAAGGTGAAGTTTTGGGGTTACTGTAATTGTAGTTATTTCCAAGAATAAACTGTATTATTATAGTAATTTTAGTGGCTTTCGGTGGTGATAATCTTGCTTATACACTAGTATACAAGGCATAAAAAATAAGGGAGCAAGATTTGGGCTGCATTTATGCTATTAAACGTGTAAAGAACCACAAGATAGGCAAACTGGAGACAGAAAATTCTGGACAGCTGGTGGTTGTTTCAAGGGTTGTTTCCAAGTGTTAAAATTGATAAATTGTGTTTAAAATGATCAATAGGTGCTGGGAATAAGCTACTAAAAGAGGACCTAAGTTTGGGTTGAAACCGAGACAAAAAGGCTAAGTACTTGAAGCTTGCAAACTAAATTATCTAAGGTAAGGGTTATTTAATTTGTATGCCTATGTGTTAAATAAATTTGGCTATGACACTTGTATATCAAGTGGCCGAATTATGCATAAATTTAACAAGCATATGATTTGAGTATTGATGGCTATTTGAGAAGTTTATATGTTTGGGTTTGGTAAGAAGCCAAACTATGAAGTGCATATGAAGTGTGTAAGTGCATATTTGTAAACTTATATCTATAGGCAAAATGGACCTTAATATGGTCTAATTTATGGTGAGTATGACGGGTTAGGAACTTACGATACCTAAGGTTACAATGATGGGCTAAGACCTGAATGGACCTAAGAGGGGGAGATGTCCTTAACCACTCACAAAACCTTATAAAGGTAGCACTAACACATGTACTAAATAAGTAAATAGTTCACTCCTGTACATAAAATAAGGGATATTGGCAAACACTAAGAAGCTTTCAAAGCAGTATTTGTATGGACAAGTTGGACTTGTTAATTGCAGGACAAATGGGTAAAGGAATTGTGGGAACTAGCTACTCCCATAATTATTGGCCAATAATACGAGTTCCTAGCACTATGACTTGAGCTTAAGTGCACTATGCTTATATCGACATCCTTATGGATAATTTGCACGGTCCTATGTTGTTGATTTCTTGTAGGTTATAACCCTTACTGAGAAGTTTTGGTTCTCACATCCCTTACATATTCTGCGTGCAGATACTGGTGGACTTGGGGCTAATAACCAATAAAGACACTAGTTGTTAGTATTTTGATACCAGGTGTGCAGAAGTTAATTACTATTGCACACTATTATTAAGTTTTTTTCTTGTAGGTTCCTAAGTACTGGAATACTTGTTAGTATTGTGCCCAAAAAGCCAATCATGAGATGATTGTATTTTGCACATTGAGTCATGATATTTTATTGAGGCATTAATCCAGCAATTTTGTTTGTTGTTTTGTTTCTGCGTAACGTAATAAACATAATTGTAACCCTAGAATAATGATATTCTTAAATGTCCCTAGTCTAGTATTATTGTGGAGCGGGTTGCAATAATACATAATGACTAGCATATGTGGAGACTAATATGAGATATGTAGTCTACATATGGGTACAAGTTGGAGAACTTGTGTACTGGACCGACCCACCATGAGAACACTTCATGGATCGTTATATGAGTGTCATAAGTGATTCTCATAGTGATCATGGTATATGTAGTCCTTCGACCTAAGATCATCAAGGTTCCCTACATGTGAGTCACATACTTTGATACTTTCCTTTGTTGCTCGTAACTGAGTGAACTTGAAGGAGGTCATTGGGTATGTCACATATCATGCGGAGGGATTTGTATGATCAAGATGGGATTTGTCCCTCCTATGTAACGGGAGTGATATCTTTGGGCCCCTTGATAGAGTAAGACTTAGAAAATGCATGGCCATGCTCCGATGAGTTGATATATGATATCAATGTCGTCAGTTTAATTTGGTCTACTCGGTAATCAAGAAACCGAAGATTGGGCTATACGAGAGTGACACATTCCATGTCTTGTGCTTAGTCTTGATATCTTGGACAAAGGGACAATGGCATATATCGGTGATGATCATAAAGGTTTAGTCGATTCACCGACAATCTTGTCACTTGGGTAGCAATGATGTGTTGCTAGACACCGCTCATTGCTTATGATCATAAATGTGATTTATGATCATTGCCAACATGGCAAGAGCCTATTGGGTCGCACACGTAGAGCTATTTGGATCATTAGAGTGCATGGGCTAATTATTTGGGTTATGGTTTCACTTTAATTTCGTATTAATAATGGGCCAAGGAGTTGAGCCATTATTAAGCCCGAAATTAAATCCTAATTGGATTAGGGCTTTGAAACCCATTAGGCCTGGAAGTTGAGTCTCACTATAAATACAACTTTTAAGTGAGAAATTCGTAGGTCTCCTTGCCCTAGCCTCCCAAAAGGACAGCCACACTCTTCTCTTGCAATTCCTTGGAGGACGCAAGCTAGCACTGCGAGCGCAAGAGAAACGCATCTGCCGGGACGTGGTGGAAGCGTGGTGATCCCGAGAGGCTCGTGTGGATACCATAGAGAGCCTGAACACGTCAACTGTTCAGGTTTTGTGATTCGACTCTACAGTTGAGTGAGAGATCTCAACCGAAAATTAGGTATGAAATTTTTGAACACCCGGTTTACCCCGTTTCACTTGGATCCTGGAGGGTTTCGGTTAAATTCCGCTGCGCTGTTTGGCTCCCGAAACCCAACAGTGGTATCAGAGCTACTGGTGAAACCCTAAATCGGGATTGAGTGTTGAATCGCATGATGCTATGTCTTCGATTGGTTTTCGGCCATGATTAATTAGATTGATTCATGATGCATGAAACCGGAATTCGTAATGAACATATGAGATATATGAAGAAACAACACAAATTGGTTAATGAGATTAACCCGAAATTGATAGGTATGAGATACCTATATGGATTAGGATTCTTGCAATAGTTGCAAAAACCCTAGGTTTGTTCGGATTCGGCCTGTTCGGGCACCGAAAGTAAGGTATTTTTGGTGGCTCGAATGGAGGAGTCTCGGGTGCCTACTTTCTCGAAATAGAAGATTTCGGGCTAAGCAATTGTAAGACAATTTTTTGCGCCGGGGGGCGCTGCCCCCCACGCCCCCCGCAAGGGCGGCTCCCCTTGACCCCGTCCGCTGACCGGTCAGCGGAACCACCGCCCGCTGACCGGCCAGCGGGACCGCCGTATGCGAAGCGCCACATAAATAAAAACTGGTTAATCAACACGCGAAAATTGGCATGCATCTTTGTTGAATGAGATTTGACATGATATGCTGATTAGTGTTTGAAGCATGGTGCATGGTTATAGCCCTTGATTGGTTGTACTTGTAAATACGGCCTGCGAGTCGTGCCTTTTCTTATCACTCTCATTGTACATTCTCTTCTCACCTTACTCCCCTCGAATGTAACTCGAGGTTTCTATTATTGATGTAATGGTGCATTATGGGATCGTCCAAGGTGGTATGTCCAAGGAGGTGACAACAAAAGGGCAGCCAAGAAAGGAAGAGAAGGAGCTTGTGAAGACTCTTTTCTTTTCTTAGGCTTTTATGATATTCTCATTGGCTTGAGAATATCGCATAGTTTGGGCTATAACCATGTCACGTTTATTTCTTGTAAGCATGAGATGCATGTTTTATATTTGTATGTGATGCATGTATAAAACAACCGGAGATAACAAATTGGTGAGATCAAAAGAAAAATCCCTCAAACAAATATTAAGTCATTAAATGTGATGCCTTCCAAATGTTGGCACTCGTCAAGACTTTGATCAACATTAGGTGGGTTTGCCAAAGCAAAGCACCTATGTTCATCTTGGTAAGGCGCGATGGGATAATAGTGATATCCAAACTGCTAACTTTGGGTTCGACTTAACTAAGTCATCCTAATAGGATTAGGGACTTAGAGGCATAGAGTTGGGCTTAAGTTCATGAGATGAGCTTGGACAAGTGTTGTTCACCCAACTATCCAAGAGTTGCATAAGATGCAATTGGCAATGAGTTGCCTACCTAAATAGCTGTAACTTGAGAGAAAAGCCAAAGCTGACTCAGGTTGTGGTCAAATATGGATCTTGGCCCGCTAGAATACCTTAGCGCCGAGGTGTTCCGAAATAATATCGAGGGTTATTATTTTGAGGAAAATAGTGGGAGTATCATTTAATAAAAGTCCTTATTAAATGAATTAAAATACATGACTCTTACACTGCATATTTACTGTTGTAGATAACCATGGCACAAAACACATCGACACTTTCATTGCGATCGATCCTTGAGAAGGAAAAACTGAATGGGACCAACTTTCTCAAATGGTACCGAAACTTGAGGATAGTCCTCAAACAAGAGAGAAAGGCATATGTCCTAGAGCAGCCCATTCCGAATGAGCCTGCTGCCACTGCTCCAAGAGCTGAAAGGGATGCTCACAAGAGGCATTCTGATGATGCTTTGGATGTTGCATGCCTCATGCTTATTACCATGGAATCTGAGCTTCAGAAGCAACATGAGAACATGGGGGCGTTCGATATGATCGAACATCTCAAAATGCTTTTCCAAGAGCAAGCTAGGCATGAGAGGTTTGAGACCTCTAAGGCATTGTTTCAGTGCAAGATGTCTGAGGGAAGTCCCGTGGGTCCTCATGTGCTCAAGATGATTGGGTACATTGAGAATCTTGAGAATTTGGGATTTGCTCTTCAGAAAGAGTTGGCTATCGATGTAGTCTTGCAATCGTTGCCTGAAAGCTACAGTCAGTTCGTCATAAACTATAACATGAATGACCTAGACAAGTCCCTTCCTGAATTGCTCAACATGTTGAGAACTGCTGAGCAAAACCTTAAGAAGGCTAAGCCCATTTTGATGGTTCAAAAGGGCAAGGGAAAGGGAAAAGCCAACAAGAAGAAGGATAAAGCTAATGGAAAGTCCAATGCTAGTTCTTCTTCAGCTGCACTGAAACCAAAGGGTGGTGTGGCAAAGGAAGGGGAGTGCTTCCATTGTAAGCAACCTGGACACTGGAAGCGCAACTGCAAGCTCTATCTTGAAGAACTTGCTAAGGAAAAGGGAAGTAAGACTTCCACTTCAGGTATTTTTGTTATAGAGGCTAACTTTTCTACTTCCTCATCTTGGGTATTGGATACTGGATGTGGATCTCACATTTGTGCAAATGTGCAGGATCTAAGTAGAAGTAGAAGATTGGCCCGAGGTGAAGTGGACCTACGTGTTGGAAATGGAGCAAGGGTTGCTGCCTTAGCCGTAGGGACTTATGTTCTCACTTTACCTAGTGGATTAGTTTTAGAATTAGACAACTGCTACTTTGTGCCTACTATTAGTAGAAATTTGATTTCTGTTTCTTGTTTGGACAAGAAAGGTTTTTCATTTATAATAAAGGACAAATGTTGTTCTATTTATTTGAATGAAATCTTTTATGGTAGTGCTCAACTTAGCAATGGGTTGTATGTTCTAGACCTTGAAGATCCAATCTATAATGTGAATACCAAGAAGGTCAGATTAAATGATTCAAACTTGACCTATCTCTGGCACTGTCGCTTGGGCCATATAAATGAGACCCGCATATCCAAGCTCCATAAGGATGGACTCTTGGACTCATTTGATTTTGAATCATATGAGACATGTGAGTCATGTTTGTTGGGCAAGATGACCAAAGCCCCATTCACAGGGCAAAGTGAAAGGGCTAATGGCTTACTAGGACTCATACATAGTGATGTATGTGGCCCTATGTCTACACAAGCTAGAGGAGGTTCCCAATACTTCATTACTTTCACTGATGACTTCAGCAGATATGGCTATGTATATCTTATGAGACATAAGTCAGAATCCTTTGAAAAGTTCAAAGAATTCAAGAATGAAGTAGAGAATCAACTCGGGAAGAGTATCAAAGTGCTTCGATCAGATCGAGGTGGAGAGTACTTGGATCGAGAATTCCTTGACTATCTGAAGGAGTGTGGTATAGTATCACAACTCACTCCACCAGGTACACCTCAATGGAATGGTGTTTCTGAAAGGAGAAATCGAACTCTGTTAGACATGGTTCGCTCCATGATGAGTCAAGCTGACCTTCCAAACTCCTTTTGGGGACATGCTCTAGAAACAGCCGCTTTTACACTAAACCGAGTTCCATCTAAATCGGTTCAAAAGACACCATATGAGATATGGAGTGGGAGGCGTCCCAATTTGTCTTTTATGAAGATTTGGGGCTGTGACGCTTATGTAAAACGTCAATCCTCTAACAAACTAGGGCCCAAATCTCAAAAATGTCTTTTTGTTGGGTATCCCAAAGAAACAAAGGGTTACTATTTCTACAATCCCTCTGAGCAAAAAGTGTTTGTTGCTCGAACTGGTGTCTTTTTGGAGAAAGAGTTTATCTCTAAAGGAACTAGTGGGAGGAAAGTAGAACTTGAAGAAATTCAAGAACAACAAGAAGACATCGAACCTGAAATGGAACCTGAACAGACACCACAAGATGTTGTGGTTCAAGAGTCTGTTCCTGTAGCACAAAGCCCACGTAGGACTGGTAGGATTCGGCGTGAGCCCGAGAGATATGGATTTCTCGTGACTCACACCGGTGATGTGATGCTCATGGATCAAGATGAGCCCACAACCTACCAACAAGCTATGTCGGGGCCTGACTCTGAGAAGTGGCTAATGGCCATGAAATCCGAGATGGAATCCATGTATGAAAACCAAGTATGGACTTTGGTTGACCCACCTGAAGGGGTAAAACCCATAGGGTGCAAATGGGTTTTCAAGAAGAAAACTGACATGGATGGTAATGTGATTACCTTTAAGGGACGATTGGTCGCAAAAGGTTTCAAGCAAATTCATGGTATTGACTATGATGAAACTTTTTCACCAGTTGCTATGCTTAAATCCATCCGAATTTTGTTTGCTATTGCTGCATACTATGATTATGAGATATGGCAAATGGATGTCAAAACTGCATTCCTAAATGGAAAGCTACTTGAGGATATGTACATGACACAACCTGAGGGTTTTGTCACTCCTGGGAATGCCAATAAAGTGTGCAAATTGCAAAGGTCCATTTATGGACTGAAGCAAGCTTCTCGAAGTTGGAATCTTCGTTTTGATGATGCAATCAAAGAGTTTGGTTTTATCAAAAATGAAGATGAACCTTGTGTCTACAAGAAGGTTAGTGGGAACGCTATTGTCTTCTTGGTGTTGTATGTAGATGACATACTACTCATCGGGAATGACATTCCTGAGCTACAGTCTGTGAAGACTTGGCTAAGGAAATGTTTCTCTATGAAGGACTTGGGTGAAGCAGCCTATGTGTTAGGCATCAGGATCTATAGAGATAGATCTAGAAAGCTTCTTGGCCTAAGTCAAAGTACATATATTGACAAGGTGCTAAAGAGGTTTAGCATGCAAGATTCCAAGAAAGGATTCTTGCCCATGTCACATGGTATCACTCTTTCTAGATCTCAGTGTCCGAGTACAACCGAGGAGAGAGAGCGCATGAGTAAGATTCCATATGCCTCAGCAATTGGATCTATCATGTATGCCATGATATGTACTCGTCCCGATGTCTCATATGCTTTGAGCATGACGAGTAGGTACCAATCGAACCCCGGTGAAAGTCACTGGACAGCTGTTAAGAACATCCTTAAGTACTTACGAAGGACTAAGGATGCATTCTTGGTCTTTGGAGGTGAAGATGAGCTCGTTGTAAGGGGTTACACCGATGCAAGCTTCCAATCCGATAAGGATGATTTTAGATCGCAATCTGGTTATGTGTTTTGTATTGGTGGTGGTGCTGTAAGCTGGAAGAGTTCAAAGCAAGAGACAGTAGCTGACTCTACAACAGAATCTGAGTACATTGCCGCCTCTGATGCTGCGAAGGAGGCAGTTTGGATCAAGAAGTTCATCACTGAACTTGGAGTGGTTCCAAGCATTGTTGACCCGATAGAGCTCTATTGTGACAACAATGGAGCAATCGCACAGGCTAAGGAACCTCGATCTCACCAGCGATCCAAACACATACTCCGACGCTATCATCTCATCAGGGAGATCATCGAGAGGGGTGATGTAAGGATATGCAGGACTTCGACAGACAGCAACATTGCTGATCCACTGACAAAGCCCCTTACGCAGCAGAAGCATGATAGCCATTCTAGGTCCATCGGTATTAGATACATGGATGATTGGCTTTTAGTGCAAGTGGGAGATTGTTAGTATTGTGCCCAAAAAGCCAATCATGAGATGATTGTATTTTGCACATTGAGTCATGATATTTTATTGAGGCATTAATCCAGCAATTTTGTTTGTTGTTTTGTTTCTGCGTAACGTAATAAACATAATTGTAACCCTAGAATAATGATATTCTTAAATGTCCCTAGTCTAGTATTATTGTGGAGCGGGTTGCAATAATACATAATGACTAGCATATGTGGAGACTAATATGAGATATGTAGTCTACATATGGGTACAAGTTGGAGAACTTGTGTACTGGACCGACCCACCATGAGAACACTTCATGGATCGTTATATGAGTGTCATAAGTGATTCTCATAGTGATCATGGTATATGTAGTCCTTCGACCTAAGATCATCAAGGTTCCCTACATGTGAGTCACATACTTTGATACTTTCCTTTGTTGCTCGTAACTGAGTGAACTTGAAGGAGGTCATTGGGTATGTCACATATCATGCGGAGGGATTTGTATGATCAAGATGGGATTTGTCCCTCCTATGTAACGGGAGTGATATCTTTGGGCCCCTTGATAGAGTAAGACTTAGAAAATGCATGGCCATGCTCCGATGAGTTGATATATGATATCAATGTCGTCAGTTTAATTTGGTCTACTCGGTAATCAAGAAACCGAAGATTGGGCTATACGAGAGTGACACATTCCATGTCTTGTGCTTAGTCTTGATATCTTGGACAAAGGGACAATGGCATATATCGGTGATGATCATAAAGGTTTAGTCGATTCACCGACAATCTTGTCACTTGGGTAGCAATGATGTGTTGCTAGACACCGCTCATTGCTTATGATCATAAATGTGATTTATGATCATTGCCAACATGGCAAGAGCCTATTGGGTCGCACACGTAGAGCTATTTGGATCATTAGAGTGCATGGGCTAATTATTTGGGTTATGGTTTCACTTTAATTTCGTATTAATAATGGGCCAAGGAGTTGAGCCATTATTAAGCCCGAAATTAAATCCTAATTGGATTAGGGCTTTGAAACCCATTAGGCCTGGAAGTTGAGTCTCACTATAAATACAACTTTTAAGTGAGAAATTCGTAGGTCTCCTTGCCCTAGCCTCCCAAAAGGACAGCCACACTCTTCTCTTGCAATTCCTTGGAGGACGCAAGCTAGCACTGCGAGCGCAAGAGAAACGCATCTGCCGGGACGTGGTGGAAGCGTGGTGATCCCGAGAGGCTCGTGTGGATACCATAGAGAGCCTGAACACGTCAACTGTTCAGGTTTTGTGATTCGACTCTACAGTTGAGTGAGAGATCTCAACCGAAAATTAGGTATGAAATTT
The DNA here is from genome assembly GCA_039654915.1 of Aquilaria yunnanensis. Lineage (NCBI taxonomy): Eukaryota > Viridiplantae > Streptophyta > Magnoliopsida > Malvales > Thymelaeaceae > Aquilaria > Aquilaria yunnanensis. The sequence continues at coordinate 47,331,229 of CM077595.1, forward strand.
TCGAACACCCGGTTTACCCCGTTTCACTTGGATCCTGGAGGGTTTCGGTTAAATTCCGCTGCGCTGTTTGGCTCCCGAAACCCAACAATACTAACTTACTGGCCTTTGTTTTACAGAGGCAAGAAATAGGGAATACCTGTGTTAGTGTTGTGCCCAAAAGCCAATCATGAGATGATTGTATATTTGCACATTGAGTCATGATATTTTATTAAGGCATTAATCCAGCAATTATGTTTGTTGTTTTGTTTCTACGTAACTTAACAAACATAATTGTAACCCAAGAATAATGATATTCTTAAACGTCCCTAGTCTAGTATTATTGTGGAGCGGGTTGTAATAATACATAACGACTAGCATATGTGGAGACTAATATGAGATATGTAGTCTACATATGGGTACAAGTTGGAGAACTTGTGTACTGGAACGACCCACCATGAGAACACTACATGGATCGTTATAGGAGTGTCATAAGCGATTCTAATAGTGATCATGGTATATGTAGTCCTTCGACCTAAAATTATCAAGGTTCCCTACATGTGAGTCACATACTTTGGTACTTTCCTTTGTTACTCGTAACTGAGGGAACTTGAAGGAGGTCATTGGGTATGTCACATATCATGTGGAGTGATTTGTATGATCAAGATGGGATTTGTCCCTCCTATGTAACGGGAGTGATATCTTCGGGCCCCTTGATAGAGTAAGACTTAGAAAAATGCATGGCCATGCTTGGATGAGTTGATATACGATATCAATGTCATCAGCTTAAGTTAGTCTACTCGGTAATCAAGAAACCAAAGATTGGACTATACGAGAATGACACATTCCATGTCTCGTGCTTAGTCTTGATATCTTGGACAAAGGGACAATGGCATAAATCGGTGATGATCATAAAGGTTTAGTCGAATCATCGACAATTTTGTCACTTGGGTAGCAATGATGTGTTGCTAGACACCGCTCATTGCTTATGATCATAAATGTGATTTATGATCACTGCCAACGTGATAAGAGCCTATTGGGTTGCACACATAGAGCTATTTGGATCATTAGAGTGCATGGGCTAATTATTTGGGTTATGGTTTCACTTTAATTTCGTATTAATAATGGGCCCAAGAGTTGAGCCATTATTAAGCCCGAAATTAAATCCTAATTATATTAGGGCTTTGAAACCCATTAGGCCTGGAAGTTGAGTCTCACTATAAATACAACTTCTAGTGAGAAATTCGTAGGTCTCCTTCCCCTAGCCTCCCAAAAGGACAGCCGCACTCTTCTCTTGCAATTCCTTGGAGGACGCAAGCTAGCACTGCGAGCGCAAGAGAAACGCATCTGCCGAGACGTGGTGGAAGCGTGGTGATCCCGAGAGGCTCGTGTGGATACCATAGAGAGCCTGAACACGTCAACTGTTCAGGTTTTATGATTTGACTCTACAGTTGAGTGACAGATTTCAACCAAAAATTAGGTATGAAATTTTCGAACACCCAGTTTACCCCATTTCACTTGGATCCTGGAGGGTTTCGGTTAAATTCCGCTGCGCTGTTTGGCTCCCGAAACCTATCAGTGGTATCAGAGCTACTGGTGAAACCCTAAATCGGGATTCATGTTGAATCGCATGATGTTATGTGTTCGGTTGCTTTTCTGCCATGGTTAATTAGATTGATTCATGATGCATGAAACCGGAACTCGTAATGAACATATGAGATATATGAAGAAACGACACTAATTGGTTAATGAGATTAACCCGAAATTGAATGGTATGAGATACCTATATGGAGTAGGATTGTTGCAATAGTTGCAAAAACCCTAGCTTGGTTCGGATTCGGCCTATTCGGGCACCGAAAGTAAGGTATTTTTTGTGGCTCGAATGGGGGAGTCTCGGGTGCCTACTTGCTCGAAATAGAAGATTTCGTGCTAAGCAATTGAAAGACAATTTTTTGCGCCAGGGGGCACTGCCCCCCACGCCCCCCTCAAGGGCGGCTTCCCTCGACCCCGTCCGTTGACCAGTCAGCGGAACCATCGCCAGCTAACCGGCCAGCGGGACCGCCATATGCGATGCGCCACATAAATAAAAACTGGTTAATCAACACGTGAAAATTGGCATGCATCTTTGTTAAATGAGATTTGACATGATATGCTGATTGGTGTTTGAAGCATGGTGAATGGTTATAGCCCTTGATTGGTTGTACTTGTAAATGCGGCCTGCGAGTCGTGCCTTTTCTTATCACTCTCATTGTACATTCACTTCTCACCTTACTCCCCGCGAATGTAACTCGAGGTTTCTATTATTGATGTAATGGTGCATTATGGGATCATCCAAGGAGGTATGTCCAAGGAGGTGACAACAAAAGGGCAGCCAAGAAAGGAAGAGAAGGAGCTTGTGAAGACTCTTTTCTTTTCTTAAGCTTTTATGATATTCTCATTGGCTTGAGAATATCGCATAGTTTGGGCTATAACCATGTCACGTTTACTTTCTTGAACACATGAGATGCATGTTTTATATTTGTATGTGATGCATGTATAAGACAACCGGAGATAACAAATTGGTGAGATCAAACAAAAAAATCCCTCAAACAAATATTAAGTCATCGAATGTGATGCCTTCCAAATGTTGGCACTCGTCAAGACTTTGATCAACATTAGGTGGGTTTGCCAAAGCAAAGCACCTATGTTCATCTTGGTAAGGCGCGATGGGATAATAGTGATATCCAAATTGCTAACTTTGGGTCCGACTTAACTAAGTCATCCTCATAGGATTAGGGACTTAGAGGCATAGAGTTGGGCTTAAGTTCATGAGATGAGCTTGGACAAGTGTTGTTCACCTAACTATCCAAGAGTTGCATAAGATGCAATTGGCAAGGAGTTGCCTACCTAAATAGCTGTAACTTGAGAGAAAAGCCAAAGCTGACTCAGGTTGTGGTCAAATATGGATCTTGGCCCACTAGAATACCTCAGCGCCGAGGTGTTCCAAAATAATATCGAGGGTTATTATTTTGAGGAAAATAGTGGGAGTATCGTTTAATAAAAGTCCTTATTAAATGAATTAAAATACATGACTCTTACACTGCATATTTACTGTTGTAGATAACCGTGGCACAAAACACATCGACACTTTCATTGCGATCGATCCTTGAGAAGGAAAAACTGAATAGGACCAACTTTCTGAAATGGTACCGAAACTTGAGGATAGTCCTCAAACAAGAGAGAAGGGCTTATGTCCTAGAGCAGCCCATTCCGAATGAGCCTGCTGCCACTGCTGCAAGAGCTGAAAGGGATGCTCACAAGAAGCATTCTGATGATGCTTTGGATGTTGCATGCCTCATGCTTATTACCATGGAATCTGAGCTTCAGAAGCAACATGAGAACATGGGGGCGTTCGATATGATCGAACATCTCAAAATGCTTTTCCAAGAGCAAGCTAGGCATGAGAGGTTTGAGGCCTCTAAGGCATTGTTTCAGTGCAAGATGTCTGAGGGAAGTCCCTTGGGTCCTCATGTGCTCAAGATGATTGGGTACATTGAGAATCTTGAGAATTTGGGATTTGCTATTCAGAAAGAGTTGGCTATAGATGTAGTCTTGCAGTCGTTGCCTAAAAGCTACAGTCAGTTCGTCATGAACTATAACATGAACGACCTTGACAAGTCCCTTCCTGAATTGCTCAACATGTTGAGAACTACTGAGCAAAACCTTAAGAAGGCTAAGCCCATTTTGATGGTTCAAAAGGGCAAGGGAAAGGGAAAAGCCAACAAGAAGAAGGATAAAGCTAATGGAAAGTCCAATGCTAGTTCTTCTTCAGCTGCACTGAAACCAAAGGGTGGTGTGGCAAAGGAAGGGGATTGCTTCCATTGTAAGCAACCTGGACACTGGAAGCGCAACTGCAAGCTATATCTTGAAGAACTTGCTAAGGAAAGGGGAAGTAAGACTTCCACTTCAGGTATTCTTGTTATAGAGGCTAACTTTTCTACTTCCTCATCTCGGGTATTGGATACTAGATTTGGATATCACATTTGTGCAAATGTGCAGGATCTAAGTAGAAGTAGAAGATTGGCCCGAGGTGAAGTGGACCTAAGTGTTGGAAATGGAGCAAGGGTTGCTGCCTTAGCCGTAGGGACTTATGTTCTCACTTTACCTAGTGGATTAGTTTTAGAATTGGACAACTACTACTTTGTGCCTACTATTAGTAGAAATTTGATTTCTGTTTCTTGTTTGGACAAGAAAGGTTTTTCATTTATAGTAAAGGACAAATGTTGTTCTATTTATTTGAATGAAATCTTTTATGGTAGTGCTCAACTTAGCAATGGGTTGTATGTTCTAGACTTCGAAGATCCAATCTATAATGTGAATACCAAGAAGGTCAGATTAAATGATTCAAACTCGACCTATCTCTGGCACTGTCGCTTGTGCCATATAAATGAGACCCGCATATCCAAGCTCCATAAGGATGGACTCTTGGACTCATTTGATTTTGAATCATATGAGACATGTGAGTCATGTTTGTTGGGCAAGATGACCAAAGCCCCATTCACAGGGCAAAATGAAAGGGCTAATGACTTACTAGGACTCATACATAGTGATGTATGTGGCCCTATGTCTACACAAGCTAGAGGAGGTTTCCAATACTTCATTACTTTCACTGATGACTTCAGCAGATATGGCTATGTGTATCTCATGCGACACAAGTCAGAATCCTTTGAAAAGTTCAAAGAATTCAAGAATGAAGTAGAGAATCAACTCGGGAAGAGTATTAAAGTGCTTCGATTAGATCGAGCTGGAGAGTACTTGGATCGAGAATTCCTTAACTATTTGATGGAGTGTGGTATAGTATCACAACTCACTCCACCAGGTACACCTCAATGGAATGGTGTATCTGAAAGGAGAAATAAAACTCTGTTAGACATGGTTCGCTCTATGATGAGTCAAGCTGACCTTCCAAACTCCTTTTGGGGACATGCTCTAGAGACAGCTGCTTTTACACTAAACCGAGTTCCATCTAAATCGGTTCAAAAGACACCATATAAGATATGGAGTGGGAAGCATCCCAATTTGTCTTTTATGAAGATTTGGGGCTGTGACGCTTATGTGAAACGTCAATCCTCTGACAAACTAAGGCCCAAATCTCAAAAATGCCTTTTTGTTGGGTATCCCAAAGAAACAAAGGCTTACTATTTCTACAATTCTTCTGAGCAAAAAGTGTTTGTTGCTCGAACTGGTGTCTTTTTGGAGAAAAAGTTTATCTCTAAAGGAACTAGTGGGAGGAAAGTAGAACTTGAAGAAATTCAAGAACAACAAGGAGACATCGAACCTGAAATGGAACCTGAACAGACACCACAAGATGTTGTGGTTCAAGAGTTTGTTTGTAATGCCCGGACAATCCAAAGTGATTAGGTCCCTCGTTAAATGAATTTGGAGCATAAGAATTTTTCCTTAATCGGGAATTTAGATCAATTAAATTGAGGAGACAATATGGCATGTGCATAATTGAGTGTTGAACATCTTAAAAATAAGCTTGGCTTAGGCCAAGAGAAATAGTAATGAAAATGGTGGTTTTTAAAGATGAGGGACTCAATTGAACAAAGGGATTTCTTGTGGTTGGGCTCAATTGCCCAAAATTAGAAAGTTGGAGGACTAAAGGGGGAATTAGGCCATTTTAATAGCCTAGGATGCCTTGGCTAGCCATGCCCTTCCAAGTCCCAATATTTTATGTCACCTTCCTCCAAATCCTATTATTTTAATCCACCTCCCACCCTTAGTCATCACCTTGGATTCTTTCTTCACCTACTTTTGACTTTTTCTACCAAACCTACCCAAAAGTCTTCCAATTAGTCTTCATTTCTTTTAATCTTGTCTCCCACTCATTTCAAACACATTATTAATTTCCTACTATTTTAATCCACCTCCCATCCTTAGTCAAGACTTTGGATTCTTTCTTCACCTACATGTCTCCTACTTTTGACTTTTTCTACCAACTTACACAAAAGTCTTCCAATTAGTCTTCCTTCCATTAAACCTTGTCTCCCACTCTTCCAAGCACATTATACACTCATTTTCCTTCCCATATGGCTGGCCATCACCTTCCCACACATTAAAACATAATCAATCCACTCATTCAAAGCCATTTGCTCTCAAACTCTCTCCTTCTCTCTCCATTTTCTTCCATACCAAGTCTCACCATTCCAAACACATTTCCAACTCTTTTCCTCATCTAAATATTCAGCCATAGCTAGAAATAATCCTTCCTCAAATTAAAACCAAGTATTCTTGGTTAAAATCAAGCTCTAAGACCATAAAGAGCAAAAATCAGGTGAAGAATTCAAAGAAAACCAAGGAGGAAAATTCGGCCATTTCCATTTCTTGGAGGTTTTGAACTCTACTCAAGGAGCTCTTTGTGTGATTGAGTTCCTAAGTTCATTAGAAGCAAGAAATCAAGAAGAAGCTTGAAGAACATCAAGCACAAGAAATTGGCCTTACCTCTTCTGTGAGGTTCTGTAAGTGTACACCAAGTGTTCTTGGTATTTTGTGTTATTTGAGTTAATCACCAAGTGTTCTTGGTACCTTATGGTTACTAATAAAATTTGGCCCATCTTGGTTCTTATGCTAGAAAACAATTTCTAGAGTCAACAAGCAAGGAAAACAAAGGAAAAATAAGCTTCTAAAGCTTTCAGTGTTGTGGGTAAGGATTCCTATACTCACTTTATTCCATGGCCTAGTTCCATGGATTTTTTGTGTGAGTATTCGGGCCCCTAGGTGATGGTCAAAGAACCATGTGATCCTAGGAGTGCTAAGAGGGCTTAAGTTATGTTATTGCTTCGGCAATTCTGTTCTGCTCATGAGCTAAGTTAAGTAAGCAAGCATTATGGGCTAGAAGTTAAGGCGGCCTCCTTAATTCCTATGCTAAGTGAGCTCTCCGAAAACATGAAGTATATGAAATTAATGAATTAAAACTTGAGGGATGCTTGCTGCCCTTCTGTGAACAAAGTGTTAAGTGGTGTGTGTTTGTGTGCTTCTTTGATTTGTTGTGCATGCTAACCCCCGATTATGATATTATTGTTTTATGCATGTATCTTTGTGTTTTCTTTGTCTTTATGTTTTCTTTGCAGGAGTAAGAATTATTTTGCCATTACATTCTTGGCATATGTTAGGCCTTGGAGGCCATAAGTTAGGCATTGGATGCCACGGAATCCTTATTGAGTTTTATAACTCACCCGCCTACTCTACTTTTGTAGGTAAAGGTTTGCTTGAAAGATCAAGCTAAGAGTCTTGAGTACTCTTTCTGTATGCTAAGGTTGGATTTGTGTATGGTATTGCTCAAAATATTCTAAGTATTCTAAGTATATAAGTTGCTTGTAAACAAGCTAAAAAAAAAATGTGGACTTTCTGTGCAGGACTTGAAGTCTTAGAATTGTGGGAACAAGGTCTATTAAGGTGGAAATTTGTGTTCCATGGCTTTGTGGATTTATGGCTTGCTTTTAAGCATGTTTTTGTTGGTCTAACTTTAGTGACCAAATTATGGACTTAGCTAAAATTTGGCCAAACTTGGCTTTGGGCTTGTATTATGGACTTGGACATTTTTGGGTATTTACATTGCTTGCTGGACTTACCAAGGCCCATGCATGAATTTATGGGTTATGTTTTCATGAAACTTGAAGCATGTTGAAATTGGGCTTAAATGAACGTTTTGGGCTTAAATAAGAACTCGGAAAATTTGATTTTATTCTTGGTTAATTTTGGGCCATATGCATGTTAAGTACTAAAAGGCTCATAAGCCCATGTCTATGTTGAAAGCATGCAATGTTTGGCTATGTATTCTCACTTAGTAAAGAACATGCAAGTAAACTTAGAAAAAGCATGAAATTGGATGCTTGTGTAAAGTTTGGCTAATAAGAAATTTGAGTGCACGTATGTGAATTAATACATGCCTAAGCATTAGTTGCATCTAAAGGCATTAAGTGATTATGTGCACTAGTGAACACCAAAACACATAAGCATGCAAAGCATATGCATGAAAATAATTTTTTAAACTTAAGTTGGTGTTTTGGTTGCCATGCATATTCTTGGCTAAGCTTGGTAAAGACCATGAAAATGAACACATGAAATCCACATAGGTGCTAGCTTGTTTGTTAGAGCACTTCAACTTAACCTTAATTAAAGAACTTAACGAGCTAGTACCGATAAGTATCCTGGGGTTCGTGCCCATAAGTCTTAGTAAGTTTTAAAAGCCCCTTCTGTGTAACGAAAACTTCCGCTGCATGTTCTAAGTAATCAGGCCCAAATGGGCCAGGGGCAGTTTAAGGCACGACACTGTTCCTGTAGCACAGAGCGCACATAGGACTGGTAGGATTCGGCGTGAGCCCGAGAGATATGGATTTCTCGTGAATCACACCGATGATGTGATGCTCATGGATCAGGATGAGCCCACAACCTACCAACAAGCTATGTCGGGGCCTGACTCTGAGAAGTGGCTAGTGGCCATGAAATCCGGGATGGAATCCATGTATGAAAACCAAGTATGGACTTTGGTTGACCCACCTGCAGGGGTAAAACCCATAGGGTGCAAATGGGTTTTCAAGAAGAAAACTGACATGGATGGTAATGTGATTACCTTTAAGGGATGATTGGTTGCAAATGGTTTGAAGCAAATTCATGGTATTGACTATGATGAAACTTTTTCACCAGTTGCTATGCTTAAATCCATCCGAATTTTGTTTGCTATTGTTGCACACTATGATTAGGAGATATGGCAAATGGATGTCAAAACTGCATTCCTAAATGGAAAGCTACTTGAGGATGTGTACATGACACAACCTGAGGGTTTTGTCACTCCTGAGAATGCCAATAAAGTGTGCAAGTTGCAAAGGTCCATTTATGGACTGAAGCAAGATTCTCCAAGTTGGAATCTTCATTTTGATGATGCAATCAAAGAGTTTGGTATTTTCAAAAATTAAGATGAACCTTGTGTCTACAAGAAGGTTAGTGGGAGCGCTATTGTCTTCTTGGTGTTGTATGTAGATGACATACTACTCATCGGGAATGACATTCCTGAGCTACAGTCTGTGAAGACTTGGCTAGGGAAATGTTTCTCTATGAAGGACTTGCGTGAAGCAGCCTTTGTGTTAGGCATCAGGATCTATAGAGATAGATCTAAAAAGCTTCTTGGCCTAAGTCAAAGTACATATATTGACAAGGTGCTAAAGAGGTTTAGCATGCAAGATTCCAAGAAAGGATTCTTGCCCATGTCACATGGTATCACTCTTTCTAGATCTCAGTGTCCGAGTACAACCGAGGAGAGAGAGCGCATGAGTAAGCTTCCATATGCCTCAGCAATTGGATCTATCATGTATTCCATGATATGTACTCGTCCCGATGTCTCATATGCTTTGAGCATGACGAGTAGGTACCAATCAAACCCCGGTGAAAGTCACTGGATAGCTGTTAAGAACATCCTTAAGTACTTACGAAGGACTAAGGATGCATTCTTGGTCTTTGGAGGTGTAGATGAGCTCGTTGTAAGGGGTTACACCGATGCAAGCTTCCAATCCGGAAAGGATGATTTTAGATTGCAATCTGGTTATGTGTTTTGTATTGGTGGTGGTGCTGTGAGCTGGAAGAGTTCAAAGCAAGAGACAGTAGCTGACTCTACAAAAGAATCTGAGTACATTGCCACCTCTGATGCTGCGAAGGAGGCAGTTTGGATCAAGAAGTTCATCACTGAACTTGGAGTGGTTCCAAGCATTGTCGACCTGGTAGAGCTCTATTGTGACAACAATGGAGCAATCGCACAGGCTAAGGAACCTCGATCTCACCAGCGATCCAAACATATACTCCGACGCTATCATCTCATCAGGGAGATCATCGAGAAGGGTGATGTAAGGATATGCAGGACTTCGACAGACAGCAACATTGCTGATCCACTAACAAAGCCCCTTACGCAGCAAAAGCATGATAGCCATTCTAGGTCCGTTGGTATTAGATACATGGATGATTGGCTTTAGTGCAAGTGGGAGATTGTTAGTGTTGTGCCCAAAAGCCAATCATGAGATGATTGTATTTTTGCACATTGAGTCATGATATTTTATTAAGGCATTAATCCAGCAATTATGTTTGTTGTTTTGTTTCTGTGTAACTTAACAAACATAATTGTAACCCTAGAATAATGATATTCTTAAACGTCCCAGTCTAGTATTATTGTGGAGCGGGTTGCAATAATACATAACGACTAGCATATGTTAAGAGTAATATGAGATATGTAGTCTACATATGGGTACAAGTTGGAGAACTTGTGTAGTGGACCGACCCACCATGAGAACACTACATGGATCGTTGTATGAGTGTCATAAGTGATTCTCATAGTGATCATGGTATATGTAGTCCTTCGACCTAAAATCAACAAGGTTCCCTACATGTGAGTCACATACTTTGGTACTTTCCTTTGTTGCTCATAACTGAGTGAACTTGAAGGAGGTCATTGGGTATGTCACATATCATGCGGAGGGATTTGTATGATCAAGATGGGATTTGTCCCTCCTATGTAACGGGAGTGATATCTTCGGGCCCCTTGATAGAGTAAGACTTAGAAAAATGCATGGCCATGCTTGAATGAGTTGATATCCGATATCAATGTCATCAGTTTAAGTTAGTCTACTCGGTAATCAAGAAACCAAAGATTGGGCTATACGAGAGTGACACATTCCATGTCTCGTGCTTAGTCTTGATATCTTGGATAAAGGGACAATGGCATATATCGGTGACGATCATAAAGGTTTAGTCGAATCATCGACAATCTTGTCACTTGGGTAGCAATGATGTGTTGCTAGACACCGCTCATTGCTTATGATCATAAATGTGATTTATGATCATTGCCAACGTGATAAGAGCCTATTGGGTCACACACATAGAGCTATTTGGATCATTAGAGTGCATGGGCTAATTATTTGGGTTATGGTTTCACTTTAATTTCGTATTAATAATGGGCCCAAGAGTGGAGCCATTATTAAGCCCGAAATTAAATCCTAATTGGATTAGGGCTTTGAAACCCATTAGGCCTGGAAGTTGAGTATCACTATAAATACAACTTCTAGTGAGAAATTCGTAGGTCTCCTTGCCCTAGCCTCCCAAAAGGACAGTCGCACTCTTCTTTTGCAATTCCTTGGAGGACGCAAGCTAGCACTGCGAGCGCAAGAGAAACGCATCTGCCGAGACGTGGTGGAAGCATGGTGATCTCGAGAGGCTCATGTGGATACCATAGAGAGCCTGAACACGTCAACTGTTCAGGTTTTGTGATTCGACTCTACAGTTGAGTGAGAGATCTCAACCGAAAATTAGGTATGAAATTTTTGAACACCCGGTTTACCCCGTTTCACTTGGATCCTGGAGGGTTTCGGTTAAATTCCGCTGCGCTGATTTGCTCCCGAAACCTATCAACCTGAACATTATAGTGATCCTTTTTGGCAGTGTAACTGAGGTGGGATTGGATCCCAAGATTCTCAGTGTGCAGCATATGCATAACACCTTTGCGTATGATGTATATATATGTGTGTGGAAGTTATGCCTTTGGTAAATGCTATGGAACTAGTGGTTGTGTTCCCTAATAGCTTGTATGGATTCACGATGCATAATATTATGTTTTATATAAATGCATGTTTGAAGTGGTGGCCAGCTGCATCGATTATATATTATTTTTATGGTCATTGACCTACAACTATAGTAAAGCATAGTATAAAACAGTATTGCATTAAGGATTTAATCAATTAGCAGGCCCATTAAGGACAAATTTACATAGGCCTAACACTAAATGAGTGTGAGGTTCCTGGGGTCCTATATGACTAAGATAGGATTATGGTTCAAGGCCTATAACAGAAAGTCTGCATGCACTTTCCAGTTGGTATAGTTAATATCAAGTGGAGATTGAGGTTAACTTCGCCTAAGCTTTTTATTCTTGCACGTCAAGTGCAACAAGTGTATTGTTTTCAATATTCTCATGCTTCACTTCAATAATGGTAGCATGTAGTTACAGTGAAACCACATTTTTCCATTGATTAAACACAATTGATCAAGTGTCAGATTAACCAAGCTTATGTAATCACTCAACATTTTGATGAAGATGATAAATTGTACTAGTAGCCTTGGGTACATAATGAGTATTTTTCAAGGAGTCCAAAGCCATTGAAGGATATTGGTCACCTTTAACACAAAAGAGGAAGTTTTATCACAGTTAAACATAATGTTTACAGTTTTCAATCACACAGGTCAACACAAAATGACAAGGATGAAGATGGTAAACCTAAGCTATCATATAAAGAAGAAGATTAAGTTCGTCAGTCTATTCCATTAACCGTTTATTTAAATAGTTGAAGACAAACTTGTTATCTTGTGGTTTATGTGTGTGTGTGTGTGTGTTTAGATGTATAACATTATAGCATTTTTCCATTTAGCTATACGTATATTCAAATATATGTTTACATGTGTTCCCATGTGTGTGTGTCAATAATCCATTTTTATTTTAGAAATAAAATTTTGTAAAAAACAGAGATGAATATGGCAATTGAAATCATTAAAATTTCAACTGAAATCAAGCAAAAAGATGACAACCTTTAAACCACATAGTGACTAATTGCCTTCATTGCTCAAAGTTTAACAACTACAAGAGTGGTAGTACTAAATCTCTCAGTCACTTTATCTAGGAAATTAAGTGGCAGTCTTTAGGAGTGACTAAGCTTCCAACTGCTCCTTGAAGGAGTTGTTGACCTTTTCATCCCAGCAACTAATGCTTCAGTCACTCTTTGGCTCTATTTCATCTAATTTAGCTTCAATTAAATAAGGAATTAATTCTTTCTTTACTTAGAAATGTGCTAGCCCTGTGTGTGGAATCCATGAGTTAAAAAGTGATTAAAGGGGAAATATGCTTTTGAATTTCTATTGCATGTTTGATCGGATCCAATACTTCGCTTGCTTCTTTTTAAAAGGCAAGTGACAGTAGATTATAAGTATTTTTAGACCCTTGATACCTTGGTTGAGACCTTGGCCAAGCATCTTTGAGTCCTATAAGCTTTTTTATCACTAGAACTCTATTTATTTGTTGTCAGATTGTTGAACTATTTACAAAAATTGACTATGTACCTAAACCTCTTACGTGCTTCTATGTTTGTATCTGTGTGTTAGGGTAGTGTATGTTTGCTATATATGTATATGTTGCTCTTTTTCAAGTACAAGTTTATTCACTTACTGGGTTGTTAAAACTCACTCACTTGTTATTGTCTACAAGGAAAAAAAGTTCAGGACTGATCTCTGTGTATATTTACAAGTTATTACTTGTGGTTTTGTACAAGAAAGTCTAGTAGGTCACTACCTGTTTATTTATTGATTTTTCCTAATTACTAGTTTAGCTTATAGCTTCTGGTTTGATCACTGAATAGTGATGCAGCTATTGTGGATGGTTACCAAGGCTTGGAAAGAGCAAGCTAGTCTAGCAACTTTTGATAGGTAACTAGCTCAAGTAGTCTGACTTGAGTGGGTTTTGGGTTGGTTAACTTGTAACCTAAGGTTGTTTACTTGCAAACAAAGTGTTTGTCTAAATGAATATGCAATACTAGTCTACACAAGAACATATATGCTTTATTTTACAAAACTATGTAATTACTTATAATCTTGCAAGCTAGCATCAAAACTATTTTACTTTGTAACATATTTTTCTGCAATGTTGACCAAGACATTGACTTTCAGTAAATCTGTCCAAAGGGTGCAAAGCTCTTAACAAAAACATTTAATAGAGCAAACAAAACTTTTTTGCATGATCAATTGGATTTTTTTTTAATCTCTCATATTAGAATTAAAGGTATTTCACCTTAACTATATGGTCTACTATTTCATTAGCATTGCTCAAAAGTGTAAGGTCTATAAATGTTCTTTTAGTCCCTAGACAATTGTGTTTTACCTTAAATACATAGTCTGCTATTTTGTCAACATGGACTCACCGTGATGGAGATCCCAGTTGTTGATATCGACTTAGCTTCTGATCTCCACTATGGATTGCGTGGAAGGATCTTCTGCCAACAACATAGACAATCAGATCCGACGCACTTCTCTTAAGTTAGGGGTTGCACTAGGGACATGCTTCCATTAAGTGCAATAATGCAATATATGGTCTGAATCGAGATAGTCCCTCAATGTTGTGGCTTTGAGGATCTAGGTAAAAGCTAGCCATTAGTAGTCACATTCTAACTCGACCACTACCGATTGATGGCTACTCAAAACTTTCTATTAAGGTTACAACGACAACAATTATGATGCATACAACAATTCCCACATATTTTAAAAGGCCAAATACAAGGCCTTTTGCTAGTTTTAAACTCAAGAATGCAATGCATCATGACATGTGCCTTTTAGAATATAAATCAACCGCAAAGTCAATGAAAACTTAACTTATAGAATACTTAGTGAAGTTTATAGCTTCTACAAACCAAATACCCTTCTCATAAATTAAAAAGTTCATTGATCACATTGTACCTACCACAATTTCTATTATTCATCATGGGGTTGTGCTTATCAACCATGTGCATGTCCTGGTTTTTATGAGTGATTTAAAGATTTTTCCATAAATCTCATAAGAATGGCTCTACTCCTACACCCATATAGGTGATTCCATCAAGTGTATACAACACTAATACACTACCCATAAAAGAAAAGGGCTAAGTGAATCATTAAGAGGTTTTGCTCATCTTTCAATGACTGTAGTTTAACATTATCTACACCATATGAATGAATTTAAAGATAATTCAATAATGCTTCCAAGTCTAGTAGTAATGTCTTGTTATTACTCATACAAACCTAATCCATGGTATCTCTAATCATAAAGATTATGTTATCATCACTATTGACTCAAATTACCAACAATCTCTTTCCTCTTAGCGATTTATATTTCAGTTTTTCCATTAGAGGTTTACTTAGAGGATCAGCCAAATTCACTTCTGACTTCACAAAATTGATCTATATAACCCCATCATTAAGTAGCTGCTTTACAACATCATATCTCAAACAAATATGTTTATTTTTGCAATTGTAGGTCTTTTTTTTTACAATTGCTATTACAGCTTGACAATCACAGTGCATAGACATAGAAGGCATAAGTTTTATGCCTAAACGTTTATCTGCAAAGAATTTTTTTAACCACTCAGCTTCACTCCCAACCATTTATAAGACTATGAATTTAGACTCCATAGTAGATATAGGGATATGGTTTGCTTGGAAGATCTCCAAGATATAACACCACTACCAAGAGTAAAATATATCCATTGGTGAATTTTGTCTCATCAGAGTCAGAAAATCCAATTAGCATCACTGTACCTTTCTAGTATGGCGGGAAATCCACTATATATGATACCATATTTCATTGTACCCTTTAGGTATTTCATGATTTTCACTAATGCAATGCAACGCTCTTCATTCAGACTTTGAATATATCTACTCAATCTACAAAGACACCGTAAGCTGTGTCAAGTCGAAAGAAGTTCATTAGATGCATCAAGCTTCCAATAATTTGTCTATACTTTTGTTGAGCAAGACTTTTGCCTCTATTTTTTTATTTAATTGAGCATCTAAATCATAAGGAGTACTAATAGAAACCAAATCAAAATTTGTAAACTTTATTAGAAGTTTTCCATTAGTGTTCTTATTGCAACATCAAACAATTTTCTGTCCTTATGATTTTAACATTCAAAATAAAACTAGCCTTACATAGATCTTTCATGCGAAACTGTGAAGAATCAAAACTCTTAGTGTCTTCAACTACTTTAACAATAGTTCCAAAACTGAGCATCTCATCCATATAAAGGCTTATTATTACACATTCATCATCATCAAGTCTTGTGTAAACACATTTATCAACTCTACTAGTTGAAAAATGGTTACTTAACAAAACTTTATCAAATTTCTCATACCACTATTTAGATGCATGCTTTAATCCATATCATTAGGATTTTTGCAACTTATATACTTTTGTTTATTGTCCAGAAACAACATAACCTTCTGGCTAAACCCTGTAAATTTCTTCTTTTAGGTCCTCATTTAAAAATAAGTTTTAACATCCATTTAATGTTTGAAAACTTTGTGCAAAAAAAACAGGGCAAATAAAATTTTTATTGAAGAAATTCTAGAAACTGGTGCAAAAGTGTCAAAATAATCAATATTTTATTTTTGGGTAAAACCTTATAGTATTAATCTTGCTTTAAACTTGTCAACCAAGTCATTAGGATTAAGTTTTCTTTTAGAAATTCATTTGCAACCAATGGGTTTAGCACTAGCGTTAAATATACTAAATTCTGAGTATAATTTTGTAAAATAGAGTCAAACTCATTTTAGTTGTCTTCTTTTCAGAAAATAAATTCTTTTGAAGAAATTGTTCGTACAAATGTTAGAGGTTCATCTACATGGGAGGTTTAAAAGTCATTTCTAAAGGAACTTGCTTTCCTTTGCCTTTAACTCTAGATTTTTTTCATTTGATGTTCAGAGACATCTCTAATTATGGGAGCATAAGAAATTTTTTGTTTTCTTAGAAAAAAGATATGCTAAAAAAACTAAGCTTTTTTTTGTTTTAATTATGGTGTTGCAGCCGAACACATCACTTTTCAACACCAAAATTCTATGCACTGCACTATGCCTTGGATATCAAATAAACATGTAATAGGATGTTTTTTTTATCCGATTTTACGCTTTTTTGCTTCAAGAAACGTAACCTTTGTAAGACATTCTCAAACTTTCATGTACTTTAAGCTTGGGGATAGCCCTTTCATATTTTATATAGAGTTACACCAGTCCTTTTATTAGAAATTCAATTTTACAAATAAAAGGCACACAAAACATTTTTACCCCAAAGATTATCAGGAACAAAAAACTAACAAGCAAGAGATTCATCATTTGTTTCAAAGTTCTATTTTTTTCTTTTAACTACACTATTTGATTTAAGAGAATAAGGTAGAGTTACCTTATGAATTATTCCTCCTCTTTCACAAAAAATTATTAAATAGTAAAAACTCTCATCCTTTATCAAACCTAACTTTTTAATCTTTCTATTTAATTGATTTTTTACTTTAGATTTATACAACAGAAAAATATCATAAGGCTTAATCTTTATTTCTTAATAAATAAACTTTTTTAAATCTAAAACGATAATTTTTGAAAGTCATATAATATTTTTACCTCTCCTTGTCAAGTTTTGTTTCAAGTCACCAGGATAAGTATGAATTAAACTTAGCAACTTTAATTGTCTTTCAGTAGAAGCACAAGTTTTCTTTATTGATTTTGTTTCAGCACAAATTTCACATTTATCAAAACTTGTGTTATTAGATAAATTCATCCAAGTGATTACATTTTTTTTTTCAAATAAAACAAACGCTCACATCTTAATCAAGCAATGTTATACATAGAAAAAAAACTCAACTAAATAAGTAGAAGAAGATGCATTATTATTATTATTATTATTATTATTATTATTAACATTACAAACACTTAGTAAAAGAAGACCCTGATTGCAATAACCTTTGTCCTCATAATTACTCCCTTCATCCCATGAAAATTGCTCTATTTGTCATTGATGCAAAGCTTAAAGAATGATAAAATTATTTGTTTTCTCCACTTCTATCCCTATTTACCCTTTCCCCTTTTCCCCATCTACTACACTTTGAATAACAACCACAATATAATCAAGAATCCCAAAAACTTCCTAAGCCATCTATTTTAATTTTTTTCCTCATGGCTTTTTTTACTGGCATCTAAATCAAACTTATCACTTAAGAGTTCATCATTAGAGTCATCAATAGCATAAACATCAGATTCATCATCAACTTCAACGTCAACTTCTTTTTGCTCTTTAGCATTTAGATTGTCCACCACTTGTGTACCCGTAGTTGCACAAGCTCTAGCTTTCCAATTCTAACCATGTTCCAATGGTGGCAAAAGCATTGTCATCCAAGCTCAAGATGGAAACACTCTAGCCTAGTTGTTGTACTTGGAATTTCCTCCTATTACCAGCACCAAACAGTCTTCTACCCCTTTTCTTTGAGCTCATCTTCTCTAGCAAGGAAGAAAAAATAAAAAGAAATCATAATCATAGTAATTCATTACAATCACAAAAACTCCGACTAACAACCAAGCATAACAGTCTTTGATTCTAATATGGGATGAGGAACAAGGCCAAATTTTTAATTATCAAACATTAAGATCAATTTGGACCGAATCATAAACATCAAGCAAGCTAATATTAAATTACAAAAAAAAAAATTAGAGGCCAAAATTCCATAATGGCACTTATCTTATTTCTCATCATCCTCTAGATCCCCATCCATTATCTTCTTGCATGCCTCCACCAGCCCATCCCTATTATTCGATTTAACAATCTCTTGTATAAGCTTCTACCTTGTCAGTAGATGGCTTCTTCCACTCCTCTTGTGCTTGATTCGAATGCACTTATGTGATTCAAAAGCCTAGCCATCAATACCATTGTGACATGAAAGCCATCGACACCACTACTATTCTCAATTCAAAGGCTAGTACCTAGCTTATGGATTTGAAACTATAGCCACAATGATGAACTCATGCCATTAATTAGACAATCAATAGCCATAATGCCGATGTGCCTTGCTTAGGGAGGTGAAATCACGTTGGAGGAAAAAGAGGGGAGGATGAAAGGTGACGATTGATTTGAGATTGGAAGGAGAATCCAGAAGGGAAAGATGAGACTAAAATGGGTGGAGAAATATAGTACAAAATATGGAAGGCTGTGAGGTCAATCTAGGGCTTAAATGTCATTTAGTCTGCTAAAACTTACCATATAAAGAAATAGTACAAATAATTTGCGACAACCCAAAAAATAAAATGGAACAACCTTTGTAAAATGGAAAGGGTATTATTTTCGGCCATCACAAATTTGTTGAACTTAAATGTGCCCCTTTTTTCCTGCTTTTATAAGTAAAGATACTGAGACTAGGTTGGCTCTTATGGTGGGAACGTGCAGTACATCACCAAGAGCTATTTTCTTGCCATAAGTTAGTCTTAGAAGCACCTTTTCTTTTTTCAGAACTAGTGTACCTTGTGAATCCCTAAGATACACTATTTCATCTCCTTCCCCTATTGGAGTATAAGGCAGTAAAAATACATTCCCGGTGCCATCGATGTGTCTAATAGCACTAGAATTTATCACTAACTTTTTTGAGTTGGTAGTTAGATATGCCTTTGAAACCACAGTAGTAATGATGCTATCATCATGATGATAATCATCATTATCAACCCCATGAGCAAGGTTTGCCCTTGGCTTAAAAGGTTTTCATATTGCTTCCTCTTTCAGCATTATTGTGCAAAATGTCTTTTCTTTTCAAAAATTAAATAAGGCTTTATCTTATTGTCATCATCATTGGCAGGATCAGGTTTGGGCATAAAGTTTGGCCTAAACTTTTTGTTGGGTTTCTATTTTGGATTGTACATTTTGGAGTCAATTGAATTGGTATTGGAGGTAAACTACTTCATTTTAGCAATGCATTGTTCTTTCCTATTGATGTCCTTGAAGATGATGTGACTGATTAAATCTACTAGTGACAACTGTATGAGCTTATGATTTAATTATTGCCTATAGTCTTTCCATGATGGTGGTAGCTTTTCGATCAACAATGCAACTACAAACTTATCCTATGACGTGATCTTTTCACTCTTCAAGTCCTCTAAAAGTTTATGGTACTCATTGATTGGTGACTTGATGTCTTTGTCATCTTCCATCTCCTGCTGATAGAACTTGCCAAACATGAACTTTATTTACATACATCTTCTACCATATACTTGAGCAACATGGACTCCCATATCTCTTTGGCTTCCTTGTATTCAATTTAGACATCAAACAATTCCTTAGATAAAGTTGAAATAATTGTGTCATCATACCATGTCGATACAGGTCTTCGACTCTTACAGCATAGGGTCAAATGGTTTGGATTTAGTTAATGTAAAGGCCATTTCATGCATGTCTAATAGTATATATATGTGTTATTTCCATCTTTTTCAGTTCTCCTCACCAGAAGCTTGGTGAATCATGGATTGGTGACCTGCATACAAAGACAACATCAGGGCCACGGGATCTGTCATCGGGGGAAACCCTCTAACGCTCAAGTCAGACTTCCGGCAAGAAAGGAGTAGCAGAGAAAAAAAGAGAGCCAACGCATCATACCACATGATTGACAAATATAAGGGGTTTATATAGATAGGGGAGCTCCACGAAATTCATTTTAGGATAGGAATCTCGTAGCTTATCTTATTGTTTCAAGATAATATTTCTATCTAGATTGAAGTTCTCTTGCAGATCTATTTGAGCCCCCAGCGAGAGCTTCTATTAGCTTTGGGCCTTGGATTTTGGCTTATTTCCTACCAATAGGCCCCTCATCCTAAGAAAATGTGGGCTAAGGGCCTTGCATTTTTTCTCTAATTTACATCGTTGTTTCCCAAAGAAGAAGGGCATTTCCTTAAGAGTGGGGTATGAACCTTCATTTTTCTATTACAAGGCTGATACGCTTAAAGTGGTGTCATTTAGCGGAGATGGTGCGATGCCCCTCTTGCTTCCTAAAAAAGCTTGGCAAAATGTCATCATTCGGCCATTTCCTCCCATTAAGCTTATGCGGCTTTAATACATGGCGGGTGTACTAGTTGGGAAGGAGGTGACGTGACGTCTATTAACTACACCTCAGGGAAATGACCGGGCATGATCGCTTTGACTGCTATTTGTGGCCACATGTTTTTTTCCTATTGTGTGAGAATTTTTCAATTATTGCAATGGCAACTTTGAGGAGGAAACTCACCCATCAAAGGTTTGTCTATATATACCACAAGGGTTTTCAAATTGTTTTTTCATTGTTTGGCTGATTTTGCTGCTACTTTTTGCTTTCTTACCGTTTGCTCACTACTAGTTTGTTTGTTTCTCATTGGAGTTCTCCTCTCTTACAATGGATGCCCTTTTTTCTACATAATCCGGTAATGGGTCCTTGTCATTTGCTTTTGTTTTATTTTCATTTTCTCTTATCACTTTTGCTATTTTTGGGTTTTTTTTGCTATTATTGGTCATTTTTCCATGCCCCGTTGTGTTGGCGACAGCCCTAATATAACAATCAGTTTTTCTATGTGGCTTCTTTAAAATCATTGTCTAGGGCTGCCGCCAATGTGGCTGATTCGTCAAAGGTGTTGTTCTTCCCTAATGTAGAGCTGTTAAGGGGGTTGTTACTCAACACAACGAGGGAACCTTGGTGACAAATCTCCACTGATACTTTTGGCCTAAACACATTGTGGTTGCCCTTTCTCCTAATAAGGCGTTGAAGGATGGGGGCTTAGAGGGTGGAAATGAAAGGACGAATGTCTTTACTATTTTCACCAATTAGTTGCATGCGGGGCTTCGCTTGCCACTCCATCTGCTAGTAGAGCAAATATGTGACTACTACTAGATTCCACCATCGCAGTTGACGCCTAACTTATTCACCCATATTAATGTGTTTATCATTTGCTATAAGTTGGCAAGAGTGACCCCCTACTGGAGGTGTTCCTCTAGTTTTATATGCTGAACTTGAGAAAGGACATCGTCTTCTTCCAGATTGCCCCTATTAAGCGGGAGGAAATAAGTCCTTTGCATTCATATCTTGCAAGGACTCGTGGGCAAGGTGGAATGAGCATTTTTTTTTTCACACTGAAGAAACAAGCCTGGGGTTCCGTTGCAAATTTTTAGATGTGCCTAAGCATGCCATGGTCAAGTCACTGTCGATATATGATGGCTCGGAGGGCCATTACTCATACTTCAGTTTGATCGGCTGGCTTAAGGAAGTGGTAAGTAACAAAAATTTTATGGAATTGCTCCCCATCCATTATGTGGAAGTTGATGATACCACCCTAAGGTAGGCAGGAATCAATAGGCCCATCAGTCCTACCTGGAGGTAAAGAATTATTGCAACTAAAAGAAAGGTCAAGAGGGGAGGTTAGTACCAGACTACAGCCCTCTACTGAGCACAAAAAGTTGTTTCGAATGACTATGGTCTTTTTTCTTGTGAGAAATTGGTGTCCAATCTTGATTTTCTTGTTTGCGAAAATGAGCAACTGGCAAAATAGTTCATGAAGAAGTGTAAGGGTATCACCTATGTCGTGGCAAAGGCTCAGAAGATTAACCTTCTTCCTACCAGCATGGCATATGTTGCGAGGGCCCCTTCATCCAAGCCCCAGCTGGGGTGATAAAGCTTTTTTATTCCTTTCTGAAGGCCTAGCTGATTCATAAAAGGTCACACCTTCTGGACCTATCGAGAGGCAATGCCCCACGTGAGAGTGGTAGCGGTAGGACATTGTTACACAACTTTTACCATGCTGATTTTATAGGCTTACAATCATTCTATGCTAACTATCAATAACTTCAAAGAAGCGTGCAAAGGTGTTTGGTCCGCTCGTTGATGCGGAGCGATACATTGAATTGGTGTAACAAAAGAAGAAAGTAGTAGGGGAGGTCTCCCATAAGCAAAAGATGGCCTTGAGGCTATCAGAGGACGTCCCTTCCTTTTTACCTCTAGCCCTTACTAAGGAGCTGGCAAGGGTTGTTCTTGAGAAGGTCCTTTTTGTCCAAAGGGGGCTTTTTGAGCTGAAAGTGGATGATCACTTTCAACCGCACAAGCTAATCCATGTGCAAGGTCAGGCATAGAGCCAATATTCAAAGTTGAAGGGAGTTGTGCTTAACTAAGTTTTTTATCCTTAATCGGCACTTTCTTGCCAATCCCCATTGGTTAGAAGACTCCCAACTGATGAATATGGGTTGCAGCCTTCTCTAGGTATGATTCTTGTTGGTCTTCCTTTGTTTTAAGTGCCTTGTTTGGTTTGGTTTAATGAATTCAGTTTTTGTAGAAGGCCAACATTGCCAATGGCATGGGGGTTTAATGGTCAGCCTATGGGAAGGCCTTCCAGTCCTAACTTGGGTCTTTACGCAAAAATGTGATCTCCTTGAAGAAGGACTTGAGCAATGAACTTAGCACTAGGAGTGCCATTGTCGTTGACCTCAAGCTAGAGAAAGAGGTCAGGGAAGTGAAAGAGGGTATTGTGAAAGGGCTTGAAGAGAAGGTGAGAGAGCTACAGAAGACCCTAAAGCTCTCTTAGGGAAGGAAGCTGAGACCCAGAAAGAGGTCATTCGTCTAACAGCTTTGTTGAAGGTGATAAAGTTCAAAATTGACACCGTTGAGTAGACTTTGCCGATGGATCAATACGCTCCATTGGGCCCTAGGACCATGCTTGGTGAATTCAGCTCTATCTTGGTCATTACTACAATGCTTTTCATGTAGCACATTGAGTGAGTTGGCTTCATGGCGCATGAGTGCCATCAAAGCATCAGCACCTTTGGACTAAGGCCAATGCTCGAGTGAAAGAGCTTTACTTTATTCTCCAGAAGGTAGAAAGGGGCCTTTGAACGAACGCTTTCTTGGAGTTCTAGGAAGGTTTTCTTTCTTGCCACCTTTAGGTGGAGTGGGCTACTCCAAACCCGGATCTCTCCTTTCTTTCAGCTTATAATGATTTGGGTTCATATTATGAGTCTTGGCTCCTTTACTTGGACGTCCATTAAGTAAAAAAGGTAATTTCACCATCATAATGGCCATACAAGTAAGTAACCCTAGTTGTAGGAATCTTTCACAGTTTTCTTAAAGAAGACCTAAGCTTTTAAATGATTGGGGAGTCTCAATTTACTATTTCTTTTTGTAAAAACACAAATTGTTCAAGAGGAGTGCCTTTTTTGTTCAAGATGTAGCAAAGTATATTGTGCAATAATATGATTAGGCAAAGTAAGATGACAAATCATCTAAGTGATACTTTCTAGTCAACTTTCTCTCTTTTGAGCTCATCAGCTCTTAGACCCCACCTCTAAGTTTCCTTGTGACAAGGTAAGGTTTGTCCCAATTCAGCCTTCATGCCCCATGTCCCAGGTTCCTCCCAATCAAATTTGCCATAACAAAGGCTAAGCCTCCTACTTGTATATTCTTTTGTTTCATTCTTCGATTATGAGTAAGTGTGACTCACTATTTGAAGGCTTTCATATGAACCCTTGTGTCTTCCCTCAGTTCTCATAGTAGATTAAGGTTCCCTTCAAGTGCTCTGTTATTTTCACTCGAATCATAGGTCAAAGTTTGAAGAATGAGGCAAGAAACTTCTACAGGGATGAAGGCATTGGTCCCATAGACCATCGCAAAAGGTGACTCTCTAATGACCTTGCAGGGGATTGTTTTATAGTCCCATATGACACTCAAAAATTTGTTTGCCCATATTCCCTTGGCTTTACCTAGTCTCTTTTTCTGGCCTTCCTTGATGATCCATTTAGTTGCCTCCATTTGCCTTGTTAGACTATAGATGAGCAATAGGGGCAAAGTAAAGCTAGATGCCCTTTTCCTCTGCAAATTGATGAACTTCTTGGTGGTTAAATTGCTTGTCATTGTTAGCAATGATGACCCTTAGGTATCCAAATTGATAAATAATATTCTTCCACAAGAATTTGATGAATTGAAAGTTGTGTGAAGGTTGGAGGCTCTACTTTTACCCACTATGTAAAGTAATCTACCACCACAATACAATACTTGACTTGCCCCAAGGCCATAGTGAAGATTTTAGGATCTTATGATAACATACTTTTATGTTATCTACTCATGTATATGCCACAGGCATATTTGTTCATTTGAATTCAACATGGATATAGGCATGCATAACATGTTATTTAGCATATCAAGATCACATACATGTTGTGTTAAATAAATCCTAGCATGCTACTAAGAACATACATAAGAAATGAAACCTAACATGCTACTAAACCAAGAAAAGATGTGCACCTTTCTTCTTGGTTATCTTTGGTGAAAACTTGAGGGAGAACTTGATCTTAGAGGAGCACCTTGAAGCTTTAAATAGAGATGAACAATCTCTATGTAAATCCACCCACAATGCTCTCAAGAAGTGTTTAATATTTCGGCCTTTAAAGGAAATAGGAGGAGAACAATTTTCTCTCAAGAAAATGAAGCAAATGGAGTGCAAATTTGTGCTTAAAATGGCTGGCCTCTAAAGGCTATTTATAGATGACCAAAAGGCACACCTTTACACCAAGAAAGGTGTCTTTTAAGCCAAAGAACACTTCCTTTGGCCAAGGGTCATGTATGGTGGCGAAAATACATGTCTTTTAGCCAAGGAACACTTCCTTTGGCCTATAACCACCCCATAACTACCTTATGGCCGAATATACATGTCCTTTGAAGTCATAGGACATCACTCCTGGTGCAATAACCACCCCAACCACCCTCATGGCCGAATATACATGTCTTTTCACTCAAGGAACACTTCCTTTGGATGAAAAGACATGTTCTTTTAGCCAATAGTCATCTCTTTTGATGAAGAGACATACCTTTACACAAAAGATGTGTCTCTTGGTGGTTTTGAGCTAAAAGCAAGGTGAGCTGGCACAAAGCTAGCTCACTATGCTACTTATGCACCATTGAGCTCCTTTGAGCTCCAATCAACCTGCATGAACTAAGATCTAGTTCCCTGAACTCACCTTGAGCTGGAGTTAGCTACTCTCAGCTGAAGTGAACTGAAATCCAGCTACATTCAGCTACCAAAAGCTGAAGTGAGCTAACTTGAGCTGACTTGAGCCAACTTGAGCTGAAGTCCTGCTACTTTGAGCTACTTATAGCTGAAGTGAGCTGACTTGAGCTGAAGTCCAGTTACATTCATCTACCAGAAGCTGAAGTGAGCTGACTTGAGCTGACTTGAGCTAACTTGAGCTGAAGTCCAGCTACTTTGAGCTACTTATAGCTGAAATGAGCTGACTTGAGCTAAAGGGAGCTACTTTTAGCTGCCTTAGATAGTTGTTCAAGCTAGAGTTAGCTCAATGAGCTCAAATCCTATCTTAAAAGGATCTTGGTGCACAAAGAATTCCAACACATAGAAAGTGCGCCAATCAGATCTAAACCCCATGTAACGAATGGCTAAAGGTCTGCTAAGGCACTTGAGGAGGGCAGCCTCTATATTCTTAAGCTGAGCTGACAATTGTGGCACCATTGGATAAACTACTTGGTGTAATTTCTAATTATAGGCTAGAAGGAGCCCTGGCGCAAAGCTTTGTTAGCCAAGGAATTGGCGCCAATGCGTGCCCCACAATCCCCCTAGTGGATTTCTTAAAGAACGTGCTACCCCACTTGTGAAGTTAGGCATCGCTGCAAAAGGGAAGTGAACCCTCGTCTGTACAGTTCATCTCCTATAAAAAAGAATCATCTAGCTCATATCCTAATCTTCCTTTTTTCTTCAGGGGCTCCATTAAATGCCCTCATCTCAAAGATAAAGTTTGATTGGCTTCCTCCAATTGTCTCTAAGGACCATAGAGTGTATTAAGTGGACTGAGGGTTTTGTGAGTTCCTTTGTCTCAACCTCCTACCATCCTTTTGAGAGGGCATCTGTCCTAAAATTCTGTATCCTTAGGACTTCTACATATGCACAAGGTTAAATGTCTTTATCAAAATTTTCCATAATAAGGTACTTGCAAAGAGTAGGCTTTTTTGCTCTTACTATTCATGTGATTTGGTTTACTATAAGCTGGTAGTCACTGTATAGCGATATACATCATACCCTCACTCGACTAGCCATCTGTAGCCCGGCAAAGAGGGCTTCATATTTAGCTATCTTATTTGTTATGTGAAAGAGAAACTTAACTCCGAGGGTCACTTCTAGGTTGAATGGACCCTTAAGTACAATGCCCACACTTCAATATTTGGGGTCTTGAGGCCCCATTGATGTACATTTCCCAAGTGGATTTTTCTTCTTTATCCTCCTTTTTGGATTTTTACATTGGCATAATTTCAACCACAAAGTCTACTAGGGTTTGTGCTTTTAAAGCCTTCAGGGCTCGTAGTGGATATCATATTCCTCCAACTCAATGCACCATTTGTTAAGTCTACCGGACTTATTTGGCTTTTGTAAGATATCCTGTAAGGGTAACTTTGTCCTAACAATTATGAAGTGCATCTGAAAGTATGGTTGTAGTTTTTGAGAAGCCATAATGAGGACCAGGACGACCAGGACGACCAGGACTACTTTGTGAAGCACAGGATATCTAGGTTCGGCCCCTTGGAAGGTCCAACTAACATAGTATTCTGGTCATTGTTCCAATCCATGCTCACTAACAAGTACTGCATTGATTGAGCCTTTGATAACAGCTAAGTAAAGCACTAGGGACTCATTGCGCTTAGGCTATTTTAGTGTTGGGAAATGTCGTAGGTAGTCTTTTATCTGTTGGAAGGCTTTACGACATTTGTTTGTCCATTCAAAGATCGCCTCTTTCTTTAATATCTGAAGAAAGGGCTTACATTGGTTGCCAAATCGCGAGACAAACCATCCAACAGTGGTCAACCCCCCCAGCTAGGTTCTAAACGTCCTTTTTGCTCTAAGGATTAGGCATCTTGAGGATGGCCTCAATATTATTTGGGTTTGTGTTTATCCTTCATTCTGAGACCATGTAACCAAGGAATTTAATCCAAATGCAAAAGGTGTATTTATTAGGATTGAGCTTCATATTGAACTGTCGCATTCTTTGGAATGTGTCCTAGAGGTTATCAAAATGATGCTTTATGGCCCTACTTTTGACAATCATGTCATCTACATAAATTTCTATATTCCTTCCTATCTAGCCTACAAAGATTCAGTTTATTAGCCTTTGACAGGTGGCCCAAGCATTTTTTAGGCCAAATAGCATTTGTTGGTAACAATAAACTGCTTTGCCTATTGTAAAAGCCGTTTTCTCTTCATCTTTTGGTCAATATGGATTTGGTGGTAGCTACTGAAAGCATTTAGGAAGGATAGTATTTTGAATTCTTATGTGGCATGGACCAATTGGATTGTAGAAGGCAGGGGGTATGGATCTTTTGGGCAAGCATTGTTAGGGTTTGTATAGTCGATGCACATGTGCAAGTTCCCATTCTTCTTTTTTACCAATACTGCATTGGCGAGTCATTCAGGGTATCATACTTCCTAAATAATTCTAGCCTTTAATAGCCTCTCAACTTCTTCTCTAATCAAGTCTTGTCTTTCTAATGCCATGTTGCACTTTTTCTACTGTACTGGTTAAGCGGAGGGGTCTAGTTGCAATTTATGAGTAGTTATTTTTGAGTTGATCTCGGGCATCTCATCTAAGGACCATGCAAACACATCTGTATTTGCTCTTAGGAATTGAATAAAATCTATCTTACCTTAGGTGACAGGTTTTTGCCAATATTTATTATCTTTCCGAGGGCCACTTCTGCGAGCTCGGTGTCCTTAGGTAGGGTTATGCCAACCTTATTTTCTAGAGGCAACTATTTTCTCTTTTCAGCCTCCACTAGTGTGAGCTCACTTTCTCTAAGCCTTTGTAGGGTCACCGTTTAGGCCTACTATACTGAGGCTTGGTTGACAAAGATAGTTGTGTCCCTAACAAGGGTCACAAATAACACCATGGGCCTTTTGATGTCAGACTAGATATGAAATTGCATCTGGGTTAGTTTGTCGAATATGGCATTGTAAGGTGGTAGAACATCTAGGATTAGCAATTTAGCAATGTGAGAGTCACAAACGAGTTCCCCTTTGTGGTATTTCCCCACCAACATGAAGGGCACCTTAATGGTCCCTATTGTGGGGACATCTTCCCTTCTTATCCCAAAGGTGGGTCCAACCATAGGGGATAAAAAGGACTTTCTAACCCTTATGTTTTTCAAATAAGTTGGCTAAGATGGCATTGACATTTGCCCCCATATTCAAGTAAACTCTTTCTATGTCAAAATTGTTAATATAGGCCCTGAATATAAGTGTATCCAAGTGAGGTATAACTATCTGAGATCCATTAGCCCTTATTAAGGACTTGCTAGGGTTAGTTACCTCTAGTTGGGCAATTTCCTACTCTTGTTTCTTTTGAGCCGCTAAGGGCTCTCCTTTGATGATCATGTGGGCTACCCCAGCTAGGGATCTAGGATTCCTGTGGTTCCTTAGGGATTGTGATTTCCAAGCCTTCGCCTTTGATCATGATCTTCCTCATCATCCCTCTCGCAAGGCCTATCTTCTTGCTTTCAACAAGAGGATGACTGTCTAAACAAATATTTCTTCAGTTTACTTGCCCGAATAATTTCTTTGAACAGCTTTTTTAGTTGCCAACATTCTTCAGTATCATGGCCCTTATCCTCGTGATATAGTATTTTTAAAGGTCTTTTTTGCCCCAAAGAGACATTGATGGAGGCCATCAAGGAACTTAGTTTTTCTCTAGGGCTTATAGGATGTTTGATCTTGTCTCTCTCACTGGTGGGAGGACGGGCTCTGGCAACGAGTCACTCCTCCTTCTTTTCCTGGACCTACCTTCTTTAGCCTTTAGTTGGTCCTTCGGGTCTGTTAGTTGGTTAAGCTCTTCGGCACGCATATACCATGTGGCTTAATTGAAGAATTCCTCTAATGTTTTACGGGATTCTTTTGGAGATTCGAGGCCAACCTTTAGTCTGGCACCAACCCCTAGGTAATGGCTACCATGTGTAGCTTTGAAGACAACCCCTGTACCTATATAGCTTCTATGTTAAACCTTCAGACAAAGTTTCTCAGGGGTTCATCAAGACCTTGCCTAATTTTCAACAAATGGCCCACCATTTTTTAGGTCGATTGACTCCTTAAGAAGTTTCACAAGAACACTTAGGAAAGGTCCTTAAATGAGGAGAAGGGATGCCCCTCGTTGGTCCTAAACTAGGAGGCAACAGCTCCTGTTAATGTAAAGCTGAAGGCCCTACACATAATTGCATCGAAATCCCACTCAAGCTTTATGGATGTAACATACTGCTGCAGATGGTTAACTGGATCAATAAGGAAATCATAAAAATCAATTTTAGGCATGCGGAACCCATCAGGGAGTGAGGGGGTTGAGTATCTCATCTGTAAAAGGTTCGAGCCACAAGTACTTCACATTGATTCTATGTCCAAGACTATTCATCAGGGGCTTAGGAGCCTATATGCGCTACTCTATCTAGTCAAGTTTCTATAGGATAGAACAAATGTTGCTGCCTAGGGTTCCTTCGAAACTGTCTAGGGATGACTACCATTCATGGGCCTACATCCTTGGGGGCTGGTCTCAAGGAGGAGCCAACCGTGGCTCTTCCGGCACCAGACGGCTTTCAGTGGCCTCCTCTAGAACCCTCGACAAGGCTTTCCAGATTTCCTGGTACAATGTTGCCCTTGGTTACTCAAACAGGGTATGTTGCAAGGCCTAAAATTTTTCCTCATTCAGCGATGCGGAGCCCTTTCCCTAGCAGGGGTCCTTCTAGAGCACCACGGGGTCTTCCAGATCAATCCTTTAGGGTACTTTGCCGCTTGTGGGCCCATAGGGCCCAGCAAGGCGATGGCTCTCCTACTCATTCTTTGACAAGTCTTGGTTCTCCAAGCATGATCTGCGAGTATTCACCATGTTTCCCATAAATTGCGCCTATTAGATAATTTATGAGATCGTATGGACCTAGCTTAGAAACCTCGTTAATTAGGGATTGATGACCTACATGCAAAGAAAATGTTAGGGCCCCGAGATGTGTCCCCGGGGGAAACCCTCTAATGCTCAAGTCAAGCTTTCGGCAATAAGGGAGTAGCAGAGAGAGAGCCAGTCTCAGGATTGGAAAATGAAGGTGTTTATATAGCTAGGGGAAGCTCTTGGGAATTCAATTTAGGATAGGAATCTTGTAGCTTATTCTGTAATTTCAAGATACTGTTTCCATCCAAGGTGGAATTCCCTTGCAGTTTTATTTGGGCCCCCAGCAGAAGCTTCCATTAGATTTGGGCCTTAGATTTGAGCCTATTTCCTACCAACTTCAATCTTTGAAATGTTAGGGAATGACTTGGCTAAAGTTGATCTCAGCATTGGCACTGTGGCAGCTATAGCAAGGTTGAAGTTTTGCTCCTTATTGATATTTGCAATTACACTGGAGATGGCATTCTCACAGTTGGTAATAATAGCCTCAATATCTTCTAGTTCTTCCTGGACAATGTTGAAAGGATCAACGGAGGCAACACCATTAGCACGGGTCTAATGCAGGGTATAATCCTTTAGATTTTTTAGGATATTGATGTTGAAAGATTACAAACCACAAGATTGCAAACTTGAGGCGTGCAAATACTGCCCTTAAGAATTACTGTTTACAACTTTCCCAAATGTGTAAGAGCATAGGTATGCGAAAATCCCCCCAGGATACAATGGGTCTTCCACGGTATGTGAACTTTCAACTAAGATACTCAGAGGATCAACATAAGTGCAAAAACAACAAAAGAGAGCATAAAGTTTATACGGAGGAAAAGAGAGCTCGAGTTTTGGACAGTTGGCAAACAAAGAGCAATAGGTAGTTATAGATAGTAAGGGACTCAAGTTAATGTTAGAGGTAAATCTAGGAGGATAGAAAAAATCTTAGCTAAGATTTTTGAACTTTGGATCTAACCAAAATTAACATGTGAGAAAATGAGTTTTTGAAATAGTGACAAAAAAGTCAAATCAGAATAAGGTAAAAATCACTTGGACTAGGCAAGAATATCAGTTATTTAGCTTGGAATGTATTACTTTATATATAAATGATAAATCAAGACATATAGTTTCTAAATATATATTAATGATAAATCAAAGCATGCATATGAATGATAAAGCAAGACATATAGTTTTTAAAATCTTTATATATGAATGATAAATCAAGATATGTAGTTTCTAAATATATATATTTTTAATTTTTCTAACAAATAATAACATAATTAAATTTAAGCCAAAATACAACAAAAAGTTAAATAGAGCAAAAGTTTTGTGAGGGACGCAGTATATTTTTTCAGTTTTCGACATTTGAAGTTCCGTAGTCAATTGGGTTCTGAATCTCGTTCTGTTTAATTATAGCCGACTGTGACCTGTAAGCATAATTAGCAACAATTTGTTAATTAAATTGAAGAATTGAAAAGATATATAAAGCCATGGTTTTGAAAGAAAGTAGGGGAAAAAAAACAAAAGTAAAATATCAAAATACCTAACTTTCACTGGCAATCGTAGAGATTGAATTTAATTAACAGCTTTTTGGGCAAGCTTTTAAACTTTGATCTTCATGGCAAGTAAAGAAAGGCAAAACCAGCATAGCATGGAATCTTGAAACCGAAGATTGTTTTTATGAATAGCAACTGGTCCGGAAATGTTTCAGGCTTAAATCAAGCAGACTGGCCCAGCTTCATGACAACAAGAATTTTAGTTTAAAAATGGTTAAGACTATTGGGTACTGAGCATTTTTTTCCTTTTAATATTAAATCTGGTGGTTTTAAGAGAGACAACAGTGTCACTTTCCCACCTAAGCTGACAAGGAAGAGGATATCCCAATTAAAAAATCACTTTTTGAGTGAAGCCATTCTAAAATATCATTCCAAAATATCATATATGTAAAAGTGGATAAATTGCGACAGAAGCCTTTCAAAATTTCACGCAGCAAATACTTCACTTTTTAGCTTTTCTATAAGTCCTTCTAACCATCGTAACTCGTATTTTAAAAGATTCAAGTGAAACAAAAAGTCAGTAGTCATTTTCTTCATTTTTCGCCCTTTTTCGATATATGGGAGTGAAGCAAGAGGGTAGGGATTGAATCATAAACTTTCTAGTAACAATAAGAGGTCTCAACTACAAGACTAGGATCTTTGGTCGTTAAAGAAATTTGGTAATCTAATAAAGAGCTGGGCAGTTTTACACCCTCCAAAACCGTTTTAAACTAAGTATATATCTTAAATCAGGTAAACCCATGTTCTTACAATATGTCAATCGAACACGATTTCGAGTGAGGTCGTTATTCATTTATTCTTATTTTTTCCTTTTATTTTTTAAAATACTTCAGGCACTACCTTTACTGCTAATTTTAGTGCAATGGTATTTTTACCGTTGAATAAGGCATTGTAAAAACAAATATCCATAGTAAATTTTCTTGCCAAGATATATAAGAAGTTGACAGGTGACAAACATGTACTAGGGATTCGTTCCATGCTCCGCATTTGGAAATTTATGGTTTCCAGTCAATTTGTTTACATTGACCATTAGCACTGCAAAACTGAAGCAAAATAAGTGACTGAGCTTTCATTCACACTTTAGTTACGACAAAGGGTAAAACCCATCCTAGGTCCCTTAGCTTATTTTTTTGTTTTAAACTGATACCTAAGCTTAAATGTTATCCTATTGAAGTCCCAAAGCCTATATTGTGCATCCTAATTAGGTCCTTTAAGTAAATTCCATCGTTAAATCGGATGGAAAATGCTATTGTAGCAATAATTAACACTAAAAGACATTTAAAATTACACTTATGGTCATCACGTTTTTCAAATTAATAACTCTAACCCTTAAACTTTTAAATATATTTTTTATACCACAATTTTATCTAAATTTTCACTAGGGTTCATCTGTCACCTTCCTTCCCATTGCCCTTTAATCGCCAGAAACCTGAAATCACCCTTTAATCTAGTTGTTTCCCTACGCCTTCCTTCCCGTCGCCAACCTCGACCTTCCATTCTCCTTCAACACCGCTGCTCCTTCATTAGAGACTCCCAGGTGGCGCAATTCCTAGGCGGCGCAATTCGAGGAGTGTGTGATTCCTAGTCCATGCAATTCCTAGGCGGTGTAATCCCAAGTGGTGCGATTTCCAGGTAGTGTGTTTCCAGGAGTGTGCGATTCCTAGGCGACATGATCACAGGCGACACGATTCCAAGGCGGTGTAATCCTAGGTGGCACAATTTCACCAATATTTGATTCGACCTAGAAGACAGATTCTAGGCAAGGCTAGGGAGCATAAAGGGCGATTCCAGGTTTTTGGGCCGCTTCTTCATCTGTGTGAAATCTGAGTGGAATTGGCAATTTCACCTATGGTCCTAGGTGAAATATGGGTGGAATAACGAGGCAGAAATGTAAAAATCAGAGAGTTTTGGTTTGAAATTAGTGATTGGAAATTCCATGATTTTATTGGGTAAGGTCAATGTTCTAGATGTTTTTGATGTTCTTGTGTTTGAAGGGAGAAAATAAAAATTTTGAGCTCCTTCTTGATATTTAGGAAGTTTGGAAGGGTTAAAGGTAGGGTGTTCATCCAACCCGCTTAATTCGTGAAACCCCATAGATTGAACTGAATCAACCTGTTGGCTATGCGGGTTTATGTGAGTTATGGTGTGGTTTGGGTTCTAAAAATTAAACTAATGTATATGTGGTGTGACTTGGCCTTTAATTTTGAAACCTGGACTGAACTGCAACCTTAATAACCTCATATAAACTTAAGTCCAATCCCTTTTCTAGTCTAAAAAGAAAAACCCAGTTATATCAAGTCTGGCCTTTCCCTTGTTGCTACACAAGATTGGTGCCGAGCTGCACTACTTCTATTTGGGGTTGAAGAAAGAATTGATGAGCTTAAACAAATTCAATTAGGTAAAATAGTTCCTTTTCTATTTGTGTTTAGTATATTGTATAATATACACACTATGATACATCTAATTTGTAATTTATTAGTCTACAACTTTACAGAATTTTTTAGAGTAACTCAAACATCACTTGTTGTTGATGTTGATTGATGACCACTCCTCCACTGCATATTTTTTCTATGTAAGCATGTTCTCATATTTAGGAATTTATTGTTCATAATTTTAATTCATTTTGAATGCCTTGAAACTCACACTTAGTGGCTTCATGTAGGTGAAGTTGAGATCATTGCATATAAAAAGCTGAAGAATTTTCAAGTAATGTTGCACTATAATCAAGTATGAGCTCTGGCAATCTTGTGTGGCAGGTGTTTTGGACTCCATATAGTATCTTTGTATTTCATAATAATAAGTCTATTTTTGTGCCTGTGATGTTCTAAAGTACGGAATTGTTGATGTTTCATAAAACTATTTAGTTTTCAAAATAATGTATTAACATTAAGACAAGTGTTCTAAAGTAGCTTAAATTGTTTTGCAGGATAGAAAAGATAAACTAGCTAAACTGAACCGCACCGAACTGCATTCTATGCGGTTTGGGTTTCAATTGGAGTTTATGGTAAATGGTGCTGTTTGGTTTTATATTATATAACCCGGTCACCTATGTGGTGCGGTTTGGATTTAGGGTGAATCCGATCAAACCTGCACCATGAACACCCCTAGTTAAAAGTATTGATTGAAAATGTTTTATGGACCAAAACTGTTATTTTACATTTATTTTAATATTAATTAATGCCACATTAGCAAAATCTGTTCATTTCAATGGTGAAATTGACATAAAGTACTAAATTGGGACGTGCAATATGAGATAAGGGGCTTCAATAGGACAACCTTAAGGCAAGGTACTCATTTGAGACAAAAAAAAAAATAAGCTAAGGGACTCATGGTGGATTTTACTCTTACAACAAGTGATTGCAAGTTTAGTCACTAGTTCAGTCACAAAAGTGCTAATCTTTATTTAGAAGCAACTGAAGAGCAACTGATCACAATGATTAAACTTGCAATTGCTAGACATAACGACCACGAGTGGAGTTGCTCATCTTTTTTTTTTTTTTTATTTTAATTTTATGTACTAAAATTCAAATAGAATTAAGTTATTTTAAATATTTTAAATAAATTGATAATTAAATGAAATGAAAAATTAAATAAAATAAAATTAGTATTAATTGAATAGTCAATTTAATACAACCTAATATTGTAAAACAAAGTACATATACACCTAAATGTAATACGTGGAATAAAAAATGAGATCATCCTTATAGCCTTCAACTTGACACTTGTTGGATGCACAATCCTGAGTCTGCTTGCGCTTAGTGTCACATCTGCCCGGGGTACCTTGCATTTTAGAAACCCGACTCTTGAACTGAGTTTGCTGAGACATCCAAGGCATCTGGGGATTATAGGCCTCCATCTTGCCATGCTCGCGTGCCGTGTGTGATCCTAACGGCCCAATCAATCCCAATGGAGGCTAATAAAATGTCATGTGAGCCTGCTACTAGGTGGATCCCATCATCGATGGAAAGGATCAAAGGGCATGATATAGGATCCCAACATCCCTGAATAGGGTCCAATGGATGTCAGATTGGATCTTGACATCACTGGATAGGATCCATGCAACAAGGGATAGGATTTAGCTACTCTCGACCCTTCAGCTACATAGCCAGGATCAATACCTTGGGGAATGTTCTCTTGAATAGTCATCTGGCCGAAGGCCATAGTGAAGGCAACCATCATACTAGGGCTAGCTGATGACTACATCTATATTTACATCTACATGAATTCCTTCATCAATCGGATCCTCTCATCCATCTGAGTCTGCATTAATCGCATCCCCAGCCTCTCCTTAATAGAGGTACGATTGGACTGAAGTTCTATATTCTCCAAACATAATTGCTCTGTACAATCATCCTCGTACTCGAAAATCAAATACAGTTAGGAAAAAATGAATTTAAATTGTAAATGGATGTTAAAGGTTTAAATGTGTACCTCTTATCTTGCACATTGAAAATGGTCAGGGAACGCCAATACCTGTAAGACCCTCATCCACACTCCCTTATTTGATCTACCGATAACCCTCTCCTAGCACTCTTGACAAAATGGGGCATGCTTAAATTTATCTTCCCCATACTTGAATCCAAGCTTTGCATCATATTCTCCTAAATAGACATACAAGTTTCAATTAAAGGTTAAAGGTAATTTATGTAAAAAAGTAATATTAATAGTATGTTAATTTAAACACTTTGTCACTTACCATTGCATCTAGTTGCTCCTACGAGAAGTTCTCACCTATTCCACACCATGTCGACATCCATTAAACAAAATCACCAAATAATGGAAGCTGGCCATCCTTCATATGTCATAAAAAAGTGAAAACAAGGTTGTAAAAATTTTTTAATGAAAATTTACAATTTAAAATTTAAAAACTCCTATGTTTGAAAGAATGTTAATATCACCATCTTATCCCAAGCCATCTACTTCATTTGGTTGCCTAAAGAATGCTTGGGTCCTTGCACACCCTTAGGTGCACCCTTGCTGATTTACATGTTTTTTCTAATTTGTGATTAAAGCACAAAAGTTATCTAAGCTACTTATAAAAGAATGAATTGACACAAAATAAATGTCATGTGTACGTTATTCAAGTGCTTCTATTCCTCTGAGTTCCAATCATCACATAAATTTTCTCAGTGGTTGGGAAAAATATAATAAGGACAGTTAAGAATAAAAACGATGTATTCTTTACCTAGTCAGACCTTCCTGAAATGCCTATCAATTATGGCACTCACCCAATTGTTCAGCCTATTATTGTAGTGGTTGCCCATCAAGTGGAAGAATTGGTCCCTAATAGTGTTGTGATTCGCCAGATCCTAGCAGTATGTTTGATGAAACCAACAAGATTCACAAAATTAACAATTCATAAGTACCTAAAATTCATTACTCATTGAAACATATGATGTGTTCAATATAATTTCTCTTTTAACGGAACATAAATTCAATTAAAAGAAGAAACCAACAAGATGCTGGGATGTACACGGAGTTCCATCAGATATATAAAATCAAGCAC
Source organism: Aquilaria yunnanensis (assembly GCA_039654915.1). Lineage (NCBI taxonomy): Eukaryota > Viridiplantae > Streptophyta > Magnoliopsida > Malvales > Thymelaeaceae > Aquilaria > Aquilaria yunnanensis. The sequence continues at coordinate 47,368,793 of CM077595.1, forward strand.
AATAACTACCTAAACCCACCAACCACAGACACAAATATGGGAACAGGATAGGGAAGGCAAAGGGAGAACATAATCCACCAGAGCCACGATAACCTAAACTCAGACGATAAGACTAAAACCAATTACTGTAAGAGAGAACTGGATTAAAGCACCACTTGTATAACGACACATCATGACTGTGTAATCTGCTTGAATTCCAGAGATGAGAAAAGGTCTGGATCACAGAAAGTGCAGTATCAATCGAGAAAGCCTTATTATTGAAGATTTTATCATTCCTACCTTTCCAAATGATCCATAAAGGTACATGAGCACCTACAAGCCACACTTTGTTAGAGTCCTTAGAGTTGAAGAACATTGGGCATTAATGTAATAAACTAGCAATCAATTCTCCCATTACAGAAGAAATATTCCACCATTTCCATATCAGCATCAAAAGTCTCTAGGTGACTTTATAATGCAATAGCAAGTGTTTTTCAGACTCCATATGTTCTTCACACAATGGGCAAAGAAAACTGGCTATTAAGATATTTTTGTCGAACAAGTTGTGCCTTGTGGGTAGCCTCTTCTAAGCAGCCTTCCAAACAAAAATGTTGAACTTTTGGGGGATCAACTTGCACCAATAAGAGATAGACAAGCAACACATAGCTACACCTTTCTTTAAGTCCACCAAACTCGAGAATAAGTTGACAGGGAATGAATCTGAATCTGATAGAGTGCAGAATAGCTTGTTTGAGACACTAGGCTAGAGTTGTACATCTTCAAGGACCTGTGAAATAGAATCAAATTCTGAACATTCTCTATCCCTCAAGCATCTCCTCTAACAAAATTCTCATTTCTATGTGCATGGCACCCAACTTCCTAAGTCTGCAACAAAACTATCTAAATTTATAGCAAGCTTAAACAAACGTGGGAATCTCAGCTTAAATGGTATAAAACCTAACCACATATCATGCCAAAATCTAATTTTATGTCTCTTTCCCACTTGTTAGTCAATTTTATCGTTTAAAGATATGCCCAGATTGGCTTGATCGACATTGATACTCAAGATATCACTCCACACTGGTATATTGCTAACTGCCTATGCGAACCCTACCTCTGCCCATATAATGATTTAACAACCCTTCTCCAAAATGTATCCTTTTCCCACCTAAATCTCCACCACCATTTAGATAATAATCCCAAATTATCCTATACAAAGTGATAGCCGAAGGGCTACTGCCCCCAAGATCTCCTGATCAGCTATCCTGACATCACCCTCGGTGGGTGCTTAGCAACAACCTCGGGGCATTCTTAACACCACCCTCAGAAAGGAACATGACTAACTTCGGGAAAAGGTGTATTTCACCACCCTCAGATTTGCGAAGCTACTGACTTCGAAAAAAGTGATCCACCATCCTCGATAGAGAAAAAAGTCTCACGAAGGTGACCCACTCTGCTGAAGGGCCTTCCCTGATAGCCCTCGGGGGGAAAATCTATGCCCGAAGGGGTCTCACACACCGAAGGGATCTCATGGAGATACGACAAAATTGGTTAAGGAGCCTCTGACAAAGAGACCTCGCACACGCCCCTGCCCTCTGGCTAGAGCAGCCTATGGCTAGCTGGAGATGCCTACCTCTGAAGGTATGGATCGGATTTGACCGAACACGTGTCATGATCTAGACAAGCTGTGTCAAAGGGCCCCTTCCCTATATAAATACTTGGGAGGGACCTTGGTAAGGAGAAGAGACTTTCTTTATGCTCTGCTCTCTACTATTCATCTATCATTCTTATAAATACTAACTGGGGTGTCAGAGGCTCCTCCCCCGGAAACACACTCCGGGGAGCTCCTAACCCTTGTTCTTCTAAGTGTTTCAAACATCTTCACACCGGAAGTCCTCCCTGCGGGTCAACATGCCATTCAATAAAGTTGCCGCTAGGCATCATTTGGCGCCATCTGTGCGAAACCATTCTTAGGTCTCCGTTGTTGAGGCTTGGCATTCTAAGGACAAGGGACTCCTGAAGTCCCAATCCGCGCTAGAGACTCAAATGGCAACTGAACAGCCTACGGCGAAGACTTCCTTGCCTGAGGACGAACATCCTCTGATGGTCACGATGGGCTTTCTACGCGACTTTCAGCGCTTTATTGTGGCTACAATGACCCAATAGCTCGACCAAAGGTGGTTACACCACCTTCTAGGGGAAGGGCACATTTTCCTAGTACCCTCCAAGAGAGAAGCCCAAGGTTACCTCATTAGAGCTCCGGAAGCTGGGGTTTTCACGATGAGTCTTCAACGGAGAATGTACCCTCCAGATGATGTTGCGCTGGAGAAACGGTGTCAAAGGGGCCTAGAACTTCTCGATGGCGAAGTGCATCTACTGACGGGAAGTCCCAGTCCCCTCATCGGCAAAGTTACTTGCCAAAAAGGTGATGTCACACCCCGTTGCCAGTGATTGCCAGGCAACGAGGAGAGGACAGGACTACCATCCTCATGGAGAAAATTCTTAAGAGGCTAGAGAAGGTGGAAAAACAGGTTTCTCAAAAACCTGTTTGGTCAAGGTTGTCGGAAACCTTCACCGGAGAAGAGTCACCTTTCATCCGTGCAATAGTTGAGGCGCCTACGCCAAGTGACTTCCAAGTACCACACTTGGAGACGTATTATCGACGCAGCGACCCCCAAGCCCACCTAACGAAATATAGGCATAGCATGATGTTGCATAGCGCTAATGACGCCACCTTTTGCAAGTGTTTCGAAGTCACCTTGTCAAGGCCGGCAACTGTGTGGTATAACTCCTTGGCTCCTGGAACCATACTGGGATTCCAGGAGTTATCCACCGCATTCACCCAGTAGTTCATTAGGAGTAGACTGACAGTGAAGATGCCTGTCCAAATGTTTGACATAGCCCAAAAGAATAGGGAGATCATTCGGGACTATGTCGAAAGATTCAATCGAAAAGATCTGAGTGTGCTCGACTTTCACCCTGAAATCCGCATCCTCATAATGATCAAGGGACTTAGGAGAGATTCAAAACTCTTTTACGAGTTCTCCAAAGATCCCCATAACACCCTCGGAGAATTCTACTGAAGGGCAGAATAGCACATGACGGCTGAAGAGCTGAAGATGGGAAGGTCGAAGTCTGATCATAACCACCCCAAGGGTCAGAGTCACCAACCTCAGTGCACCAGTGAGGGCAAGGGCAGACCAAGGAAACAAAGTGGGAGAGGCCGGTGTCGTTCACTCCCCTAAACACCACAAGGATGAACATACTGATGGCCAAGGAAAGGCAAGGAACATCAATCCAGCTTCCGAAGACAATGACCTCGAACAGTAAGAAGAATATGAAGAAGTTCTGCCAATTCCGCTAGGACCACGGGCATGATACCGAAGATTGCTTTCAGCTGAGAAAGTACATTGAATCGCTGATCAAGTAATGGCAACTTCACCGTTACCTACGGATGCCTTCTCCCAAAGCCCGGGAAAGGAAAGAGGAAGATAGAAGGGGAGAGGCTAAAGACTATGATTCTGACCGATGTCAAAACCAAAGTCCCAGAAAACACCCACCACCTTCGGCAGGAGTAATCCATATGATTACCACAGGAGTACCCTCGGTAGAGAGGAAAAGGAAAGTCCGAGAAATCTTGATGATGGAATTCGGAAACCAAGTGAACAAGCTTGTTCGGAAAGATGGGTTTACCGTGAAGTTCCCTCATGACAACCCCCTTATAATCATGGCAAGGATAGGGAGCTGGCACGTCAAAAGAGTGCTTATCGATGATCGCTCCAATGCCGACGTTCTATTCACTCATTTGTTGCTGAACATGGACGTCTCCAAGGGTGATCTTAAACCCGTTACTTCCCCTACCATTGGAGTAGGTTCCTCCGAACTCCCTGTGCTCTAGTGGATCGATCTGCCTTTAATGCTAAGGGGAACCCCATTCAGAATAAGGAAGAGCTCTTTGGCTGTACAATGACAAGGTTCATCATCATAGATGTCCCTTCTTCATACAACGCCATCCTTGGAAGGCAGACACAAGGAAATCTTCACATTTGCCCAGATGTGAAGTACCTAATGGTCACGTTTAGCACAAAGGAAGGGGACGCAAAAATATTCATTGATCAAGCAGAAGTAAGGAAAGTCTTCGTGAAAGCAAGACAAAGCCTAATGAAAATTCACGCACAGACTTTGGGAGAAAAGAGCATGGTCGGTGAAAAGGCAATAGGAGGAGGAAAAAGTGACTCCAAAAAAATATAAACAGAGGATATAAAGCTGGTCCCGGGCCGAAGTACCTGAGTAGGGAAAAAACTGGTCGAAGGTGACAAGGAAAAGCTTGTATCCCTTCTATTAATGAACAAAGATATGTTTGCCTACCCTTCGAATGATATGCCTGGGGTGGACCCTGGTATAATCCAACATTGTCTTAAAGTGTGTCTGGAGGTGAACCCTATTTGGCAGAAAAAACATAGCCTCTCGGCACATAAGAACAACTTTGTTAAAACTGAAGTCTAACGATTAACAGAGGCGGGCATAATAAGGGAGGTCAAGTACCCCGAGTGGCTCAACAACATTGTTATTGCCACCAAGGAAGGAACTGATAAGCTTCGGATGTGCATCAACTTCCGAAACATAAACGATGTCTGTCCAAAGGACTCGTATCCTTTGCCACTAATAGACCAATTCGTAGACTCCAGTACCGAATACGGTCTACTTAGCTTCCTCGACACCTTTAGCAGATATCACCAAATTCGAATGAATCCCAATGAAGAGGAAAAAATTACCTTCATTACCGAAGTTGGAACCTACTGTTACGTCAGAATGCCCTTTGGCCTTAAAAACGCAGGAGCAATATACCAAAGGCTGATGAACAAGGTATTTAGCTCCTAAATTGGGAGAAATATGGAAGTATATGTCGATAATATGATAGTCAAAAGCAAGTAGCCTGACAGTCATATCATAGACTTGAAGGAAACATTCAACCAACTTCGGGAATTCGGGATCCATTTCAACCCCGACAAATGTGTATTTAGGGTAACAGCTGGCAAATTCCTCGGGTTTATGGTATCTGAAAGAGGTATCGATGCCAACCCAAAAAAGGTTAAGGCCTTGCTATGATTTCGAACTCCCATGATGACCAAGGATGTGCAAAGACTTACTAGGAGAATCATGGCCCTTAGCAGATTCATCTCCAGATACGAGGACCGGTGCCAACCATTCTTCAAGGTGCTCACCAAAGCAGCATAGAATGAACGTAACTTCGATTCCGATGAACACCCTTGGAACGAAGATTGCCAAAAGGCTTGGGACGAACTCAAGAACTACTTGACTCACCTGCTGACACTTCAACAGCCGCTGGAAGGAGAACCTCTCATCCTCTACCTTGTCGTTATCGAAAAGGCTGTAAGTTCGATACTTGTAAGGGAAAAAAGATGAAAATAGTGGCCAGTATACTACGTGAATAAGTCCCTGCATGGTGCCGAAGCTAGGTACTGATAGCCAAACGCTATCGCCTCTATCTGGCCGAACTCCCTGCCACAATGATGGCCAGAAGAAGCTGGCGCTACCCGAGAAAAGGTGCGATCAGGCACCTCGGGAAATAGCCGAAGAGCTCCGAGCCCGGCACTCCAGGATACCACGAGGACACTACTCGCCCCCCCAAGGTTGTGAACAGATCGCCTTCGGAAAAGCGGCACCAGACATAACGAGCCGAACATGATATCCCCGAAGGCGGAACTCCCTGAAACTGGGAACCCCCGAACTGAGCGCTTGTTTCCCGAAGAGGCTCTGTCCAAACTAGAGGACGACCTCACCCAGGGACCTCGGGAGTACGGCAGGAGCATTTATGGAAGCATTTAAGGAAGCCTCTGACACGTCCTTTCGCAGACGTCATAAAGTCGCCTGAATAGGCGCCCTGAAATACGGACGCCATCAGAATCACATCATGGCCCATCTCAGCACGTGGCTCAGGACAATCTGCTACCAGTTATCTGTCTCCTACGCCTAGAAACTCAGGGAACATCCGACCGAACAAGTGTCATGATCTGAACGGGCTAGGCGCTCCTATAAATACCAGGAATTAATACTTGGCAGGAGGCTGGTAGGTTGGCCAAACACTGCTCCCACACTCTGAAAAAACTACCAGGCGAGACTCTTCAGCCCTTTGTGCTATTTCCTCTGCCTTTTCTCAGCCACCACTGACTTGGGCGTCGGAGGCTCCCCCCCCCGAAAAAACACTCCGGGGGCCTCCTAACCCTTTGTTTCTGAGCTTTCAGGCACCCTCCTTCGGACTATCCATTCCACCAGGCGTTCTTCCTCCCAGAAGTCTCTCCACCAGTCACCATGACTATAAACGATGAGGCCCCTGGCCATCATTTGGCGCCGTCTGTGGGAAACCGCTCTAAGATCGCCGTCGTTAAGACTCGGCGTTCTAAGGACAAGAGGCTCCCGAAGTGCCCGTCCGTGCCTGAGATACAACCGGCTGCTGAGCAAACACTCCCAGGGACTTCTGCGCCTGAGGAAGACCGCCCTCTGGTAATCACCATGAGCTTCTTGAGGGACTTTCAGCGTTCGGTCGTGTCTGAAATGACCCAGCAGATCGACCGAAGGTGGCCACAGCAAGCACAGGCCCAGAGACCCCCCTCACCGACACGCCCTCGGGAGAAAAGCCCCAAGTCTACACATCGCAGTTCGGGGAGTGGAGAGCCTCGCAGAGAATCATCCACAGAAAATATAGCCCTCGGGAAACGGCCTGTGGGACAAACCGGGTCCGAGCGACCGAGAGTCTCACAGTGGAGCAGTTCGTCGCCCGAGGCGAGGTCCTTGTCCCCTCAGCGCCGAACTCACCCCCCGAAGAGGCGCCGGCGATCTCTATTCCCTGAAGAAGGCCCTAGCGCCACAGCGCTGATGGAGAGGATACTAGCACGGCTGGATAGAGTGGAGAAACAAGTGGCCAGAAAACCCGTTTGGGCCAGACTCTCGGGAACATGCTGCGAAGATGACTCGCCATTTATCCAGGCCGTTGTTGAGGCAGCCATGCCAGGTGACTTCAGAGTACCTCGGTTGGAGATTTATGATGGTCGTACTGATCCACAGGCCCATTTGACGAAGTACAGACGCAGCATGATAATACACGGTGCTGACGACGCTACCATGTGCAAGTGCTTCAATGTCACCCTCACAGGGCCAGCCACGGCGTGGTACAATTCCTTGCCTTCAGGAACCATCACTGAGTTCCAGGAGTTGTCCACAGCCTTCACTCAGCAGTTCATCGGGAGCCGACCTACGGCGAAGATGCCTGTGCAGATGTTCGACATAGAGCAGAGGAATGGAGAAACCATCCGAGACTATGTCGAAAGATTCAACAAGGAAGCTCTGAGCGTCCCAGACTTCAGGCCCGAAATCCGCATTCTTGCCATGACACGAGGTCTTCAGCGAGACTCACAGCTGTTCTACGAGTTCTCAAAGGACCCCCCGGAGACCCTCGGAGAATTTTACCGAAGATCAGAACAACACATGACCGCCGAAGAACTAAGAATGGCTGGGCTGAAGTCTGATCACCACCGCCCCGAAGAGTCCAGTCAACAAGCTCGGCATCCTACCGAATATGCAGGACGACCTCGGAGGATGCGAGGAAAGAAACCTCAAAGTTTCACACCATTGAGCACTTCACGGACCAACATTCTCATGGCGCTGGAAAGGCAAGGGACGCAGATTCGGCGACCAAGGGCCATGACCGCCGATAATAAGAAGAATGCAAAGAAGTTCTGCCAGTTTCATCGCGACCACGGTCATGACACTGAAGACTGCTTCCAGCTGAAGAAGTACATAGAGTCGCTGATAAAAAATGGCCAACTTCGGAAATACCTGAGGATGCCATCCCCGAAAGGCAGAAAAATGGAGGAAGAAAGGGCCGAAGATGAGGACTATGACTCCGACAGGCGGAGAAATAGAAGTCCAAAAAAGCGCCCTCCACCTCCAGCAGGGGTTATCTAAACCATCACCACGGGGCTCCCATCCTCGGAAAGAAAGCGGAAAGCCAGAGAAATTGCAGTCATCGAGTATCAAAGTCCATCAAAGAAGCTGGCTCGCAAAGGTGGCTCCACCGTCGTCTTCCCCCACGACGATCCGCTACTGAGTATGGCGAGAGTAGGGGACTGGGACATCGAAAGAGTGTTGCTTGATGATGGCTCAAATACTGACGTCCTATTCTTGCACCTGCTGCCGAGCTTGGGCATCTCCAGCAGCGAACTGAAGCCTGTCACCTCGCCCACTTTTGGGGTTGGGCCATCCGAGGATGTTGAAAGGGACTTCGGTGAACGGAGCAGCTGAGTTGTATGCCTCCACAATGGCGAGATTTATCGTCATGAACGTCCCGTCCTCGTACAACGCCATCCTTGGAAGGCAGACAATGGAGAAGCTGCATATTCGCCCTGGTGTGAAGTACTTGACTGTCACATTTGCCACCAAGGATGGAGATGCAGAGGTATTCATTGACCAAGCCGAGGTAAGAAAGGTGTTTGTAAAAGCGTGAAAAGCTCCGGCAAGCAACCTCGCGCAAACGATGGAGGCAAGGGCACCAGAAAAAGGCAAAGAAGAAGATCTCGCCAAAACAGAAATGGAAGCAATAGAGCTTGTCCCAGGTCAATCTACCTGAATAGGGAAGAGCTTGGCCGAAGGTGACAAGGAAAATCTTGTATCCTTTCTGCTGGAAAATAAAGATCTGTTTGCCTACTCGCCAAAAGATATGCCGGGGGTGAACCCTGGCATAATACAGCATAGCCTCAAAATAAGTTTGTCAAAATTGAAGTCCAGCGTCTCCTAGATGCTGAAGTCATCAGGGAGGTCAAGTACCCTGAGTGGTTAAGCAACGTGGTCATCGCCACAAAAGAAGGTAGCAGCAAACTCCGGATGTGCATTGACTTCAGAAACTTGAACGATGCTTGCCCGAAAGACTCATACCCTCTGCCACCGATAGATCAACTGGTAGATTCAACTGCTGAATATGGGCTCCTAAGTTTCCTAGACGCCTTCAGTGGCTACCATCAGATAAGGATGGACCCCGAAGATGAAGAGAAGACTGCCTTCATCACCGAGGGAGGAACATACTGCTATATCAGGATGCCATTCGGGCTCAAAAATGCAGGAGCCACCTACCAGAGGTTGATGAACAAGGTCTTCAAAGACCAAATGGGGAGAAGCATGGAGTTGTATGTTGATGATATGATAATCAAGAGCAAGCTGCCTGGCTACCACGTTGCAGATTTAGAGTAAACCTTCCAAAAGCTCAGAGCCTTCGGGAACCGCCTTAATCCTGAGAAGTGCATCTTCGGGATGACCTCGGGAAAATTCCTTGGCTACATGGTATCCGAAAGAGGCATCGACGCTAACCCCTAGAAGATTAAGGCTCTGCTTGAGCCACGAACTCCTGCCACAGTCAAAGATGTGCAGAGACTCACCGGAAGAATAACCTCTCTGAGCAGGTTTATTTCCAGGTACGGAGATAGGTGTAGACCTTTCTTCAAAATCCTCACAAAGGCAACAAAAATGGAAGGCGACCTCGGAAGAAATGATCATCCTTGGGATAAAGATTGCCAAAAGGCCTGGGAAGAACTCAAAGTCTACCTGGCCAGCCTGCCAACTCTGCGACAACCTCGGGAGGGAGAGCCCCTCGTACTGTACTTCGCCGTCACAGAAAAAGGTGTGAGCTCGGTCCTCGTGAAGGAAGAAGGGTCAAAGCAATGGCCGGTCTGCTATGTCAGCAAGTCCCTGCAAGGCGCCGAAGTCAGGTACCCTCTGCTTCAAAAAGCTATATACGCCTTGGTGCTTGCAGGGAGGAGGCTGCGACCATACTTTCAGGCTCACCCCATCATCGTCCAAAGTAGTCTGCCACTGCGGGATGTCATGAAGAGAGTAGATCATTCGGGAAAGCTCTCCAAGTGGTGCATAGAGCTGGGCGAACACGAAATTACGTATGAGCCTCGGAAGGCCATAAAAGCTCAAGGCGTCACCAACAAAGTAGCTGAGTATGAAGCCCTCATAGCGGGATTGCGCTTGGCCAGAAAGATTGGCGTGAGAAACTTAAAAGCTCACAGGGATTCCCAGCTTGTAGTTCGGCAAACGGTAGGAGATTATGGCGCGAAGGACGCAATTTTGGCAAAATATCATGAGCTAGTAGCAAAGCTCATCCAAGAGTTTGACGCCGTACGGATTGAAAATGTACCTCGGCGGAATAACACTGAGGCAGATTGCTTGGCGAAGTTGAAAACATATACCGAGGTGCTAGACCATCCGAGCATGTCAGTGCTGAGCATGACGACGTCGGGAACAGGATGGAAAGACCCAATAAAAAGATACCTCGCAGAGAATTTGCTCCCCGAAGGCCCCGGCGATGCTGCAAGACTGCTAAGACGCTCCGCAAGATTCTTCCTGATTGGTGAAGAGTTATATCGGCAGGGATATGCGAATCCGCTGCAAAGATGTGTGGATGAAAAGGATACTGAAATGGTCCTTGAAGAAGTTCACGAAGGCATGTGTGGTTCACACATTGGAACTGATGCCCTGGCAGCGGTGATACTCCGCCAAGGATACTTCTGGCCTACCCTGAGAAAGGAAGCAAGACAGTTCGCCCGGAAATGTGGTAGCTGCCAGAGACACGCGAAAATCCGGAGGACACCCTCGGAAATGGTAACTTCGGCAGACTATCCTTGGCCCTTCGCAGTCTGGGGTATGGACCTTATTGGGCCACTCCCCACAGCATCCGGAGGCGTGAAATTCTGCGTTCTAGCAGTGGACTATTTCTCAAAGTGCGTAGAGGCAGAACCACTAACAACTATCTCGGCAAAAGAAGTGCAGAAGTTCCTATGGAAGAACATCGTGTGCAGATTTGGCATACCGAGGGTACTAGTAGCTGATAATGGATCTCAGTTCACAGACAAAGGATTCCAAGAATTCATCAGCAACCTCGGAATAAAGATGCACTTCGCCCCAGTAGCTCACCCCCAAAGCAACGGGCAGGTGGAAGTATCGAACAAAACCATAAAAGATGGCCTGAAAAAGAGACTAGGGGAAGCCAAAGGGAAATGGCCAGAAGAACTCCAAAGTGTATTATGGAGTTACCGAACGACGCCTCGAAGAGCCACAGGGGAGACTCCTTTCTCACTCGTCTTCGGAACAGAGGCCATTATCCCACTAGAGGTAGTTCAACCTTCAGTACGGGTGCAAGTATTTGATGAAGGTGGTAATGACCTCGGCCTGAGAACCAATCTCGATCTTGTGGCCGAACACAGAGATAGCCGAGCTGAGAAGAAAAGCTTTTCAGCAAAGAGCGGCCGTGGCTGTAAACTTACGGGCCAGGCCAAAAGAAATCAAGAAGGGAGACCTCGTTCTCCGAAAGGCCGACTTCGCACCCCGAAGGCCATCCCATGGCATACTTCGCGCAAACTGGGAAAGACCCTGTCTGGTTCTCGACGAAGTACGAAAAAGGCGTGTACAAGCTTGGCGACGCCGAAGGCGTAGAATTGAAGAACACTTGGCACTCAGATGCCTTGAAAAAATTCTGCGCTTAAGGTTGAGCGGAGGAGTTATGTTGTACAGAATGGCCTTGAGAAAAATTCTTAAGTGTACAGAAATTATGGAAAACAAAAATCTCGCAGAAGTACTCGCCATAGCCAGCGCAGAGATAATTTTCCGAACTCCCTTGAGCGAACATGCCCGGGAAAATGGGAAGTGAAAAATCTCGCGAAAGGTTTTCCGAAGTCCCTGGAGCAAACATGCTTGGGACAACTGGAAAAACAAAAAATTTGACTGAAGGTTTCCGAAGTCCCTTGAGCAATCATGTTCGGGGTAAACTGGAAATGCAAAAGCCTGCAAAAAGACTTGGTCAAATTTTTTCAGGCCTTCCAGAAAGTCTTACGAGCAAGCGCACTCTGGACAAAGGAAGGTAAAAAAGTTTCTTTAATCGCAGGTTTTCCGAAGTCTCTTGAGCGAACGTATTCGGAACAATGGAAATGAAGAAACTTGCAAGAAATGACTTAGCCAAAAAATCCTCATTAAGAGCAAAGCTGCTTTAAAATAAAGAACTGCCCGAAGAAGGATTACAAAATAGAAGGGAAGGAAAAGGGGCCCTAAAAATTGGCTAAGGGTTCGCGGCGTCCCGAGAGCCACTCGTCTGCCCGCCCTTTTCCGTCACCTTCGGCGCTGGAATGGAAGGAGGAAGTTTCAGATGTTCGACCTTGGACCATTTCCGCCGAGGTCCCCCAGGAATGTTTAGACCCTCTAGAAAAGAGAGGTCCAGATCTGGGAACCTCTGGAGAACCTGGTGCCGAGCAAGGCAGAACCCGTCCTGGAACGCGACCTTGCTCATCTAATCAGACTTGTTCTTCTCAAGCTTGAGGTCGTCAAGCTCGTCCTTCAGATCCGCGACCTCCTCCTCCAGCGCCTTTATCTGCTCCTCCCCCTTCGGCTCCTTCTTCAATGACTCGACCTCGGCCCGGAGAGCGTTATTCTCACACGTCAGCGACACTATACGGCCGTCAGAACCAGCCTTGTGCTGGAGAAGATCTTCGTTGGCGACGAGCATCCCCTTTATTTGGTCACCGAGGTCAGTGATCTTCCGGGAGGAGTCCTTTTGAAGTTCTTCTTTTTCCTTCCGGAACTCCTCCCAAAGGGCAGCTACTTCTTTCTCAGCAGCCTCTTTCAGCTGCTGGTTTTTGGCGACCGACTTCGCGAGTGCGGTCCTCGTCTCATTCATGGTTCGAGTGGCCGAAGTTCAAAAAGCAACCTCCCTGGCCACCCGAACTTGGAGAAAGGCGGTGTATCCCATCAGCTGCAAAAAAAAATAATAAACGCAAGGTCAGTAAGAGCCAAACACTTAGGAAAAAATTGAAGGGAAAGAGCTGTGAAGGATATACCTGAGCAGCATGCTCGGTGATCTTTGCGACGAGGGTGTTATCCCCCGGGTGGGCCGCCGCTATAGCCCTGAAGGAGGCCTCGGTGAGCACCCCCTTCGAAATTTCCTTAGCCATTTGAGAAACGTCCTCGGAGTACATATTCATGTCCTCCGTGAACGTCCAAAAAGGCTCCTTGGGTATCTTCCCTTGCTGGATTTTGGCATCCCGAAGAGCTCGTTTCCGAGCATGATCGGCCACCCAGCCAGGGGTAGTCAACTCCCCTACGTGATAAGAATGAGAAGGAGATTAAAGACAAAGAAGCCAATCCAGAAAAAAACAAAGGAAGTACACTTTGTCTGGAAACAAACCTGGCGGAACCTCGACAACATCGTCCTCGGAGTCCTCGGCCGAAATGGCCTTGCCCTTCCGCTTGCGCCGCTCCTCGGCAGAAGGTACTTCTACCACTACATCAAGGAGGGCCTGTGACGCGGTAGGACTCTGAGGAGGGACATCGGTTGAAGGGACCTCGGAAGCAGCAGCCTCAGACTCCGGCATCTCGGCTGCCCCAGGCTCCTTGGCAGTCTCCTCGGGATTTTCCTCTAGAGGAACCTGGGCAGCTCTCTTTGCCCGTTTCCTCGAAGGTCCCGCGCCAGTAGACTTCCGCCTTCGGGAAGACGCCTTGTTCGTCTGATCGCCCTTCTCCACCTGGCCGGTGAAAAGGGACTTGTAATAGGCGGCAGTCGCGTCGCCCATCTCTGAAAAAGGAGAGAAACATCAGCGTGAGTCCGAGGAAAGAACAGTAAAGGAGTAGAAGATAACTCACTTTCGGCAAGTGCTTCGAAAGAAATTTCCTCCTTAAGAAGCTTGACCAACCAGGAATCCTTCCCGGCGATGGCAGGAGCTGGCATCTCGAGGTCAGTCTCGTGCTCCTTTACCACCTTTAGCTCCCGAAGGACCTCTTCGGTCATCAACCTCCAGTTGATTGGAAAAGGGTAAAGGGCGAGCGGAACGACCTCGGGATCCCAGTCAGAGACAGCCCGAATGCGGGCGTCGAAATCCGCGAACAAGGAAGCTAACTCTGGGGTCAGCAGCATCCTCGGATTAGCAACGTCCACATCCAGTGTTCCCTGAGCCCATTTGGTCGGAACGTATGACCAGGCCTCGTCCATCTTCATGAAGAAAAACTTCTGTTGCCACCCCCGCCAGCTATCTTTAGTGGCGAAGGTGAACATGAATTTCTTGCTCCCGGATCCCCGAGGTAGCATGAAATAGAAGCCACCCTTCGGGACCACAGAGAGCTTGTAATACTACATAAAGATTCTGAAATTGGGTTCTATCCCGAAGACGCCACACATGCAGAGGTAGGCGTTAAAATAGCAGAACGAGTTCGGGGGAAGCTGGTTCACAGCAATGCCATGAAATTTGCAGAACTCGCACACCATCTTCGGGGGAGGATACCGAAGACCCGCCTTCAGCTGGGCTCGGAAAACGGTAACCTCCTTACTGCGGTTTGAAAAAGCATAATGGCTAGAACGAGGCAGCCTAGTAATGGCGTAAGAGGGAAGAAAGAATTTTTTCTTCCACCTCTCTAACTTTTCAGGGGTGGTACAACAAGGATGGACTAAAAGAGGCTGCCACCTCTCAGGAAGGGGCATTTTCGACATAAAACGAGTTTGAAAATGGAAGAAAACAGTTTCCAGAGATAAACTCAAAAGAACACAGGGATCAAAGCGTTCTGAAAAACAAAAACCCACCGAAAGATTTGCCAAAATCTGAGGACGCCGTCGTGAAAGCTGGCTGGAAAAAAGCTCTGATTAAGGTAGCTCCGCCACAGAAAGCAAGAAAGTGCAAGAACAGGGGCAAAGCAGAGAGAAGAGCAGAAGAGAAAGCAAAAGGAACTTATGGTAGAGTGGGCTATTTATAAGCCAGAGATGGGTAACCGAAACATCGTCATAACTACCTTTTGGAGGCGAACCGTCACCGTAACTGCTCTCTGCACCTGAAAAGGCACGCCCTCTGTAACCAACGCAACTCTCCTCCAAGGGCAAAGCGCCACGTGTCAACCGCTGCGCGCAAATGGGGGACACGTCCTCCAAACGTCCCTTGAAAGCTGGGACACGTCTTCTGACATCCCTGGAAAACTGGGATGAAACTGGCACGCGCCGCTCAGACTGACACGCTTTGCCAAACAGACCTGCAGAAACAAAGAGCAGGCCACCTCGAGGACGCCAAGAAACAGGCTATGGCCGAACAGCCCATGACCTTCGGGCAAGAGGTGTATCTTCGGCACAGGCTCCACTTCGAAGACAGCAAAGAACAAGCCAAGGCCGAAGAGCCCATGATGTTCGGGCAAAAGGCGCATCCTCGGAACAGGTTAAGCTTCCAAAGAAACTCCCATACACAACCTCGGAAAGAGATGCAAAACTGAAGTCTTCACTTCGGCTTTCCAAAGGGGGGCATGTGATAGCCAAACGCTATCGCCTCTATCTGGCCGAACTCCCTGCCACAATGATGGCCAGAAGAAGCTGGCGCTACCCGAGAAAAGGTGCAATCAGGCACCTCGGGAAATAGCCGAAGAGCTCCGAGCCCGGCACGCCAGGATACCACGAGGACACTACTCGCCCCCCCAAGGTTGTGAACAGATCGCCTTTGGAAAAGCGGCACCAGACATAGCGAGCCGAACATGATATCCCCGAAGGCGGAAATCCCTGAAACTGGGAACCCCCGAACTGAGCGCTTGTTTCCCGAAGAGGCTCTGTCCAAACTAGAGGACGACCTCACCCAGGGACCTCGGGAGTACGGCAGGAGCATTTATGGAAGCATTTAAGGAAGCCTCTGACACGTCCTTTTGCAGACGTCATAAAGTCGCCTGAATAGGCGCCCTAACATACGGACGCCATCAGAATCACATCATGGCCCATCTCAGCACGTGGCTCAGGACAATCTGCTACCAGTTATCTGTCTCCTACGCCCAGAAACTCAGGGAACATCCGACCGAACACGTGTCGTGATCTGAACGGGCTAGGCGCTCCTATAAATACCAGGAATTAATACTTGGCAGGAGGCTGGTAGGTTGGCCAAACACTGCTCCCACACTCTGAGAAAACTACCAGGCGAGACTCTTCAGCCCTTTGTGCTATTTCCTCTGCCTTTTCTCAGCCACCACTGACTTGGGCGTCGGAGGCTCCCCCCCCCCCGGAAAAACACTCCGGGGGCCTCCTAACCCTTTGTTTCGGAGCTTTCAGGCACTCTCCTTCGGACTATCCATTCCACCAGGCGTTCTTCCTCCCAGAAGTCTCTCCACCAGTCACCATGACTATAAACGATGAGGCCCCTGGCCATCAGGTACCCTCTCCTGCAAAAAACCATTTATGCTCTAGTTTTGGCATGCAAAAGGCTGTGGCCTTCCTTCCAAGGACATCCTATCATTGTTCGGAGTAACCTACCTCTTAGGGACGTTATGCGGAAGGTAGACCACACTAGAAGATTATCAAAGTGGTGCATCGAGCTCGATGAATACTACATCACCTATGAACCGAGAAAGGCAATAAATGCCCAAGCATTGGTGGATTTCATCGCCGAAGTACCAAAAACCGAAGATACCCTGGAGGACCTCGCTAATGACGAACCTAAGTGGACACTTTTCATTGATGGTGCCCCCGGTTCTGAACATCAAGGAGCCAGAGTAATTCTATGAGGACCCGAAGGCATGGAAGCATCAAAGTCCATCAAGTTCGGTTTCAGCACCACTAATAACATCGCCGAATATGAAGCCCTCATAGCAGGCTTATGGTTGGCAAAAAGAGTTGGTGTGAGAAATCTGAAGACCCACAGTGATTCTTAGCTGGTGGCCCGACAGATAGCGGTTGAATATGGAACAAAAGACCCAAACTTGGCAAAGTACCAGGACCTCGCAAAAAGGCTTATCCAAGAATTTGATAGGGTGTAGATAAAAAACGTACCTCGTGTTAGTGTTGTGCCCAAAAAGCCAATCATGAGATGATTGTATTTTTGCACATTGAGTCATGATATTTTACTGAGGCATTAATCCAGCAATTATGTTTGTTGTTTTGTTTCTGCGTAACGTAATAAACATAATTGTAGCCCTAGAATAATGATATTCTTAAACGTCCCTAGTATAGTATTATTGTGGAGTGGGTTGCAATAATACATAATGACTAGCATATGTGGAGACTAATATGAGATATGTAGTCTACATATGGGTACAAGTTGGAGAACTTGTGTACTGGACCGACCCACCATGAGAACACTTCATGGATCATTATATGAGTGTCATAAGTGATTCTCATAGTGATCATGGTATATGTAGTCCTTCGACCTAAGATCATCAAGGTTCCCTACATGTGAGTCACATATTTTGATACTTTCCTTTGTTGCTCGTAACTGAGTGAACTTGAAGGAGGTCATTGGGTATGTCACATATCATGCAGAGGGATTTGTATGATCAAGATGTGATTTGTCCCTCCTATGTAACAGGAGTGATATCTTCGGACCCCTTGATAGAGTAAGACTTAGAAAAATGCATGGCCATGCTTGGATGAGTTGATATACGATATCAATGTCATCAGTTTAAGTTGGTCTACTCGGTAATCAAGAAACAAAAGATTGGGCTATACGAGAGTGACACATTCCATGTCTCGTGCTTAGTCTTGATATCTTGGACAAAGGGACTGATGGCGTGGCATTGCCATCATAGAGGTTCTCGCCGTGGCTCCACGACGGGAATAACCAAGACCTCCTGAAGTGTATCGCGCGGGGCCGTCCGGTGGCGGATAGTAGTAGTCGAGGAAGCCTTCCGGTGCTGGAAAGAGCCTGAAACGGGAATGTCCCCAAGTGGTCATCAACTGAAACGGACAGAAAACAGGGGTCAGGAGGTCCCCGGAGTGGTTTTCTGGGGAGGAGCCTCCGACGCCCAAGTCAGTGTCTCTAAATGGTGACAAAGAGTAAGCACAAAATAGGCTTGCCGGTAGCGTTTATCTGATATGCTCAAAAGCGCAAGAATCTCACCGGAGGCATTTTTCCGGCAAGTCTGGAGGAGGGACCCCCCCTAAAGGGGGAAGCCTGCCTACTATAAATAGGAGAAAATGAGCCCCTAGGATTGTGATGCATGTATGGACGGATGCAGCCTGTACCTCTGACCCGAAGAGTGGCCAGCCGCCTGCAGGCTTTCTCAGGCAGTGGCTTATCAAGAAGTGTGTCGTAGCGTGTCAGAGTGCAGACTACAGTGGCCTGTCAGAGTGCTTTGAGGTCGACGTCTAGTGCGTACGGGCGAACATGTCAGAGACTCCTACGTGGCACCCATCGCTCCTCTGAGGTCCCTTCAGCCGACGTTATATT
Organism: Aquilaria yunnanensis; assembly: GCA_039654915.1. Taxonomy (NCBI): domain Eukaryota; kingdom Viridiplantae; phylum Streptophyta; class Magnoliopsida; order Malvales; family Thymelaeaceae; genus Aquilaria; species Aquilaria yunnanensis. The sequence goes on from CM077595.1 coordinate 47,387,011, forward strand.
TTAGGGGGAACGAACAAGGACCTTTCCCCGAGGTGATATTGTTTCTTCGGGGTGTTCTTATTCTTTTGAAGTCGGTTCATTTGCCCTCTGAAAGAGAGGCGATATGGTAATTTCCCGAGGTTGGTACGATGGGGCTTCCGAGGTCACATACCTCATGTGTTTGGCTCCCTCTTTCTCCGAAGTCGGTGGACAGGGCAATAGCACTTTGGCTATTATATTGTTTGCAAGGAAGGTACTTCGCCATTTTAAGTGCGTAGCTTGTTCGGGCGGATGTCGCACACCTTCCTTTCGGCGTCTTCGAGATTTCCAATCCTATTTTTTCCGTTTTAAATTAGTGGACTGTCATGCCTTGAAACTAGGCGTGTCAACCTGGGGATGCACCCATATCTTCAGGATGTCAAAAAACATGCCCTAGTTTTTCGCGATGGCCGACACGTGGCAAGCGTTAATTGGGATGGCATGTCGTTTTGCGCGGGAAGGGTAATTACAGTGACGTTTCATTCCCACGCAGTAGTTATGACGCCTTTTCAGTTGCCCTTACCTGCTCTATATAAGCCTCCTCCTGCCGTTCTTTTCCTTTGTTTTTTCTTTGCTCTCGCCTTTGCTCTCGTTTTCTTTCGCCTTTTCCATCCCTTACAGCGACGGTCTGCACGGTGGAGCGATTTCCGACCATTATTTACGACGACATCCAGGAATCCTGACTTTGGCAAGGCTTTTCGTGAGTGCCTTTCTCAGGAATCGTTCGACTTTTGTTATCTTCTCAACCTCCCGAAGTCGTATTTTTTCGGTTTTTGCTGACGTTTTCCCTTCTTCCTGAAGCTCCTTTTTGGACTGTTCTTGGACTCACATTTTCAGCTTCAGTGCCTTTTTGGACTCATACTGATGCTTTTCCCCATTTTCAGAGATGGCTGACGATTCTGCCGCTTACTACAAGAGTCTCTTCCTTGGTCAGGTAGAGAAGGGAGAACAAGCAAAGAAAAGTGGTTCCAAAAGACGTAAGTCTACTGGGAGTGGACCGTCTTCCACCAAGAAGTCAAAGAAGAGGGCCCTTACTCCACCCTCGGAGGATGTGGTGGAGGTCGATGAAGTTATTGCTACTTCCACCAAGGTTGCTATCTCAACCGATGGGATAGCCACTTCCACCGATGCTACTGCGACCTTCGCCATGGTTGATGTCACCCCGATATCCACTAGGGTTGCTGCCCCCTCCGAAGTAGCTACGATATCTTCTCGAGCTGATACTGCTGCAGCCGAGGTGCCAGCCGGAGTAGTCACCCTTTTCACTCCGTCGAGTCCTATCTCATCGGTGGAGCTTTTAGGCTCTCTGCCTGAGAGTCCTACTGTTAAAAGGCTGGAGAGACGTCATAAGGATAAAGGTAAGCATATTCGGCTTTTGTGGAGGAGGGTATTAAGGTTGCGCCAGGTTTGCATCGAATTCTTTTTTGACACCTCCCCCCCCCATGAATTGTGTATCCAGGGAGCCCTTCCTGACTTGCGCCCCTCCATTTTTGCAGAGGACTGCCCGGCCTCAGAATGGATGGTTGACCATGCCCGAAGAAGGGCTCTTACGGACTCCCTTCTCCCGAAAGACAAGGTTCCGAGGGAGCCGTTTTGGTCTTTCACGAAGGACATGAACTTGTTCTCCAGGGATTGCCAAGAAATGGCTCCCCAGATGGCGAGGGGTGTTCATACCGAGGCTTCTTCCAAGGCCGTTGCCGAGGAGTGTGCTTCTGGGGATATCCTCGCTGCTAGAGTTTCTGAGCACGCCGCTCAGGTGATCTTTTTTGCCCAAGAGTTTTGCCTTTCCTTGCGCTGCTTTCGCTGAGGATTTTCTCTTTCTTCTTTGCAGCTTTTGGGGTACAGTGAGCACCTATGAGTTTGGGTGGCAGAGCAGTCTTTTGCCCGAGCTGGGGCTGACAGCGAGCTGGAGAGGGCCAGACTCTTCTGTATTAACTCAGACATAGCTAATGTCGAGTTGAGGCGCATAGCCAGGGAGAAGGTGTCTCAGCTCCGGGATGAGTTCCTGATAGGCTAATCGGACCTCTTGAAGGAATTTTCCCACAAAATGCGGGACCTTGGCGAGGAGGTTGTGCGCTTGACTTCGGTCAATGAGGTTATTCAGAAGGAGAAAGAAGAAGAAGCTACCCTTCTGAAGAAAACTCTTGCCGAAAAAGCGGTTCTTCAAGCCAGGGTCTATTTTCTGAGGAGGAGTGCGATGAAGAGAAGGAACGCAAAAGGACTGGTGAAGAGGATTCCCGGTCTTAAGGAGGAGGTCCTGGGTCTCAAGAAAGAGGTTGCTGGTCTTGAGAATGAGGCGGACTTGCTCGACGTGGACAAGGACAAAGCCGTCCAAATGTCGAAGGTGTCCTTTCAGGACGGCTTCTGTCTAGCTCGTCATCAATTTCTGCAATGATAACCGGACCTCGAGACCTCCTTTCTTGCAGCCCTGGACATTCCCGAGGGTCCTCGGTGGACTTGGTCGAAAGCTGATCACCTCAACCTGCCACCTGTTCCTCTACTTGCGCCGAAGGCGACGGCTAGAGACACGGGAGCCGGGACTTCTCGCGTCACTGGGGATCCTTAGACATCCTAGGCTTTTTCATTTTCGTGCTTCTCTTGTACTCCTCTTGTACAAAAAGACCTTCTTTAATGGATTCTTGTTCATTTCCTCGCTCTGTCTTACTTGAGCAATTTTTGTTTTCCAGTTGCCCTGGCTACTTTCTGCTAGGGGATTTCGGAAAGCCCATCCTTGCTCTTTCCGCTGGCCGATCTGGCTTTTTCAGCCACTCTGATTTGACAAAGACTTTTCAAGCGAACTCTAGTCTGTCCTCGTTGATTGCCTTTGATGGGCTTCGTGCTTTTTTTTTTTAAGAAGGGAAATATATCATATCCTTCGGGCACGTGTGCTTCAGCTTTGTTCGGCGGGTAACCTGTTTCAGGAGAGAAGAGAAATTTTTCTAAGTATAGCTTGTTCATTTAAAAATTCTAAGTATAGAATAAAATTCTAAGTATAGAATTCTTCTAGGATATTTCTCAATTTTTCTCCCATTGATGCTGCCAAGCTGATAATCCTCTCTTTCGGACCTCGCGCTGAATCAAGCGAGGTCCTTTTTTCATAGTGGCCAGAGTTCTCCCCCGAGGTAGTTCTCGGGGTCCTGTGTTGGCCTTTCGGACAACGAGATCTCTTTTCTGGCGTTCGGCGCAATTTTGCGCCCACGGCCATCTTTTACAGAGAAAACACTTCTCCTGAGCTCGTTCATGCTTCGGGGAGTGGCTCAAATTTGGTTTCCCAATACGAGGCTTATTTACCTTTACCGAGCATCCCTCCCGAGCTTGTTCTTCCATAGATGTTTGGCTATCCGGTTGATTTCAGTCGTCAAACCGAGAAGCGAGGTCCTATTTCCTAGTGGCCAAAGTTCTCCCCTGAGGTAGTTCTCGGGGTTCTATCTTGGCCTTTCGGAGAACGAGGTCTCTTTTTTGGCGTTCGGCGCAATTTTGCCCTCACGGCCATCTTTTATGGAGAAAACACTTCTCCTGAGCTCGTTCATGCTTTGGGGAGTGGCTCGAATTTGGTTCCCCAATACGAGGCTATTTTTTCCTTTACCGAGCATCCCCTCCCGAGCTTGTTGTTCCTTTCATCGAATACTTGTGCTTCACTTGGTAACTGCATTGCTCCAATTGGGCACTGGTCTTTGCAGGCGAGTAAGGAAGGTTTTCTCTCCCTGTGATTTTTCGTGAAGTTTGTCTGATTATTCCTACAAGGAATTTTCTCGGCCATTCTGGACCTTCTCCCCTTTGCTTCCCCTAATTTTTTCATAGTCCCTCGTGTACAATTCTATTCGGGGGCTCCACTTGCTTGTTACTTCAGAACTAAGTTGGTGGACCGAAATGTCATTCCACTCCGGGGCTAGTGGCGAACTTTTTGGCCTCCTTCGTCTAAGGACTGAAGCTATTATGCTACCGGCAATAATATGCCATCTTCGTACGTCATGTTCCTTCAAGCAGGCTTTTGTATACCTTTTGCTTAGTTAATCAGTAGGGGTTCTGTCTTATCTCGTGAAACGGAGTAGTTTACTGCTTTCTCCTAGCGTTGTACTTCAGGCGTTGTTAGGGTGTTTTATTCCGAAGGCAGTCTTTCAGGTGCTAGTGCATTTTTGGCCATTCTTGTCCTTTTTGGGACGCATTTTTGCTCGCACCTCTTTTTTGCGCGCTATTCTGCACCTCTTTCTGCTGATGCCTTCCTATAGCGGGCCTGAGCTTCCCTACCGATATCCTTCCTCTTCAGTCGAGGAAGACTGTCTGGAACATTTTCTGTACTTTCCGGCTTCCTAGGAGATGCCACTTTGCGGGGCATTTTTTGCATTCTTCACCACTTCGTGAGGGTTTTTCGGGACTCATGGGAGATGCCTTTTTGTGGGGTTCTTCCTTCCCTTGTCCTATGTTTTCAATCCTAGCCAATGCCGAGCTTCAGTGGTCCAACACTTCATTAGCCGAATATGCTAAGTCAGGTGACTTCCTTATCCTCGGGCATCCGAGGTACCATTCCCGTGCCGCATTGTTTTTTGCGCCTGGGATTTCTTTGGCTGGGGGTTCCTTCTGATTCCATCTATATTCGGTCCTCGTTGGATTGCACTTTTTCTGTTTCTGGAATTTCGGCAATAGTCTGCTAGTGCCTGGGGTTATATTGCCCCTCTGGGCTCGTGCGCGATGTAATATCTTTGAAGTTTGGTGCACTTGCCCGATTACCTTATTCCCCTTGACGTCGCGCCAGGGCGGCTCGTTTTTAGACGATAGTAATGTGTCCATTGGAGTAGGATCATAGCCTTTTGCCTGTTTAATATCAAGGCGTAGGCGTCTTTTCAGGGGAGTGGATTCGGCGTTGCTGCCGGGGGAGCAACAACCTTTCTTTGGCCCGAACTCTTTCGACGGGAAGGTCTGGATAGCACCGACCCTACTTTTTTCGTCCATCATGTTCCGTAGGGAAGCACACCCTTTGGATACTCATCCCACTGCTCTTTTTTTCTACCCCTGAACTCTTGGGTCACCACTACTTCTTTCGTCGAAAGGATTGAGAGAGGGGACTGCGGCTCGAATTTGCACATGACCATCTTCGGCCTACCCGCTGCACTTACTTCGACCACGGCAATGCGTGGAAAACTATGTAGGAAAACCACGGCGATATCTAGAGGAGGAATCATCTTCAGGATGGGAAGTCCCCGCGCTTAATTGTTCAGCCGCCGGGCGGATTTCCGGCGCGGACAAGGGCCTTAGGGAGCCTTTGTCCTTAGAACGCCGAGTTTTTCAACCACAGCTGCCTGGAAAAGTTCCCACAGACGGCGCCAAATGATGGCGTGGCGTTGCCATCATAGAGGCTCCCGCCGTGGCTCCACGACGGGAATAACCAAGGCCTCCTGAAGTGTATCACGCGGGGCCGTCCGGTGGTGGATAGTAGTAGCCGAGAAAGCCCTCCGGTGCTGGAAAGAGCCTGAAACGGGAATGTCCCCAAGTAGTCATCACCTGAAACGCGCAGAAAACAGGGGTCAGGAGGTCCCCGGAGTGGTTTTCCGGGGAGGAGCCTTCGACGTCCAAGTCAGTGTCTCTAAATGGTGACAAAGAGTAAGCACAAATTAGGCTTGCCGGGAGTGTTTATCTGATATGCTCAGAAGCGCAAGAATCTCGCCAGAGGCATTTTTCCGACAAGTCTGGAGGAGGGACCCCCCCCTCAAGGGGGAAGCCCGCCTACTATAAATAGGAGAAAATGAGCCCCTAGAATTGTGACGCGTGTATGGACGGATGCCGCCCGTACCTCTGACCCTAAGAGTGGCCAGCAGCCTGCAGGCTTTCTCGAGCAGTGGCTTATCGAGAAGTATGTCGCAGCATGTCAGAGTGCAGACTGCAGTGGCCTGTCAGAGTGCTTTGAGGTCGACGTCTAGTGCGTACGGGCGAATATGTCAGAGACTCCTTCGTGGCACCCATCGCTCCTCCGAGGTCCCTTCAGCCGACGTTATATTTTAGGGGGAACAAACAAGGACCTTTCCCCGAGGTGATATTGTTTCTTCAGGCTATTCTTATTCTTTCGAAGTCGGTTCATTCGTCCTCTGATAGAGAGGCGATATGGTAATTTCCCGAGGTTGGTACGATGGGGCTTCCGAGGTCGCATACCTCATGTGTTTGGTTCCCTCTTTCTCCGAAGTCGGTGGACAGGGCGATAGCACTTTGGCTATCAGGTACAATGGCATATATCGGTGATGATCATCAAGGGTTAGTCGAATCATCGACAATCTTGTCACTTGGGTAGCAATGATGTTTTGCTAGACACCGCTCATTGCTTATGATCATAAATGTGATTTATGATCATTGCCAACGTGGTAATAGCCTATTGGGTCGCACACATAGAGCTATTTGGATCATTATAGTGCATGGGCTAATAATTTGGGTTTTGGTTTTGCAATAATTTCGTATTAATAATGGCCCAAGAGTTGAGCCATTATTAAGCCCAAAATTAAAGCCTAATTGGATTAGGGCTTTGAAACCTATTAGGCCTGGAAGTTGAGTCTCACTATAAATACAACTTCTAGTGAGAAATTCGGAGGTCTCCTTGCCCTAGCCTTCCAAAAAGGACAGCTGCACTCTTCTCTTGCAATTCCTTGGAGGACGCAAGCTAGCACTGCGAGCGCAAGAGAAACGCATCTGCCGGGACGTGGTGGAAGCGTGGTGATCCCGAGAGGCTTGTGTGGATACCATAGAGACCCTGAACACGTCAACTGTTCAAGTTTTGTGATTCGACTCTACAATTGAGTGATAGATCTCAACCGAAAATTAGGTATGAAAATTTTCGAACACCTAGTTTACCCTGTTTTACTTGGATCCTGGAGGGTTTCAGTTAAATTTCGCTGCGCTGTTTGGCTCCCGAAATCCAACACCTCGATGGGATAATACAGAGGTAGATACTTTGGCCAAATCAAAGGAGTTCACCGAAGTACTCTATCAGCCAAGCGTAACATTAATGTGCATAGCAAGCTCGAGTACAGGGTGGAAAGACTCTATCAGGAAATATCTCACAACCTCGGAACTTCCCAAAGATCCTCTTGAAGCTGCGAAAGTGCAAAAGCGCTCAGGTAGATACTTCTTGATATCCGAAGTGCTATCACCCCGGTCACCACAGTAGCCCGCCAATACCAACCTCGGGAAACTAGCGTTTTGCCTCCTTCGGCAAGACGGCCGAACTAACTTCGGAGCCAGGGAATACCCCGAAGTACCAATCTGACTCCGGGAAACAGCCCTTCACTCCGAAGGGAGACATCAACCAAGGGCACCTCGGAGGTATGACAGAAGCCATCAAGGAGTCTCTAACATTCCGCCCGCACACCCTGCACGCCGCCCTCATATGCACTCTGACACGCCGCCACTGCCCGCGTCCTGTCATGTAGGGCTACGCTTGTCGTAGCCCGTGGGCCGAGGAGCCTGCAGGCAGCTAAAGGCCCCCACACCTAGAAGTACGGATGACATCCATCCATACACGTGTCACAATCCGAATGGCTCACCCCCTCTATATATCAGGGGGGCTGGATCTCTATCCTCGGTCCGCCCTGAATCCTCTCCTTTCAGCCCCCAGGAAAACACGGCAGGCAAGAGTCTCTTGTGCTTACTACTCCCTCTCTACCTCTCAAAGCAATGACTTGGGCGTCAGAGGCTCCTCCCCTAAAAAAGACTCCGGGGACCTCCTAACCCCTATTTTCTGAGTGTTTCAGGCAAGTCTTCCTAAGGAATCCCCCTTTCGGGCTCTCTCCCATACCGAAAGTCCTTCTCAGCCTCACCGTGCCTGCCACACGAAGATGTTGCCAGCCATCACAGGTGATCCACACAGAGCACCTTCTGTCGGGACTCGCCTGCACTTTCTGAAGTCCCTGCCGCATTCACCACGACACACAGTGGAGATGATGCTGATGCGCATCACTTCCTGATCGGAGATGAGTTGCACCGATAAGGGTACGCGAGTCCACTACAAAGGTGTGTTAGCAAAGAGGATGTTGAGATAGTCCTCAAAGAAGTCCATGAGTGGGCCTGCGATTTTCACATCGAGACTAATGCCCTTGCCAGAGTGCTACTCCGCAAAGGATATTTTTGGCCTACCTGAAGGAAGGATGCAAGGCAGTTTGTCTAAAAATGCGACAAGTGCCAAAGACACGCTTCCATCCATAGACTACCCTCGAAAGTAATAACTTTAGCAAATTATCCTTGCCCTTTACGGTTTGGGGTATTGACCTCATTGGACCTTTTCCAACAGCTCCAGGAGGAGTGAAGTTTTGCGTAGTCGTAGTAGACTATTTCACCAAGTGGATCGAGCCAGAGCCTTTAGCGGAAATATTGGCAAAGGACATACAAAGATTTATCTGGAAGAACATCATATGCAGATTTGGCATACCGAGGGTGATAGTAGCTAATAATGGTTCTCAATTTACTGATAAAGGTTTCCAGGAATTCGCAGCCGACCTCGGGATAAAATTGCACTTCACCCCGGCTGCCAATCCTCAGAGCAATGGACAAGTTAAAGTGTCCAATAGAATGATAAAAGATGGTCTAAAAATAGGGTGAAGGAAGCAAAGGGAAAATGGCCAGAAGAGCTTCCAAGCGTACTTTAGAGCTACCGAACAACTCCTAGAAGGGCCACGGGTGAGACACCCTTCTTACTCATCTTCGGCCTAGAAGCCATTATCCCTGTTAAGGTTGTACAGCCATCTGTAAGAATAAAGGTGTTCAACGAACAAGGGAGCCACATCGGTTTAAGAACCAAGTTGGATATGATTGATGAGCATAGAGAAATGGTCGAGCTCAAAAGAAAAGCTTTTCAGCAAAGAGCATAGCCGTTCCCATAAACTTGCATGTCAAGCATAAAGGAATTAAGAAAGGGCACCTCGTTCTCCAAAAGGCTCAATTCGAAGCCTGAAGACCATCTCATGGAGTATTTCAGGCAAATTGGGATGTGATGCGGGTCTGGTTAGGCAGAGCCAGCATCTTTACTATTGTGCAGCGGTGTGGGCAGCAAGGACTCCTGGAAGGACACGAAGGTACCCTGAGAGGGATACCTAAAGTGATGGCCGGTGGCTTCTGACACCGTGGCTGGCGAGGACGGGAAAGGCTCCCGACACGGGAGAGAACCCGGAGCGGAGATCCTTCAAGGAGACCTGGCTGAAACACTCAGAAAACAGGGGTTAGGAGGCCCCTGGAATGGATTTCCGGGGGGAACCTCCGACGCCCAACTCAGTGCTTTGATAAAGCAAGAGGTGCGTAGTAATAAGTACTAGAAATGCTTGCCTGGCGTGTCTTTTTTAGGGCTGAAGGGAGAGTATTCAGGCGGAGAGAGGAGAGCGTCCTCTTGTCCTTTTGGTCCTCCGGGCAGAGAACCCCCCTTCCCTGTGATGACTTCCCTTATATAAAAAGAAGAGGATGACCCCTTCAGATGACGACACATGTTCGGCACGTGTATGGTTTAGATGGTGTTCGTACTTCTAAGCGTGGAGGCCACTAGCCATCTGCAGGCTCTTTGGGTTGCGAGCCGGAGTAGGTGTAGCCCTGTGTGACAGGACGTTAGATTGTGACGTCGTGCAAGAGCACGCCTGGAGGTGGCGTGCTGGTGACTTGTGTAAGCGGAGTGTCAGAGACTCCTTAATGGCTCTTGCCGTACAACCGAGGTCCCTTTGATTGATGTCTCACTTCGGGTGATGTGTCCTTTTCCGGAGTCGGGCTGGAACTTCGATGCCTACGCCTTCGGGGAGCTTTCTCCTGCGGGGGGCGGTTGGTCTTTCTCCCCTGAAGCTAGTTCGGTCGCCCTCCTAAAGGAGGCGCTACACTGGCTTCCGAAGTTGGCATTTCGTGATGTACCGAGGTCGTGCGCCTTAAGTGTATGACTTCCTTCACTCCGGAGTCCTTTTCCGAGGTCAATAGGTGGCCAGGGTGATAGCACTTTGGCTATCACATGCCCCCCTTGGAAAGGCCAATGTGGAGACTTCGGCAAGTAGTCCTTTTGGCGTCCGTCAATCGCTTAATTGGCAGTTTTTGACAGAACAATTTCGTGGACTCCCAGAGGCCCACGTAGTAGCATGTCCGTTTTCGGTCGAACAGGGTGGCACGGAGCCTTGAACCCTGGACCTGATTCATACCCAGGGTGTGACGTCGGCTGAGGAGGCACTACGCCACCTAGGTGATGAGCCTTATTCAGATAGGTGTCGTCTGTCTGCCCTTTGGTGGTCTCGAGATTCCCAACTTGTTCACTTTTCCCGCCATAGGCTAGTGAATCGTCGCGTCTTGAAACTAGGCATGTCAGTCTCGAGCAATGTGGCCGGGTTTTCTGGATGTCAGAAAGCGTGTCCTAGTTTCTCGTGACGGGTGACACGTGGCAGACATTAGCTAGGATGGGCACACGTTTTCGTGCACGAGGGATAATCATGGTGACGCTTCACCTTCACGCAGCATTTATGACGCCTTTTTGGCTACCCTTCCTCGATCTATATAAGCCTTCCTCCTGTCATACTCTTCATTTGTGTTTCTGTGCTCTCACTTTGCTCTTGCTTTTTCTCCTTTTTGTGCAGCGGTCCTAGCGGCGGAGCGATTTCCGGCAATCTTTCACTACAGCGTCCTCAAACCCCAACTTCGGCATGACTTTCGGTGGGTTCTGACTTTTAGAGTTCCTTCGGTGTTTTTTTTTTCTTTTTGCTTTCCGAAGTCGTCTTTCCGAAATCATTTTTTCCCTTTTTTCGAAGTCATTTTTCGGTCAACCATGCATATTCCCGAGAGCTGGCAACCTCTTTTGTCTCACCCTTGCTGCACCACTCCTGAAAAATTAGAGAAATGGAAGACCAAATTTTTCCTTCCTTCTTATGCCATCACAAGGTTACCTCGCCTTGGCCAGTTTAGCTTTATGAATCGAGGTGACGAGGTTACCGTTTTCCGAGCCCAACTGAAGGCCGGACTTCAGTTTCCTTCGGTGAAGATGATTTGTGACTTTTGCCAGTTTCATGGCATAGCCGTGAATCAGCTTCCTCCCAACTCGTTTTGCTATTTCAACGCCTTTCTCTGCATGTGCGGGATCTTCGGGGTAGAACCCCATTTCATCCTGTTCATGCAGTATTATAAGCTCTATCCGATTCCGAAGGGTGGCTTTTATTTCATGCTGCCTCGGGGATCTGGGAGCAAGAAATTTATGTTCACCTTCGCTACCAAGGATAGCTGGCGAGGGTGGCAAAGGAAGTTCTTCTTCCTGAAGGTGGCGGAGGCCTGGTCACACATCCCGACTAAGTGGGCTCGGGGAAAGCTGGAGGTGGATGTCATGGATCCCAGGAAGCTGCTAACTCCCGAGTTGGCGGCGAGGTTTGGGGACTTTGACAGACGAATCCGTGCTGTCGCCGACTGGGATGCCGAGATCCCTTCACGCTCTTTCTACCCTTTCCCGATCATGTGGAAACTCATGACCGAGGATGTCCTTCGGGAGTTGGGGGTGGTTACAGAGCACAAGACGAATCTCGGCATGCTAGCTCCTGCTACCGAGGGAAAGAACTCTTGGCTGGTGAAGCTCCTTCGGAGCGAGCTCTCTTTCGAAGCCTTTTTTGAAAGTAAGTTTCTTTCAAATTTTTTTCAACACAAGTGCCTCTAGACTTACACTGATTTCTTCCCTTTTTTCAGACATGGGCGACGAGTCTGCCACCTATTACCGGTCTCTCTTCCTTGGCTAGGCCGAGAAGGGAGAACAAAAGAAGAGGCGTAAGGCGTCTGGGAGCGGATCATCTTCGGTCAAGAAGGACAAGAAGGACACCCCTCTTCCCCCTTCGGACGACGTTTCGGAAGTCGGCGATGTTACTGCTACTTCCACTAAGGCTGGCGATGTCATTGCAACTTCCACCAAGGTTGCAACTATCGTGGAGCCTGAAATTGCCGCCGAAGTTCCTGCCGGGGTGATTGCCCTTCCTGCTCCTCTGAGTCCCGCAACGTCGGCAGATCTTGTCGGCTCTTCGGCGGATCTTCCTATTGAAGATTTAGAAAAGCGCCGAAGGGCCAAGGGCAAACATATTCCTGCCGACGTGGAGGAGGTCGGTGACTCTGATGACGACTGTGCCGTGGTCGCACCAGGTTTGTCTCCTTTTTCCTGCAATCAACTTATATATATATTTTTTATAATCAAGGAAATTTTACCTGATAAGATGTGTGTTTCTTTTGCAGACGATCCGGCGCCCCTGGCTTGGAAGATTGAGCACGCCCGAATGAAGGATCTTCGGGATTCTCATGTCCCGAAGGACAAAGTCCCGAGGGAGCCATTTTGGTCTTTTACGGAGGACATGAATCTGTTCTCCGAAGACTGTCGGGAAATGGCTCCCCAAATGGCGAGGGGCATGCTTACTCAGGCATCCTTCAAGGCGGTCGCCGAGGAGTGTGCCTCCGAGGATGCCCTTGCTGTAAAAGTTTCCCAGCATGCTGCTCAGGTAACTCTTCACGCTCTTCATTTTTCCTTCCCACTTTTTGCCTAAGTGTTTTTTTTTTTGGCTTTCCTTGTGCAAATTTTGCTAAGTACCTTCTCTTTTTTTTTTGCAGCTTTTGGGGTATAGCGGATACCTCCAAGCTTGATGATGCCCGGCGGCATCTTCGTCGGGAGACATTGTGACTCCGGGAGGGACTTCCTAAGGGGAAGAACGTCTGGAGCTCAAATTTCCCAGGGGAGTGTGCCTGAAAATACTTAGAAAAGAGGGTTAGGAGGTCCCCGAGGTGTTTTTCCCGGGGAGGAGCCTACGACACCCTAGTCAATGTCCTGAGAGGTGAAAGAGGGGGAGCACTAGGAAGTTTAGTGGCCTTGCCTGTTTGTGTTTTCTAAAGGATGAGGAGTCGAACCGTTTGCCAGGGTCTGTTCCCTGGTATTTATAGGAGTGCCCAGCCCGTTCAAATGATGACACGTGTTCGGTCGGATGTTCTCTGAGTTTCTGGGCATAAGGGACAAGTAGCCGGTGGCAGGCTCCTTGAGCCTTGAACCGAGACAGGTCGTGACAAGACCTGGACGGCGTCGGCGTGTTAGACCGCCGTTTGGGGCGGCATGTAACGCCTGTGGGCGACATGTCAGAGGCTCCTTAAATGCTCATGCCGTACTCCCGAATTCCTCTAGGCGAGGTCGCCCTTTGGTATGGATGCCCTTCTTCGGGAGTTATGCTCGTAGTTCGGGGAGTCCTTTAGTTCGGTGGTTCTACCTTCGGAGGATTCTCTCCTACTTGTAAAGGCTAGGCCTCTGTCCCGAAGATGATCCATTTGGTCCCCCGAAGGAGCCGGCAATACCTTTGGATTTCCTGGCGTATTAGCCGAAGTCCTGATTTCGTGGTGCTCGACTTCGCTCCTGCCGAGGTCAATGACAGTGCTTCTTTTCGGGCTACGCCAAGTTTCCCGAACACAACTTCGGCAGGACGTACGTACTGGGAGAGGCGAAAGCCCTTCGGCTATCACAGGCCCCCCTCGAAAAAACCAAAGTGGAAACTTCGGTTTCTCAGCTTTTGGAGGGCGCCTCTTTGGGCCTTGGGTGTAGTACCTGTGCCGAAGATGGACCTTTCGTCCGAAGACGTAGGCTGTTCGACCAAAGCTTGTCCTTTGGTTTCTTCGAGGTAGCCTACTTTTTTCCTTTTTGCAGGTCTGTGTAACGTCGCGTCTCGTAACCAGGCGTGTCAGTCTAGAGCGGTGCGCCCAGGATTTAGGGGTGTCAGAAAGCATGTCCCTCTTTTGGCACGATTGCTGACACGTGGCATGTTTGTCATTGGCGAGGGCTGCATCTGATACAACAGGCGCGTCTTTTCACGCGCAGTAATCAGTTACGGTGACTGTTCGCTTTCGTGGGGTACTTATGATGCCGATTCGCCTACCCCCCTCGACCTATATATACTCTTGTTCCTCCATAACCTCCTTTTGCTTCTGCTTTTGCCTTTCAACTGTTTTTACGTTTTCTCCTGCTTTTCGCGGCGATGCTGTTGACAGAGTTTTTTCCGGCCACCTTTCACGACGGCGTCTTCAAACCCAGATTTTGGCAAAGCATTTGGTGGGTTTTAACTTCCCGAGTCTTCTATTTTCAAGCTTTTTTCCCGAAGTCATTTTTACCTTTTTCTGAACTCGTTTTTCAGCCGAGATGCCTATTCCCGAGAGCTGGCAACCTCTTTTGTCTCACCCTTGCTGAACCACTCCTGAAAAACTAAAAAAATGGAAGAAAAAATTCTTCCTTCCCTCGTATGCCATTACAAGGTTGCCACGTTCTGACCAATTTAGCTTTTCGAACCGTAGTAACGAGGTTACCGTTTTCTGAGCCCAAGTGAAGGGCGGACCTCGGTACCCTCCTCCGAAGATGATTTGCGACTTTTGCCAATTCCATGGCATTGCCGTAAATCAACTTCCGCCGAACTCGTACTGCTATTTTAACGTCTTCCTCTGTATGTGTGGCGTCTTCAAAATAGAACCCCACTTCATTATCTTTATGCAGTACTATAAGCTCTTCGTGGTCCCGAAGGGTGGCTTTTACTTTATGCTACCTCGGGGATCAGGGAGCAAAAAGTATATGTTCACTTTTGCGACTAAGGACAGCTGGCGAGGGTGGCAACAAAAGTTTTTCTTTTTGAAGATAGAGGAGGCTTGGTCGCATGTTCCGACCAAGTGGGCTCGGGGAAGGCTGGAGATGGACGTCGTAGATCCGAGGATAATGCTGATTCCCGAGTTGGCTCTCGTATTCACGGACTTCGACAGACGTATCCGAGCCGTCTCTGACTGGGATTCCGAGGTCCCTTCGCGCTCTCTCTACCCCTTCCCCATCAATTGGAAGCTGATGACTGAGGAGGTTCTTCCGGAGCTAGGGGTAGTGAAGGAGCACAAGACAGACCTTGGGATGACGGCTCCTGCCATCGCTGGGAAAGACTCTTGGCTGGTGCAACTCCTTGGGGAGGAAGTTACTTACGAAACTTTTTATGAGCGTAAGTTATCTTCGAGTCCCTTTGTTATAATTTAATCTTGGACTCACACTGATGTCTTCTTTCTTTTCCAGAGATGGGCGACGACACTGCTGCCTTCTACAAATCCCTTTTCCTCGGTCAATCCGAGAAAGGTGAGCAGACGAAGAAGGCCCTCTCCCGAAGGCGGAAAGCGACTGGGGCTAGGCCTTCTTCTAAACGGGTGAAGAAGACTGTTCCACCTCCTCAGCCGAAAGTTCTGGAGGAGGTAAGCAGAGAGCCCAAAGCTGCCGCCACTCCACCACCCGAGGTTGCTGCCGACGTCCCTCAGACCGACGTCCCTCCTTGGAGTCCTACTTCGTCGTAGGCTCTTCTGGATGCCTTGGTAGAGGCCCCTTCTGCCAAGGAGCGGCGCAATAGCAAAGGCAAGGGGATTTCTACCGAGAAGGTTTTGGATTCTGACGACGACGTGGTCGAAGTGCCACCAGGTTCGTTTTCTAGCGAACTGTGATGCCTTCACTTTTTTTGAATTTTGAGATTTACTTGCCTTGACCAGCTTTTTGTTTTGCCGTGCAGGGGAGTTACTTACTCTAGGTTGGGCAGCCGAGCATGCCCGGAAGCGAGCCCTTCGGGATGCCTGTATCCCGAAGGGGAAGATCCCGAAGGAGCATTTCTGGTCGTTTACGAAGGACATGAATTTGTACTCCGGAGACTGCCAGCAAATGGCTAAAGAGATCTCAAAAGGGATCCTTACCGAGGCCTTCTTTAGGGCCATTGCGGAGGCTCACCTGGGCGACGATTCCCTCACCGCGAAAGTTTTCGAGCACGCTGCCCAGGCATGCTTCACGCCCTTCTTTTTCCTTTTGATTTCGTCTAAGTATTTGGCTCTCTTTTTTGCCTTACCGACTTTGCCTTTATTTCTTTGCAGCTGCTAGGGTACGCTGGTTTCCTCAGAGTTTGGGTGGCGAGGCAGGCGGCGTTCCGAGTCTCGGCCTTAGAAGTCATAGAAAAAACTAAGGCCACGTGCTCGGAATTGGCTGCCAAGAACACACAGCTGGCTCAAGCTGCAAAGAAGGAAGTTGCTGCCGTTCAGGAGGAGTTCCTAAAAGAAAAAGAGGAACTTTTGAAGGACTCCTCCCATAAAATTTCTGACCTCGGCTCCCAGGTGGCGGAGTTGATCTCAGCAAACGAGGCGCATCAAAAGGAGAAGTCAGAGGCTGAGGTTCTCCTGGCGAAGGCGTTTGCTGAGAAGGCTGTGCTCCAAGCCGAGGTTGATTTTTTGAAGAAGGAGCCGAAGAAGAAGAAGATGAAGGCACTGAAGAAGGAGGTCGCAGATCTGAAGAAGGACCTTGAGGACCTTGGGGTCGAGAAGGATAAATCCGACCAGATGACCAAGGTTGGTTTCCAGGACGGGTTTTGCCTCGCTCGGCACCAAGTTCTTCAGAGGTTCCCAGATCTGGACCTTTCTTTCTTGGAGGCCCTAAACATTCCCGAGGGGCCTTAGTGGTCTTGGTCCAAGATTGAGCACCTGAACTTGCCTTCTTCTTTCCCGGCACCAAAGGTGGTGGAAAAGGACGCAGGAGCTGGTGGCTCCCGGGACGCCGAGATTCCTTAGTTTGTTCTAGGGTCCTTTGTCTTCTTTTCCTTCTTTTTTGTACTTCTTCCTTTGGCACTCCTTCTTCTCTGTAAGCAAATTCATTTCAACAAAGACTTTTCTTTTTAGAAAATTTGGCTAAGTCTTTTTGCGAGATTTTTCATTTCCCATTGTCCCGAACACGTTCGCTCAAGAGACTTCGGAAAATCATATCTGCGCTCGTTTCGGCGATCACCTTCGCGGAATTCTGACTTGTACAATTTAGGAACTTTTCTGAGAAACTTTTGTACTTAGAATATTTTTTCTAATTTGTACAATACCATTTTCCCATCAAAATCCTAAGCATAGAACTTTTTCAAGGTGTCTGAATGTGAAGTATTTTTCAATTCTACGCCTTCGAGATCGCCGAGCTTGTACACCCCTTTTCGCACTTCAGCAAGTACCAGGTAAGGTCCTTCCCAATTTGCGCGAAGTACCCCGTGGGAAGGCCTTCGGGGTGCAAATTCAGCCTTTCGGAGAATGAGGTCTCCTTTCTTGATTCCCATTGGCCTGGCCCGTAAGTTTATGGTCACGGCCACTCTTTGCTGAAAACCTTTTCTTCTCAGCTCTGCTATTTCTCTGTGTTCACGGACGAGGTCGAGCTTGGTCCTCATGCCGAGGTCATTTCCACTTTCATCAAACACTTGCACTCGTACTGATGGTCGTACTACCACGATTGGGATGATAGCCTCTCTACCGAAAACAAGTGAAAAAGGTGTCTCCCCTGTGGCTCTTCGGGGTGTTGTTCGTTAACCCCATAACACGCTTTAGAGCTCTCCTGGCCATTTCCCTTTTTCTTCCCCAAGTCTCTTTTTTAGACCATCTTTTATGGTCCTATTAGATACTTCTACCTGCCCATTGCTTTGGGGGTGAGCTACTGGGGCGAAGTGCATTTTTTTTCTGAGGTCACCGATAAATTCCTGGAATCCCTTGTCTATAAACTGGGACCCCTTATCAGCTACTAGTATAATTGGTATGCCGAATCTGCATACAATGTTCTTCCATAGGAACTTCTGCACCTCTTTTGCCGAGATAGTCGCCAGGGGTTCTGCCTCGACCCATTTGGAGAAATAGTCTACTGCTACCACGCAGAACTTTACACCTCCAGGCGCTGTTGGGAGCGGCCCAATGAGGTCTATGCCCCAGACTGCGAAGGGCCAGGGATAGTCAGCCGAAGTTACCAATTCTGAAGGTGTCCTCTGGATATTCGCGTGCCTTTGGCAATTACCGCATTTCTGGACGAACTGCCTAGCGTCCTTTCTCAGGGTAGGCCAAAACTATCCTTGGCGAAGTATTACTGCTGCCAGGGCGTCGGTTCTGATGTGCGAACCACAAGCACCTTCATGTACTTCTTCGAGGATCATTTCAGTATCCTCTTCCACAACACACCTCTGTAGTGGATTTGCATATCCCTGCCGATATAATTCTTCGCCAATTAGGAAGAATCGATAGGAGCATCTTCGCATTTTTGCAGCTTTGCTGGGGTCTTCGGGGAGCGTATTGTCTGCGAGGTATCTTTTTATCGGGTCTTTCCAGCCTTTTCCTGAAGTTGCTATGCTCAGCACTGTGATGCTCGGGTGGTTTAGCACCTCGGTGCATGTTTTTGATTTTGCCAAGCAATCTGCCTCGGCATTATCTCGTCGAGGTACATTTTCAATTCGTACGATGTCGAACTTCGGATGAGTTTTGCTACCAATTCATGGTATTTTGCCAAGGTTGGGTCCTTTGCCACGTAGTCTCCTGCCGTTTGCCGAACTAGCAGCTGGGAATCGCTGTGGGCTTTCAAGTTTCTTATGCCAATTTTTCTGGCTAGGCGCAATCCTGCTATGAGGGCTTCATACTCAGCCATATTGTTGGTGACGTTAAAGCCGAACTTGATAGCCTTCATTACTTCTAGGCCTTCGGGACCTTTAATAATTACCCCAGCTCCCTAGTGTTCGGACCCTGAGGCTCCGTCAACATACAAAGTCCATTCGGGCTCACCTTCGCCAGGATCCGGATGGCTATCCTTGGTGGTGGGTACTTCGGCGATGAAGTCTGCCAGTGCTTGAGCTTTTATGGCTTTCCGAGGTTCATAAGTGATGTCGTATTCGCCAAGCTCTATACACCACTTGGAAAGCCTTCCCGAGTGGTCAACTTTCCTCATGACATCCCGTAGTGGTAGACTACTTCGGACGATGATAGGGTGAGCCTGAAAGTATGGTCGTAGCCTTCTTCCTGCTAGTACCAGAGCAAATATAGCTTTCTGCAGCAAGGGATACCTGACATCGGCACCATGTAGGGACTTGCTTACATAATAGACCGGCCATTGCTTTGGCCCCTCTTCTTTCACAAGGACCGAGCTCACAGCTTTTTTTGTGACGGCGAGGTATAACACGAGGGGCTCTCCCTCGCGAGGTTGTCGCAAAGTGGGCAGACTGGCTAAGTAGATTTTGAGTTCTTCCCAGGCCTTTTGGCAGTCTTCATTCCAAGGATGATCATCATTTCCAAAGGTTGTTCTCCTTTTTTGTTGCCTTAATGAAGACTTTGAAGAACGCTCGACACCGGTTTCCATATCTGGAAATAAACCTACTAAGAGAGGTTATCCTTCTAGTGAGTCTCTGCACATCTTTTATTGTGGCGGGAGTTCAGAATTCGAGCAGAGCCTGAATTTTTTCTGGGTTAGCATCAATGCCTCTTTCTGATACCATGTACCCAAGAAACTTTCCTGAGGTCACTCCGAAGATACACTTTTCGGGATTAAGGCGGATCCCGAAGGTTCTGAGCTGGTGGAAAGTTTCCTTTAGATCCGCAACGTGGTCACTAGGCAGCTTGCTCTTAACTATCATGTCGTCAACATAGACTTCCATATTTCTCCCTATTTGATCACTAAAGACCTTGCTCATCAACCTCTGGTAGGTGGCTCCTGCATTTTTTAGGCCGAAGGGCATCCTGACGTAACAGTACGTTCCCCCCTCGGTGATGAAGGAGGTTTTCTCCTCATCTTCGGGGTCCATCCTTATTTGATGATACCCACTGAAGGCGTCTAGGAAACTTAGGAGCCCGTATTCGGCAGTTGAGTCTACCAATTGGTCTATCGGTGGGAGAGGGTATGAGTCTTTAGGGCAAGCATCGTTCAAGTTCCTGAAGTCGATGCACATTCAGAGCTTACTGCTTCCTTCTTTTGTGGCAATTACCACATTGCTTAACCATTCGAGGTATTTGACCTCCCTAACGACACCTGCGTCTAACAAGCGTTGGACTTCGGTTTTGACAAAGTTACTTTTATGGACCGAGATGCTCCGTTTCTTTTGCCGGACAGGTTTTGCCTCCGGACTTACTTTAAGGCTATGCTGTATTACGCCAGGCTTTATCCCTGGCATATCTTTCGGCGAGTAGGCAAATAGATCTTTATTTGTCAGCAGAAAAGATACAAGTTTTTTCTTGTCACCTCCGGCCAAGTTTTTCCCTATTCGGGTATTTTGGCCTGGGACAAGTTCCACTTCTTCTATTTCCGCCTTCGTAGGATCTTCTGCCTTGCCCTTCTTTGGAGCCTTTATGTTACCCACTCCGGGGTAGTCCAGTTATGGTGCCAAAACTGTGCATTTAGACTCCCAGGATTGGTAATGTTCTGTAGGCCATCAGAACACTACCCTTAGTGTGCATACCCAAGTGGCCCTCTTGGGCACTATGTAAATATTTGCATATTGGTCCAACCATCACACACATATTCACATTGCGTGCACACCATGGCAGCAAAGAAGGAAAACACTAGCACAAGTCTTAGTTTTGGCTTCCACACATTAGGCAATCTTGTTAAGTTCTAGTGGCCAGCTACTGCACCTGTAACTTCCACTAATAAACTGTATCATTCTAGCCTCATAACCCCATGTTTTCTTTGCTCCATTATGAAGTGGAGACTTATAGCAAACCAAGGAATTTTGTTTTACATCAATAGCCCACCTATGGACCAAGTTATGGATTTTTTAAGTTGGTTACGAAATTCTGACCAAATGAACAGTAACTCAGCCAACTTTGCAACATCATATCTTTGGCTACAGGGCTATGAATCCAGAAATTTCATACCAATATTCATTCTACACATGGAGATATTAAACTTTATGTCCAGAGTCAAAATTCTGGCAACTTTTGGACCATTTTGCCCATACAAAATTTCATAGGTATGTAAACACTTCATTGACAAGGGGAAATCCCTCCAAGGCTATCCCATATATTTCCATTACACAAAGGAAATAAATTCCCTTGCATTTAATAACTTTATGTGGCCAAAACAGAATTTACAAGTAAGCAGCCCATTATTCACACTTAGGCAGCTTTGCGCCACATCACTTACATAGCCAAAACATTACTCAAATGTTCACATACTTGTCTCATCTTACATACACTACATGTACATGCATACATGCACTACAATATGTTCTTAACTCAGCTAAATACGCACCCTAAGTTACAGGAGTGCCTGAAATGCAATGGACTCCATAAATAGGATGCTGGACAGCTGCTGCACAACACAGTAAGTACCACCATTAAAATTACCAAATGTGCTCCTAAAATCACCAAAATTTCCAGATCATAACTAGACACATGGAAGTTCATGTACCTGAAATTTCAGATCAAAACTCAAACCACAAAGGTTAGTTTGAAGGTGATCATTCCGCTGGACCTGAAATGACAGAATTGAGGGGAGTAAGTTTCATTGAGAAACTTAGTAAGGGTAGCACTTGGTTTCTTAAGGTAATGTGATCCTCATTAAAACCTGCATCCAAAGACACTAAAACACAAAAACCACAATGCATATATACAAGATATAGCAACCAAATGCAGCAGCCATTCACAATAAACAAACAAATGAAATGCAGCAACAACAATAACCATAGGTTAGTCCATAATCATTCAATTAAAACAAGAATATATCACTTTAGAAACACTATGGCAGCCCTCCTCAAGCTTTTGCTTGGTCTTAGGAGGATTTTAACAGTAGTTAGTACTAACTTTGGGCTCTAGAAACCCTTCTTTCTTACTGCCATCTTTAGCATGGTAACACTAAGGCCGAAACCTTGCCATGCTTCTTTTCCATTAACCCATACTTGGTTCCTAGAGCTTTTTGCTCTCTTCCAAGCATGGTCTTAGCTTCATGGATGTTTGGAAATACAGTAAACAATCCAGGAAACTTTAGAAAACTCTTATTTTGCTGCCATCTTTGTACACTTGACAGTAGGTCACAAAACCTTCAATAAGCGCACTCCCCTCACTAAGCTTGGTTCATCAAGCTCATGGCTCTCTTCCAAGCTTAGCCCTTGCTCCATGGTTGCTTGAAAATTACAGAAAACAGTCCATGAGAGCAAGAGAACCCTTACCTTGAGTGTATGCTGAAATTGGAGCTTGATCCTAGGTGCACCCAAGTTTTAGCACCACATAGCTTCCAATTGCCCTTTCTTGCTTTCTTTTGCCTTCAATTTTAATCTTGGAGGTATGGTGGCTATGGAAGAAGTGTTGGGGTGGAGAAGCTACGTTTTTTCTGCTGGAAGAAACCAAATGTGGGAGATAAAGACAAAGATAACCACTTATAAAGACTTTAGTGCACAAAACACACTTAATAGCCTTAGTTAAGCTTTATGTCATTTTCCTTGCTACAAGACCATGGTTTCTTAGTCTTCATTTCTTGGCCCACATTTGACTTTCTTGCCATGCTTTGGCCAGCCATCCCTTGAGTGGGATAAGTGATTTGGCCACTTGAATGGCCTTAAATGAGCTTAAGGGCACAAAAGACACTTAACAAGCTTAACCTTGCTTTATGTCATTTTCCTTCCCATTAATTATGGTCTCTTTGTCTTAAACTCATTGGAACACATGTGCCCACCATTGTTGACTAATTATCAAGCCTTGGCTGCCTCCCCCATGGTGGGAAAACTCCAAATTGCTCCATTTGACTTAAGTAAAAAAAACGTACACATCATAAGGCTTACACTAGGACACTTAGGTCCTTTATGCCTTTTTGTGTTTTCTTTGTCTTTAGTTGTCTTCCATGAGCAATTTGGTCCTCCAATAGCACTTTCATACCATTCATATTCCTCTCATAACTCTCCAAATCTTTTTCTTGAGAGTTTTACAATTGAGTATCCGAATTTTCAAAATCTTACAAAAAAGTCCATAGGTTGCTTGACAAACAAGCAATCCTTAAGACTTTTCTTGGGGACCAAGTTGCCAACTTGGAACACTTTTGAGGAGATGTTGATTATGCCTTTTACCCCTCACACTTCAATCACTATGGTGAGAATTACACAATATAATGGTTTTTAGCCATTATGACATACTTGTAATTCTCCCATTTTATGAGGTGGTAACACTTTACCTCCATCGTTTGTGCGAAGTTGTTTACTGGAGCGTTTCGTGACTTGACGAACACCTTCCTTACTTCACTCTGATCGATGAAGATTTTCGCGTCTCCATCCTTGGTGGTGAAAGTGAGAGTTAAGTATTTCACATCAGGGCGAATGTGCAGATTTCCCTGTGTCTGTCTTCCAAGGATGGCGTTGTATGATGAAGGGACATCCATGACGATGAACCTTGTCATTGTGGAGGCAAATAACTCAACAGTCCCGTCTACCGAAGTCCCTTTCATCATTAGGGGAAGATCGATCCATCTGAGGACGGGTAGCTCGGATGGTCCCACCCCGAAGGTAGGCGAGGTGACAGGCTTGAGGTCGCTGCTGGATATGCCCAAGCTCGGCAGCAAATGCGAAAATAGGACGTCGGCATTTGATCCATCGTCCAGTAACACTCTCTTTACGTCCCAGTTTCCTATCCTTGCCATGACCAACAGTGGGTCGTCATGGGGAAATATGACGGCGGAACCATCCTTTCGGGCCACCTTCTTCGTTGGACTCTAATATTCCATGACTGCTATTTCTCTGGCCTTCCTCTTTCTTTCCGAGGATGGAAGTCCCGTCGTGATTGTTGTATTATCCCTGCCGGAGGTGGAGGACGCCTCTTTGGACTTCGGTTCCTCCTTCTGTCGGAGTCGTAATCCTCGTCATCTGCCTTTCCTTCCTCCTCTTTTCTCCCTTTCGGGGAAGGCATTTGTAGATAACGCCGAAGTTGACCCAGTTTGATCAGTGACTCTATGTACTTCTTCAGTTGGAAGGAGTCTTCGGTGTCGTGGCCGTGGTCACGGTGGAACTGGCAGAACTTCTTTATGTTCTTTTTGTTATCAACGGTCATGGCCCTTGGCCGCTGAATTTTGGTCCCCTGTCTTTCCATTGTCATGAGGATGTTGGTCCTTGTGGTGTTCAGGGGTGTGAAGGTTGGGAGTTTCCTTCCCCGCATTCTCCGAGGTCGTCCTGCCTGTTCGGCTGGATATCGGCTTTGCTGGGTGGATCCTTTGGCCCGGTTGTGATCGGACTTCGGTCCACCCATTCTCAGCTTTTCGGCCGTCATGTGCCATTCGGCCCTTCAGTAGAACTCGCCAAGTGTGTCCGGAGGGTCTTTGGATAACTCGTAAAATAGCTGTGAATCCCTCCGAAGGCCCCGTGTCATCGTGAGGATGCGTATTTCGGGCCGAAAGTCTGGGATACTCAAAGCTTCTCTGTTAAACCTTTCGACATAGTCGCGGATTGTTTCTCCACTTCTTTGTGCTATGTCGAACATCTGGACAGGCATCTTCGCCATTGGCCGACTTCCAATGAATTGTTGCGTGAAGGCCATAGATAACTCCTGAAACTCTGTGATGGTTCCTGGAGCCAACGAATTGTACCAGGCTGTTGCTGCTCTTGTGAGGGTGACCTCAAAACATTTGCACAAGGTGGCGTCGTCGGCACCGTGCATCATCATGCTGCGTCTATACTTCGTTGCAAGGAGATTGCCTGTGCCTCTTCGGGGAGTGACTTTGACGCCGAGGGGATGGAGACTTCGCCTCGGGTGATGAGATCCTTTGGTATGGGACTTTAGGTCGCTTCGACCCCGCTTGTCCTGCAAGTCGTGCCCCCAGGGGCATGTTTTATGTCGAAGACTCTTCACGGGGGTCCCCACTTCCTGAACTGTGGTAGGTTGGCTTGGGGCTTTTCTCTCGAGGGCGTACTGGTGATAGAGGCCTTTGGGCCTAAGTTGGTTGCGGCCACCTTTGGTCTATCTGTTGTGTCATTTCATCCACAACAGACCGTTGAAAGTCACGCAGAAAACTCATGGTGATGACAAGAGGACGCTCCTCCTCCGGCAAAGAAGTCCCTGGAATGGTTTGCTCAATAGCCGGTTGAACTCCAGGCGCGGACGGGGACCTCGGGATTCCCTTGTCCTTGGAAAGCCGAGTCTCAACGATGGTGACCTGAGGGTGGGTTCCCACTGCCGGCGCCAAATGATGCTCGGCGGCATCTTCGTCGGGAGACATTGTGACTCCGAAAGGGACTTCCTAAGGGGAAGAACGTCTGGAGCTCAAATTTCCCAGGGGAGTATGCCTTAAAATATTTAGAAAAGAGGGTTAGGAGGTCCCCGGGGTGTTTTTCCCTGGGAAGAGCCTCCGACGCCCTAGTCAATGTCCTGAGAGGTGAAAGAGGGGGAGCACTAGGAAGTTTAGTGGCCTTGCCTATTTGTGTTTTCTCAAGGAGGAGGAGTCGAACCGTTTGCCAGGGTCTGTTCCCTGGTATTTATAAGAGTGCCCAGCCCGTTCAGATGACGACACGTGTTCGGTCGGATGTTCTCTGAGTTTCTGGGCGTAGGGGACAAGTAGCCGGTGGCAGGCTCCTTGAGCCTTGAACCGAGACAGGTCGTGACAAGACCTGGACGACGTCGGCGTGTCAGACCGCCGTTTGGGGCAACTTGTAACGTTTGTGGGCGACATGTCAGAGGCTCCTTAAATGCTCATGTCGTACTCTCGAAGTCCTCTGGGCGAGGTCGCCCTTTGGTATGGATGCCCTTCTTCGGGAGTTATGCTCGTAGTTCGGGGAGTCCTTTAGTTCGGTGGTTCTGCCTTCGAAGGATTCTCTCTTGCTTGTAAAGGCTAGGCCTCTGTCCCGAAGACGATTCGTTTGGTCCCCCGAAGGAGCCGGCAATACCTTTGGATTTCCTGGCGTATTAGCCGAAGTCCTGACTTTGTGGTGCTCGACTTCGCTCCTGCCGAGGTCAATGACAGTGCTTCTTTCCGGTCTACGCCAGGTTTCCCGAACACAACTTCGGCGGGAAGTACGTACTGGGAGAAGCGAAAGCCCTTCGGCTATCACTTGGGCAGCAAAGTAGTCTTTGGCCCGAGCTTAGGCTGAAGACAAATTGGAGAAGGCCAAAGTTTTCTGTGCCAACTCGGTGCTGACGAACACCAAGTTGAACCAAATATTCAAGGAGAAGATTGCCGGTCTTCGGGAGGAGTTCTTGAAGGGCCAAGAGGGGCTCTTGAAGGATTTTTCCAAGAAGATGTCCGACCTTGGCAACAAATTAATCAGCCTGACTTCGGCCAATGAGACCCTTCAAAAGGAAAAGGAAGGGGAGTCTGCCCTCCTAGCTAAGGCAATGGCTGAAAATGCCGAACTCCAGGCCAAGGTCGGCTCACTGAAGGAGAGTTCGGAGAAGAAGAAGAAAATCGAGGAGCTGGAGAAGGAGATTTTCGACCTTCAGCAGGAGGTTTCGGATCTTCATCATGAGGCAGACAAGTTGGACGTTGAAAGAGATAAAGCCGTCCAGACATCCAAGGTTGCTTTTCAGGACAGTTTCTGCCTTGCTCGTTATCAATTTCTGAAGAAGTATCTGGACCTTGATCCTTCCTTTCTGGCTACCCTGGATATTCCGGGGGGACCTCGGTGGATGTGGTCAAGAGTCAAGTTCCTCAACTTGCCGCCGCTTCCACCTGCAGCGAAGGCTGTGGCGAAGAGCTCAGGAGCCGAAGCTTCCCATAACGCCGAGGTCCCTTAGATATTCTAGGACCTTTGCCTTCTTCTTCTTCTTTGTACTTTCCTTTTTGTAATCTTCTCCTTGTACCAAGACCTTTTTCAATGAATTACTTTGGCTAAGTCTTTTTGAGCAATTTTTGTTTCCCACTTGTCCTTAGATATTTTCGGTCGAGGGACTTCGGTACTTTCTTTGCTCGTTTCGTCGGCCATTCTTCGGGAGGTCTTTCGCCATTTGCAAAGTCCCTTTAGGCAAAGTTTAGCCTATCCCTTGCCGGCCGTGTTCGGTAGACTTGCCTTCTTTTGGGGCGCATAACCAACTTCGGAAGGAACCGGAGACTTTCTGGAGTTCCATGCTTCAGCTCTATTCGGCAAACATTCTCATACAGGAAAAATTTCTGTACTTAGACAAATTTCTGGCTTTCACCATTTCTTGTCTAAAAATTCTAAGTGTAGAATTTCTTTAAGGTGCCCGAATGCCTTGTTCTTTGTAGTTTTCCTTCTTTGGTGTTGCCGAGCTTGTATACTCCCTAAGACTAGATAAGGTCTTTTCCCATTTGGCCGAAGTACCCCACAGGACGGCTTTCGGGCTGGCAATTCGACCTTTTGGGGGCGGGGTCTCTTTTTCCTTGTTCCTTTCCTTCTTGGCCTATTATGCAGGTTTGCACTTATGGGCTCCTTTTGCCGAAATGATGTGATTTCGAGCTCAGCCTTTTGCCAACTAAGTCGAGGTTAGTTCTTAACTTTCGTCAAACATCTGTGTGATGGCCGAACTCGTTCAAATGGATAGTGGCTTCTGCACTAGAGATAAGTGAGAAAAATATCTCCGCATTGGAAGTTCTCCTGGCCACTTTCCCTTTGCCTCTTTTAGAGTCCCTATTTTGGCTACCTCTGTTGCTCGGTGGTTGAGCTAGTGGGCTGAAGTGCCTTTTTATTCCGAGGTTGGTGACGGATTCTTGAAATCCTCTTTTTCCGGCATGGTTGCTAGGAGTTCTGCCTTTCCCCCACTTAGTTAAGTAGTCCTCTGCTATTACGCAGAACTTCACATCTTCGGGTGTTGTTTGGAGTGGCTCGGTGCAATCTTTTCGAGGTTATCCACTCCGAAGGCAGTCCTCGGGTGCGAGCGTGTTTTTGGCCATTTTCACTCTTCTTGGATGAATTGTCCTGCACCCATTTTACCGATATATCTTAATAACGGAATTGTCTACATTTGCCTGTATAGCTTTTCCTTAATATCGTCCGGAATGTCTTCGCACTTCCTTCCTTTTTATGAGGATTTTCGGGACTTCTTGGTTGCGAGATTCCTCTTTGTAGGATCTTTCCGCCTTTTGTGCGAGGTTATTACACCTAGCATTGCCATGCTCGGATGGGCCAACACTTTTTGGTAAGCAAATTTGATCATTTTGGTGCCCTCCCTAGCTTCGGGCCCCCGAGGGGGTATCGCAGCGTTCTGACGTTCTGCGCTTGGGGCTCCACTGTCAAGGAGTTTCCACTGTGGACCTACCTTCGCTTTGTCTCCTTTATTGGTTTCAGCCTTCCCTTCTTCTGGGAATTCAGCAATCCAATCTGCCAGTACCTGGGTGTTCATTGACCTTCTACGCTTATATGTGATGTAGTACTCTCCGAGTTCGATGCACCATTTCGATAGTCTTTTCCGAATGCTCTACTCTTTTTTCGCGGTGTTGCACGGAGGTGGGTCACTTCGGACAGCGGTCGTGTCCTGGGAGGTAGAGTCAGTGCCTTCTGCCCGCAAGTCAAGTCATAAACGACCTTTCGGGGCAATAGGTTTTGACTTCGTTGCCGAGGAGATGGCAATTTTTTCCTCGGGTGCAGAACTCTTTCGGCGGGGAGGTCTGGGTCATCGTGACCTTGCATTTCCCGTAGGTCGTACTCCGGGTAGCATAGTTCCCACCGAGGACTCATCCCGTTGATCTCCGTTTTCCCAATTCCTATGAATTGGGATGGGATTCTGCACCTCACGAGGTACTGATGAGGAGGGCCTTCGGCCCGAAGTTTTGCTGCGGCCTTCTTTGGCTTGACTACTGCGTCATTCCGACCATGCCAGGACGTGGGAATTCGCGCGGGAAGCCTATGGTGATAGTCAGAGGACGTTCGTCCTCAGGCGAGGAAATCCCTGCCGCCACTTGTTCGACTGCCGGTTAAATTTCTGGCGTGGACGGGGACCTCGGAAGTCCCTTGTCCTTAGAACACCGAGTTTCAACGACGGGGACCTGGAGCTGGGTTCCCACAGACGACGCCAAAATGATGCGGGTCCGGTTAGGCGAAGCTAGCATCTTTACTGTTGTGCAGCGGTGTGGGCAACAAGGACTCCTGGAAGGACACGAAGGTACCCTGAGAGGGTTACCTGAAGTGATGCCCGGCGGCTGCGGGTCCGGTTAGGCGGAGCCAGCATCTTTACTGTTGTGCAGCGGTGTGGGCAGCAAGGACTCCTGGAAGGACACGAAGGTACCCTGAGAGGGTTACCTGAAGTGATGGCCGGCAGCTTCTGACACCACGGGTGGCGAGGACGAGAAAGGCTCCCGGCACGGGAGAGAACCCAGAGCGGAGATCCTTCAAGGAGACCTGGCTGAAACACTCATAAAATAGGGGTTAGGAAGCCCCCGGAGTGGGTTTTTAGGGGGGAACCTCCGACGCCCAAGTTAGTGCTTTGATAAAGCAATAGGGCGCAGTAATAAGTACTAGAAACGCTTGCCTGGCGTGTCTTTCTGAAGGCTGAAGGGAGAGTATTCAGCTGGAGAGAGGAGAGCGTCCTCTTGTCCTTTTGGTCCTCCGGGCAGAGAAACCCCCTTCCCTGTGATGACTTCCCTTGTATAAAAGGAAGACGATGACCCCTTCAGATGACGACACGTGTTTGGCACGTGTATGGTTTAGACGGTGTTCGTACTTCTAAGTGTGGAGGCCCCTAGCCATTTGCAGGCTCTTCGGGTTGCGAGCCGGAGTAGGTGTAGCCCTGTGTGACAGGACATTAGATTGTGATGTCGTGCCAGAGCACGCCTGGAGGTGGCGTGCTGGTGACTTGTGTAAGCGGAGTGTCAGAGACTCCTTAATGGCTCTTGCCGTACAACCGAGGTCCCTTTGGTTGATGTCTCACTTCGTGTGATGTGTCCTTTTCCGGAGTCGGGCTGGAACTTCGATGCCTACACCTTCGGGGAGCTTTCTCCCACGTAGGGCGGTTGCTCTTTCTCCCCTGAAGCTGGTTCGGTCGCCCTCCCGAAGGAGGCGCTACACTGGCTTCCGAAGTTGGCATTTGGTAATGTACCGAGGTCGTGCGCCTCAGGTGTATGACTTCCTTCACTCCGGAGTCCTTTCCGAGGTCAGTAGGTGGCCAGGGTGATAGCACTTTGGCCATCAGGATGGACCTTATTTGGTTCTCGAGGAAGTTTGGCCAAGAGTCTATAAGCTCAGTGATACCAAAGGTGAAGAATTGAAAATACATGGCATTCAAACTCTTTGAAAAAATTCTACACTTAGAAATATTTTCAAGAGAAAAATTGTGCAAAAGATGCCGAAGGAGGCAAGCCGAATGCGGTTGCTTCCAAAGGTGCATGAGTGATATTGTACAATTTTTACCGAGGGTGATCGACCGAACATAATTGGTTCCAAAGGTACTTAACTGTTTTTTACGCAAATTAAGTTTCACCGAAGATGGTTGACCGAACATGGTTGGTCCCAAAGGTACTTAATTATTTTTGAAAGGCAAGTCTTCCAAAGAAGATTGACTGAAGATAGTCATGAAACCTTCAAAGGGACTAAGGTTGTAAATCCTTAAAGAAGGATACGAATCATTGCCGAAGATGGTTAAACGCTGAAGGACAAAGATAATGTCCAAAGTCATACCAATCAAGGACTTGGCCAAAGTTTTGGACAAAAGATGGGAAAGTTTCATTAAGTTTAAATGATGAAGTACAAAGTACAAAAAAAAAAAAGAAAGAAAAAGCCTATTGCTTGTCTTGCCCATCTTTGGGGTCTTCCACATCCTCGGCATAATCATCTTCGACATCATCATCCTCATTTTGGCCACCATCGTCAACTGAAGGAGGAAGAATGGGGAGGTTGAGAAATTTAGTCCTCGACCATGCTGAGGACGGCCCTTTAGGGATATCAAGTGCCCGCAAGAAGGAGAGGTCAAGGTCAGGATACTGAGACAGGATGTGATGACGAGTAAGGCAAAAACCGTGTTGATATGAGGACTTCGTCGCCTCATCAGACTTAGCCTTCTTTGCCTTCAAGTCCTCCAATTCTTTCTTAAGTACTTCAACCTCCTTCTCCAGTTTCTTTTTCTTTTTCTTTTTGTTTTCCTTCTTTAGCCTATTGATCTCGGCTATGAATTCAGCATTGAGCCCTAATGCCTTTGTGAGATCAACTACGGCCTCCTCCTTTTCCCTATGAAAGGCTTCATTTGCCGAAGTCAGCGCTACCACCCTCGCGCCGAGGTCTGACACTTTGGAAGAAAAATCCTCCAAAAGCTCATTTTGGCTTTTCAGCACCTCATCCTGAACATTGGCCAGGTCTTCCTTCACAATTTGTTTGAGCTCACCGTACTTAACGACTGAGCTAGCAAATAGCTCCTTGCCCTTGGCCAAGTGCTCCTCTAATTGACCTTGAATAAAAGATTGTTTGGCTGCCCAAGCC
Organism: Aquilaria yunnanensis; assembly: GCA_039654915.1. Classification (NCBI taxonomy): domain Eukaryota; kingdom Viridiplantae; phylum Streptophyta; class Magnoliopsida; order Malvales; family Thymelaeaceae; genus Aquilaria; species Aquilaria yunnanensis. Next base: position 47,418,120 of record CM077595.1, read on the forward strand.
TGAAAATATCCACTATATGCCAAAAGCTACAAAAGGGTGGATTCCGAATGTGGGTAAAAAACAACAAAAGCTCAGAATTTTCTAAAATCCTAAAGGGCTAAGGTTTAGCTGGGTAGCATGCTCGGACATCCTCACGGCGAGGACCTCCTCATTCGTGCATTCCTTTGTCACAGACTGGAAAGTAGCATTAGTCATAGTGCCCCTCTCCATCTGAGGGGTCATCTTCTGACTATCTTTCGAGAACAAGTCCATGTCCTCCATAAAGGTCTAGAAGGGCTCCCTCGGGACTTTGTCCTTCTAGATTTTTGAATCCCGAAGTGCCCTCTTCCAAACGTGTTCGGCCATCCGTTGAGCTTAGGCTTGCTCATATGCAAAATCATGCCTAAGTTCAGTTATAACATTATCCTTTAACCTTTCATCTATAAGGTCTAAAATACCAAAAAATCCCAAACCCATAAACGAATGGCTAAGGGACAAACCTTGTTGGAGTTCAGGGCGCTCTTTGTCAGAATTCCTAACGCCCAACACCTCGATAAGGATGTTCTTTCCTTTCCTCCTTCGCAGCTCCTGAGTTTCTTTGGTAGACACCTCCCCCAACAAAGTCCCTAGTGCCTCGACAACAGCATTAGGAATTAGAGGGGTTGAGTGGATGGTCGGCCCTGAAGGCGGGTTAGCACACACAGGAGTTTAGTCAAGTACCTCCACTTGACCTTCGGGCAGAGGTGGAAGGGAGTCCTCTTTAACTTTCTTCAACTTCAATGCCGAAGACGGTCCAGCCAATGCCTTTTTTCACTTTGGAGGCTTCTTCCTCTATTGCTCCCCCTTTTCGGTCTGACCAAGGATGAGACTCTTGTAGAAGGCTGCAGACTTATCACCTATCTCTGCAAAAAGGAGAACATTAGTGTGAATACAAAGAAGTTATAAAAAGGAAAGTGGGAAAAAAGCTCTTTCTACTAGGGCCGAGTACGTAAGTTCGCCCGAAAGAGCATGACCAACCATGCCTTTTTCCTATCAACCAAAGGCTTTGGCATGCCTTCATCAGTGACATGTTCCTTGATTACCCCAAGCTCCCGAAGGACCTCTTCGGTCATGAAATTCCATCTGATGGGGAAAGGGTAGAAAGGACGCAGAGGGACCTCGGCATCCCAATCTGTGACAGCCCAAATACGGCTATCGAACTCCTCAAACTGAGACTCCGGCTCTAAGGTTAACAGCTTCCTCGGATCAACTACATCAATGGCCAAGATACCCAAAGCCCACTTAGATGGCATGTCTTCCATTGCTCGTCCACATTCAGAAAAAAGAACTTCTTCTGCCACCTTTGCCAACTATCTTTTGTTCCGAAGGTGAACATGAATTTTTTGCTCCCAGATCCCCGAGGGAGCAAGAAGTATAACCCACCTTTCGAAACAGGGTGAGGTTTGTAGTATTGCATGAAAAAGATAAAGTGGGGCTTTTTTGAAGACCCCACACATATAAAGAAAGGCATTAAAGTAAGAGTAGGATTTCGGGGGAAGTTGGTTGACAGCTATGCCATGAAATTGGCAAAAGTCACAAACCATCTTCGGAGGGGGGTACTGAAGTCCTGCCTTCAGCTGTGCCCTGAAGACAATGATCTCATTTTTTCGAGGAGCATAGCTAGGCATACCAGGACTAGGGAGCCTAGTGATGGCATAGGAAGGGAGAAAAAATTTAGCTGACCACTTCTTTAATTTTTCCAAAGTGGCACAACTTGAATGAGAGTTAAGAGGGAGCCAACTCTCAGGAACCGGATGAGCTTCAGCTTGGAAGGAAGACATGTTCAGAAACAAAAAACCTAACCTCGGAAAGACGAAGGGGAAAGAAATGAGATGAAAAACAACTACTTCGGAAATAAACCCACCTAATTTGGAATGAAAATAGGAACTTCAGAGAATGCCATAGACTTGTCGGAAATCACTCCGCCGTTAGCACCACCGCCAAAGAAAGATGGAAGACGAATGGAAATTAGAGAGCAGAATGAATGAAAATTAAATAAGTGTGGAAACTCTAAAGGGCAAAGGCCTTATATAGACCGAATGAGGTAGGCGAAGCGTCACCATAATGACCTTTTGCAAGCGAAGGGACGTAATCGATGTAACAGACGCGACTGTTCACCAATCACCTAATGACATGTGTCACCCAACGCGAGAAATAAGGGCATGCTTTCTGACTTTAGCAGGCCTATATAAGCCTAGCCCGAAGTGATGCAACTACCTGGTCAGAAGACGTGACAATTCATTAGCGGGCAACAAGGAACAATAAACTCAAAGGGGGAAATATTTCTCCACATCCAAAGATACAACTTTGGAAACATCAAGAGCTCGGTCAAAAGTGAGGAGTCTCATTTGATGCCGAACACACTGCTTTGGCCAAAAGAGTCATCTTGAACCAAAGAGATGCCTACCCCAAAAAAGGTTAACTCAGTCAAAATTCAGCTCTACTAACTGGGACATCTGTCACCTCCAAAAAATCTTTCCATACCACGCTCGCAAAAGCTTAACGTCAAAGATACAAGTTCGGCTTCCCGAGACTACCCCCGAGATCTCCTGATTAGCTATCCTGACACCACCCTTGGTGGGAGCTTAGCCCTAACCTCGGGGCATTCTCAACACCACCCTCAAAAAGGAACATGAATAACTTTGGGAAAAGGTGTATTTCACCACCCTCGGATTTGTGAAGCTACCGACCTCGGAAAAGTAGATCCACCATCCTCGATAGAGGAAAAAGTCTCCCAAAGGTGACCCATTCTGCCAAAGGCCCTTCCCCAATAGCCCTCGGGGGAAAAATCTCTGCCCAAAGGGGTCTCACGAAGATAAGACACAAATAGTTAAGGAGCCTCTGACAAAGAGACCTCGCTCATGCCCCTGCCCTCTTGCCAGAACGGCCTACGGCCAGCTGGAGATGCCTACCTCCGAAGGTACGAACCGAATCTGACCGAACATGTGTCATGATCCAGACAAGCTATGTCAAACGACTTTCTCCCTCCACCCTCCTATAAATACTTGGGAGGGACCTTGGTAAGGAGAAGAGACTTTCTTTATTCTCTGCTCTCTGCTCTTCATCTACCACTCTCATAAATACTAACTTGGGCGTCGGAGGTTCCTCTCTCATAAACACACTCCGGGGAGCTCCTAACCCTTGTTCTTCTAAGTGTTTCAAATATCTTCACACCGAAAGTCCTCCCTGTGGGTCAAAATGTCATTCAATGAATATGCTGCTGGGCATCACAAAGAATCCACATTCAATCCCCCATCTTCCTTTTTCAACACCACCTTATTCCACCCTACCCAACTTATTTTCCTACCCTCCCCAAAACCACCCCAGAAAAATAATTTTCTTAATTTTTCAACTTATGTGAGAACATTCTGAGGGGCTTTGAACATCAATATATATATATATATAACGGTAAGCTGGAAAGAAAAGATTTAATAAGAGTTAGTCTTCCTCCCAATGATAGGATTTGAGATCAATATAAATTACAATATTTACAATTTAGTACTTATAGTTTTCAATAGTTTCAATTAATAAACATCTAAGTTAATTTTTTTCAATATCTACCCTAAACTGTGACAAAGTTAAAATTAAGGCAATAAAGACAATAACTGTTTACTTGCAGTTGTGCTAAATACTCCTCCCCCTTGCTTGCTGAAGCCTCCTCTAGTTGGTGAGCTACCCTTGAAAACCTTATTAGAGATGGTGGTGCACCTCCTCCACAATTCTACATCACAGACAAAGCTACAATTGAAATGGTAGCTTGCACATTAGTAACATTTCAATTAGTTAATAATTTATAAAAATATATTAAAACTAAAATTAACAAAACTTATGACGTTGGCACTATGACCCTTTGGTGGTCTGCCTCATGAGGTGTTTGCAGCTCTTGTTTTGCGGCCTCCTACCTCATACAAGGTTGCTCAGGGATTCCATGATGGTGGACCTAGTGCGGGTTCTCCAAACCAAACTTGCATGCACCCGATGAAGAACCACTAAAGGCACTAGGAAAAGTCATTGAATGGTGTAAACTGGACAAAACCATGGCGGTTGTGGCCATCGTGCTGCTAGCAGCTAACGCCACATATATATTACCCCCTCTATATCTTTATCTCTGCGTGAACTCCATTGATAGGCAAAGGATGAGGCTTGCTAACCTTGACAGCTTGACTCTCCATGACACTGGATGATTGACGTCCATCATCTCTATGCTCTATATCCTAAGATTCACAAATATTTGATAAATTAATTCACACTTAAATCAATTAAAGGAATTTTCAAAATATGAATTCACACGGTTAAACTCTAACTAACACAAGCAATTGAAAATTCAACAAAAAATTATAGTTAACATAAATTTAACACTAACTAAGACTAATTATTTCAAGCTAGTTAACACAAAATTCTAATCTCAACACAATTTACATAAAAGTTTAGAGAAAAGTAATTAACACTAATTAATATTAAAAAATAGAAAAATAAAAGTCTAATTAACAGTAATTAACATAAAGTACAACTAATAATCCAACGAATAACCATCAATTTTCAAAATAAAAAAAAGCCATGCAATAACCCTAACTAATATTCCAACAAATAACCATAAAATTCAACTATTAATATAAAAAATAACCCTAAACCCTAACTAATAACAAAGAATTTAAAAATAAAACTTTGACAAAAAAATAGATTGAGGCAACAATAATCCACAAAAACTAATGCTAGATTTGAACAAAAAATCTTAATAAATAACGTGGAAAAATAAAGAAAAGAAGCGTAAAAACACACCAATCAAGGCAACAACATAGCCTAAGTAGCAGAAACATGCTGTCCAACCCTTAGGAGGATGAAAAGAAGAGTTAAGGGTATTTGAATGTGAATTGGAGGCTTGAAATAAGAGAGATATGGCTTTAAGGCTTGTGGAAATTTATCCACTAAGAAGTAACTGAAGACCTCAGTTGCTACAATTGAAAGGGCCAAAATATTCTTACAAAGTGACTAAGAACTTAGTCGCTATCGATACATTTCCGTAATTTTGACTAAAAGAGCAACTAACCGAGCTCATTACTCCAATGACCTGATCATTATGAGATGAGCCATTGACCTGCTCAGTTGCTTCAAAAATTAAAGCGGTTGCTCCTCAATCACATATACTATAAAAGGCATGACCTCTTTTTTTAATATAGTCACTTTTTAGTGGCTAAGTTTATCCTTTTTACCATAAATTTTTAATTCATAAATGTTTTATTTACATACATACATACATATATATGTATGTATGTATTTGTGAATAATATTATTTTTCATCCTTAGTACGACAATTTATTGATCATCATAGAGGTTTGCCTCCGTTTGCTACAATTTCATAGTTTTTCTTTGAATTCTAATTTCAGTTCACTAGCGGTGACTTAATTACAAAATCTTAAATATTTTCAATGAAAATGCTAATATTTTAAAATTTCAAAGACCTATGTCATAATTATAATGGATGACCAAAATGTAATTTTTTCAAATTTTGGTACCTTATTTCACTATATTTAAAAGTTTAAAGGCCAATGTTTTAATTTTGACAATCATATACCGAGATCATTAAACTTACTAATATGGAAATTGCAAATATAAAAGTCAAATAAATATGGAAGCCTCTAAAGAGGAAAATTTCTAATTTCTAAAAAAGGAAGAGCCTAAATATGGAAGCACTAGATATAGAAGTTTACTAAACAATGTAAAGAATATAATTAGTTCAATCATCGGCTCATCATCTTCAACAGCACCACTAAGTAACAAAGCTTCATCCTTGGAAGTGTCACTAGGGAACTAAGTAAACAAAGTTGCATTATCATATTGACAATAGTCCACCACCATTGAAGATTGGTGTTCTAATATTTGTAGTATAACTTAATGAGCATGGGTCACAAAGATAAATGGTTCAACGATGACAATAGAGACTTCCATTTAATGATTTATGGTTTTATAGGATAATTAATGTTACACACACCCTTATGAAGAAAAGGTAGCTAGGCCAAAGAAGGAGGTCACTAAAAATTATTATGCCTTAAGTAGCAATTGTGTATGATTTGCAGACCAAATTAAAAGATTCAAAGAGGAGAGGATTTATTTGGTTCAAGAACTTAATTCCCAAAATTATTAAGTCTGAGGACTTAATTGAATAAGATTCAATTAAACAAGTGAAGGTGGCTAGATAATGAACCTTAGAGGCTTAATTGCCTCCAATGATAGAAATGAAGATTCATTTAGTAAAAATCAAGGACTAAGTTAGAAAATGTGGCCATTAGTGAATGTAGTCTTGGTTATGAAGTATTCTGAAGAAAAGAAAAATTCAAGGGCAGGCGAGAGAAAGGAAAAGAAATCAAGGACAGAAAATTGATATTTGAGCCCTATTCACAAAAGAAATAGGTAGCTGGATATCTTATTTCGCAGATAGCTCATGGGTTGGCCGAACTTGGTCTCTAAACCTCTCTATCACCGGTTTGTATTGGAGCAGCAAAGATCAAACCTAGAAAAGAGGAGTGGTTACTAGGAAGTGACTCAAATCATGGCCACATTACCTCAAGTTAGCTAAGTAAGAGGATTTTCTCAATCCTTTTAAGCTAATTACTTCTATAAGTTTTAGTTATTGATTTTAGTGAGTCTTTGCTAGAGTTTTTGAAGTGGTTGAACATCCAAGGATGAACAAAGAAGGTGAATTTTTGGTTGGAAGTCTCAGGCTACAATGGAGGAAGCTTTGCTTCTCAATTAAGCAAGGATAATGAAGAGTAAAATGCAATTGGATCTGCTTTGTCTAGATCCCAAGAAGGGTTTAAAAGGTAAGGGGTTCACTGACTTGGCCTTAATGAATTGCATGGATGATTAGTACATGTATGAAGAAGGGTAAGTTAACAAAGGCCATATGACATTGAATGGTTATAAGTGATTATGGTTGTTTGGAGGGCAAGTAGAATTGTGAGTTCTTAATAACTTGAGAAGGAAGAAAATCTTTACTAGGATAGAGTTTAAAGAAAGTTCCTAAGGACTAGAACATGAATGTATCTCTGTAGGATCATGATAGAAAGAACTCTTAAGGTCTTAAAAAGATTAACTCTCTAAAAGAACAAGATTCATGAGCCTTAATATGAACAAGGTAAAGGTCAAGGAAAGGTTAACATTAGCAAGTAGGAAAGTGTGCAATTGGGAGCACTAAAAAGGCCTAGGACCTTTAAGAACATGAAAGCTCCATGTATGACCAATGGCTTACTAAGAGCTACAAGAAATAGCCTAAGATGGGCCCTGGTTATGTAGCTAATTCTAAGATTAGATCTATAATGGATTAAGAACCAAGAACCTTCTATTAATAAGTGTTTAGGTGATTTTTAGCATATACATTCATTTTGCATCATTTGCTTTCATATGCATTGCATATATTTGTTTGTTTTGTTGTTATTGCTCTACCTATGTTTTGTCTTCTGTTCTAGAAGTAGGTTTCATTTATGACTAAAGACCTAAGATTGTTCATTAAGATGAATATGTGAACTAACTGAACCTTACTTGGTTTCCAAAGAAACTCACCCCTACTGTTTACTTATTATAGGTTTAAAGGCTATGTTTATGGGCTGTGACTAGGATATGTGACAAGGACATGGAAGTCTCTTAGGATAAACCTTGAGATAGATTTTATACTTGGGTTTCTAAACCCTGGATCATGTAATTATAGTGAGTTATAAGTAACAAATAAGCCTAGTTTATGTTTCTTTTTTGTTCTTTAAACTAGCTTGTAACTTATGATGCAAGGCATATTGGTTTTACTTATATTTGATAAATATGGAGCTTTTGGAACATGTTTCAAGGAATTTTGCTGCCTAGTAACCATGTCCACATTTGTGACTTCCAAACCTACTTTTCTGTAAAGGCAGTAGAAACTGTTTTACTAGTCATGAAAGTTGACTAAGGTTTGACATACTATTTTGTTCCATTGTTTGCTAAGATTGTGTACAAGTTTATTCATTAGATGATATGCATGACAATACTAGCAAACTAAGACTTTATCTCTACCAAATTTATGATTTGGTTAATCAACTAATGTCCCTATTGCATTAAGTAAGCTTTCAACTTAAAACTTAAGTAACTTACTGTTACTGTAAATGCTTTATTTTAGTTTGGAAATTGAGAGCTGTGCTACTATTAGAACTGCTTAGCTTGTATTGCAATATGATTTCCAAGTTTTACATTAAAAAAACTCTAAAATGCTTACTCCACAAGCACGCAAACATTTTATTTGTTTGATTCTTGTATGTTCTATGGTTAAGAAGTGCATGTATGCATAGGGGCTATGGGTGTGCATAACAATTAAGGTTATAATCGATGGTTATACAAAATTAAAAGTTAGGGTTTAGGGGTTTAAGGTTAGGGCTAAAGGTTACAAATATGTTTCGGGTTTAGAGTTTTAGCATTTGGGTTTTGGAATTTTAGGTTAGGGTTTTCTTATTTAGGGTTAAAGTTTACAATTTTAGGGTTTGAGTCTAGAGCTAAAGTTTAGGGTTAGGGTTTGAGTCTAGAGCTAAAGTTTAGGGAACCCTAAACTCTAACTCTATACTCAAAATAAACCCAATAACTTAAAGGACCCAAGCTCTTGAACCTAGAAACTCTAAACCCTTAACTACACAATCATACACACAACATTCACGTTTGATGAAATTAAGGATATAATTAAACAATTTGATCTAGGCCTTTCTTAGGGAAGCTCGAGCTTTAATCAAGACAGTTCCAACAAAGCTTTATCAAACTCAAGCCTTTAACCCTAAATCCCAATACCTTAAACCCTAAACCCTAAATTTCTAACAACCCTAAACACTAAAAACTTCAAACTCAAAACCCTAAACCTCAAACCTTAAATCTACATAGCTACCCAAGGGTGAGTGAAGGGAAAATATTCCAGCTCACTAGCAATTTATTAAAAATTGAAGGGCAGGTTGCTAGATCATTAAGTCACTTTTCAATCTTGTGTTGTGCCCCACCTTTCAACCACGCAACTGAGAAGCACCACAACTACCCTAATGACTGAGATTTACTCCTTTTAGTCATTTTCTTACATTTCTCTTATAGTGTAATTACCGATATAAATTTTTAAAATTATAGTTAATGTAACTAAATAACTATTTTTAAATACATTTATTTATATTTTCTAATAATAGCTGTATATTAGTGTTTAGTTGAATTATCATGCTTGTTTTCTCTTTGCATGAGTATTCACTCCAAAATTTTAAGAATTAGAAATGTTTAGAAAGTTAAAATCCTAAGAAATTTGTGTTTACTTACATGTGAAGAATAACTTTACAACATTATCACAATCCATAATTTTTTTCATCATTTTTACAACTTTGCAGTATCTATTCTCTAAATTTAAGTTTGGGTAAAGTTTCATATAAAAAAAGTCTAGTTAAAGTAAGAATTAATGAAATAACTATCTTTTGAAAATGATTAGTAGGTCCTAAACTTTTGAATATTTACTATTACCTCCGTCTCGTAAAACTTGTCATCTTTACTATTCACAACAATTAATTCATGATTTTCTTTCATTCAAAATTTTTTATTCAAATATAAAATTTTTATATGAAAATAATACCTTAAAGACTCTAGTTTATAAATATATTTTTTTAAGAATTTTTTACAATACAAAGTAATATGAATATATGCAAGTCAAACTTTAATAAAAAAAAAGGTAAAAGAGTCAACTTTTATGAAACGGAGGGAGTACATTTTTTTTTATAAACTTTCAAAATTTTATAAAATAGTATTCCGTTTGTCCTAAAATGATGAAATGTACTCATTTTTGTGCCGTCCTAAAAAGATTAGAATATTTCCCTTTTCGAAAAATTTCTAACATTCAATTTCTCTCCATACCCACACTTCAACTCTTAGGCACAAAACCCAATAATAATTTTTTAATATTTATTTAAACTTTCTCACAGCATAAAATAAAAAAAATATATTTTTTTAAATTACATTGCGTAATCACAAAAAATAAAACTTTGTCTTTACAATGTGAATTACACTTTTCTACTAAAATTTTGTACTAATTATATATTCACTCCCATGTTTGGAAACAGTCTCTTAGCTCTCTTCATTTTTTTACATTATCTCGTATTAAATTTAAAATTTTAATGTAAAATCGGTGATTGATCATTCTTTTAGTAAATTTATGTTCTTAAATAATTTGAATAGTTCCAAAACAAACTACAAAATTACCAATTTTAGCGTTATATAGTTAAAATAATCTTTTTCTCTATTGATGTTAAAAATATGACTGGTAAAATAGGTTTCTGAACTTGGCTGTGAGAATGTAATTGGTGCATAACCGTGGAAGCTTGGCCAAAGGCTAGGAATGGCAATTGGGTGAATTGGGTTAGGTTTGGGTCAGGTTATTCAGATTCAAGTTTAATTGGGTTAGTATGTATTCAGGTCGAGGTTGGGTTCAAGTCAGGTTATTTGGGTTCGGGTTGATTTTGGGTTGAGTAGATTTCGGGTTCGAGTTGGGTCAGACCACGTTTATTTGGGTTCGGATTTAATCAGGTCGGGTTATCGGGTCTTAAACCATATTTAACTTGAGTGTCGAGTTTACTTAGTTCATTGATGTATAAGCCGAAATGGCTAGGTTGATTCAATTTTTTTTTTAATTTTGATTAAAATTTAATTTAACTAGATATAAAAAAATATAAAATTTATGAAGATATATTAATATATAATTTTTTTAATAAAATGCTCTCTCTGTGCTAAGTTCTTTATAACATTCACTATTTAACAATTAATTTATGATTTTTTATTTTCAATATTTTAGTATATAAATGAAAAATTATTATATTAAATAATAAATAAAGACATATAGTTTCTAAATATATACTTCGTTAATTTTTTTTAACAAATCCATTTAACTTTTCTGACTAATTTCACTTGAATTTTTTTATATTATTGTTTATTAAAAATTAAAACATATGTTTAAGAACTATAAGTTTTGATTTATCATTCATGTATAAAATATTTTTATTTATATGTTAAAATATTAAAAATAGAAAATATAGATTAATTATTAAAATATGAATAGTGCAAAGAATTTGAGATAGACGGAGTAGTATGAATAAATTCAATTCAAACTACTCAAAAAAGTTAAATATTTCAAAGAATATGGGACGGAAGAAATACTATAATTTCTAAAATCTAATTATTCTTATCTCTCTATCACCATATCGCTAATCGTTTACCATAACTCTCACTTGTTTACTCTACAAAGCAAAACAGATCAACAGAATAGAAGAAACTTATAGACATATATTAAATCATAAATTTTCTAAAGTTTTGTGAACTATATCTTTTATATTGATTTAAGTTAAAATTAAGTCTTGCTGGGTTTAGTTATTGGGTCATTTCGGGTTCAGGTCAGGTTAAGTTCAGGCTTAGGTTTTCTCGGGTGTTACCTCAATCGGGTTCAGGTTCACGTCGGGTTGAGTGCAGTCGGATTCATATCATTATCTTTTTTGGTCAAATTGGCTCAAATTGAATTTGGGTTTGAATGAATCGGGTCAGTCCTTCGGATTGAGTCAAAATTTGCTATCCCTGTCAAAGGTAAAGTTTATCACTTTGAAAAGAAAAATAGACGTATTGGTACATAAAAGTTCTAAGGTTCATCTCCCAAGGTACGGGAGGATCGGTTGTTTGGAGTCGGCATTTGGCGGCAGTTGGTGTGGAGGGATAACACTGGAGCAAGTAATGCACTTTATTCGCCTAAGTTTTGATTGATCCTTCTTTTCTTTTTCGCCCTCGCGACCTGGATAGTTACCTCGTCTTCACACACATGCATCCCGCGCGGACATGCACCGCTTTCAATTTTCAACAATTAATTTATATATTTTTTATTTTTAATATTTTAATATATAAATAAAAAAATTATACATAAATGATAAATAAATACTTATAATTTATAAATCTATTTTTTTAATTTTTGAATAAATAATAATATAAATAAATTTAAGTTAAATTATTAAAAATAAATAAATGTTTGACAGAATATAAGATGACAGGAATAACTATTAAAATAAAAAATCTTTCCCTAGTACATGTACCTTGATATAGCATATGTGAAACACACAGTTTACTGTAGTACGTTGAAAAATATACACAAACAAAGACATTAGTACATGAAATACTACAAAATACTGCAATCAACAGCACAAAGAATTGACAAACTGTAAAAACTTATATGCCGCATAGGGTATAGTCATGGCACGTGGTAAACTGCAGTGAATGCCACGGTAACAAGCCACATTGAATGGGTTGCCACAACCACATATACTGCATGTGACACCCAAACATTCGGAATTTTGGTCTTAATTAGGGCTTATTTCAAGAATGGGTGATTGTCCTCATCCGGGCGTGGTTCATGCAACTGATGCCAGTTCAAAAATTAGGATCTGACGGATGAAAAAAGTAGAATTAGGATCTAAGGTTATTGAGATAATTAGTTATGATTAGGTACATTCAATTAATTAATGAGTGTGTTGAAAACAAAATTTTAGCGTTTAAATTCAAGAATGGTGATTATTGTCTAAATTATATATCCGTCAAAATCATACATTTTAGAAAGCTAAAAAGTAATTTTAAAATATTTTATAAAAATTAATTAGATCTGTAGAATTAAATTATTTTTTATTTCTTTCTCACCTGACAAAATCATGTAAAGTTACTTTGTAAGAGAATATTATTCAAATGATTATTTGGTAGAGAATATTAACTTTAAAATGATATTGATTTTAGAAAAAGAAAAGACTTGTCAATAACAATAAAAATAATATTATAATTTACCATAGTACAAAAAAAATATAACCAATTTTAAACTAATTTTTCATTACTGTCAAAATTACTAAGAAATCAAATTATTTTGGTAATTTATTATTTTTAATTAACTTACATTTCATCATATTTTTGTGAAACGCAACCATATAAACCAATCAAAAAAGCATTCAACACAGACATTAAATCAGATGACAAAATATCCTATTTGATAGATTTTTCGAATTTACAGATTTGGTTAATTTGGTGTAAAAGATGCGGAAAAGTATTTGATAAGATAAACTTTTCTTTTCTTTTTTTTCCTTTTCAGTTCATTCATTTTATCTCTTTCGTTCTTCACTTTTTTTCTTCTGAAAAAACGTATATGATTTATGTGGCACAATCTCCTTGTTTGGGGTAATTGCTCTTATGGCATCTCCAACAGCTTCCTCAAAATTTTTATAAGATTGGAAAGTAAAAAGTAAAATTTTTATAATTTTTTTACTTCAACTCCAAAAGATTTCCTATTTTGTAGAATTTTTTATTTATTATATAATAATTAAATATTATGGATTTAAAGTAAGTTCAAATTAATGACTAGTTTAATTATTGTATAATTAAATATTTTTGAAAATGTAAAAAATTATTCCTTCCGTTTTACAAAGAGTGACTCTTTTACCTTTCTGACTAAAATTTGACTTAAATATATTGATTTTAATTTATATTATAAAAAATTATATTTATAAAATAGAGTCTTTAAGGTACCATTTTCATAAAAAATTTATATTTCTACAAGAAATTTAAGAAGGAAAAAATTATGAATTAATTGTTGTATAATTAAATATTGTGCAAAACATAAAAATTTACTACCTCCACTTCACAAAGAATGACTATTTTAACTTTTTTAACTAAAGTTTGACTTAAATATATTCATTTTAATTTATACTATAATTTTTTAAAAAAAAAATTATATGTATAAAATAGAGTTTTTAAGGTACCATTTTTGTATAAAAATTTTATATTTCTATAAGAAATTGTGAAAGAAAGAAAATTATGAATTAATTGATATGAATAGTAAATTGAACAACTTTTATGAAATAGAGAAAGTATTATTTTTCATTCCCCAAAAATTTTTGAAGTTTTTGCAAAAATGGAGAATGATATCTTCTCTTCGATCTCATTCCTTATTCTAGAGAATAAGATGAGGAAACTGTTTGAGTAAAAAAAAGCTTTATATTGCCTAAAGTGAAGAAAAACTATAAAATAGAAAAGGTGTTAGAGATGCTCTTACTCTCATTTATATAACAACTTTCTTTATCTAATTTTTAAAATGTGATACTGTTTAACTCCTTTACTGCTCCAATGACCTAAAGGTTATCAAATTTTCAATTTAAATTTTAAAATCTTACAATTTTATAATTTAAAATATGAAAAACATTTTTATTAGATTTTATGAATACAATTATAATTTAAATCCGATTATATGACTACTATTCATAAAATAGAAACCCGAATTAACAACGTTGAGCCCTATATTATTTCGTACATGACTGGCTCAAGTAAGGCCAAATTCTTTTTAACTTAATTCAAAATGACTTATTTATATTTTTATATTTTTTTAACCTAAAACTATTTTTATATAAAAATTAATATTATATAGGTATAAATATAAATTAAAACTAAAATTTTTATAATCTTATTAAATTTTTATAAATTTTGCTGACTTTAAATATTAACAAAAATTTATAAAAATTTAATAAGATCATAAAAATTTATTTTCAAATAAATTATTATATCTATATAATATTTAATTTTAAATAAAATTAATTTAAAATAAAAAATATAATAATAAAAATAAATTATTTTAAAATAAATTAACTTAATTTAAAATAAATTGCTTCTACATCATCTCATCCACCCCACGAGGTTGGCATTTGTGGCACAGGTCTGAGGGACCGGAGAGAGTAGAGTCGAGTAGGAGAATCGATCCTTTGCTTGTAGGAGGAGGGAGCCAGGTGGGGCCCACAAGCTGGAGTGCTCTTTCGGTATGCCTTAAATTGCCTGCCCCCCGCCATCTTTATCGAAACTCCCCCAAAATTTTTATTCTCCCGGCCCTTTCCTCTCCCGCTGTCACGTTAACCGTAGGCCGAGGGAGGCGAGTCGTCTCCGTCCTTCTGTCGGTCGCTCTACGCCGCGATTTCTGACGCTGTCATCAGACGGGTGAGGTTCCCCCCCGAACGACATCCTAGCCCTTCATTGATATGTGTTCGTCAAGCTGAGATAGATTGTGGGCCCTCTGTCTCAAAGTTAGATAGCATTCTTGGGCCCCACTTTATTGTTTTAGCCCACCGACGCTTCGCATGGATTGTGGTTCTGGACCCACTTTTACGTACTAATACTAATAAGAACTAACAAAAATTCTATAAATCTGTATAATCAGGGTAAAAAACCTTACTATGTTGCTCCCCGTTTCCAAGGAGATTTCACATTTCAAATGTTTTCGATGCCCATTCGTAAAAGATAATCCCTCCATCTAAAAATGATGAATCAATTTTTTCAGAAAATTTTGAACATTTAATTTATTTTACTATCATTATTTAAATTTTCATTATATAAAATTATTAAAAATATATTTTATCTTTTAATTATCATTAAAATTATCTCTACACAAAAATCTAAAGAAAATTTTTATTTTTTAATAATCATTTAAATTCACATCACGCATAATCCAAAAATTCTTTTTTTATTAATTCTAGTTTGAGGGAAAAAATAAAAAAAAATAGTATAAACTTTTTATACCTTAATTTTCATACCTAAAGAAAAGTATCATTTTTTATGGGAGGGCTGAGGTAAAATATAATTTTTTTTTATTAAAACAAGTTTAGTAATTTTAAGTTTATGGCAAATTTTACAAAAAAGTGTTGCCAGAATATATGAGGATCATGATTTATGTGCGAAACCCAGTTTCTCTTCTTAAAGTAATTGCTACTTGATATGTAATTTTGTAAAATTCATCTTTTAAATTTTTTTTATATGTACAACGCTACTCAAGTCTTTAAAATTCATTTTTTTCTTTCTACTTTAAACTTTGGCACCACTCTTTGTAAATTTTGTTAAATTCACTTTTATTTATTGCCTAACTGATGAAACACTTAGTTATCGTCAAGTGTTAGAAATTCAAATTCTATTTCCTCTTATAAACTTCATTTTAAGGACCGAAAAACTAAGTTAGATTAACAAAATTTTTTAATATTGAAATTAAGATATTAAGATCAAATCTCATGCCGCTAAGATGAGTATGAAACAGTTACCTCGATATGTAGCCCGATAAAGGCATTGGTTCCTCAAGGCCACAAATTATACTAAGTTTTTGATATGCAGTGATTATTCGCTTAATTTGTCTACTAAATGATATAAAGGTAAATAAAAAACATTCTCATAACTATTTTTGAGAAAAATTAGATATTTTTTATTGATTTTTCTCTTCTTTCGTTGGACAAAGAGTAAAATTCATAAAAAATTAATTATTTTTTTATTTTTTTAAACAATAATTAAATAAATAGAGTCTGGGCTTTCTAATGACATGAATTTTTTGTGGAGCAGCAAAGGGGACACAAAGGGAAGGTGAGTTTTGGGATTCAACTCTAATCTCACCCAATTTCACCACCTAATATCAATTCTCCTATCCTTCACTCTTATATAATTATGATTTTGATTTAAAAAAAATTTAAGTAAAAAACCAACAAAAAAAAAATAATGAATTATTTTTTATACGAAACTACTTAGCCGGGAATTTCTACTGGCCTTTAGTCCCGCTACTCCCGGCCTCACCTCAGTCCTCACTGCCTTTTTGTTTCTTCTTATTCACAGCCTTCCCACTGCCCCTGCAGAAAATCTCATACACCTGAACTGCAATTCCCCCACTTCTTTCTCAGTCTTTCTTCTCCCTTCTTTCGACCTGTAAAATCCCATAAACCAATCACACCTCTCAGTTTTCATAACCACTCACCGCATGTTTATGGGTCAAACTTCTCTCCAAATTTGCATGGATTCTTCTTGCTCATCTGACTGGCTACAGGTACAGATATAAACCTATCCACACTCATTGTAATTCTTTTGATTTTTCCATGGAAGATTCTAGTCAAATAATGTGGGTGCATGACGCAGGGAACGATGCAGGAGGACTCGTCATCACCATCCGGGGAAATGCTAACGTGCTCGCGATCGCCCATGATGGAGAGGCGGCTGCGTCCGCAACACGAGCAGGCCCTCAAGTGCCCGCGCTGCGACTCCACCCACACCAAGTTCTGCTACTATAACAACTACAGCCTATCTCAGCCTCGTTACTTTTGCAAGACCTGCCGCCGCTACTGGACCAAAGGCGGCACCCTCCGCAACATCCCCGTCGGCGGCGGCTGCCGGAAGAACAAGAAGCTCTCTTCCAAGAAAACTGCTGACGTTGTTCATCCTCAGTCTCTCCCATCCAACCACCTCGGAAATACAAACCCCGCCGCCGCCGATCTTCACCTCTCCTTCCCCCGCGACGACACCCAAATGCCGCCGCCGCACTTCAACAACCTCCTCGCTGCGGCCAACGCTTTCGTTCCTCTCGATTTCATGGACACCAAGCTGGAAGCATTGGTCGGTAACTCTTCATGTAACTACGATTTCATGGGAGCCGGATTCGGGTCTGATCATATGCCCCCGGATTTCCACGGATTTTACTCGCCGTACGGGGTCGGGATGCCCCTCGACGGCGGCAGTGCAAGTAATTTTACTGAGCGGGTAATGCTACCGTACGACGCGGGTGACCAAGACCAGGTGAATGCCATCGACGTTAAGCCCAATCCAAAGGTATTGTCGCTGGAGTGGCATGACCATAGTTGCTCCGATGCTGGGAAGGATGGTACTTTAGGCTACAGCTTGAACAACGTAGGATCATGGACGGGCATGATCAACGGCTACGGGACGTCTACGTCCAACCGGCTAGTGTAGAGTTATAAGTAGTACTAATTGTAGTAATTAGTTAGTCATATTGGTGTTTTGACTATGTTAATTTGCGTGCCGCTATGGATTTCAAAAGCACCCAAATTGTTGCTGTTTTTTTTTTGGGGGCCTAATTTTCAGAAAAGAAATTATATATTTGGTATGTGATTATGTATTGACTTTTGTGTTGCTAGCTTGGACCAAGTGGGTTGGAGAAAAAATTATTCGGAATGTAGTGATAGTCAATGGGCGTAGTTGAGCGGGATTTTTGCTTTGTTAACTAGAAGGAGGTTAAAGCTGAGGATGGTTGAGGGGATTGTTGAACTGGGCCTTTAATTGCTTACTCGAGTGAAACATGACTAGAGATGGTAATTGGGTGGGTCGGGTCAGGTTTGGGTCAGGTCATTCAGATTTAGGTTTAATCGAGTTAGCATGTATTCGGGTCCAGGTCGGATTATTTGGGTTCGGGTTGATTTCAGGTTGAGTAGATTTTGGGTTCAGGTTGGGTTATGTCGAGTTTATTTGGGTTCGAATCCAAACAGGTCGGGTTATTGGGTCTTAAACCAGATTCAACTTAATTGTCGAGTTTACTCGGTTCATTGATACATAAGCCGAAATGGCTGAATCAATTTAATTTTCTTATTTAATTTTGATTAAAATTTAATTTAACTAGATATAAAACAAATAATACAAATTTTATGAGAATATATTAATATATAATTTCTTTAATAAAATACTCTCTTTGTGCCAAGTTCTTTATAACATTCACTATTTAACAATTAATTTATAATTTTTTATTTTCAACATTTTAGTATATAAATGAAAAATTATTATATTAAATAATAAATAAATACCTATAGTTTCTAAATATATACTTTCTTAATTTTTTTTAACAAATAATCTCCATCCATCGTATTTTCTTTGCTTCATTTAACTTTTCTGACTAATTGGAGTTGAATTTATTTATATTATTATTTATTAAAAATATATATATATCTAAAAACTATAAGTTTTGATTTATCATTCATGTATAAAATATTTTTACTTATATTTTAAAATGTTAAAAATAAAAAAATATAGATAAATTATTAAAATATGAATAGTGCAAAGAGTTTAAGACAGAGGGAGTATATATAAATAAATTTAATTCAAATTATTTGAAAAAGTCAAATATTTCAAAGAATATGGGACAAAAGGAGTATTATAATTTCTAAAACATAATTATTTTTATCTCTTTATCACTGTATCATTAATCATTTACCATAGTTCTCACTTGTTTGCTCTGCAACGCAAAACAGATTAACAGAATAGAAGAAACTCATTCACATATGTTAAATCATAAATTTTCTAAAGTATTTGCCAACCATATATTTTATATTGATTTAAGTTAAAATCAGGTCTTGTCGGGTTTAGTCATCGGGTCATTTCGGGTTCGGGTCAGGTCAGGTTCGAACTCGGGTTTTCTCGAGTTTCACTTCAATTGGGTTTTGGTTCGAGTTCAGGTTAGGTTGGGTGCAGTCGGGTTCGGATCGTTGACTTTTCTGGTTAAATTGGGTCAGGTCAGGCTTGGGTTCGGGTGGGTTAGGTCAGGTCTTCGGGTTGGGTCAAATTTTGTCATCCCTAACCATGACTGCAATCAAGGATATTTCTCCATGTAAAACCATCCAACAATTAAATTAGCTCTTCAAATAGTAGGGGAAGTAGCTATGGAAGTATGACATTTTATGTGTATCTTAGATGTGTTGTGAAAGTCTCCTTTTATATACATGAGCACCAACAACGACCCTTTATTAGTGTAATTAATGAGGGATTCTCTTCATTATAGAAATTCTCTCCCATTAAATACATTGCTTATTTATATTTCCTCTTTAATAGATATTACGGTCGAATAGGTCTTCTGTATGGACTGAGTCTTATTATTGGGCTCTAACTAGTCAAACCAAATATAATATTAACATGTCATTCTCCTAAAAAATGTTGGACATGAGCTTTTTTTCTCGAGACCTTTACCTGAGGTAACAATTTTTAAAGATGAAACAATGCCTACTTAATAAAGGTCTTATCACTCAGGCACACGTGCAAGATTCACAAATAAGGGCCATGTGGCTCTATGCTAGTGGCTTGTTTTTCACCGTCACTATGGTAATGGGTTGCATTAGTAAAATAATGCCTTTTTCCAACTACTTAAAAAGGTAGTAAGGCAATTTTCCAACTGATGGGTTTCAGGAACCAAATAGCACAGCGGAATTTAACCGAAACCCTCCAGGATCCAAGTGAAACGAGGTAAACCGGGTGTTCGAAAATTTTCATACATAATTTTCGGTTGAGATCTCTCACTCAACTATAGAGTCAAATCACAAAACCTGAACAGTTGACGTGTTCAAGCTCTCTATGGTATCCACACGAACCTCTCAGGATCACCACGCTTCCACCACGTCCCGGCAGATGCGTTTCTCTTGCGCTCGTAGTGCTAGCTTGCGTCCTCCAAGGAGTTGCAAGAGAAGAGTGCGGCTGTCCTTTTGGGAGGCTAGGGCAAGGAGACCTGCGAATTTCTCACTATAAGTTGTATTTATAGTGAGACTCAACTTCCAGGCCTAATGGGTTTCAAAGCCCTAATCCAATTAGGATTTAATTTCGGGCTTAATAATGGCTCAACTCTTGGGCCCATTATTAATACGAAATTAAAGTGAAACCATAACCCAAATAATTAGCCCATGCGCTCTAATGATCCAAATAGCTCTAGAAGTTGTATTTATAGTGAGACTCAACTTCCAGGCCTAATGGGTTTCAAAGCCCTAATCCAATTAGGATTTAATTTCGGGCTTAATAATGGCTCAACTCCTGGGCCCATTATTAATACGAAATTAAAGTGAAACCATAACCCAAATAATTAGCCCATGCACTCTAATGATCCAAATAGCTCTATGTGTGCGACCCAATAGGCTTTTATCATGTTGACAATGATCATAAATCACATTTATGATCATAAGCAATGAGCGGTGTCTAGCAACACATCATTGCTACCCAAGTGACAAGATTGTCAATGATTCGACTAAACCTTTATGATCATCACCGATATATGCCATTGTCCCTTTGTCCAAGATATCAAGACTAAGCACGAGACATGGAATGTGTCACTCTCGTATAGCCCAATCTTTGGTTTCTTGATTACCAAGTAGACCAACTTAAACTGATTACATTGATATCGTATATCAACTCATCTTAGCATAGCCATGCATTTTTCTAAGTCTTACTCTATCAAGGGGCCCGAAGATATCACTCCCGTTACATAGGAGGGACAAATCCCATCTTAATCATACAAATCCCTCTCCGCATGATATGTGACATACCCAATGACCTCCTTCAAGTTCACTCAGTTACGAGCAACAAAGGAAAGTATCAAAGTATGTAACTCACATGTAGGGAACCTTGATGATCTTAGGTCGAAGGACTACATATACCATGATCACTATGAGAATCACTTATGACACTCATATAACGATCCATGTAGTATTCTCATGGTGGGTCAATCCAGTACACAAGTTCTCCAACTTGTACCCATATGTAGACTACATATCTCATTTTAGTCTTCACATATGCTAGTCGTTATGTATTATTGCAACCCGCTTCACAATAATACTAGACCAGGGACGTTTAAGAATATCATTATTCTAGGGTTACAATTATGTTTGTTAAGTTACGCAGAAACAAAACAACAAACATAATTGCTGGATTAATGCCTTAATAAAATATCATGACTTAATGTGCAAAAATACAATCATCTCATGATTGGCTTTTTAGGCACAACACTAACACCAACTACCTAAAATTAATTACCAACGGTCATGCATTAGTCAATAGCCAAGGCGGTTCGTGCTCTGCAAGTGGGCCGTTTACCAATGTTCAAGGCCACTGGAAAATAACAAATAGCCAACGATGTCGGTAAATTACTAACAACTTGAGTTATTGGTAACTTTCTAACAGCTTAAGCAATTAGAAATTGGAAACCAGGGGCAAATTTAAAACATTGAAGAAAATTGAAGGACTAAGGAAGGGTTTTTTTTCCTTTTGTCTAGTATAATAATACATTTGTCACTCAGAATTTTTTTTCCCATTTCCTTGTTTTCCTCATCGTCTCTCCTCTTGTACTCCCTCTCTTACTAGCCTGGCTGGATCCTGGAAAGTGGAGGCGGCATCATTGCAACGATGACTTTTTCTATGGCGGCACCTCCAGTTGGAATTTTTTTTCCAAATTTTTTATTTGTTTACATTTTTTTATTTTCTTATTTCATCCTCTTTAACTTTCTCTAAAGCCATTTTTTTAAAAAAATAACCATTTTCTGTAGATTTAACATCAAAGTTTCGAAAATGGTGTTGTTTTTCTTTAACGGAGATTATGGTCAAATACGTATTCTGCACAGACTGAATCTTATTACTGGGCTCTAACTAGTCAAACCCAATATAATATTAACATGTCATTCTCCTAAAAAATGTTGGACATGATTTGTTTTCTCGAGACCTCTACATGAGGTAATTTTTGAAGATGAAACAATGCATACTTAATAAAGGTCTTATCACTTAGGCACATGTGCAAGATTCACTACAATTAAGGGCCATGTGGCTCTATGCTTGTGGCTTGTTTTTCACTCTCACTATGATAGTGGGTTGCACTACTAAAATAATGCTTTTTCCAACTACTTAAAAAGGTAGTAAGCCAATTTTCCAACTACCTAAAATTAATTAACAACGGTCATGCATTAGTCAATAGCCAAGGCAGTTTGAGCGCTCTGTAGGTGGGCCGTTTACCAATGCGCAAGGTCATTGGAAAATAACCAATAGCTAAAGATGTTGGTAAATTACTAACGACTTGAGTTATTGGTAACTTTCTAACAGCTTAAGCAATTAGAAATTTGAAACTAGGGGCAAATTTAAAACACTTAAGAAAAATGAAGGACTAGGGAAGGGTTTTTTTCCTTTTGTCTAGTATAATAGTACATTTGTCACTCAATTTTTTTTCCTATTTCCTTATTTTCCTGATGGTCTCTCCTCTTGTACTCCCACTCTCACTAGCCTGGCTGGATCCTAGAAAGTGGTGGCATCATTGCAACAATGACTTTTTCTGTGGCGGCACCTCCAGTTGGAATTGTTTTTCCACATTTTTTATTTGTTTACATTTTTTGTTTTCTTTTTTTCTTCCTCTTTAACTTTCTCTAAAGTCATTTTTTTTAAAATGTAACCATTTTCTGTAGTTTAACTTCAAAGTTTCAAAAATGGTGTTGTTTTTCTTTAACAGAGATTATGGTCGAATAAGTCTTCTGTACGGACTGAGTCTTATTACTGGGCTCTAACTAGTCAAACCCAATATAATATTAACATGTCATTCTCCTAAAAAATGTTGGACATGAGCTTTTTTTCTCGAGACCTCTACATGAGGTAACAACTTTTGAAGATGAAACAATACCTACTTAGTAAAGGTCTTATCACTCAGGCACATGTGCGAGATTCACTACAATTAAGGGCCATGTGGCTCTACACTTGTGGCTTGTTTTTCACTGTGACTATGATAGTGGGTTGCACTACTAAAATAATGCCCTTTTCCAACTACTTAAAAAGGTAGTAAGGCAATTTTCCAACTACCTAAAATTAATTACCAACGGTCATGCATTAGTCAATAGCCAAGGTGGTTCGGGCACTCTGCGAGTGGGCTGTTTACCAATGCTCAAGGCCACTAGAAAATAACCAACAGCCAAAGATGTTGGTAAATTATTAACGACATGAGTTATTGGTAACTTTCTAATAGCTTAAGCAATTAGAAATTCGAAACCAAGGGCAAATTTAAAACACTGAAGAAAAATGAAGGACTAGGGAAGAGTGTTTTTTCCTTTCGTCTAGTATAATAGTACATTTGTCACTCAATTATATTTTTCCTATTTCCTTGTTTTCCTCATGGTCTCTCCTCTCGTACTCCTACTTTCACTAGCCTGGCCGGATCCTGGAAAGTGGAGGTGGCATCACTGCAATGATGACTTTTTCTACGGCAGCACCTCCAGTTGGAATTATTTTTCCAAAATTTTTATTTGTTTACATTTTTTATTTTCTTGTTTCATCCTCTTTAACTTTCTCTAAAGTCATTTTTTTAAAAAAGTAACCATTTTCTGTAGATTTAACTTCAAAGTTTTGAAAATGGTGTTGTTTTTCTTTAAAATTTTGATTTGTTTACATGGTTTTGATCCTTTTATTTTCTTTTTTAACTTCTTTTTGTAGGCCTTTATTCAAAATCCCAAATAGTTTGTTGAATCTGGTTTTGGGATTTTGAATCTTTAATTTTTTTTTTGGTTTCTGGGTTTGTTGTTTGTTTTTTTATTTTGGTTGAGGTCCTTTAGAGTATTTTCTTTTTTTTTTTTTGGTGGAGATAAGGCAAATGCCTCTACGGCTATGGCTATTGCTTTACAAGAACCGTGGGTGCAAAGGTTTCTATTGGTCGAAGGCCAAATAATGGAGAAGAATGACCAATCTCCAGAGATTACTGTGGACTTTGGGGTACAGTCTCTAGTTAGTTTAGGTATTTTCCCAAACTTCTTAATAGTGTGCTTTTTTGCTGATTTTAATGATGCATAGACTTAAATTCTTAGGGGTGAATCATATTGAGTGAATATTTTTTATCGTGTTCATTTAAGTAGAACAGAAAGTGAATTATAAATTTCAATTTGGTGCTAATTAGACCAAAATGCTAGTTATGCTTCATGTTTATTTTTTGTTGGGAAGCTTATTCAATTGTTCCCTTCTATTCCACTCGTACTCGAAGAAGAGTCTGGTTTTTTATGTTTAACAAAATTTTGGTGGATTGTGTGATAGGTGTTGTGTGAAAGGATGTGAAACCTTGTACGTGGTATGTCTTACAAGCTTTTTGCAAGCAATTCCAATATGCATTATACCTTTCTTTGATTGTCTTAACATCACCAAATACTACAAGATACATGCACAAAAGCAGCTGAAGAACTAGTAATATTTAGTCGCATGGGACAACTCAAAGGCAACTAAAATATTTAGTCACGAATATCCTATTCACTAGTTCAGGGCGATTGAAGGGGAACTATTTGGAGTGAGCGATATGTTGGGTCACTCCTTTGGGGATAGGCTAGACAAGAGTGGCTAAATGCTTTAGTTGCTCCATCTAGTGACAGCAATTCAGTCACTCATGTTTTCTCATTTTATTTATGTTTTTTAGTTTCAACTTGTAGGTATTAAAACTGAAATGAAATTAATTATTATAACTATTATGAATAAATTTCTGAAATAATAAAGCCCAAACATGAAAGAAAATTAATTTAGCATTAATATAAAAGTCATTTTTTGATGACATAATTATGTAAAAAAAGTCCCCTAAACTTTACAAGTTGAGATGAGGGAAATTGAAACAATGGTACTCATCAATGCCATCATCTTGAAGCTGGTTGGTGTTGGGTTTCAGGAGCCAAACAAGCGCAGCGAAATTTAACCGAAACCCTCTAGGATCCAGGTGAAACGGGGTAAACTGGGTGTTCGAAAATTTTCATATTAATTTTCGGTTGAGATTTCTCACCCAACTATAGAGTCGAATCACAAAACCTGAACAGTTGACATGTTCAAGCTCTCTATGGTATCCACACGAGCCTCTCGGGATCACCACACTTCCACCATGTTACCACCTTACAAAATGGGAGAATTACAAGTGTGTCATAATGGCTAAAAACCATTATATTGTGTAATTCTCACCATAGTGATTGAAGTGTGGGGGATAAAAGGCATGATCAACACCTCCTTAAAAGTGCTCCAAGTTGGTAACTTGGCCCCCAAGAAAATCCTTAAGGATTGCTTGTTTGTCAAGCAACCTATGGACTTTTTTGTAAGGTTTTGGAAATTCGGGTACTCAATTGCAAAACTCTCAAGAAAGAGACTTGGAGAGTTATGGGAAGGATATAAATGGTATGAAAGTGCTATTGGAGGACCAAATTACTCATGGAAGACAAGTTTGAACAAAGGAAACACTAAAGGCAATAAGGACCTAAATGTCCTAGTGTAAACCTTAAGGTGTTCAAGCTTTTGACTTAAGTCTAAGGGTGAAATTTTGGGGTTATCCCACCATTGGGGGGGGGGGAGCCATGACTTGATAATTAGTAAAAAATGTTGGGCACATGTGTACCAATGAGTTTAAGACAAAGAAACCATAATTAGTGAGAAGGAAAATGACATAAAGTAAGGTTAAGCTTGTTTAAGTGTGTTTTGGTGCCCTTGAGCTCATTTAGGGCAATTTAAGTGACCAAATCACTTATCCCTCTCTCATTTTCTTCCTCCCCCAGCCCAAGAACACATCCATACTTCCTTCATAGCCACCACACCTTCAAACTTGCAATTGATTGAAATTGAAGGCAAAAGGAAGGAATTGGAAGCAAACTAGAGCTATTTCTTGCATACTTCAAGGATTAAGCTTCAAATTCGGCCTACTCACTTTGGTAATGGTTCTCTTGCTCTCATGGACTGTTTTTTGCAATTTTCAAACATCCATGGAGCTAGGGCTAAGCTTGGAAGAGAGCCATGAGCTTGATGAACCATGCTTAGTGAGGGGAGTGCACTTATTGAAGGTTTTGTGACCTATTGTCAAGTGCACAAAGATGACAGTGAAATGAGGGTTTCTAGAGCCCAAAGTTAGAACGAACTACTGTTAAAATCTTCCTAAGACCAAGCATTAGCTTGAGGAGGGCTGCCATAATGATTTGGTTATGTTTATTATGTGTTTTATGGACTAACCTATGGTATATGCTGCTGCCACATTTCATGTGTTTGTTGTTTGTGTTTGGCTGCTGCATTTGGTTGCTATATCTTGTATATATGCATTGTGGTTTTTGTGTTTTAGTGTCTTTGGATGCAGGTTTTAATGAGGATCACATTACCTTAAGAAATCAAGTGTTACCCTTACTAAGTTTCTCAATGAAACTTACTCCCCTCAATTCTGTCATTTCAGGTCCAGCAGAAAGATCACCTTCAAAATAACCTTTTTAGTTTGATTTTTGATCTGAAATTTCAGGTACATGAATTTCCATATGTCTAGTTGTGATCTGGAAATTTTGGTGATTTTAGGAGCACATTTGGTATTTTTAATGGTGGTACTTACTGTGTTGTGCAGCAGCTGTCCAGCATCCTGTTTTTGGAGTCCATTGTGTCTCAGGACCTCCTGGAACCTAGGGTGCGTATTTAGCTGAGTTAATACCATATTGTAGTGCATGTATGCATGTACATGTAGTGTATATAAAATGATACAAGTATGTGAACATTTGAGTAATGTTTTGGCTATGTAAGTGATGTGGTGCAAAGCTGCCTAAGTGTGAATGATGGGCTGCTTACTTGTAAATTCTATTTTGGCCACATAAAGTTGTTAAAAGAAATGTAATGTAGTTCCTATTTTTAATGGACATATATGGGATAGCCTTGGAGGGCTTTCCCCTTGTGAATGAAGTGTTTGCACGGTTTGGAAAATTGTATGGGAAAAATGGTCCAAAAGTTGCCAGAATTTTGACCATGTACCTAAAGCTTAATATCTCCCTGTGTAGAATGAATCTTGGTATAAAATTTTGACCACACCTAGAGAACATCTAGAGGTTGAACTAGAATTTAGAATTTCTGGATTTGGATCCCTGTAGCCAAAGATATGACGTTGAAAAATTGGCTGAGTTACTGTTTATTTGGTCAGAATTTTGTAACCAACTTAAAAAATCCATAACTTGGTCCATAGGTGGGCTATTGATGTTAAAAAAAATTCCTTGGTTTGCCCTAAGTCTCTACTTGGTAATGGAGCAAATAAAACAGGGGGTATGAGGCTATAATGATACAGTTTATTAGTGGAAGTTACAGGTGCAGTAGCTGGCCACTAGAACTTAACAAGATTGCCTAATGTGTGAAAGCCAAAACTAAGACTTGTGCTAGTGTTTTCCTTCTTTGCTTCCATGGTGTGCATGAAATGTGAATATGTGTGTGATGGTTGGACCAATATGCATGTACTTACAATCCAAAATAAGCACAAGTTATGCATTACATGCCCCACTCAACGATAATACCCGACAGCTACCTTAAAGGTGCAATACAAGATCAAATATTGTAGGAAAAGTCCTATAACCAAATTCATGGTAATGAAAGTAAACCAAAACACTAATGCCTATGAACACACATCCATGGCTCCTCCTAGACTTGTCCCACGACTCCACACAAAAGTATCCTGCAAAACACAATCTCATGAGTGTATACATTAAGCATAAGAGTTGCACTATGTACTTAACAAGCCAAGCATTCGGTTACAACACATACCTTGGAAAACTGAGCACTATTTAGCACTCAAGCAACTAAGAACCACAATCACTCAAGCTATAAGCCTTTTCCTAAAACACATATAATAAGGGGCATGAGTTTATAACTCAGTAAGGTTCACTATAGCTCCAAGGAGCTAATTTAGTTAAGCTCGAAAGCTTAACCTCCTTATAGCATTACTTAACCTGCAAGGAAGACAAGAAAACACCCAAAACACAAGCATAATAGTATATACACATGATAACCAAGGAATATAGCTCAATCTGGCAATCTAAGATCATATAGCTCAATAATAGTATATACACTTGATAACCAAGAATTCACATAAACCCGAAGGTTCCATATATGCCCCATCTAGCAATCTAAGATCATATAGCTCAATAATACTATCACTTAGACGCCATTATTCTACTTGAACATGGAACATGACCAAAATCAAATAGAATTCCTGAAACCTTACCAATCATTAGCTTGAGCTCTTGGTTAACACTTGAATCTTCAAGACCAAGCTTGGCGACTCAAGTGCAAGATCGCCTTAGGCCAAAAATACCAACCTCAAGCTTGATTGTTCAATCCAAGCATCAATCAACACCAACTTGGCATGAACCTGAAGCCTTCAACCCAAGAACACCAAGCTAAGTCTCGGTCAAGCTTAACTTTTGACCCGAAATCATGTCATTAGATTGAGTGGAAGCATGCATTTTTGGTAATAGACCATGTGGCACACAATTGGGCATAATGCCCTTCTAGGTTTCACCATTTTTTGGTATGGTTCCATATAATCCATCCTTAACATAAGTGTAAGTTTAAGCACCCGATTAAGGGTACATTATGGCCCTTAAAGTTTGTTTCTCGCCATTAGCTACATAGTCACTTCCCATGTGCATTTTAAACCTGATAATTCTTGGTTGCATACATACATCACTCTTCACATTTTCATTTAAGTCCATCATGGTCTTTAATGTATTTTATTATTATTATTTTTCTTACATTTTTGGCCTGGGCCAAGTACTGAGGTAAGAGTCTGACAACTCCTGCCTCCTTAAAGAAGTCCTCCAAATTCTTCACAAGTCTTGGATACAACTGACGGTAACTCTTGGCAATTTCCTATTCTACTTCCTAGGTTACCTCTTCAGCAGTATGGTTACTCCACTGAACTTTAACCGTAAAAATCCACCTACTTCTCAACTTCCTGGTGTCTTTAGCTAGGAATTGAATTGGTACCTTTTCTTATGAAGGGTTTGTGGTTATAGGTACACTAGTAGGTACTTCTATCTATTTGGATCTTGCAACATACTTCTTAAGCAAGCTCACATGAAACACATTATGTATATTACCAAGTTTTGTTGGCAACTATAACTAGTATGCCACATTTCCAACCTTGGCCAACACTTGACATGGCCCTATATATCTAGGTGCCAATTTTCCTTTCTTTCCAAATCTTATTACTGCTTTTATACGAGAAACTTTAAGCCATACCTAGTCCCTTTCCTGGAATTTCAGGTCTATTCTCCTTTTAAGGTTTGCATAAGACTACTGCCTATCATTTGCAGCCTTGATTCTTGCTTGAATTAGTCTTATCTTTTCTGTGGCCTCTTTAATAATGTTTGGTACCAATTCCAATTTATCTTCTGGTTGATGCTAACAATGAGGTGTTATACACTTTCTGCCATACAAGGCTTCATATGGGGCCATTCCAATCACTGAATGATAACCATTATTATAAGAGAACTCCACTAATGGGAGATGTACATCCCATTCTCCCTGAAAATCAATGACACAACATCTTAGCATATCCTCTAGAGTTTGGATTGTTCTATCTGTTTTTCCATCAGTTTGTGGATGGTATGCTGAGCTAAACTTAAATTTAGTTCCTAGTGCCTGATGTAGGGACTTCCGAAACCTATAGACAAAACTAGGATCCCTATTTGATAGAATATCATCAGGTACTCCATGAAGTATCACTATGCCCCTTATGTAAAGTTGGACAAGTTTGTCTAAAGAATCAACGAGATTCATTAGAAGAAAATGGGCTGCCTTGGTCAATCTATCCACAATGACCTAAACAGCATTATGTTTCCTTTTGCTCAGTGGCATTCCCACTACAAAATACATAGATATGGATCCCTACTTTCTCTCAAGTATGGGCAAGCTTTGAAGCTTCCCACTTGGTTTCTGGTGCTCAACCTTTACTTGTTGGCACACTTCACATTTAGCTACATAGGTGATAGCCAAACGCTATCGCCTCTATCTGGCCGAACTCCCTGCCACAATAACGGCCAGAAGAAGTTGGCGCTACCCGAGAAAAGGTGCGATCAGGCACCTCGGGAGATAGCCGAAGAGCTCCGAGCCCGGCACGCCAGGAAACCCCTATGACACTACTCGGCCCCCCAAGGTTGTGAACAGATCGCCTTCGGAAAAGCGGCACCAGACATAGCGAGCCGAACATGATATCCCCGAAGGCGGAACTCCCTGAAACTGGGAACCCCCGAACTGAGGGCTTGTTTCCCGAAGAGGCTCTGTCCGAACTAGAGGACGACCTCACCTAGGGACCTCGAGAGTACGGCAGGAGCATTTATGGAAGCATTTAAGGAAGCCTCTGACACGTCCTTTCACAGACGTCATAAAGTCGCCTGAATAGGCGCTCTGACATACGGACGCCATCAGAATCACATCATGGCCCATCTCAGCACGTGGCACAGGACAACCTGCTACCAGCTATCTGTCTCCTACGCCCAGAAACTCAGGGAACATCCGACCGAACACGTGTCGTGATCTGAACGGGCTAGGCGCTCCTATAAATACCATGAATTAATACTGGGCAGGAGGCTGGTTGGTTGGCCAAACACTGCCCCACACTCTGAGAAAACTACCAGGCAAGACTCTTCAGCCATTTGTGCTATTTCCTCTGCCTTTTCTCAGCCACCACTGACTTGGGCGTCGGAGGCTCCCCCCCCGGAAAAACACTCCGGGGGCCTCCTAACCCTTTGTTTCTGAGCTTTCAGGCACTCTCCTTTGGGCTACCCATTCCACCAGGCGCTCTTCCTCCCAAAAGTCTCTCCACCAGTCACCATGACTATAAACGATGAGGCCCCTGGCCATCATTTGGCGCCATCTGTGGGAACCCGCTCTGAGATCGCCGTCATTGAGACTCGGCGTTCTAAGGACAAGGGGCTCCCGAAGTCCCCGTCCGCGCCTGAGATACAACCGGCTGCTGAGCAAACACTCCCAGGGACTTCTGCGCCCGAGGAAGACTGCCCTCTGGTAATCACCATGAGCTTCTTGAGGGACTTTCAGCGTTCGGTCATGTCTGAAATGACCCAGCAGATCGACCGAAGGTGGCCACAGCAAGCACAGGCCCAGAGACCCCCCTCAACGACACGCCCTCGGGAGAAAAGCCCCAAGTCTGCACATCGCAGTTCGGGGAGTGGAGACCCTCGTGAAGAATTATCCACAGAAGATATAGCCCTCGGGAAACGGCCTGTGGGACAAACCGGGTCCAAGCGACCGAGAGTTTCACAGCGAAGCAGTTCGTCGCCTGAGCCGAGGTCCTTGTCCCCTCAGCGCCGAACTCGCCCCCCGAAGAGGCGCCGGCGATCTCCATTCCCTGAAGAAGGCCCTAGCGCCACAGTGCTGATGGAGAGGATACTAGCACGGCTGGACAGAGTGGAGAAACAAGTGGCCAGAAAACCCGTTTGGGCCAGACTCTCAGGAACATGCTGCGAAGATGACTCGCCATTTATTCAGGCCGTTGTTGAGGCAGCCATGCCAGGTGACTTCAGAGTACCTCGGTTGGAGATTTATGATGGCCGTACTGATTCACAGGCCCATCTGACGAAGTACAGACGCAGCATGATAATACATGGTGCTGACGACGCTACCATGTGCAAGTGCTTCGAAGTCACCCTCACAGGGCTAGCCACGGCGTGGTACAATTCCTTGCCTTCAGGAACCATCACTGAGTTCCAGGAGTTGTCCACGGCCTTCACACAGCAATTCATCGGGAGCAGACCTACGGCGAAGATGCCTGTGCAGATGTTCGACATAGAGCAGAGGAATGGGGAAACCATCCGAGACTATGTCGAAAGATTCAACAGGGAAGCTCTAAGTGTCCCAGACTTCAGGCCCGAAATCCGCATTCTTGCCATGACATGAGGCCTTCGGCGAGACTCACAGCTGTTCTACGAGTTCTCAAAGGACCCCCTGGAGACCCTTGGAGAATTTTACCAAAGAGCAGAACAGCACATGACCGCCGAAGAACTAAGAATGGTTGGGCCGAAGTCTGATCACCACCGCCCCGAAGAGTCCAGTCAACAAACTCGGCATCCTACCGAATACGCAGGACGACCTCGGAGGATGCGAGGAAGGAAACCTCAAAGTTTCACACCATTGAGCACTTCACGGACCAACATTCTCATGGCACTGGAAAGGCAAGGGACGCAGATTCGGCGACCAGGGGCCATGACCGCTGATAATAAGAAGAATGCAAAGAAGTTATGCCAGTTTCATCGCGACCACAGTCATGACACCGAAGACTGCTTCCAGCTGAAGAAGTACATAGAGTCGCTGATAAAAAATGGCCAACTTCGGAAATACCTGAGGATGCCATCCCCGAAAGACAGAAAAATGGAGGAAGAAAGGGCCGAAGATGAGGACTATGACTCCGACAGGCGGAGAAATAGAAGTCCAAAAAAGCGCCCTCCACCTCCACCAGGGGTTATCCAAACCATCACCACGGGGCTCCCATCCTCGGAAAGAAAGCGGAAAGCCAGAGAAACTGCAGTCATGGAGTATCAAAGTCCATCAAAGAAGCTGGCTCGCAAAGATGGCTCCACCGTCGTCTTCCCCCACGACGACCCGCTACTGATTATGGCGAGAGTAGGGAACTGGGACGTCAAAAGAGTGTTGCTTGATGATGGCTCAAATGCTAACGTCCTATTCTCGCACCTGCTGCCAAGCTTGGGCATCTCCAGCAGCGAACTGAAGCCTGTCACCTCGCCCACTTTTGGGGTTGGACCATCCGAACTCCCCGTCCTCGGATGGATCGACCTCCGGCTGATGATGAAAGGGACTTCGGTGAACGGAGCAGCTGAGTTGTACGCTTCCACAATGGCGAGATTCATCATCGTGAACGTCCCATCCTCGTACAACGCCATCCTTGGAAGGCAGACAATGGCGAATCTGCATATTCGCCCTGATGTGAAGTACTTGACTGTCACATTCGCCACCAAGGATGGAGATGCAGAGGTATTCATAGACCAAGCCGAGGTAAGAAAGGTGTTTGTAAAAGCGCGAAAAGCTCCGGCAAGCAACCTCGCGCAACCGATGGAGGCAAGGGCACCAGAAAAAGGCAAAGAAGAAGATCTTGCCAAAACAGAAATGGGAGCAATAGAGCTTGTCCCAGGTCAATCTACCCGAATAGGGAAGAGCTTGGCCGAAGGTGACAAAGAAAATCTTGTATCCTTTCTGCTGGAAAATAAAGATCTGTTCACCTACTCGCCAAAAGATATGCCGGGGGTGAACCCTGGCATAATACAGCATAGCCTCAAAGTAAGTCCGGAAGCAAGGCCTGTCCGGCAAAAGAAACGAAGCATCTCAGCCCACAAAAGCAACTTTGTCAAAACCGAAGTCCAGCGTCTCCTAGATGCTGAAGTTATCAGGAAGGTCAAGTACCCTGAGTGGTTAAGCAACGTGGTCATCGCCACAAAAGAAGGTAGCAGCAAACTCCGGATGTGCATCAACTTCAGAAACTTGAATGATGCTTGCCCGAAAGACTCATACCCTCTGCCGCCAATAGATCAACTGGTAGATTCAACTGCTGAATATGGGCTCCTAAGTTTCCTAGACGCCTTCAGTGGCTACCATCAGATAAGGATGGACCCCGAAGATAAAGTGAAGACTGCCTTCATCACCGAGGGAGGAACATACTGCTATATCAAGATGCCATTCGAGCTCAAAAATGCAGGAGCCACCTACCAGAGGCTGATGAACAAGGTCTTCAAAGACCAAATGGGGAGAAACATGGAAGTATATGTTGATGATATGATAGTCAAGAGTAAGCTGCCTGGCTACCACGTTGCAGGTTTAGAGGAAACCTTCCAAAAGCTCAGAGCCTTCGGGATCCGCCTTAATCCTGAGAAGTGCATCTTCGGGGTGACCTCGGGAAAATTCCTTGGGTACATGGTATCCGAAAGAGGCATTGACGCTAACCCCGAGAAGATTAAGGCTCTGCTTGAGTCCTGAACTCCTGCCACAGTCAAAGATGTGCAGAGACTCACCGGAAGAATAACCTCTCTGAGCAGGTTTATTTCCAGGTACGGAGATAGGTGTAGACCTTTCTTCAAAGTCCTCACAAAGGCAACAAAAATGGAAGGCGACCTCGGAAGAAATGATCATCCTTGGGATGAAGATTGCCAAAAGGCCTGGGAAGAACTCAAAGTCTACCTGGCCAGCCAGCCGACTCTGCGACAACCTCGGGAGGGAGAGCCCCTCGTACTGTACCTCGCCGTCACAGAAAAAGCTGTGAGCTCGGTCCTCGTTAAAGAATAAGGGTCAAAGCAGTGGCCGGTCTACTATGTCAGCAAGTCCCCGCATGGCGCCGAAGTCAGGTACCCTTTGCTTCAAAAAGCTATATACGCCTTGGTGCTTGCAGGGAGAAGGCTGCGACCATACTTTCAGGCTTACCCCATCATCGTCCGAAGTAGTCTGCCGCTACGGGATGTCATGAAGAGAGTAGATCATCCGGGAAGGCTCTACAAGTGGTGCATAGAGCTGGGCGAACACGAAATTACGTATGAGCCTCGGAAGGCCATAAAAGCTCAAGGCGTCACCAACAAAGTAGCTGAGTATGAAGCCCTCATAGCGGGATTGCGCTTGGCCAGAAAGATTGGCGTGAGAAACTTAAAAGCTCACAGCGATTCCCAGCTTGTAGTTCGGTAGACGGTAGGAGATTATGGGGTGAAGGACCCAATTTTGGCAAAATATCATGAGCTAGTAGCAAAGCTCATCCAAGAGTTTGATGCCGTACGGATCGAAAATGTACCTCGGCGGAATAACACTGAGGCAGATTGCTTGGCGAAGTCGAAAACATACACCGAGGTGCTAGACCATCCGAGCATCTCAATGCTGGGCATGACGACCTCGGGAACAGGATGGAAAGACCCAATAAAAAGATACCTCGCAGAGAATTTGCTCTCCGAAGACCCCGGCGATGCTGCAAGACTGCGAAGACGCTCCGGAAGATTCTTCCTGATTGGCGAAGAGTTATATCGGCAGGAATATGCGAATCTGCTGCAAAGATGTGTGGATGAAAAGGATACTGAAATGGTCCTTGAAGAAGTTCACGAAGGCATGTGTGGTTCACACATTAGAACAGATGCCCCGGCAGCAGTGATACTCCGCCAAGGATACTTCTGGCCTACCCTGAGAAAGGAAGCAAGACAGTTCGGCCGGAAATGTGGTAGCTGCCAGAGACACGCGAAAACCCAGAGGACACCCTCAGAAATGGTAACTTCGGCAGACTATCCTTGGCCCTTCGCAGTCTGGGGTATAGACCTTATTGGGCCACTCCCCACAGCACCCGGAGGCATGAAATTCTGCGTTGTAGCAGTGGACTATTTCTCAAAGTGGGTGGAAGCAGAACCACTAGCAACTACCTCGGCAAAAGAAGTGCAGAAGTTCCTATGGAAGAAAATCGTATGCAGATTTGGCATACCGAGGATACTAGTAGCTGATAATGGATCCCAGTTCACAAACAAAGGTTTCCAAGAATTCATCAGCGACCTCGGAATAAAGATGCACTTCGCCCCAGTAGCTCACCCCCAAAGCAACGGGCAGGTGGAAGTATCGAACAGGACCATAAAAGATGGCCTGAAGAAGAGACTAGGGGAAACCAAAGGGAAATGGCCAGGAGAACTCCAAAGTGTATTATGGAGCTACCGAACGACGCCCCGAAGAGCCACAGGGGAGACTCCTTTCTCACTCGTCTTCAGAACAGAGGCCATTATCCCACTAGAGGTAGTTCAACCTTCAGTACGGGTGCAAGTATTTGATGATGGTAGTAATGACCTCGGCCTGAGAACCAATCTCGATCTTATGGCCAAACACAGAGAAATAGCCGAGCTGAGAAGAAAAGCTTTTCAGCAAAGAGCGACCGCGGCTGTAAACTTACAGGCCAGGCCAAAAGAAATCAAGAAGGGAGACCTCGTTCTCCGAAAGGCCGACTTCGCACCCCGAAGGCCATCCCATGGCATACTTCGCGCAAACAGGGAAAGACCCTGTCTGGTTCTCGACGAAGTACGAAAAAGGCGTGTACAAGCTTGGCGACGCCGAAGGCGTAGAATTGAAGAACACTTGGCATTCAGACGCCTTGAAAAAATTCTGCGCTTAAGGTTGAGCGGAGGAGTTATGTTGCACAGAAAGGCCTTGAGAAAAATTCTTGAGAAAAATTCTTAAGTGTACAGAAATTATGCAAAACAGAATTCCGCAAAGGTGCTCGCCATGATAAAGCGTAGACATGACTTCCCGAAGTCCCTTGAGCCATCACGCTCGGGAAAGATGGAAAACAAAAATCTCACAGAAGTACTCGCCATAGCCAGCGCAGAGATAATTTTCTGAACTCCCTTGAGCGAACATGCTCGGGAAAATGGGAAGTGAAAAATCTCGCGAAAGGTTTTCCGAAGTCCCTGGAGTAAACATGCTCGGGACAACTGGAAAAACAAAAAATTTGACTGAAGGTTTCCGAAGTCCCTTGAGCAATCATGTTCGGGGTAAACTGGAAATGCAAAAGCCTGCAAAAAGACTTAGTCAAATTTTTTCAGGCCTTCCAGAAAGTCTTACGAGCAAGCGCACTCTGGACAAAGGAAGGTAAAAAAGTTTCTTTAATCGCAGGTTTTCCGAAGTCTCTTGAGCGAGCGTGTTCGGGACAATGGAAATGAAGAAACTTGCAAGAAAAGACTTAGCCAAAAAATCCTCATTAAGAGCAAAGCTGCTTTAAAATAAAAGAACTGCCCGAAGAAGGATTACAAAATAGAAGGGAAGGAAAAGGGGCCCTAAAATTGGCTTAGGGTTCGCGGCGTCCCGAGAGCCACTCGTCTGCCCGCCCTTTTCCATCACCTTCGGCGCTGGAATGGAAGGTGGAAGTTTCAGATGTTCGACCTTGGACCATTTCCACCGAGGTCCCCCAGGAATGTTTAGACCCTCTAGAAAAGAGAGGTCCAGATCTGGGAACCTCTGGAGAACCTGGTGCCGAGCAAGGCAGAAGCCGTCCTGGAACGCGACCTTGCTCATCTGATCAGACTTGTTCTTCTCAAGCTCGAGGTCGTCAAGCTCGTCCTTCAGATCCGCGACCTCCTCCTCCAGCGCTTTTATCCGCTCCTCCCCCTTCGGCTCTTTCTTCAACGACTCAACCTCGGCCCGGAGAGCGTTATTCTCACACGTCAATGACACTATACGGCCATCAGAACCAGCCTTGTGCTGGAGAAGATCTTCGTTGGCGGCGAGCATCCCCTTTATTTGGTCACCGAGGTCAGCAATCTTCCTGAAGGAGTCCATTTGAAGTTCTTCTTTTTCCTTCCGGAACTCCTCCCAAAGGGCAGCTACTTCTTTCTCAGCAGCCTCTTTCAGCTGCTGGTTTTTGGCGACCGACTCCGCGAGTGCGGTCCTCGTCTCATTCATGGTTCGAGTGGCCGAAGTTCGAAAAGCAACCTCCCTGGCCACCCGAACTTGGAGAAAGGCGGTGTACCCCATCAGCTGCAAAAAATAAACGCAAGATCAGCAAGAGCCAAACACTTAGGAAAAAATTGAAGGGAAAGAGCTGTGAAGGATATACCTGAGCAGCATGCTCGGTGATCTTCGCGACGAGGGTGTTATCCCCCGGGTGGGCCGCCGCTATAGCCTTGAAAGAGGCCTCGGTGAGCACCCCCTTCGAAATTTCCTTAGCCATTTGAGGAACGTCCTCGGAGTACATATCCATGTCCTCCGTAAACGTCCAAAAAGGCTCCTTGGGTATCTTCCCTTGCGGGATTTTGGCATCCCGAAGAGCTCGTTTCCGAGCATGATCGGCCACCCAGCCAGGGGTAGTCAACTCCCCCGCGTGGTAAGAATGAGAAGGAGATTAAAAGACAAAGAAGCCAAAAAACAAAGGAAGTACACTTTGTCTGGAAACAAACCTGGCGGAACCTCGACAACATCGTCCTCGGAGTCTTCGGCCGAAATGCCCTTGCCCTTCCGCTTGCGCCGGTCCTCGGCAGAAGGTACTTCTACCACTACATCAAGGAGGGCCTGTGACGCGGTAGGACTCTGAGGAGGAACGTCGGTTGAAGGGACCTCGGAAGCAGCAGCCTCAGACACCGGAACTTCGGCTGTCCCAGGCTCCTCGGCGGTCTCCTCGGGGATTTCTTCTAGAACAGCTCTCTTTGCCCGTTTCCTCGAAGGCCCCGCGCCAGTAGACTTCCGCCTTTGGGAAGACACCTTGTTCGTCTGATCGCCCTCCTCCACTTGGCCGGTGAAAAGGGACTTGTAATAGGCGGCAGTCGCGTCGCCCATCTCTGAAAAAGGAGAGAAACATCAGCGTGAGTCCGAGGAAAGAACAGTAAAGGAGTAGAAGATAACTCACTTTCGGCAAGCGCTTCGAAAGAAATTTCCTCCTTAAGAAGCTTGACCAACCAGGAATCCTTCCCGGCGATGGCAGGAGCTGGCATCCCGAGGTCAGTCTCGTGCTCCTTTACCACCTTTAGCTCCCGAAGGACCTCTTCGGTCATCAACCTCCAGTTGATTGGAAAAGGGTAAAGGGCGAGCGGAACGACCTCGGGATCCCAGTCAGAGACAGCCCGAATGCGGGTGTCAAAATCCGCGAACAAGGGAGCTAACTCTGGGGTCAGCAGCATCCTCGGATCAGCAACGTCCACATCCAGTGTTCCCTGAGCCCATTTGGTCGGAACGTACGACCAGGCCTCGTCCATCTTCATGAAGAAAAATTTCTGTTGCCACCCCCGCCAGCTATCTTTAGTGGCGAAGGTGAACATGAATTTCTTGCTCCCGGATCCCCGAGGTAGCATGAAATAGAAGCCACCCTTCGGGACCACAGAGAGCTTGTAATACTGCATAAAAATTCTGAAATTGGGTTCTATCCCGAAGACGCCACACATGCAGAGGTAGGCGTTAAAATAGCAGAACGAGTTCGGGGGAAGCTGGTTCACAGCAATGCCATGAAATTTGCAAAACTCGCACACCATGTTCGGGGGAGGATACCGAAGACCGGCCTTCAGCTGGGCTCGAAAAATGGTAACCTCCATACTGTGGTTTGAAAAAGCATAATGGCTAGAATGAGGCAGCCTAGTAATGGCGTAAGAGGGAAGAAAGAATTTTTTCTTCCACCTCTCTAACTTTTCAGGGGTGGTGCAACAAGGATGGGCTAAAAGAGGCTGCCAGCTCTCAGGAATGGGCATTTTCGACATAAAAATGAGTTTGAAAATGGAAGAAAATAGTTTCCAGAGAAAAACTCAAAAGAACACAGGGATCAAAGCGCTCTGAAAAACAAAAACCCACCGAAAGATTTGCCAAAATCTGAGGACGCCGTCGTGAAAGCTGGCTGGAAAAAAACTCTGATTAAGGTAGCTCCGCCACAGAAAGCAAGAAAGTGTAAGAACAGGGGCAAAGCAGAGAGAAGAGCAGAAGAGAAAGCAAAAGGAACTTATGATGGAGTGGGCTATTTATAAGCCAGACATGGGTAACCGAAACATCGTCATAAGTACCCTTTGGAGGTGAACCGTCGCCGTAACTGCTCTCTGCACCTGAAAAGGCGTGCCCTCTGTAACCGACGTGACTCTCCTCCAATGGCAAAGCGCCACATGTCAACCGCCGCGTGAAAATGAGGGACACGTCCTCCAAATGTCCCTTGAAAACTGGGACGAAACTGGGACGCGACGCTCAGACTGACACGCTTGGCCAAACAGACCTGCAGAAACAAAGAGCAGGCCACCTCGAGGACGCCAAGAAACAGGCTATGGCC
Source organism: Aquilaria yunnanensis (assembly GCA_039654915.1). Taxonomy (NCBI): domain Eukaryota; kingdom Viridiplantae; phylum Streptophyta; class Magnoliopsida; order Malvales; family Thymelaeaceae; genus Aquilaria; species Aquilaria yunnanensis. The sequence goes on from CM077595.1 coordinate 47,458,279, forward strand.
GAACAGCCCATGACCTTCGGGCAAGAGGTGTATCTTCGGCACAGGCTCCACCTCGAAGACGCCAAAGAACAGGCCAAGGCCGAAGAGCCCATGATCTTCGGGCAAAAGGCGCATCCTCGGAACAGGTTAAGCTTCCAAAGAAACTCCCATACACAAACCTCGGAAAGAGATGCAAAATCGAAGTCTTCACTGCGGCTTTCTAAAGGGGGGCATGTGATAGCCAAACGCTATCGCCTCTATCTGGCCGAACTCCCTGCCACAATAACGGCCAGAAGAAGCTGGCGCTACCCGAGAAAAGGTGCGATCAGGCACCTCGGGAGATAGCCGAAGAGCTCCGAGCCCGGCACGCCAGGAAACCCCGAGGACACTACTCGGCCCCCCAAGGTTGTGAACAGATCGCCTTCGGAAAAGCGGCACCAGACATAGCGAGCCGAACATGATATCCCCGAAGGCGGAACTCCCTGAAACTAGGAACCCCCGAACTGAGGGCTTGTTTCCCGAAAGAGGCTCTGTCCGAACTAGAGGACGACCTCACCTAGGGACCTCGGGAGTACGGCAGGAGCATTTATGGAAGCATTTAAGGAAGCCTCTGACACGTCCTTTCACAGACGTCATAAAGTCGCCTGAATAGGCGCTTTGACATACGGACGCCATCAGAATCACATCATGGCCCATCTCAGCACGTGGCACAGGACAACCTGCTACCAGCTATCTGTCTCCTACGCCCAGAAACTCAGGGAACATCCGACCGAACACGTGTCGTGATCTGAACGGGCTAGGCTCTCCTATAAATACCAGGAATTAATACTGGGCAGGAGGCTGGTTGGTTGGCTAAACACTGCCCCACACTCTGAGAAAACTACCAGGCAAGACTCTTCAGCCCTTTGTGCTATTTCCTCTGCCTTTTCTCAGCCACCACTGACTTGGGCGTCGGAGGCTCCCCCCCGGAAAAACACTCCGTGGGCCTCCTAACCCTTTGTTTCTGAGCTTTCAGGCACTCTCCTTTGGGCTACCCATTCCACCAGGCGCTCTTCCTCCCAGAAGTCTCTCCACCAGTCACCATGACTATAAACGATGAGGCCCCTGGCCATCAATAGGTGCTAATGTCTTGTTTCATATATGGCCACCAAAAGTAGGCTCTAAGAGCATGGTACATCTTTGTGGCTCCAGGATGCATACTTAACTTACTAGAGTGTGCTTCTTCCAGAATCTGGAATCTTAGATCATCCTTTTCAGGCACATATAATCTGTTCTAGAAGTATAACAACCCTTGCTTATAGGAGAATCCTTTAAAAAGTTCTATTTTCCTTTGTCCATACACCAGTTCCATGTTCTCATCACTAAACTGGGCTTCCCTAATAAGTGCCTTCCACTTAGGGGCAATGGTGAGCACAATAAATTGCTCATGTTCCCAAGTCTGCCATTTACTTGCTAAGCAAGTAAGGCTAAGGCTCTCAGCCTTATGTTCCTCTTCTCCACCCTTGAGCACCCCAGTATAATTTCTGCTTAGGGCATATGCCACTACATTGGCTTTACTAGCTATGTATTCAATTACACAATCAAAGTCTTTCAGGTATTCCAACCATCTTCCCTGCCTCATGTTCAAGTCCTTCTGAGTAAAAAGGTACTTGACACTTTTGTGGTCTATATAGACCTAAAATTTGTTACCTAATAGGTAATGTCTCCATTGCTTAAGAGCTAAGACCACTCCTTCTAGTTCCAGGTCATGGACTGGATATTTCTTTTCATGTAGCCTTGATTGTCTTGATCCAAAGGCAATAGCCTGCTTCTCTTGCATTAGGACACAACCTTGCCCTATATGAGATGCATCAGTGTACACCTCATAGTCCTTTTGACGATCTGGTAAAACCAACACAAGAGCTGTTGTCAGCCTCTTTTTAAGCTCTTAGAAGCTTTATTCACATTTGTTTTCCTAGACAAATTTCTGGTTTTTTCTGGTTAACTAGGTCATGGGTGCTGCTATGATAGAAAATTTTGGCACAAATCTCCTGTAATAGCCAACTAACCCCAGGAAACTTCTGACTTCCCTCATATTCTGGGGTTGCTTCCAACCCAAGATTGACCTTACCTTTTCAGGATCGATGGCCAATCCTTGATCATTTATCACATGACCCAGAAATCCAACTTCTAAAGTCCAAAACTTACATTTTCTCAGCTTCCCATAAAGCTTATGTTCTTGGAGGAAGCCAAGCACCACCTTTAGGTGCTCTTTATGAGTTTCCTCATCTTTTGAGTACACCAAAATATCATCAATGAAAACTACCACAAAGTGGTCTAGGTGTGTTATGAACACCCTCTACATTAAGTCCATGAAAAATGCAGGTGCATTTGAAAGCCCAAATGGCATTACTGTATATTCAAAGTGTCCATACCTAGTCCTGAAAGTAGTCATAGGTATGTCTTCCTCCTTAACTCTTAGCTAGAAATATCCAGACCTTAGATCTATTTTAGAAAACACTTTTACTCCCTTCAACTGGTCAAATAGATCTTCAATTCTTAGGAGGGCGTACTTGTTCTTAATGGTCAATGCATTAAGCTTTCTATAATCTACACAAAGCCTAAGGGTTCCATCCTTCTTTTTCAAACATAAAACAGGTGCTCCCCAAGGGGACACACTGGGTCTGATGAACCCTTTGTCAAGCAAGTCATCTAATTGCTTTCTTAATTCTACCATTTCAAGTAGTGCCATCCTATATGGAGCAATAGACACTACTGCTACTCCTGGTACCAATTTGATTTCAAACTCCACTTCCTTCATTGGTGGTAGTCCAGGTAGGTTTGTAGGGAAAACCCTTGGAAAATCCTGAACTATAGGTATCTGCCTAAGTTCACTAGCAACTTCCTGGTCATTTAGTTCCAAGCATTCATTCTCATATTCTAGAGTTATTAATTTCAATACCTCAACTTGGTAATCCAAGGCTAACTCTAGTGATTTATCTAGTTCATATGGTTCACAACCAGGCATCAATAATGTCTAGCACGATAATCTATAATTACTTTATTCTTACCTAGCCGGTTCATGCCCAACATTACATCATAATCATAATTATCTAGCAATATCAAGTCTGCTCTCAGTTTTAGCTTGTCTATTTGAATCACACAGTTTTCAATCATGTGATATGTAAATAAAACTTCATTGCCAACTATTTTAACCAAATACATGTTTGTCATGTACTTTACTTCTAGATTCATTGTCTTAACCAAGCTAGCAGAAATTATGGACAATGAAGCTCCAGTATCAAATAGTGCAAACACTAACTGGCCATTAAGGTAAATGGTACCTTTCAAGGCTGTTCTACTAGTCCTCTGCTGACTAGTCTCCTTGCCAACTTCCTCGGCCTCTAGTGCTTCCTGCACTTTCATGGAAGTCTCTAATTGAAACACCTTACCAGGGGGTGAATTGGGCCTCCTCTAATCCTGAGGCAACCTCCCCCTTGGTTAGGTAAATTTGTCCTCAGTTAGGTCATAGGCATCAGGGCACTAGGTCCTTTAGGGTTGTATGTCCCAAGCATTCTTCTGCCATCTCCCCTTTATGTGCAATCCCTCACATAGTGATCTAGGGCTCCACACTTGTGGCATCCACTATAAGTTTTGAAGCATGGCTTGTTGCCATGAAATTTTTCACAAGTACTGCACTGAGGACCATATTGTTGTGGCCCTTTCTCCTTCTTGTTTCCTTTCCTTCCCACACTTGGCTCAACCTCCTATCTTGGCCTCTTTTGATGTCCCTTCTGTGATCCATTTCCACTTCCTAGACAACTCCTGGTTTGATCCTTGAATTCCTGCTCAAGGGCAATAGCGCTATGCATCACTGAGTAATAATCTCTAGCTCCCACAGCTCTAAGGATTTGCCTCAGCTCAGGCCTTAAGCCTCTAAAAAATCTTTTGGCCTTCAGTTCCTCCTACCCATCATATTGTCGAGCATATGTAATCAAGCTATTGTATTTCTATTCATACTTGATTACACTAAGGTCTTCCTACTCTAGCTGATCAAATTCCACTTGCTTTTGATCTTTCTCGGCCTCACTCACATATTGTTGCTAGAAGGCCTGTAAGAAATCAGCCCACTTCATGGATCTCCTGCTTGCCAGTGGTCTTCTCTGGTTCCTGTCCTGGTAGGTTCTTTGTACAGCTCTCCACCATAGTTCTGCATTTCCTTCCAACCTAAAAGTGGCCAGAATAACCTTCTCGGTGAAGGACACAACCATCCTCTGAAATATCTTTTCTACCTGATATAACCAGAACTCATCTTCCTCAGGGTCACTTCTAGCCCTGAACAATGGAGGTTTTAGTGCCAAGAATCCCTCCAATTGGCCCTCCTTTACACCACCCCTCCTTTATCTCTCCCATTTGGCCTCTGAGTCTCGGGTTCCACCTCAGGGTGGCCCTTTTATAACTGTAATCTCAGTAGGAGGCTCAGTCCCCTTTGATGACATATAAGTGTCCAGCTCCTCTACTTTCGGACTCTCTTCAACTTCCACTCTGGTCTCCTGTCTCACCTCAGACTTCATCCTTCTAGCCCTTGGATGTCTCCTCTCTTCATTCCCCTCATCTTCCTTTTGGTTTCCTCCATTCTTGCTTGATTGATCATAGTTTACTGGCTCTTTACTAGGTCTTCTCCCTCTCCTACCTTCACCTTCAAGGTTTTCTCCTTCCCTTGTTTGTTTTGGGCTTTCTCATGGCTGGGCACAACATTAACAATCTCCCACTTGCACTAAAGCCAATCATCCATGTATTTAATACTGATGGACCTAGAATGGCTATCATGCTTCTACTGCATAAGGGGCTTTGTCAGCGGATCAGCAATGTTGCTGTCTGTCGAAGTCCTGCATATCCTTAAATCACTCCTCTTGATGATCTCCTTGATGAGATGATAGCATCGGAGTATGTGTTTGGATTGTTGGTGAGATCGAGGTTCTTTAGCCTGTACGATTACTCCATTGTTGTCACAATAGAGTTCCATCAGGTCGGCAATGCTTGGAACCACTCCAAGTTCAGTGATGAACTTCTTGATCCAAACTGCCTCCTTCGCAACATTAGATGAGGCAATGTAGTCAGATTCTGTCATAGAGTCAGCTACTATCTCTTGCTTTGAACTCTTTCAGCTCACAACAACACCACCAATACAAAACACATAACCAGATTGCAATCTAAAATCATCTTTATCGGATTGGAACCTAGCAATAGTGTAACCCCTTACAACGAGCTCATCTTCACCTTCAAAGACCAAGAATGCATCCTTAGTCCTTCGTAAGTACTTATGGATGTTCTTAACAGCTGTCCAGTGACTTTCATTGGGGTTTGATTGGTACCTGCTGATCATGCTCAAGGCATACGAGACATTGGGATGAGTACATATCATGGCATACATGATAGATCCAACTGCTAAGGCATATGGAATCTTACTTATGCACTCTCTCTCCTCGGGTGTACTTGGACACTGAGATCTAGAAAAAGTTATACCATGTGAAATGGGCAAGAATCCTTTCTTGGAATCTTGCATGCTAAACCTCTTTAGCACCTTGTCAATGTATTTACTTTGACTTAGGCCAAGAAGCTTTCTAGATCTATCTCTATAGATCCTGATGCCTAACAAATAGCCAGCTTCACCCAAGTCCTTCATAAAGAAACATTTCCTTAGCCAAGTCTTTACAGACTGTAGCTCGGGAATGTCATTCCCGATGAGTAGTATGTCATCTACATACAACACCAAGAACACAGTAGCACTCCCACTAACCTTCTTGTAGACACAAGGTTCATCTTCATTTTTTATAAAACTAAACTCTTTGATTGCTTCATCAAAATGATGATTCGAACTTTGAGAAGCTTGCTTCAGTTCATAAATGGACTTTTGCAACTTGCACACTTTATTGGCATTCTCAGGAGTGAAAAAACCCTTAGGTTGTGTCATGTACACATCCTCAAGTAACTTTCCATTTAGGAATACATTTTTGACATTGATTTGCCATATCTCATAACCATAGTGTACAACAATAGCCAACAAAATTTGGATGGATTTAATCATGGCAACTGGTGAAAAAGTTTCATCATAGTCAATACCATGAAATTGCTTGAAACCTTTTGCAACCAATCATCCCTTAAAGGTATTCACATTACCATCCGTGTCAGTTTTCTTCTTGAAAACCCATACTTGGTTTTCATGCATGGATTCCATCTCAGATTTCATGGCCACTAGCTACTTCTTAGAGTCAGGCCCTGACATAGCTTGTTGGTAGGTTGTGGGCTCATCCTGATCCATGAGCATGAGATCACTAGTTTGAGTCATGAGAAATCCATATCTCTCAAGTTCACATAGAATCCTACCAGACCTAGATGGGCTCTATGGTACAGGAACAGACTTCTGAGCCACAACATCTTGTGGTGTCTATTTAGGTTCCACTTCAGGTTTGATGTCCCCTTGCTGTTCTTGAATTTCTTTAAGTTCTACTTTCCTCCCTCCGGTTCCTTTAGAGATAAACTCTTTCTCTAGAAAGACACCAGTCCGAGTAGTAAAACCTTTTTGCTCAGAAGGATTGTAAAAATAGTAACCCTTTTGTTTCTTTGGGACACCCAAAAAATAGGCATTTATAAGATTTAGGCCCTAGTTTGTCAGAGGATTAACATTTCACATAAGTCTCATAGCCCCAAATCTTGATAAAAGACAAACTAGGACGCCTTCCACTCCATATCTCATATGGTGTCTTTTGAACCGATTTAGATGGAAGTTGGTTAGTGTAAAAACGGCTGTCTCTAGAGCATGTCCCCAAAAGGAGTTTCTAAGGTCAGCTTGACTCATCATAGAGCGAACCATGTCTAACAGAGTTCAATTTCTCCTTTCAGATACACCATTCCATTGAGGTGTACCCAGTGGAGTGAGTTGTGAAACTATACCACACTCCTTTAGATAGTAAAGGTATTCTTGATCCAAGGACTCTCCACCTCGATCTGATCGAAATACTTTGATACTCTTCCCGAGTTGATTTTCTACTTCATTCTTGAATTCTTTGAACTTTTCAAAGGATTCTGACTTGTGTCTCATGAGATACACATAGCCATATCTGTTAAAGTCATCAGTAAAGGTAATGAAGTATTGAAAGCCTCCTCTAGCATGTGTACACATATGGCCACACACATCACTATGTATAAGTCATAGTAAGTCATTAGCCCTTTCACTTTGCCTTGTGAATGGGGCTTTGGTCATCTTGCCCAACAAATATGACTCACATGTTTCATATGATTCAAAATCAAATGAGTCTAAGAGTCCATCCTTATGGAGCTTGGATATGTGGGTCTCATTTAAATGGCCCAAGCGACAGTGCCAGAGATAGGTCGAGTTTGAATCATTCAATCTGAGCTTCTGAGTATTCACGTTATAGATTGGATCTTTAAGTTCTAGAACATACAACCCATTATTGAGTTGAGCACTACCATAAAAGATTTCATTCAAATAAATAGAACAACATTTGTCCTTTATTATAAATGAAAAACCTTTATTGTCCAAGTAAGAAACAGAAATCAAAATTCTACTAATAGTAGGCACAAAGTAGCAATTGTCTAATTCCAAAACTAATCCACTAGGTAAAGTGAGAACATAAGTCCCTACGACTAAGGTAGCAACCCTTGCTCCATTTTCAACACGTAGGTCCACTTCACCTTGGGCCAATCTTCTACTCCTACTTAAATCTTGCACATTTGCAAAAATGTGAGATCCACATCTAGTATCCAATACCCAAGATGAGGAGGTAGAAAAGTTAGCCTCTATAACAAGAATATCTGAAGTGGAAGTGTTACTTCCCTTATCCTGAACAAGTTCTGCAAGATAGAGCTTGCAGTTGTGCTTCCAGTGTCCAGGTTGCTTACAATGGAAGCACTTCCCTTCCCTTGCCACACCACCCTTTGGTTTCAGTGCAATTGAAGAAGAATTAGAATTAGACTTTCCTTTAGCTTTATCATTCTTCTTGTCAGATTTTCATGAATGCCTAGCGATTTTACATAGCAAACCGCTGTAGGTGGCTGAGAGCTACCATAGTGTATCCCCCTCTAAGAATACCAATGGGTTAAAGAGTTTGTGATCACTAAGGTGCCTATGTCAAGGCTACGAGTGGTAAACATGTAAATCATTCAGAGTCAATGGATCCTTGGGTTGTAAGTGTTAAGAAACTACCTAAGAAAGCTAAAGGTAAGCAATCATAAGGAGTTGTGTTTTGTGGGCACTAAGGCCTACAAGGCTAAGATGTACCAAAGGGTGGGTTAAGTGACTAAGTTAAGTATAAGAGTTAGAAACTAATGTGTTCCATGAGCACTACCTAGTGGTGACCTAAGAAAAACCTAGGTTGGCCTTGAAAGCCTAGGTTTATTGTAAGGTGGTGTTAAGTTCAAGTTACACCAAGAGTTATGTCCATAAATGTGAGGCTAAGTACTTTAAAAGTATCCTTATAAGAAATAAGGGTCAATAGGGAGCAAATAGATCTAAGTTGCATGGGCCTAAGTGAAAAAAGAGGAGTGTGTGAAGGTTTATTATGAAGTAAGGTAAAGTATTATCCCCACATGTCTCTAAGGAAAGGTCTCCCAAAAAGTACCTTGAGAAGTTTCTTGACCAGTAAGCCAAGGAGCTAAGAGTATAAAGTAACAACATGGTTAAATGGTAATGGCAATGATAGTAAGGAAAAGACCATGGATAAGAACTGAGAGGGATGTAAAAGGAGTAATGTCTAGGTGGTAAACTTGATTATGAATATGAACTTGGAGAACCAAATTTTCAAAGGATGGGAGAATGTAAAGGACTTCCAAGCACAGTCCTAGTTCAAATGAGCCAAGAAATACCTCATTTTATGTTTTATTATTCAATCCAAGGAAGTTACTTAAGTTTCTGAAGGTTTTGAAATTACTAGGGGTATTTTAGTAATTTTTCCCAAAATTGATGGCAAGTTTATAAATTTAGTAAAAAAGGATCACAGGTGTAAAAATGACCTAAGTAAGAAAGGCCATAAGTTCTAGAGTTCCTAGGAATCAAGGAATTTGGTGGAGGGACCTAAGTGTGCAAAATTATGATTTTAAGCTAAGTGTAGTAAAAAGGGCACCTAAGGCCAAAATTGGCTTGAGCTAGTTTAAGAGGGTTAAGTGGACTTACTAGGATTATTTAAGATCACATGGAAAGTCAAAGAAAGGCCAAAATTTTTTCCAAATGTAGATGTGGTGGTTAAGTGACAAATGAGCAAAGATGGTGGAATGCATGAAGAAAAGTTAGGTTATAAGGGAATTGGGGCTGGAAGATAAGCACTATTGATCATCCTTAAACCCCAATCACTTTTATCTTCTCCATGCCCTATGGGTGAAGCTCTGATGCTTAAGAAAATAGCAACTCTTGGTGAATTTTTAGGCCCTTAGGTGCAAACAAGCAAGCTCATTCTAGGAGGATGGTGTTTGAGCTATTTTAGTGGTGATCATGAAAGTTTGAGATCAAAATCAAGGTAGTGGTCTCTATTGGCTTATGTTTGATTTTTAATTGGTTGCGTACCATATATTGGTATTTCCAAAGTTTAATTACTTGCCCATTGAGAAGGATTTGGCTTGGAACTTCAAAGAATACCGCTAAATCTCTATGGTGAATAGTTCACCTTCAACGTGCATAATCTTGAATTTTAAAGGCTTATATTAAGGGAATTAAGCCTTTCCTATGTTATATTGGCATATTTTGGTTGTTAGAAACTTTAGGAGTAAGATTTGGTTTGGCCTACAGGAGGGAAACTAAAGGATTGAACAAAGATGGATTGGGTTGAAGATGGAATAGACTCACCAAGGATACGGTCGCATCATGGGTGTGGTGTAACTACATAAAAAGTAGGGAAATCTCCCCATCCATGATGTAATCACATCACCTTTAAGTATGCCAATTCATCTCCTATACAAAGTTAACGCATCCCTAAGCTGCCTAAGACGGTTTACTAAATGTTTTAACTAGATTCAAAGGTCTTTTTAAGGCCAAGGAAAGGCTCTAACCCAATCCCAAATTAGTTTAATGCATTGGTAAAGTTAGCAAACAAAGGTAGTAGCTAAGAGGCCAGCTAACTTGAAAGCTAAGAAAGCTAAGGTGCATAATAGAGATAAGTTCCTAAGTGACCTAGGTATCTAGACAAGACATTAGGCAAAAAATAACAGCTTCAAGAATTAAAGTTTTGGTCTCAATAAAGGCACATAGAGTCTAAATGTTGGGATCGTAGTAACCCTAGTGAGTTGGGGAATGGTGCCTTAAAGTGGAATAAAGAGGCTTTAAGGTGGAGCAAAGATGGGTCTCAGACCCATAGTGACCTAGCGTTTGGGGTCATAAACTCTAAGCTCTAGGGATGAACTAAGGGTACTTTGACCAGGTTTTGATCTTAGTAAGAATAAGGCACTAAGGTGGCCTGATAAGTGAATTCACTAAGGTTAGCTACCTGGCATAATGAGAAAGGGAAAGATGCGGTAAAGATTGAGTTAGTGACGACTTACCCAAAAGTTACCCAAAAGTTCCCATAAGTGTGCGGGTAAGAATGTATAGGTTATGACTTACACAATGGAAACTCATTAAGGGACTTTAGAGGTAAAATGTCCTTGATGCAAAGGGCCTGTGTGTAGTACTTTAGCGCTAAGAGGTTATGCCAAGATATGCACCCATGGGCATAAGGGAAGTCCTAAGTGGAAGTGCATTTGTTCCATCCATCCATCCATTCATATTTACATTGCATATTATATATATTTAATGTGTTTTTTTTACTTTGTCGCTTCTTTGTATGGTTGTTGTGAATTATATGTTTGCATATATGCTTGTGTTTGTGGCTTGCCCTTTTTTTCCCTTGCAGGTACTTCTTTGAAATCCCTTATTGAGTACATCATGTACTCATTCCTTTAAGTGCTTTATTCTGTAGATCAAGGGGATAAAAGTATAGGAAAAATGAAAGAGTAGATAAAAGTGCTACTTAGTTAAGTTTCTTTGCAGATACTAATTTTTTCAACCTTTTCTTGTTCCACATTGTGCTATGATTATGTGTGTGATTGGCTAAAAGTTATTTCATAGTTTGCTCAAAGTAGGATACTAAGTGGCATATGGAAAGGTCCATGAGGCTTACACTCGAATAGTTAAAGGATTAAGGCTAAGTGGAAAGGGGCTCCCCATAAGTATGTCTTTGAAAGCCTCATTGCCTCATATAGGGTACTTTAAGTACTAAGTGTTGTCTTTTGAATTAGACTACTAAGGGTGAGTTTGTAAAGTTTGAAGAGCTAAATAGTGCAACAAAAATTAACCAAAATAACTCCAAAATCCATGGGCTCAACCTTTGGGAAAATAATTAATTCAAAATTGCCATGAAACCCCAACAAAACAAATTAGCTAGTGCACTTAAATAACCCAAATTGCTCTAAGTGTGTGACATTGCAGGCTCTTATCACATTGGCCATGATCATATATGACATTTACTATTATAGCCCTCCTAACAGAATGCTTGGTGAGCAAGGTAAATTCATAAATCCCTTGTTTAAATGCCTTTAATTAAAGCTGAATTAGCAAAGTCGACTAATTTATTCAAGGGTTAGTTGATTCTGAGTGGTTTTTGGCACTATGCTTGCCCAGAGGCAAAATGGTCTTTTTGCACCACATAGGGTCGGAATGAGTCCTGGGAATAAAAATGACTTTTTTAAAACCTAAAGCCCAAGTTAGCCAAGTTTGCTTGAGAGCTTATTTACTATTTGGGGAAGAGGTATTTTTGCAAAAATTAAAAAAGTTTGGGGGGTAAATCTTTTGTTGTTTTAAAACTGGTTGGAAAAGATGAGGATGCTACTACTCCCTCATTACTTGAAATTCGTACCCCTCCTTTCCCCTTTCCAGTTTTTACTTATTTCACTTCTAATTATTGGTTTCTTGTTGAAATTGGTGAGCTTTCTTGGTGCACAAGTGGGAGGGGGTATGCTTTGTACTTATGTTTCATGTTTTGAAGCTTTTGGGGCATTTTCAAGCTTGGGCATGCTTGAACTCATGAGGTACTCCTTGTCCCTTGAAATTTTTTTGTTTCTTGAGTTGGTTAGAGCTTGGGTTTTGTTGGGTTAGTGTTAATTTGGTGCCATATGCCTTGTATTGTGCTTGGAACTTTGGAAACCTTAGTGGAACCTTTGGACTTGAAGTTCTTGGTTTGTGGTTGCTTGATTGAGCTAATTCAAGGTTAATGGAGGTAATTGATTTATGATATATGCATATTTGATGCCATTCGTAGCTTGCTTGTGGTAAAATTCAAGTAGTTTTGTGAATGGTCTTGGTTACTAGATGGTGATGAACATTTTGGACTAGTGATGTTTTAATGACTTGTATGGTGTTTATGGTTGCCATAGGATTGGCTTGAATGGTGCATTATGGCCTAGTTCATGTGTACATGCAAGTTTGAGGTAAGTGGAGGCATTCTTATGGCCTTTGGGAGGCATTGGAACCTCCTAAAGAGCCTTTGGCATGTAGGAGAAGGTTCAGGCCTCAGGGGCTTGGCGCTTAGGTGTCGAGTGGCCCTGCAGTGCTTAGGACCCCATTTGGAATATAGGGAAAAATGGCCTCTGGCACCTAGGCGCCAGTGCTAGATGACATTGACATGCTGTAGTATTTTCACCATAACTTTTTTCCTCGGGTGTCCGATTAAGGGGATTTAAGTTTCCACATGAAGCTAAGAGAGAGTACTATCATTTCTATGCCTTCCCTAGGCTTGAATATGCCTAGGTTTTTCTTTATTTGTTTTCAAAGTGAGGGTATATTTGGCCATATTAGAGCACCATTAGTCAAGTGAAGGGTTTAGTACCATTAAGAGCCTAGTTAGAGCTTTGGGTTTGAGGTCTCGATGTGGAAACCTTAGTTCATCCAGGTGTGTTCCAACGGACCTAGGGAATGAGTCCAACCATTTTCATTGCCACTCCACTATGGTGATCCAAGGTATGGTGGATAGGCATGTGCCTTGAGTGAAGGTTTAGTGCACTTGTAGCCTAAGCAAGGTTACATGAGGTGCAGGTGAAAGCCTAGTGCAGTCTTGGTTATGGTTTAAAGTGGAAGCTTAGTACAGAAGTAACCTAGGCAAGTTTAAGCACTTGAGGTACTATGTGGAGGTTTAGTACACCTAGTGAGTTCCTTAGAACTAAAGGGAGGTGCATGCACCATGTTCAACTGCACAACAATCAAAGGAAGTTTAAGTTGCTGCATTAATAAGCTATGGCTTACTAGGAGCGAGTTAGGGGCTAGAACTCACTAGGCATGAAGTGACACCTATGAGAGGACTAGGAAGAGGAGAAGTCCCAGGGGACTCAATTGTATGCGCATATATTAGCCCTTAGACTGCAAGTGGGTGCAGTAGATTTCATATATTATATATATGTGTGTCCTCAGTATTTTTTTTGCAGGATGAAGGATTCCTTACTGAGAATTGTTGACTTTCACTCCCTTAGTCTTTGTTGTCTAGATAACTTCTGTAAGGCCGGCAACCAGGGTTGTTGAGCTAGGCTTATGAGCAGGAGTACCGTTTATTTGAATCTTTATGATTCTAGTTTATGGTTTGCTTGTTGGTTGCATTATAGTACTAACTATAGTTGTCTTTTGGCCGACAGAGGCTAGTGAAGCACAAGGGAGGGCTTTTGAGGCTTGCCACAGGAAGTTTCCTTTAAGGTGGAAGCTTAGTTATGGGTCTCAGTAGCATGGTTCAGTGTATAGTTTTCAAACACTAGTTTGCCACCAATCTTCATGTATGAGTGATGTACTCTAGAGTCAGTCTTTGGTGTGAGCATAGTCTACTTTTCTTGGATGTTCACACATGGTTGATTATGTGTAGTTAACCACATAAATGCTTGGTATGCTTTGACAATTTTGATGTCGGGTTTTAATGAAATGCCATGGCAATGTTTTAAGTATCATTTGCTTATTTTATTGATCAAGTATGATTGCATAGAAGGATTAACTAACTAGAGGCATAAAGGTTTTAACTAGTGTGCACGTAATCAATTAGCCAATTGCGACTAATGTGGGACATGTTCTCATAGACTTCCTGGGCAGGCCCATGAGGGGTCATGTCATTTACAATCATAAACAATGAGCGTTGTCTATCAACACATCATTGCTACATAAGTAACAAGATAGTCAATAACTCAACCAAACCTCCATGATCACTATTTGTATATGCCTTCATCTCTTTCTACAAAATATCAAGATTGAGAACCAGACATAGATCATGTCACTCTCATGTAGCCCAATTGATGGTTTCTTGATTCTCGAGTAGACTGACTAAAACAATCGTAGGCCTTTAGCCATAATCGCATCTAAGTCATACAGGGCCCCAGGAACCTTACACTAATTTAGTGCTAGGCCTACACAAATTGTTCCTTAGTGGGCCTACTAATTGATTAAATCCTTAATGCATTACTGTTTTATATTACACCTTACTATGGTGGTAGGTCACTGACCATAAAAATAATATATACTCAGTATTGCTGGCTAGCATTTCAAAATATGCATTCATATAAAACATACTATTATGCACTATCAATTGATATAAGCTACTAGTGAACATAACCAATAGTTCCATAGCATTTACTAGAGGCATAAGTTCCATATACATATATTCATCATACACAAAAGTTTTATACACTTGCTACACATTGAGAATCTTGGGATCCAATACCACCTGAACTACACTACCAAGAGAAGATCACTACAGTGCCCAGGTATCCCCTACTCCTTGCCTCTATATGACAAAGGCCAATAAGTTAGTGTTCCAAGGAATTAAAAACTTGTAAGAAAGAAACATAACAAATATAGATTACAACAAGTAACTCATGCACACCTGGTATGAAAATACCAACAACTAGTTTTTCTATTGGTTAATAACCCCAAGTACACTAGTATCTACATACAAAATATGAATGGGATGTGAGAACCAAAGGTTCCCAGTAAGGGTTGTCACTTGTAAAAAAATCAGTCATATAGGACCATGCATGTTATGCATAAAGATGTTAATATTTACCTAGTGTACTTGAGCTCAAGTCATAGTGCTAGGAACTGATATTATTGGCCATAATTATGAAAGTAACTAAATCCTACGATTCCTTCACTCATTAGTCCTAGAATTGATAGGTCCAACTTGTCCATACAAATATTGCTTTGAGAGCTTATAATTATTTACCAATATCCCTTATTTTATGTGCAGAAGTGAATTGTTTGCTTGTTTAAATGCATGTGTTAGTGCTAGCGTCCCAAGGTGTTGTGAGTTGTTGAGGACACCTCCCACTCTTAGGTTCACCAAAGCCTTGGCCTATCATGGTGACCTTAGGTATCGTAGGTTCTCAAACCATCATACTCTCCATAAATTAGACCATATTAAGGTTCTTTTTTCCAATGCATACAAGCTTATAAAGATGCACATACACACTCATATACACTTCATAGTTTCACTACCTACCAAACCCGTCACATAAGCTTCTTAAATAGCCATCAATACACAATTTAAATGCTTGTTAAATTCATCAATAATTCAAGCTCTTGATATACAAGTATCTTAGCCAAATTTATTTAACACATAAGCATACAAATCAAGTAACCCTTACCTTAGACAACTTAGTTTGCAAGCTTCAAGTACTTAGCCTTTTGTCTTTGTTTCAAGGAAAACTTAGAACCCCTATTAGTAGCTAATACCCAAAACCTATATTGATCATTTTAAGCACAATTTATCAATTTTAACATATGGAAATAGTCCCTAAAACAAGCACCAATAGCCCAGAATTTTCTGTCCCCAATTTGCCTAACTTTTGTTCTTTTCCACTTTTGATGGCATAAATGGCTCCTAAACCTTGCTCTTTTATTTTTTGATGGCTTGCATACTATTGTATAAGCAAGATTATAACAATCAATAGCCACCAAAACCACTGGAATAACACAATTTTTTCCGTAAATCAACTACAACTACAACAGCCCCAAAACTTTAGCTTAATGCACATTCATGGCATTCATGGGCAATACACTTCCAATCAAATGTTCACTTGATTATTAGCATTGAAACACCTAATCATAATTAAGAAAACATCATCCAGAGCTTATTTAAAACATTAAAACCCGCACCTCCCTACTGGAACAAAATGAATACCAAAAGCTCTCAACCAATGCTCCTTAAATGCACAATATGTTTTCCATGGGTGATTCACTGGCCAACACCTATTCTCCCACATCCTAGCCCTCAAATACCAATTCATAAGTAAGAGAACAACCTTATTGAGCTAGTAATACCCTTGGAACATGAAAATGTGGCTCACAGTAAAAGAATTAAACCACACCTTTCTTAATACTCAAAGTTTCAGCTACACCAAAACTCTAGCCTTAGTTCTTCTAGATTTTAGCTAATTTGCATCTTAGCCATGATCTCTATGATAACAATCACATGACCAATTCAAAAAATTCAAAGATGATAAAAACTTCACCTTAAAAGCAAAACTAACCATGGATGAGCTCTTGAGCACATTCAAACATGTTAAGCACTTTTGATTTATCTTTTGATGTGCTTAAATGGCTTTCCCTTATCTAGATTGGAACAGCTATAGAGGAGAAAAAGGAGGTAGAAGTCTTGGTTCATGGCTAGAGCAAAGGTCAATGATTTATATAGGTGAAATATCTATAATTGAGTTGGGCTTTAAGCAATTCGACCTAAACTTCTCCTATTTTTTCCAACTTGCATCCAAACCTTCTATAAGTGCTAAAACAGGCTGATATTCATCCATTTCACTCACTGAAATTTTTTTCAACTTTTTAGTCTTGAGAAATTAAAAAAATATCCTTTTCACTAATTTTGCCTAAATGACCAATGTTTGTAAATTTTTAAGCTACTGGACCCTTTATTACTAAGACTTATCTTGCAAATAAATTATCCAAAGTGTTAATTTTTTAAATTAATCTATCATTTGAAAGTTCGAGCATCCTATAATGACCTGATTGATTAGACTTAAAACTTCGAGGGCTGTCAGGTTCTCCCCCGTTTAAGCTGTTTGGTTCTCTTAAGCCATTTGGTCTTCCAAATCTTGCATAAGCTTGGCAAAAACATTAGGATACACATCATTATATCTTGATCTATCTCCCAAGTGGCTTCTTCTTCAGTATGGTTAAACCACAAGATTTTAACCATGGGGATCCATTTGGTTCTCAATTTCCTAACTTGTGTATCCAAGATTTGTATTGCTCTTTCCACATAGGTTAGGTGCTCATGAATGGACACATCGATAGTGGTTAATACTTTTCTTAGGTTTGTAATGCATTTTCAGAGTTGACTCATGTATAATACATCATGAATGTGAAACAAGTTAGGTGGTAAGGCGAATCTATAAGCCACTTACCCATTTTCTTTAAGATTTTAAAAGGTCCAATATACCTAGGGGCTAACTTATTTTTTTCCTCAAATCAGGTTACACCTTTCACAGGAGATGTTCTCAAGAGTACTTTATTCCCCTTTTCAAATTCTAACTCTCTTCTTTTGATATTGGCACACTTCTCTTGCTTATTAGAAGCTACTTTGATCCTTACTTAGATTTGTTTTCTTTTAGTCATGGTCTCTACTTTGATTTTTGGGCCTAACTTAACCTTGTCCATGGGGCTTGTCTAACAATGTGGACTTATACACCTTCTCCCATAAAGGGCTTCAGAAGGCACCACGCCTATTGCAGCCTGATAACTATTATTGTATGCAAACTCCACTAATGGCAAATACTTATCCCACTCACATTTAAAGTCTGTGGCACACCCTCTTAGTATGTCCTTTAAGGTTTGGATCACCCTCTCTAATTGCCCATCTATTTTTGGGTGATTGGTAGAATTAGGGCTCACTACATTGCCCAATGTCCTTTGGAAGGTTGTCCAAAAAATAGAAAAAAACCTACAGTTCCTATCAGATAGAATTTGATAAGGTATACCATGTAACCTAACTACCTATTTAAGGTATATGCCATCTTATCCATAGTATAGGTGACTTTGATAGGTATGAAGTTTCTCAACTTATCAATAACTACCCACACTGCATCATTATGGGCACACATCCCTAGTAATCTGACTAGGAAGTCCATAGTAATGGAACCTTATTTTCTTTTAAGTATGGGTAAGCTTTAAAGGGTTCTAGCTAGTTTTCGGTGTTCTGCCTTAACCATCTAACAGGTCAGGCATTTTGCCACATGTTGCCTACTGTCTTTCTTTAGGCAGGGCCACCAGAAATAGGTTTTTAAATCATGGTACATATTTTCAGCACCTGGATGTACATTTAGCCTACAATTAGGTGCCTCTTGTAACATTTGTTTCCATAAGTCCTTTATGTTTGGCACATGTAGCCTAACACGATAGTGTAACATCCCATTTCTATATTAAAATTCCCTACTAAGAGTACAATTTTTTTCTTCCCTACTAATCTTTTTAAGTGTAGGGTCATTTTCCTGTGCTTTCTTTACCTTAGCCAACCACCCCGATTCAACCTACAGTTGGTACGTTTGAGCCATTTCCCAAGCTAACCAATGGTCATATAAAGCTAAGAAATGCCCTATAGATGTATTTGATACATGGTCCTTTGAAAGAACTACACCTGTCTACCTTCTGCTCTGGACATTAGCCACTACATTACCTTTACCTTTTAAGTATTCAATGCTGCAGACAAATTCCTTTGTATACTCAACCCACCTTCTTTGCCACCTTTTCAAGTCTTTCTGTGTAAACAGATGTTTGAGGCTTTTGTGGTTGGTATATATCTTAAAGGATCTACCCAATAGGTAATGTTTCCATGACTTGAGAGCAAAAACGACTGTAACCAGTTCCAAGGCATGCACTAGATTGTTTAACTCATTGGGTCGTAGCTACTTGGACCTATATGCAATGACTTGGTGATCCTGCATCAATACACATCCAAGTTCTGTCCCAAATGCATCAGTGTAAACTGTAAAGGACTTATCTAGGTCAGGTAAAATAGGAATAGGTTCGTGCATCAGTTTTTACTTTAGCTCCCTAAAGCTGTTTTCACATTTTGCTGTCCATTCAAATTTTTGGGCCTTTGGGGTCAACATGGTTATTGGTAATTTTATTTTAGAAAAGTTCTTAGTAAATCTCCTATAGTAACCTGCTGGTCCTAACAAACTCTTAATGTCAATTACTGTAGTTGGTCTAGGCCATTTTTTCACTGCCTTGACCTTTCCTGGGTCTACTTTCAACACCTAATGCCTAAGAAAAGAAATTTCAGTAGCCCAAAACTAACATTTAGATATCTTTGTATAATACTAATTTTTGTTCAATATTTGCAATACCTTAGTTAAATGCTCAACATGTTCTTGTTGTGTTTTGGAGTATACCAATATGTCATCTATAAATACTTCCACAAACTAATCCAAGTAAGGCCTTGAAATTATATTCATGGCATCCATGAATATTGTAGGAGCATTAGTGACACTAGAAGGCATAACTATGCACTCATATTACCCATATCGGGTCCTAAAGGTTGTCTTAGGTATGTCCTCTTGTTTTAGCCTTGTCTAGAAGTTTCCACACTAAAGGTCTATCTTAGAGACCACCTCTGCACCTTTAAGATTTTGAAATAATTCATCTATGCTTGGTAGAGGATATTTGTTCTTGAAAATTATAGGATTAAGTTTCCTGTAATCAATGCAAAGCCTCAAACTACCATCCTTCTTTTTTACAAAGAGGATGGGTGCCACCATAGAGATACACTTGGGCGTATGAAGCCATTTTCCAATAACTCCTTTAGCTACTTTTTCAATTCATCTATCTCAGGAGCTGACATTCTATATGGGGAATGGATATAAGTGAAACTCCAAGCTACAACTGGGTGGAGAATTCTATATCACATTAGAGAGGTAATCCTGGAAGGTCTATAGAAAATGCCTATGGGAACTAGTTTGCTATTGGCATGTCCTTTATTGTTTCTTCTACTGATACCTCATTTAACGCATAAGCATCATTTTATCCTCAGATACTACGGGGATAGACACTAGTGCGTTGAGGTGCAAACTTTCCACCCCATCCCCAAGCCATTAGTACGGGTCACAAGTTTCTTTCTAGGGTCTATGAAAGTTACTTTTAGACCTGCAGAGTCTATATGGGCCTAGTGCTTCCTTAACTAGTCCATTCCCAATGCAATATAAAAAATTTACATATCCATTACCCATAAATCTGAGTCAATTTTACCCTATGAATTTCTAGAGGACAGTCCTTCACCATCGTGTTCATAAGGACTATTTGTCTTACTAAAGTTCTAATCAGTTTCATAGTTTTTATTTATGTGCATACCATTACCATCCTATTCACCACATCAAATGCAATAATAGATATGGATGCAGCAGTATCAAACAAAACTTGAACACTATGTCGTGAACTTGTAAAGGTACTTGGTACTATGGGCTCCCGAGCTACCTGGTTGGCTAGAGTAAGCAATCGTGGTGGTCCTCGCTACCGGGTTTGTGGTGCTAGTCTAGGGGGTATTGCTCTAGGGGGTGTAGGTCTGTGGCCCCTGTAGTAACAATTCTTAGGCGAACGCCCTAACTAGTTGCATACGAGAAATGCATCAGAAGGAAATTTGTGATGGTTGTTATCACAAAACTTTTTACACATGTTGCACGATCCTTTGCACACCTTTTTAAACTTTTTGGTGCCACTGGTTCCCTCTCTAGCTATGTCAGGATGTGGCCTCCTCAACATGCCTAACTTTCTTGATGATTCATCTCCATTAGCCCTACTACTTCCAGCCTCATTGACCATTATGTTTGCCTCTAGCGCTAGGGTTTTTTGGACATTATCATGCTAAACGTTGACTTCTGCAACTAGGATAGGTTACTGAAACTCCTACCCGAGTCCCTGTAGGAACCTCTTCACTCTAGTTTCCTTGTGGCATTCCATATAGGGTACATATCATATGAGTGTGTAGAACTTCAATTCATATTTAGTAATACTCATCTGTCCCTGAGTTACCTGCTCAAAATCTTTCCACTTTTTGGTCCTACACAACCTCTTGGATAAACTCATCCTTGAATAGCATTTCAAACTCCATCTAGGTTAGAATCCTTTCTCTGTACTCTAATTTTCCTTCATTCTCCTCCTCGAGCTCACTTTAAACTCTCCTCTACCATAACTCTGCTCTCTAAGCTAACAAAAAGGATGCTAGCAATGCACTCTTTTGAGAATCGATCTCCATTGTTTTAAATAGTGTATTGAACCTACTCAAGAAATAATTTGCAACATTAGCATCTTCGGATCCATCAAACATATGTGGAGTAAAGGACTACAAATCCTAAACAATCTTCATTTGCCTTAGTATGTTTTTCTTGCTACTCCTTTTAACCTCCTTTTGTTGTCCATGCCTAGGTTGGTCATGTACCTTAGGCTATCCTCCATGGGCTAGGTGATCATTATCATGTACCCCAACATGGCCTCCTAGGTTAGCTTGGCCCCTAATAGGATTTGCCTGTGGCTGTCGTGGTGGAGGTGGTGGTGGTGCCTGGCCTATAGGTGAAGCTTGGCTTGCTACTGCCTATCTTTGTAGCAAGGTACTTATACCTTCATTCATTTGCCTCAAGGCTTGGTTGATGCCTTGAAGCAACTGCAACATTTGGGCCTCCCTCTAGGTAAACCCTAAACCTTACCCCCGATCCTAGTCTCTACTGCTCATTGTGTTCACCATTTTACACCAATCAAGTCCAGAAGACATCGACAAATACAATTCTCAGAAAAATAATAACATATTACTAACTACCATAATACAGGGGTTATGATAGCCGAAGGACTATCGCCTCCACCTGGCCGAACTCCCTGCCACCAGAATGGCCAGGAGATCTGGCGCTACCTGGAAAAAGGTGGGATCACACACCTCGGAGAAAAGATGAAGAGCCCGAGCTCGGCACGCCAGGAAACCTGAGGATACTATTAGCCCCCCCGAGGATAGTAAACAGACCGCCTTCGGAAAAGTGGCACCAGCTAGGGCGGGCCGAACATGATCTTCCCAAAGGCCAAACTCCCTGAATCTGGGAACCCCCGAACTAGGGGCAGGTTTCCCGAAGTGGCACAGTCTGTACTACAGGACGACCTCACCCAGGGACCTCGGGAGTACGGCAGGAGCATTTAAGGAAGCCTCTGACATGTCGCCCACAGACGTCACAAGCCGCCTCAAACGGCGCTCTGACACGCCGACGCCATCAAAATCACATCATGGCCCGTCTCGGCTCAATGCTCAAGGAAGCCTGCCACCAGCTACTTGTCCCCTACGCCCAGACATTCAGAGAACATCCGACCGAACACGTGTCACAATCTGAACGGGCTAGACACCTCTATAAATATTAGGGGAAAACACCCTGGAAAGGGGGGGCTGGCAAAGATCCTGACTCCTCACCCTGAGAAAATACAACCAGGCGAGTCCACTGAACCCCTCAGTGCTATTCCCTCTACCTTCTCTCAGCACCATTGACTTGGGCGTCGGAGGCTCCTCCCCGGAAAAACACCCCGGGGACCTCCTAACCCACTTTTTCTGAACATCTTAGGCACTCTCCCTTGGGCAAACCGGCCACCAGGCGTTCTTCCTCTCCTGGAGTCCCTCCATCAGTCACCATGACTACCAACGATGAAGCCCTTGGGCATCATTTGGCGCCGTCTGTGGGAACCCGCTCTGAGATCACCGTCATTGAAACTCGGCGTTCTAAGGACAAGGGACTCCCGAGGTCTCCATCCGCGCCTGAGACACAACCGGCTGCTGAGCAAACACTCCCAGGGACTTCTGCGCCTAAGGAAGACCGCCCTCTAGTAATCACTATGAGCTTTATGAAGGAGTTTCAGTGTTCGGTCGTGGCCGAAATGGCACAGCAGATCGACCGAAGATGGTCACAGCAGACACAGGCCCAAAGACCTCCCTCACCTGCACGCCCTCGGGAGAAAAGTCCGAGGTCGACTCATCGCAGTTCGGGAAGCAGAGACCCGTGCGAAGAGTCGTCTACGGAGAATATACCCCTTGGGAAACGGCCTGTGGGACAAACTGGGTCCAGGCGACCGAAAGTCTCACAGCGAAGGAGTTCGTCGCCAGAAGCGAGGTCCCTATCCCCTCAGCGCCAAACTCGCTCCCCGAAGAGGCGCCGACGATCTCCCTTCCCAGAGGAAGAGCATAACGCCACAGTTCTCATGGAAAGGATACTAGCACGGCTAGACAGGGTGGAAAAACAGGTAGCTCGCAAACCCGTCTGGGACAGGCTGACGGGACCCTTCTGCGAAGATGGGTCCCCATTCACCTAGGTGGTGGCCGAGGCAGGCATGCCAGGCGACTTCAGGGTTCCTCGGCTAGAGATTTATGATGGACGCACTGATCCGCAGGCCCATCTGACCAAGTACAGACGCAGCATGATAATGCATGGTGCTGACGACGCTACCATGTGTAAGTGCTTCGAGGTCACCCTCACGGGACCAGCAACTGCGTGGTACAACTCATTGCCCCCAGGAGCCATCACTGAGTTCCAGGAGTTGTCTACGGCCTTCGCGCAGCAATTTATTGGAAGCCGGCCAACGGCGAAGATGCCTGTTCAGATGTTCGACATAGAGCAGAGAAACGGAGAAACCATCTGAGACTATGTCGAAAGATTCAACAGGGAGGCTCTAAGCGTCCCAGACTTCCGGCCCAAAATACTCATCCTCGCCATGACACGGGGCCTTCGGCGAGACTCACAGCTGTTCTATGAGTTCTCAAAGGACCCCCCGGACACCCTCGAGGAATTTTACCGAAGGGCCGAACAGCACATGACTGCCGAGGAGCTGAGAATGGCTGGGCCGAAGTTCGATCACAACCGCGCCGAAGGGTCCAATCAGCAAGCCCGGCATCCAACTGAACAGGCAGGCCGACCTCGAAGGATGCGGGGAAGCAAATTGCAAAGCTTCACACCCCTGAGCACTACACGGACAAACATCCTCATGGCGCTGGAAAGGCAGGGGACGCAGATTCGGCGGCCAAGGGCCATGACCGCTGATAACAAGAAAAACATCAAGAAGTTCTGCCAGTTTCATCGCGACCACGGCCATGACACCGAAGACTGCTTCCAACTGAAGAAGTACATTAAGTCGCTGATAAAACTCGGCCAACTTCGGAAGTATCTGCAGATGCCTTCCCCAAAAGGAAGAAAAGATGAGGAAGAAAGGGCCGAAGATGAGGACTACAACTCCGACAGACGGAGGAACAGAAGCCCGAAAAAGCGCCCTCCTCCTCCTGCAGGGGTGATACAAACCATCACTACGGGGCTCCCATCCTCAGAAAGAAAGCGGAAGGCCAGAGATATTGCGGTCATGGAATATCAGAGTCCGGCAAAGAAACTGGCTCGCAAGGATGGATCCACCGTCATCTTCCCCCATGACGATCCGCTGCTAATCATGGCAAGGATAGGGAACTGGGACGTCAAAAGGGTGCTGCTTGATGATGGATCAAATACTGACGTCCTATTCTCGCATTTACTGCCGAATTTGGACATCTCCAGCAGCGAGCTCAAGCCTGTCACCTCGCCCACCTTCGGGGTTGGGCCGTCCGAACTACCTGTCCTCGGATGGATTGATCTCCCCCTGATGATGAAAGGAACTTCGGTCGATGGAACAGCTGAGTTGTACGCCTCCACAATGGCGAGATTTATCGTCATGGACGTTCCTTCTTCGTACAACGCCATCCTTGGAAGGCAGACACAGGGAAACCTGCACATTCACCCTGATGTGAAGTACTTGACTATCACATTCGCCACCAAGGATGGGGATGCAGAGGTCTTCATAGATCAAGCCGAGGTAAGGAAGGTGTTTGTGAAAGCGCGAAAAGCTCCGGCAAATAACCTCGCACAAACAATGGAGGCAAAGGCACCAGAGAAGGGCAAAGAAGGAGAACCCCCGAGAGCGGAAACAGAAACAGTGGAACTTGTCCCGGGACAATCTACCCGAATAGGGAAGAGCTTGCCCGAAGGTGACAAGAAAAACCTTGTATCTTTTATACTGGGAAATAAAGATCTCTTTGCCTACTCGCCGAAAGACATGCCAGGGGTGTACCCTGGCATAATATAGCATAGCCTCAAAGTAAGCCCGGAAGCAAAGCCTATTCGGCAAAAGAAGCGAAGCATCTTGGCCCATAAGAGCAACTTTGTGAAAACCGAAGTCCAGCGCCTGTTAGACGCTGAAGTCATCAGGGAGGTCAAATACCCCGAATGGTTAAGCAACATGGTCATTGCCACAAAAGAAGGCAGCAGCAAACTCCAGATGTGCATCGACTTCAGAAACTTGAACGATGCTTGCCCGAAAGACTCATACCCTCTTCCGCCAATAGACCAACTGGTAGACTCAACTGGCGAATACGGGCTCCTAGGTTTCCTAGACGCCTTCAGCGGCTACCATCAAATAAGGATGGACCCCGAAGATGAAGAAAAAACCGCCTTCATCACCGAGGGAGGAACATACTGCTACGTCAGGATGCCCTTCGGGCTTAAAAATGCAGGAGCCACCTACCAAAGGTTGATGAACAAGGTCTTTAAGGACCAAATGGGGAGAAACATAGAGGTATATGTTGACGATATGATAGTCAAAAGCAAGCTCCCTCGCAACCACGTTGCAGATCTAGAGGAAACCTTGCAAAAGCTCAGAGCCTTCGGGATTCGTCTCAATCCTGAAAAATGCATGTTCGGGGTGACCTCGGGAAAGTTCCTTGGGTACATGGTATCCGAAAGAGGCATCGATGCTAACCCCGAAAAAATTAAGGCTCTGCTCGAGTTTTGAACTCCTGCCACAGTAAAAGAGGTGCAGAGACTCACCGGAAGAATAACTTCTTCAGGAAAAAGAATTTTTGTTGCCACCCTCGCCAGCTGTCTTTGGTGGCGAAGGTGAACGTATACTTTTTGCTCCCGGATCCCCGAGGTAGCATAAAGTAGAAGCCACCCTTCGGGACCACGAAGAGCTTGTAGTACTGAAGAAAAACTACAAAGTGAGGTTTTATTTTGAAAATGCCGCACATACAGAGAAAGGCGTTGAAATAGCAGTACAAGTTCGGCGGGAGTTGGTTAACGGCAATGCCATGGAAGTTGCAGAACGCGCTAACCATCTCCGGGGGGGGATACCGAAGTCCGGCCTTCAGTTGGGCTCGGAAAACGGTGATTTCATCACTTCAGTTGGAGAAAGGAAATTGGTCAGGACGGGGCAACCTCGTCACAGAGTAAGAGGGTAAGAAAAACTTTTTCTTCCACTTCGCTAGTTTTGCCGCAGTAGTGCAGCAAGGGTGAGAAAGAAGAGGTTGCCAACTCTCGGGAACAGGCATGGTGAAAACGAGTTCGGGAAAAACAAGGAAAACGAGTTTGGGAAAAACAAAGAAGAATCTTTGAAAAAAGCAGAAGGACTAAAACCCACCAAAGGTCTTGCCGGAATCTGGATTCCTGGAAGCCGTCGTGAAAAGTGGTCGAAAAAACGCCTGAAAAAGGAGAACCGCCGTGGAAAATCGGGAGAGAATTAGAAGGCAAAAGAAAGCAAAGGCAGAAGAAGAAAGAGGGTTATGACAGGACTGATATATATAGGCCGAGAAGGCCAGAAGAACCGTCGTCATTGGTACCCCTCGGAAGGCGAAGCGTCGCCATAACTGCTATGAGCACCTGAAAAGTCGTGCCAGCCGTACTCAGTGCATTCTTACCCAATAAAAGTGTGCCATGTGTCGGCCATCGCGCAGCAAACGTGCCACGTGTCGTCCATCACGTCGAGCACGCCCTCTGACACCGTTTGGTCTAGAGGCGCCGCCCTAGACTGACTCTGCTGGATACAGGACGCGACGCATGAGCAGACCTATAAAGGAAAAAGAGTAGGTTACCTCGAAGACACCAAAAGACAGCCTGTGACTTCGGGCAAAACGTCTATCTTCGGTACAAGGTTATCCTATTTCCCCTTGCCACGAGGACACCAAGAGACAGCCCGTGACTTCGGGCAGAAGGTGTATCTTCGGCAGAGGGACAGCCTATCTTCTCGCGCTTCGAGGACGCAAAAAAGGCTGCCCATCGCTCCTGGCAGAAGAAGGCGTCTTCGGCGCAGATATCACAACCACAGGACCCAAAAACCGATGAACCGAAGTTTCTCACTTCGGCTTTTCGGAGGGGGGCCTGTGATAGCCAAAGGCTATCGCCTCCTCGGTAGTAACTCCCTGCCAGAATATTGGCCGAGGAGTCTGACGTCACCCAAGAGAGGATCTTTTCATTGACCTCGGAAGGTGCGAAGTCAAACACTATGAGCTCGAGACTTTGGTTAGCTCGTCAGGAATTCCGAGGACAACACCGTCTCCATCGAGGGGCCAAGCTGATCGTCTTCGGGTAAGAGAGCCATCTCTCTGAAGTAAGGGAGAATCTCCCCGAAGGCAAAGGCCCCGAAGAGGTCTTCCCCGAACAAGAAACACCTGAACAAGGGAATCCCCGAACTATGGGTGTGAGTCCCGAAAAGGGTGTCCACCAAGGGAACTCCCAGAACTGTGGGATAGATCCCGAAGGAGGTGCTTGCACGGAAGGATGGATAGAATCCGAAGAGGGTGCACGCACCGAAGGGCGACCTCGCCCAGGGGACCTCGGGAGTACGGTATGAGCATTTAAGGAGCCTCTGACATGTCGCCTACAAGCCCTACACGTCACATCTGAACGGCGAATTGACACGCCGCAGCCGCCCCAGTCCTGACGCAACCTGTCTGGATCCAGGGCTAAAGGAGGCTGCAAACGGCTGCCTGTCCCCTAGGTCCAAAAGTATAGATCAAATCTGACCGAACGCGTGTCATGATCTGAACGGACCAGCTACTCCTATAAATACTAGGAAATGGGACTGGGCAAAGGATGGGCATTTTTCCTCCCTCTGAGAAAACACAAAACAGGCACACTCAGCTGGGAAACCAGAGCTCCAGGCGCTCGCCTCCTCAGGAAGTCTCTCCACCTGTCAACATGGCAGCAAACGAAGATGCCTTGGGGCATCACTTAGCAGGTTCATTTCCAGGTACGGAGATAGGTGTCGGCCTTTCTTCAAAGTCCTCACTAAGGCACCAAAAAAGGAAGGCAACCTCGAAAGGGATGATCATCCTTGGGATCAAGACTGTCAAAAAGCCTGGGAAGAACTCAAAATATACCTAGCTAGGCTGCCGACTCTGCGACAACCTCGCGAGGGAGAGCCCCTTGTATTATACCTCGCCGTCACGAAAAAAGCTGTGAGCTCGGTCCTCGTGAAAGAAGAAGGGCCAAAACAATGGCCGGTCTACTATGTAAGCAAATCCCTGCATGGCGCCAAAGTCAGGTACCCTCTGCTGCAAAAAGCTATATACACCTTGGTGCTTGCAGGGAGAAGGCTGCGACCATACTTTCAGGCTCACCCCATCATCGTCAGAAGTAGCCTACCACTACGGGACGTTATGAGGAAAGTGGATCATTCGGGAAGGCTCTCCAAGTGGTGTATAGAGCTTGGCGAACACGATATCACTTACGAACCTCGGAAGGCCATAAAAGCTCAAGCATTGGCAGAATTCATTGCCGAAATACCCACCACTGAGGAGAGTCATCCGGATCTGAACGAAGGTGAGCCAGAATGGACCTTACATGTTGATGGAGCCTCGGGGTCCGAACACCAGGGAGCTGGGGTAATTATCAGAGGCCCCGAAGGCCTGGAAGTAATGAAGGCTATCAAGTTTACCTTCAACGTCACTAACAACGTGGCTGAGTATGAGGCCCTCATAGCGGGATTACGACTGGCCAGAAAAATTGGCGTGAGAAACTTAAAGGCTCACAGCGACTCCCAGCTAGTAGTTCAGCAGACGGCAGGAGACTATGGGGCGAAGGACCCAACCTTGGCAAAATACCACGAGCTGGTAGCAAAACTCATTCAAGAGTTTGACGCCATATGGATCAAAAACGTACCTCGGCGGAAAAACACCGAGGCAGATTGCTTGGCGAAGTCAAAGACCTACACCGAGGTGCTAGACCGTCCGAGCATCTCAGTGCTGAGCATAACGACCTCGGGAAAAGGATGGAGGGATCCAATAAAAAGGTACCTCAAGGAAAATGTGCTCCCCGAAGACCCCGGTGATGCTGCAAAGCTGCGAAGGCGCTCCGGCCGTTTCTTCCTGATCGGTGAAGAACTATACCGACAGGGATACGCGAATCCACTGCAAAGATGTGTGAACGAAGAGGATACTTAAATGATCCTTGAAGAAGTCCACGAAGGTATGTGTGGTTCACACATAGGAACCGATGCCCTGGCCGCAGTGATACTTCGCCAGGGATACTTCTGGCCTACCCTAAGAAAGGATGCAAGGCAGTTCGTCCGGAAATGCGGTAGTTGCCAGAGACACGCGAACATCCAGAGGGCACCCTCGGAAATGGTAACTTCAGCTGACTATCCCTGGCCCTTCGCAGTCTGGGGTGTAGACCTTATCGGGCCACTCCCCTCAGCGCCCGGAGGCGTGAAATTCTGCGTGGTAGCAGTGGACTATTTCTCCAAATGGGTCGAGGCAGAACCGCTAGCAACTATCTCGGCGAAAGAAGTGCAGAAATTTGTGTGGAAGAACATCGTATGCAGATTCGGCATACCGAGGGTACTAGTGGCTGATAATGGATCCCAATTCATAGACAAAGGATTCCAGGAATTTATCAGCGACCTCGGAATAAAGATGCACTTCGCCCCAGTAGCTCACCCCCAAAGCAACGGGCAGGTGGAGGTATCTAACAGGACCATAAAAGATGGCCTGAAAAGAAGACTGGGGGAAGCAAAAGGGAAATGGCCAGGAGAACTCCAAAGCGTATTATGGAGTTACCGAACGACGCCCCGAAGAGCCACAGGGGAGACTCCTTCTCACTCGTCTTCGGAACAGAGGCCATCATCCCTATCGAGATAGTTAGACCATCAGTACGGGTGCAAGTAGTTGATGAAGGTGGAAACGACCTCGGCCTAAGAACGAAGCACGACCTCGTCGGCGAACACAGAGAAATAGCTGAGCTGAGAAGAAAAGCTTTCCAGCAAAGAGTGGCCGCGACTATAAATTTGCGAGCCAGGCCAAAAGAAATCAAGAAAGGGGACCTCGTTCTCCGAAAGGCTGACTTTGCACCCCGAAAGCCATCCCACGGGGTACTTCGAGTGAACTGGCAAGGACCTTATCTGGTTCTTACCGAAGTACGAAAAGGCGTGTACAAACTTGGCGACACCGAAGGCGTAGAATTGAAAAACACTTGGCACTCAAATGCCCTGAAGAAATTCTACGCTTAAGATGGAACGGAAGGATTGTGCTGTACAAAAAATATCCTAAGTACAGAATGTCCTTGAGAAAAATTCTTAAGTGTACAAAATGGTGCAAGACAGAAGTCCGCGAAGGTGTTCGCCGTGAAAAAGCACAGATATGATTTTCTGAAATCCCTTTAGCCATCACGCTCGGAAAAATGGAAAACAAAAATCTTGCGAAAGTACTTGCCCCAAAAAAGCGCAGATGTGATTTTTTGAAGTCCCTTGAGCCATCACGCTCAGAAAAATGGAAAACAAAAAAATCCTGCGAAAGTACTCGTCGAAAAAAAGCAAAGAATAATTTTTTGTGATTCCAGGTTTCCCGAAGTCTCTTGAGCGAACTTGTTCGGGACGATGGAAATGTAAAATCTTGCAAAAAGACTTAGCCAAAAAAAATATATTCATTGAGAATGATCAGGCTTAGAAAGAAGAAGTGCCTGAAGAAGGAGCACAAAAACGAAGAGGAAAAAAGGAAAAGGCCCCTAAAACAGCCTAAGGGTTTTCGGCGTCCCGGGAGCCATCAGCCTCTATGCCCTTTTCCACCACCTTCGGCGCTGGAATTGTGGAAGGTAGGTTCAGGTGCTCGATTTTTGACCAGGACCACCGAGGCCCCTCGGGAATGTTCACAGCTTCCAAAAAAGAGAGGTCCAGACCTGGGAACCTCTTAAGGACTTGGTGCCGAGCAAGGCAGAATCCGTCCTGGAAGGCGACCTTGGTCATTTTGTCAGATTTGTCCTTCTCAACCTCAAGGTCCTCGAGCTCGTCCTTCAAGTCTGCAACCTCCTTCTTCAACGCCTTCATCCTCTTCTTCACGTCGGGCTCCTTCTTCAGAGACTTGACCTCGGCTTTAAGAGCTTTTTTCTCAGTCACCAACGACCGTATGAGATTGTCAGAATCTGACTTATCTTTGAGAAGGTCTTGGTTGGCAGCAAGCATCCCCACCACCTGATCGCCGAGGTCAGCAATCTTCAGGGAGGAGTCTTTCTGAAGGTCTTCCTTTTCCTTCCAGAACTCCTCCCGAAGGGCAGCAACTTCTTTCTTCGCAGCATCAGCCAGCTGCTGGTTCTTGGCGGTCAATTTCGAGCAAGTGACCTTCACTTTTTCTAAGGCCTCTAAGGCCGAAGCTCGGAACGCCGTCTGCCTGGCTACCCGAACTCGGAGAAAGCCGACGTACCCCAGCAGCTGCGAAAAGATGAATGCAAGGTCAGCAAGAGCCAAGCACTTAGGAAAAATTGAAGGGAAAAAGGTGTGAAGAGCATACCTGAGCAGCATGCTCGGTAACTTTCGATGCGAGGGTGTCATCGCCCGGTGTGGCCGCCGCAATAGCCTTGAAGGAGGCCTCTGTAAGCACCCCCTTCGAAATCTGCTTCGCCATTTCAGGACAGTCCTCGGAGTACAAGTTCATGTCCTCCGTGAATGTCCAGAAAGGCTCTTTGGGTATCTTCCCTTGCGGGACTTTGGCATCGTGAAGGGCCCGCGTCTTCGCGTGTTCAGCCTCCCAGTTCGGAGTAAGCAACTCCCCTGCATGGCGAAAATGAGAAGCAGGTCAGAGACAAAGGAAATTTCAGGAAAACAAAAGAGCCATACTTGTTCTGAAAACAACAAACCTGGCAGCACTTCGATCACGACGTCCTCGGAGCCCTGAGACTCCTCGGTCGAAATCCCCTTGCCTTTCTTCCTGTGCCGCTCCTCGGCAGAAGGAGCCTCTACCACGGCCTCCAGAAGGGCTTGCGGCGCGGAAGGGCTCTGGGGAGGGATGTCGGCGGAAGGAACCTCGGTAGCGGCAGGGACCTCGGCAGCACCCTCGGCGGCGCGGAAGGGCTCTAGGGAGGGACGTCGGTGGAAGGAACCTCGGCAGCGGCAGGGACCTCGGCAGTAGCCTCGGTCGGCGGAATCTCGGCTGCCCCAGGCTCCTCGGCAGGCTCCTTGGAAATTTCCTCCAGAGGAACCTGGCCAGTTTTCTTTGCCCGTTTCGCCGAAGGCCCAGCGCTAGTAGACTTCCGTCTTCGGGAAGCCGCCTTCTTTGTCTGATCGCCCTTCTCCACCTGGCCGGAGAAAAGGGACTTGTAGAATGCAGCAGTCCCGTCCCCTATCTCTGAAAAAGAAAAAAGACATCAGCGTAAGTCCGAGGGAAAACTGCAAGGGAGTAGAGGATAACTTAGTTTCGAAAAGCGTTTTGAAAGAAACTTCCTCCCGAAGGAGCTGCACCAACCAGGAGTCCTTCCCGGCGATAGCAGGAGCTGGCATGTCGAGGTCAGTCTCATGCTCCTTGACCACCCCTAACTCCCAAAGGACCTCTTCGGTCATTAACCTCCAGTTAATGGGGAAGGGGTACAGGGAGCGCGGAGAGACCTCGGGAGCCCAGTCGGAGACGGCGCGAATGCGTCCGTCGAAGTCCTCGAACACGGGAGCCAACCCTGGAGTCAGCAGTATCCTCGGATCAACGACGTCCACATTCAGCCTTCCCCGAGCCCATTTGGTCGGAACATACGACCAGGCCTCATCTATCTTCAGGAAGAAGAATTTCTGTTGCCACCCTCGCCAACTGTCCTTAGTGGCAAAAGTGAACATGAATTTTTTGCTCCCGGATCCCCGAGGTAGCATGAAATAGAAGCCACCCTTCGGGACCAGGAAAAGCTTGTAGTACTGCATGAAAATTACAAAATGGGGTTTTATCCTGAAGACGCCACACATACAGACGAAGGTGTTAAAATAGCAGTACGAGTTCGGGGGAAGCTGATTCACAGCATTGCCATGAAATTGGCAGAACTCGCAAACCATCTTCGGGGGAGGATACCGAAGTCCTGCCTTCAGCTGGGCTCGGAAAACGGTAACCTCGGTACTATGGTTTGAAAAAGCATAGTGGTCAGCTCGTGGCAGCCGGGTAATGGCGTAAGAAGGAAGAAAGAACTTCTTCTTCCACCTCTCTAATTTTTTAGGGGTGGTGCAACAAGGATGAGATAAAAGAGGCTGCCAGCTCTTAGGAATAGGCATTTTGTACAGAAAAATGAGTTCGGAAAAAGGCAAGAAAACAACTTCCGGCAAAAACTCAAAAAAATAGAGGTATCAAAATACTCTAGAAAGAAAAAACCCACCAAAAGACTTGGCAAAATCGGAGGTCGCCGTCGTAAAAGGCTGCCGAAAAAAGCTCTGTTAAAACAGCTTCGCCGCAAAAGCAAGAGAAAGCGCACAGAAAAGGACAAGCAGGGAAAGAGCAGAAGCAAAAGCAAAAGGGGCTATGACGGAATGGGCTATTTATAGGCCAAGGGTGGGTAACCGAAACGACGTCATAAGTGCCCTTTGAAGGCGAACCGTCGCCGTAACTGCACTCTGTGCCTAAAAAGACGCGTTCTCTGTAAATGACGTGACTCTCATCCAATGACAGTGCGCCACGTGTCAACCATCTCGCCAAAATAGGAGACACATCTCCTGACATCCCTAAAAAACTGGGATGCGTCGCTCAGACTGACGCGCTTGGCCATCAGACGCGACGCTGCACAGACCTGCAAAAGCAAAGAAGCAGGTTGCCTCGAAGACACCAAAAGACTGGCTGTGGCCGAACAACCCATACCTTCGGGCAAGAGGTGTATCTTCGGCATAGGCTTTGCCTCGGAGACACCAAAAAATAGGCCAAAGCCGAGCAGCCCACACCTTTGGGCAAGAGGTGTACCTTCGACACAGGTGTTGCTCTCTATAAACTCCCAAAGAACATCCTCGGAAAGAAAACCGACGTCTTCACTTCGGCTTTCTGAAGGGGGGCATGTGATAGCCGAAGGACTATCGCCTCCACCTGGCCGAACTCCCTGCCGCCAGAATGGCCAGGAGATCTGGTGCTACCCGAAAAAAGGTGGGATCACACACCTCGGAGAAAAGCCGAAGAGCCCGAGCCCGGCACGCCAGGAAACCTGAGGATACTATTAGCCCCCCTGAGGATAGTAAACAGACCGCCTTCAGAAAAGTGGCACCAGCTAGGGCAGGCCGAACATGATCTTCCCGAAGGCCGAACTCCCTGAATCTGGGAACCCCCAAACTAGGGGCAGGTTTCCCGAAGTGGCACAGTCCGTACTGCAGGACGACCTCACCCAGGGACCTCGGGAGTACGGCAGGAGCATTTAAGGAATCCTCTGACATGTCGCCCACAGACGTCACAAGCCGCCTCAAACGGCGCTCTGACACGCCGACGCCATCAAAATCACATTATGGCCCGTCTCGGCTCAAGGCTCAAGGAAGCCTGCCACCAGCTACTTGTCCTCTACGCCCAGACATTCAGAGAACATCCGACCGAACACGTGTCACAATCTGAACGGGCTGGACACCTCTATAAATATCAGGGGAAAACACCCTGGAAAGGGGGGGCTGGCAAAGATCCTGACTCCTCACCCTGAGAAAATACAATTAGGTGAGTCCACTGAACCCCTCAGTGCTATTCCCTCTGCCTTCTCTCAGCACCACTGACTTGGGCGTCGGAGGCTCCTCCCCGGAAAAACACCCCGGGGACCTCCTAACCCACTTTTTCTTAACATCTCAGGCACTCTCCCTTGGGCAAACCGGCCACCAGGCGTTCTTCCTCTCCTGGAGTCCCTCCATCAGTCACCATGACTACCAACGATGAAGCCCTTGGGCATCAGGTTATATAGATTCTCAATACCTATGCCTCTGGTAACCTGCTCTAATACTACTATCATAAGCCTTTATCTATAATCCCATTTAAGTCATATAGGACCATAATAACTTTACACTAATTTAGTGCTAGGCTAGCGTAAATTGCTCATTAGTAGGCTTGCTAATTGATTAATTCCTTAATGCATTAATTTTTTATACTATGCCTTACTATGGTTGCAGGTCAATGAAAATAAAAATAATATATACTCGGTGCAGCTAGCTAGCATTTCAAAATATGCATTTGTGTAAAACATACTGTTATGCATTGTGAATCCATACAAGCTACTAGGGAACATAGCCAATATTTCCATAGCAATTACTAAAGGCATAAGTTCCATATACATATACACAACATACACAAAAGTGCTATAGACATGCTACACACTGAGAATCTTGGCATCCAATCCCACATGAACTACACTACCAAAAAAAGATCACTACAATACCCAGGTATCCCTTTCTCTTTGCCTTTGTACCACAAAGGCCAATACATTTGTGTTCCAAGTAATTATGAAATTGCAAGAAAGAAACCTAACAAATATTGACTATAGCAAGTAACTCATGTACACTTGGTATCAAATACTAACAACTAGTTCTTTTATTAGTTATTAGCCCCAGGTACACCAGTATCTACAAAGAAAATATGTAAGGGATGTGAGAACTAAAGGTTCCTAACAAGAAAAATGATCACATAGGACCATGCATATTTTCCATAAAAATTTCAATATATGCCGAAGGCACTTGAGCTTAAGTCATAGTGCTGGGAACTCATATCATTGACCAAAACTTATGGAAGTAGCTAATCCAAACAATTCCTTTACTTATTAGTCATAATTTTGATAAGTCCAACTTGGTGGCCTGCGGCGGCTTCATCATGTGTCATTGTACGGGTAGGGAAGACTTCTGATGGAGGAGAGCACTTTTGGAGGAGATTCCCCAGTGGAATGTACCTGAAATACTCTAGAAAACACAGGTCAGGAGGTCCCCGGTGTGTATTCCGGGGCAGGAGCCTCCGACGCCCAAGTCAGTATTTTCAGATAATTGGATTATGTGCCCTTTTTTGTATTCAGAGAGAACTCTTTTTCTTCTCCCTCCTTACCCCGCTAGGACGCTTTCTGGGTATTTTATAAAGGAGGCGCACAGAAGCCATTTTCCTCTTGTGGTCGTTCCAGATCACGACACGTGTCCGGTGGGATGCGATCCCTGCTTTTCCGGGAGCGAAGGGACGTTTATCTCAGCAAAGGTTGCCTGGTTGACAGCCTAGGCATTCTGAGAATGTTGTATCGAGATGTCCCTCTGATGGCGTGCTCCAGTGATAGCATGTCAAAATGTACTTTGGGGACGACTTTTATGGGGAGGTGTCAGAGGCTCCTTAAATGCTTTGTTCGTACTTTCCGAGGTTACTCTGACGTTTTAGGGAATGTATTCCCGATGATGGGTCCTCCGAGGGATACTTCTGTTTCCCAAGGAAGCGAATTCTCTACGTTGGGCCAGGGGGATCGTTCATCCTTCCGACCTCGGCTAGCTGTTTCCCTCTGGCAAATTCGGTACTCCATCAGGTCTGGCAGCTCAGCCAGTGATGGGCACCTCGGCTATCACATGCCCCTTCCTGGAGAGCCAGAGCGGGGGCTTCGGCTATGTTTTCGAGGAGGTCCCTTTGCCGACCTGGCGGCTGAAACTTTTCTTGGAAAGTTGCCTTGCTTCAGAAGGCGTTTCCTCGGACCCGAGGTACCCTCCTCTAGTTTTCTTGATGCCCTCGGAATGCATATTACTTTTTTCTTTTTTGCTTTTTCTGCCACGAGTCTGTGAATCGTCGCGTCCTTTGGCCAGGCGTGTCAGTCATGGGTAACCGTGCCTGGGTTTTCACGATATTATAGGGACGTGCCCTGATTCTTTGCGCTGTGTGACACGTGGAGGCTGTTGGATGGCAAAACAACTATGCTGGTTACGTCAACCGCGCCTCTTCGCCTTTAAGGAGTAATAATGAGGCCGTTACATCTTCAAAGGATGATTATGACGACGTTTCACTTATCCTTCTTCGGTCTATATAAGCACCTTCCGTCCCATTTTGTCTCACTTTTTTGTTTTAACTCTCGTCTGTTCTAGGGCCTTTTCTTGCCCTTTTTCTCTTTCCGGCGGTGGTTCTTAAAGGCAGAGTGACCTCCTGCGATTCCTTGCAGCGGTGTTTTGCAGCCCGGGTTTTAGCAAAGTTTTTGGTGGGTGATGCCTTTTTGTGGTTTTTTGTTGTTCCTCTATTTCTCCCAAAGTCATCTCTCTTTTTCTTATTTTTTTGAAAAATGTCAAATCCAACTCCATTGAGTCCGACTCCATTGATGACTGTGCGCCCTCTTTCTGCAAACCTTGCTTCCCTTGAGGCTTATCCTTGTTCCACTACTTTGCAAAAGATGAAAAAGTGGGTGGCCAAGTACTACCTCCCTTCTTATATCACACCGAGGTTACCTCTCCCGGGATCTTACGGTTACGCAGCTTCTTCGGGGGAGGTTACTGTTTACCGAGCTCAGCTGAAAGCCGGTCTTCGGTATCCCCCTCATCGTGTGATATGCGAATTCTTCAAATTCCACGGCATTGCTGTGAACCAACTCCCCCCAAATTCTTACTCTTACTTTAATGCTTTCCTCTGCATGTGTGCGGTGTTCGGCATAAACCCCCACTTCCTCTTTTTCATGCAATACTACAAACTCCACCCGGTCCCGAAGGGTGGTTTTTACTACCTCCTTCCCCGAGGGTCCGGGAGTAAGAAGTTTATGTTTACCTTTGACAATAAGGATAGTTGGCGAGGGTGGCAGAAGAAGTTTTTCTTTTTCCGGGTCCCCGAGTCTTGGAGACATGTGCCTATTAGATGGGCCTCGGGGACTTTGGAGGTCGACATCGTCGATCCCTGGAAGCTCCTCACTCCGGTATTGCTTGCCGATTTTGACAACTTCGACAAGCGTATTCAGTTGGTGGCGGACTGGGACTCCGGGACTCCGTCACGTTCACCCTACCCTTTTCCCATTAAGTGGGATCTTATGTCAGAGGAAGTTCTTCGGGAACTGGGAGTGATAACTGCCCAAAAGAGTGACCCCGGCATGCCCGTGCCTGTTCTTCCAGGGAAGAAAGCCTGGATAGTCATGCTCCTTCGGCGTCAAATTTCTTATCATTTTTTTTTCGAAAGTAAGTCACCTTCCAGGGTTTGTTATCTGCTTTCCCTTTGGACTTACACTGATATTTTACCTTTTTGCAGAGATGGGCGATCAGTCTGCCGAGTTTTATAAATCACTCAATGACAGTCAGGCTAAGCGGGGAGAGCAAGTACGCAGGAAGACTTCTGGTAAGAGGAAGTAGTAGACTGCCGGCCCTTCTAAGTCCAAGAAAGCCAAGGCTACCACTCCTCCTCCCCCCGAGAACATAGTTGAGGTGGAAGACTAGTCCTCTGCTCAGCTTCCGACCGCCAAGAAGCCTTCTTCGGAACCTGATATCCTCGGGGAGACGCTGAGTCCTGCCCCTGCTACCGAGATCCCAGTAAAGCGAACGTCTGCCCAGGATTTTGAAGAGGGCAGGAGGAGGAAGGGAAAGAATGTCAATGAGGATGTTCGGGAGGTCGGTTCTGAGGAGTGCGTCCCCGAAGTTCGACCAGGTTTTTTCCTTAGCCATTCCACTACCAACCTCAGTATTTTTCGTATCTATGATTTTTTGGATGAATGGCTAAGGGATGATGTCTTGATGGAACTTCGGCGTGACCTTGCAGAGAACGCCCCTACTGCTTCCTGGGTGGAAGCTCATGCCCGTCGGAGGGCTCTTCGGGACCGACGGATTCCTCGGGGCAGGGTGCCACGGGAGCCCTTCTGGTTGTTCACAGAGGACATGGATTTGTTCTCTGAGGATAGCCAGCTGATGGCTTCGCAAATGGCATCGGGGGTGCTGACTAATGCCACTTTTCAGTCCCTTACCACCGAATGTCCCAGCGAAGAGATTCTCGCGGTGAGGATGACCGAGCACGCTGCTCAGGTGATCCTTTCTTTTCTTGTATCTTAGAAAATTGTTCATCCAAGCCGTCACTGCCTTCCGATACTTATTTGGTGCCTCTGTTTTCAACAGCTTTTGGCATATAGCGGGTACTTCCGCGCCTGGTCAACGAAACAAACGGAGACCCGCTCTCGGTCCGAAGATTCCCTGCGGAAGACGAAGGAGTCTCTCGCCCAATATGCCCTAAAGTATGGCAAGTTAAACAAAATCACGAAGGAAGATCTTGGGAGTCTTCGGGCCGAGGTTGTGCCCAGCAGGCAGGAGCTGCTTACCAACTTCTCAGCCAAGGTTGAAGACCTCGGCTCAAAGTGCGTGACTCTTTCTTTAGAGAATGAGGCCCTTCGGAAGAAGACCGTTCAAGACGGCGAGAACCTTGCGAAATCACTCGCTTTGAATGCCGATCTCCAAGCTGAGATTGCGTCCCTGAAGAAGGAGAAGACGAAGAGCAGGAAGAAGAGGAAGCTGGAGGAGAAGATTGTCGCGCTAAAAGCTGAGCTGGCGGCTCTTGGCGCCGAGAAGAACCATAGCGAGCAAATGCCAAAGACGTCTTACCAAGATGGTTTTTCCTTGGCTCGTCATCAGGTCCTCACTCGGCACCCTGGGCTTGACATTTCGCATTTGTCTGCTTTGGACTTTCCCCAAGAGCACAGATCTACATGGTCCAAAGTCGAGTTCCTCAATCTTCCTTCGGCTCGGCCTG
Organism: Aquilaria yunnanensis; assembly: GCA_039654915.1. Taxonomy (NCBI): domain Eukaryota; kingdom Viridiplantae; phylum Streptophyta; class Magnoliopsida; order Malvales; family Thymelaeaceae; genus Aquilaria; species Aquilaria yunnanensis. The sequence continues at coordinate 47,497,974 of CM077595.1, forward strand.
CGTCTTTGACTGAGCCCTCTGGAGATGATAATGTTTGACGAAACGTCTGATAACCTTGCTCAGTCATAGCCTTTCTTCTTCCTTCTTTGTAATTTTTTTTCTTAGGATTTCTTAATGAAGGATTTTTTCTCCATTCTCCACTCTTTCTCTTGAATATGCCTTATCAGCAGCTGGTACGATTCTAAGTGTGCACTTTTGGCGAACACCAGCACCTTATCTTTCGGAAGGAACCTTTTTGAACTTCTTTCGTGTTCGGACGGGTTTTTAAGCCTAGTAAGGAATTTTGTAAGGCAGGACCATCAAGGCGCACTCTTTCGATAACGAGGGCAAATTCATCATGTATTTTACTGACGACTTCGGGGGGGAGTATCATACCGGCTTTCTTGGAAAAAAATTATCTAAGTATAGAATTTTTTCAGAGAGTCTGAATGCCAAGTATTCTTCAACTCCACTCCCTCAATATTACCCAACTTAAAGACCCCTGGGCGGACTTCGTCGAGAACCACATAGGGTCCACTCCAATTTGCCCGAAGTACTCCTTCTGATGGCCTTCGCTGTTCGAACTCGGCTTTTTGGAGAACGAGGTCTCACTTTTTGATATCCTTTTTTCTTACATGTAAATTGGCGGTGCGTGCTATCCGTTGCTGGAAGGCCTTTCTCCTTAACTCGGCCATCTCGCGGTGTTCTTCGAGGAGGTCCAGTTTTGCTCTTAGTCCAAGATCATTTCCTCCTTCATCGAACACCTGTACTCTTATCGAGGACTGCATGACTTCAATGGGAATAATGGCCAAAGTCCCGTATACGAGCGAGAAAGGAGTCTCTCCCGTGGCTCTTCGGGGAGTTGTTCGGTAGCTCCACAGCACACTTGGGAGCTCTCCTGGCCATTTCCCTTTTGCCTCTTTTAGCCTTTTCTTCAGGCCATCTTTTATTGTTCTGTTAGATAACTCGACCTGCCCGTTGCTCTGAGGGTGAGCCACTGGGGCAAAATGTATCTTGACGCCCAGGTCCTCCATGAATTCCTGGAACCCCTTATCCATGAACTGAGTCCCGTTATCGGCCACTATTACCCTCGGAATGCCAAATCGGCATATAATGTTTTTCCATACGAATTTTTTAGCGTCCTTCACCGAGATTGATGCTAGCGGTTCTGCCTCTATCCACTTAGTGAAATAGTCCACTGCGACGATGCAAAATTTTACTCCGCCGGGGGCATTTGGGAAAGTTCCGATGAGGTCAATGCCATAGACGGCGAAGGGGCAGGGATAGTCTGTTGCATTTATTCTCTCCGAGGGTAGCTTTTGGATACTGGCGTGCCTTTGGCAATTGTCGCATCTACGGATGAATTGCCTTGCGTCTTTCCTTAGGGTAGGCCAAAAGTAACCTTGGCGGAGTATTTCTCCTGCGAGGGCATCCGTTCCTATATGGGAGCCACACACTCCTTCGTGTACTTCTTCAAGTATTACTTTGACGTCATCCTTGCCTATACATCTTTGCAGAGGGCTAGCGTACCCTTGTCTGTACAGTTCTTTCCCAATGAGGAAGTACCTTCCTGCACGCTTTTGTATCTTTGCAGCTTCTTTAGGATCCTCGGGAAGCTTTGAAGTTGCCAAATATCTCTTGAGGGAGCTTTGCCATCCCTTCCCCGAGGTTTCTATGCACATTAACTCTGTGCTGGGGTGTTTTAGCACTTCGGTGGGTTCCTTACCCTTGGCCAAGGCATCCGCTTGGGTAATATCCCTTCGGGGCACGCTCTTTATGTGCAACGAGTCGAAATCCTCAATGAGTTTCTGAACGAGGTCATGATACTTGGCCAAAATAGGGTCCTTTGTCGTATATTCTCCCTTTGTCTGTCGGACTATTAACTGTGAATTACTGTGGGCCACAAGGTTCTTCACACCTACTTTTCTGGCCATTTTCAGTCCGGCTATGAGGGCTTCATATTTAGCAATGTTATTGGTAACATTAAAACTGAATTTGACTGCTTTAGAAGCTTCCATGCCTTCGGGACCCTGAAGGACTATTCCAGCTCCTTGATGACCTGCGCCTGACGCTCCCTCAATGAAGAGTTTCCATTCTGGATCAGTCTCTATTTTTCCTCCCGCAAGTGCTTCAGTCTTCTCAATCTCAGGGATCTCGGCAATGAAGTCTGGAAGTGCCTGAGCCTTTATTGCCCTTCTAGGCTCGTATCTAATGTCATATTCACCGAGCTCAATGCACCATTTTGAGAGTCTTCCCGAATGCTCCACTTTTTTCATCACATTTTGCAGGGGCAAATTACTTCGTACGGTGATGGCGTGTCCTTGGAAGTAGGGTCGCAATCTCCTACCCGCCAGTACTAATGCGTAGATAGCTTTTTGGAGCAACGGGTACCTTGTCTCGGCGCCATGCAGGGACTTGCTTACGTAATACACCGGCCATTGTTTCCTGCCCTTTTCTTTTACTAAGACGGAACTCACCGTCTTTTCAGTGACTGCGAGGTAAAGAATGAGAGGTTCCCCCTCCCGAGGTTGCCAAAGTGTTGGGAGGTGAGTTAGATAGCTTTTGAGCTCTCCCCAGGCTTCTTGGCATTCTGTATTCCATGGATGTTCCTGGATTCCGGAGGTACCACCTTCCTTGGAGACTTTGATGAGTACCTTGAAAAACGGGCGACATCGGTCACCATACCTGGAGATGAATCTACTTAGGGAGGTGATCCTCCCGGTAAGCCTCTGTATGTCTTTGATAGGAGTAGCTGTATGGAAATTTAGCAGGGCTTTCAGTTTCTCAGGGTTAGTGTCTATTCCTCTTTCTGATACCATAAACCCGAGAAATTTTCCTGTGTTTACCCCGAACACACACTTTTCGGGATTAAGGCGAATGTCGAATTCTTGAAGTCGTTGGAAGGTTTCGGTTAAGTCAGTGATATGATTTTTGGGTTCTTTGCTCTTGACTATCATATCATCGACGTATACCTCCATGTTCCTACCGATTTGCGCGTCAAATACCTTGTTCATCAGTCTTTGGTAGGTGGCTCCTGTGTTTTTGAGCCCGAAGGGCGTTCTGACATAGCAGTAAGTACCTATCTCTGTGATGAATGCCATTTTTTCCTCATCCTCGGGGTTCATCTGGATCTGATGATACCCGCTAAAGGCGTCAAGGAAGCTAAGCAGTCCGTACTCGGCAGTTGCGTCTACCAGCTGATCTATGGCCGGTAATGGGTAGGAGTCTTCTGGACAGGCGTCGTTTAAGTTTCAGAAGTCGATGCACATTCGGAGCTTTTCACTACCCTCTTTTGTGGCTATAACCACATTGCTGTGCCATTCGGGGTATTTTACTTCCCTTATTACCCCGGCCTCAGTGACGCGACTAACTTCGACCTTGACGAAGGACTTTTTGTGAGCTGATAGACTCCGTTTTTTCTGTCGCACTGGTCTGACGTGTGGTTGCACTTTAAGATTGTGCTGGATTATGCTGGGGTCAACCCCAGGCATATCCTTCGGCGAATAAGCAACTAGATCTTTGTTCATGCACAAAAAGGATACAAGCCTCTTTTTGTCCCTTTCGGCCAGTTTCTTCCCAATTCGGGTGATTCGGCCGGGGATCAATTCTATATCTTCTATTTCTATTTTTTTGAGGCTTTCCATTTCTTCTGCCGTTGCCTTTTCATCCATCAAGACGTTTTTTCCTTCTGCCGAAGTCTGTACCTGGATCTTGGTCGGGCTTTGCCTGGCCCTTGTGAAGACTTTCCTAACCTCGGCCTGATCTATGAAGATTTTAGCATCTCCATCTTCGGTGGCGAAGGTGACCGTCAGGTACCTTACGTCTGGCCGAATGTGAAAATTGCCTTGAGTCTGCCTTCCCAGAATGGCGTTATATGCTGACGGCACATCAATGACTATAAATCTTGTCCTACCGGAGGTGATTAACTCTTCTTTGCTCTTGGGTGAGACCCCTTTCAGCATCACAGGCAGGTCGATGTACCCAAGGACTGGAAGTTCAGACGGCTCGATGCCGAATGACTGGGCTAAGATCACTTTTTGAGATGTCTAATTTACCTAGCAGATGAGAAAAAATGACGTCCGTGTTCGAGCCGTCGTCGAGGAGCACTCTCTTGATGTCCCAGTTCCCTATCCTTGCCATCACAAGGATGGGGTCGTCGTGGGGGAACTTTATTACAGTCCCATCCCTACAGGTGAGCCTTAGTGGGGAGTTCCCAGTAGTGATGGTTTGGATAATCCCTGCCGAGGGTGGCTGATTTTTCCGGGGACTTCGGTCCCACTGTCTATCTGAGTCATACTCTTCATGGTCTGCTCTCCTCTGCTCTTCTTTTCGCCCTTTTGGAGAGGGCATCCGCAGGTATCGCCGAAGTTGACCCTGTTTGATCAGGGACTCGATGTACTTGTTCAACTGGTAACAGGCTTCAGTGTCATGGCCATGATCCCGGTGAAATTGACAGAATTTTTTAATTTTTCTTTTATTCTCAGGGGTCATGGCCTTTGGCCTTGGGACTGTAGTCCCTTGCCTTTCTAGCACCATTAGAATGCTAGCTCTTGTGGTGTTTAAGGGAGTGAATGCTGCGGGCCTCTTTCCTTTTCGCCTGCGGAGCCGCTCTCTCTTGTTTTGCTGGCGCGGCTGATGGCCAGTCCCTTCGGTGTGAGGGTGTTCGCCCTTAGGTCCTCCCATTTTGAGTTCTTCGGCCGTCATGTGTTGCTCGGCTTTTCTGTAAAATTCCCCAAGAGTTTCTGGAGGGTCTTTGGAGAACTCGTAGAACAACTGGGATTCCCTCCGCAGTCCTCTGACCATTGCCAGGATGCGAATTTCCGGCCGAAAATTTGGTACGCTCAGTGCTTCTCGATTGAATCTTTCAACATAGTCGCGAATGGTCTCCCCTCTTTTCTGAGCTATGTCAAACATTTGCACTAGCATTTTGGCAGTTGGCCTACTACCAATAAACTGTTGGGTGAAAGCAGTAGATAGTTCTTGGAAGCTCAACAAACTTCCCTGTGGCAAAGAGCCATACCACGCTGTTGCTGGTCCTGAGAGTGTCACCTCAAAGCATTTACAGAGCGTGGCATTGTCAGCGCCATGGAGCACCATACTTCGCTTATATTTTGTCAAGTGCGCCTGGGGGTCACTTCGCCCGTCATACGTTTCCAGGCGAGGAACCCTGAAGTCACTGGGCATAGGCGCCTCTACTACCTCACGTATGAAAGGCGACTCCTCTCCGATGTAGGAGTCGGACAACCGGGACCAGACTGGTTTTCGGGAGATCTGTTTCTCAAACTTTTCCAACCTTCCCAGGATCCTTTCCATAAGGGCGGCAGTGCTGGTTCCTTCCTGCCGTCGTGTGCTTGCCGGTAGTGGCGAATTTCTTCTTCGCCTTGGAGAACGACTCCGGCGAAGGGGAGAGGGTGACCTCTGGTAAGGGGATGCGCTCTGTTGACAGGAGGCCTTGGTCTCTTTTGGGGTTCCCCCTCTGGCGGAGCGCGCTTCAACGGGTTCACCATCTGTTGAATATGTGTCAAGGGAGTCTCCACTCCCTGAACTCCGGTAAGTAGATCGCGAGCTTCTTTCCCGACGAATGGTCGGGGGTGAGGCTCTTTGAGTGGGTGGAGGTTGGGGCAACCTCTGGTCAAGCTGCTGAGTGATTTCCGCAATGATAGAATGCAGGAAATCCCGTAGGAAGCTCATCGTTACTGTCACGGGATGATCGTCCTCCATCATAGAAGTTTCTGCCACAGGCAGAGTAGTCGCCTGTTGAGTCTCAGGTGTGAGGGGGGATCTTGAAATCACTTTGTCCTTCGAGCACCGAGTCTCCACGACGGCGACATGGGATAGAGTTCCCACAGACGGCGCCAAATGGTGGCCTGCGGTGGCTTCATCATGTGTCATTGTACGGGTAGGGAAGACTTCTGATGGAGGAGAGCACTTTTGGAGGAGATTCCCCAGTGGAATGTACCTGAAATACTCTAGAAAACACAGGTCAGGAGGTCCTCGGTGTGTATTCCCGGGGAGGAGCCTCTGACGCCGAAGTCAGTATTTTCAGATAATTGGATTATGTGCCCTTTTTTGTATTCAAAGAGAACTTTTTTTCTTCTCCCTCCTTACCCCGCTAGGACGCTTTCTGGGTATTTTATAAAGGAGGCGCACAGAAGCCATTTTCCTTTTGTGGTCACTCCAGATGACGACACATGTCCAGTGGGATGCGATCCCTGCTTTTCCAGGAGTGAAGGGACGTTTATCTCAGCAAAGGTCGCCTGGTTGACAGCCTAGGCATTCCGAGAGTGTCGTATACGTCCCTCTAATGGCGTGCTCTAGTGATAGCGTGTGAGAATGTACTTGGGGGACAACTTTTATGAGGAGGTGTCAGAGGCTCCTTAAATGCTTTGTTTGTACTTTCCGAGGTTACTCTGCCGTCTTGGGGAATGTATTCCCCGAGGATGGGTCCTCTGAGGGATACCATTGTTTCCAAAGGGGCTCTGATCTCTCTCCCGAGGTTGGTCTTACCATTTCCCAAGGAAGCGAATTCTCTACATTGGGCCAGGGGGATCGTTCATCCTTCCGACCTCGGCTGGCTGTTTCCCTCTGGCGAAGTTGGTACTCCGTCAGGTCTGGTAGCTCAGCCAGTGATGGGCACCTCGGCTATCACAACTTATCCCTACAAATACTACTTTGAAAGCTTCTTAGTATTCGCCAATATCCATTATTTTATGTACGGGAGTGAACTATTTGCTTATTTAAATGTATGTGTTTGTGCTTGTGTTCCAAGGTTTTGTGAGTGGTTGAGCACACTTGCCCTTCTTAGATTCTAAGTATAGAATCTTGTTAAAGAATCCAAATGCCATGTATTTTTCAATTCTCCACCCTCGGTGTCACCGAGCTTGTACACTCCAAGTCATATTTCTTCAAGAACCAAATAAGGCCCCTCCCAGTGAAGACCTTTGGCGTCCGAGCTTTGCTTTTCGGAGAACGAGATCTCCTTTTTTGATTCTTTTCCGTTTTACATGTAAGTTGGAAGTGACAGCTACTCTCTGCTGGAAAACTCTTCTTCTCAGCTTGGCTGTTTCTCTATGTTCATCGATGAGGTCCAATTTGGCCCTTAATCCAAGGTTGTTTCCTTCTTCGTCGACCACTTGCACCCTAACTGATGGCTGGATGATTTCTACGGGAATAATGGCCTTTGAACCAAATACGAGTGAGAAGGGTGTTTCACTCGTGGCTCTCCTCGGGGTGGTTCGGTACCTCTATAACATGCTTGGGAGCTTTCCTGGCCATTTTCCCTTTGCTTTTTTTAGCCTCTTCTTCAGGCCATCCTTTATTGTCCTATTGGACACTTCATCTTGCCCATTGCTTTAAGGATGGGCTACCGGGGCGAAGTGCAGTTTAGTTCCTAGGTTGGTAATGAATTCCTGGAATCCTTTATCGGTGAATTGGGAGCCGTTATCGGCTACTATTACCCTAGGGATGCCGAATTTGCATATTGATGCCCCAAAGCATCTTCGTTTGCTGTCATGTTGACAGGTGGAGAGACTTCCTGAGGAGGCGAGCGCCTGGAGCTCTGGTTTCCCAGCTGAGTGTGCCTGAAAAGCTCAAAGAAGAGGTTAGGAGGTCCCCGGTTTGCTTTTCCGGGGAGGACCCTCCGACGCCCAAGTCAGTTTTCTGAGTGAAAGTGGAGGAAGAACACTAAGGGATCAAGTGTCTTGCCTGTTTTGTGTTTTCTCAGAGGGAGGAAAAATGCTCATCCTTTGCCCAGTCCCCTTTCCTAGTATTTATAGGAGTAGATGGTCCGTTCAGATCATGACACGTGTTCGGTCGGATTTGATCTGTGCTTTTAGACCTAGGGGACAGGCAGCCGTTTGCAGCCTCCTTTAGCCCTGGACCCGGACAGGTTGTGTCAGGACTGGGGAGGCTACGGCGTGTCAGTTCGCCGTTCTGATGTGACGTGTAGGGCTTGTGGGCGACATGTCAGAGGCTCCTTAAATGCTCATACCGTACTCCCGAGGTCCCCTGGGCGAGGTCGCCCTTCGGTGCGTGCACCCTCTTCGGATTCTATCCGTCCTTCGGTGCGAGCACCTCCTTCGGGATCTATCCCATAGTTCTGGGAGTTCCCTTGATGAACACCTTCTTCGGGACTCACACCCATAGTTCGGGGATTCCCTTGGTCAGGTGTTTCTTGTTCGGGGAAGATCCTCTTTGGGGCCTCTGCCTTCGGGGAGATTCTTCCTTGCTTCAGAGAGATGGCTCTCTTACCCAAAGACTGTCAGTTTGGCCCCTCGATGGAGATGGTGTTGTCCTCGGAATTCCTGACGAGCTAACCAAAGTCTCGAGCTCATAGTGTTTGACTTCGCACCTTCCGAGGTCAGTGAAAAGATCCTCTCTTGGGTGACGTCAGACTCCTCGGCCAATATTCTGGCAGGGAGTTACTACCGAGGAGGCAATAGCCTTTGGCTATCACAGGCCCCCCTCCGAAAAGCCGAACTGAGAAACTTCGGTTCATCGGTTTTTGGGTCCTGTGGTTGTGATATCTGCGCCGAAGACGCCTTCTTCTGCTTGTATCGATGGGCAGCATTTTTGCGTCCTCGAGGCACGAGAAGATAGGCTGTCCCTGTGCCGAAGATACACCCTCTGCCCGAAGTCACAGGCTGTCTCTTGGTATCCTCGTGGCGAGGGAAGATAGGATAACCTTGTACCGAAGATAGACCTTTCGCCCGAAGTCACAGGCTGTCTTTTGGTGTCTTCGAGGTAACCTACTTTTTTGCCTTTATAGGTCTGCTCATGCGTCGCGTCCTGTGTCTAGTGGAGTCAGTATAGGGCGGCGCCTCTAGACCAAATGGTGTCAGAGGGCGTGCTCGACGTGATGGACGACACGTGGCACGTTTGCTGCGCGATGACTGACACATGGCACACTATTATTGGGTGGGAATGCACAGAGTACGGCAGGCGCGACTTTTCAGGCGCATTTAGCAGTTATGGCGACGCTTCGCCTTCCGAGGGGTACTAATGACGACGGTTCACCTGGCCTTCTCGGCCTATATAAACCAGCCCTGTCATAACCCTCTTTTTGCTTCTGCTTTTGCTTTCTTCTGCATTCTAATTCTCTCCCGATTTTCCGCTGCGGTTCTCCTTTTTCAGGCGTTTTTCCAACCACTTTTCACGACGGCTTCCAGAAATCCAGATTCCGGCAAGACCTTTGGTGGGTTTTAGTCCTTTTGCTTTTTTCAAAGCTTCTTCTTTGTTTTTCCCGAACTCGTTTTCCTTGTTTTCCCTGAACTCATTTTCCTTGTTTTTCCTGAACTCGTTTTCATCATGCCTGTTCCCGAGAGTTGGCAACGTCTTCTTTCTCATCCCTGCTACACTACTCCGGCAAAACTAGCGAAGTGGAAGAAAAAGTTTTTCTTACCCTCTTACTCTGTGACGAGGTTGCCCCGTCCTGACCAATTTCCTTTCTCCAACCGAAGTGATGAAATCACCGTTTTCCGAGCCCAACTGAAGGCCGGACTTCGGTATCCACCCCCGGAGATGGTTAGCGCGTTCTGCAACTTCCATGGCATTGCCGTTAACCAACTCCCACCGAACTCGTACTGCTATTTCAACGCCTTCCTCTGTATGTGCGGCGTTTTCAAAATAAAACCTCACTTTGTAGTTTTTCTTCAGTACTACAAGCTCTTCATGGTCCCGAAGGGTGGCTTCTACTTTATGCTACCTCGGGGATCCGGGAGCAAAAAGTATACGTTCACCTTCGCCACCAAAGACAGCTGGCGAGGGTGGCAACAAAAATTCTTTTTCCTGAAGAAGTCGGAGGCTTGGTCGCACGTCCCGACCAAGTGGGCTCAGGGGAGGCTCAAGATGGATGTTGTTGACCTGAAGATACTGCTAGACGCCGACGTAGCACCTATCTTTGAGGACTTTGACAGGCGCATCCGGGCCGTCTCTGACTGGGCTGCCGAGGTCTCTCCTCGTGCCCTTTACCCCTTTCCGATCAACTGGAGGCTCATGACCGAAGAGGTCCTTCGGGAACTCAAGGTGGTAAAGGAGCATGTGACAGACCTCAACATGCCGAAACCGGCTTCTTCAGGGAAGGACTCCTGGCTCGTGAAACTCCTTCGGGGAAAAGAGACTTATGAGTCTTTTTACGAGAGTAAGTTACTTTCTCATTTTTTCCTTCATAACTTCATCTTGGACTTACACTGATCTTCTTTTTCTTTTTTCAGAGATGGGCGACGACGCGGCTGCCTTCTACAAGGCTCTTTTTACCGGGCAGGCCGAGAGGGGCGAACAGACAAAGAAGGCCGCCTCTCGGAGGCGGAAGCAGACTTCAGCCGACCCTCCTTCCAAACGGGCAAAGAAAGCTGCTCCTTCCTCTCTTCCGCAAATTCCGGAGGAGGTAGGCGAGGAGCCCGAAGACCCTGCTGCCCCTTTGCCCGAGGTTCCTTCTGTCGACGTCCCTTCTTCCAACGTCCTTCCTCAAAGCCCCACGCCTTCGCATGCTTTTCTGGAGGGCGATGGGGAGGAGACCCCTTCGGCCGAGGAACGGCGCCAAATAAAAGGCAAGGGGATCTCTATTGAGGCGACGTCGATTCTTGACGACGACGTTACCGAGGTGCCAGCAGGTTTGTATTTTGTCGAAGAACCTTTTTTTCTCTTGTAAATCCTTAAGAGTTTTCTGGCCTTAACCAATTTTTTTGCTTTGTTGTGCAGCGGAGGTGGCCGCTCCTAACTGGGTTGCCGAACACGCCCGCAAGAGGGCCCTTCGGGATGCCAAAGTCCCACTAGGGAAAGTTCCGAAGGAGCCCTTCTGGACGTTCACGGAGGACATGAATATGTACTCCGAGGACTGTCCCGAGATGGCCAGGCAGATGTGCAAAGGGGTGTTTACTGAGGCCTCTTACAAGGCCCTTACGGAGGCTTACCCAGGCGACATCTCTTTGGCCGCCAAACTCACTGAACATGCCGCCCAGGTACGCTTCACTGTTTCCTTAGTGCCAATTTCGCCTTTTCTTTTTACTTAGCATCATTTTCCCTTTGTTTGCCTTTTTTGCAGCTGATGGGGTATGCCGGGTTGCTCCGTGTTCGGGTGGCGCGAGAGTCAGAAAGGAGGGCGTCACTCTGGGACCTTTACACCAAGACGAAGGCCCAGTGTTCGACGTTGGCTGCCGACAATGCTCAGCTGAAGTAGTCTTCAGAGAAGGAAATTGCTGAACTTCGGGAGGGGTTCATAAAAGAGAAAGAGGAACTTGAGAAAGGCACCTCCCAGAAACTTTCCGACATCGGCTCTCGGATGGCGGAGCTGACTTCGATCGTAGAAACGATTCAAAAGGATAAGTCAGAAAGTGACGCAATCCTTGCAAAGACGCTCGAGGAAAAGGCCCAGCTTGAAGCCGAGGTCGCATCTCTGAAGAAGCCTTCAGAAGAGAAGAAGAAGATGAAGGCATTGAAGAGAAAGCTCAAGGATCTGGAGAAGTATTACGCGGATCTAGAGAAGGACTATGCAGATTTGGCGGTCAAGAAGCGGGAGTCCGATGATATGATGAAGTTGGGCTTTCAAGACGGCTTCTGTCTTGTTCGGCACCAAATTCTGCAGAAGTTCCCAGATTTTGACCTCTCCTTCCTGGAAGGCATGAACATCCCCAAGGAGCCTCGGTGGACTTGGTCCAAGCTCGAGCACTTGAAACTGCCTCCTTCTCTCCCGGCATCTAAGGCTACTGACAAAAGCACAGAGGCTAGCAGTTCTCAAGACGCCGAGGTTCCTTAGTTTGTACTAGGGCCTTTTGTCTTCATTTTCTTCTTCTTTTTTGTAGTCTTTCAGCAACTTTCTTCTCTGTAAGCACTCTTTGGCTCAATAGATAAAAATTTGGCTAAGTATTTTTTGCCAGATACCTTTGTTTCCCTTTGTCCCGAACATAATTCGCTCGAGAGACTTCGGAGGGCCACACTTTTGCTTTCCTTTGTCCCGAACATATTCGCTCAAGAGACTTCGGAAAACCACACTCCTGCTTTCCTCTGTCCCGAACATATTCGCTCAAGAGACTTCGGAAATCCTTACTTTTGCTTTCCTCGGTGATTGCTTTCGTGAGACTCTTGTTTTGTACTTCCTCAGAATTTTTTACTTAGACAAATTTGTCCAGCTTGTGCAATACAACTTTCCCACCAAACTTTTTAGGCATAGAATTTTTTCAAGGCCTCTGAGTGCCAAGTGTTTTTTAATTCTATGCCTTCGGCATCGCCGAGCTTATAAACTCCTTTTCGTACTTCGGCAAGTACCAGGTAGGGTCCTTCCCAATTTGCGCGAAGTACCCCGTGGGACGGCTTTCGGGGTGCAAATTCAGCCTTTCGGAGAACGAGGTCTCCCTGCTTTATTCCCTTTGGCCTGGCGCGTAGGTTTATGGCTGCTGCTACTCTTTGTTGGAAAGCTTTTCTTCTCAGCTCGGCTACTTCTCTGTGTTCGCCGACGAGGTCGAGCTTGGTTCTCAGGCCGAGGTCATTTCCTTTTTCATCGTACACTTGGACTCGTATTGACGGTTGTACTATCTCGACAGGGATGATGGCCTCTGTACCGAAGACGAGTGAAAAGGGCGTTTCCCCTGTGGCTCTTCGGGGTGTTGTTCGGTAACTCCATAACATGCTTTGGAGTTCTCCTGGCCATTTCCCTTTTGCTTCCCTCAGTCTCTTTTTCAGACCATCTTTTATGGTCCTGTTAGATACTTCCACCTCCCATTACTTTGGGGGTGAGCTACTGGGGCGAAGTGCATTTTTGTCCCGAGGTCGTTAATGAACTCTTGGAATCCTTTGTCTGTGAACTGGGATCCATTGTCCGCTACGAGTACCCTCGGTATGCCAAATCTGCATACGATGTTTTTCCATACGAACTTCTGCACTTCTTTTGCCGAGATAGTTGTCAGAGGTTCTGCCTCGACCCACTTAGAGAAATAGTCTACTGCTACTACGCAGAACTTTACGCCTCCAGGCGCCGTTGGAAGTGGCCCAATGAGATCTATGCCCCAAACTGCGAAGGGCCAAGGATAGTCTGCTGAAGTCACGAACTCCGAGGGTGTTCTTTGGATGTTCGCATGTCTCTGGCAACTACCACATTTCTGGACGAACTGCTTGGCGTCCTTTCTCAAGGTAGGCCAGAAGTATCCTTGGCGAAGTATCACTGTTGCCAGGGCGTCGGTTCCGATGTGCGAACCACAGGCACCTTCATGAACTTGTTCGAGGATCATTTCAGTATCCTCTTCACTAACACACCTCTGTAGTGGATTTGCATATCCTTGCCGATATAGTTCTTCTCCAATTAAGAAGAAACGTCCGGAGCGCCTTCGCACTTTTGCGGCTTCGCTGGGGTCTTCGGGGAGTGTGTTGGTTGCGAGATACGTTTTGATTGGTTCTTTCCATCCTTTCCCCGAGGTCTCTATGCTTAATACCGCGATGCTGGGGTGGCTTAGCACTTCGGTGCAAGTTTTGGACTTCGCCAAATAGTCTGCCTCAGCATTTTCTCGTCGGGGTACGTTCTCGATTTTCACAACGTCGAACTCTCGAATAAGCTTTGTTGCCAACTCATGGTATTTCGCCAAGGTCGGGTGTTTCGCGCCATAGTCCCCTGCCATTTGCCGGACCACCAGCTCGGAATCACTATGGGCTTTCAAGTTTCTCATGCCGATTTTTCTGGCCAGGCATAATCCTGCTATGAGGGCCTCATACTCGGCCATATTGTTGGTGGCGTTGAAACTGAATTTGATGGCCTTCATTACTTCTCGGCCTTCGGGGCCTCTGATAATCACTCCAGCTCCCTGGTGTTCGGATCCTGAGGCCCCGTCAACATATAACGTCCATTCTGGCTCGTCTTCGCCTGAAAACAAATGTCCCTCCTCGGTGTTTGGTACTTCGGCGATGAAGTCTGCCAAAAGCTTGAGCTTTTATAGCTTTCCGGGGTTCATACGTGATGTCGTGTTCGCCAAGCTCTATACACCACTTGGAAAGCCTTCCCGAGTTATCAAGTTTCCTCATAACATCCCGTAGAGGCAGGGTACTTCGGACGATAATGGGATGAGCCTGAAAGTATGGCCGCAGCATTCTCCCTGCAAGCACTAAGGCATATATAGCTTTTTGAAGCAACGGGTACCTGACTTCGGCGCCATGCAGGGACTTGCTGACATAGTAGACCGAGCTCACAGCTTTTTCTGTGACGGCGAGGAATAATACGAGGGGCTCTCCCTCCCGAGGTTGCCGCAGGGTCGGCAGGCTGGCCAAGTAGACTTTGAGTTCTTCCCAGGCTTTTTGGCAATCTTCATCCCAAGGATGACCATTCCTTCCGAGGTCGCCTTCCATCTTTGCTACCTTTGTGAGGACTTTGAAGAAGGGTCGGCACCTATCTCCGTACCTGGAAATAAACCTGCTCAGAGAGGTTATTCTTCCGGTGAGTCTTTGCACGTCTTTGACTGTGGCAGGAGTTCGGAATTCAAGCAGAGCCTTAATCTTCTCGGGGTTAGCATCGATGCCTCTTTCGGATACCATGTACCCAAGGAACTTTCCCGAGGTTACCCCGAAGATGCATTTCTCAGGATTAAGGCGGATCCCGAAGGCTCTGAGTTTTTGGAAGGTTTCCTCTAAATCTGCAACGTGGTAGCCAGGCAGTTTGCTTTTGACTATCATGTCATCAACATACACCTCCATGTTCCTCCCCATTTGGTCTTTGAAGACCTTGTTCATCAGCCTCTGGTAGGTGGCTCCTGCATTTTTGAGTCCGAAGGGCATCCTGATATAGCAATATGTTCCTCCCTCGGTGATGAAGGCAGTCTTCTCTTCATCTTCGGGGTCCATCCTTATCTGATGATACCCACTGAAAGCGTCCAGGAAACTTAGGAGCCCGTACTTGGCAGTTGAGTCTACCAGTTGGTCTATTGGCAGAAGAGGATATGAATCTTTCGGGCAAGCATCGTTCAAATTTCTGAAGTCGATGCACATCCGGAGCTTACTACTTCCTTCTTTTGTGGCAATTACCACGTTGCTTAGCCATTCGGGGTAGTTTACCTCCCGGATAACGCTAGCGTCTATCAGACGCTGGACTTCGGTCTTGACGAAGTCACTTTTGTGAGCTGAGATGCTCCGTTTCTTTTGCCGGACAGGTTTTACTTCCGGACTCGCTTTGAGGCTATGCTGGATTATGCGAAGGTTTACCCCTGGCATGTCCTTCGGCGAGTAGGCGAACAGATCTTTAGTTGCAAGCAGAAAAGATACAAGTTTTTCCTTGTCTCCTTTGGCCATGCTTTTCCCTATTCTGGTACTATGGCCTGGGACAAGCTCTACTTCTTCTGTTTTCGCTTTTGTGGGATCTTCTGCCTCGCCCCTTTCCAGCTCTTTTGCTTCTACAGCATGTGCTAAGTTGCTTGCTGGAGCCTTTCGTGCTGTGACGAATACCTTTCTCACCTCGCTTTGATCAATGAAGATCTTTGCGTCTCCTTCTTTGGTGGCGAAGGTGACGGTGTTGTCCTCGGAATTCCTGACGAGCTAACCAAAGTCTCGAGCTCATAGTGTTTGACTTCGCACCTTCCGAGGTCAGTGAAAAGATCTTCTCTTGGGTGACGTCAGACTCCTCGGCCAATATTCTAGCAGGGAGTTACTACCGAGGAGGCAATAGCCTTTGGCTATCACATATGATGCTTTTCCAGATGAATCTCTATATATCCTTTGCCAATATCGCTGCTAAGGGCTCTACCTCGATCCATTTGGTGAAGTAGTCTATGGCAACTACACAAAATTTGACCCCTCCAGGAGCAGTCGGTAAAGGCGCAATAAGGTTGATGCCCCATACAGTGAAGGGATAGGGATAGTTGGCTGAAGTTATCTCCTCCGTGGGTAGTTTTTAGACAAGAGCGCGCCTTTGGCAATTATCACATTTTTGGATGAACTGCCTTACGTCCTTCCTCAAAGTGGGCTAGAAATACCCTTGCCCAAGGAGGACTTTGGCAAGGGCGTCGGTTCCTATGTGCGAACCGCAGACTCCCTCATGGACTTCTTTGAGGATCGCTTCGACATCCTCTTCACCGATACACCTCTGTAATGGGGAGGCGTATCCTTGTCGATACAGCTCTTCCTCTATCAGGAAGTATCTTCCTGATCATTTTCACAGTTTGGCTGCTTCAAGGGAATCATCGGGGAGTTTCGAGGTGGAGAGGTATTTTTTGATAGGGTCTTTCCACCCTTTTCCCGTGGTTGTTACGCAGATTACCGCTATACTTGAATGGTGCAGTACTTCTGTTGACTCTCTTGACTTGGCCAGTGGATCAGCCTCCATGTTATCTAGTCGAGGTACATTTTTTATGTGCACTATGCCAAATTCTTGCTTGAGTTCTCTGACGAGGTTGTGATATTTTGCCAAGGTTGGATCCTTTGCACCATATTCTCTTGCCATCTGTCGGACCACTAGCTGAGAATCACTGCGGCCCTTTAGATTTCTCACGCCCAACCTCTTTGCTAGCCGTAACCCTGCTATGAGGGCTTCATATTCGGCAATATTGTTTGTGACATTGAACACGAATTTGATAGCCTTTATAGCCTCTAGTTCCTTAGGAAATCAGAGAACTACTCTAGCTCCCTGGTGTTCGGAACACGAAGCTCCATCGACAAATAGTGTCCACTCAGGTTCGTCGTTAATGAGCTCCTCCAAGGTATCTCTGGTTTTTAGGACTTCGGTGATGAAGTCTGCCAATGCTTGGGCCTTTATGGCCTTTCTTGGCTCATCGGTAATGTCATATTCACCGAGCTTAATGCACTACTTTGACAGTCTTCCCGAGTGATCAATCCTCCTCATGATATCCCGAAGAGGTAGGTTACTTCGGACACTAATAGGGTGTGCTTGGAAGTAGGGTCGTAACCTTCTGCTTGCCAGTACTAAGGCATAGATGGCCTTTTGTAGAAGAGGGTACCTGACCTCGGCTCCATATAGTGATTTGCTTACATAGTATACCGGCCACTGTCTCCCTCTTTCTTCTTTTACAAGCACCGAACTTACTGCTTTTTCACTGACGGTGAGGTAAAGGATGAGGGGCTCTCTATCCTTCAGCTGCTGAAGTGTTGGCAGGTGGGTTAAGTAGTTTTTCAGCTCATCCGAAGCTTTTTGGCAATCTTCGATCCAAGGGTGCTCCTCAGCACCGAAGGTACCACCATTTTCTGCGGCTTTAGTGAGCACTTTGAAGAACGGTCGGCACCGATCCCTATATCTGGAGATGAACCTACTAAGAGAAGTGATTCTCCCCATTAGCCTTTGCACATCCTTGACTGTTGTGGGAGTTCGGATTGGCATCGATTCCTCTTTCTGACACCATGAATCCGAGGAACCTGCCTGCATTTACTACGAACACGCACTTCTCCCAGTTTAGACGAATTATGAATTTTCAAAGTTGGTGGAATGTTTCTGTTAAGTCTTCGATATGACCACTAGGTAATTTTCTCTTAACTATCATATCATTGACATATACTTCCATATTTTTCCCGATCTGGGTGTCGAACACCCTGTTCATTAGCCTTTGGTATATGGCACTAGCATTCTTAAGGCCGAAGGGCATTCTAACGTAACAGTAAGTCCCAACTTCAGTGATGAAAGCCATTTTCTCCTCATCTTTGAGATCCATCCGAATTTGGTGATACCCGCTAAAGGCATCGAGGAAACTAAGTAGGCCGTATTCGGCAGTAGAGTCCACCAATTGATCTATTGGTGGTAAAGGATAAGAATCCTTAAGGCAAGCAACGTTTATGTTTCAAAAAGTAATGCACATTTGGAGCTTATCACTCCCTTCTTTCATAGCAATCACAACATTGCTAAGCCATTCGGGGTACTTGACTTCCCTTATTATGCCTGCTTCCACAAAGTGTTGTACTTCAGTTTTGATGAAGTTGTTCTTATGTGCCGAGAGGCTTCACTTTTTTTGTCGAACGGGCTTCGCCTCTGGGTGCACCTTAAGACTATGTTGGATTATGCAAGGGTTTACCCCAGGCATGTCCTTCAGCGAGTAAGCAAACAGATCTTTGTTCATTAACAGAAAAGATACAAGTTTTCCCTTGTCACCTTCGGCCAGTTTCTTCCCCACTCGGTACTTCAGCCTGGGACAAGTTCCAAATCTTTAGTTTCTATTTTTTCGAGGTCTAGTTTTTCTTCTCCCTTTTGCCTCTTCTCCAAGCACGACCTTTGCTCCCAAAGTCTGTGTGTGGATCTTTGTTGGTCCCTGTCTTGCCTTCACAAAGACCTTCCTTACTTCTGCTTGGTTGATGAGGATCTCAGCATTCACATCCTCTGTTGCGAAGGTGATAGTCAAGTATTTCACATCTGGATAGATGTGGAGATTTCCTTGCATCTACCTCCCGAGGATTGCATTATATGACGAAGGAACATCTATAACGATCAACCTTGTCATTGTTGAAGCAAAGAGCTCACCTTTGCTTTGCAACGAAGTTCCTCTTAGCATCAAAGGCAAGTTGATCCATTCGAGGACAGGTAGTTCGAACAGACCTACCCGAAGGTAGGGGAGGTGACAGGCTTGAGATCGTTTTTTGTAATACCCAAACTTGGCAGCAAATGGGAGAATAAGATGTCTGCGTTGGAACCATCATCGATGAGTATTCTCTTAACATCCCAACTTCCTATCCTCGCCATGATGAGTAGTGGGTCATCGTGAGGAAATGTCACAATAGATCCATCCTTCCGAACAAGCTTGTTCGGTTGGTGACCAAACTCCATGACCGAGATTTCCCTCATCTTTCTCTTCCTTTCAACTGATGGTGTCCCCGTGGTGATCGTCTAGATTACTCCTGCTGGTGGTGGTGGATGCCTCTTGGGACTTCGGTCCCGACGTTTGTTGGAATCATAGTCATCATCTCATTTCCTTTCCTTTTCCCTCCTCTCCTTCGGGTGGGCATCCGCAAGTAGTGCCAAAGTTGGCCCTGTTTTATGAGAGACTCAATGTACTTCTTCAGCTGGAAGCAATCGTCTGTGTCATGCCCATGGTCACGATGGTACTGGCAGAATTTCTTCATATTTTTCTTGTTTTCTGAAGTCATGGCCTTCGGCTGCTGGATTGGATTGTCTTGCCTTTCCATGGCCAGCAGTATGTTTATTCTGGAGGTGTTCAGGGGGGTGAACAACATTGCTTTTTTCCCCTTCCACCTCCTGGGTCTTCCCCAACCCTCGATAGAATAGCAATTTTGGTGACTTTGTCCTTTAGGCTGATGGGCATCGGACTTCGGTTCCCCCATCCTTAGCTCTTCGGCCGTCATATGCTGCTTGGCCCTTCGGTAGAATTCACTGAGGGTGCCTGGGGGGTCCTTCGAGATCTCGTAAAAGAGTTGTGAGTCTCACCGAAGCCCTCTTATCATGGTGAGGATGCGTATTTCAGGGCGGAAGTCAGGCACGCTCAATGGTTAAATCTTTCAACATAGTCACGAATGGTCTCTCCATTTTTTTGCGCGATGACAAACGTTTGAACCGACATCATCGCCGTTGGCCTACTGCTGATGAACTGCTGCGTAAACACCCTAGACAGCTCTTGGAAACTCATTAAAGTTCCAGGGCGAGGGAGTTGTACCACGCGGCTGCTGGGCCGGAGAGGGTGACCTCAAAGCACTTGCAAAGGGTAGCATCATCGACATTGTGCAGCACCATACTGCGCCTGTACTTGGTTAGGTGGGCTTGCGGGTCACTTTGCCCATCGTACGTTTCCAAGCGTGACACCCGAAAGTCGCTTGGCATAGGTGCCTCAACTATCGCTCGGATGAAGGTTGACTCTTTTTCGGTGAAGGTTTCCGATAACCTTTGCCAAACAGGTTTCTGAACCATCTGCCTTTCCACTTTCTCCAACCTCTCTAGGATCTTTTCCATGAGGATTGTGGTGCTAGGCTTTTCTCTGTGCCTAGAGACCTTCGGCAACGAAGAAGGACGCCTCCTTCTCAAGGAATAACTTCAGCGATAGGGGGATTGTGATTTCTCATCCGGTGATGAACTTCACCGTCTGGAAGTTTTGGCCCCTTTTGACGCCGTTTCTCCAGTATGTTGGCCTCTAGGAGGTACGTCATCCGTTGAGGATTCGTCGTGAAAGTCTCCATTCCCTGAGCTCCAGTAAGTGGACTTCGGGCTTTTCTCCCGACGGGGAGTTGGTCAGGACGCCCTTCGGCTTGAATATGGTTGAGAGCACCTTTGCTCCCACTGTTGTGTCAATTCAGCCACAATAGAGCGCTGAAAATCACGTAAAAAGCTCATCGTGATCTTTAGAGGGCATTCGTCCTCAGGCAAAGAAGTCCCTACGGCTGGTGGTTCGGTCATCGGTTGATTCTCTAGCGCGGATGGGGACTTCAGCAGTCCCTTATCCGTAGAACGCCAAGTCTCAATGACTGCTACGTGAGGGTGAGTTCCCACAAACGGTGCCAAGTGATGCCAATTGGCATCTTCGTTGTACGTCATGATGACCAGGAGTAGGGGCTTCCGGTATGAGAGCGCCTGAAATGCTCAAAAGAACAGGGGTTAGGAGATCTTCGGAATGTGTTTCCGGGGGAGGTGCCTCCGATGCCCAAGTAAGTATTTGGTGAGAAAGAGTAGAGAGTAGAGAGTAAAGGAGTGGAGAAAGTTGTCCCTAGCAAGGTTATCCTCCAAGTATTTATAGGGGAGTGTTGGGAGGAGTTTGTTTGTCATAGTTCGCTCCAATCACGACACGTGTTCGGTCGGATGTGATCTGTGTCTTCGGGGATGGGGGACCTCCAGCTGGCGATAGGCTGTTCTGTGCAGGAGACAGGGCCATGGGAGGTCTTGTGTGTCAGGGGCGTGTGTGAGGTCTGTGTTAGAGGCTCATCAACCATTTTTGTCTTATTTTCGTTAGACCCCTCTCGGGAACAAGACCCTTTTGAGGTGGGAGACCCCTTCGGCTAGATATCATCACCGAGAGCTGTCATGATGAGTACTTTGGCCGAGCAGGGCACCTTCGGGTGAAGCTCTACTGCATCGAGGATGGTGATTTACCGAGGTTAGAGGGTCAAGGACCGTGTACCCTCTTTTTCCGAGGTTGCCACCCGTCCGATCTGAGGTTGGTGTTTGATTTTTACCAAGGGTGGTGCTCATCAGAGCTCAGGAGTTCAGAGGGTAATAGTCCTTTGGCTATCAAAATGAATCTTGGTATGAAATTTTGACCACACCTAGAGGACATCTAGAGGGTTAACTAGGCTTTGGAATTTCTGGATTTAGAGCTCTGTAGCCAAAGATATGACATTGCAAAGTTGGCTGAGTTACTGTTCATTTGGTCAGAATTTTGTAACCAACTTAAAAAATCTATAACTTGGTCCATAGGTGGGCTATTGATGTAAAACAAAATTCCTTGGTTTGCTCTAAGTCTCTACTTGATAATGGAGCATAGAAAACAAGGTGGTATGTGGCTAGAATGATATACTTTATTAGTGGAAGTTACAGGTGCAGTAGCTGGTCACTAGAAGTTAACAAGATTGCCTAATGTGTGGAAGCCAAAACTAAGACTTGTGCTAGTGTTTACTTTCTTCGCTGCCATAGTGTGCATAAATGTAAATATGTGTGTTATGGTTAGACCAATATGCATGTATTTATATAGTGCTCAAGAGGGTCACTTGAGTACGTACACTAGGGGTGTTGTTCTAATGACCTACAGGACACACCAAACCTGGGAGTTTAAATGCACAGTTTTGTTACCATAATTGGATTACCCCGTAGTGGGTAAGAAGTTTGTTCCTTAGCCTTCTGGTTTCCTTAGCTAAGATAGCTATAGGTTTCTCTTCATATGTTAGATTTGCCTCTAACTATATGTCTTCCACTACTATACAATGCTTTGGATCCAGTAGACACTTCTTAAGCATACTGACATGGAAAACATTATGAACACTTGACATACTTGACAGTTGAGCTAACCTAGAAGCTACCTTGCCAACCGTTTCTAGTATTTCATAAGGACCAACGTACCTTGGAGCTAACTTACTTCTTTTCCCAAATCTGATAATGCCTTTTGTTGGTGCTACTTTGAGCCACACTTTATCACCAACCTCAAACTCCAAGTCTTGTCTTCTTTTGTTCACATAAGCAGTAATCCTTTCATTGGCTATCCTTACCTTTCCTGTATCTCCCTTGATTTTATTTTTTGTTTCTTCAATGATCTTAGGACCCAACTCTAGCCTATCTAAGGCTTTCACCCAATAGCGAGGTGTCATGCACCTTCTTCCATATAATGCTTCATAAGGTGCCATGCCAATGGTACTTTGGTAATTATTGTTATATGGGAATTCGACCAACAAAAAATGTTTGTCCCATTCACCTTTGAAATCCACCATATAGCTCCTGAGCATGTCTTCCAGTATCTGCATCACCCTTTCAGATTTCCCATCTGTCTGAGAATGATAAGCAGTACTCAGGTAGATTTTGGTTATTAGTGCTTTATGAAAAGCACTCCAAAATCAAGTTGTAAATCGTGGATCTTTATCAGATACAATGGAGTCTGGCACTCCATGTAGTCTTACTATCTCCTGGGCACATATCTAAGCTAACTTCTGCAAGGAGTCTGTGAGTTTCATAGGTAAGAAGTGGGCATATTTGGTTAGCCTATCCACAATGAGCCAGAATGTATCATGCCTTAATGTAGTCATAGGCAAACCAGTCAAAAAGTCCATGGTTATGTTGCCCTACTTCCTCACTAGTATAGGTAAAGTTTGTAGGGTACCAGCTGGCTTCTGGTGCTCTACCTTTACCCTCTAGCATGTGGCACATTTGGAGACATAAGTAGCTATGTCTCTCTCCATGTTTGGCCACCAGAATTGAGTCTTCAAGTCTTTATACATTTTCTCACTTCTTAGATGGATGTTTAACTTACTTGTGTAAGCTTCCTCAAGTATTTTATCCCTGAGCTTTGGTCCTTCAGGCACATAGATTTAGTCCTTGAAGTACAGTAATCCTTGCTTGTAGGCAAAGGATTGATATAAGGAACCTTTTTCCTCTCCTGAAATCTTTTTCAAATTCGGATCTATCTCTTATGCCTTTCTAGGTTCTTCAATCTATCCAAATTGAATTATCAATGTGTAAATTTGGGTGTCCTACCACTTATGCCACTTATGTCATACGCATAGCAGACTATTCTGCTCATCATGATCAACTATGGATCCTCCTTTGAGAAGACCCATGTACTTCCTGCTCAAGGCATCTACTACTAGATTGCCTTTGTGCTCTGTGTATTCTATACTACAGTCATAATCCTTGATGTACTTTAACCATCTCCTTTGCCTCATGTTCAACTCTTTCTGAGTGAACAAGTAATTTAGGCTCTTATGGTCAGTGTAGATCACAAAGAAACTACCCATCAAGTAGTGCCTCTATTGCTTCAAAGAAAAAATAACTACTGATAATTCTAGGTCATGGGTAGTATAATTTTTCTCATTGGGTCTCAACTGCCTTAACCCATAAGCAATGACATTTCTGTCTTGCATAAGTACACAACTTATCCCAGATCTAGATGTCTCTGTATAAATTATGTAGGGCTTGGTTAGATTAGGAAGAATCAATACTTGAGCTTCAATCAACCTCTACTTGAGCTCC
The DNA here is from genome assembly GCA_039654915.1 of Aquilaria yunnanensis. Classification (NCBI taxonomy): domain Eukaryota; kingdom Viridiplantae; phylum Streptophyta; class Magnoliopsida; order Malvales; family Thymelaeaceae; genus Aquilaria; species Aquilaria yunnanensis. Next base: position 47,521,534 of record CM077595.1, read on the forward strand.
TGGAAACTCTTTTCACATTCCTCAGTCCACTCAAACTTTTGACCCTTCTTGGTTAGATGAGTAAGAATTGAGGCAATAATAGAAAAGCTTGATACAAATCTTCTATAGTATCCAACTAATCCTAGGAAACTTATGATTTCCCTTATAGTCTTTGGTCTTTCCCATTCTTTCACTGTACTGACCTTTTCAGGGTCTACCGTAAGGCCTTGTGCCTCTATGATGTGTCCTAGGAAAGACACTTCCCTTATCCAGAATTGGCACTTGGATAACTTCGCATAAAGCTGATGTTCTAGAAAAGTCTTTAAGACAATCTTTAGATGATGTCCATGTTCATTTTCATCCTTGGAATACACTAGGATGTCATCAATGAACATGACTACAAATTTGTCCAGATGTGGTCTAAACACCCTGTTCATCAGGTCCATGAAAGCAACTGGGGCATTAGTCAAACCAAATGGCATGACTGTGTACTCATAATGCCCATATCTGGTCCTAAATGCAGTCTTAGGAATGTCTTCTTCCTTTACTCTCAACTAGAATTATCCAGATCTCAAATCTATCTTGGAGAAGATCTTAGCTCCCTTAGGTTGATAAAAAAGATCCTCAATCCTAGGGAGTGGATACTTGTTCTTGATAGTCATTGCATTGAGCTTCCCGTAGTCAATGCATAGTCTCAATGATCCTTCCTTCTTCTTCACAAAGAGCACTGGAGCTCCACATGGTGAAACACTTGGGTTTATGAACCCTTTTTCAAGAAGTTCATCAAGTTGTTTCTTGAGCTCATTCATCTCTATGATAGGCATTCTATAAGGAAGTATGGATATTGGACTAGCTCCTGGTTGCGGCTTGGTCTTAAACTTAATCTCCCTTGGTGGAGGAATACCTGGCAAGTCTTTAGGAAAGACTTATGGAAAGGCTCTCACTATGGGTATTCTATCCACTTCTTCTTCACAATACAATTTGTTAAATGCATAACAATAATCATGCTCAGAAATCACATGTATCTCATCTACTACCTTTAGGCCCATGCCATGCATTTCATTCACTAATTCCTTAGAATTCACTAATGCATGCACTTCACCATCAGGCAATGTGATTTCTTTCTTAGCACAATCAATTCCTATGTTATGCATAGCAAGCTAGTTCATACCCAGCACTATATCATACTTAGGAATGTCCAACACTAGCAGATTAGTCATAACCTTAGTCTTTCCTACTACTAGCTCACAATCCATAGCTAGGTCATTTGTGAAAAGACATTGACTACCTGCTATTTTCACTAAGGATATCCTAGGCATGATTTCAGTAGGCAAATTTATGGCATCAACAAACTTCCTAGCCACTATTGACACAGATGCACCAGTATCAAACAGAACACTAATTGGCATACCATTAAGGTAAATGTTACCTTTTAATGCTTCTTCCTGCTATGATGTTTCTAGCCTTTCCACTTGAAACACCCTACCAGCTCTTTGCACTAGAGGCCTTTGCACTGGAGGAACTGGTTTCTAATGTCATTCCCTTGGTGCTACCTCTCTAGTTCCTACTCCAGTAGGTCTCACTAGTCTTTGGCCTTCTAGCCTTCTTCCCTGCACATGTGGTCAATCGTTGATCTAATCATGCATTGCACAACACCTTAGGCAATCTTGAGTATAAAAATAGCAAGGTTTCTTTCCATGAAACTTCTTACATTTAGGGCACCTTAGGCTAGGGAACTTCCCCTTCACCTTGCCCTTACCACCAAAATATGAATTCTTGGCAATTCTCTTGCCATCTGGTGGCTTTTTCTACTTGGCTTCTGCCTAGTTATTTTCCCCTGGTCCACTAGGAAAGTACCTAGTCTCATACTCCTCTTCCTCTACTAATAAAGCTTTCTACATTGGTTCATAGGATGTGACTGCTCCAAAAGGTATTACAGCCTTTCTGATGACTGACCTTAGGCCTCTGAAAAATCTTTTGGCCTTAAACTCCTCTAGTCCATGATACTGAGGAGCATACCTCACCAATTGATTGAACTTGTGCTCATACCCTAGGACACTAAGGTTGTCCTGCCGTAGAGCATGAAATTCAGCTTGCTTCATATCCTTAATGGCATAACTGATGTACTGCTCCTGAAACAGCTGAGTGAACTCTGGCCCACTTATCTCAATATCTTTTCCTGGCCTTCTGTCCTTTTGGACAACATACCTATCTTTAGTGTTTCTCTACCACATCTATGCGTTGCCTGCCAAGTTGTAAGTAGCCAGTGACACATTCTTGGTAGAGTTGAGTGGCATCCACTCAAACACCTTCTCAGCTTTCTTAGCTTCCATCAAATTGTGGAGCCCTGAGGCCTTGGAACTATTAGTGTTGTGCCCAAAAAAAAAGCCAATCATGAGATGATTGTATTTTTGCACATTGAGTCATGATATTTTATTGAGGCATTAATCCAGCAATTATGTTTGTTGTTTTGTTTCTGCGTAACGTAATAAACATAATTGTAACCCTATAATAATGATATTCTTAAACGTCCCTAGTCTAGTATTATTGTGGAGCGGGTTACAATAATACATAATGACTAGCATATGTGGAGACTAATATGAGATATGTAGTCGACATATGGGTACAAGTTGGAGGACTTGTGTACTGGACCGCCCACCATGAGAACACTTCATGGATCGTTATATGAGTGTCATAAGTGATTCTCATAGTGATCATGGTATATGTAGTCCTTCGACCTAAGATCATCAAGGTTCCCTACATGTGAGTCACATACTTTGATACTTTCCTTTGTTGCTCGTACCTGAGTGAACTTGAAGGAGGTCATTGGGTATGTCATATATCATGCGGAGGGATTTGTATGATCAAGATGGGATTTGTCCCTCCTATGTAACGGGAGTGATATCTTTGGGCCCCTTGATAGAGTGAGACTTAGAAAATGCATGGCCATGCTCCGATGAGTTGATATATGATATCAATGTCATCAGTTTAAGTTAGTCTACTCGGTAATCAAGAAACCAAAGATTGGGCTATACGAGAGTGACACATTCCATGTCTTGCGCTTAGTCTTGATATCTTGGACAAAGGGACAATGGCATATATCGGAGATGATCATAAAGGTTTAGTCGATTCACCGACAATCTTGTCACTTGGGTAGCAATGATGTGTTGCTAAACACCGCTCATTGCTTATGATCATAAATGTGATTTATGATCATTGCCAACATGGCAAGAGCCTATTGGGTCGCACACATAGAGCTATTTGGATCATTAGAGTGCATGGGCTAATTATTTGGGTTATGGTTTCACTTTAATTTCGTATTAATAATGGGCCAAGGAGTTGAGCCATTATTAAGCCCGAAATTAAATCCTAATTGGATTAGGGCTTTGAAACCCATTAGGCCTGGAAGTTGAATCTCACTATAAATACAACTTTTAAGTGAGAAATTTGCAGGTCTCCTTGCCCTAGCCTCCAAAAAGGACAACCGCACTCTTCTCTTGCAATTCCTTGGAGGACGCAAGCTAGCATTGCGAGCGCAAGAGAAACGCATCTGCCGGGACGTGGTGGAAGCGTGGTGATCCCGAGAGGCTCGTGTGGATACCATAGAGAGCCTGAACACGTCAACTGTTCAGGTTTTGTGATTCGACTCTACAGTTGAGTGAGAGATCTCAACCGAAAATTAGGTATGAAATTTTCGAACACCCGGTTTACCCCGTTTCACTTGGATCCTGGAGAGTTTCGGTTAAATTCCGCTGCGCTGTTTGGCTCCCGAAACCCAACAGTGGTATCAGAGCTACTGGTGAAACCCTAAATCGGGATTGAGTGTTGAATCGCATGATGTTATGTCTTCGATTGGTTTTCGGCCATGATTAATTAGATTGATTCATGATGCATGAAACCGGAATTCCTAATGAACATATGAGATATATGAAGAAATGACACAAATTGGTTAATGAGATTAACCCGAAATGGATAGGTATGAGATACCTATATGGATTAGGATTCTTGCAATAGTTGCAAAAACCCTAGGTTTGTTCGGATTCGGCCTGTTCGGGCACCGAAAGTAAGGTATTTTTGGTGGCTCGAATAGAGGAGTCTCGGGTGCCTACTTTCTCGAAATAGAAGATTTCGGGCTAAGCAATTGTAAGACAATTTTTTGCGGAACCACCGCCCGCTGACCGGCCAGCGGGACCGCCGTATGCGAAGCGCCACATAAATAAAACCTGGTTAATCAACACGCGAAAATTGGCATGCATCTTTGTTAAATGAGATTTGACATGATATGTTGATTGGTGTTTGAAGCATGGTGCATGGTTATAGCCCTTGATTGGTTGTACTTGTAAATACGACCTGCGAGTCGTGCCTTTTCTTATCGCTCTCATTGTACATTCTCTTCTCACCTTACTCCCCTCGAATGTAACTCGAGGTTTCTATTATTGATGTAATGGTGCATTATGGGATCGTCCAAGGTGGTATGTCCAAGGAGCTGACAACAAAAGGGCAACCAAGAAAGGAAGAGAAGGAGCTTATGAAGACTCTTTTCCTTTCTTAGGCTTTTATGATATTCTCATTGGCTTGAGAATATCGCATAGTTTGGGCTATAACCATGTCACGTTTATTTCTTGTAAGCATGAGATGCATGTTTTATATTTGTATGTGATGCATGTATAAAACAACCGGAGATAACAAATTGGTGAGATCAAAAGATAAAATCCCTCAAACAAATATTAAGTCATTAAATGTTATGCCTTCCAAATGTTGGCACTCGTCAAGACTTTGATCAACATTAGGTGGGTTTGCCAAAGTAAAGCACCTATGTTCATCTGGGTAAGGCACGATGGGATAATAGTGATATCCAAACTGCTAACCTTGGGTTTGACTTAACTAAGTCATCCTAATAGGATTAGGGACTTAGAGGCATAGAGTTGGGCTCAAGTTCATGAGATGAGCTTGGACAAGTGTTGTTCACCCAACTATCCAAGAGTTGCATAAGATGCAATTGGCAAGGAGTTGCCTACCTAAATAGCTGTAACTTGAGAGAAAATCCAAAGCTGACTCAGGTTGTAGTCAAATATGGATCTTGGCCCACTAGAATACCTTAGCGCCGAGGTGTTCCGAAATAATATCGAGGGTTATTATTTTAAGGAAAATAGTGGGAGTATCATTTAATAAAAGTCCTTATTAAATGAATTAAAATACATGACTCTTACACCGCATATTTACTGTTGTAGATAACCATGGCACAAAACACATCGACACTTTCGTTGCGATCGATCCTTGAGAAGGAAAAACTGAATGGGACCAACTTTCTCAATTGGTACCGAAACTTGAGGATAGTCCTCAAACAAGAGAGAAAGGCTTATGTCCTAGAGCAGCCCATTCCGAATGAGCCTGCTGCCACTGCTCCAAGAGCTGAAAGGGATGCTCACAAGAGGCATTCTGATGATGCTTTGGATGTTGCATGCCTCATGCTTATTACCATGGAATCTGAGCTTCAGAAGCAACATGAGAACATGGGGGCGTTCGATATGATCGAACATCTCAAAATGCTTTTCCAAGAGCAAGCTAGGCATGAGAGGTTTGAGACCTCTAAGGCATTGTTTTAGTGCAAGATGTCTGAGGGAAGTCCCGTGGGTCCTCATGTTCTCAAGATGATTGGTACATTGAGAATCTTGAGAATTTGGGATTTGCTCTTCAGAAAGAGTTGGCTATTGATGTAGTCTTGCAATCGTTGCCTGAAAGCTACAGTCAATTCGTCATGAACTATAACATGAACGACCTTGACAAGTCCCTTCCTGAATTGCTCAACATGTTGAGAACTGCTGAGCAAAACCTTAAGAAGGCTAAGCCCATTTTGATGGTTCAAAAGGGCAAGGGAAAGGGAAAAGCCAACAAGAAGAAGGATAAAGCTAATGGAAAGTCCAATGCTAGTTCTTCTTCAGCTGCACTGAAACCAAAGGGTGGTGTGGCAAAGGAAGGGGAGTGCTTCCATTGTAAGCAACCTGGACACTGGAAGCGCAATTGCAAGCTCTTTCTTGAAGAACTTGCTAAGGAAAAAGGAAGTAAGACTTCCATTTTAGGTATTCTTGTTATAGAGGCTAACTTTTCTACTTCCTCATCTTGGGTATTGGATACTGGATGTGGATCTCACATTTGTGCAAATGTGCAGGATCTAAGTAGAAGTAGAAGATTGGCCCGAGGTGAAGTGGACCTACGTGCTGGAAATGGAGCAAGGGTTGCTGCCTTACCGTAGGGACTTATGTTCTCACTTTACCTAGTGGATTAGTTTTAGAATTAGACAACTGCTACTTTGTGCCTACTATTAGTAGAAATTTGATTTCTGTTTCTTGTTTGGACAAGAAAGGTTTTTCATTTATAATAAAGGACAAATGTTGTTCTATTTATTTGAATGAAATCTTTTATGGTAGTGCTCAACTTAGCAATGGGTTGTATGTTCTAGACCTTGAAGATCCAATCTATAATGTGAATACCAAGAAGGTCAGATTAAATGATTCAAACTCGACCTATCTCTGGCACTGTCGCTTGGGCCATATAAATGAGACCCGCATATCCAAGCTCCATAAGGATGGACTCTTGGACTCATTTGATTTTGAATCATATAAGACATGTGAGTCATGTTTGTTGGGCAAGATGACCAAAGCCCCATTCACAGGGCAAAGTGAAAGGGCTAATGACTTACTAGGACTCATACATAGTGATGTATGTGGCCCTATGTCTACACAAGCTAGAGGAGGTTTCCAATACTTCATTACTTTCACTGATGACTTCAGCAGATATGGCTATGTGTATCTTATGAGACACAAGTCAGAATCCTTTGAAAAGTTCAAAGAATTCAAGAATGAAGTAGAGAATCAACTCGGGAAGAGTATCAAAGTGCTTCGATCAGATCGAGGTGGAGAGTACTTGGATCGAGAATTCTTTGACTATCTGAAGGAGTGCGGTATAGTATCACAACTCACTCCACCAGGTACACCTCAATGGAATGGTGTTTCTGAAAGGAGAAATCGAACTCTGTTAGACATGGTTCGCTCTATGATGAGTCAAGCTGACCTTCCAAACTCCTTTTGGGGACATGCTCTAGAGACGGCCTCTTTTACACTAAAACGAGTTCCATCTAAATCGGTTCAAAAGACACCATATAAGATATGGAGTGGGAGGCGTCCCAATTTGTCTTTTATGAAGATTTGGGGCTGTGACACTTATGTAAAACGTCAATCCTCTAACAAACTAGGGCCCAAATCTAAAAAATGTCTTTTTGTTGGGTATCCCAAAGAAACAAAGGGTTACTATTTCTACAATCCCTCTGAGCAAAAAGTGTTTGTTGCTCTAACTGGTGTCTTTTTGGAGAAAGAGTTTATCTCTAAAGGAACTAGTGGGAGGAGAGTAGAACATGAAGAAATTCAAGAACAACAAGGAGACATCGAACCTGAAATGGAACCTGAACAGACACCACAAGATGTTGTGGTTCAAGAGTCTGTTCCTGTAGCACAAAGCCCACATAGGACTGGTAGGATTCGGCGTGAGCCCGAGAGATATGGATTTCTCGTGACTCACACCGGTGATGTGATGCTCATGGATCAAGATCAGCCCACAACCTACCAACAAGCTATGTCGGGGCCTGACTCTGAGAAGTGGCTAGTGGCCATGAAATCCGAGATGGAATCCATGTATGAAAACCAAGTCTGGACTTTGGTTGACCCACCTGAAGGGGTAAAACCCATAGGGTGCAAATGGGTTTTCAAGAAGAAAACTGACATGGATGGTAATGTGATTACCTTTAAGGGACGATTGGTCGCAAAAGGTTTCAAGCAAATTCATGGTATTGACTATGATGAAACTTTTTCACCAGTTGCTATGCTTAAATCCATCCGAATTTTGTTTGCTATTGCTGCACACTATGATTATGAGATATGGCAAATGGATGTCAAAACTGCATTCCTAAATGGAAAGCTACTTGAGGATGTGTACATGACACAACCTGAGGGTTTTGTCACTCCTGGGAATGCCAATAAAGTGTGCAAATTGCAAAGGTCCATTTATGGACTGAAGCAAGCTTCTCGAAGTTGGAATCTTCATTTTGATGATGCAATCAAAGAGTTTGGTTTTATCAAAAATGAAGATGAACCTTGTGTCTACAAGAAGGTTAGTGGGAGCACTATTGTCTTCTTGGTGTTGTATGTAGATGACATACTACTCATCGGGAATGACATTCCTGAGCTACAGTCTGTGAAGACTTGGCTAGGGAAATGTTTCTCTATGAAGGACTTGGGTGAAGCAGCCTATGTGTTAGGCATCAGGATCTATAGAGATAGATCTAGAAAGCTTCTTAGCCTAAGTCAAAGAACATATATTGACAAGGTGCTAAAGAGGTTTAGCATGCAAGATTCCAAGAAAGGATTCTTGCCCATGTCACATGGTATCACTCTTTCTAGATCTCAGTGTCCGAGTACAACCGAGGAGAGAGAGCACATGAGTAAGATTCCATATGCCTCAGCAATTGGATCTATCATGTATGCCATGATATGTACTCGTCCAGATGTCTCATATGCTTTGAGCATGACGAGTAGGTACCAATCGAACCCCGGTGAAAGTCACTGGACAGCTGTTAAGAACATCCTTAAGTACTTACGAAGGACTAAGGATGCATTCTTGGTCTTTGGAGGTGAAGATGAGCTCGTTGTAAGGGGTTACACCGATGCAAGCTTCCAATCCGATAAGGATGATTTTAGATCGCAATCTGGTTATGTGTTTTGTATTGGTGGTGGTGCTGTGAGCTGGAAGAGTTCAAAGCAAGAGACAGTAGCTGACTCTACAACAGAATCTGAGTACATTGCCGCCTCTGATGCTGCGAAGGAGGCAGTTTGGATCAAGAAGTTCATCACTGAACTTGGAGTGGTTCCAAGCATTGTCGACCCGATAGAGCTCTATTGTGACAAAAATGGAGCAATCGCACAGGCTAAGGAACCTCGATCTCACCAGCGATCCAAACACATACTCTAACGCTATCATCTCATCAGGGAGATCATCGAGAGGGGATGTAAGGATATGCAGGACTTCGACAGACAGCAACATTGCTGATCCACTGACAAAGCCCCTTATGCAGTAGAAGCATGATAGCCATTCTAGGTCCATCGGTATTAGATACATGGATGATTGGCTTTTAGTGCAAGTGGGAGATTGTTAGTGTTGTGCCAAAAAAAAAAAGCCAATCATAAGATGATTGTATTTTTGCACATTGAGTCATGATATTTTATTAAGGCATTAATCCAGCAATTATGTTTGTTGTTTTGTTTCTGCGTAATGTAATAAACATAATTGTAACCCTAGAATAATGATATTCTTAAACGTCCCTAGTCTAGTATTATTGTGGAGCGGGTTACAATAATACATAATGACTAGCATATGTGGAGACTAATATGAGATATGTAGTCTACATATGGGTACAAGTTGGAGGACTTGTGTACTGGACCGACCCATCATGAGAACACTTCATGGATCGTTATATGAGTGTCATAAGTGATTCTCATAGTGATCATGGTATATGTAGTCCTTCGACCTAAGATCATCAAGGTTCCCTACATGTGAGTCACATACTTTGATACTTTCCTTTGTTGCTCGTAACTGAGTGAACTTGAAGGAGGTCATTGGGTATGTCACATATCATGCGGAGGGATTTGTATGATCAAGATGGGATTTGTCCCTCCTATGTAATGGGAGTGATATCTTTGGACCCCTTGATAGAGTGAGACTTAGAAAATGCATGGCCATGCTCCGATGAGTTGATATATGATATCAATGTCATCAATTTAAGTTAGTCTACTCGGTAATCAAGAAACCAAAGATTGGGCTATACGAGAATGACACATTCCATGTCTTGTGCTTAGTCTTGATATCTTGGACCAAGGGACAGTGGCATATATCGGTGATGATCATAAAGGTTTAGTCGATTCATCGACAATCTTGTCACTTGGGTAGCAATGATGTGTTGCTAGACACCGCTCATTGCTTATGATCATAAATGTGATTTATGATCATTGCCAACATGGCAAGAGCCTATTGGGTCGTACACATAGAGCTATTTGGATCATTAGAGTGCATGGGCTAATTATTTGGGTTATGGTTTCACTTTAATTTCGTATTAATAATGGGCCAAGGAGTTGAGCCATTATTAAGCCCTAAATTAAATCCTAATTGGATTAGTGCTTTGAAACCCATTAGGCCTGGAAGTTGAATCTCACTATAAATACAACTTTTAAGTGAGAAATTCGTAGGTCTCCTTGCCCTAGCCTCCCAAAAGGACAGCCGCACTCTTCTCTTGCAATTCCTTGGAGGACGCAAGCTAGCACTTCGAGCGCAAGAGAAACGCATCTGCCGGGACGTGGTGGAAGCGTGGTGATCCCGAGAGGCTCGTGTGGATACCATAGAGAGCCTGAACATGTCAACTGTTCAGGTTTTGTGATTCGACTCTATAGTTGAGTGAGAGATCTCAACCGAAAATTAGGTATGAAATTTTTGAACACCCGGTTTACCCCGTTTCACTTGGATCCTGGAGGGTTTCGGTTAAATTCCGCTGCGCTGTTTGGCTCCCGAAACCCAACAGGAACCTCGCTAGCAGTCTAACCTCATCTAGGCTCTTTAGATCCTCAAATCTATGTCTTCTGGATCTATGAGAACCCTCAGCATGGTGATGCTCTCCATGGTCTCTATGTCTTCTCCTACCTCTTCTCTCAAGATTTTCCTCAATCTCATCCCTAGTAGAGGAATGGTCATAGATTGAAGGATTGGTCCTAGATACCTGACCAATCTCAGATCTCACTCTTCTTCCTCTTGGATTTCTTCTATCCTCATAATCCACCTTAATAGTTTCATCATTTGTATCTTTTGATCTTCTAGAAGGAACATATTCAGTTGTGTTCCTAGTCTCCTCTTTGCCTTGTTGCTACACATTTTAACTGGTTCTCTTTGTGGTTGTTCTTGTATCAACCTTACTAAGTTTTCATTGATTAGACTTAAGTTCCTTTGAAGCTCCAACCAAATATGTGGCAATTCGGGCTTTGGTGCCCCTTGTTGGCCCTGATTCCCCATTTCCTATCTGTCTATAAGCTTCTTGGTTTAGTAGGTGGCCTTTGGGGTGGTTCCCTTCTCCTTGTGGCAACCATATTTACTTCCGGTTCATGATTCATCATAGAGCACAAATAAAGATCATAGGTATTTTAATGGAACTTGACACTAGCAGCTGACCAAACTGAGTTCATGTATGTAGCTAGCATTCAAAATGCAACTATATGTACCTGTATAAACCACCCTCTAACCATGCTCTGATACCAACATCTGTTACCCACTACAGGGTAATCCAGTCATGGTGCCAAAACTGTGCATTTAAACTCCCAGGATTGGTGTGTCCTGTAGGTCCCCAGAACAATGCCCTTAGTGTACATACTCAAGTGACCCTCTTGAGCACTATGTAAATACATGCATATTGGTCTAACCATAACACACATATTCACATTTATGAACTCTATGGCAGCTAAGAAAGAAAACACTAGCACAAGTCTTAGTTTTGGTTTCCACACATTAAGCATTCTTACTAGGTTCAAAAATTCCAACCACCGCACCCAAACTTCCTCAAATAAATTGTATCATTCTAGCCATGGGACCCACTATTTTCTTTACTCCATTATGAAGTAGAGACTTAGATCAAACCAGGAAATTTTTTTTTACATCAATAGCCCACCTATGGACCAAGTTATGGATTTTTTAAGTTGGTTACAAAATTCTGACCAAATGAACAGTAAATTAGCCAAATTTTAAACACCATATCTTTGGCTACTGGGATCCAAATTAAGAAATTCTAAATACCAATTCAACCTCTAGATGTGCTCTAGGTGTGGTCAAAATTTCATACCAAGATTCATTCTACACAAGGAGATATAAAACTTTGAGTGTAGAGTCGAAATTCTGATCACTTTATGACCATTTTGCCCATACAAAATTTTATAAGCATGCAAACACTTTAGTCACAAGGTGTAAGCCACTCAAGGCTATTCCATACATGTTCAAGACAACTGAGAATTACATTCCCTTACAACTAGCATCTTTACATAGCCAATACCAAAACTTACAAACAAGTAGCCTATATTGCACACTTAGGCAGCCTGTGCATAGCATCCTCATACATAGCAAAATAGCCCACAAACATTTACATACATTGTCCAAACTTCACATGCGTTACGTGTACACACATCCATGCACTACATAATTTTATTAACTTAGTTAAAACACAAACGGTAGTTATAGGATAGCTTTAGACACAGTTCACTCCAGAAACAAGATGTTGGACAGTTGCTGCATAACACAATAAGCACCATCACTAAAAATACCAAATGTGCTCCTAAAATCACAAAAATTTATAGATCATAACTAGAAACATGGAAGTTCATGTAACTAAAATTTCATGTCAAAAATCAAATGATAATGATTAGTTTGAATGTGATCTTGCTGCTGGACCTGAAATGGACCAAAAGGGGGTAAGTTTCTTGAATGAAACTTATTAAGGGCTTATAAATAAAATCTTCAAACTCCAGTCATATACCTAAAATATAAAGACACTAAAATACAAAAAAATAGTAAAAATACACAAACACAGTCCAAATGGACAAACAACATAGTAACAAACAAATGTATTGCTGACAGCAATAAACACATTAGGGTTAGTTCATAAACAATCAAATAAACACTATGTAATCAATATGGCAGCCCTCCTCAAGCTAATGCTTGGCCTTAGGAGAGTTTTTGTTCTTAATTAGTGCTAACTTGGGCTCTAGAAACCCCTATAAATACTACCATCTTAGTCCATGAAAAACAGTAAGGCTAGAACCTTGTTCATGCACTCCTCCTTAACCCATACTTGGTTCCTTGAGATTTTTGCTCTCTTCCAAGCATGATCTTAGCTTCATGTATGCTTGATCATCATCTTAAGATTGTAAACAACAATGAAACATGAAGATAAAACCCTTACCTAAGCTGTGAAAGTTGAAAATAGCAAAGAAAGCTCAATAAACCCCAAAACTAGCATTTTTCTCTCTCCTGTTCAATTTGATTGCTTTCGTTTGTGATTTCTTGGGAGATTGAGCTATGGTGGCTATGGAAGGTTATGGAGGAGCTGAGGGAGGAACTCTGGCTAGTGAGGGCCAAAAATGATGATGGAAAGGTAAAGAAATCAAGATATTTACTTCACTTGATTAGTGTAACCTTAACCTTCACTTAGGTCACTATAAGTATGTTCTAAGAAAAGACTTTTCGCTAACCTTTAGCCCACCCTTTTGACCATATAACCTAAAAATAGAGGCTGGGATAATGCAAGAAATGGCCATCTCTGACTCTTATAAAAAATCATCCCACCCTTAAGTTATTTTTGTGAACAATTGTAAACCTAGTTGTCCTAGGTTCTTGAATAATAGACTTTGCTTCGTTTATGCAATTTAGCATCAAAAAATTTTTTCCATACCAATCAAATCCTTCCAAAATCTCTTCTTTAGAGTTATACAATTGAGTACCCAACTCTTAAAATCTTGCAATAAGACCCATAGATTACTTGTAAAACAAGCAATCCTCTAGGGCTTCCTTTAGTACCAAGTAACCATTGTAATCTCTTAAGGAGGTGTAGATTATTCACTTTACTACTCACATTTCATTCACTATGGTGAAAATTATGTTATACAATGGTTTATAACCATTATGCCTTTATATTGTAATTTTTCTATTTGTTGAGGTGGAAATAGGGAGAGTCTACCGAATTGAGGTAGTCTAAAGGCCTCAAGAGTCAAAGAAGCAAATGAGAGAAATGGGCCTAGAAACGCTGAAGAAATGAGCACCCAAAGGTAATCTTTAGCTTTGTGATAAGCTTATTTTTGTGCTTTATGACTCCAGAACTTTATTTTCAATTATCTCAGCTAGATAGGTTAGAGAATTGAATTTAGAAGTTACTACAATATCTAAAATGTATATGGTCAAAATAGCTGGAAATGATATAATGTTAACACATAATGTAGATAAAGACTATGTGATTAGGTTGGTTAAGTTAGAATTTAACGTTAATCTAATCATACTAGAAACTATTGGGTGTGATATCATTGTTGGTATAAATTAGCTATCTGAAAACAATGAGATCATAGATTACCAAGCTAGAAAATTGAAATTGCCAGGGTTAGAAGAACATGTCCTGGATGAATCACTAAAGTGTGATATAAATGGGCAATTAAAGGTTATAAACCACATACCAATACTCTTTAAAGAAGAGTATATGGGCTAGAATAGGGATCAAACTATAGATGAGCTTACTAAGATCCCAATTATAAAAGGGTTCCTAGAAGTATTTCCCTCTAAATTGCTTAGGTTACCACCCTTAAGAGAGGCGGAATTTGAGATTAAGTTAGCTCCTAAAGCCATACCAATTTCTAGTACCCCTTACAAAATGGCCGTTTTAGAAATAAATGAGCTTAAAAAGCATCTAGATGAACTTCTAGAAAAAGGGTTTCATTAGGCCAAGTGTGTCCCCATGGGAATGTTAGTGTTATGGCCAAATACTAGTCATGAGATGATTGTATTTTGCACATTGAGGCATAATATTTTATTGAGGCATTAATCTAGTAATTGCGTTTGTTGTTTTGTTTCTGTGTGACATGATCAAACATAATTATAACCCTAGAGCAATAGTCTTCTTAAATGTCCCTAATATAGTATTATTGTAGAGACGGCTACAATAACACATAAAGACTAGCATATGTGGAGACTAATATGAGATATGTAGTCTACATATCGGTACAAGTTGGAGAACTTGTGTATTGGACTAACCCACCAAAAGAATTGTCACATCCCACATAGGCCCCAGCTTGTGCACTCTCAGTGTCACTCACCAAGCTACCATGAAAGTTATTAAACGCTTGCATTTTTAGGTGTTATGAGTTAACTTTAATTTCGGCCGACTTTCCAACTTGTAGCTTAAGTCTTATTTTCTTAAGGTTGAGGCCTGGGAGGTGCCCTAGGAGGCTTACCAGGTAGTCCTATGTACAAAACTTGTAGCACAAGGCAAGGCCCATAAAATACTTGCAACACAAGGCAAGCCATTACACTTTTATCTTTAAGTGTCTAAGGTGTGTGCTCATCAAGTGTGGCATTTTAATGCAAGACAACCAAGAAGCCTACCTCATCTTTGAGTTCAAAAACTTGTTTTCATGCCAATGTACATTCGGCCTAAATGGTAACAGAAGAGGTTTAGCTCAAAAAAGACAACTCCAAGACCTATAAAACAAAGCATAACTTGGCATTCATCCATTCAACAAATATACACAAAGTACATAGTTCAACCAAGGCTATACATACACAAAAGTAGCTCCCACAAAAGTACTACCTACTTGGCAACAAACCGAGAGTACTCATTGTCCAACAATAAGTAAAAGTTATGCATTACATGTCCAATTACCTATAATACCCAAGAAGTACCTTAAAGGTACAATACAAGATCAAGCTTTGAAGAAAAAGTCCTATAACCAAATTCATGGTCATGAAAGAAAACCAAAACACTAATGCCCATGAACACACATCCATAGATCCTCCTAGACTCATCCCACAACGTTATACCAAAATGTCCTGCAAAACTCAAGCTCATGAGTTTATACATTAAACATAAGACTTGCACTAGGTATTTAAAAAGCCAAGCATTCGGTTACAACACATACCTTGGCAAACCGAGCACTACTTAGCACTCAAGCAACTACAACCACAATCACTTAAGCTCTAATCCTTTTCTTGAAACACATACAATAAGGGGAATGAGTTTATAACTCAGTAAGGTTCACTACAATTCCAAAGAGGCCAAAAGCTTAACCTCCATTAGCTTTGCTTCACCTGCAAGAAAAACAAGGAAAACACCAAAACACAAGCATAACAATATATATACATACTAGCCGAGACATATATATTCATGGTAACAACAACTACAAAAGGTTAGGAAGCAAATCCAAGCAAACAAGCACACAACACACACATATACACCACAGTGCCCTTCTCGGCCGAAACCACTAACAACTACACACACATAATTTTGCACTTCAAGCTTTGCAATTCCATGTCCAATCCACTAGAGCTCCAAGTTCAAAGATAAGTTGGCCTACTTACATTGAACTTTAGTACATGCCATTATTGACTAGCTAGCCAAGAAACCACATAAACCCGAAAGTTCCATATATGCCCATCTAGCAAACTAAGATCACATAGCTCAAATCAAGTAGAATTCGTGAAACCTTACCCAATTACAAGCTTGAGCTCTCGGTTAACACTTGAACTTTCAAAACCAAGCTTGGCAACTCAAGTGCAAGGTCGCTTAGTGCCGAAACCATCAATTCCAAGTTTAATTCTACAATCCAATCATCAATGGTCACCAATTTGGCAAGAACCCAATGCTTAATCGGCAATAACACACTTTAACTTGAAAACATGAAGTTTTGACCGAAACTAATGGTTTTTGGCTTAAGTGGAGTCATGCATTCTGGGTTAGTGCCAAATGGCATTAAAAGTAGACTAATTCTAGTCCTAATACTCCCATTAGTTGCATGGCTCACTATAGTCCTTCCATAACTATTAGTGCCATGATTAGTGATGGCCATGGGCCTCATCGTTTAGAGTCATGGTGACTGTTGGAGAGACTTCTAGGAGGAAGAACGCCTGGAGGATGGTGCGCCCAAGGGAGAGTACTTGAGATGCTCAGAAAAAGTGGGGTTAGGAGGCCCCCGGAGTGTTTTTCCGGGGGGAGAACCTCCAACGCCCAAGTCAGTGGTGGCTGAGAAAAGGCAGAAGAAGTAGCACAAAGGGCTGAAGAGTCTTGCCTGTGATTTTCTCAGAGTCTGGGAGTCAGACCTTTTGCCAACCAACTTCCTGCCAAGTATTTATTTCC
This sequence comes from Aquilaria yunnanensis, assembly GCA_039654915.1. Lineage (NCBI taxonomy): Eukaryota > Viridiplantae > Streptophyta > Magnoliopsida > Malvales > Thymelaeaceae > Aquilaria > Aquilaria yunnanensis. The sequence goes on from CM077595.1 coordinate 47,538,485, forward strand.
TGGTATTTATAGGAGTGCCTAGCCCGTTCAGATCGTGACACGTGTTCGGTCGGATGTTCCCTGAGTTTCTGGGCGTAGGGGACAGATAGCTGGCAGCAGGTTGCCTTGAGCCTTGTGTTGAGATGGGCCATGATGTGATTTTGATGGCGTCAGTGTGCCAGAGTGCCTATTGAGGCGGCTTTATGACGTCTGTGAAAGGACGTGTCAGAGGCTTCCTTAAATGCTTCCTTAAATGCTCCTGCCGTACTCCCGAGGTCCCTGGACGAGGTCGTCCTTTGGTACGGACGGTGCCTCTTCGGGAAACACGCACCCAGTTCGGGGGTTCCCAGCTTCAGGGAGTTCTGCCTTCGGGGAGATCATGTTTGGCCCGCAAATAGCTGGTGCCTCTTTTCCGAAGGTGATCTGTTTACAACCTCGGGGGGTAGTAGTATCCTCAAGTTTCCTGGCGTGCCGGGCTTGGAGCTCTTCGGCTATCTCCCGAGGTGTATGATCTCATTCTCACTCGGGTATCGCCAGTCTCTTCTGGCCATTCTTGTGGCAGGGAGTTCGGCCAGATAGAGGCGATAGCCTTTGGCTATCACATGCCCCCCTTTGGAAAGCCGAAGTGAAGACTTCGGTTTTGCATCTCTTTCCGAGGTTGTTCTTGGGAGTCTCTGAGGAAGCTCAACCTGTTCCGAGGATGCACCTTCTGCCCAAAGGGTTGTTCGGCCTTGGCCTGTTCTTTGGTGTCTTCGAGGTGGAGCCTGTGCCGAAGATACACCTCTTGCCCGAAGGTCATGGGCTGTTTGGCTAAAGCCTGTCTCTTGGTGTCCTCGAGGTGGCCTGCTCTTTGTTTCTGCAGGTCTGATGGCCAAGCGTGTCAGTCTGAGCGATGCGTCCCAGCTTTTTAGGGATGTCAGAAGACATGCCCCCTTTTTCCTAGGGATGCCAGGAGACGTGTCCCCGTTTTGGCGCGGTGGCTGACACGTGGCGCTTTGCCATTGGAGGAGAGTTGCGTCGGTTACAGAGGGCACGCCTTTTCAGGTGCAGAGGGCAGTTACGGCGACGGTTCACCTCCAAAGGGTACTTATGACGACGTTTCGGTTACCCACCTCTGGCCTATAAATGGCTCGTTCCATCATAAGTTCCTTTTTCTTTTTCTTCTGTTCTTCTCTCTACTTTACCCCTGTTCTTGCACTTTCTTCCTTTCTGTGGTGGAGCTGCCTTAATTAGAGCTTTTTCCAGCCAACTTTCACAATGGCGTCCTCAGACTTTGGCAAATCTTTTGGTGGGTTTTTTTTTTTCAGAGTGTTTTGATCTCTCTGTTCTTTGGAGTTTTTTCTGGAAACTGTTTTTTTGTCTTTTCCAAACTCGCTTTCATGTCTACAATGCCTATCCCTGAGAGCTGGCAGCCTCTTTTAGCCCATCATTGTTGCACCACCCCTGCAAAGTTAGAGAGGTGGAAGAAAAAGTTCTTTCTTCCCTCTTACGCCATTACTAGGCTGCCTCGTTCTAGCCATTATGCTTTTTCAAACCACAGAAATGAGGTTACCGTTTTTCAAGCCCAGCTGAAGGTCGGTCTTCAGTATCCTCCCCTGAAGATGGTTTGCGAGTTCTGCCAATTTCATGGCATTTCTGTGAACCAGCTTCCCTCAAACTCGTTCTGCTATTTTAACGCGTTCCTCTGCATGTGTGGCGTGTTCGGGATAGAACCCCATTTTATAATCTTCATGCAGTACTACAAGCTCTCTGTGGTCCCGAAGGGTGGCTTCTATTTCATGCTACCTCGGGGATCCGGTAGCAAAAAATTCATGTTCACCTTCGCCATTAAGGACAGCTGGCGGGGGTGGCAACAGAAGTTCTTCTTCCTGAAGATGGTTGAGGCCTGGTCATACGTCCCGACCAAATGGGCTCAGGGAATACTGAATGTGGACGTCGTTGATCCGAGGATGCTGCTGACTCCAGAGTTGGCTCCCGTGTTTGCGGATTTCGACGCCCGCATTCGGGCTGTCTTTGACTGGACTCCCGAGGTCGCTCCGCGTGCCCTTTACCCTTTTCCTATCAACTGGAAGTTGATGACCGAAGAGGTCCTTCGGGAACTAAAGGTGGTGAAGGAGCATGAGACTGACCTCAAGATGCCAGCTCCTGCCATCGCCGGGAAGGATTCCTGGTTGGTCAAGCTTCTTAAGGAGGAAATTTCTTTCGAAACGCTTGTCGAAAGTGAGTTGTCTTCTACTCCCTTGCTGTTTTCTTCCTCGGACTTACGATGATATTTCTCTTCTTTTTCAGAGATGGGCGATGGGACTGCCGCCTATTACAAGTCCCTTTTCTCTGGCCAAGTGGAGAAGGGGGAGCAGACAAAGAAGGCAACTTCCTGAAGGCGGAAGTCTGTCGGTGCTGTTCCTTCGGCTAAACGGGCGAAGAAGACTGTTCCTTCCTCCCCTTTGGAAAGTATTGGGGAGGAAAGCGAGGGCGCTGAGGCTGCTGTCGCTTCGCTGCTCGATCCTTCGGCCGAGGTTCCTGCCGCCACCGATGTCCCTCACACCGACGCCCCTCCCCAAAGTCCTACCCCGTTGCAAGTCCTTCTGGACGCCGTGGTAGAGGCACCTTCTGCCGTGGAGCGGCGCAGGCAGAAGGGTAAGGGCATTTCGACCGAGGAGGCTGAGGACTCCGAGGACGTCGTTGTCGAGGTCCCTCCAGGTTAGTCTTCAGATAAAGTACGGTACAGTTCCTTTGCTTTTCTGGATTTTCTTCTTTGTCTTTAACTTCCTTCTCATTTTTGCCACGCAGGGGAGTTGCTTACCCCTGGATGGGCAACCGAACACGTGAAGGCACGGGCCCTTCGCAATGCCAAAGTCCCGCAAGGCAAGGTTCCCAAAGAGCCTTTCTAGACCTTCACGGAGGACATGAACTTGTACTCCGAGGACTATCCTGAAATGGCGAAGCAAATTTCGAAGGGGGTGCTTACAGAGGCCTCCTTCAAGGCTATTACGGCGGCCCATCCGGATGATGACACCCTTGCCGCCAAAGTCACCGAGCATGCTGCTCAGGTATGTTCTTCACACATTTTTCCCTTCAATTTTTCCTAAGTGCCTGGCTCTTATTGACCTTGCGTTCATCTTTTTGCAGCTGCTAGGATACGCCGGCTTTCTCCGAGTTCGGGTGGCCAGACAAGCAAAGTTCGGAGCTTCGGCCTTAGAGGCTTTAGAGAAGGCGAAGGCCACTCGCTTGGCATTGACCGCCGAGAACCAACAGCTGTCAGATGCTGCGAAGGAAGAAGTTGCCGCCCTTCGGGAGGAGTTCCGGAAGGAGAGAGAAGAACTTGAGAAGGATTCCTCCCGGAAGATTGCTGACCTCGGCGAGCAGATATATGGAATGCTGGCCGCCAACGAGGAGCTCCTAAAGGACAAGTCAGATTCTGACAAGCTCATACTGGCGCTGACAGCTGAGAAAAACATCCTTGCAGCCGAGGTCAAGTCCTTGAAGAAGGATCCGAAGGGGAAGAAGCAGATAAAGGCGCTGGAGGAGGAGATCGCGGATCTGAAGGACGAGCTTGACGACCTTGATCTTGACAAGAGCAAGTCTGATCAAATGGCCAAGGTCGCTTTTCAGGACGGCTTCTGCCTTGCTCGGCACCAGGTCCTCCAGAGGTTCCCAGATTTGGACCTCTCTTTTCTAGAGGCTCTAAACATTCCTGAGGGACCTCGGTGGGAATGGTCCAAGGTCGAACACTTGAAGCTTCCTCCTTCAATTCCAGCGCCGAAGGTGGCGGAAAAGGGTGGGCAAGCAAGCGGCTCTCGGGACGCCGCGAACCTTTAGGCTATTTTAAGGCCCCTTTTCCTTCCCTTCTATTTTGTATTCCTTCTTCGGACACTTCTTTATTGTAAAGCAGCTTACTCCTTAATGAACACTTTTTTTTTTTGGCTAAGTGTTTCTTCAAGTTTCTTTATTTTCATTGCCCCGAACGCATTTTGCTCAAGAGACTTCGGAAAACCTGCAATCAAAGAAACTTTATTACCTTATCTTGGCCGAGCCTATTCGCTCCGGAGGCTTTTTGGAAGGTTTTGTAAAATCTGACTAAGTCTTTTTGCAGGTTTTGCATTTCCATTTTGTCCCAAACACGTTTGCTCGAGGGACTTCGGAAAACACTTAGTCAAAATTTTCCTTCTTTTCCTCCTGTCCCGAGCATGTTTGCTCAAGAGACTTAGGAAATCTTTCGAGAGTTTTCTGTTTTCCATTTTTCCCGAGCGTGACGACTCAAGGGACTTCGGAAAGACATATCTGCGCTTGCGGTGAGCATCTTCGCGGAATTCTGTACAATTCTGCACTTAAGAAATTTTCTCAAGACACTTCTGTACTTAGAATATTTTTCGTACAACGCGATTCCTCCACTCAACCTTAGGCGTAGAATTTTTTCAAGGCGTCTGAGTACCAAGTGTTTTTGAATTCTATGCCTTCGGCGTTGCCAAGCTTGTACACGCCTTTTCGTACTTCGGCAAGAACCACATATGGTCCTTCCCAGTTCGCGCGAAGTACTCCGTGGGACGGCCTTCGGGGTGCTAAGTCAGCCTTTCTGAGAACGAGGTCTCCTTTCTTGATTTCTTTCGGCCTGGCCCGTAAGTTTATAGCCGCGGCCACTCTTTGCTGAAAAGCTTTTCTCCTCAGCTCGGCTATTTCTCTGTGTTTGCCAACGAGGTCGAGCTTCGTTCTTAGGCCGAGGTCGTTTCCACCTTCATCAAATATTTGCACCCGTACTGAAGGTTGAACTATCTCTATTGGGATAATAGCCTCTGTACCGAAGACGAGTGAGAAGGGAGTCTCCCCTGTGGCTCTTCGGGGCGTCGTTCGGTAACTCCATAATATGCTTTGGAGTTCTCCTGGCCATTTCCCTTTTGCTTTCGCCAGTCTTTTCTTCAGGCCAACTTTTATGGTCCTGTTAGATGCTTCCACCTGCCAGTTGCTTTGGGGGTGAGCTACTGGGGCGAAGTGCATTTTTACTCCGAGGTCACTGATAAATTCCTGGAATCCTTTGTCTATGAATTGGGATCCATTATCAGCAACTAGTACCCTCGGTATGCCGAATCTGCATACTATGTTCTTCCATACAAACTTTTGCACTTCTTTTGCCAAGATAGTTGCTAATGGCTCTGCCTCGACCCATTTGGAGAAATAGTCTACTGCTAGCACGCAGAATTTCACACCTCCGGGCGCTGAGGGGAGTGGCCCAATAAGGTCTATGCCCCAGACTGCGAAGGGCCAAGGATAGTCAGCTGAGGATACCATTTCCGAGGGTGCCCTCTGGATGTTCGCGTGTTTCTGGCAACTACCACATTTTCGGACGAACTGCCTTGCATCCTTTCTCATGGTAGGCCAGAAGTATCCTTGGCGAAGTATCACCGCCGCAAGGGCATCAGTTCCAATATGTGAACCACACATGCCTTCGTGGACCTCTTCAAGGACCATTTCAGTATCCTCTTCATCCACACATCTTTGCAGCGGGTTTGCATATCCCTGTCGGTATAATTCTTCACCAATCAGGAAGAATCGGCCTGAGCGTCTCCGTAGTTTTGCAGCGTCACCGGGGTCTTCGGGGAGCACATTTTCTGCGATGTATCTTTTTATGGGATCTTTCCATCCCTTTCCCGAGGTCGCTATGCTCAGCACTGAGATGCTCGGATGATCTAGCACCTCGGTGTATGTTTTTGACTTCGCCAAGCAATCTGCCTCTGTGTTATTCCGCCGAGGTACATTTTCGATCCGTACGGTCAAACTCTTGGATGAGCTTTGCTACCAGCTCGTGGTATTTTGCCAAGATTGGGTCCTTCGCCCCATAATCTCCTGCCGTCTGCCAAACTACCAGCTGGGAATCGCTGTGAGCCTTTAAGTTTCTCACGCCAATCCTTCTGGCCAAGCGTAATCTCGCTATGAGGGCTTCATACTCTGCCACGTTGTTAGTGACGCTGAAGCTGAACTTAATAGCCTTCTTTACCTCTAGGCCTTCGGGTCTTCTGATAACTACTCCAGCTCCCTAGTGTTCGGATCCCGAGGCTCCGTCAACATGTAAGGTCCACTCTGGCTCACCTCCGTTGGGATCTACCTGGCTTTCCTTAGTGGTGGGTACTTCGGCGATAAAGTCTGCCAGTGCTTGAGCTTTTATGGCCATCCGAGGTTCATATATGACTTCGTGTTCGCCAAGCTCTATGCACCACTTGGAGAGCCTTCCCGAATGATCAACTTTCTTCATAACATCCCGTAGTGGTAGACTACTTCGGACAATGATGGGGTGAGCTTGAAAGTATGGTCACAGCCTTCTCCCTGCAAGCACCAAGGTGTATATAGCTTTTTGAAGCAGAGGGTACCTGACTTCGGCGCCATGCAGGGATTTGCTGACATAATAGACTGGCCATTGCTTTGGCCCTTCTTCTTTCACGAGGACCGAGCTTACAGCTTTCTCCGTGACGGCGAGGTACAAAACGAGGGGTTCTCCCTCCCGAGGTTGTCGCAGAGTCGGCAGGCTAGCCAAGTAGACTTTGAGTTCTTCCCAGGCCTTTTGGCAATCTTCACCCCAAGGGTGATCATTCCTTTCGAGGTCGCCTTCCATTTTTGCTGCCTTTGTGAGGACTTTGAAGAAAGGTCGACACCTATCTCCATACCTGGAAATAAACCTACTCAGGGAAGTTATTCTTCCGGTGAGCCTCTGAACGTCTTTGACTGTGGCCGAAGTTCGGAACTCAAGCAGCGCCTTAATCTTCTCGGGGTTAGCGTCAATGCCTCTTTCGGATACCATGTACCCAAGGAATTTTCCCGAGGTTGCTCCGAAGACGCATTTTTCAGGATTGAGCCGAATCCCGAAGGCTCTGAGCTTTTGGAAGGTTTCCTCTAGATCTGCAACGTGGTTGTGAGGGAGCTTGCTCTTGACTATCATATCATCAACATACACCTCCTTGTTTCTCCCCATTTGGTCTTTAAAGACCTTGTTCATCAACCTTTGGTAGGTGGCTCCTGCATTTTTTAGCCCGAAGGGCATCCTGACATAGCAGTATGTTCCTCCCTCGGTGATGAAGGCGGTTTTTTCTTCATCTTTGGGGTCCATCCTTATTTGATGGTAGCCACTGAAGGCGTCCAGGAAACTTAGGCGCCCATATTCGGCAGTTGAATCTACCAGTTGATCTATTGGCGGCAGAGGGTATGAGTCGTTCGGGCAAGCATTGTTCAAGTTTCTGAAGTCGATGCACATCCGGAGTTTGCTGCTACCTTCTTTTGTGGCAATGACCACGTTGCTTAACCATTCGGGGTACTTCACCTCCCTGATGACTTTGGCGTCTAACAGACGCTGGACCTCGGTTTTGACAAAGTTGCTCTTGTGGGCTGAGATGCTTCGTTTCTTTTGCCGGACAGGTTTTGCTTTCAGGCTTACTTTGAGCCTATGCTGTATTATGCCAGAGTTTACTCCTGGCATATCTTTCGGCGAGTAGGCAAACAGATCTTTATTTTTCAGCAGAAAAGATAAAAGGTTTTCTTTCTCACCTTCGGCCAAGCTCTTCCTTATTCGGGTAGATTGTCCTGGGATAAGTTCTACTGTTTCCATTTCCGCTTTTGCAAGATCTTCTTCTTTGCCTTTTTCTGGCGCCTTTGCCTCCATTGTTTGTGCAAAGTTGCTCGCAGAGGCCTTTCGTGCTTTCACAAACACCTTTCTTACCTCAGCCTGGTCTATGAAGATCTCTGCATCTCCATCCTTGGTGCCAAATGTGACAGTCAAGTACTTCACATCAGGGCGAATGTGCAGGTTTCCCTGTGTCTGCCTTCCAAGGATGGCGTTGTATGAGGATGGGACGTCCATGACGATGAACCTCGCCATTGTGGAAGCGTACAACTCAGCTGCTCCGTCTACCGAAGTCCCTCTCATCATCAGTGGGAGGTCGATCCATCCGAGAACGGGCAGTTCGGATGGTCCTACCTCGAAGGTTGGTGAGGTGACTAGCTTAAGCTTGCTGCTGGAAATGCCCAAGCTTGGCAGTAAGTGCGAGAATAGGACGTCCGCATTTGATCCGTCATCAAGCAGCACCCTTTTGACGTCCCAGTTCCCTATCCTCGCCATGATTAGCAGCGGATCGTCGTGGGGAAAGACGATGGTGGATCCGTCTTTGCGGGCCAGCTTCTTTGCTGGATTTTGATATTCCATGATTGCAATTTCTCTGGCCTTCCACTTTCTTTCCGAGGATGGGAGCCCCGTGGTGATTGTTTGGATAACCCCTGTCAGAGGTGGAGGGCGCCTTTTTGGACTTCGGTTTCTCCGCCTGTTGGAGTCATAGTCCTCATCTTCGGCCCTTTCTTCCTCCATTTTTCTGCCTTTCGGGGATGGCATCCGCAAGTATTTCCGAAGTTGGCCCTGCTTTATCAGCGACTCTATGTACTTCTTCAGCTGGAAGCAGTCTTCGATGTCATGACCGTGGTCGCAATGAAACTGGCAGAACTTCTTGGCATTCTTCTTATTATCGGCGGTCATGGCCCTTGGTCGTCGAATCTGCGTCCCTTGCCATTCCAGCGCCATGAGGATGTTGCTCCGTGTGGTGCTCAGTGGCGTGAAACTTTGAGGTTTCCTTCCACGCATCCTCCGAGGTCGTCCTTGATAGCCAAACGCTATCACCTCTATCTGGCCGAACTCCCTGCCACAATGATGGCCAGAAGAAGCTGGCGCTACCCGAGAAAAGGTACGATCAGGCACCTCGGGAGATAGCCGAAGAGCTCCGAGCCCGGCACGCCAGGAAACCCCGAGGACACTACTCGGCCCCCCAAGGTTGTGAACAGATCGCCTTCGGAAAAGCGGCACCAGACATAGCGAGCCGAACATGATATCCCCGAAGGCGGAACTCCCTGAAACTGGGAACCCCCGAACTGAGGGCTTGTTTCTTGAAGAGGCTCTGTCCGAACTAGAGGACGACCTCACCCAGGGACCTCGGGAGTACGGCAGGAGCATTTATGGAAGCATTTAAGGAAGCCTCTGACACGTCCTTTGACAGACGTCATAAAGTGGCCTGAATAGGCGCTCTGACATACGGACGCCATCAGAATCACATCATGGCCCATCTCAGCACGTGGCTCAGGACAACCTGCTACCAGTTATCTGTCTCCTACGCCCAGAAACTCAGGGAACATCCGACCGAACACGTGTCATGATCTGAACGGGCTAGGTGCTCCTATAAATACCAGGAATTAATATTGGGCAGGAGGCTGGTTGGTGGGCCAAACACTGCTCCCACACTCTGAGAAAACTACCAAGCGAGACTCTTCAGCCCTTTGTGCTATTTCCTTTGCCTTTTCTCAGCCACCACTGACTTGGGCGTCGGAGGCTCCCCCCCTGGAAAAATACTCCGGGGGCTTCCTAACCCTTTGTTTCTGAGCTTTCAGGCACTCTCCTTCGGGCTATCCATTCCACCAGGCGTTCTTCCTCCCATAAGTCTCTCCACTAGTCACCATGACTATAAACGATGAGGCCCCTGGCCATCATTTGGCGCCGTCTGTGGGAACCCGCTCTGAGATCGCCGTCGTTGAGACTCGGCGTTCTAAGGACAAGAGGCTCCCGAAGTGCCCGTCCGCGCCTGAGATACAACCGGCTGCTGAGCAAACACTCCCAGGGACTTCTGCGCCTGAGGAAGACCGCCCTCTAGTAATCACCATGAGCTTCTTGAGGGACTTTCAGCGTTCGGTCGTGTCTGAAATGACCCAGCAGATCGACCGAAGGTGGCCACAGCAAGCACAGGCCCAGAGACCACCCTCACCGACACGCCCTCGGGAGAAAAGCCCCAAGTCTACACATCGCAGTTCGGGGAGTGGAGACCCTCGCGGAGAATCATCCACAGAAAATATAGCCCTTGGGAAACGGCCTGTGGGACAAACCGGGTCCGAGCGACCGAGAGTCTCACAGCGAAGCAGTTCGTCACCCGAAGCGAGGTCCTTGTCCCCTCAGCGCCGAACTCAACCCCCGAAAAGGCGCCGGCCATCTCCATTCCCTGAAGAAGGCCCTAGCGCCACAGTGCTAATGGAGAGGATACTAGCACGGCTGGACAGAGTGGAGAAACAAGTGGCCAGAAAACCCGTTTGGGCCAGACTCTCGGGAACATGCTGCGAAGATGACTCGCCATTTATTCAGGCCGTTGTTGAGGCAGCCATGCCAAGTGACTTCACAATACCTCGGTTGGAGATTTATGATGGTCGTACTGATCCACAGGCCCATCTGATGAAGTACAGACGCAGCATGATAATACACGGTGCTGACGACGCTACCTTGTGCAAGTGCTTCGAAGTCACCCTCACAGGGCCAGCCACGGTGTGGTACAATTCCTTGCCTTCAGGAACCATCACTGAGTTCCAGGAGTTGTCCACGGCCTTCACACAGCAATTCATTGGGAGCAGACCTACGGCGAAGATGCCTGTGCAGATGTTTGACATAGAACAGAGGAATGGAGAAACCATCCGAGACTATGTTGAAAGATTCAACAGGGAAGCTCTAAGTGTCCCAGACTTCAGGCCCGAAATCCGCATTCTTGCCATGACACGAGGCCTTCGGCGAGACTCACAGCTGTTTTACGAGTTCTCAAAGGACCCCCCGGAGACTCTCGGAGAATTTTACCGAAGAGCAGAACAACACATGACCGCCGAAGAACTAAGAATGGCTGGGCCGAAGTCTGATCACCACCACCCCGAAGAGTCCAGTCAACAAACTCGGCATCCTACCAAATACGCAGGACGACCTCGAAGGATGCGAGGAAGGAAACCTCAAAGTTTCACACCATTGAGCACTTCACGGACCAACATTCTCATGGCGCTGGAAGGCAAGGGACGCAGATTCGGCGACCAGGGGCCATGACCGCCGATAATAAGCAGAATGCAAAGAAGTTCTGCCAGTTTCATCGCGACCACGGTCATGACACCGAAGACTGCTTCCAGCTGAAGAAGTACATAGAGTCGCTGATAAAAAATGGCCAACTTCGGAAATACCTGAGGATGCCATCCCCGAAAGACAGAAAAATGGAGGAAGAAAGGGCCGAAGATGAGGACTATGACTCCGACAGGCGGAGAAATAGAAGTCCAAAAAAGCGCCCTCCACCTCCACCAGGGGTTATCCAAACCATCACCACGGGGCTCCCATTCTCGGAAAGAAAGCGGAAAGCCAGAGAAACTGCAGTCATGGAGTATCAAAGTCCATCAAAGAAGATGGCTCGCAAAGATGGCTCCACCGTCGTCTTCCCCCACGACGATCCGCTACTGATTATGGCGAGAGTAGGGAACTGGGACGTCAAAAGAGTGTTGCTTGATGATGGCTCAAATGCTGACGTCCTATTCTCGCACCTGCTGCCAAGCTTGGGCATCTCCAGCAGCGAACTGAAGCTTGTCACCTCGCCCACTTTTGGGGTTGGACCATCCGAACTCCCCGTCCTCGGATGGATCGACCTACGGCTGATGATGAAAGGGACTTCGGTGAACGGAACAGCTGAGTTGTACGCCTCCATAATGGCGAGATTCATCGTCGTGAACGTCCCGTCCTCGTACAACGCCATCCTGGGAAGGCAGACAATGGGGAATCTGCATATTCGCCCTGATGTGAAGTACTTGACTGTCACATTCGCCACCAAGGATGGAGATGCAGAGGTATTCATAGACCAAGCCGAGGTAAGAAAGGTGTTTGTAAAAGCGTGAAAAGCTCCGGCAAGCAACCTCGTGCAACCGATGGAGGCAAGGGCACCAGAAAAAGGCAAAGAAGAAGATCTCGCCAAAACAGAAATGAGAGCAATAGAGCTTGTCCCAGGTCAATCTACTCGAATAGGGAAGAGCTTGGCCGAAGGTGACAAAGAAAATCTTGTATCCTTTCTGCTGGAAAATAAAGATCTGTTTGCCTACTCGCCAAAAGATATGCCGGGGGTGAACCTTGGCATAATACAGCATAGCCTCAAAGTAAGTCCGGAAGCAAGGCCTGTCCGGCAAAAGAAACGAAGCATCTCAGCCCACAAAAGCAACTTTGTCAAAACCGAAGTCCAGCGTCTCCTAGATGCTAAAGTTATCAGGGAGGTCAAGCACCCCGAGTGGTTAAGCAACGTGGTCATCGCCACAAAAGAAGGTAGTAGCAAACTCCGGATGTGCATCGACTTCAGAAACTTGAACGATGCTTGCCTGAAAGACTCATACCCTCTGCCGCCAATAGATCAACTGATAGATTCAACTGCTGAATATGGGCTCCTAAGTTTCCTATACGCCTTCAGTGGCTACCATCAGATAAGGATGGACCCCGAAGATGAAGAGAAGACTGCCTTCATCACCGAGGGAGGAACATACTGCTATATCAGGATGCCATTCGGGCTCAAAAATGCAGGAGCCACCTACCAGAGGCTGATGGACAAGGTCTTCAAAGACCAAATGGGGAGAAACATGGAAGTGTATGTTGATGATATGATAGTCAAGAGCAAGCTGCCTGGATACCACGTTGCAGATTTAGAGTAAACTTTCCAAAAGCTCAGAGCCTTCGGGATCCACCTTAATCCTGAGAAGTGCATCTTCGGGATGACCTCGGGAAAATTCCTTGGGTACATGGTATCCGAAAGAGGCATCGACGCTAACCCCCAGAAGGTTAAGGCTCTGCTTGAGTCCCGAACTCCTGCCACAGCCAAAAATGTGCAGAGACTCACCGGAAGAATAACCTCTCTGAGTAGGTTTATTTCTAGGTACGGAGATAGGTGTAGACCTTTCTTCAAAGTCCTCACAAAGGCAACAAAAATTGAAGGCGACCTCGGAAGAAATGATCATCCTTGGGATGAAGATTGCCAAAAGGCCTGGGAAGAACTCAAAGTCTACCTGGCCAGCCTGCCGACTCTGCGACAGCCTCGGGAGGGAGAGCCCCTCGCACTGTACCTCGCCGTCATAGAAAAAACTGTGAGCTCGGTCCTCGTTAAAGAAGAAGGGTCAAAGCAATGGCCGGTCTGCTATGTCAGCAAGTCCCTGAACGGCGCCGAAGTCAGGTACCCTTTGCTTCAAAAAGCTATATACGCCTTGGTGCTTGCAGGGAGAAGGCTGCAACCATACTTTCAGTACGTATGAGCCTCGGAAGGCCATAAAAGCTCAAGCCCTGGCAGATTTTATCGCCGAAATACCCACCACTGAGGAGAGCCACTCGGACCCAAAAGAGCGTGAGCCAGAATGGACCTTGCATGTAGACGGAGCCTCGGGGTCCGAACACCAGGGAGCTGGAATAATTATCAGGGGCCCCAAAGGCCTGGAGGTAATGAACGCTATCAAGTTCAGCTTCAACGTCACCAACAATGTAGCTGAGTATGAAGTCCTCATAGTGGGATTGCGCTTGGCCAGAAAGATTGGCGTGAGAAACTTAAAGGCTCACAGCGGTTCCCAGCTGGTAGTTCGGTAGACGGCAGGAGATTTTGGTGCGAAGGACCCAATTTTGGAAAAATATCATGAACTAGTAGCAAAGCTCATCCAAGAGTTTGACGCCGTACGGATCGAAAATGTACCTCGGCGGATAACACTGAGGCAGATTGCTTGGCGAAGTCGAAAACATATACCGAGGTGCTAGACCATCCGAGCATCTCAGTGCTGAGCATGACGACCTCGGGAACAGGATGGAAAGACCCAATAATAAGATACCTCGCAGAGAATTTGCTCCCCGAAGACCCCGGCGATGCTGCAAGACTGTGAAGACGCTCTGGAAGATTCTTCCTGATTGGCGAAGAGTTATATCGGCAGGAATATGCGAATCCGCTGCAAACATGTGTGGATGAAAAGGATACTGAAATGGTCCTTGAAGAAGTTCACGAAGGCATGTGTGGTTCACACATTGGAACTGATGCCCTGGCAGCAGTGATACTCCGCCAAGGATACTTCTGGCCTACCCCGAGAAAGGACGCAAGACAGTTTGTCCGGAAATGTGGTAGTTGCCAGAGACAAGCGAAAATCCAGAGGACACCCTCGGAAATGGTAACTTCGGCGGACTATCCTTGGCCCTTCGCAGTCTGGGGTATAGACCTTATTGGGCCACTCCCCACAGCACCCGGAGGCGTGAAATTCTGCGTTGTAGCAGTGGACTATTTCTCAAAGTGGGTGGAGGCAGAACCACTAGCAACTATCTCGGCAAAAGAAGTGCAGAAGTTCCTATGGAAGAACATCGTATGCAGATTTGGCATACCAAGGGTACTAGTAGCTGATAATGGATCCCAGTTCACAGACAAAGGTTTGCAAGAATTCATCAGCGACCCCGGAATAAAGATGCACTTCGCCCCAGTATCTCACCCCCAAAGCAACGGGCAGGTGGAAGTATCGAACAGGACCATAAAAGATGGCCTAAAAAAGAGACTAGGGGAAGCCAAAGGGAAATGGCCAGGAGAATTCCAAAGTGTATTATGGAGCTACCGAACGATGCCCCGAAGAGCCACAGGGGAGACTCCTTTCTCACTCGTCTTCGGAACAGAGGCCATTATCCCACTAGAGGTAGTTCAACCTTCAGTACGGGTGCAAGTATTTGATGATGGTGGTAATGACCTCGGCCTGAGAACCAATCTCGATCTTATGGCCGAACACAGAGAAATAGCCGAGCTGAGAAGAAAAGCTTTTCAGCAAAGAGTGACCGCGGCTGTAAACTTACGGGCCAGGCCAAAAGAAATCAAGAAGGGAGACCTCGTTCTCCGAAAGGCCGACTTCGCACCCCGAAGGCCATCCCATGGCATACTTCGCGCAAACTGGGAAGGACCCTATCTGGTTCTCGACGAAGTACAAAAAGGCGTGTACAAGCTTGGCGACGCCAAAGGCGTAGAATTGAAGAACACTTGGCACTCAGACGCCTTGAAAAACTTCTACGCTTAAGGTTGAGCGGAGGAGTTATGTTGTACAGAATGGCCTTGAGAAAAATTCTTAAGTGTACATAAATTATGCAAAACAGAATTCCGCAAAGGTGCTCGCCATGATAAAGCGCAGATATGACTTTCCGAAGTCCCTTGAGCCATCACGCTCGGGAAAGATGGAAAACAAAAATCTCGCAGAAGTACTCGCCATAGCCAGCGTAGAGATAATTTCCCGAACTCCCTTGAGCGAACATGCTCGGGAAAATGGGAAGTGAAAAATCTCGCGAAAGGTTTTCCGAAGTCCCTTGAGCAAACATGCTCGGGACAACTGGAAAAACAAAAAATTTGACTGAAGGTTTCCGAAGTTCCTTGAGCAATCATGTTCGGGGTAAATTGGAAATGCAAAAGCCTGCAAAGTCTTACGGGCAAGCGCACTCGGGACAAATGAAGGTAAAAAAGTTTCTTTAGTCGCAGGTTTTCCGAAGTCTCTTGAGCGAACGTGTTCGGGACAATGGAAATGAAGAAACTTGCAAGAAAAGACTTAGCCAAAAAAAAAAAATCCTCATTAAGAGCAAAGCTGCTTTAAAATAAAGAACTGTCCGAAGAAGGATTACAAAATAGAAGGGAAGGAAAAGGGGCCCTAAAATTGGCTAAGGGTTCGCGGCGTCCCGAGAGCCACTCGTCTGCCCGCCCTTTTCCATCACCTTCGGTGCTGGAATTGAAGGAGGAAGTTTCAGATGTTCGACCTTGGACCATTTCCACCGAGGTCCCCCAGGAATGTTTAGACCCTCTAGAAAAGAGAGGTCCAGATCTGGGAACCTCTGGAGAATCTGGTGCCGAGCCAGGCAGAAGCCGTCCTGGAACGCGACCTTGCTCATCTGATCAGACTTGTTCTTCTCAAGCTCGAGGTCGTCAAGCTCGTCCTTCAGATCCGCGACCTCCTCCTCCAGCAACTTTATCTGCTCCTCCCCCTTCGGCTCCTTCTTCAACGACTCGACCTCGGCCCGGAGAGCGTTATTCTCACACGTCAGCGACACTATACGGCCGTCAGAACCAGCCTTGTGCTGGAGAAGATCTTCGTTGACGGCGAGCATCCCCTTTATTTGGTCACCGAGGTTAGCGATCTTCCTGGAGGAGTCCTTTTGAAGTTCTTCTTTTTCCTTCCGGAACTCCTCCCGAAGGGCAGCTACTTCTTTCTCAGCAGCCTCTTTCAGCTGCTGGTTTTTGGCGACCGACTCCGCGAGTGCGGTCCTCGTCTCATTCATGGTTCGAGTGGCTAAAGTTCAAAAAGCAACCTCCCTGGCCACCCCAACTTGGAGAAAGGCGGTGTACCCCATCAGCTGCAAAAAATAAACACAAGATCAGCAAGAGCCAAACACTTAGGAAAAAATTGAAGGGAAAGAGCTGTGAAGGATATACCTGAGCAGCATGCTCGGTGATCTTTGCGACGAGGGTGTTATCCCCCGGGTGGGCCGCCGCTATAGCCTTGAAGGAGGCCTCGGTGAGCACCCCCTTCGAAATTTCCTTAGCCATTTGAGGAACGTCCTCGGAGTACATATCCATGTCCTCCGTAAACGTCCAAAAAGGCTCCTTGGGTATCTTCCCTTGCGGGATTTTGGCATCCCGAAGAGCTCGTTTCCGAGCATGATCGGCCACCCAGCCATGGGTAGTCAACTCCCCTACATGATAAGAATGAGAAGGAGATTAAAGACAAAGAAGCCAGTCCAGAAAAAACAAAGGAAGTACACTTTGTCTGGAAACAAACCTGGCGGAACCTCGACAACATCATCCTCGGAGTCCTCGGCCGAAATGCCCTTGCCCTTCCGCTTGCGCCGCTCCTCGGCAGAAGGTACTTCTACCACTACATCAAGGAGGGCTTGTGACGCAGTAGGACTCTGAGGAGGGACGTTGGTTGAAGGGACCTCGGAAGCAGCAGCCTCAGGCTCCGGAATCTCGGCTGCCCCAGGCTCCTCGGCAGTCTCCTCGGGAATTTCCTCTAGAGGAGCTTGGGCAGCTCTCTTTGCCCGTTTGCTCGAAGGCCCCGCGCCAGTAGAGTTCCGCCTTCAGGAAGACGCCTTCTTCGTCTGATCGCCCTTCTCCACCTGGCCGGTGAAAAGGGACTTGTAATAGGCGGCAGTCGCGTCGCCCATCTCTGAAAAAGGAGAGAGACATCAGCGTAAGTCCGAGGAAAAAAGCAGTAAAGGAGTAGAAGATAACTCACTTTCGGCAAGCGCTTCGAAAGAAATTTCCTCCTTAAGAAGCTTGACCAACCAGGAATCCTTCCCGGCGATGGCAGGAGCTGGCATCTCGAGGTCAGTCTCGTGCTCCTTTACCACCTTTAGCTCCCGAAGGACCTCTTTGGTCATCAACCTCCAGTTGATTGGAAAAGGGTAAAGGGGGAGCGGAACGACCTCGGGATCCCAGTCAGAGACAGCCCGAATGCGGGCGTCGAAATCCACGAACAAGGGAGCTAACTCTGGGGTTAGCAGCATCCTCGGATCAGCAACGTCCACATCCAGTGTTCCTTGAGCCCATTTGGTCGGAACGTACGACCAGGCCTCGTCCATCTTCATGAAGAAAAATTTCTGTTGCCACCCCCGCCAGCTATCTTTAGTGGCGAAGGTGAACATGAATTTCTTGCTCCCGGATCCCCGAGGTAGCATGAAATAAAAGCCACCCTTCGGGACCACAGAGAGCTTGTAATACTGCATAAAAATTCTAAAATTGGGTTCTATCCGGAAGACGCCACACATGCAGAGGTAGGCGTTAAAATAGCAGAACGAGTTCGGGGGAAGCTGGTTCACAGCAATGCCATGAAATTTGCAGAACTTGCACACCATCTTCGGGGGAGGATCCCGAAGACCGGCCTTCAACTGAGCTCGGAAAACGGTAACCTCCTTACTGTGGTTTGAAAAAGCATAATGGCTAGAACGAGGCAGCTTAGTAATGGCGTAAGAGGGAAGAAAGAATTTTTTCTTCCACCTCTCTAACTTTTCAGGGGTGGTGCAACAAGGATGGGCTAAAAGAGGTTGCCAGCTCTCAGGAATGGGCATTTTCGACATAAAAATGAGTTTGAAAATGGAAGAAAACAGTTTCCAGAGAAAAACTCAAAAGAACACAGGGATCAAAGCGCTCTGAAAAACAAAAACCCACCGAAAGATTTGCCAAAATCTGAGGACACCGTCGTGAAAGCTGGCTGGAAAAAAAGCTCTGATTAAGGTAGCTCCGCCATAGAAAGCAAGAAAGTGCAAGAACAGGGGCAAAGCAGAGAGAAGAGCAGAAGAGAAAGCAAAAGGAACTTATGATGGAGTGGGCTATTTATAAGCCAGAGATGGGTAACCGAAACATCGTCATAAGTACCCTTTGGAGGCGAACCGTCGCCGTAACTGCTCTCTGCACCTGAAAAGGCGCGCCCTTTGTAAACCGACACGACTCTCCTCCAATGGCAAAGCACCACGTGTCAACCGCTGCACGAAAATGGGGGACACGTCCTCCAAACGTCCCTTGCAAGCTGGGACACGTCTTTTGACATCCCTGGAAAACTGGGACGCGCCGCTCAGACTGACACGCTTGGCCAAACAGACCTGGAGAAACAAAGAGCAGGCCACCTCGAGGACGCCAAGAAACAGGCTATGGCCGAACAGCCCATGACCTTCGGGCAAGAGGTGTATCTTCAGGACAGGCTCCACCTCGAAGACACCAAAGAACAGGCCAAGGCGGAAGAGCCCATGATCTTCGGGCAAAAGGTGCATCCTCGGAACAGGTTAAGCTTCCAAAGAAACTCCCATACACAACCTTGGAAAGAGATGCAAAACCGAAGTCTTCACTTCGGCTTTCCAAAGGGGGGCATATGATAGCCAAACGCTATCGCCTCTATCTGGCCGAACTCCCTGCCACAATGATGGCCAGAAGAAGCTGGCGCTACCCGAGAAAAGGTGCGATCAGGCACCTTGGCAGATAGCCGAAGAGCTCCGAGCCCGACACGCCAAGAAACCTCGAGGACACTACTCGGCCCCCCAAGGTTGTGAACAGATCGCCTTCGCAAAAGCGGCACCAGACATACCGAGCCGAACATGATATCCCCGAAGGCGGAACTCCCTGAAACTGGGAACCCCCGAACTGAGGGCTTGTTTCCCGAAGAAGCTCTGTCCGAACTGTTAGTATTGTGCCCAAAAAGCCAATCATGAGATGATTGTATTTTTGCACATTGAGTCATGATATTTTATTGAGGCATTAATCCAGCAATTTTGTTTGTTGTTTTGTTTCTGCGTAACGTAATAAACATAATTGTAACCCTAGAATAATGATATTCTTAAATGTCCCTAGTCTAGTATTATTGTGGAGCGGGTTGCAATAATACATAATGACTAGCATATGTGGAGACTAATATGAGATATGTAGTCTACATATGGGTACAAGTTGGAGAACTTGTGTACTGGACCGACCCACCATGAGAACACTTCATGGATCGTTATATGAGTGTCATAAGTGATTCTCATAGTGATCATGGTATATGTAGTCCTTCGACCTAAGATCATCAAGGTTCCCTACATGTGAGTCACATACTTTGATACTTTCCTTTGTTGCTCGTAACTGAGTGAACTTGAAGGAGGTCATTGGGTATGTCACATATCATGCGGAGGGATTTGTATGATCAAGATGGGATTTGTCCCTCCTATGTAACGGGAGTGATATCTTTGGGCCCCTTGATAGAGTGAGACTTAGAAAATGCATGGCCATGCTCCGATGAGTTGATATATGATATCAATGTCATCAGTTTAAGTTAGTCTACTCGGTAATCAAGAAACTAAAGATTGGGCTATACGAGAGTGACACATTCCATGTCTCGTGCTTAGTCTTGATATCTTGGACAAAGGGACAATGGCATATATCGGTGATGATCATAAAGGTTTAGTCGATTCACCGACAATCTTGTCACTTGGGTAGCAATGATGTGTTGCTAGACACCGCTCATTGCTTATGATTATAAATGTGATTTATGATCATTGCCAACATGGCAAGAGCCTATTGGGTCGCACACATAGAGCTATTTGGATCATTAGAGTGCATGGGCTAATTATTTGGGTTATGGTTTCACTTTAATTTCGTATTAATAATGGGCCAAGGAGTTGAGCCATTATTAAGCCCGAAATTAAATCCTAATTGGATTAGGGCTTTGAAACCCATTAGGCCTGGAAGTTGAGTCTCACTATAAATACAACTTTTAAGTGAGAAATTCGTAGGTCTCCTTGCCCTAGCCTCCCAAAAGGACAGCCGCACTCTTCTCTTGCAATTCCTTGGAGGACGCAAGCTAGCACTGCGAGCGCAGGAGAAACGCATCTGCCGGGACGTGGTGGAAGCGTGGTGATCCCGAGAGGCTCGTGTGGATACCATAGAGAGCCTGAACACGTCAACTGTTCAGGTTTTGTGATTCGACTCTACAGTTGAGTGAGAGATCTCAACCAAAAATTAGGTATGAAATTTTCGAACACCTGGTTTACCCCGTTTCACTTGGATCCTGGAGGGTTTCGGTTAAATTCCGCTGCGCTGTTTGGCTCCCGAAACCCAACAGTGGTATCAGAGCTGCTGGTGAAACCCTAAATCGGGATTGAGTGTTGAATCGCATGATGCTATGTCTTCGATTGGTTTTCGGCCATGATTAATTAGATTGATTCATGATGCATGAAACCGGAATTCGTAATGAACATATGAGATATATGAAGAAACAACACAAATTGGTTAATGAGATTAACCCGAAATTGATAGGTATGAGATACCTATATGGATTAGGATTCTTGCAATAGTTGCAAAAACCCTAGGTTTGTTCGGATTCGGCCTGTTCGGGCACCGAAAGTAAGGTATTTTTGGTGGCTCGAATGGAGGAGTCTCGGGTGCCTACTTTCTCGAAATAGAAGATTTCGGGCTAAGCAATTGTAAGACAATTTTTTGTGCTGGGGGGCGCTGCCCCCCACGCCCCCCGCAAGGGCGGCTCCCCTTGACCCCGTCCGCTGACCGGTCAGCGGAACCACCGCCCGCTGACCGGCCAGCGGGACCGCCGTATGCGAAGCGCCACATAAATAAAAACTGGTTAATCAACACGCGAAAATTGGCATGCATCTTTGTTGAATGAGATTTGACATGATATGCTGATTAGTGTTTGAAGCATGGTGCATGGTTATAGCCCTTGATTGGTTGTACTTGTAAATACGGCCTGCGAGTCGTGCCTTTTCTTATCACTCTCATTGTACATTCTCTTCTCACCTTACTCCCCTCGAATGTAACTCGAGGTTTCTATTATTGATGTAATGGTGCATTATGGGATCGTCCAAGGTGGTATGTCCAAGGAGGTGACAACAAAAAGGCAGCCAAGAAAGGAAGAGAAGGAGCTTGTGAAGACTCTTTTCTTTTCTTAGGCTTTTATGATATTCTCATTGGCTTGAGAATATCGCATAGTTTGGGCTATAACCATGTCACGTTTATTTCTTGTAAGCATGAGATGCATGTTTTATATTTGTATGTGATGCATGTATAAAACAACCGGAGATAACAAATTGGTGAGATCAAAAGATAAAATCCCTCAAACAAATATTAAGTCATTAAATGTGATGCCTTCCAAATGTTGGCACTCGTCAAGACTTTGATCAACATTAGGTGGGTTTGCCAAAGCAAAGTACCTATGTTCATCTTGGTAAGGCGCGATGGGATAATAGTGATATCCAAACTGCTAACTTTGGGTTCGACTTAACTAAGTCATCCTAATAGGATTAGGGACTTAGAGGCATAGAGTTGGGCTTAAGTTCATGAGATGAGCTTGGACAAGTGTTGTTCACCCAACTATCCAAGAGTTGCATAAGATGCAATTGGCAATGAGTTGCCTACCTAAATAGCTGTAACTTGAGAGAAAAGCCAAAGCTGACTCAGGTTGTGGTCAAATATGGATCTTGGCCCACTAGAATACCTTAGCGCCGAGGTGTTCCGAAATAATATCGAGGGTTATTATTTTGAGGAAAATAGTGGGAGTATCATTTAATAAAAGTCCTTATTAAATGAATTAAAATACATGACTCTTACACTGCATATTTACTGTTGTAGATAACCATGGCACAAAACACATCGACACTTTCATTGCGATCGATCCTTGAGAAGGAAAAACTGAATGGGACCAACTTTCTCAAATGGTACCGAAACTTGAGGATAGTCCTCAAACAAGAGAGAAAGGCATATGTCCTAGAGCAGCCCATTCCGAATGAGCCTGCTGCCACTGCTCCAAGAGCTGAAAGGGATGCTCACAAGAGGCATTCTGATGATGCTTTGGATGTTGCATGCCTCATGCTTATTACCATGGAATCTGAGCTTCAGAAGCAACATGAGAACATGGGGGCGTTCGATATGATCGAACATCTCAAAATGCTTTTCCAAGAGCAAGCTAGGCATGAGAGGTTTGAGACCTCTAAGGCATTGTTTCAGTGCAAGATGTCTGAGGGAAGTCCCGTGGGTCCTCATGTGCTCAAGATGATTGGGTACATTGAGAATCTTGAGAATTTGGGATTTGCTCTTCAGAAAGAGTTGGCTATCGATGTAGTCTTGCAATCGTTGCCTGAAAGCTACAGTCAGTTCGTCATGAACTATAACATGAACGACCTAGACAAGTCCCTTCCTGAATTGCTCAACATGTTGAGAACTGCTGAGCAAAACCTTAAGAAGGCTAAGCCCATTTTGATGGTTCAAAAGGGCAAGGGAAAGGGAAAAGCCAACAAGAAGAAGGATAAAGCTAATGGAAAGTCCAATGCTAGTTCTTCTTCAGCTGCACTGAAACCAAAGGGTGGTGTGGCAAAGGAAGGGGAGTGCTTTCATTGTAAGCAACCTGGACACTGGAAGCGCAACTGCAAGCTCTATCTTGAAGAACTTGCTAAGGAAAAGGGAAGTAAGACTTCCACTTCAGGTATTTTTGTTATAGAGGCTAACTTTTCTACTTCCTCATCTTGGGTATTGGATACTGGATGTGGATCTCACATTTGTGCAAATGTGCAGGATCTAAGTAGAAGTAGAAGATTGGCCCGAGGTGAAGTGGACCTACGTGTTGGAAATGGAGCAAGGGTTGCTGCCTTAGCCGTAGGGACTTATGTTCTCACTTTACCTAGTGGATTAGTTTTAGAATTAGACAACTGCTACTTTGTGCCTACTATTAGTAGAAATTTGATTTCTGTTTCTTGTTTGGACAAGAAAGGTTTTTCATTTATAATAAAGGACAAATGTTGTTCTATTTATTTGAATGAAATCTTTTATGGTAGTGCTCAACTTAGCAATGGGTTGTATGTTCTAGACCTTGAAGATCCAATCTATAATGTGAATACCAAGAAGGTCAGATTAAATGATTCAAACTTGACCTATCTCTGGCACTGTCGCTTGGGCCATATAAATGAGACCCGCATATCCAAGCTCCATAAGGATGGACTCTTGGACTCATTTGATTTTGAATCATATGAGACATGTGAGTCATGTTTGTTGGGCAAGATGACCAAAGCCCCATTCACAGGGCAAAGTGAAAGGGCTAATGACTTACTAGGACTCATACATAGTGATGTATGTGGCCCTATGTCTACACAAGCTAGAGGAGGTTTCCAATACTTCATTACTTTCACTGATGACTTCAGCAGATATGGCTATGTGTATCTTATGAGACACAAGTCAGAATCCTTTGGAAAGTTCAAAGAATTCAAGAATGAAGTAGAGAATCAACTCGGGAAGAGTATCAAAGTGCTTCGATCAGATCGAGGTGGAGAGTACTTGGATCGAGAATTCCTTGACTCTCTGAAGGAGTGTGGTATAATATCACAACTCACTCCACCAGGTACACCTCAATGGAATGGTGTTTCTGAAAGGAGAAATCGAACTCTGTTAGACATGGTTCGCTCCATGATGAGTCAAGCTGACCTTCCAAACTCCTTTTGGGGACATGCTCTAGAGACAGCCGCTTTTACACTAAACCGAGTTCCATCTAAATCGGTTCAAAAGACACCATATGAGATATGGAGTGGGAGGCGTCCCAATTTGTCTTTTATGAAGATTTGGGGCTGTGATGTTTATGTAAAACGTCAATCCTCTAACAAACTAGGGCCCAAATCTCAAAAATGTCTTTTTGTTGGGTATCCCAAAGAAACAAAGGGTTACTATTTCTACAATCCCTCTGAGCAAAAAGTGTTTGTTGCTCGAACTGGTGTCTTTTTGGAGAAAGAGTTTATCTCTAAAGGAACTAGTGGGAGGAAAGTAGAACTTGAAGAAATTCAAGAACAACAAGAAGACATCGAACCTGAAATGGAACCTGAACAGACACCACAAGATGTTGTGGTTCAAGAGTCTGTTCCTGTAGCACAAAGCCCACGTAGGACTGGTAGGATTCGGCGTGAGCCCGAGAGATATGGATTTCTCGTGACTCACACCGGTGATGTGATGCTCATGGATCAAGATGAGCCCACAACCTACCAACAAGCTATGTCGGGGCCTGACTCTGAGAAGTGGCTAATGGCCATGAAATCCGAGATGGAATCCATGTATGAAAACCAAGTATGGACTTTGGTTGACCCACCTGAAGGGGTAAAACCTATAGGGTGCAAATGGGTTTTCAAGAAGAAAACTGACATGGATGGTAATGTGATTACCTTTAAGGGAAGATTGGTTGCAAAAGGTTTCAAGCAAATTCATGGTATTGACTATGATGAAACTTTTTCACCAGTTGCTATGCTTAAATCCATCCGAATTTTGTTTGCTATTGCTGCACACTATGATTATGAGATATGGCAAATGGATGTCAAAACTGCATTCCTAAATGGAAAGCTACTTGAGGATGTGTACATGACACAGCCTGAGGGTTTTGTCACTCCTGGGAATGCCAATAAAGTGTGCAAATTGCAAAGGTCCATTTATGGACTGAAGCAAGCTTCTCGAAGTTGGAATCTTCGTTTTGATGATGCAATCAAAGAGTTTGGTTTTATCAAAAATGAAGATGAACCTTGTGTCTACAAGAAGGTTAGTGGGAGCGCTATTGTCTTCTTGGTGTTGTATGTAGATGACATACTACTCATCGGGAATGACATTCCTGAGCTACAGTCTGTGAAGACTTGGCTAAGGAAATGTTTCTCTATGAAGGACTTGGGTGAAGCAGCCTATGTGTTAGGCATCAGGATCTATAGAGATAGATCTAGAAAGCTTCTTGGCCTAAGTCAAAGTACATATATTGACAAGGTGCTAAAGAGGTTTAGCATGCAAGATTCCAAGAAAGGATTCTTGCCCATGTCACATGGTATCACTCTTTCTAGATCTCAGTGTCCGAGTACAACCGAGGAGAGAGAGCGCATGAGTAAGATTCCATATGCCTCAGCAATTGGATCTATCATGTATGCCATGATATGTACTCGTCCCGACGTCTCATATGCTTTGAGCATGACGAGTAGGTACCAATCGAACCCCGGTGAAAGTCACTGGACAGCTGTTAAGAACATCCTTAAGTACTTACGAAGGACTAAGGATGCATTCTTGGTCTTTGGAGGTGAAGATGAGCTCGTTGTAAGGGGTTACACCGATGCAAGCTTCCAATCCGATAAGGATGATTTTAGATCGCAATCTGGTTATGTGTTTTGTATTGGTGGTGGTGCTGTAAGCTGGAAGAGTTCAAAGCAAGAGACAGTAGCTGACTCTACAACAGAATCTGAGTACATTGCCGCCTCTGATGCTGCGAAGGAGGCAGTTTGGATCAAGAAGTTCATCACTGAACTTGGAGTGGTTCCAAGCATTGTTGACCCGATAGAGCTCTATTGTGACAACAATGGAGCAATCGCACAGGCTAAGGAACCTCGATCTCACCAGCGATCCAAACACATACTCCGACGCTATCATCTCATCAGGGAGATCATCGAGAGGGGTGATGTAAGGATATGCAGGACTTCGACAGACAGCAACATTGCTGATCCACTGACAAAGCCCCTTACGCAGCAAAAGCATGATAGCCATTCTAGGTCCATCGGTATTAGATACATGGATGATTGGCTTTTAGTGCAAGTGGGAGATTGTTAGTATTGTGCCCAAAAAGCCAATCATGAGATGATTGTATTTTTGCACATTGAGTCATGATATTTTATTGAGGCATTAATCCAGCAATTTTGTTTGTTGTTTTATTTCTGCGTAACGTAATAAACATAATTGTAACCCTAGAATAATGATATTCTTAAATGTCCCTAGTCTAGTATTATTGTGGAGCGGGTTGCAATAATACATAATGACTAGCATATGTGGAGACTAATATGAGATATGTAGTCTACATATGGGTACAAGTTGGAGAACTTGTGTACTGGACCGACCCACCATGAGAACACTTCATGGATCGTTATATGAGTGTCATAAGTGATTCTCATAGTGATCATGGTATATGTAGTCCTTCGACCTAAGATCATCAAGGTTCCCTACATGTGAGTCACATACTTTGATACTTTCCTTTGTTGCTCGTAACTGAGTGAACTTGAAGGAGGTCATTGGGTATGTCACATATCATGCGGAGGGATTTGTATGATCAAGATGGGATTTGTCCCTCCTATGTAACGGGAGTGATATCTTTGGGCCCCTTGATAGAGTGAGACTTAGAAAATGCATGGCCATGCTCCGATGAGTTGATATATGATATCAATGTCATCAGTTTAAGTTAGTCTACTCGGTAATCAAGAAACCAAAGATTGGGCTATACGAGAGTGACACATTCCATGTCTCGTGCTTAGTCTTGATATCTTGGACAAAGGGACAATGGCATATATCGGTGATGATCATAAAGGTTTAGTCGATTCACCGACAATCTTGTCACTTGGGTAGCAATGATGTGTTGCTAGACACCGCTCATTGCTTATGATTATAAATGTGATTTATGATCATTGCCAACATGGCAAGAGCCTATTGGGTCGCACACATAGAGCTATTTGGATCATTAGAGTGCATGGGCTAATTATTTGGGTTATGGTTTCACTTTAATTTCGTATTAATAATGGGCCAAGGAGTTGAGCCATTATTAAGCCCGAAATTAAATCCTAATTGGATTAGGGCTTTGAAACCCATTAGGCCTGGAAGTTGAGTCTCACTATAAATACAACTTTTAAGTGAGAAATTCGTAGGTCTCCTTGCCCTAGCCTCCCAAAAGGACAGCCGCACTCTTCTCTTGCAATTCCTTGGAGGACGCAAGCTAGCACTGCGAGCGCAGGAGAAACGCATCTGCCGGGACGTGGTGGAAGCGTGGTGATCCCGAGAGGCTCGTGTGGATACCATAGAGAGCCTGAACACGTCAACTGTTCAGGTTTTGTGATTCGACTCTACAGTTGAGTGAGAGATCTCAACCGAAAATTAGGTATGAAATTTTCGAACACCCGGTTTACCCCGTTTCACTTGGATCCTGGAGGGTTTCGGTTAAATTCCGCTGCGCTGTTTGGCTCCCGAAACCCAACACGAACTAGAGGACGACCTCACCCAGGGACCTCGGGAGTACGGCAGGAGCATTTATGGAAGCATTTAAGGAAGCCTCTGACACGTCCTTTGACAGACGTCATAAAGTGGCCTGAATAGGCGCTCTGACATACGGACGCCATCAGAATCACATCATGGCCCATCTCAGCACGTGGCTCAGGACAACCTGCTACCAGTTATCTGTCTCCTACGCCCAGAAACTCAGGGAACATCCGACCGAACACGTGTCGTGATCTGAACGGGCTAGGCGCTCCTATAAATACCAGGAATTAATACTAGGCAGGAGGCTGGTTGGTGGGCCAAACACTGCTCCCACACTCTGAGAAAACTACCAGGCGAGACTCTTCAGCCCTTTCTGCTATTTCCTCTGCCTTTTCTCAGCCACCACTGACTTGGGCGTCGGAGGCTCCCCCCCCGGAAAAATACTCCGGGGGCCTCCTAACCCTTTGTTTCTGAGCTTTCAGGCACTCTCCTTCGGGCTATCTATTCCACCAGGCGTTCTTCCTCCCAGAAGTGTCTCCACCAGTCACCATGACTATAAACGATGAGGCCCCTGGCCATCAGTCCTGCCTGTTCGGTCGGATGCCGAGCTTGTTGATTGGACCCTTCGGCACGGTGGTGATCGGACTTCGGCCTAGCCATTCTTAGTTCCTCAGCGGTCATGTGCTGTTCCGCCCTTCGGTAAAATTCTCCGAGGGTCTCCGGAGGGTCCTTTGAGAACTCGTAGAACAGCTGTGAGTCTCGCCGAAGGCCCCGTGTCATAGCGAGAATACGGATTTCGGGCCGAAAGTCTGGGACGCTCAGTGCTTCCCTGTTGAACCTTTCGACATAGTCCTGGATGGTCTCTCCGTTTCTCTGCTCTATGTTGAACATCTGAACAGGCATCTTCGCCGTTGGCCTGCTCCCAATGAATTGCTGTGTGAAGGCCGTGGACAACTCCTGGAACTCAGTGATGGTCCCTGAAGGCAATGAATTGTACCATGCAGTTGCTGGCCCTGTGAGGGTGACTTCGGAGCACTTACACATGGTAGCGTCGTCAGCACCGTGCATTATCATGCTGCGTCTGTACTTCGTCAGATGGG
Organism: Aquilaria yunnanensis; assembly: GCA_039654915.1. Taxonomy (NCBI): domain Eukaryota; kingdom Viridiplantae; phylum Streptophyta; class Magnoliopsida; order Malvales; family Thymelaeaceae; genus Aquilaria; species Aquilaria yunnanensis. The sequence goes on from CM077595.1 coordinate 47,566,884, forward strand.
CCTGTGGATCAGTACGGCCATCATAAATCTCTAACCGAGGTACTCTGAAGTCACCTGGCATGGCTACCTCGGCCACGGTCTGGGTGAACGGGGACCCATCTTCACAGAAGGCTCCCGTGAGCCTGTCCCAAACGGGTTTTCTGGCCATTTGTTTCTCCACCCTATCTAGCCGTGCTAGTATCCTCTCCATAAGCACCGTGGCCCTAGGCCTTTCTTCAGGGAAGGGAGATCGTCAGCACCTCTTCGGGGAGCGAGTTCGGCGCTGGGGGGATACGGACCTCACCTCAGGAGACGAACCCCTTCGCCGTGAGATTTTCGGTCGTTTGGACCCAGTTTGTCCTACAGGCCGTTTCCCGAGGGGTGTACTCTCCGTGGACGACTCTTCGCGCGGGTCTATGCTTCCCGAACTGCGATGGGTCGACCTCTGACTTTTCTCCCGAGGGCGTGCAGGTGAGGGAGGTCTTTCGGCCTGTGTCTGCTGTGACAACCTTCGGTCGATCTGCTGTGTCATTTCGCCCACGACCGAACGCTGAAACTCCCTCATAAAGCTCATAGTGATCACTAGAGGGCGATCTTCCTCGGACGCAGAAGTCCCTGGGAGTGTTTGCTCAGCAGCCGGTTGTGTCTTAGGCGCGGACGGGGACCTTGGGAGTCCCTTGTCCTTAGAACGCCGAGTTTCAACGACGGCGATCTCAGAGCGCTTCCCACAGACGGCGCCAAATGATGGCCATGGGCCTCATCGTTTAGAGTCATGGTGACTGTTGGAGAGACTTCTAGGAGGAAGAACGCCTGGAGGATGGTGCGCCCAAGGGAGAGTACCTGAGATGCTCAGAAAAAGTGGGGTTAGGAGGCCCCCGGAGTGTTTTTCCGGGGGAGGAGCCTCCGACGCCCAAGTCAGTGGTGGCTGAGAAAAGGCAGAAGAAGTAGCACAAAAGGCTGAAGAGTCTTGCCTGTGATTTTCTCAGAGTCTGGGAGTCAGACCTTTTGCCAACCAACCTCCTGCCAAGTATTTATTTCCTGGTATTTATAGGAGTGCCTAGCCCGTTCAGATCGCGACACGTGTTCGGTCGGATGTTCCCTGAGTTTCTGGGCGTAGGGGACAGACCGCTGGTAGCAGGTTGCCTTGAGCCTTGTGCTGAGATGGGCCATGATGTGATTTTGATGGCGTCAGTGTGCCAGAGCGCCTATTGAGGCGGCTTTATGACGTCTGTGAAAGGACGTGTCAGAGGCTTCCTTAAATGCTCCTGCCGTACTCCCGAGGTCCCTGGACGAGGTCGTCCTTTGGTACGGACGGTGCCTCTTCGGGAAACACGCACCCAGTTCTGGGGTTCCGAGCTTCAGGGAGTTCCGCCTTCGGGGAGATCATGTTCGGCCCGCAAATAGCTGGTCCCTCTTTTCCGAAGGCGATCTGTTTACAACCTCGGGGGGTAGTAGTATCCTCAAGTTTCCTGGCGTGCCGGGCTCGGAGCTCTTTGGCTATCTCCCGAGGTATATGATCTCATTCTCACTCGGGTATCGCCAGTCTCTTCTGGCCATTCTTGTGGCAGGGAGTTCGGCCAGATAGAGGCGATAGCCTTTGGCTATCAATTAGCACCTAAAAGAACATTCAAATGGGCCCTTAAACTTGGTTTTTCCGCCATTAGCACTTAAACCATCTTTCATGTGCAATTTGGACCCAATAGTTCTTAGTTGAACATATATGCCACTATCCACATTTTCATTTGAGTCCCTCATGTATTTAATGTATTCTTCTTACGTTTTCTCTCATTTTTTTGGCCTGGGCTAAACACTGAGGTAAGGGTCTGACAAGAATGCTACATGGATCACTATATAAGTGTCATAAGTGATTCTCATAGCGATCATGTATATGTAGTCCATTGACCTAAGGTCATTAAGGTTCTCTATATGTGAGTCACATACTTTGATACTTCTCTTTGTTGCTCGTAACTTAATGAACATGAGTGAGGTCATTGGGTATGTCACATATCATGTGGAGGGTTTTTTATGATCAAGATGGGATTTGTCCCTCCTATGTAATGGGAATGATATCCTTGGACCCCTTGATAAAGTAAGACTAAGAAAATGCATGGCCATTCTCATATGAGTTAATATATGATATCAATGTTATCAGTTTAAGTTAGTCTACTTAGGAATCAAGAAATCATAGATTGGGCTATACGAGAGTGACATATTCCATGTCTCATGCTTGGTCTTGATATCTTGGACAAAAGGATAATGGCATATATGAATAATGATCATAAAGATTTAGTTGAATCCCCGACTATCTTGTCACTTGGGAAGCAATGATGTGTTGCTAGACACCACTCATTGTATATGATCATAAATATAATTTATGATCATTGCCAACTGTTGGGTTTCGGGAGCCAAACAGCGCAGCGGAATTTAACCGAAACCCTCCAGGATCCAAGTGAAACGGGGTAAACCGGGTGTTCGAAAATTTCATACCTAATTTCGGTTGAGATCTCTTACTCAACTGTAGAGTCGAATCACAAAACCTGAACAGTTGACGTGTTCAGGCTCTCTATGGTATCCACACGAGCCTCTCGGGATCACCACGCTTCCACCACGTCCCGGCAGATGCGTTTCTCTTGCGCTCGCAGTGCTAACTTACGTCCTCCAAGGAATTGCAAGAGAAGAGTGCGGCTGTCCTTTTGGGAGGCTAGGGCAAGGAGACCTGCGAATTTCTCACTTAAAAGTTGTATTTATAGTGAGACTCAACTTCCAGGCCTAATGGGTTTCAAAGCCCAAATCCAATTAGGATTTAATTTCGGGCTTAATAATGGCTCAACTCCTTGGCCCATTATTAATACGAAATTAAAGTGAAACCATAACCCAAATAATTAGCCCATGCACTCTAATGATCCAAATAGCTCTATGTGTGCGACCCAATAGGCTCATGCCATCTTGGCAATGATCATAAATCACATATATGATCATAAGCAATGAGCGGTGTCTAGCAACACATCATTGCTACTCAAGTGACAAGATTGTCGGTGAATCGACTAAACCTTTATGATCATCACCGATATATGCCATTGTCCCTTTGTCCAAGATATCAAGACTAAGCACAAGACATGGAATGTGTCACTCTCGTATAGCCCAATCTTTGGTTTCTTGATTACCGAGTAGACCAACTTAAACTGACGACATTGATATCATATACCAACTCATCGGAGCATGGCCATGCATTTTATAAGTCTCACTCTATCAAGGGGCCCAAAGATATCACTCCCGTTACATAGGAGGGACAAATCCCATCTTGATCATACAAATCCCTCCGCATGATATGTGACATACCCAATGACCTCCTTCAAGTTCACTCAGTTACGAGCAACAAAGGAAAGTATCAAAGTATGTGACTCACATGTAGGGAACCTTGCTGATCTTAGGTCCAAGGACTACATATACCATGATCACTATGAGAATCACTTATGACACTCATATAACGATCCATGAAGTGTTCTCAAGGTGGGTCGGTCCAATACACAAGTTCTCCAACTTGTACCCATATGTAGACTACATATCTCATATTAGTCTCCACATATGCTAGTCATTATGTATTATTGCAACCCGCTCCACAATAATACTAGACTAGGGACGTTTAAGAATATCATTATTCTAGGGTTACAATTATGTTTATTACGTTACGCAGAAACAAAACAACAAACAAAATTGCTGGATTAATGCCTCAATAAAATATCATGACTCAATGTGCAAAAATACAATCATCTCATGATTGGCTTTTTGGGCACAATACTAACACCAACGTGGTAGGATCCTATAGGGTTGCACATATAAAGCCAACTAGATTATTTTGAGTGCATGCGCCAAATTATTTGGGTTTTGGTTTCATGATAATTTTAGATTAATAATTGACCCAAAGGTTGAACCATTATGAAGCCCAAAATTAAACCTAATTGGATTAGGTTTTTGAAACCCATTATGTCACACCTCACTCAGGCCCTGGCCTATCATCTTCCAATTTAACTCCCAAACCCAATATTTAATCTCAAAGTGCCTGGTTCGGCCAAGCAAGTAATGGCAACTTTTAAGTCTTATTTTCTTAAGTTAAGAGGCCTGGGAGGTGGCCCAGGTGGCTTTAACAAGATCCATTATCAACTTGCAGCAAAGGCAAGGCCCAAAACACTAACTTGCACAACAAGCAAGATTTTAACTGGAAACTTGCATTCCAAGCAAGGCAACACTTAATGAAGTTTAAGTGCATACATGGTGTGCAATCAAGTGTTCTATCTATAAGTCAACCAAGAAGCCCACATGGTTGGTTTAGGTTTTGAAAACAACAAATAAAAATGCATGATGCTCTCGGCCTACTAATGTACATACCATTATGCACAACAGTTCCACATAACTAGGTCCATAACCCTTCACATAAAAGTGGCCACTTTGGCCCATAATATCCAGCATACATAGGCAAGCATAATGCCATCCATAAGTCCATACATAACTTGACATCCAAAATCCACAAAACATCCACAAACTAGGTATCCAAGACTACACATATATACAAATCAAAATGGTAGTCTACCTAGTATCTAACATGGCTATATATGCCAAGCATCCATAAGTTGTTCATGCCAAGTTACATACAACCCGAGACCATACTCCTAATGGTCAAATAAAACCTTGAGAGTCCCATACAGAAGTACACACTGCAACACCAAACCTATGGCCATATTCATGGTCATAAAGGTGAATACCACAATCAGAGCTAAAGTCCAAGTATCCATGCTCTCCTAGACAGTTCCCACTCTACACCCTGCAAACTTAAAACATAAGTCTCGGCCAACCATAGGTAAATAAGACTTGTAATGAAACCAAAATGCTACGCCAAGCATACATTGGCACATACCTTGGTAACTAAGCAAATAAACACTAAGCACACACATAAGGCAGTTTAGCACTACTCAGGCCAAATATCCTTGCCTAAAAAATAAAGGATGGGCAATGAGCATATAACTCAGTAGGATTCACTTAAAACATATACAACTCATATTGAGTCTATTTAGTTAAGCTGAGTAATCACTCAAAGCTTAACCTTCCATTAGTTAGCTCAACCTGCAAAACAAACACCAAGACAAGAAAAACAGGCATATACATATACAAAATGGATAAATAAGTCAAATACTTCATAAGTGGGGTTAGCATGCACAAGGAAACACCAAAGCACACAAATACACACACACACTCCACAATGTTGCTTTCGGCCATATAAGCCATACATGTACCCATGTGCATTTCTTGCACACAAACTTACCAATACACCATTTCCATTTGGAGCTCCCAAAATGCCAAGCAAATAGGCCACATTTACTTGCATTTCTAGTACATGTACCATAGTTAATTAGCTAATCAACAGAACAACCAAGTATAACCATTAAGCCCATCAAGTAACTAAGGTCATATGGCACATTTAACCATCACTTAGACACTCTAGACACTTGAATCATGGTGTACATTACCAAGCAAAGTCAATTGCTAGTGAACCCTACCTCAAATAGCTCTCGGTCTCAACCAAGTTTCAAATGTCCAAGTGCTCTTCAATCACAATGCCTAGCATAACAACACATAGGCATCATCATACACATCCATGGATTAAACTACCATGACTCAAATGAAGAACACTGGAATGCGCACACTTTAGCTCTCGGCCAAAGTGTCCAATATGTCCATATATGTACTGCCCATCATTCTGTCATACCACATGATACTCTAATCACCAATGAACATTTTCCATAGTAGTATTACCGAGTAACCAAGTGAAATGCACTACGTTACCATAAACTAAGCTCTCGGCCAAAGTACACATTTTCACATATTTGTGTCACTCATCCAACTAACCCAAAACATGATCAAGTGGCCATCAAATGACAATGTTCATGGCACAATTACCATGTAACCCATTGAAGTACATCATGATATAACAAATCAAGTTCTCGGCTAAAGTGCACACCTTCACATACATATGTTCTCTATAAACTAACTCCACACATACACATCAAAACATCAATAACTAATGTTTCATGGCAACATTACCATGTATTCAAACAATGGGCACTAAATTATGCCACTTCAAGCTCACGGCCATATAACCCAATTTCACATAACAATGTTCCTCACCCATTCAATCCAACATATGATCATCAAAGTATCACTAACCAATGCCGATGGCACTAATACCATGAAATCAAATGAGGAACACATGATTACCTCAAAGTGCACTTTCGGCCAACACACTATCTTTCACAAACTTGGTGTTCTTCACCCCAACAACCTAACACAAGGTTAAATAATCATTAACAAGCATCACACATGGATTAATTTCCATGAATTCTAAGAAGAACACCAAGAACACTTGTTCATCACATTCGGCCAACATTCCACTTTCAAACCGAAGCATTTCTTGCTCATTTAACTTAATACATCTTCAATTGAGCACTTAGGTTCCTTGTACATGGAAGAACTACCATGAATTCAAGGAGACATGGACATTACCTCAAAACCCTAGCTCAATTAAGCTCGGTTTCCTTGAATGTTCAAGAACCAAGCTTGATTCCAAGCAAGCACAAGCCGATACACTCTTCTCCAAGCTTGAATCCTTCAAGTATCTTCAAGAATCTTGGATTTCAAAGCCAAAATGTGAAAGAACTCTCAAGAACACTCTCCATTTAACAAGAACAAGAAAGCCCGAAATGAACAAATGGCCTTGGACTTGATTTCAGCCGAAAGTCATGTGTTTTTAGTTGGCCAGAATGCCAACTTTGCCTTCCACAATTTTGCATGGTGCAAAGTAGTCTTCCAAGCCCATATAAGTACAATGCCGCCCTTAAACTTGTGGTTAAATGGACACTTAAGTCAATTCTCGGCCCATTGTGCCAAACACATGATAAACACAAGTACCAAGATGTCATAAGTGTTAGTGTTGTGCCCCAAAAAAGCCAATCATGAGATGATTGTATTTTTGCACATTGAGTCATGATATTTTATTGAGGCATTAATCCAGCAATTATGTTTGTTTTTTTGTTTCTGCGTAACGTAATAAACATAATTGTAACCCTAGAATAATGATATTCTTAAACGTCCCTAGTCTAGTATTATTGTGGAGCGGGTTGCAATAATACATAATGACTAGCATATGTGGAGACTAATATGAGATATGTAGTCTACATATGGGTACAAGTTGGAGAACTTGTGTACTGGACCGACCCACCATGAGAACACTTCATGGATCGTTATATGAGTGTCATAAGTGATTCTCATAGTGATCATGGTATACGTAGTCCTTCGACCTAAGATCAGCAAGGTTCCCTACATGTGAGTCACACACTTTGATACTTTCCTTTGTTGCTCGTAACTGAGTGAACTTGAAGGAGGTCATTGGGTATGTCACATATCATGCGGAGGGATTTGTATGATCAAGATGGGATTTGTCCTTCCTATGTAACGGGAGTGATATCTTTGGGCCCCTTGATAGAGTGAGACTTAGAAAATGCATGGCCATGCTCCGATGAGTTGATATATGATATCAATGTCATCAGTTTAAGTTAGTCTACTCGGTAATCAAGAAACCAAAGATTGGGCTATACGAGAGTGACACATTCTATGTCTTGTGCTTAGTCTTGATATCTTGGACAAAGGGACAATGGCATATATCGGTGATGATCTTAAAGGTTTAGTCGATTCACCGACAATCTTGTCACTTGGGAAGCAATGATGTGTTGCTAGACACCGCTCATTGCTTATGATCATAAATGTGATTTATGATCATTGCCAACATGGCAAGAGCCTATTGGGTCGCACACATAGAGCTATTTGGATCATTAGAGTGCATGGGCTAATTATTTGGGTTATGGATTCACTTTAATTTCGTACTAATAATGGGCCAAGGAGTTGAGCCATTACTAAGCCCGAAATTAAATCCTAATTGGATTAGAGCTTTGAAACCCATTAGGCCTGGAAGTTGAGTCTCACTATAAATACAACTTTTAAGTGAGAAATTCGCAGGTCTCCTTGCCCTAGCCACCAAAAAGGACAGCCGCACTCTTCTCTTGCAATTCCTTGGAGGACGCAAGCTAGCACTGCGAGCGCAAGAGAAACGCATATGCCGGGACGTGGTGGAAACGTGGTGATCCCGAGAGGCTCGTGTGGATACCATAGAGAGCCTGAACACGTCAACTGTTCAGGTTTTGTGATTCGACTCTACAGTTGAGTGAGAGATCTCAACCAAAAATTAGGTATGAAATTTTTGAACACCCGGTTTACCTCGTTTCACTTGGATCCTGGAGGGTTTCGGTTAAATTTCGCTGCGCTGTTTGGCTCCCGAAACCCAACAGTGGTATTAGAGCTACTGGTGAAACCCTAAATCGGGATTGAGTGTTGAATCGCATGATGCTATGTGTTCGATTGGTTTTCGGCCATGATTAATTAGATTGATTCATGATGCATGAATCGGAATTCGTAATGAACATATGAGATATATGAAGAAATGACACAAATTGGTTAATGAGTTTAACCCGAAATTGATAGGTATGAGATACCTATATGGATTAGGATTCTTGCAATAGTTGCAAAAAGCCTAGGTTTGTTCGGATTCGGCCTGTTCGGGCACCGAAAGTAAGGTATTTTTGGTGGCTCGAATGGAGGACTCTTGGCTGCCTACTTTCTCGAAATAGAAGATTTCGGGCTAAGAAAATGTAAGACAATTTTTTGCGGAACCACCGCCCGCTGACCGACCAGCGGGACCGCCGTATGCGAAGCGCCACATAAATAAAAACTGGTTAATCAACACGCAAAAATTGGCATGCATCTTTGTTGAATGAGATTTGACATGATATGCTGATTGGTGTTTGAAGCATGGTCCATGGTTATAGCCCTTGATTGGTTGTACTTGTAAATACGGCCTGCGAGTCGTGCCTTTTCTTATCACTCTCATTGTACATTCTCTTCTCACCTTACTCCCCTCGAATGTAACTCGAGGTTTCTATTATTGATGTAACGGTGCATTATGGGCTCATCTAAGGTGGTATGTCCAAGGAGGTGACAACAAAAGGGCAGCGAAGAAAGGAACAGAAGGAGCTTGTGAAGACTCTTTTCTTTTCTTAGGCTTTTATGATATTCTAATTGGCTTGAGAATATCGCATAGTTTGGGCTATAACCATGTCATGTTTATTTCTTGTAAGCATGAGATGCATGTTTTATATTTGTATGTGATGCATGTATAAAACAACCGGAGATAACAAATTGGTGAAATCAAAAGAAAAAATCCCTCAAACAAATATTAAGTCATTAAATGTGATGCCTTCCAAATGTTGGCACTCGTCAAGACTTTGATCAACATTAGGTGGGTTTGCCAAAGCAAAGCACCTATGTTCATCTTGGTAAGGCGCGATGGGATAATAGTGATATCCAAACTGCTAACTTTGGGTTCGACTTAACTAAGTCACCCTAATAGGATTAGGGACTTAGAGGCATAGAGTTGGGCTTAAGTTCATGAGATGAGCTTGGACAAGTGTTCTTCACCCAACTATCCAAGAGTTGCATAAGATGTAATTGGCAAGGAGTTGCCTACCTAAATAGCTGTAACTTGAGAGAAAAGCCAAAGCTGACTCAGGTTGTGGTCAAATATAGATCTTGGCCCACTAGAATACCTTAGCGCCGAGGTGTTCCGAAATAATATCGAGGGTTATTATTTTGAGGAAAATAGTGGGAGTATCGTTTAATAAAAGTCCTTGTTAAATGAATTAAAATACATGACTCTTACACTGCATATTTACTGTTGTAGATTACCATGGCACAAAACACATCGACACTTTCGTTGCGATCGATCCTTGAGAAGGAAAAACTGAATGGGACCAACTTTCTCAAATGGTACCGAAACTTAAGGATAGTCCTCAAACGAGAGAGAAAGACTTATGTCCTAGAGCAGCCCATTCCGAATGAGCCTGCTGCCACTGCTCCAAGAGCTGAAAGGGATGCTCACAAGAGGCATTCTGATGATGCTTTGGATGTTGCATGCCTCATGCTTATTACCATGGAATCTGAGCTTCAGAAGCAACATGAGAACATGGGGGCGTTCGATATGATCGAACATCTCAAAATGCTTTTCCAAGAGCAAGCTAGGCATGAGAGGTTTGAGACCTCTAAGGCATTGTTTCAGTGCAAGATGTCTGAGGGAAGTCCCGTGGGTCCTCATGTGCTCAAGATGATTGGTACATTGAGAATCTTGAGAATTTGGGATTTGCTCTTCGGAAAGAGTTGGCTATTGATGTAGTCTTGCAATTGTTGCCTGAAAGCTACAGTCAATTCGTCATGAACTATAACATGAACGACCTTGACAAGTCCCTTCCTGAATTGCTCAACATGTTGAGAACTGCTGAGCAAAACCTTAAGAAGGCTAAGCCCATTTTGATGGTTCAAAAGGGCAAGGGAAAGGGAAAAGCCAACAAGAAGAAGGATAAAGCTAATGGAAAGTCCAATGCTAGTTCTTCTTCAGCTGCACTGAAACCAAAGGGTGGTGTGGCAAAGGAAGGGGAGTGCTTCCATTGTAAGCAGCCTGGACACTGGAAGCGCAATTGCAAGCTCTATCTTGAAGAACTTGCTAAGGAAAAAGGAAGTAACACTTCCATTTCAGGTATTCTTGTTATAGAGGCTAACTTTTCTACTTCCTCATCTTGGGTATTGGATACTGGATGTGGATCTCACATTTGTGCAAATGTGCAGGATCTAAGTAGAAGTAGAAGATTGGCCCGAGGTGAAGTGGACCTACGTGTTGGAAATGGAGCAAGGGTTGCTGCCTTAGCCGTAGGGACTTATGTTCTCACTTTACCTAGTGGATTAGTTTTAGAATTAGACAACTGCTACTTTGTGCCTACTATTAGTAGAAATTTGATTTCTGTTTCTTGTTTGGACAAGAAAGGTTTTTCATTTATAATAAAGGACAAATGTTGTTCTATTTATTTGAATGAAATCTTTTATGGTAGTGCTCAACTTAGCAATGGGTTGTATGTTCTAGACCTTGAAGATCCAATCTATAACGTGAATACCAAGAAGGTCAGATTAAATGATTCAAACTCGACCTATCTCTGTCACTATCGCTTGGGCCATATAAATGAGACCCGCATATCCAAGCTCCATAAGGATGGACTCTTGGACTCATTTGATTTTGAATCATATGAGACATGTGAGTCATGTTTGTTGGGCAAGATGACCAAAGCCCCATTCACAGGGCAAAGTGAAAGGGCTAATGACTTACTAGGACTCATACATAGTGATGTATGTGGCCCTATGTCTACACAAGCTAGAGGAGGTTTCCAATACTTCATTACTTTCACTGATGACTTCAGCAGATATGGTATGTGTATCTTATGAGACACAAGTCAGAATCCTTTGAAAAGTTCAAAGAATTCAAGAATGAAGTAGAGAATCAACTCGGGAAGAGTATCAAAGTGCTTCGATCAGATCGAGGTGGAGAGTACTTGGATCGAGAATTCCTTGACTGTCTGAAGGAGTGCGGTATAGTATCACAACTCACTCCACCAGGTACACCTCAATGGAATGGTGTTTCTGAAAGGAGAAATCGAACTCTGTTAGACATGGTTCACTCTATGATGAGTCAACCTGACCTTCCAAACTCCTTTTGGGGACATGCTCTAGAGACGGCCGCTTTTACACTAAACCGAGTTCCATCTAAATCGGTTCAAAAGACACCATATAAGATATGGAGTGGGAGGCGTCCCAAGTTGTCTTTTATGAAGATTTGGGGCTGTGACGCTTATGTAAAACGTCAATCCTCTAACAAACTAGGGCCCAAATCTCAAAAATGTCTTTTTGTTGGGTATCCCAAAGAAACAAAGGGTTACTATTTCTACAATCCTTCTGAGCAAAAAGTGTTTGTTGCTCGAACTGGTGTCTTTTTGGAGAAAGAGTTTATCTCTAAAGAAACTAGTGGGAGGAAAGTAGAACTTGAAGAAATTCAAGAACAACAAGGAGACATCGAACCTGAATTGGAACCTGAACAGACACCACAAGATGTTGTGGTTCAAGAGTCTGTTCCTGTAGCACAAAGCACACATAGGACTGGTAGGATTCGGCGTGAGCCCGAGAGATTTGGATTTCTCGTGACTCACACCGGTGATGTGATGCTCATGGATCAAGATGAGCCCACAACCTACCAACAAGCTATGTCGGGGCCTGACTCTGAGAAGTGGCTAATGGCCATGAAATCCGAGATGGAATCCATGTATGAAAACCAAGTATGGACTTTGGTTGACCCACCTGAAGGGGTAAAACCCATAGGGTGCAAATGGGTTTTCAAGAAGAAAACTGACATGGATGGTAATGTGATTACCTTTAAGGGACGATTGGTCGCAAAAGGTTTCAAGCAAATTCATGGTATTGACTATGATGAAACTTTTTCACCAGCTGCTATGCTTAAATCCATCCGAATTTTGTTTGCTATTGCTGCACACTATGATTATGAGATATGGCAAATGGATGTCAAAACTGCATTCCTAAATGGAAAGCTACTTGAGGATGTGTACATGACACAACCTGAGGGTTTTGTCACTCCTGGGAATGCCAATAAAGTGTGCAAATTGCAAAGGTCCATTTATGGACTGAAGCAAGCTTCTCGAAGTTGGAATCTTCGTTTTGATGATGCAATCAAAGAGTTTGGTTTCATCAAAAATGAAGATGAACCTTGTGTCTACAAGAAGGTTAGTGGGAGCGCTATTGTCTTCTTGGTGTTGTATGTAGATGACATACTACTCATCGGGAATGACATTCCTAAGCTACAGTCTGTGAAGACTTGGCTAGGGAAATGTTTCTCTATGAAGGACTTGGGTGAAGCAGCCTATGTGTTAGGCATCAGGATCTATAGAGATAGATCTAGAAAGCTTTTTAGCCTAAGTCAAAGAACATATATTGACAAGGTGCTAAAGAGGTTTAGCATGCAAGATTCCAAGAAAGGATTCTTGCCCATGTCACATGGTATCACTCTTTCTAGATCTCAGTGTCCGAGTACAACCGAGGAGAGAGAGCACATGAGTAAGATTCCATATGCCTCAGGAATTGGATCTATCATGTATGCCATGATATGTACTCGTCCTGATGTCTCATATGCTTTGAGCATGACGAGTAGGTACCAATCGAACCCCGGTGAAAGTCACTGGACAGCTGTTAAGAACATCCTTAAGTACTTACGAAGGACTAAGGATGCATTCTTGGTCTTTGGCGGTGAAGATCAGCTCGTTGTAAGGGGTTACACCGATGCAAGCTTCCAATCCGATAAGGATGATTTTAGATCGCAATCTGGTTATGTGTTTTGTATTGGTGGTGGTGTTGTGAGCTGGAAGAGTTCAATGCAAGAGACAGTAGATGACTCTACAACAGAATCTGAGTACATTGCCGCCTCTGATGCTGCGAAGGAGGCAGTTTGGATCAAGAAGTTCATCACTGAACTTGGAGTGGTTCCAAGCATTGTCGACCCGATAGAGCTCTATTGTGACAAAAATGGAGCAATCGCACAGGCTAAGGAACCTCGATCTCACCAGCGATCCAAACACATACTCCGACGCTATCATCTCATCAGGGAGATCATCGAGAGGGGTGATGTAAGGATATGCAGGACTTCGACAGACAGCAACATTGCTGATCCACTGACAAAGCCCCTTATGCAGCAGAAGCATGACAGCCATTCTAGGTCCATCGGTATTAGATACATGTATGATTGGCTTTTAGTGCAAGTGGGAGATTGTTAGTGTTGTGCCCAAAAAAAGCCAATCGTGAGATGATTGTATTTTTGCACATTGAGTCATGATATTTTATTGAGGCATTAATCCAGCAATTATGTTTGTTGTTTTGTTTCTGCGTAACGTAATAAACATAATTGTAACCCTAGAATAATGATATTCTTAAACGTCCCTAGTCTAGTATTATTGCGAAGCGGGTTGCAATAATACATAATGACTAGCATATGTGGACACTAATATGTGATATGTAGTCTACATATGGGTACAAGTTGGAGAACTTGTGTACTGGACCGACCCACCATGAGAACACTTCATGGATCGTTATATGAGTGTCATAAGTGATTCTCACAGTGATCATAGTATATGTAGTCCTTCGACCTAAGATCATCAAGGTTCCCTGCATGTGAGTCACATACTTTGATACTTTCCTTTGTTGCTCGTAACTGAGTGAACTTGAAGGAGGTCATTGGGTATGTCACATATCATGCGGAGGGATTTGTATGATCAAGATGGGATTTGTCCCTCCTATGTAACAGGAGTGATATCTTTGGGCCCCTTGATAGAGTGAGACTTAGAAAATGCATGGCCATGCTCCGATGAGTTGATATATGATATCAATGTCATCAGTTTAAGTTAGTCTACTCGGTAATCAAGAAACCAAAGATTGGGCTATACGAGAGTGACACATTCCATGTCTTGTGCTTAGTCTTGATATCTTGGACAAAGGGACAATGGCATATATCGGTGATGATCATAAAGGTTTAGTCGATTCACCGACAATCTTGTCACTTGGGAAGCAATGATGTGTTGCTAGACACCGCTCATTGCTTATGACCATAAATGTGATTTATGATCATTGCCAACATGGCAAGAGCCTATTGGGTCGCACATATAGAGCTATTTGGATCATTAGAGTGTATGGGCTAATTTTTTGGGTTATGGTTTCACTTTAATTTCGTATTAATAATGGGCCAAGGAGTTGAGCCATTACTAAGCCCGAAATTAAATCCTAATTGGATTAGGGCTTTGAAACCCATTAGGCCTGGAAGTTGAGTCTCACTATAAATACAACTTTTAAGTGAGAAATTCGCAGGTCTCCATGCCTTAGCCTCCAAAAAGGACAGCCGTACTCTTCTGTTGCAATTCCTTGGAGGACGCAAGCTAGCACTACGAGCGCAAGAGAAACGCATATGCCAGGACGTGGTGGAAGCGTGGTGATCCCGAGAGGCTCGTGTGGATACCATAGAGAGCCTGAACACGTCAACTGTTCAGGTTTTGTGATTCAACTTTACAGTTGAGTGAGAGATCTCAACCAAAAATTAGGTATGAAATTTTTGAACACCCGGTTTCCCCCGTTTCACTTGGATCCTTGAGGGTTTCGGTTAAATTCCGCTGCGCTGTTTGGCTCCCGAAACCCAACAATAAGTACCCTTGTAAAATCGGCCATGTAACTAAACTAATGACTAGTTAGCTTAACTAGTAACTAGTGAATAGTACACTAGTGGTAGACAAGAATTTGACTAGCAATCATTGTTGTCTCCCAAAAATGGTCTAGTCTTGGACTAGCCATCATAAAATTTTGCATGGCCAACAATGCCATCCTTAAGCTTGTGGTTTCACTTGTACCACTTAATTTAGTGCACAATTTAGTCCCCTTTCTCTGTTTTCTGTCAGCTTTCCCATAGTACATTTTCTATGTGCAATTAAGTCCTGAAAGTCTCCAGTTTTGCACATAAGTCACTGTACTAGTCTCCGGAGCTTCTCTTACTTCCCCTTTCTGTTTTCTCTCATTTTCCTTGGGTTTTCCTTGATATTCCTTGGCCTAAGCCAAGCACTCAGGAGGTGCCTAACACATTAGTCTTGGGAGTTAAGCCTCATTATATATACATCATATAGTGAGAATTTTCACAGTGCTTGCCCTAGTCTCCTTAAGGAAGAAATCATAAGTATTCTGAAAAGTTCCAGTCGCACTCTTGTCTTGCCATTCCTTGGAGGACGCACTATAGGCATAAGGGGAACGCATCTGCTAAAACATGGTGGAGGCATTGTGATTCGAGGGGTTCATGTGGATACCATAGAAAGCTTGAACATGTCAACTATTCAAGTTTTATGATTTGACTCAACAGTTGGGTCAAAGATCCCAGCCAACTAGGTATAAAAAATTCAAACACTTGATTTACTCCGTTTCACCTAGATCCTGGAATGTTTCCGCTATCTTCCACTGTGCTTTTTTGGATCCGAAAACCCTACAGGAAAGCACTAATGTTGCTTGTATAGAACAAAATTAGAACCCTTGGGCTGCACATTAACTATAGAAAGCTCAATCCTATGACCATAAAGAACATGCATCCTTTTCCTAAATTTAAAGATCTGTTTGATCAACTCAAGGGGGCAAAAGTCTTTTCAAAGATTAATCTCAGGTTTGGTTATTTCCAGTTGAGAGTTAAAGAAGAAGGCATTCCTAAAACTACCTTCAGGACAATATGTCAACGCTTTACGTACATAATGATGCCATTTTGGTCACAAATGCGCCATCAATCTTTATTGACTTAATGAAAATAATCTTTAGATCCTATTTAGATAATTTTGTGGTGGTCTTTATAGATAACATTTTAGTGTACTGAAAGGATGAGAAGGCACATGAAGAGCACTTGAAATTAGTGCTTGACTTGTTGGAGATGCACTAATTGTATGGAAACTAAACAAATTCTATTTTTGGACTATATAAATGAGATATCTAGGTTATATTATAAATGGACAAGGACTAACTTTCGATTTAGAACAGGCCAAACCTGTCTTGGACTGGAAACAACCTTAGAATGTGATGGAAGTAAAAAGATTTTTAAGGCTAGCTGGCTATTACAGAAGATTTGTACATGAATTCTCTACGATAACAACTTCTTTGACTCAATTAAGAAGGAAATACCAGAAGTTTCAATGGTTAAAGAAGTGTGAACAAAGCTTCAAACAACTAAAGAACAAGCTCACTTTAAGACCAATTCTAGTACTGCATAACCCTACCAAATCTTTTGAGATTTATATAGATGCTTATGTGGTAGGATTAGGATGTGTACTAATGAAAGGGAAATAAGCCAATACTTATTGTTCTAGGCTGCTGAGGCCAGATGTGAGAAACTATCTAGTGCATGGTATAGAATTAGCTAATGTGGTCTTTACCTTGAAGCAATAGAGGCATTATTTGCTCAGAAATAAATGTTAGGTCTTCACTAAACATAAGAGTTTAAAATATACTTTTACTCAGAAAGAGTTGAATATGAAACAAATATGGTGACTCGAATACTTGAAAGATTTTGATTGTACCTTTAAGTACACAGAAGGCAAAGTCAATGTCAGCAAATGCCTTGAGTAGGAAATATACTAGGATATTAAAGGCAAAGGGAGAAGAAACTAAAAGCAAGCTAAATAGCCTAACTTGTTTGCCAAACAAATGGTTGGAATGGGAGAAAACTTAGGTAGCTTGGGTAACCATACAACCAACCTAGGAAAAGGAAATATTAAGAGCACAACACCATGATGAACACCTTGCTAAGGTGTCTTGTTAAATAGATGAAAAGTTGTTCAAGGTGTTCTTTTATAAGCAAGGATTACTGTACTTATAAGATAATATTTATATGCCCAAGGGGTAAAGGTAAAGAGAACAAATCTTAAAACAAGCTCATTGTAGCAAGATGAGCATACATCCTGGAACACTAAGGATGTACAAAGACATGAAAGAAAATTTTTGGTAGCTTAATATGAAGTAAGATATTAGGGGTGTTTGTGATTAAATGTGTGGTTTACCAACAACTGAAGGTAGAACATCAAAGGCTAGGAGGAAAACTACAAAGTTTACCTACACCTAAAAGAAAATGGGAATCCATAGCCATGCACTTTTTAGTAGGCATGCTTATGACTAGAAGAAGGCATGATATCAACTAGGTAATTGTGGGGTTTTGGGAGCCAAACAAGCGCAGTGGAATATAACCGAAACCCTCCAGGATCCAAGTAAAATGGGGTAAACCAAGTGTTCAAAATTTATCATACCTAATTTGGTTGAGATCTTTCCCCCAAACTGAAGAGTCAAATCACAAAACCTGAATAGTTGATGTGTTTAAGCCCTTTACAGTATCCACATGAGCCTTTTAGGATCACCAGACTTCCACCATGTCCTGGCAGATGCATTTTTCTTACTCTCGGAGTGCTAGCTTGCGTCCTCTAAGGAATGGCAAGAAAAGAGTGCGGTTAGAACTTTTTTGGGAGGCGAGGGCAAGGTTGTAAATTTTTTACTAAATGATGTATTTATAGTGAGATTAAACTTCCTTGCCTAATGGGTTTCAAAGCCCTAATCCAATTAGGCTTTAATTTCAACCTTAATAATGGATCAATTTTTGGGCCAATTATTAACACAAAATTACCATGAAACAATAACCCAAATAAATTAGCCCATGCACTCAAATAATCCAAATAGGCTTTATGTGTGCCACCTAATAAGCTCTTACTACGTTCACAATGGTCGTAAATCACATGTATAATCATAAGCAATGAGCGGTGTCTACCTACACATCATTCCTACCCAAGTAACAAGGTTGTCGGTGATTCGACTAAACCTTTATGATGATTATCTGTATATGTCATTACCCCTTTGTCTAAGATATCAAGACTAAGCACGAGACATGGAATGTGTCATTCTTGTGTAGCCCAATCTTTGGTTTCTTGATTACCGAGTAGACGAACTTAAACTGGTGACATTCATATCGTATATCAATTTATCTAAGCATGGCCATGCATTTCTTAGTCTCACTCTATCAATGGGCCCGAAGATATCACTCCTGTTACATAGGAGGGACAAATCCCATCTTAATCATACAAAACCCTCTGCATGATATGTGACATACCCAATGGCCTCCTTTAAGTTCATTTAGTTACGAGCAACAAAGGGAAGTATTAAAGTATGTGACTCACATGTAGGAAACCTTGATGACCTTAGGTCAAAGGACTACATATACCATGATCACTATGAGAATCACTTATGAAACTCATATAACAATCCATGTAGCATTCTCATGGTGGGTCGGTCCATTACACAAGTTCTACAACTTGTACCCATACGTAGACTACATATCTCTTATTAGTCTCCACATATACTAGTTTTTATGTGTTATTGTAACCCGCTCTATGATAATACTAGACCAGGGACATCATTATTTTAGGGTTATAATTATGTTTATTATGTTATGCAAAAAAAACAACAAATATAATTACTGGATTAACGCCTTAATAAAATATCATTAGTCAATGTGCAAAATACATTCATCTCATGATTGGCTTTTGGGCACAATACTAACAATCTCCCACTTGCACTAAAGCCAATCATCCATGTATCTAATATTGATTGACCTAGAATGGCTATCACGCTTCTGCTATGTAAGAGCTTTTTTGTCAGCAGAATAGCAATGTTGTTGTCTATCGAAGTCCTGCATATCCTCACATTACCCTTCTCAATGATCTCCCTGATGAGATGATAGCATTGGAGTATGTGTTTGGATCACTAGTAAGATTGAGGTTCCTTAACCTATGTGATTGCTCCATTCTTGTCACAATAGAGCTCTATTAGGTCGGCAATGTTTGGAACCACTCTAAGTTCTATGATGAACTTCTTGATCCAAATTACTTCCTTCATAGCATCAGAGGTGGCAATGTACTCAGATTCTGTTGTAGAGTCAGCTACTATCTTTGCATTGAACACTTCTAACTCACAACACCACCACCAATACAAAACACATAACCAGATTGTGACCTAAAATCATCCTTATTGGATTAAAAGCTAGCATCGGTGTAACCACTTACAACGAGCTCATCTTCACCCCCAAAGACCAAAAATGCATCTTTAGTCCTCCATAAGTACTAAAGGATGTTCTTAACAGCTGTCCAGTGACTCTCACTGGGGTTCAATTGGTACCTGCTCGTCATGCTCAAGGCATATGTTTGTTTCTTAACCTTCTGGTATCCTTGGCTAAGATAGCTATAGGTTTTTCTTCATATGTCAAGTTAGGTTGCAACTGTTTGTCTTCCACTACAATAGCATGCTTTGTGTCCAGTAGACACTTGTTAAGCATACTGATGTGAAAAACATTATGAACACTTGACATGCTTGGCGGTAGAGCTAACCTGTATGCTACCTTGCCAACTCTATCCAAGATCTCATAAGGACCGATGTATCTTGGAGCTAACTTGGTTCTTTTTCCAAATCTAACAGTGCCTTTGGTTGGTGCAACTTTCAGCCAAACATTGTCACCAACCTCAAATTCCAAGTTTCTCTTTCTTTTGTTGACATAGGTTGTCGTCCTTTCATTTGCTACCTTTAATCTCTCTTGAATCTTCTTGATTTTGGTAGTAGTCTCTTCAATAATTTTGGGACCCAACTCTAGTCTGTCTGAGGCTTCCACCCAATAGTGGGGTGTCATGCACCTTCTTCCATATAATGCTTCGTAAGGTGCCATGCCAATGGTGCTTTGGTAACTATTGTTATATGAGAATTCCACCAATGGCAAGTGTTGGTCCCATTCACCTTTGAAATCCAACACAGAGCTCCTGAGCATGTCTTGCAGTATCTGTATCACCCTTTCAGATTGCCCATCTATCTGAGGATGATAAGCAGTACTCAGGTGGATTTTGGTTCCTAGTGCTTTATGAAAAGCACTCCAAAACTGAGCTGTAAATCTTGGATCTCTATCAGATACAATGGAGTCTGGCACTCCATGTAGTCTCACTATCTCCTGGACATAGATCTGAGTAACTTCTCCAAGGAGTCCGTGAGTTTCATAGGTAAGAAGTGGGCACATTTGGTTAGCCTATCAACAATGACCCATATTGTATCATGCCTTAATTTGGTCATAGGCAACCCAGTCAAAAAGTCCATGGTTATGTTGCCCTACTTCCTCACTGGTATAGGTAGAGTCTGTAGAGTACCAGCTGGCTTCTGGTGCTCTACCTTTACCCTCTGGCATGCGGCACATTTGGAGACGTAAGTATCTATGTCTCTCCTCATGTTTGGCCACCAGAAGTGAGTCTTCAAGTCTTTATGCATTTTCTCACTTCCTGGATGGATGTTCAACTTGCTTGTGTGAGATTGTTCAAGTATTTCATCCCTGAGCTTTGCTCCTTTAGGCACAAATTTTCGGTCCTTGAAGTACAGTAATCCTTGCTTGTAGGCAAAGTATGGATACAAGGAACCTTTTTCCTCTCCTGAGATCTTTTTCAGATCAGGATCTATCTCCTGTGCCTTTCTGGCTTCTTCAATCCATCCAGACTGACTTGTCAATGTGTAAATTTGTGCTTCCTCCCACTTATGCCATTTATGCATAGGCATAGCAGACTATTTTGCTCATCATGATCAGCTATGGATCCTCCCTTCAAAAGTCCTGTGTACTTCCTGCTCAAGGCATCTGCTACTAGATTGCCTTTGCCCTCTATGTACTATATACTGCAGTCATAGTCCTTGATGTACTCTAACAATCTCCTTTGCCTCATGTTCAACTCTTTCTGAGTGAACAAGTACTTTAGGCTCTTATGGTCAGTGTAGATCACAAAGGAACCACCCATCAAGTAATGTCTCCATTGCTTCAGAGCAAAAATCACTGCTGCCAGTTCTAGGTCATGGGTAGGATAATTTTTCTCATGGGCTCTTAACTGTGTTGACCCATAAGCAATAACATTTCTGTCTTGCATAAGCACACAACCTAACCCAGATCTAGATGCATCTGTATATATGATGTAGGGCCTACTTGGATCAGGAAGAATCAATACTGGAGCTTCAGTCAACCTCTGCTTGAGCTCCTGGAAACTATTTTCACACTTCTCAGTCCATTCAAATCTTTGACCCTTCTTGGTCAGATGAGTAAGAACTGAGGCAATCATGGAAAAGCCTGATACAAATCTCCTGTAGTACCCAGCTAATCCTAGGAAACTTCTGATTTCCTTCACAGTCTTTGGTCTTTCCCACTCTTGCACTGCCTTGACCTTTTCAGGGTTTGCCTTAAGGCCTTGTGCATCTATGATGTGTCCTAAAAAAGAGACTTCCCTTGTCCAGAATTCACACTTGGATAACTTGGCAAAAAGCTGATGCTACAACAGAGTCTTTAAGACAATCTTTAGATGATGTTCATGTTCATTTTCATCCTTGGAATACACTAGGATGTCATCAATGAACACAACCACAAATTTGTCCATATGTGGTCTGAACACCCTGTTCATCAGGTCCATGAAAGCTGCTGGGGCATTAGTAAAACCAAACGGCATGACTGTGTACTCATAATGCCCATATCTGGTCCTAAATGCAGTCTTAGGAATGTCCTCTTCCTTTACTCTCAATTGGAAGTATCCAGATCTCAAATCTATCTTGGAGAAGATCTTAGCTCCCTTGAGTTGATCAAATAGATCCTCAATCCTAGGGAGTGGATACTTGTTCTTGATAGTCACTGCATTAAGCTTCTTGTAGTCAATGCATAGTCTCAAAGATCCATCCTTCTTTTCCACAAAGAGAACAGGAGCTCCCCATGGTGAAACACTTGGCCTTATGAACCCATTTGCAAGAAGTTCATCAAGTTGTTTCTTGAGCTCATTCATCTCTGTGATTGGCATTTTGTAAGGAGGTATGGATATTGGACTAGCTTCTGGTTGCAGCTTGATTTCAAATTCAATCTTCCTTTGTGGAGGAATACCTAGCAGGTCTTTAGGAAAGACTTGCGGAAAGTCTCTTACTATAGGTATTCTGTCCACTTCTTTATCACAGTGCAATTCATTCATTGCATAACAGTAATCATGCTCAAAAATCACAGGTATCTCATCTAATACCTCTAGCTCCATGCCATGCATTTCATACACTAATTCCTTAGAATTCACTAATGCATGAACTTCACCATCAGGCAATGTGATTTCCCTCTTAGCAGAATCAATTCTTATGTTATGCATAGCAAGCCAATTCATACCCAGCACTAAATTATACATAGGAATGTCCAACACTAGTAGATTAGTCATAACCTTAGACTTTCCTACTACTAGCTCACAATCCTTAGCTAGGTCATTAGTGAAAAGACATTGACTACCTGCTGTTTTCACTAAGGATATCCTAGGCATGATTTCAGTAGGCAATTTCATGGCATTAACAAATTTCCTAGACACTATAGACACAGATGCACCAGTATCAAATAGAACACTATCAGGCATGCCATTAAGGTAAATGTTACCTCTTAGTGCTCCTCCCTGCTCTGATGTCTCTGGCCTCTCCACTTGGAAAACTCTGCCAGCTCTCTGCACTGGAGGCCGAGGCACTGGAGCAACTGGCCTCTGCTGTCCCTCCCTTGGTGCTCCTTCTCTAGGTCCTACCCCAATAGGTCTTCTGGCCTCCCTTGAGCCTGTGGGCAGTCTTTGATCCAATGATCCATGGATCCACATCTTAGACACGCTTGGGTATCAAAGTAGCAAGGTTTCTTTCCATGAAACCTCCTACACTTAGGGCACCTTAGGCCAGGGAACTTCCCCTTAACCTTGCCCTCACCACCAAAATGGGAACTCCTGGCAATTCCCTTGCCATGTGGTGGCTTCTTCTGCTTGCCTTCTACCTGACTACTTTCCCCAGGTCCACTGGGAAAGTACTTAGTCTCATACTCCTCTTGCTCTACTAATAGAGCTTTCTACACTGCTTCATAGTATGTAACTGCTCTAAAAGGTCTAACAGCCTTTCTAATGTATGACTTTAGGCCTCTGACAAATCTTTTGGCCTTCAACTCCTCTAGTCCATGATACTGAGGAGCATACCTCACCAACTGATTCAATTTGTGCTCATACTCTAGGACACTGAGGTTGTCCTGCCTTAGAGCATCAAATTCAGCTTGCTTCATATCCTTGATGGCATCACTGATGTACTGTTCCTGGAACAGCTGTGTGAACTCTAGCCAGCTCATCTCAATATCTCTTCCTAGCCTTCTGCCCTTCTGGAAAGCATACCTGTCTCTGGTGTTTCTCCACCACATCTCTGCACTGCCTACCAAGTTGTAAGTAGCTAGTGACACCTTGTTGGTGAAGCTGAGTGGCATCATCTCAAACATATTTTCTATGAAGATTAACCACTCCTCAGCTCTCTCTGGCCCAGCTCTTCCATCAAACTATGGAGGTCTTAGGCCTTGCAACCTCTCCAACAGTCTGACCTCATCTAGGCCCTCTAGATCCTCTAATCTATGTCTCCTGGATCTATGAGAGTCCTCTGTATGGTGATGTTCTCTATGATCTCTATGATCTCTCTGTCTTCTCCTAGATCTTCTCCCATGGCCATCCTCAGTCTCATTCCTAGTGGAGGAATGGTCATAGACTGACAGATTGGTCCTAGATACCTAACCAATCTCAGACCTTAGTCTTCTTCCCCTTGGATTTCTCCTATCTTCATCTTCCTCCTTAATGGTCTCATCATTTGTGTCTTCTAAGCTTCCAGAAGGAACATATTCTGATGTGTTCCTAGTATCCTCTTCTGGTTGCTGCTGTGCATCCTGAACTAGTTCTGCTGGAGCTACTTGGACTCCCTGCTGTTGCCCTTGAATCAACCTCATTAAGTTTTCATTGATTAGAGTTAAGTTCCTCTGAAGCTCTAACCAAGCCTAAGGCACTTCAGGGTTTGCTACCCCCTGTTGCCCCTGATTCCCTCTATTCTATTCATTTATTTGTTGCCTAGAATCAGTAGGAGGCCTTTAGGGTGGTTCCCCTCTCCTTGTGGCAACCATGTTTACTTGCTGCATTGATGATCCATCATAGAGCACATATAAAGATCATAGGTATTTCAATGGTACTTGACACTAGCAGCTGACCAAACTAAGTTCACATATGTAGATGCATGCAATGTAACTATATGCTATGTACATGTATAAACCATGCTCTGATACCAACTTTTGTTACCCACTCGGGGATAGTCCAGTTGTGGTGCCAAAACTGTGCACTTAGACTCCCAGGATTGGTAATGTTTTGTACGCCATCAGAACACTACCCTTACTGTGCATACCCAAGTGGCCCTCTTGGGCACTATGTAAATAGATGCATATTGGTCTCACCATCACACACATATTCACATTGCATGCACACCATGGCAGCAAAGAAGGAAAACACTAGCACAAGTCTTAGTTTTGGCTTCCACACATTAGGCAATCTTGTTAAGTTCTAGTGGCCAGCTACTGCACCTGTAACATCCACTAATAAACTGTATCATTCTAGCCACATAGCCCCCTCTTTTATTTGCTCCATTATCAAGTAGACACTTAGAGCAAACCAAAGAAATTTTTTTTTACATCAATAGCCCACCTATGGACCAAGTTATGGAATTTTTAAGTTGGTTACAAAATTCTGACCAAATGAACAGTAACTCAGCCAAATTTGCAACGTCATATCTTTGGTTACAGGGCTCTAAATCCAGAAATTCCAGAGCCCCGTTAACCCTCTAGATGTCCTCTAGGTGTGATCAAAATTTCATACCAAGGTTCATTCGACACAGGGAGATATTAAACTTTATGTCCAGAGTCAAAATTCTGGCAACTTTTGGACCATTTTGCCCATACAATTTTTCCAAACCATGTAAACACTTCATTTACAAGGGGAAAGCCCTCCAAGGCTATCCCATATATGTCCATTACACATAGGAATTACATTCCCTTTCTATTAACAACTTTATGTGGCCAAAACAAAATTTACAAGTAAGCAGCCCATCATTCACACTTAGGCAGCTTTGCACCACATCACTTACATAGCCAAAACATTACTCAAATGTTCACATACTTGTCTCATTTTACATACAATAAATGTACATGCATACATGCACTACAATATGGTCTTAAATCAGATAAATACGCACCCTAGGTTACAGGAGGTCCTGAGACACAATGGACTCCGAAAACAGGATGCTGGACAGCTGCTGCACAACACAGTAAGTACCACCATTAAAAATACCAAATGTACTCCTAAAATCACCAAACTTTCCAGATCACAACTAGACATAAGGAGGTTCATGTACCTGAAATTTCAGACCAAAAATCAAACCACAAAGGTTAGTTTGAAGGTGATCTTTCAGCTGGACCTGAAATGACAGAATTGAGGGGAAGTAAGTTTCATTGAGAAACTTAGTAAGGGTAACACTTGGTTTCTTAAGGTAATGTGATCCTCATTAAAACCTGCAACCAAAGACACTAAAACACAAAAACCACAATGCATATGTACAAGATATAGCAACCAAATGCAGCAGCCAAACACAAACAACAAACACATGAAATGTGGCAGCAACATATACCATAGGCTAGTCCATAAAACACATAATAAACATAATCAAATCACTATGGCAGCCC
Source organism: Aquilaria yunnanensis (assembly GCA_039654915.1). Taxonomy (NCBI): domain Eukaryota; kingdom Viridiplantae; phylum Streptophyta; class Magnoliopsida; order Malvales; family Thymelaeaceae; genus Aquilaria; species Aquilaria yunnanensis. Next base: position 47,593,048 of record CM077595.1, read on the forward strand.
TCCTCAAGCTAATGATTGGTCTTAGGAGGATTTTAACAGTAGTTAGTACTAACTTTGGGCTCTAGAAACTCTCATTTCACTGCCATCTTTGTGCACTTGACAATAGTGATGGCCAGGGGCTTCATCGTTGGTAGTCATGGTGACTGATGGAGGGACTCCCGGAGAGGAAGAACGCCTGGTGGCCAGTTTGCCCAAGGGAGAGTGCCTGAGATGTTCAGAAAAAGTGGGTTAGGAGGTCCCCGGGGTGTTGTTCCGAGGAAGAGCCTCCGACGCCCAAGTCAGTGGTGCTGAGAGAAGGCAGAGGAAATAGCACTGAGGGGTTCAGTGAACTCGCCTGGTCGTATTTTCTCAGAGTGAGGAGTCAGGATATTTGCCAGCCGTTTGCCAGGGTGTATTCCCTGGTATTTATAGAGGTGCCCAGCCCGTTCAGATCGTGACACGTGTTCGGTCGGATGTTCTCTGAATGTCTGGGCGTAGAGGACAAGTAGCTGGTGGCAGGCTTCCTTGAGCCTTGAGCCGAGACGGGCCATGATGTGACTTTGATGGCGTCGGCGTGTCAGAGCGCCGTTTGAGGCGGCTTGTGACGTCTGTGGGCGACATGTCAGAGGCTTCCTTAAATGCTCCTGTTGTACTCCCGCAGTCCCTGGGTGAGGTCGTCCTCTAGTACGGACCGTGCCACTTCGGGAAACATGCCCCTAGTTCGGGGGTTCCCAGATTCAGGGAGTTCCGCCTTTGGGAAGATCATGTTCGGCCCGCCCTAGCTGGTGCCACTTTTCCGAAGGCGGTCTGTTTACTACCTCGGGGGGCTAATAGTATCCTCAGGTTCCCTGGCGTGCCGAGCTCGGGCGCTTCGGCTTTTCTCCAAGGTGTGTGATCCCACCTTTTTCTGGGTAGCGCCAAATCTCCTGGCCATTCTGGTGGCAGGGAGTTCGGCCAGGTGGAGGCGATAGTCCTTCGGCTATCACATGCCACCCTTCAGAAAGCCGAAGTGAAGACTTCGGTTTTGTTTTCTTTCCGAGGATGTTCTTTGGGAGTCTATAGAGAGTAACACCTGTGTCGAAGGTACACCTCTTGCCCAAAGGTGTGGGCTGCTTGGCCTTGGCCTATTTTTTGGTGTCTCCGAGGCAAAGCCTGTGCCGAAGATACACCTCTTGCCCGAAGGTATGGGCTGTTCGGCCATAGCCCGTCTTTTGGTGTCTTCGAGGCAACCTGCTTCTTTGCTTTTGCAGGTCTGTGCAGCGTCACATCTGATGGCCAAGCGCGTCAGTCTGAGCGACGTGTCCCAGTTTTTTAGGGATGTCAGAAGATGTGTCTTTTATTTTGGCGCGATGGCTGACACGTGGCGCACTGTCATTGGAGGAGAGTCACGTCGTTTACAGAGAGCACGTCTTTTTAGGCACAGAGTGCAATTACGGCGACGGTTTACCTTCAAAGGGCACTTATAACGTCATTTCGGTTACCCACCCTTTGGCCTATAAGTAGCCCATTTCGTCATAGCCCCTTTTGCTTTTGCTTCTGCTCTTTCCCTGCTTGCCCTTTTCTGTGCGCTTTCTCTTGCTTTTGCGGCGGAGCTGTTTTAACAGAGCTTTTTCCGGCAACCTTTTACGACGGCGACCTCCGATTTTCGCAAGTCTTTCGGTGGGTTTTTTCTTTCCAGAGTCTTTTGATACCTCTGTTTTTTCAAGTTTTTGCCGGAAGTTGTTTTCTTGCCTTTTTTCGAACTCATTTTTCTGTCCAAAATGCCTATCCCTGAGAGCTGGAAGCCTCTTTTATCTCATCCTTGTTGCACCACCCCTAAAAAATTAGAGAGGTGGAAGAAGAAGTTCTTTCTGGTTATGTGTTTTGTATTGGTAGTGGTGCTGTGAGCTGGAATAGTTCAAAGCAAGAGACAGTAGCTGACTCTACAATAGAATCTGAGTACATTGCCGCCTCTGATGCTGCGAATGAGGTAGTTTGGATCAAGAAGTTCATCACTGAACTTGGAGTGGTTCCAAGCATTGTTGACCCAATAGAGCTCTATTGTGACAACAATGGAGCAATCGCACAGGCTAAGGAACCTCGATCTCACCAGCGATCCAAACACATACTCCGACGCTATCATCTCATCAGGGGGATCATCGAGAGGGGTGATGTAAGGATATGCAGGACTTCGACAGACAGCAACATTGTTGATCCATTGACAAAGCCCCTTACGCAGCAGAAGCATGATAGCCATTCTAGGTCCATCGATATTAGATACATGGATGATTGGCTTTTAGTGCAAGTGGGAGATTGTTAGTATTGTGCCCAAAAAGCCAATCATGAGATGATTGTATTTTTGCACAATGAGTCATGATATTTTATTGAGGCATTAATCCAGCAATTTTGTTTGTTCTTTTGTTTCTGCGTAATGTAATAAACATAATTGTAACCCTAGAATAATGATATTCTTAAATGTCCCTAGTCTAGTATTATTGTGGAGCGGGTTGCAATAATACATAATGACTAGCATATGTGGAGAATAATATGAGATATGTAGTCTACATATGGGTACAAGTTGGAGAACTTGTGTACTGGACCGACCCACCATGAGAACACTTCATGGATCGTTATATGAGTGTCATAAGTGATTCTCATAGTGATCATGGTATATGTAGTCCTTCGACCTAAGATCAGCAAGGTTCCCTACATGTGAGTCACATACTTTGATACTTTGCTTTGTTGCTCGTAACTGAGTGAACTTGAAAGAGGTCATTGGGTATGTCACATATCATGCGGAGGGATTTGTATGATCAAGATGGGATTTGTCCCTCTATGTAACGGGAGTGATATCTTTGGGCCCCTTGATAGAGTGAGACTTAGAAAATGCATGGCCATGCTCTGATGAGTTGATATATGATATCAATGTCGTCAGTTTAAGTTGGTCTACTCGGTAATCAAGAAACCAAAGATTGGGCTATACGAGAGTGACACATTCCATGTCTCGTGCTTAGTCTTTATATCTTGGACAAAGGGAGAATGGCATATATCGGTGATGATCATAAAGGTTGAGTCGATTCACCGACAATCTTGTCACTTGGGTAGCAAATATGTGTTGCTAGACACCGCTCATTGCTTATGATCATAAATGTGATTTATGATCATTGCCAACATGGCAAGAGCCTATTGGGTCACACACATAGAGCTATTTGGATCATTAGAGTGCATGTTATGACCCTTCTTGAGGAAGGTAAAGAGTTTTGAATTAAGTTTAGAAGTTTAATTTAAGTTTACTTAGCAAGAATAAAAGAGTTTGCCGAAGTTCACTAAGTTCTGACAAGAATAAAGCTCTGAACTAAGTTCAGGGGCAAAATGGTAATTTTGCACCCTGAGTAGCCGGGATGAGTCCCGAGTGTTTTAAAATGAATTTTTAGAACATAACTCTTAACTATAACTCAAACTTGACAAATAGACAAGAATTGAATCAAGAACTGTTAAGTTACAAAGATGGGGGACCTAATTGCACTTAACTTGAAGCCTTGGTGATCTTGGTGTTAAGTGAGGGTGTAAGAAGGGAAAGAGGAGGAGAAGCTGCCATTAACACGTTCGTAAGCATCCCTCACTCATTTCTCTCTCAAATTGAACTTGGAATCAAGTGATCTTGGTGTCAAGAGGTGCAATTAAGGGTGTTTAAGCTTGGAGGATGCATTTTCAACCTTGAATTCATGTTTTTGAGGCTTGGAGAGGCGTTTTTCTCCATCCCCTATTTTTGAACGAGGTAAGAGTTGTGTTCCTGATTGAATTCTTGGTATTTGGTTGATTGGAAGCTTGGGTTTTGGTTAGGAGGCAAGAATTTGATGTTTGGAGCTTTGTTTTTGGTTTGGAATTAGGTAGAACTTGGGTGAGCTTGGTTGAACGAAAAGGAGTTTGATTCTTGCTTGGTTCTTGGAGTTAAGGTAAGGGAGTTGTGTTTTTAAGTTCATGGAATGCCATTAGCTTGGATTTGCTTGAGAAATTCGAGTGGTTTTAGCTAAGGCATTGAGGAAACGTTTTGGTGAATTATGGTGGACTAGCGGGATTGAGAGGAATTGTTTGATGTTACGATACATCATAGCTTAGCTTTTGATAGTTGGTTATGTTCCTTGCAACATGTACTTTGTGGGTATGAAATTTGGTAGCTTTCTATGCATATTTGATATGTGTAATTGGTTGCCAAAGTTCATAGCAGTAAAACGCGCCAATTTTGCATTTCTGCAGATTGGAGACGCGTCGCCAATTTCAGGTCGAAACCAGCGACACGTCGCCAATCCAGTAAAAATGTCTCCGAACGTCGACAACTGTGGCGACGCGTCGCCGAGACAGCATCCGACACCCAATTTTGTTTTCAGCATAACTTTTCGCTCGGGTGTCCGATTGAGGTGATTCAAGATTCCACTCGAAGCTAAGAGAGAGTACTATCACCTCAATGTTTTAAAAACACTTAAATTGTCCCAATTTTAGACTGATATTAACTCAAATTGGAGGCAAGTTTTTAAGGAAACTATGTTGCATTTGAACATAATTAGCTACCACTAGTTCAGGTGAGAGGTTTAGAACCCTTGTCGGCCTAGCCGTGCCGTAGCCACGAGGACACGAGGTGAAACCTTGTTCATCTAGTCTACATCAATGAGGCCCTGCGGCCTAGTCTACAAAGTCCCACCATAATTCCCCTGCATAACAACTAGGTGAGAGGTCTTATGATTGTTTGTGGCTTGCTAAGGTTCGCCCTTGGGCCGAGTGGCAGGTTGCTAAGTGGTTGCGCTTGGCCTGGTAAGGACGACTACTTGAGGAGAGGTCTACGGACCTGGTTATATGCATATATACTAGTACCCTCATGCTGTGTGAGCTCGCAGCCAGAGTCCTAGGTTTTTCTTGCAGGTACTTGGAAGACCCCTTACTGAGAATTATTGAATTCTCACTCCCTGTTTGTTATGCAGAGCCTGGAGTAGCTGGACCGGATAATCGTTGAGGATTATCGCGGTAGTACCTTTTTGGTGTGTAAAGGTAAGGTAGTTGAGAAATCTTGAGTTTCTAGTTTGCCTAAGTGCTCAGTTGGTTTGTTGGTCAGGTAGCAGTACTAACTTGTTTCTTCCTTTGGCTGCAGAGCCTAGTATCACTTGGCAGAGGATTTGTGAGACTCACCACTGGGACTGGTGTCCAAAGTGGGAGCTAGGGTAAAGAGATCTCAGCAAAGTCTTGTATTTTGATACAGTACTTTCTTTTGCCTCCATAATCTATGTTATAAAGAGTCCTTGACTCAGGATTGTTCTTGGGTGGGAGCATTAGTTACTTCATTGTATGAATGCTTTCACGAGTTGTTTATGTATAGTTAACCACACAAATTGTTGATTTTGATATGCTTTGGCAGTTTGTATATATTTGTGCAGAAATTACTCGGCCGAGTTCTTGTTTTAATCTTTTATGGTTTTAATAAACCAAGTCAAAGCATAAGAGCATACACATTGCATTTTTAGGTTAATCAACTAGTAGCATCGGATTTAATCCGCACACACACTCAGCTAGCCAATTACAATCCACCATGAGACATACGCTCACAGGGTATCCCAGGCAGGGGCACGGGGGATCGTGTCAGTGTTTTTGGTGTCAGAGCTAAGGGTTTATTTCATAGATATTGGAGGCTTAGACTGAGATCTAGTTTAGAAAGTCCAAGTGCTAGGAAGTTAGTACTGACCAACATCTGGGGACTGTCGTCTGGCTGTGGTTGCAGGTTACCATGGTTGACACTAGATCCGGAGCTTCAAGGGGAACTAGAGAACCTGGTGAGGGTTCTAGTGACCCAATTGTGGCGAGGCTGGATGAGATATCCAGAGTGCTACCGGGGTTGACTGAGGCTATGGCTCAGGTGGCACAGGGCATGAACACTCTTGTGACAGAGATGTTCAGGGATTATGAGGACAGAGGTGCTGTCCAGGAGGAGGATGAACCACAACAGGAGCAGGAAAGGCATGCTGAGCCACAGCAAGTGCCTAGAGCTCATGAACGCAGAAATCAAGTTCATGAGGAGGTTGAGGAACCAGAGATGATGGAGGCTCCAAGGAGGGGAGACACTCCACATCAGATGAGATTATTAGAGAAATTCAAGACAGTTGATCCACCTAGCTTTGACGGGACAGGAGATCCTGACAGAGCAGAGGACTGGTTGTCTGTTATGAACAGACTCTTCACTTGTGGTGGTTATGAGTCAGAGCAGAGGATGGTTTTGGTACCATTCTTTCTGAGAGGGAGAGCCAGTCTTTGGTGGGATGACGTGATGGAGTTATTGAGGGAGAGTAATGGTACCCGTCCAGAGCACAAGAAAAAGGTGCTCAAGTGGACAGACTTCGAGAAGAAGTTCAGACAGGAGTATATCAGTGAAGTTGCACAGGATCAGAGGAGGATCCAGTTTGAGAATCTGACTCAGGGGGAGATGTCAGTACGGGAGTATGAGCAACGCTACAATTCACTTATCCGGTATGCTCCGTACATGTTGGGTAATGATGAGTTGAAAGCTAAGAAGTTTTCCCAAGGTTTGAAACCTGTATTCAGGAGGTATATGGCGACAGTAGACATTAGAAGCTATCGCCAAGTGGTTCAGAAGGCATTGGCCCTAGAGAGGGAATTCGAGGATTCCAGAGCACCTATGAAAAAGGTGGAAGCTGGACCATCCAACTTGGGAAAAAGTGCTGGGAAGCGACCGATGGTGGGGAACCATGATCCATCTAAGAGGAGGAGGACAGGTTTATGTCCAAGGTGCAGACGGTTTCATGGTGGCAGACCATGTACACTGGGTACAGATACATGTAATGTCTATGGCCAGAGAGGGCATTGGGCGAGGGATTGCCCAAGAGTTCGATCGATGATAGGACCGCCTCGGACCTTACCTCCAGTACTTCTTGCTATAGGGAATCAGCCTGGTGTGGCCGCAGCAGCAGTAGAGCCGAGAGTTTTTGCCCTGACGAGTCAAGTGGCCAAAGAACCGCCAGCTGTTTGAGGTAATTTTACTTTTCAGAACGGTAGTGTTAGAGTACTTTTCGATACGGGAGCTACTCTTTCATTGATATCTTCTGCCTTGGTAGATAAGCTTAGTTTGCAGCGTGAAATTTCGGGTGAGTTGAGACTCATCAGGACTGCAGGGAGAGGTTTAATTGTGACCAATGAAGTGGTTACTAGGTACCCCTTGCACTTAGGTGATCATGGCTTTTGTTGTGAGTTGTGGGTGATTGAACTGAGATCTTATGATCTAGTGTTGGGAATGGACTTGTTAAGTAAGCATAAAGCACAAATTAACTGTGCGAATCACTCAATTGACATCACTGATGCTCAAGGAGCTAGAGTGACTTGCACAGGAGGGTTGGCATCTAGTGCTAAGAGTTTACACCTTAGACTTATAGCTACCATCCCTGTAGTTGGTGAAGAAAAGTATTATTCATTGAATGGAGTGGCTATAGAGGAGGAGTTGGGGAGAATTCCTGTAGCTAATCAGTTCCCTGAGGTGTTTCTAGTGGAGTTACCTGGGTTACCACCTAGGAGGGATACTGAGTTTGCGATCCATCTGCAACCAGGGGTTGAGCCTATTTTAGTACCACCTTATAGGATGTCAGCTCCTGAGATGGATGAATTAAAGAAGCAGTTGGAGGAACTACTAAGGAAGGGCTTTATAAGGCCTAGTGTATCACCGTGGGGAGCTCCAGTGTTATTTGTGAAGAAGAAAGATGGAACTTTCAGGTTGTGCATCGATTACAGGAAGTTGAATGCAGTGACAGTTAAGAATAAGTATCCACTTCCTAGAATTGATGATTTGTTTGACAGACTCAGAGGAGCGAGAGTGTTTTCCAGGATTGATCTTCGGTCTGGGTATTTTCAGATCAGAGTTAAGGAGGAAGACATTCCGAAGACTGCCTTCAGGACAAGGTACGGGCATTATGAGTATACGGTTATGCCTTTCGGTGTGACTAATGCTCCAGCAGTGTTTATGGAAGCTATGAATCAGATCTTTAAGCCATTTCTGGATCAGTTTGTTGAGGTCTTCATCGATGATATTCTGGTTTATTCACAGTCTACAGCAGAGCATGAGGAGCACCTTAGAACAGTTTTGCAAGTGCTGAAGAATAATCAGTACTATGAAAAATTGTCTAAGTGTGAGTTTTGGTCCGAGAGGATTCAGTTTTTGGGGCATATCATCAGTGCTCATGGTTTGTCAGTTGATCCTGAAAAAGTTCAAGCAGTAGTTGATTGGAAGAGACCGACTACAGTTACAGAGGTCAGGAGTTTCTTGGGTTTAGCAGGCTACTACAGACGCTTCATAGAGAAATTCTCTGTGATAGCTACACCGTTAACAGCATTGACCAGGAAGGCTCAGAAGTTTGAGTGGACACCGAAGTGTGAAGAAGCTTACATGAAATTGAAGGAAAAGTTGACTAGTGCACCTATACTTGTCTTGCCAGATCCAGACAGAGCTTTTGCAGTTTATACTGATGCATCTGGTTCAAGTTTGGGATGTGTGCTGATGCAGGACAGTCAGGTGATTGCTTATGGTTCGAGACAGTTGAGGCCTAATGAGTTGAACTATCCTGTTCATGATCTTGAGCTTGCAGCAGTAATTTTTGCACTGAAGTTGTGGAGGCATTATTTGATGGGAAGGTCATTCAGAATCTTCACTGATCACAAGAGTTTGAAATATTTATTTACCCAAAAGGATCTGAACATGAAACAGCGGCGTTGGATTGAGTACATCAAGGATTATGATTGCTCAATCGAGTATTGTGCTGGTAAAGGAAATGTGGTAGCAGATGCTTTGAGCCGGAAGTACACAGGAGTGATATTGTCTAAGGATCAGGTTACAGACTCCTCTGAAGGAGTGTTGAGAGATTGTTTCTTAGCTTTGCATGAATTATGGCAAAGTCGAGAAAAATCCCTAGTCTACGTTTTGGAAGTTCAGTCGGCTTGGTTAGCCAGAGTCAGAGAAGCTCAGATGAAAGATCCACTATTGAAGAAGATTTCAGGTGAAGCTAAGTCTGGTGCTTTGAAGAAGGAGTTCAGATACAAAGATGGAATACTGCACTATGGTGATCGACTCTATGTACCGAATGTTGAGGGACTTAGGCAGCAAGTCCTACAGGAGGCACATAGTAGTACTTTGAGTATCCACCCTGGTGTTAGTAAGATGTATCAAGATTTGAAGACACATTTTTGGTGGCCAGGATTGAAGAGAGATATACGAGGACATGTGGCAAAGTGTTTGACATGTCAGGTGGTGAAAGCTGAACATCAAAAACCAGCAGGCACACTACAGAGTCTATCTCTGCCGGTGAGGAAGTGGGGATCCGTTACTATGGATTTCCTAGTGGGGCTACCGGCCACCCGGAGTCAGCATGATGCTATTTGGGTGGTGGTCGATAGATTGACGAAGTCGGCACACTTTATACCGATCAGAGTCACCTACACAATGGAGAAGTTGGCTCAGTTGTATCTCAGGGAGATTGTGAGACTCCATGGGATACCAGACCAGATCATATCAGACAGAGATCCACGATTTACATCACGGTTCTGGAATGCTTTTCAAGAAGCATTGGGTAGTAAAGTTAGCCTTAGTACTGCTTTTCATCCTCAGACTGACGGGCAATCCAAGAGGGTGATTTAGACTTTGGAGGACATGTTACGCATGTGTGTTATTGACTTCAGAGGTGATTGGGATCAGCATTTACAACTGATCAAATTTGCTTACAATAACAGTCATCAATCTGTTATTGGAATGGCGCCCTATGAAGCTTTGTATGGGAGACGGTGTATGACACCTCATTGTTGGGCAGATCCAGCAGACAGAGTAGTCATTGGACCTGAAATCATAGCTGACACAACAGCTAAGATTAAGTTGATCCAGCAGCGGATCAAGACAGCCAATGACAGGCAGACCAAGTATGCGAACTTGAGGAGAAGAGATTGGAGTTTTGAAGTTGGAGATAAGGTGCTTTTGAAAGTGTCGCCCATGAGAGGAGTTAGTCGTTTTGGGCAGAGGGGCAAGTTAGCTCCTAGGTTTATTGGACCTTATGAAGTGTTGGAGAAAGTCGGAAAAGTTGCTTATCGGTTAGCATTACCACCTAACTTATCTCAGGTGCATAACGTATTTCACGTTAGTCTACTCAGGAAGTGCGCAGTGGAACCGGGACAGGTAGTAAATCCTTCAGTAATACCTATTCAGGAGGACTTGACCTACGAGGAGAAACCAGTTCAGATATTGGATAGGCAAGTCAAGAAACTGCGGACTAAGTTGATTCCGATGGTTAAGATCCTTTGGTCTAACCACAGTGAGGAGGAAGCTACCTGGGAGACGGAGCAGGATATGCTGAAAAGGTATCCAAGTGTTTTTCCAGAGTTACAGCGGAATTTGGGGGACCAAATTCCAGAAGGAGGGGAGAATGTTATGACCTTTCTTGAGGAAGGTAAAGAGTTTTGAATTAAGTTTAGAAGTTTAATTTAAGTTTACTTAGCAAGAATGAAGGAGTTTGCCGAAGTTCACTAAGTTTCGACAAGAATAAAGCTCTGAACTAAGTTCAAGGGAAAAATGGTAATTTTGCACCCTCAGTAGCCGGGACGAGTCCCGAGTGTTTTAAAATGAATTTTTAGCACTTAACTCTTAACTATAACTCAAACTTGACAAATAGACAAGAATTGAATCAAGAACTGTTAAGTTACAAAGATGGGGGACCTAATTGCACTTAACTTGAAACCTTGGTGATCTTGGTGTTAAGTGAGGGTTTAAGAAGGGAAAGAGGAGGAAAAGCTGCCATTAACACGTTCGTAAGCTTCCCTCACTCATTTCTCTCTCAAATTGAACTTGGAATCAAGTGATCTTGGTGTCAAGAGGTGCAATTAAGGGTGTTTAAGCTTGGAGGATGCATTTTCAACCTTGAATTCATGTTTTTGAGGCTTGGAGAGGCGTTTTTCTACATCCCCTGTTTTTGAACGAGGTAAGAGTTGTGTTCCTGATTGAATTCTTGGTATTTGGTTGATTGGAAGCTTGGGTTTTGGTTAGGAGGCAAGAATTTGATGTTTGGAGCTTTGTTTTTGGTTTGGAATTAGGTAGAACTTGGGTGAGCTTGGTTGAACGAAAAGGAGCTTGATTCTTGCTTGGTTCTTGGAGTTAAGGTAAGGGAGTTGTGTTTTTAAGTTCATGGAATGCCATTAGCTTGGATTTGCTTGAGAAATTCGAGTGGTTTTAGCTAAGGCATTGAGGAAACGTTTTGGTGAATTATGGTGGACTAGCGGGATTGAGAGGAATTGTTTGATGTTACGATACATCATAGCTTAGCTTTTGATAGTTGGTTATGTTCCTTGCAACATGTACTTTGTGGGTATGAAATTTGCTAACTTTCTATGCATATTTGATATGTGTAATTGGTTGCCAAAGTTCATAGCAGTAAAACGCGCCAATTTTGCATTTCTGCAGATTGGAGACGCGTCACCAATTTCAGGTCGAAACCAGCGACACGTCGCCAATCCAGTAAAAATGTCTCCGAACGTCGACAACTGTGGCGACGCGTCGCCGAGACAGCATCCGACACCCAATTTTGTTTTCAGCATAACTTTTTGCTCGGGTGTCCGATTGAGGTGATTCAAGATTCCACTCGAAGCTAAGAGAGAGTACTATCATCTCAATGTTTTAAAAACACTTAAATTGTCCCAATTTTAGATTGATATTAACTCGAAGTGGAGGCAAGTTTTTAAGGAAACTATGTTGAATTTGAACATAATTAGCTACCACTAGTTCAGGTGAGAGGTTTAGAACCCTCGTCGGCCTAGCCGTGCCGTATCCACGAGGACATGAGGTGAAACCTTGTTCATCTAGTCTACATCAATGAGGCCCTGCGGCCTATTCTACAAAGTCCCACCATAATTCCCCTGCATAACAACTAGGTGAGAGGTCTTATGATTGTTTGTGGCTTGCTAAGGTTCACCCTTGGGCCGAGTGGCAGGTTGCTAAGTGGTTGCGCTTGGCCTGGTAAGGACGACTACTTGAGGAGAGGTCTACGGACCTGGTTATATGCATATATACTAGTACCCTCATGCTGTGTGAGCTCGCAGCCAGAGTCCTAGGTTTTTCTTGCAGGTACTTGGAAGACCCCTTACTGAGAATTATTGAATTCTCACTCCCTGTTTGTTATGCAGAGCCTGGAGTAGCTGGACCGGATAATCGTTGAGGATTATCGCGGTAGTACCTTTTTGGTGTGTAAAGGTAAGGTAGTTGAGAAATCTTGAGTTTCTAGTTTGCCTAAGTGCTCAGTTGGTTTGTTGGTCAGGTAGCAGTACTAACTTGTTTCTTCCTTTGGCTGCAGAGCCTAGTATCACTTGGCAGAGGATTTGTGAGACTCACCACTGGGACTGGTGTCCAAAGTGGGAGCTAGGGTAAAGAGATCTCAGCAAAGTCTTGTATTTTGATACAGTACTTTCTTTTGCCTCCATAATCTATGTTATAAAGAGTCCTTGACTCAGGATTGTTCTTGGGTGGGAGCATTAGTTACTTCATTGTATGAATGCTTTCACGAGTTGTTTATGTGTAGTTAACCACACAAATTGTTGATTTTGATATGCTTTGGCAGTTTGTATATATTTGTGCAGAAATTACTCGGCCGAGTTCTTGTTTTAATCTTTTATGGTTTTAATAAACCAAGTCAAAGCATAAGAGCATACACATTGCATTTTTAGGTTAATCAACTAGTAGCATCGGATTTAATCCGCACACACACTCAGCTAGCCAATTACAATCCACCATGAGACATACGCTCACAGGGTATCCCAGGCAGGGGCACGGGGGATCGTGTCAGTGTTTTTGGTGTCAGAGCTAAGGGTTTATTTCATAGATATTGGAGGCTTAGACTGAGATCTAGTTTAGAAAGTCCAAGTGCTAGGAAGTTAGTACTGACCAACATCTGGGGACTGTCGTCTGGCTGTGGTTGCAGGTTACCATGGTTGACACTAGATCCGGAGCTTCAAGGGGAACTAGAGAACCTGGTGAGGGTTCTAGTGACCCAATTGTGGCGAGGCTGGATGAGATATCCAGAGTGCTACCGGGGTTGACTGAGGCTATGGCTCAGGTGGCACAGGGCATGAACACTCTTGTGACAGAGATGTTCAGGGATTATGAGGACAGAGGTGCTGTCCAGGAGGAGGATGAACCACAACAGGAGCAGGAAAGGCATGCTGAGCCACAGCAAGTGCCTAGAGCTCATGAACGCAGAAATCAAGTTCATGAGGAGGTTGAGGAACCAGAGATGATGGAGGCTCCAAGGAGGGGAGACACTCCACATCAGATGAGATTATTAGAGAAATTCAAGACAGTTGATCCACCTAGCTTTGACGGGACAGGAGATCCTGACAGAGCAGAGGACTGGTTGTCTGTTATGAACAGACTCTTCACTTGTGGTGGTTATGAGTCAGAGCAGAGGATGGTTTTGGTACCATTCTTTCTGAGAGGGAGAGCCAGTCTTTGGTGGGATGACGTGATGGAGTTATTGAGGGAGAGTAATGGTACCCGTCCAGAGCACAAGAAAAAGGTGCTCAAGTGGACAGACTTCGAGAAGAAGTTCAGACAGGAGTATATCAGTGAAGTTGCACAGGATCAGAGGAGGATCCAGTTTGAGAATCTGACTCAGGGGGAGATGTCAGTACGGGAGTATGAGCAACGCTACAATTCACTTATCCGGTATGCTCCGTACATGTTGGGTAATGATGAGTTGAAAGCTAAGAAGTTTTCCCAAGGTTTGAAACCTGTATTCAGGAGGTATATGGCGACAGTAGACATTAGAAGCTATCGCCAAGTGGTTCAGAAGGCATTGGCCCTAGAGAGGGAATTCGAGGATTCCAGAGCACCTATGAAAAAGGTGGAAGCTGGACCATCCAACTTGGGAAAAAGTGCTGGGAAGCGACCGATGGTGGGGAACCATGATCCATCTAAGAGGAGGAGGACAGGTTTATGTCCAAGGTGCAGACGGTTTCATGGTGGCAGACCATGTACACTGGGTACAGATACATGTAATGTCTATGGCCAGAGAGGGCATTGGGCGAGGGATTGCCCAAGAGTTCGATCGATGATAGGACCGCCTCGGACCTTACCTCCAGTACTTCTTGCTATAGGGAATCAGCCTGGTGTGGCCGCAGCAGCAGTAGAGCCGAGAGTTTTCGCCCTGACGAGTCAAGTGGCCAAAGAACCGCCAGCTGTTTGAGGTAATTTTACTTTTCAGAACGGTAGTGTTAGAGTACTTTTCGATACGGGAGCTACTCTTTCATTGATATCTTCTGCCTTGGTAGATAAGCTTAGTTTGCAGCGTGAAATTTTGGGTGAGTTGAGACTCATCAGGACTGCAGGGAGAGGTTTAATTGTGACCAATGAAGTGGTTACTAGGTACCCCTTGCACTTAGGTGATCATGGCTTTTGTTGTGAGTTGTGGGTGATTGAACTGAGATCTTATGATCTAGTGTTGGGAATGGACTTGTTAAGTAAGCATAAAGCACAAATTAACTGTGCGAATCACTCAATTGACATCACTGATGCTCAAGGAGCTAGAGTGACTTGCATAGGAGGGTTGGCATCTAGTGCTAAGAGTTTACACCTTAGACTTATAGCTACCATCCCTGTAGTTGGTGAAGAAAAGTATTATTCATTGAATGGAGTGGCTATAGAGGAGGAGTTGGGGAGAATTCCTGTAGCTAATCAGTTCCCTGAGGTGTTTCTAGTGGAGTTACCTGGGTTACCACCTAGGAGGGATACTGAGTTTGCGATCGATCTGCAAGGGTTGAGCCTATTTTAGTACCACCTTATAGGATGTCAGCTCCTGAGATGGATGAATTAAAGAAGCAGTTGGAGGAACTACTAAGGAAGGGCTTTATAAGGCCTAGTGTATCACCGTGGGGAGCTCCAGTGTTATTTGTGAAGAAGAAAGATGGAACTTTCAGGTTGTGCATCGATTACAGGAAGTTGAATGCAGTGACAGTTAAGAATAAGTATCCACTTCCTAGAATTGATGATTTGTTTGACAGACTCAGAGGAGCGAGAGTGTTTTCCAGGATTGATCTTCGGTCTGGGTATTTTCAGATCAGAGTTAAGGAGGAAGACATTTTCCGAAGACTGCCTTCAGGACAAGGTACGGGCATTATGAGTATACAGTTATGCCTTTCGGTGTGACTAATGCTCCAGCAGTGTTTATGGAAGCTATGAATCAGATCTTTAAGCCATTTCTGGATCAGTTTGTTGAGGTCTTCATCGATGATATTCTGGTTTATTCACAGTCTACAGCAGAGCATGAGGAGCACCTTAGAACAGTTTTGCAAGTGCTGAAGAATAATCAGTACTATGCAAAATTGTCTAAGTGTGAGTTTTGGTCCGAGAGGATTCAGTTTTTGGGGCATATCATCAGTGCTCATGGTTTGTCAGTTGATCCTGAAAAAGTTCAAGCAGTAGTTGATTGGAAGAGACCGACTACAGTTACAGAGGTCAGGAGTTTCTTGGGTTTAGCAGGCTACTACAGACGCTTCATAGAGAAATTCTCTGTGATAGCTACACCGTTAACAGCATTGACCAGGAAGGCTCAGAAGTTTGAGTGGACACCGAAGTGTGAAGAAGCTTACATGAAATTGAAGGAAAAGTTGACTAGTGCACCTATACTTGTCTTG
This sequence comes from Aquilaria yunnanensis, assembly GCA_039654915.1. NCBI lineage: Eukaryota > Viridiplantae > Streptophyta > Magnoliopsida > Malvales > Thymelaeaceae > Aquilaria > Aquilaria yunnanensis. The sequence continues at coordinate 47,608,711 of CM077595.1, forward strand.
CCAGATCCAGACAGAGCTTTTGCAGTTTATACTGATGCATCTGGTTCAAGTTTGGGATGTGTGCTGATGCAGGACAGTCAGGTGATTGCTTATGGTTCGAGACAGTTGAGGCCTAATGAGTTGAACTATCCTGTTCATGATCTTGAGCTTGCAGCAGTAATTTTTGCACTGAAGTTGTGGAGGCATTATTTGATGGGAAGGTCATTCAGAATCTTCACTGATCACAAGAGTTTGAAATATTTATTTACCCAGAAGGATCTGAACATGAGACAGCGGCGTTGGATTGAGTACATCAAGGATTATGATTGCTCAATCGAGTATTGTGCTGGTAAAGGAAATGTGGTAGCAGATGCTTTGAGCCGGAAGTACACAGGAGTGATATTGTCTAAGGATCAGGTTACAGACTCCTCTGAAGGAGTGTTGAGAGATTGTTTCTTAGCTTTGCATGAATTATGGCAAAGTCGAGAAAAATCCCTAGTCTACGTTTTGGAAGTTCAGTCGGCTTGGTTAGCCAGAGTCAGAGAAGCTCAGATGAAAGATCCACTATTGAAGAAGATTTCAGGTGAAGCTAAGTCTGGTGCTTTGAAGAAGGAGTTCAGATACAAAGATGGAATACTGCACTATGGTGATCGACTCTATGTACCGAATGTTGAGGGACTTAGGCAGCAAGTCCTACAGGAGGCACATAGTAGTACTTTGAGTATCCACCCTGGTGTTAGTAAGATGTATCAAGATCTGAAGACACATTTTTGGTGGCCAGGATTGAAGAGAGATATACGAGGACATGTGGCAAAGTGTTTGACATGTCAGGTGGTGAAAGCTGAACATCAGAAACCAGCAGGCACACTACAGAGTCTATCTCTGCCGGTGAGGAAGTGGGGATCCGTTACTATGGATTTCCTAGTGGGGCTACCGGCCACCCGGAGTCAGCATGATGCTATTTGGGTGGTGGTCGATAGATTGACGAAGTCGGCACACTTTATACCGATCAGAGTCACCTACACAATGGAGAAGTTGGCTCAGTTGTATCTCAGGGAGATTGTGAGACTCCATGGGATACCAAACCGGATCATATCAGACAGAGATCCACGATTTACATCACGGTTCTGGAATGCTTTTCAAGAAGCATTGGGTAGTAAAGTTAGCCTTAGTACTGCTTTTCATCCTCAGACTGACGGGCAATCCAAGAGGGTGATTTAGACTTTGGAGGACATGTTACGCATGTGTGTTATTGACTTCAGAGGTGATTGGGATCAGCATTTACAACTGATCGAATTTGCTTACAATAACAGTCATCAATCTGTTATTGGAATGGCGCCCTATGAAGCTTTGTATGGGAGACGGTGTATGACACCTCATTGTTGGGCAGATCCAGCAGACAGAGTAGTCATTGGACCTGAAATCATAGCTGACACAACAGCTAAGATTAAGTTGATCCAGCAGCGGATCAAGACAGCCAATGACAGGCAGACCAAGTATGCGAACTTGAGGAGAAGAGATTGGAGTTTTGAAGTTGGAGATAAGGTGCTTTTGAAAGTGTCGCCCATGAGAGGAGTTAGTCGTTTTGGGCAGAGGGGCAAGTTAGCTCCTAGGTTTATTGGACCTTATGAAGTGTTGGAGAAAGTCGGAAAAGTTGCTTATCGGTTAGCATTACCACCTAACTTATCTCAGGTGCATAACGTATTTCACGTTAGTCTACTCAGGAAGTGCACAGTGGAACCGGGACAGGTAGTAAATCCTTCAGTAATACCTATTCAGGAGGACTTGACCTACGAGGAGAAACCAGTTCAGATATTGGATAGGCAAGTCAAGAAACTGCGGACTAAGTTGATTCCGATGGTTAAGATCCTTTGGTCTAACCACAGTGAGGAGGAAGCTACCTGGGAGACGGAGCAGGATATGCTGAAAAGGTATCCAAGTGTTTTTCCAGAGTTACAGCGGAATTTGGGGGACCAAATTCCAGAAGGAGGGGAGAATGTTATGACCCTTCTTGAGGAAGGTAAAGAGTTTTGAATTAAGTTTAGAAGTTTAATTTAAGTTTACTTAGCAAGAATGAAGGAGTTTGCCGAAGTTCACTAAGTTTCGACAAGAATAAAGCTCTGAACTAAGTTCAAGGGCAAAATGGTAATTTTGCACCCTGAGTAGCCAGGACGAGTCCCGAGTGTTTTAAAATGAATTTTTAGGACTTAAATCTTAACTATAAACTCAAACTTGACAAATAGACAAGAATTGAATCAAGAACTGTTAAGTTACAAAGATGGGGGACCTAATTGCACTTAACTTGAAACCTTGGTGATCTTGGTGTTAAGTGAGGGTTTAAGAAGGGAAAGAGGTGGAGAAGCTGCCATTAACACGTTCATAAGCTTCCCTCACTCATTTCTCTCTCAAATTGAACTTGGAATCAAGTGATCTTGGTGTCAAGAGGTGCAATTAAGGGTGTTTAAGCTTGGAGGATGCATTTTCAACCTTGAATTCATGTTTTTGAGGCTTGGAGAGGCGTTTTTCTCCATCCCCTGTTTTTGAACGAGGTAAGAGTTGTGTTCCTGATTGAATTCTTGGTATTTGGTTGATTGGAAGCTTGGGTTTTGGTTAGGAGGCAAGAATTTGATGTTTAGAGCTTTGTTTTTGGTTTGGAATTAGGTAGAACTTGGGTGAGCTTGGTTGAACGAAAAGGAGCTTGATTCTTGCTTGGTTCTTGGAGTTAAGGTAAGGGAGTTGTGTTTTTAAGTTCATGGAATGCCATTAGCTTGGATTTGCTTGAGAAATTCAAGTGGTTTTAGCTAAGGCATTGAGGAAACGTTTTGGTGAATTATGGTGGACTAGCGGGATTGAGAGGAATTGTTTGATGTTACGATACATCATAGCTTAGCTTTTGATAGTTGGTTATGTTCCTTGCAACATGTACTTTGTGGGTATGAAATTTGGTAAGTTTCTATGCATATTTGATATGTGTAATTGGTTGCCAAAGTTCATAGCAGTAAAATGCGCCAATTTTGCATTTCTGCAGATTGGAGACGCGTCACCAATTTCAGGTCGAAACCAGCGACACGTCGCCAATCCAGTAAAAATGTCTCCGAACGTCGACAACTGTGGAGACGCGTCGCCGAGACAGCATCCGACACCCAATTTTGTTTTCAGCATAACTTTTCGCTCGGGTGTCCGATTGAGGTGATTCAAGATTCCACTCGAAGCTAAGAGAGAGTACTATCACCTCAATGTTTTAAAAACACTTAAATTGTCCCAATTTTAGATTGATATTAACTCGAAGTGGAGGCAAGTTTTTAAGGAAACTATGTTGCATTTGAACATAACTAGCTACCACTAGTTCAGGTGAGAGGTTTAGAACCCTCGTCGGCCTAGCCGTGCCGTAGCCACGAGGACACGAGGTGAAACCTTGTTCATCTAGTCTACATCAATGAGGCCCTGCGGCCTAGTCTACAAAGTCCCACCATAATTCCCCTGCATAACAACTAGGTGAGAGGTCTTATTGATAGCCAAAGGCTATCGCCTCAATCTGGCCGAACACCCTGCCACAACAATGGCCAGAAGAACTGGCGCTTCCCGGGAACAGGTGGAATCATGCACCTCGGGAGATAGCCGGAGAGCCCCGAGCCTCGGCACGCCAGTAAAACTTGAGGACTCCATTCGCCCCCCAAGGTTGTGAACAACTCGCCTTCGGAAAAGTGGCACCAGACATTGCTGCCCGAATATGATATCGCCGAAGGCGGAACCCCCTGGAACTGGGAACCCTCGAACTGAGGGTATGCTTCCCGAAGAGGCTCTGTCCGAACTAGAGGACGACCTCGCCCAGGGACCTCAGGAGTACGGCAGGCGCATTTAAGGAAGCATTTAAGGAAGCCTCTGACACGTCCCACCACAGATGTAAAAAGTTGCCCTGACGCGCAGACGCCATCAGAATCATATCATGGCCCGTCTCAGCACAAGGCTCGAGGCCATCAAGTTACCAACTATCTGTCCCCTACGCCCAGACGTTCAGGAGCATCCGACCGCACACGTGTCATGATCTGAACGGGCTAGGTATTCCTATATATACAGGAAATAAATACTTGACAGGAGGTTGGTAGGCCGGAGATATGGCTCCCACACTCTGAGAAAATACCAGGCGAGACTTTTCTGCCTTTCTCTTTGAGCTAGTGACTTTCTCCTTCTTCCGGCCACCACTGACTTGGGCGTCGGAGGCTCCCCCCCCGGAAAAACACTCCGGGGGCCTCCTAACCCTGTTTACCAGCTTTTCAGGTACTCTCCTTGGGGCGATCCACCTTCCAGGCGTTCTTCCTCCTAGAAGTCTCCTCAACAGTCATCATGACTCACAACGATGAGGCCCAAGGCCATCATTTGGCGCCGTTTGTGGGAACCCGCTCGCAGATTGCCGTCGTTGAGACTCGGCGTTCTAAGGACAAGGGAATCCCAAGGTCCTCGTCCGCGCCTGAGATACAACCGGCTGCTGAGCAGACACTCCCAGAGACTTCTACGCCCGAGGAGGACCGCCCTCTGGTAATCACCATGAGCTTCTTGAGGGACTTTCAGCGCTCGGTCGTTGCTGAAATGACTCAGCAGATCGACCGAAGATGGCCACAGCAGTCACAGGCCCAGAAACCCTCCTCATCAGCACGCCCTCGGGAGAGAAGCCCCAAGTCTACACACCGCAGTTCAGGAAGTGGAGAGCCTCGCGGAGAATCATCCACAGAAGATATAGCCCTCGGGAAACGGCCTGTGGGACAAACCGGGTCCAAGCGACTGAGAGTCTCACAGCGAAGCAGTTCGTCGCCCGAGGCGAGGTCCCTGACCCCTCCGCGCCGAACTCGCTCCTCGAAAAGGCGCCGTCGATCTCCCTCCCGCGAAAATGGTCCTAGCGCAACTGCGCTTATGGAAAGGATATTGGCACGGCTGGACAGAGTGGAGAAGCAAGTGACCAGAAAACCCGTTTGGGACAGGCTGTCGGGGGCATTATGCGAAGATGGCTCACCGTTTATTCGCGCCGTCGTTGAGGCAGCTATGCCAGGCGACTTCAGAGTGCCCAGGCTGGAGATCTATGATGGTCGGACTGATCCACAGGCCCATCTGACGAAGTACAGGCGGAGCATGATAATGCACGGAGCTGATGACGCTACCATGTGCAAATGCTTCGAAGTCACCCTCACGGGCCCAGCAACAGCATGGTACAATTCCTTGCCCCCAGGGACTATCACTGAGTTTCAGGAGTTGTCCACAGCCTTCACCCAGCAGTTCATTGGGAGCAGGCTGACGGCCAAAATGCCTGTGCAGATGTTCGACATAGAGCAGAGAAACGGAGAGACGATCCGAGACTATGTCGAACGATTCAACAGGGAAGCACTCAGTGTCCCGGACTTCCGGCCTGAAATCCGCATCCTCGCTATGACACGGGGCCTTCGGCGTGACTCACAGCTGTTCTACGAGTTCTCAAAGGACCCCCCGGAGACCCTCGGAGAATTTTACCGAAGGGCAGAACAGCACATGACAGCCGAGGAATTGAGGATGGCGGGGCCGAAGTCTGATCATCACCGCGCCGAAGGGTCCAGTCAGCAAGCTCGGCATCTTTCTGAACACACAGGCCGACCACGGCGAATTCGAGGAAAGAAACCTCAAAGTTTCACGCCCTTGAGCACGACACGGACCAACATTCTCATGGCGCTGGAAAGGCAAGGGACGCAGATTCGGCGGCCAAAGGCCATGGCCGCCGATAATAAGAAGAATGCCAAGAAGTTCTGCCAGTTTCATCGCGACCACGGTCATGACACCGAAGACTGCTTCCAGCTGAATAAGTACATAGAGTCGCTGATCAAACAGGGACAGCTTCGCAAATACCTACGGATGCCCTCCCCAAAAGGCAGAAAAGAGGAGGAAGAGAGGGCCGAAAACGAGGACTATGACTCAGACAGGCGGAGAAACAGAAGTCCAAAAAGGCGCCTTCCACCTCCAGTAGGGGTCATCCAAACCATTACAACGGGGCTCCCATCCTCGGAAAGAAAGTGGAAGGCCAGAGAAATTGCGGTTATGGAGTATCAAAGTCCATCAAAGAAACTGGCCCGCAAAGATGGCTCCACCGTCGTCTTCCCCCACGACGACCCGCTGCTGATAATGGCGAGAATAGGGAACTGGGACGTCAAGAGAGTGTTGCTTGATGATGGCTCAAATGCTGATGTCCTATTCTCGCACTTACTGCCGAGCTTGGGCATCTCCAGCAGCGAGCTTAAACCTGTCACCACGCCCACCTTCGGCGTTGGACCATCGGAACTACCTGTCCTCGGATGGATCGACCTCCCCTTGATGATAAAAGGCACTTCGGTAGACGGAGCAGCTGAGTTGTACGCGTCCACAATGGCAAGATTCATCGTCATGGACGTCCCGTCTTCGTACAACGCCATCCTTGGAAGGCAGACTCAGGGGAACCTGCACATTCGCCCCGATGTGAAGTACTTGACTGTCACATTCACCACCAAGGATGGAGATGCAGAGGTCTTCATCGACCAAGCCGAGGTAAGAAAGGTGTTTGTAAAAGCACAAAAGGCTCCGGCAGACAACTCTACACAAACAGTGGAGGCAAAGGCGCAGGAGAAAGGCAAAGAAGGAGATCCCGCAGAAGCAGAAATGGAAGCAGTAGATCTTGTCCCAGGACAATCTACCCGAATAGGGAAGAGCTTGGCCAAAGGTGATAAGGAAATTCTTGTATCCTTTCTGCTGAAAAATAAAGATCTGTTTGCCTACTCGCCGAAAGACATGCCAGGAGTGAACGCTGGCATAATACAGCACAGCCTCAAAGTAAGCCCGGAAGCAAAACCTATCAGGCAAAAGAAACGAAGCATCTCAGCCCACAAAAGCAACTTCATGAGAACCGAAGTCCAGCGCCTATTGGATGCTGAAGTTATCAGGGAGGTAAAATACCCCGAATGGTTAAGCAACGTGGTCATTGCCACAAAAGAAGGTAGCAGCAAACTCCGGATGTGCATTGATTTCAGAAACTTGAACGATGCTTGCCCGAAAGACTCATTTCCCCTCCCGCCAATAGATCAACTGGTAGATTCAACGGCCGAATACGGGCTCCTGAGCTTCCTAGATGCCTTCAGCGGCTACCATCAGATAAGGATGGACCCCGAAGATGAAGAGAAAACTGCCTTCATCACCGAGGGAGGAACCTACTGCTATGTCAGAATGCCCTTCGGGCTGAAAAATGCAGGAGCCACCTACCAGAGACTGATGAACAAGGTCTTCAAGGACCAAATGGGGAGAAACATGGAAGTATATGTTGATGATATGATAGTCAAAAGCAAGCTGCCCGGCTACCACGTTGCAGATTTGGAGGAAACCTTCCAAAAGCTCAGAGCCTTCGGGATTCGCCTTAACCCCGAGAAGTGTATCTTCGGCGTGACCTCGGGAAAATTCCTTGGGTACATGGTATCCGAAAGAGGCATCGACGCCAATCCTGAGAAGATTAAGGCTCTGCTTGAGTTCCGAACTCCTGCCACAGTCAAAGACGTGCAGAGACTAACCGGAAGAATAACCTCTCTGAGCAGGTTTATTTCCAGGTACGGAGATAGGTGTAGACCTTTCTTCAAAGTCCTCACAAAAGCAGCAAAGATGGAAGACGACCTCGGAAGAAACAGTCATCCTTGGGATGAAGATTGCCAAAAGGCCTGGGAAGAACTGAAAGTCTACCTGGCCAGCCTGCCGACTCTGCGACAACCTCGGGAGGGAGAACCCCTCGTACTGTACCTCGCCATCACAGAAAAGGCCGTGAGCTCGGTCCTGGTAAAAGAAGAAGGGCCGAAACAATGGCCGGTCTACTACGTCAGCAAGTCCCTGCATGGCGCCGAAGTCAGGTACCCTTTGCTTCAAAAAGCTATATACGCCTTGGTGCTTGCAGGAAGGAGACTGCGACCATATTTCCAGGCTCACCCCATCATCGTCCGAAGTAGTCTACCACTACGGGATGTTATGAAGAAAGTTGATCATTCGGGAAGGCTCTCCAAGTGGTGCATAGAGCTTGGCGAACACGAAATCACATATGAGCCTCGGAAGGCCATAAAAGCCCAAGCATTGGCAGATTTTATCGCCGAAATACCCACCACTGAGGAGAACCACTCAGATCCGAAAGAAGGTGAGCCAGAATGGACCTTGCATGTTGACGGAGCCTTGGGGTCCGAACACCAGGGAGCTGGAATAGTTATCAGAGGACCCGAAGGCCTAGAGGTGATGAAGGCTATCAAGTTCAGCTTCAACGTCACCAATAATGTGGCTGAGTATGAAGCCCTCATAGCGGGATTACGCTTGGCCAGAAAGATTGGCGTGAGAAACTTAAGGGCTCACAGCGATTCCCAGCTGGTAGTTCGGCAGATGGCAGGAGATTATGGGGCGAAGGACCCAATCTTGGCAAAATACCACGAGCTGGTAACAAAACTCATCCAAGAGTTTGACGCCGTGCGGATCGAAAATGTACCCCTGCGGAATAACACTGAGGCAGATTGCTTAGCGAAGTCCAAAACATACACCGAGGTGCTAGACCATCCAAGCATCTCCGTGCTGAGCGTAACGTCCTCGGGAACAGGGTGGAAGGACCCCATAAAGAAATACCTCGCAGAGAATGAGCTTCCCGAAGACGCCGGCAATGCTGCAAGACTGCGAAGACGCGCCAGAAGGTTCTTCCTGATTGGTGAAGAGTTATATCGGCAAGGATATGCAAATCCGCTGCAGAGATGTGTGGGCGAAGAGGATACTGAGATGGTCCTCGAAGAAGTTCACGAAGGCATGTGAGGGTCGCACATTGGAACTGATGCCCTTGTAGCAGTGATACTCTGCCAAGGATACTTCTGGCCTACCTTGAGAAAGGACGCAAGGCAGTTCGTCCAGAAGTGCGGTAGTTGCCAGAGACATGCAAAAATCCAGAGGATACCCTCGGAAATGGTAACCTCGGCAGACTATCCTTGGCCCTTCGCAGTCTGGGGTATAGACCTCATTGGGCCACTCCCCACAGCACCTGGAGGCGTGAAATTCTGCGTGGTAGCAGTGGACTATTTCTCAAAGTAGGTAGAGGCAGAACCGCTAGCAACTATCTCGCCAAAAGAAGTGCAGAAGTTCGTATGGAAGAACATCGTATGCAGATTTGGCATACCGAGGGTACTAGTAGCTGATAATGGATCTCAGTTCATAGACAAAGGATTCCAGGAATTCATCAGCGACCTCGGAATAAAGATGCACTTCGCCCCAGTAGCTCACCCCCAAAGCAATGGGCAGGTGGAAGTATCAAACAGGACCATAAAAGATGGCCTGAAAAAGAGACTTGGGGAAGCCAAGGGGAAATGGCCAGGAGAACTCCAAAGTGTATTGTGGAGCTACCGAACGACGCCACGAAGAGCCACAGGGGAAACTCCCTTCTCACTCGTCTTCGGAACAGAGGCCATTATCCCAATAGAGATAGTTCAGCCTTCAATACGGGTACAAGTATTTGATGAAGGCGGAAACGACCTCAGTCTGAGAACTAAGCTCGACCTTGTGACCGAACACAGAGAAATAGCCGAGCTGAGAAGAAAAGCTTTCCAGCAAAGAGTGGCCGCAGCTATCAACTTAAAAGCCAGGCCAAAAGAAATCAAAAAAGGAGACCTCGTTCTCCGAAAGGCCGACTTTGCACCCCGAAGGCCATCTCACAGAGTACTTCTCGCAAATTGGGAAGGACCTTATCTGGTTCTCGCCGAAGTATGAAAAGGCGTGTATAAGCTTGGCGACGCCGAAGGCGTAGAATTGAAAAACACTTGGCATTCAGACGCCTTGAAAAAATTCTACGCCTAAGGTTGAGCGGAAGAGGTATATTGTACAAGAAATATTCTAAGTACAGAATGGTCTGGAGAAGAATGGTCTTGAGAAAAATTCTTAAGTATACCAAATTGTCCAAGACAGAATTCCGTGAAGGTGCTCGCCACGAAAAAAGCAGATGTGACTTCCCGAAGTCCCTTGAGCCACCATGCTCGGGAAAAATGGGAAACAAGAATCTTGCAAATGTACTCGGCATAATCAGCGCAGAGAAAATTTTCCGAACACCCTTGAGCGAACATGCTCGGGAAAAAGGGAAAGCAAGAATCTCGCAAAAGTGCACGCCAAAACAAAAGCAGAGGTAATTTCCAAACACCCTTGAGCGAACGTGCTCGGGAAAAAGGGAAATGAACAATCTCGTGAAAATTTTCCTAAGTCCCTTGAGCAAATATGCTCGGGACAATAGGAAGACAGAAAAATTTGGCTGAAGTTTTTCCGAAGTCCCTTGAGCGAACATGTTCGGGATAAAAGGGAACAAAAAGCCTGCAAAAGACTTAGCCAAATTTTTGCAAACTTTCCAGAAAGTCTCTTGAGCGAGCACGCTCGGGACAAAGGAAGGTAAAAAGTTTCTTTGGTTGCAGGTTTTCCGAAGTCCCTTGAGCGAACATGTTCGGGATAAAAGGGAACAAAAAGCCTGCAAAAGACTTAGCCAAATTTTTGCAAACTTTCCAGAAAGTCTCTTGAGCGAGCACACTCGGGACAAAGGAAGGTAAAAAGTTTCTTTGGTTGCAGGTTTTCCGAAACTCTCTTGAGCAAACGTGTTCGGGACAGTGGAAATGAAGAAACTTGCAAGAAAGGACTTAGCCGAAAAGATTGTTCATTTAGAGCAAACGCTGCCTTACAAAAGAAGTGTCCAAAGAAGGAGCACAAAGGAGAAAAATAAGAGGAGCCCTAAAACAAACTAGGGAGAGCCGGGCGGACGAAGACCAGGAAGCTTCAGATGCTCGACCTTGGACCACTGCCACCGAGGTCCCTCAGGAATATTTAGGCCCTCCAGAAAAGAGAGGTCCAAATCCGGGAACCTCTGCAGCACCTGGTGCCGAGCAAGGCAGAAGCCGTCCTGAAAGGCGACCTTGGCCATTTCATCAGAAGTACGTTTTTGAACGCCAATGACTTTGACCTCGTCCCTCAGCTCAGCAACCTCCTCTTCCAGCTCGCTTATCCCCAGCGTCTCTCCGGACTCCTTCTTCAGAGCCTCGACCTCGGCTTGAAGAGCATTGTTCTCGTCCGTCAACCTCAACGCAAGACTGTCAGAAATAGCCTTGTCCTTGACAAGATCTCCGTTGGCGGCGAGCAGCCCCTTTACTTGGTCGCCAAGGTCGGCAATCTTCCGGGAGGAGTCCTTTTCAAGTTCTTCTCTTTTCTTCGAGAACTCCTCCCGAACGGCGGCGATTTGCTGAGAACAATCCGCTGTCAGCTGCTGGTTGCTGGCGATCACCTTCGCAAGCGAAGCCTTCGCTTCACTGAGTTCCCGCGAAGTCGCATTCTTGGAGGCAGCTTGTCTGGCCACCCGAACTCGGAGATAACCAGCGTACTCCAGCAGCTACGGCAAGGCAAAAGTCCAGGTTAGTACAAGTCTAAACACTTAGAAAATTGAGGAAAAAAAGTGTAAAGACTATACCTGAGCAGCGTGCTTGGTGACTTTTGCGGCGAGGGTATTATCCCCCGGGTGAGCCGCCGCAATGGCCCGGAAGGAGGCGTCAATGGTTATCCCCTTCCAAATCTCCTTTGTCATTTTTGGACAATCGTCGGAGAGCAAATTCATATCCTCCGTGATTGTCCAAAAGGGCTCCAAGGGGATCTTCCCCTCAGGGATTATGGCATCGCGGAGGGCTCGTTTCCTCTCATGAATGGCCCTCCAGCCAGCAGCAAGGGGCTCCTCTGAAAGTAAGAAGGAAGTTAGGAGCAGAAGAAAGATTCGCGAAAGGTACATGAGCTGAACTTCGCCTGAAGGCATACCTGGAGGAACCTCGGAGACAGTGTCCTCGGGATCCTTGGGCCCCTCGGAAGAAAGACCCTTACCCATCTGCCGGTACCGCTCCTCGGCAGTGGGTACTTCTACCACTACAGTGTTTCTGGGGGGCCTCGAGGTCGAGAGGAGGCACCTCGGCGGAAGTAGCGGGGACCTCGGCCGGTGGAATTTCAACAAGACCAGCCTCTTCGCCAGCTTCTTCTTCCAAAAGCTCTGGCTGAGAAGGCTGGAGAGCCTTCCTAGCTCACTTCGCCGAGGGTCCCGCCCCTGTCGTCTTCCTTCTTCGGGAAGCCGCCTTCTTTGTCTGCTCCCCCTTCTCCACTTGGCCAGAAAAGAGAGCCTTGTAATAAACGGCAGCCCCATCGCCCATCTCTGAAAAAGAGAAGAAATATCAGCGTAAGTCCGAGGAAAAAGTATAAAGGGGTGGAAGATTACTCACTTTCGGCAAAAGTTTCGAAAGAAGTCTCCCCCTTAAGGAGCTTGACCAGCCAGGAGTCTTTCCCGGCAATGGCGGGAGCGGGCATATTGAGGTCAGTCACGTGCTCCTTAACCACTTTCAGCTCCCGAAGGACTTCTTCGGTCATCAACCTCCAGTTGATAGGAAAGGGGTAAAGAGCACGAGGAGAGACCTCGGGAGCCCAGTCAGTGACTGCCCGAATGCGGGCGTCGAAATCCGTGAACACGGAAGCCAACGGTGGGGTCAGCAGCATCCTCGGATCAACGACGTCTGCGTTCAGCACTCCCTGAGCCCACCTGGTCGGGACATCAGACCAGTTCTTATCCACCTTTAGGAAAAAGAACTTAGGCTGCCACCCCCGCCAGCTATCCTTCGTGTCGAAGGTGAAGGTGAATTTTTTGCTCCCGGATCCCGAGGCAGCAGGAAATAGAAGCCACCCTTCGGGACCACATAGAGCTTGTAGTACTGCATGAAAATGATGAAGTGGGGCTCTATCCCTAACATGCCACACATGCAGAGGTAGGCGTTAAAATAGCAGTACGCATTCGGGGGAAGCTGGTTCACAGCAATGCCATGGAATTGGCAGAACTCGCAAACCACCTTCGGGGGAGGATACCGAAGTCCGGCCTTCAGTTGGTCTCGGAAGACGGTAACCTCGTCGCCGCGGTTTGAAAAAGCAAAATGGCTAGAACGAGGCAGCCTTGTCACAGCGTAAGACGGAAGAAAGAATTTTTTCTTCCACCTCTCTAGTTTTTCGGGGGTGGTACAGCAAGGATGGGCCAGAAGAGGTTTCCAGCTCTCGGGAACAGGCATCGCAGACATGAAAAAGAGTTTGAGATGGAAAAGAAAATAGTTTCCAGAAAAAACTCAGAAGACGAGTTTGGAAAAAACAACAGTTTTCCAGAAAAACTCAGAAAAACAGAGGAATCAGAGTACTCTGGAAGTCAAAACCCACCAAAAGATTTGCCTGAGGACGCCGTCGTGAAAGTTGGTAGGAAAAGCTCTGATTAAAGAAGCTCCGCCACAGAAAGCAAGATAAAACGCAAGAACAGAGGGCAAAGCAGAGAGAGAGCAGAAAAACAGTAAGTGGGACTTATGATGGAATGGGCTATTTATAGGCCAAAGGTGGGTAACCGAAAAGACATCATAAGTACCCATTGGAGGCGAACCGTCGCCGTAACTGCCCGCTGCACCCGAAAAGGCGCGCCCTCTGTAAATGATGCGTCTCTCCTCCAATGGCAAGAAGCCGCGTGTCAACCGCTGCGCAGAAATAGGGGACGTGCCTCCCCAGACGTGCCTGGAAAACCGGCACACACCTCCTGATTGGGACACGTCGTTTGACATCCCTGAGAAATGGAGACGCGCCGCTCAGTCTGACACGCTTGGCCATCAGACCTGCAGAAATAAAAAGCAGGCCACCTCGAGGACACCAAGAGACAGGCTATGCCTGAACAGCCCATGACTTTTGGGCAAGAGGTGTATCTTCGGTACAGGCTTTGCCTCGGAGACACCAAAGAATAGGCCAAGGCCGAACAGCCCAGACCCTCGGGCAAAAGGTGCGACCTCGGAACAGGTTATGCTTCCCAACAAGACTCCCAACAACAACCTCGGAAAGAGATGCAAACCGGAGTCTTCACTTCGGCTTTCCAGAGGGGGGCATGTGATAGCCAAAGGCTATCGCCTCAATCTGGCCGAACACCCTGCCACAACAATGGCCAGAAGAACTGGCGCTTCCCGGGAACAGGTGGAATCATGCACCTCGGGAGATAGCCGGAGAGCCCCGAGCCTCAGCACGCCAGTAAAACTTGAGGACTCCATTCGCCCCCCAAGGTTGTGAACAGCTCGCCTTCGGAAAAGTGGCACCAGACATTGCTGCCCGAATATGATATCGCCGAAGGCGGAACCCCCTGGAACTGGGAACCCCCGAACTGAGGGTATGCTTCCCGAAGAGGCTCTGTCCGAACTAGAGGACGACCTCGCCCAGGGACCTCGGGAGTACGGCAGGCGCATTTAAGGAAGCATTTAAGGAAGCCTCTGACACGTCCCACCACAGACGTAAAAAGTCGCCCTGACGCGCAGACGCCATCAGAATCATATCATGGCCCGTCTCAGCACAAGGCTCGAGGCCATCTAGTTACCAACTATCTGTCCCCTACGCCCAGACGTTCAGGAGCATCCGACCGCACACATGTCATGATCTGAACGGGCTAGGTATTCCTATATATACAGGAAATAAATACTTGACAGGAGGTTGGTAGGCCGGAGATACGGCTCCTACACTCTGAGAAAATACCAGGCGAGACTTTTCTGCCTTTCTCTTTGAGCTAGTGACTTTCTCCTTCTTCCGGCCACCACTAACTTGGGCGTTGGAGGCTCCCCCCCGGAAAAACACTCCGGGGGCCTCCTAACCCTGTTTACCAGCTTTTCAGGTACTCTCCTTGGGGCGATCCACCTTCCAGGCGTTCTTCCTCCTAGAAGTCTCCTCAACAGTCATCATGACTCACAACGATGAGGCCCAAGGCCATCACTTATGATTGTTTGTGGCTTGCTAAGGTTCGCCCTTGGGCCGAGTGGCAGGTTGCTAAGTGGTTGCGCTTGGCCTGGTAAGGACAACTACTTGAGGAGAGGTCTACGGACCTGGTTATATGCATATATACTAGTACCCTCATGCTGTGTGAGCTCACAGCCAGAGTCCTAGGTTTTTCTTGCAGGTACTTGGAAGACCCCTTACTGAGAATTATTGAATTCTCACTCCCTGTTTGTTATGCAGAGCCTGGAGTAGCTGGACCGGATAATCGTTGAGGATTATCGCAGTAGTACCTTTTTGGTGTGTAAAGGTAAGGTAGTTGAGAAATCTTGAGTTTCTAGTTTGCCTAAGTGCTCAGTTGGTTTGTTGGTCAGGTAGCAGTACTAACTTGTTTCTTCCTTTGGCTGCAGAGCCTAGTAGCACTTGGCAGAGGATTTGTGAGACTCACCACTGGGACGGGTGTCCAAAGTGGGAGCTAGGGTAAAGAGATCTCAGCAAAGTCTTGTATTTTGATACAGTACTTTCTTTTGCCTCCATAATCTATGTTATAAAGAGTCCTTGACTCAGGATTGTTCTTGGGTGGGAGCATTAGTTACTTCATTATATGAATGCTTTCACGAGTTGTTTATGTGTAGTTAACCACACAAATTGTTGACTTTGATATGCTTTGGCCGTTTGTATATATTTGTGCAGAAATTACTCGGCCGAGTTCTTGTTTTAATCTTTTATGGTTTTAATAAACCAAGTCAAAGCATAAGAGCATACACATTGCATTTTTAGGTTAATCAACTAGTAGCATCGGATTTAATCCGCACACATACTCAGCTAGCCAATTACAATCCACCGTGAGACATACGCTCACAGGGTATCCCGGGCAGGGGCACGGGGGATCGTGTCAGTGCATGGGCTAATTATTTGGGTTATGGTTTCACTTTAATTTCGTATTAATAATGGGCCAAGGAGTTGAGCCATTATTAAGCCCGAAATTAAATCCTAATTGGATTAGGGCTTTGAAACCCATTAGGCCTGGAAGTTGAGTCTCACTATAAATACAACTTTTAAGTGAGAAATTCGCAGGTCTCCTTGCCCTAGCCTCCCAAAAGGACAGCAGCACTCTTCTCTTGCAATTCCTTGGAGGACGTAAGCTAGCACTGCGAGCGCAAGAGAAACGCATCTGCCGGGACGCGGTGGAAGCGTAGTGATCCCGAGAGGCTCGTGTGGATACTATAGAGAGCCTGAACACGTCAACTGTTCAGGTTTTGTGATTCGACTCTACAGTTGAGTGAGAGATCTCAACCGAAAATTAGGTATGAAATTTTCGAACACCCGGTTTACCCCATTTTCACTTGGATCCTGGAGGGTTTCGGTTAAATTCCACTGCGCTGTTTGGCTCCCGAAACCCAACAGTGGTATCAGAGCTACTGGTGAAACCCTAAATCGGGATTGAGTGTTGAATCGCATGATGCTATGTGTTCGATTGGTTTTCGGCCATGATTAATTAGATTGATTCATGATGCATGAAACCGGAATTCGTAATGAACATATGAGATATATGAAGAAATGACACAAATTGGTTAATGAGATTAACCCGAAATTGATAGGTATGAGATACCTATATGGATTAGGATTCTTGCAATAGTTGCAAAAACCCTAGGTTTGTTCGGATTCGGCCTGTTCGGGCACCGAAAGTAAGGTATTTTTGGTGGCTCGAATGGAGGAGTCTCGGGTGCCTACTTTCTCGAAATAGAAGATTTCGGGCTAAGCAATTGTAAGACAATTTTTTGCGGAACCCCGCCCGCTGACCGGCCAGCGGGACCGCCGTATGCGAAGCGCCACATAAATAAAAAATGGTTAATCAACACGCGAAAATTGGCATGCATCTTTGTTGAATGAGATTTGACATGATATGCTGATTCATGTTTGAAGCATGGTGCATGGTTATATTCCTTGATTGGTTGTACTTGTAAATATGGCCTGTGAGTCGTGCCTTTTCCTATCACTCTCATTGTACATTCTCTTCTCACCTTACTCCCCTCGAATGTAACTCGAGGTTTCTATTATTGATGTAATGGTGCATTATGGGATCGTCCAAGGTGGTATGTCCAAGGAGGTCACAACAAAAGGGCAACCAAGAAAGGAAGAGAAGGAGCTTGTGAAGACTCTTTTCTTTTCTTAGGCTTTTATGATATTCTCATTGGCTTGAGAATATCGCATAGTTTGGGCTATAACCATGTCACGTTTATTTCTTGTAAGGATGAGATGCATGTTTTATATTTGTTTGTGATGCATGTATAAAACAACCGGAGATAACAAATTGGTGAGATCAAAAGAAAAATCCCTCAATCAAATATTAAGTCATTAAATGTGATGCCTTACAAATGTTGGCACTCGTCAAGACTTTGATCAACATTAGGTGGGTTTGCCAAAGCAAAGCACTTATGTTCATCTTGGTAAGGCGCGATGGGATAATAGTGATATCCAAACTGCTAACTTTGGGTTTGACTTAACTAAGTCATCTTAATAGGATTAGGGACTTAGAGGCATAGAGTTGGGCTTAAGTTCATGAGATGAGCTTGGACAAGTGTTGTTCACCCAACTATCCAAGAGTTGCATAAGATGCAATTGGCAAGGAGTTGCCTACCTAAATAGCTGTAACTTGAGAGAAAAGCCAAAGCTGACTCAGGTTGTGGTCAAATATGGATCTTGGCCCGCTAGAATACCTTAGCGCCGAGGTGTTCCAAAATAATATCGAGGGTTATTATTTTGAGGAAAATAGTGGGAGTATCGTTTAATAAAAGTCCTTATTAAATGAATTAAAATACATGACTCTTACACTGCATATTTACTGTTGTAGATTACCATGGCACAAAACACATCGACACTTTCGTTGCGATCGATCCTTGAGAAGGAAAAACTGAATGGGACCAACTTTCTCAAATGGTACCGAAACTTGAGGATAGTCCTCAAACAAGAGAGAATGGCTTATGTCCTAGAGCAGCCCATTCCGAATGAGCCTGCTGCCACTGCTCCAAGAGCTGAAAGGGATGCTCACAAGAGGCATGCTGATGATGCTTTGGATGTTGCATGCCTCATGCTTATTACCATGGAATCTGAGCTTTAGAAGCAACATGAGAACATGGGGGCGTTCGATATGATCGAACATCTCAAAATGCTTTTCCAAGAGCAAGCTAGGCATGAGAGGTTTGAGACCTCTAAGGCATTCTTTCAGTGCAAGATGTCTGAGGGAAGTCCCGTGGGTCCTCATGTGCTCAAGATGATTGGGTACGTTGAGAATCTTGAGAATTTGGGATTTGCTCTTTAGAAAGAGTTGGCTATCGATGTAGTCTTGCAATCGTTGCCTGAAAGCTACAGTAAGTTTGTCATGAACTATAACATGAATGACCTTGACAAGTCCCTTCCTGAATTGCTCAACATGTTGAGAACTGCTGAGCAAAACCTTAAGAAGGCTTAGCCCATTTTGATGGTTCAAAAGGGCAAGGGAAAAGGAAAAGCCAACAAGAAGAAGGATAAAGCTAATGGAAAGTTCAATGCTAGTTCTTCTTCAGCTGCACTGAAACCAAAGGGTGGTGTGGCAAAGGAAGGGGAGTGCTTCCATTGTAAGCAACCTGGACACTGGAAGCGCAACTGTAAGCTCTATCTTGAAGAACTTGCTAAGGAAAAAGGAAGTAAGACTTCCACTTCAGGTATTTTTGTTATAGAGGCTAACTTTTCTACTTCCTCATCTTGGGTATTGGATACTGGATGTGGATCTCACATTTGTGCAAATGTGCAGGATCTAAGTAGAAGTAGAAGATTGGCCCGAGGTGAAGTGGACCTACGTGTTGGAAATGGAGCAAGGGTTGCTGCCTTAGCCGTAGGGAGTTATGTTCTCACTTTACCTAGTGGATTAGTTTTAGAATTAGACAACTGCTACTTTGTGCCTACTATTAGTAGAAATTTGATTTCTGTTTCTTGTTTGGACATGAAAGGTTTTTCATTTATAATAAAGGACAAGTGTTGTTCTATTTATTTGAATGAAATCTTTTATGGTAGTGCTCAACTTAGCAATGGGTTGTATGTTCTAGACATTGAAGATCCAATCTATAATGTGAATACCAAGAAGGTCAGATTAAATGATTCAAACCCGACCTATCTCTGGCACTGTCGCTTGGGCCATATAAATGAGACCCGCATATCCAAGCTCCATAAGGATGGACTCTTGGACACGTTTGATTTTGAATCATATAAGACATGTGAGTCATGTTTGTTGGGCAAGATGACCAAAGCCCCATTCACAGGGCAAAGTGAAAGGGCTAATGACTTACTAGGACTCATACATAGTGATGTATGTGGCCCTATGTCTACACAAGCTAGAGGAGGTTTCCAATACTTCATTACTTTCACTGATGACTTCAGCAGATATGGCTATGTGTATCTTATGAGACACAAGTCAGAATCCTTTGAAAAGTTCAAAGAATTCAAGAATGAAGTAGAGAATCAACTCGGGAAGAGTATTAAAGTGCTTCGATCAGATCGAGGTGCAGAGTACTTGGATCGAGAATTCCTTGACTATCTGAAGGAGTGTGGTATAGTATCACAACTCACTCCACCAGGTACACCTCAATGGAATGGTGTTTCTGAAAGGAGAAATCGAACTCTTTAAACATGGTTTGCTCTATGATGAGTCAAGCTGACCTTCCAAACTCCTTTTGGGGACATGCTCTAGAGACGGCCGTTTTTACACTAAACCGAGTTCCATCTAAATCGGTTCAAAAGACACCATATGAGATATGGAGTGGGAGGCGTCCCAATTTGTCTTTTATGAAGATTTGGGGCTGTGACGCTTATGTGAAACGTCAATCCTCTGACAAACTAGGGCCCAAAGCTCAAAAATGCCTTTTTGTTGGGTATCCTAAAGAAACAAAGGGTTACTATTTCTACAATCCCTCTGAGCAAAAAGTGTTTGTTGCTCGAACTGGTGTCTTTTTGGAGAAAGAGTTTATCTCTAAAGGAACTAGTGGGAGGAAAGTAGAACTTGAAGAAATTCAAGAACAACAAGGAGACATCGAACCTGAAATGGAACCTGAACAGACACCACAAGATGTTGTGGTTAAAGAGTCTGTTCCTGTAGCACAGAGCCCACGTAGGACTGGTAGGATTCGGCGTGAGCCCGAGAGATAAGGATTTCTCGTGACTCACACCGGTTATGTGATGCTCATGGATCAAGATGAGCCCATAACCTACCAACAAGCTATGTCGGGGCCTGACTCTGAGAAGTGGCTAGTGGCCATGAAATCCGAGATGGAATCCATGTATAAAAACCAAGTATGGACTTTGGTTGACCCACCTGAAGGGGTAAAACCCATAGGGTGCAAATGGGTTTTCAAGAAGAAAACTGACATGGATGGTAATGTGATTACCTTTAAGGGACGATTGGTCGCAAAAGGTTTCAAGCAAATTCATGGTATTGACTATGATGAAACTTTTTCACCAGTTGCTATGCTTAACTCCATCCGAATTTTGTTTGCTATTACTGCACACTATGATTATGAGATATGGCAAATGGATGTCAAAACTGCATTCCTAAATGGAAAGCTACTTGAGGATGTGTACTTGACACAACCTGAGGGTTTTGTCACTCCTGAGAATGCCAATAAAGTGTGCAAATTGCAAAGGTCCATTTATGGACTAAAGCAAGCTTCTCGAAGTT
Organism: Aquilaria yunnanensis; assembly: GCA_039654915.1. Lineage (NCBI taxonomy): Eukaryota > Viridiplantae > Streptophyta > Magnoliopsida > Malvales > Thymelaeaceae > Aquilaria > Aquilaria yunnanensis. Next base: position 47,629,220 of record CM077595.1, read on the forward strand.
GGAATCTTCAATTTGATGATGCAATCAAAGAGTTTGGTTTTATCAAAAATGAAGATGAACCTTGTGTCTACAAGAAGGTTAGTGGGAGCGCTATTGTCTTCTTAGTGTTGTATGTAGATGACATACTACTCATCGGGAATGACATTCCTGAGCTACAGTTTGTGAAGACTTCGCTAGGGAAATGTTTCTCTATGAAGGACTTGGGTGAAGCAGCCTATGTGTTAGCCACCAGGATCTATAGAGATAGATCAAGAAAGTTTCTTGGCCTAAGTCAAAGTACATATATTGACAAGGTGGTAAAGAGGTTTAGCATGCAAGATTCCAAGAAAGGATTCTTGCCCATGTCACATGGTATCACTCTTTCTAGATCTCAGTGTCCGAGTACAATCGAGGAGAGAGAGAGCATGAGTAAGATTCCATATGCCTCAGCAATTGGATCTATCATGTATGCCATGATATGTACTCATCCCGATGTCTCATATGCTTTGAGCATGACGAGTAGGTACCAATCGAACCCCGGTGAAAGTCACTGGACAGCTGTTAAGAACATCCTTAAGTACTTACAAAGGACTAAGGATGCAATCTTGGTCTTTGGAGGTGAAGATCAGCTCGTTGTAAGGGGTTACACCGATGCAAGCTTCCAATCCGATAAGGATGATTTTAGATCACAATCTGGTTATGTGTTTTGTATTGGTAGTGGTGCTGTGAGCTGGAAGAGTTCAAAGCAAGAGACAGTAGCTGACTCTACAACAGAATCTGAGTACATTGCCGCCTCTGATGCTGCGAAGGAGGCAGTTTAGATCAAGAAGTTCATCATTGAACTTGGAGTGGTTCCAAGCATTGTTGACCCGATAGAGCTCTATTGTGACAACAATGGAGCAATCGCACAGGCTAAGGAACCTCGATCTCACCAGCGATCCAAACACATACTCCGACGCTATCATCTCATCAGGGGGATCATCGAGAGGGGTGATGTAAGGATATGTAGGACTTCGACAGATAGCAACATTGCTGATCCATTGACAAAGCCCCTTACGCAGCAGAACCATGATAGCCATTCTAGGTCCATCGGTATTAGAGACATGGATGATTGGCTTTTAGTGCAAGTGGGAGATTGTTAGTATTGTGCCCAAAAAGCCAATCATGAGATGATTGTATTTTTGCACAATGAGTCATGATATTTTATTGAGGCATTAATCCAGCAATTTTGTTTGTTGTTTTGTTTCTGCGTAACGTAATAAACATAATTGTAACCCTAGAATAATGATATTCTTAAACGTCCCTAGTCTAGTATTATTGTGGAGCGGGTTGCAATAATACATAATGACTAGCATATGTGGAGAATAATATAAGATATGTAGTCTACATATGGGTACAAGTTGGAGAACTTGTGTACTGGACCGACCCACCATGAGAACACTTCATGGATCGTTATATGAGTGTCATAAGTGATTCTCATAGTGATCATGGTATATGTAGTCCTTCGACCTAAGATCAGCAAGGTTCCCTACATGTGAGTCACATACTTTGATACTTTCCTTTGTTGCTCGTAACTGAGTGAACTTGAAGGAGGTCATTGGGTATGTCACATATCATGCGAGGGATTTGTATGATCAAGATGGGATTTGTCCCTCCTATGTAACGGGAGTGATATCTTTGGGCCCCTTGATAGAGTGAGACTTAGAAAATGCATGGCCATGCTCCGATGAGTTGATATATGATATCAATGTCGTCAGTTTAAGTTGGTCTACTCGGTAATCAAGAAACCACAGATTGGGCTATACGAGAGTGACACATTCCATGTCTCGTGCTTAGTCTTGATATCTAGGACAAAGGGACAATGGCATATATCGGTGATGATCATAAAGGTTTAGTCGATTCACCGACAATCTTGTCACTTGGGTAGCAATGATGTGTTGCTAGACACCGCTCATTGCTTATGATCATAAATGTGATTTATGATCATTGCCAACAAGGCAAGAGCCTATTGGGTCGCACACATAGAGCTATTTGGATCATTAAAGTGCATGGGCTAATTATTTGGGTTATGGTTTCACTTTAATTTCGTATTAATAATGGGCCAAGGAGTTGAGCCATTATTAAGCCCGAAATTAAATCCTAATTGGATTAGGGCTTTGAAACCCATTAGGCCTGGAAGTTGACTCTCACTATAAATACAACTTTTAAGTGAGAAATTCGCAGGTCTCCTTGCCCTAGCCTCCCAAAAGGACAGCCGCACTCTTCTCTTGCAATTCCTTGGAGGACGCAAGCTAGCACTGCGAGCGCAAGATAAACGCATCTGCCGGGACGCGGTGGAAGCGTGGTGATCCCGAGAGGCTCGTGTAGATACCATAGAGAGCCTGAACACGTCAACTGTTCAGGTTTTGTGATTCGACTCTACATTTGAGTGAGAGATCTCAACCGAAAATTAGGTATGAAATTTTCGAACACCCGGTTTACCCCGTTTTCACTTGGATCCTGGAGGGTTTTGGTTAAATTCCGCTGCGCTGTTTGGCTCCCGAAACCCAACAGTCTGGACCTCTCTTTTTTGGAAGATCTGAACATTCCCGAGGGGCCTCGATGGTCCTGGTAAAAAATTGAGCACCTGAACCTGCCTTCCACAATTCCGGCGCCGACGGTGGTGGAAAAGGGCACAGAGGCTGGTGGCTCTCGGGACGCCGAGAACCCTTAGGCTGTTTTAGGGGCCTTTTCCTTTTTTTCCTCTTCGCTTTTGTGCTCCTTCTTCGGGCACTTCTTCTTTGTAAGCCTGATCATTCTCAATGAATATTTTTTGGCTAAGTCTTTTTGCAAGGTTTTTCATTTCCATCGTCCCGAACAAGTTCACTCAAGAGACTTCGGGAAACCTGCAATCACAAAAAATTATTCTGCGCTTTTTGCGGCGAGAATTTTTGCGAGATTTATTCCATTTTTCCAAGCGTGATGGCTCAAGGGACTTCGGAAAACTATTCTACGCTTGTTGCGGTGTGTACTTTTGAGATTTTTTCCATTTTTCCGAGCGTAATGGCTCAAGGGACTTCGGAAAATCACATATGCGCTTTATCACGGCAAACATCTTCATGGAATTCTGTCTTGCACCATTTTGTACACTTAAGAATTTTTCTTAAGGACATTCTGTACTTAGGATATTTTTTTGTACAACACAATCCTTCCGCTCCATCTTAAGCGCAGAATTTCTTCAGGGCGTCTGAGTGCCAAGTGTTTTTAAATTCTATGCCTTCGGTGTCGCCAAGTTTGTACACGCCTTTTTGTACTTCGGCAAGAACCAGATAAGGTCCTTCCTAGTTCGCGCGAAGTACTCCGTGGGATGGCTTTCGGGGTGCAAAGTCAGCTTTTCGGAGAATGAGGTCCCCTTTCTTGATTTCTTTTGGCCTGGCTCGTAAATTTATAGCCGCGGCCACTTTTGCTGGAAAGCTTTTCTTCTCAGCTCAGCTATTTCTCTGTGTTCGCCGACGAGGTCGAGCTTCGTTCTTAGGCCGAGGTCGTTTCCACCTTCATCAAATACTTGTACCCGTACCGATGGTCTAACTATCTCGATAGGGATGATGGCCTCAATTCCGAAGACGAGTGAGAAGGGAGTCTCCCCTGTGGCTCTTCGGGGTGTCGTTCGGTAACTCCATAATACGCTTTGGAGTTCTCCTGGCCATTTCCCTTTTGCCTCCCCCAGCCTCTTTTTCAGGCCATCTTTTATGGTCCTGTTAGATACTTCCACCTGCCCGTTGCTTTGGGGGTGAGCTACTGGGGCGAACTGCATCTTTATTCTGAGGTCGCTGATAAATTCCTGGAATCCTTTGTCTATGAATTGGGATCCATTATCAGCCACTAGTACCCTCGGTATGCCGAATCTGCATATGATGTTCTTCCATACAAACTTCTGCACTTCTTTCGCCGAGATAGTTGCTAGCGGTTCTGCCTCGACCCATTTGGAGAAATAGTCTACTGCTACCACGCAGAATTTCACGCCTCCGGGCGCTGCGGGGAGTGGCCCAATAAGGTCTATACCCCAGACTGCGAAGGGCCAGGGATAGTCAGCCGAAGTTACCATTTCCGAGGGTGCCCTCTGGATGTTCGCGTGTCTCTGGCAACTACCGCATTTCTGGACGAACTGCCTTACGTCCTTTCTTAGGGTAGGCTAGAAGTATCCCTGGCGAAGTATCACTGCCGCCAGGGCATCGGTTCCAATGTGCGAACCACACATGCCTTTGTTGACTTCTTCAAGGATCATTTCAGTATCCTCTTTGTTCACACATCTTTGTGGTGGATTCATTTATCCCTGTCGGTATAGTTCTTCACCGATCAGGAAGAAACGGCCGGAGCACCTTTGCAGTTTTGCAACGTCACCGGGGTCTTCAGGGAGCACATTTTCCGTGAGGTACCTTTTTATTGGATCCCTCCATCCTTTTCCCGAGGTCTCTATGCTCAGTACTGAGATGCTCGGATGGTCTAGCACCTCGGTGTAGGTCTTTGACTTCGCCAAGCAGTCTGCTTCGGTGTTTTTCCGCCGAGGTACATTTTCGATTCGTACGACGTCAAACTCTTGAATGAGTTTTGCTACCAGCTCGTGGTATTTTGCCAAGGTTGGGTCCTTCACCCCATAGTCTCCTGCCGTCTGCCGAACTACTAGCTGGGAATCGCTGTGAGCCTTTAAGTTTCTCACGCCAATTTTTCTGGCCAGTCGTAATCCTGCTATGAGGGCCTCATACTTAGCCACATTCTTAGTGACGTTGAAGCTAAACTTGATAGCCTTCATTACTTCCAGGCCTTCGAGGCCTCTGATAATTACCCCAGCTCCCTGGTGTTCGGACCCCGAGGCTCCGTCAACATGTAAGGTCCATTCTGGCTCACCTTCATTCAGATCCAAATGACTGTCCTCAGTGGTGGGTATTTCGGCAATGAATTCTGCCAGTGCTTGAGCTTTTATGGCCTTCCGAGGTTCATAGGTGATATCGTGTTCGCCAAGCTCTATACACCACTTGGAGAGCCTTCCCGAATGATCCACTTTCCTCATAATGTCCCGTAGTGGTAGGCTACTTCGGACGATGATGGGGTGAGCCTGAAAGTATGGTCGCAACCTTCTCCCTGCAAGCACCAAGGCGTATATAGCTTTTTGCAGCAGAGGGTACCTGACTTCGGCGCCATGCAGGGATTTGCTTACATAGTAGACCGGCCATTGTTTTGGCCCTTCTTCTTTCACGAGGACCAAGCTCACAGCTTTTTCCGTGACGGCGAGGTATAACACGAGGGGCTTTCCCTCGCGAGGTTGTCGCAGAGTCGGCAGGCTGGCTAGGTATATTTTGAGTTCTTCCCAGGCTTTTTGACAGTCTTGATCCCAAGGATGATCATCCCTTCCGAGGTTGCCTTCCTTTTTTACTGCCTTAGTGAGGACTTTGAAGAAAGGCCGACACCTATCTCCGTACCTGGAAATGAACCTGCTAAGAGAGGTTATTCTTCCGGTGAGTCTTTGCACATCTTTTACTGTGGCAAGAGTTCGGAACTCGAGCAGAGCCTTAATTTTTTCGGGGTTAGCATCGATGCCTCTTTCAGATACCATGTACCCAAGGAACTTTCCCGAGGTCACCCCGAACATGCATTTTTCAGGATTGAGACGAATCCCGAAGGCTCTGAGCTTTTGCAAGGTTTCCTCTAGATCTGCAACGTGGTTGCGAGGGAGCTTGCTTTTGACTATCATATCGTCAACATATACCTCTATGTTTCTCCCCATTTGGTCCTTAAAGACCTTGTTCATCAACCTTTGGTAGGTGGCTCCTGCATTTTTAAGCCCGAAGGGCATCCTGACGTAGCAGTATGTTCCTCCCTCGGTGATGAAGGCGGTTTTTTCTTCATCTTCGGGGTCCATCCTTATTTGATGGTAGCCGCTGAAGGCGTCTTGGAAACTTAGGAGCCCGTATTCGGCAGTTGAGTCTACCAGTTGGTCTATTGGCGGAAGAAGGTATGAGTCTTTCGGGCAAGCATCGTTCAAGTTTCTGAGGTCGATGCACATCCAGAGTCTGCTGCTGCCTTCTTTTGTGGCAATGACCACGTTGCTTAACCATTCGGGGTATTTGACCTCCCTGATGACTTCAGCGTCTAACAGGCGCTGGACTTCGGTTTTCACAAAGTTGCTCTTATGTGCTGAGATGCTTCGCTTCTTTTGCCGGACAGGCTTTGCTTCCGGGCTTACTTTGAGGTTATGCTGTATTATGCCAGGGTGCACCCCTGGCATGTCTTTCGGTGAGTAGGCAAAGAGATCTTTATTTCCCAGTAGGAAAGATACAAGGTTTTTCTTGTCACCTTCGGGCAAGCTCTTCCCTATTCGGGTAGATTGTCCTGGGACAAGTTCTACTGTTTCCGTTTCCGTTCTCGTGGGACCTCCTTCTTTGCCCTTCTCTGGCGCCTTTGCCTCCATTGTTTGTGCGAGGTTATTTGCCGGAGCTTTTCGCACTTTTACAAACACCTTCCTTACCTCGGCTTGATCTATGAAGACCTCTGCATCCCCATCCTTGGTAGCGAATGTGACAGTCAAGTACTTCACGTCAGGGCGAATGTGCAGGTTTCCCTATGTCTGCCTTCCAAGGATGGCGTTGTACAAAGAAGGAACGTCCATGACGATAAATCTCGCCATTGTGGACGCGTACAACTCAGCTGTTCCATCGACCGAAGTTCCTTTCATCATCAGGGGGAGATCAATCCATCCGAGGACAGGTAGTTCGGACGGTCCAACCCCGAAGGTGGGCGAGGTGACAGGCTTGAGCTCGTTGCTGGAGATGTCCAAATTTGGCAGTAAATGTGAGAATAGGACGTCAGTATTTGATCCATCATCAAGCAACACTCTTTTGACGTCCCAGTTCCCTATCCTTGCCATGATTAGCAACGGATTGTCATGGGGGAAGATGACGGTGGATCCATCCTTGCGAGCCAGTTTCTTTGCCGGACTCTGATATTCCATCACCACAATCTCTCTGGCCTTCCACTTTCTTTCCGAGGATGGGAGCCCCGTAGTGATGGTTTGTATCACCCCTGCAGGAGGAGGAGGGCACTTTTTCGGACATCTGTTTCTACGCCTGTCGGAGTTGTAGTCCTCATCTTCGGCCCTTTCTTCTTCATCTTTTCTTCCTTTTGGGGAAGGCATCCGCAGATATTTCCAAAGTTGGCTGAGTTTTATCAGTGACTCAATGTACTTCTTCAGCTGGAAGCAGTTTTTGGTGTCGTGGCCGTGGTCACGGTGAAACTGGCAGAACTTCTTGATGTTTTTCTTGTTATCAGTGGTCATGGCCCTTCACCGCCGAATTTGCGTCCCCTGCCTTTCCAGCGCCATGAGGATGTTTGTCCGTGTAGTGCTCAGGGGTGTGAAGCTTTGAAGTTTGCTTCCCCGCATCCTCCGAGGTCGGCCTGCCTGTTCAGTTGGATGCCGGGCTTGCTGATTGGACCCTTCGGCGCGGTTGTGATCGGACTTCAGCCCAGCCATTCTCAGCTCCTCGGCGGTCATGTGTTGTTCGGCCCTTCGGTAAAATTCTCCGAGGGTGTCCGGGGGATCCTTTGAGAACTCCTAAAACAGCTGTGAATCTCGCCGAAGGCCCCGTGTCATGGCAAGGATGCGTATTTCGGGCCGAAAGTCGGGGACGCTTAGAGCTTCCCTGTTGAATCTTTCGACATAGTCTCGGATGGTTTCTCCGTTTCTCTGCTCTATATCGAACATCTGAACAGGCATCCTCGCCATTGGCCGGCTTCCAATAAATTGTTGCGCGAAGGCCGTAGACAACTCCTGGAACTCAGTGATGGCTCCTGGAGGCAATGAGTTGTACCACGCAGTTGCTGGTCCCGTGAGGGTGACCTCGAAGCATTTACACATGGTAGCGTCGTCAGCATAATGCATTATCATGCTGCGTCTGTACTTGGTCAGATGGGCCTGCAGATCAGTGCGGCCATCATAAATCTCCAGTCGAGGTACCCTGAAGTCGCCTGGCATGGCTGCCTCGGCCACGACCTGGGTGAATGGGGACCCATCTTCGCAGAAGGCTCCCGTCAGCCTGTCCCAGACGGGTTTGCGAGCTACCTGCTTTTCCACCCTATCTAGCCGTGCTAGTATCCTTTCCATGAGAACTGTGGCGTTAGGCTCTTCCTTTGGGAAGGGAGATCGTCGGCGCCTTTTCGGGGAGCGAGTTTGGCGCTGAGGGGACAGGGACCTCGCCTCTGGCGATGAACTCCTTCGCTGTGAGACTTTCGGTCGCCTGGACCCAGTTTGTCCCACAGGCCATTTCCCGAGGGGTATATTCTCCGTAGATGACTCTTTGTGCGGACCTTCGCTTCCCGAACTGCGATGAGTCGACCTCGTGCTTTTCTCTCGAGGGCGTGCAGGTGAGGGAGGTCTTTGGGCCTGTGCCTGTTGTGACCACCTTCAGTCGATCTGCTGTGTCATTTCGGCCATGACCGAATGCTGAAACTCCCTCATAAAGCTCATAGTGATTACTAGAGGGCGGTCTTCCTCAGGCGCAGAAGTCCCTAGGAGTGTTTGCTCAGCAGCCGGTTGCGTCTCAGGCGTGGACAGAGACCTCGGGAGTCCCCTGTCCTTAGAACACCGAGTTTCAACGACGGCGATCTCAGAGCGGGTTCCCACAGATGGCGCCATATGATGGCCAGGGGCTTCATCGTTGCTAGTCATGGTGACTGATGGAGGGACTCCCGGAGAGGTAGAACGCCTGGTGGCCGGTTTGCCCAAGGGAGAGTGCCTGAGATGTTCAGAAAAAGTGGGTTAGGAGGTCCCCGGGGTGTTTTTCCGGGGAGGAGCCTCCGACGCCCAAGTCAATGGTGCTGAGAGAAGGCAGAGGAAATAGCACTGAGGGGTTCAGTGAACTCGCCTGGTCGTATTTTCTCAGAGTGAGGAGTCAGGATATTTGCCAGCCGTTTGCCAAGGTGTATTCGCTGGTATTTATAGAGGTGTCCAGCCCGTTCAGATCGTGACACGTGTTCGGTCAGATGTTCTCTAAATGTCTGGGCGTAGAGGACAAGTAGCTGGTGTCAGGCTTCCTTGAGCCTTGAGCTGAGACGGGCCATGATGTGACTTTGATGGCGTCGGCGTGTCAGAGCGCCGTTTGAGGCGGTTTCTGACGTCTGTGGGCGACATGTCAGAGGCTTCCTTAAATGCTCCTGCCGTACTCCCGAGGTCCCTGGGTGAGGTCGTCCCCTAGTACGGACCGTGCCACTTCGGGAAACATGCCCCTAGTTCGGGGGTTCCCAGATTCAGGGAGTTCCGCCTTCGGGAAGATCATGTTCGGCCCGCCCTAGCTGGTGCCACTTTTCCGAAGGCGGTCTGTTTACTACCTCGGGGGGCTAATAGTATCCTCTGGTTCCCTGGCGTGCCGAGCTCGGGCTCTTCGACTTTTCTCCAAGGTGTGTGATCCCACCTTTTTCCGGGTAGCGCCAGATCTCCTGGCCATTCTGGTGGCAGGGAGTTCGGCCAGGTGGAGGCGATAGTCCTTCGGCTATCAAATAGGTCACAAAACCTTCAATAAGTGCACTCCCCTCAATAAGGTTGGTTCATCAAGCTCATGGCTCTCTTCCAAGCTTAGCCATAGCTCCATGGATGTTTGAAAATACATAAAACAACCCATGAGAGCAAGAGAACCCTTACCAAAGTGAGTAGGCCGAATTTGAAGCTTAATCCTTGAAGTATGCAAGAAATAGCTCTAGTTTGCTTCCAATTGCTTCCTTTTGCCTTCAATTTCAATCAATTGCAAGTTTGAAGGTGTGGTGGCTATGGAGGAAGTATGGCTGTGTTCTTGGGCTGGGGGAGGACGAAAATGAGAGTGGGATAAGTGATTTGGCCACTTAAATGGCCTTAAATCAGCTTTAGGGCACCAAAACACACTTAACAAGCTTAACCTTGCTTTATGTCATTTTCCTTCTCACTAATTATGGTCTCTTTGTCTTAAACTCTTTGGTACATATGTGCCCAAAATTTTTTACTAATTATCAAGTCATGGCTACCTCCCCCATGGTGGGATAACCCCAAAATTCCACCCGTAGACTTAAGTCAAAAGCTTAAACACCTTAAGGTTTACACTAGGACATTTAGGTCCTTATTGCCTTTAGTGTTTCCTTTGTCCAAACTTGTCTTCCATGAGTAATTTAGTCCTCCAATAGCACTTTCATACCATTTATATCCTTCCCATAACTCTCCAAGTCTCTTTCTTGAGAGTTTTGCAATTGAGTACCCGAATTTCCAAAACCTTACAAAAAAGTCCATAGGTTGCTTGACAAACAAGCAATCCTTAAGGATTTTCTTGGGGCCCAAGTTACCAACTTGTAACACTTTTAAGGAGGTGTTGATCATGCCTTTTACCCCCCACACTTCAAAGACTATGGTGAGAATTACACAATATAATGGTTTTTAGCCAGTATGACACACTTGTAGTTCTCCCATTTTATGAGGTGGTAACATACCGCTTAGCAATTTAGCTATCGAAAGGCTACCCAAGCCAAAGGTCTTGACACTTCAGTTGCTCAACTCATAGTATCCTAAGTGCCCGAAGCCTACATACCCAATCTTTTCACTTCCTTGCACATAGAGCCCAACATTCTACACAACTCCTTGAGTGTGTCCTTAGTGCATTTGCTTCTCAGCCACCAAACCTACCCCATGTATAAAACACCTATGGGGTCCTTAGCTATGTTGCAAGGTACCACTCAATCCTAGGCCAACCCAGGGATCCTTGGCTAGCCAGGCAAGTAGATACCTCAGCCTTTATACTAGGCTCTGGTATGCCTTTAGTCTTACTCAACGCTTGGACTACCACCTGGCCTTTCGGCACCTAATAGTATCAAGCACTTCAACAAAAACCATTCCTCACTTAACTATGGTTACAAAGAACCATCTCAACCTTTGTTACTTAACTCCCATACCATGACTACACCATGTTGACCTCTCATTGGAATGATATATTTATGTCTTTGCCACGTCCACTCAACTTACTTGGTGGGACAACAAGCTTTAGTTAACTATTGGGAGGTCATTGGCCATAGAAAATCACTTGAGTGGCTCATCCTCTATAACTCTACCTAGTGCTCCAGGTATGCACCTCAGTGTTGTGAGCCTACCCATTAGCCTTGACATTTTTGCAAATCATGAGCCCTTCCTTTTCAAGGCACCAGTGACAAGTGAAATGCTCCAAGTCTAGGCTTTAACTAGCTCAACCAACATCCTCATTGACTAGGCTTCCAACCCTTGACTTTTTTCTGCTATGGTAAACATGACAAGTAATGGAGCCACCCAATAGATGCCTGAGCGCAACAGTACCTATACTAGACCTGGCACATTAATTACCAAGGATGAGAATTAACTAGGTTGGAGATTAATTTACCTTGTGGTTACATGTGTTGCCACTCTGAGAGCTTAAATACGATGACAATGTTTAATGTGTCAATCTCCCAAGAGCTATGCATGTTTTGTAGGCCATCAGAATAATACTCACTATATTACCCAAGTGGCCCTCTTGGTCTTTATGCAAATATATGTATATTGGTCAAACCATAACACACATATTTACATTTATGCATACTATGGCAGCTGAGAAGGAAAACACTGGCACAATTATTAGTTTTGGCTTCCACACATTGCTTCCACACATTAGGCAATCTTGTTAAGTTCTAGTGACTAGCCACTGCACTTGTAACTTCCACTAATAAACTACATCATTCTAGCCATGTAATGCCCTATTCTCTTTGTTCCATTATCAAGTAGAGACATAGATAAAACCAATAAATTTTTTTTTACATCAAAAGCCCACCTCTGGGCCAAGTTATAGATTTTTTAAGTTGGTTACCAAATTCTGACCAAATGACAGTAACCTAGCCAACTTTGGAATGTCATATCTTTGGCTACAGAGCTCAAAATTTAGAAATTCTAAAATTAAGTTCAACCTTTGTATGTGCTCTAGGTGTGGTCAAAATTTCATAGCCACAATCATTATTTACAATAATTTATGGCTCTTGCAATACAAGATACCAAATCTGTAAAAGTAATGACCGTAATGCACATACAAAATTTCATAAAACTCATACACTTCATTTCCAGGTGTGAAACCAACATGGTCCAGTTCTTACATGTCTTAAACACTTGGGAAATTCATTTCCATGAATTTAGTGGCATTCCATAAACATTAAACATAATTTTCTTTGGAACAGCTAATGAGTTGCAAAATGGACAGAATTGAACATTCAACCTCAAACATCACTTTATTGTTTCATATATCATCCAAACACCATCCATAGTGTATTTACATTCATAGATGTATCATAAATATTTCCTATCTTAGTTGGGTATGTACACTAGCTTCTTGGAGAGACTCACAACCAAAAAGCACTCCAGAAACTTCAAAAGACAGCAGCTGCGTAAGGCAGAAAGTACCAACACTAAAATTAGAAAATGTGCTCTAAAAATCATGAAAAACTCCATTTTAATACTAGACATATTGAAGTTCATGTACCTGAAATTTCACATGAAAACTCAAACTAGAACTATTAGTTTGAATGTTCTCTTTCAGGTGTTCCTGAAAATGGACAGAAAGGGGAGTAAGCTCTTTCTAAAGAACTTAGTAAGGGCTATCAATATAAAGTCTTCCATAGCAACGTACCACCTAAAATCTAAAGACATAAAAACATACAAAAACAACACATACACACAAATATGGTAACCATATGCACCAACAAACACAACAACAAACACATGTAATGCTGGCAACAATAACACATTAGGAACAGTCCATAATCAATCAATAAAACAATGAGATATCACTTTAGTAACATTGTGGCCATCCTCAAGCTTTTTTTTGGTCTTAGGAGTCTTTCAGGTCTTAGTTAGTACTAACTTGGGCTCTAGAGACCCTCCTTTCTTGCTGCCACCTTTAGCATGGTAACACTAAGGCTGAAACCGTGCCATGCTTCTTTCCCCTTAACCCATACTTGGTTCCTTGAGCTTTTTGCTCTCTTCCAAGCATGGTCTTAGTTTCATGGATGTTTAGAAATACAATAAACAATCCAATAAACTTTAGAAAACCCTTACCTTTGCTATTAAATCTGAAAACCCAAATAGAACCAAAATTAGGTTTTCTTGCACTCTTAGATGTCTTCTTTGCTTTCTCTTGCTTCCTCTTATTTTCTTAAGGTATGGTGGCTATGGAGGATGATGGAAGAACTTAAGGAAGAGGTATTAATTGCTAGAGACCAAAATTTAAGGAAAATGCCAATGAAATGAAGATTTTTCTTCATTTATACATCATTTTGACCAAGGTGGCATATATGCAAATTTTTTAAAATTTGGCCAACACTTAGATGGCTTATTTCTGGCCATTTTGGCTGGAAACATGATGTTTTTGACCACATTTAACCTTGTCAAAGTTCATTATAACTTTTAGACAAAAAGGTGGACACTTGGATCCTTAGTTGGCATTATGCCATAAATGATCAACTTTGCCTTCTTAAGCACTTTGGTCCCCAAAAATATCCTTAATTCCATCCATGTCCTTTCTTCATAATTCCATCCATGTCCTTTCCATAGCCATATTTAGAGGTTTCTGCAATTGAGTACCCAACTTTTGTAACCTTACAATTTAGTCCATAGGTTACTTGAAAATTAGGTGATGTGCCAATGCTTTCTTAAGAACCAAGCTATCATTGTTTTTGCTACTTAAGGGGGTGTATATTGAATACTTTAGACTTCAAAAATCATGCACTATGGTGAAAATTAAAGCATGTAAGTTTAGGTCCTTATGCTGTAATTTTCCCATTTTGTGAAAGTGTAACATTTCTTCCCCCCTTAAAAATTTTGGTCCTCGAAAATTGCCTTTAGCTTAGGGAACTCTTCTGGATATCTCTCTTGCATTCCTTTCTCAGTTTCCCTAGTTACCTATCTTTCATAATGGTGTGACCATTGAACTTTGACCATGGGAATAAGCTTGTTTCTTAACCTTCAGGTATCCTTAGCTAAGATAGCTATAGGTTTCTCTTCGTATGTCGAACTAGGCTCTAATTATATGTCTTCCACTGCTATAGTATGCTTTGTGTCTAGCAAACACTTCTTGAGCATACTGATCTGGAAAACATTATTGACACTTGACATACTTGGTGGTAGAGCCAACCTATAAGCCACCTTGCCAACCCTTTCTAGTATTTCATAAGGACCAATGTACCTTGGAGATAGCTTACTATGTTTGCCAAAGCTCATAGTGCCATTGGTTGGTGCTACTTTGAGCCACGCTTTGTCTCCAACCATAAACTCCAAGTCTTTTCTTCTTTTGTTCACATAAGCAATGGTCCTTTCGTTAGCTATTTTTAACATTTCTTGTATCTTCTTGATTTTACTTGTTGTGTCTTCAATAATCTCTGGACCTAACTTGAGCCCATCTGACGCTTCCACCCAACAATGGGTTTCATGCACCTTCTCCCACAAAGGGCTTCATAAGGTGCCATACCAATGGTGGTTTGACAACTATTGTTATAAGAAAATTCCACCAAAGGTAAGTGTTGGTCCCATTCCCCTTTAAAACCCAATATACAAATCCTAAGCAGGTCTTCCAATATCTGAATCACCCTTTCAATCTGTCCACCAGTCAAAGGATGATAAGCAGTGCTCAGGTGGAATTTGGATCCTAGTGCCTCGTGAAAAGCACTCCAAAATCTAGCTGTAAACCTTGGATCTCTATTTCACACTATGGAGTCTGGCACTCCATGCAGCCTTACTATCTCTTTGATGTACATTTGTGCCAATTTTTCCAGTGAGTTTGTGATCTTTATTGGCAAAAAGTGAGCAAACTTGGTTAACCTATCTACAATGACCCAGATTGTGTCATGCCTCAATCTAGTCATAGGTAACCCAGTTAAGAAGTCTATTGTTATGTTACCACACTTTCTAACTGGAATGGGTAAAGTTTGTAGTGTTCCTGCTGGCTTCCGGTGCTCTACTTTCACTCTTTAGCATGTTGCACATTTAGACACATATGTGGCCATGTCTTTCTTCATGTTTGGCCACCAAAAATGTGTCTTCAAGTCTTTGTACACCTTTTCACTTCCAGGATGGATATTCAGTTGTTCATGTGAGCCTTTTCAAGTATCTCATTTCTGAGTTCTTGCTCGTTAGGCACATATATTCTATCTTTGAAGTACAGTAATCCTTGCTTGTAGGCAAATGATTCATACAAGGACCCTTTGTCTTTTTCTGAAATCTTCTTCAGGTTTGGATCTGCTTTTTGTGCCTTCCTTATCTCGTCAATCCACCCAGATTGAATAGTTAATGTATAGACTTGTGCTTCTTCCCACTGTTGCCACTTATGCCAAATGCATATCAAACTATTCTCCCCACTAGTATCTGCCAAAGCAAACCAGTGTACTTTCTACTTAAGGCATCTACCACTAGATTGCTTTTACCTTCAGTGTGATCAATGCTGCAGTCATAGTCTTTGATACACTCCAAGCATTTTCTTTTCCTCATGTTCAACTCTTTCTTAGTGAATAGGTACTTTAGGCTCTTATGGTCAGTGTATACCACAAATGAGCTTACCAATAGGTAATGGCTCCATTGTTTTAGGGCAAAGATCACCGCAGCAAGCTCTAGGTCATGGGTAGGACAGTTTTGCTTATGGGGTCTCAATTGCCTTGACCCATAAGCAATCACATTTCTATCTTGCATCATAACACATCCTTACCTAGATCTAGATGCATCTATATAAATGATATAGGGGTTACATGGATCAGGTAGGATCAACATTAGGGCTTGAGTCAATCTGCTCTTTAGTTCCTAAAAACTCTTTTCATACTTCTCAGTCCACTCAAATCTTTGACCTTTCTTGGTCAGTTGAGTAAGAGCTAAGGCATTCATGGAAAATTTTGGTACAAATCTTTTGTAATAGCCTGCCAGTCCTTGGAAGCTTCTAACTTCCTTTTACATTCTTAGGTCTTTCCTTCTTTTGCACAGCCTTGACCTTTTCCGGGCTTCCTCTAAGGCCTTGCGTGATAGCCAAAGGCTATTGCCTCCTCGGTAGTAACTTCCTGCCCGAATATTGGCCGAGGAGACTGACGTCACCCAAGAGAGGATCTTCTTACTGACCTCGGAAGGTGCGAAGTCAAACATTATGAGCTCGAGACTTCGGTTAGCTCGTCAGGAATTCCGAGGACAACACCGTCTCCATCGAGGGGCCAAACTGACCGTCTTCGGGTAAGAGAGCCATCTCTCTGAAGCAAGGAAGAGTCTCCCCGAAGGCAGAGGCCCCGAAGAGGATCTTCCCCGAACAAGAAACACCTGAACAAGGGAATCCCCTAACTATGGGTGTGAGTCTCGAAGAAGGTGTTCATCAAGGGAGCTCCCAGAACTATGGGATAGATCCCGAAGGAGGTGCTCGCACCAAAGGACGGATAGAATCCGAAGAGGGTGCACGCACCGAAGGGCGACCTCGCCCAGGGGACCTCGGGAGTACGGTATGAGCATTTAAGGAGCCTCTGACATGTCGCCCACAAGCCCTACACGTCACATCTAAACAGCGAACTGACATGCCGCAGCCCCCCCAGTCCTGACACAACCTGTCTGGGTCCAGGGCTAAAGGAGGCTGCAAACGGCTGCCTGTCCCCTAGGTCCAAAAGTACAGATCAAATCCGACCGAACACGTGTCATGATCTGAACGGACCAGCTACTCCTATAAATACTAGGAAATGGGACTGGGCAAAGGATGGGCATTTTCCTCCCTCTGAGAAAACACAAAACAGGCAAGACACTTGATCCCTTAGTGTTCTTCCTCCACTTTCACTCAAAAAGCTGACTTGGGCGTCAGAGGGTCCTCCCCGGAAAAGCAAACCGGGGACCTCCTAACCTCTTCTTTGAGCTTTTCAGGCACACTCAGCTAGGAAACCAGAGCTCTAGGCGCTCGCCGAAGTCTCTCCACCTGTCAACATGACAGCAAACGAAGATGCTTTGGGGCATCATTTGGCGCCGTCTGTGGGAACGTACTCCCAGGTAGCTGTTGTCGAAACTCGGCATTCGAAGGACAAAGGACTCCCAAAGTCCCCGTCCGCGCCTGAGACCCAACCAGCTACCGAACAAAGTCCCCCAGAGACTTCCTTGCCTGAAGAGGAACGCCCTCTGTCATCAGCATGGGTTTTTTACGAGACTTTCAGAGGTCTGTTGTGGCTGAAATGACACAACAGATAGACCGAAGGTGGCCGCAACCAGCCCAGGCGCAAAAACACACTTCGCCAGCACGACCTCGGGAGAAAAGCCCAAGGGCAACCCATCATAGCTCGGGAAGTGGGGAGCCACGGGAAGAGTCCTCGACAGATAACTTGCCCCTCGGAGCACGGCTGGCGGAAAGAGTGAGGTCTGAACGACCCGAAGTCCCGTCCAGAAGAAGTTTGTCGCCAGAGGCAAGGTCCCCCTCACCTCGGTACCGAAGTCGCTCCCCGAAGAGACGACAACAGTCCTTTTACCGAGGAACCTCCAAGCACCAGGAAGAGGAGCCCAGTGCTACGCTCCTGCTGGAGAAAGTCTTGGCAAGACTGGAGAGAGTTGAACAGCAGGTGGCACGCAAGCCTGTTTGGGCCAGGCTAACTGAAACCGTCTCTGGAGATGAAACTCCTTTCGCCCGAACAGTGGTCGAGGCGGCCATGCCAAGTGACTTCAGGCTACCTCGGCTAGAGACCTATGAGGGTCGGACTGATTCCCAGGCCCACCTAACAAAGTACAAACGCAGCATGGTGCTACACGGGGCTGATGATGCTACACTCTGCAGGTGCTTTGAAGTCACCCTCGCAGGACCAGCAACTGCCTGGTACAATTCCCTGCCTCCCGGAAACATCAGGGGGTTCTAGGAGCTGTCCACAGCGTTCACCCAACAGTTCATTGGGAGCAAGCCGATGGCAAAGATGCCCGTCCAGATGTTTGACATAGCACAAAGAAACGGGGAGACCATCCGTCACTATGTCGAGAGGTTCAACAGAGAGGCCCTCTGTGTTCCGGACTTTTGTCCCGAAATCCGCATCCTCGCCATGACGAGGGGCCTCCGGAGGGATTCGCACTTGTTTTATGAATTCTCCAAAGATCCCCCGGACACACTGGGAGAATTCTACCGAAGGGCTGAACAACATATGACAGCCGAATAGCTGAGAATGACTGGACCGAAGGCTGACCATATTCACGCTCGTGGCGAAGGGTCCAGCCAGCAAGCCCGGTGTCCAACAGAACAGTTAGGCCGACCTCGGAGAATGCGAGTAGGAGGAAGGAAGCCCCAAAACTTTACACCTCTGAGCACCACGAGGGCTAACGTCCTCATGGCGTTGGAAAAACAGGGGGCTCAAATCCAACGACCGAGGGGCATGACTGCTGACAACAGAAGGAACATGAAGAAGTTCTGTCAGTTCCACCGTGATCACGGTCATGACATCGAAGACTGCTTTCAGTTGAAAAAGTACATTGAATCACTGATAAAGCAGGGCCAGCTTCGGCGTTATTTGAGAATGCCTTCCCCGAAGGGGAAAAAAGAGGAAGAAGGAAAGCCCGATGACGAGGATTATGATTCAAACAGGCGAAGGAACCGAAGTCCGAGAAGGCGTCCTCCACCTTCGGCAGGAGTAATACAGACGATCACAACCGGACTTCCATCCTCGGAAAGAAAAAGAAGGGCTAGAGAGATAGCAGTGATGGAATATCAGAGCCCAACGAAAAAATTGGCCCACGAGGATGGCTCCACCATCGTATTTCCCCATGACGATCCATTGCTGATAATGGCGAAGATAGGAAACTGGGACGTCAAGAGGGTACTGCTGGATGATGGGTCAAACGCAGACGTCTTGTTCTCACATTTGCTGCCAAGCTTGGGCGTATCCAAGAGTGACCTCAAGGCTGTTACTTCACCCACGTTCGGCGTAGGACCATCTGAGCTACCTGTCCTCGGGTGGATCGACCTCCCCTTGATGATGAAAGGAACTTCGGAGAAAGGAACTGCTGAGTTGTTCGCCTCTACCATGGCAAGGTTCATAGTCATGGACGTTCCTTCGTCATACAACGCCATCCTCGGCAAACAGACACAGGGAAATTTGCACATTCGCCCTGATGTAAAGTACTTGACCGTCACCTTCGCCACCAAAGAAGGAGACGTAAAGATCTTCATTGATCAAGGCGAGGTGAGAAAGGTGTTCGTCAGAGCACGAAAGGCTCCAGCAAGCAACTTAGCACATGCTGTAGAAGCAAAAGAGCTGGAAAGGGGCAAGGCAGAAGATCCCACAAAAGCAGAAACAGAAGAAGTAGAGCTTGTCCCAGGCCATAGTACCCGAATAGGGAAAAGCATGGCCGAAGGAGACAAGGAAAAACTTGTATCTTTTCTGCTTGCAAATAAAGATCTGTTCGCCTACTCGCCGAAGGACATGCCAGGGGTAAACCCTCGCGTAATCCAGCATAGCCTCAAAGCGAGTCCGGAAATAAAACCTGTCCGGCAAAAGAAACGGAGCATCTCAGCTCACAAAAGTGACTTCGTCAAGACCGAAGTCCAGCGTCTGATAGACGCTAGCATTATCCGGGAGGTAAACTACCCCGAATGGCTAAGCAACGTGGTAATTGCCACAAAAGAAGGAAGTAGTAAGCTCCGGATGTGCATCGACTTCAGAAATTTGAACGATGCTTGCCCGAAAGATTCATATCCTCTTCCGCCAATAGACTCAACTGCCGAGTACGGGCTCCTAAGTTTCCTGGACACTTTCAGTGGCTACCATCAGATAAGGATGGACCCCGAAGATGAAGAGAAGACTGCCTTCATCACCGAGGGAGGAACATATTGCTATATTAGGATGCCCTTCGGGCTCAAAAATGCAGGAGCCACCTACCAGAGGCTGATGAATAAGGTCTTCAAAGACCAAATGGGGAGGAACATGGAGGTGTATGTTGATGATATGATAGTCAAAAGCAAACTGCCTAGCTACCACGTTGCAGATTTAGAGGAAACCTTCCAAAAACTTAGAGCCTTCGGGATCCGCCTTAATCCTGAGAAATGCATCTTCGGGGTGACCTCGGGACAGTTCCTTGGGTACATGGTATCCGAAAGAGGCATCGATGCTAACCCCGAGAAGATTAAGGCTCTGCTTGAGTTCCGAACTCCTGCCACAGTCAAAGACGTGCAAAGACTCACCGGAAGAATAACCTCTCTGAGCAGGTTTATTTCCAGGTACGGAGATAGGTGTCGACCCTTCTTCAAAGTGCTCACAAAGGCAGCAAAGATGGAAGGCGACCTCGGAAGGAATGGTCATCCTTGGGACGAAGATTGCCAAAAAGCCTGGGAAGAACTCAAAGTCTACTTGGCCAGCCTGCCGACTCTGCGGCAACCTCGGGAGGGAGAGCCCCTCGTACTATACCTCACCGTCACAAAAAAAGCTGTGAGCTCGGTCCTCGTGAAAGAAGAAGGACCAAAGCAATGGCCGGTCTACTATGTCAGCAAGTCCCTGCATGGCGCCGAAGTCAGGTACCCTTTGCTTCAAAAAGCTATATATGCCTTAGTGCTTGCAGGGAGAAGGCTGCGGCCATACTTTCAGGCTCACCCCATTATTGTCCGAAGTACCCTGCCTCTACGGGATGTTATGAGGAAAGTTGATCACTCGGGAAGGCTTTCCAAGTGGTGTATAGAGCTTGGCGAACACGACATCACATATGAACCCCGGAAAGCTATAAAAGCTCAAGCTTTGGCAGACTTCATCGCCGAAGTACCAAACACCGAGGAGGGACATTCGTTTTCGGGCGAAGACAAGCCAGAATGGACGTTATATGTTGACGGGGCCTCAGGATCCGAACACCAGGGAGCTGGAGTGATTATCAGAGGCCCCGACGGCCTAGAAGTAATGAAGGCCATCAAGTTCAGTTTCAACGCCACCAACAATATGGCCGAGTATGAGGCCCTCATAGCAGGATTACGCCTGCCAGAAAAATTGGCGTGAGAAACTTGAAAGCCCATAGTGATTCCCAGCTGGTGGTCCGGCAAATGGCAGGGGACTATGGCGCGAAAGACCCCGACCTTGGCAAAATACCATGAGTTGGTAACAAAGCTTATTCGGGAGTTCGACGTCATGAAAATCGAGAACGTACCCCGGCGAGAAAATGCTGAGGCAGACTGTTTGGCGAAGTCCAAAACTTGCACCGAAGTGCTAAGCCACCCCAGCATCGCGGTGTTAAGCATAGAGACCTCGGGGAAAGGATGGAAAGAACCAATCAAAACGTATCTCGCAACCAACACACTCCCCGAAGACCCCAGCGAAGCCGCAAAAGTGCGAAGGCGCTCCGGACGTTTCTTCTTAATTGGAGAAGAACTATATCGGCAAGGATATGCAAATCCACTACAGAGGTGTGTTGGTGAAGAGGATACTGAAATGATCCTCGAAGAAGTTCACGAAGGCGTCTGTGGTTTGCACATCGGAACCGACGCCCTGGCAGCAGTGATACTTCGCCAAGGATACTTCTGGCCTACCCTGAGAAAGGACGCCAAGCAGTTCGTCCGGAAATGTGGTAGTTGCCAGAGACATGCGAACATCCAAAGAACACCCTCGGAGTTCGTGACTTCGGCGGACTATCCTTGGCCCTTCACAGTTTGGGGCATAGATCTCATTGGGCCACTCCCAACGGCGCCTGGAGGCGTAAAGTTCTGCGTAGTAGTAGTAGACTATTTCTCTAAGTGGGTCGAGGCAGAACCTCTGACAACTATCTCAGCAAAAGAAGTGCAGAAGTTCGTATGGAAAAACATCGTATGCAGATTTGGCATACCGAGGGTACTCTTAGTGGACAATGGGTCCCAGTTCATAGATAAAGGATTCCAAGAGTTCATTAGCAACCTGGGGACAAAAATGCACTTCACCCCAGTAGCTCACCCCCAAAGTAATGGGCAGGTGGAAGTATCTAACAGGACCATAAAAGATGGTCTGAAAAAGAGATTGGGAGAAGCAAAAGGGAAATGGCCAGGAGAACTCCAAAGCGTGTTATGGAGTTACCGAACAACACCCCGAAGAGCCACAGGGGAAATGCCCTTTTCACTCGTCTTCGGCACAGAGGCCATCATCCCTGTCGAGGTAGTACAACCGTCAATACGAGTCCAAGTGTTCGATGAAAATGGAAATGACCTCGGCCTGAGAACCAAGCTCGACCTTGTCAGCGAACACAGAGAAGTAGCCGAGCTGAGAAGAAAAGCTTTCCAGCAAAGAGTAGCAGCAGCCATAAACCTACGCGCCAGGCCAAAGGGAATAAAACAGGGAGACCTCGTTCTCCGAAAGGCTGAATTTGCACCCCGAAAGTCGTCCCACGGGGTACTTCGCGCAAATTGGGAAGGACCCTACCTGGTACTTGCGGAAGTACGAAATTGAGTTTATAAGCTCGGCGATGCCGAAGGCATAGAATTAAAAAACCCTTGGCACTCAGAGGCCTTGAAAAAATTCTATGCCTAAAGAGTTTGGTGGGAACGTTGTATTGCACAAGTTGGAGAAATTTGTCTAGGTAAAAAGTTCTGAAGAAGTACGAAATAAGAGTCTCACGAAAGGAATCGCCGAGGAAAGCAAAAGTAAGTTTTTCCAAAGTCTCTTGAGCGAATATGTTCGGGACAAAGGAAAGCAAAAGTAAGGTTTTCCGAAGTCTCTTGAGCGAATATGTTCGGGACAAAGGAAAGCAAGAGTATGGTTTTCCGAAGTCTCTTGAGCGAATATGTTTGGGACAAAAGAAAGCAAAAGTATGGTTTTCCGAAGTCTCTCGAGCGAATTATGTTCGGGACAGTGGGAAACAAAGGAATCTGGCAAAAATACTTAGCCAAATTTTTATCTATTGAGCCAAAGAGTGCTTATAGAGAAGAAAGTTGCTGAAAGACTACAAAAAAGAAGAAGAAAATGAAGACAAAAGGCCCTAGTACTAAGGAACCTCGGCATCTTGAGAACTGCCAGCCTCTGTGCTTTTGTCAGCAGCCTTCGGCGCCGGGAGAGAAGGAGGCAGTTTCAAGTGCTCGATCTTGGACCAAGTCCACCGAGGCTCCTTGGGGATGTTCATGCCTTCCAGGAAGGAGAGGTCAAAATCTGGGAACTTCTGCAGAATTTGGTGCCGAACAAGACAGAAGCCGTCTTGAAAGGCCAACTTCGTCATATCATCGGACTCCCGCTTCTTGACCGCCAAATCTGCATAGTCCTTCTCCAGATCCGCGTAATCCTTCTCCAGATCCTTGAGCTTTCTCTTCAATGCCTTCGTCTTCTTCTTCTCTTCTGAAGGCTTCTTCAGAGATGCGACCTCGGCTTCGAGCTGGACCTTTTCCTCGAGCGTCTTCGCAAGGATTGCGTCACTTTCTGACTTATCCTTTTGAATCGTTTCTACGATCGAAGTCAGCTCCGCCATCCGAAAGCCGATGTTGGAAAGTTTCTGGGAGGTGCCTTTCTCAAGTTCCTCTTTCTCTTTTATGAACCCCTCCCGAAGTTCAGCAATTTCCTTCTCTGAAGACTGCTTCAGCTGAGCATTATCGGCAGCCAACGCCGAACACTGGGCCTTCGTCTTGGTGTAAAGGTCCCAGAGTGACGCCCTCCTTTCTGACTCTCACGCCACCCGAACACGGAGCAACCCGGCATACCCCATCAGCTGCAAAAAAAGCAAACAAAGGGAAAATGATGCTAAGTAAAAAGCAAAGGCGAAATTGGCGCTAAGGAAACAGTGAAGCGTACCTGGGCGGCATGTTCAGTGAGTTTGGCGGCCAAAGAGATGTCGCCTGGGTAAGCCTCCGTAAGGGCCTTGTAAGAGGCCTCAGTAAACACCCTTTTGCATATCTGCCTGGCCATCTCAGGACAGTCCTTGGAGTACATATTCATGTCCTCCGTGAACGTCTAGAAGGGCTCCTTCGGAACTTTCCCTGCTGGGACTTTGGCATCTCGAAGGGCCCTCTTGCGGGCGTGTTCGGCAACCCAGTCAAGAGCGGCCACCTCCGTTGCACAACAAGGAAGAAAAATTGGTTAAGGCCAGAAAACCCTTAAGGATTTACCAAAAAAAAAAATTTACAAACCTGCTGGCACCTCGGTAACGTCGTCAAGAATCGACGTCGCCTCAGTAGAGATCCCCTTGCCTTTTATTTGGCGCCGTTCCTCGGCAGAAGGGGTCTCCTCCCCATCGCCCTCTAGAAGAGCATGCGAAGGCGTGGGGCTTTGAGGAAGGACGTCAGAAGAAGGGACATCAACAGAAGGAACCTCGGGCAAAGGGGCAGCAGGGTCTTCGGGCTCCTCGCCTACCTCCTCCGGAATTTGCGGAAGAGAGGAAGGAGCAGCTTTCTTTGCCCGTTTGGAAGGAGGGCCGCCCGAAGTCTGCTTCCGCCTCTGAGAGGCGGCCTTCTTTGTCTGTTCGCCCCTCTCGGCCTGCCCGGTAAAAAGAGCCTTGTAGAAGGCAGCCGCGTCGTCGCCCATCTCTGAAAAAAGAAAAAGAAGATCAGTGTAAGTCCAAGATGAAGTTATGAAGGAAAAAATGAGAAAGTAACTTACTCTCGTAAAAAGACTCATAAGTCTCTTTCCCCCGAAGGAGTTTCACGAGCCAGGAGTCTTTCCCCGAAGAAGCCGGTTTTGGCATGTTGAGGTCTGTCACATGCTCCTTTACCACCTTGAGTTCCCGAAGGACCTCTTCGGTCATGAGCCTCCAGTTGATCGGAAAGGGGTAAAGGGCACGAAGAGAGACCTCGGCAGCCCAGTCAGAGACGGCCCGGATGCGCCTGTCGAAGTCCTCAAAGATAGGTGCTACGTCGGCGTCTAGCAGTATCTTCGGGTCAACAACATCCATCTTGAGCCTCCCCTGAGCCCACTTGGTCGGGACGTGCGACCAAGCCTCCGACTTCTTCAGGAAAAAGAATTTTTGTTGCCACCCTCGCCAGCTGTCTTTGGTGGCGAAGGTGAACGTATACTTTTTGCTCCCGGATCCCCGAGGTAGCATAAAGTAGAAGCCACCCTTCGGGACCACGAAGAGCTTGTAGTACTGAAGAAAAACTACAAAGTGAGGTTTTATTTTGAAAATGCCGCACATACAGAGGAAGGCGTTGAAATAGCAATACGAGTTCGGTGGGAGTTGGTTAACGGCAATGCCATGGAAGTTGCAGAACGCGCTAACCATCTCCGGGGGGGCATACCGAAGTTCGGCCTTCAGTTGGGCTCGGAAAACAGTGATTTCATCACTTCGGTTGGAGAAAGGAAATTGGTCAGGACGGGGCAACCTCGTCACAGAGTAAGAGGGTAAGAAAAACTTTTTCTTCCACTTCGCTAGTTTTGCTGGAGTAGTGCAGCAGGGGTGAGAAAGAAGAGGTTGCCAACTCTCGGGAACAGGCATGATGAAAACAAATTCGGGAAAAACAAGGAAAATGAGTTCGGGAAAAACAAAGAAGAATCTTTGAAAAAAGCAGAAGGACTAAAACCCACCAAAGGTCTTGCCGGAATCTGGATCTCTGGAAGCCGTCGTGAAAAGTGGTCGGAAAAATGCCTGAAAAAGGAGAACCGCCGCGGAAAATCGGGAGAGAATTAGAAGGTAGAAGAAAGCAAAAGCAGAAGCAAAAAGAGGGTTATGACAGGGCTGGTATATATATAGGCCGAGAAGGCCAGGTGAACCATCGTCATTAGTACCCCTCAGAAGGCGAAGCGTCGCCATAACTGCTAAATGCGCCTGAAAAGTCGCGCCTGCCGTACTCAGTGCATTCCCACCCAATAATAGTGTGCCATGTGTCGGACATCGCGCAGCAAACGTGCCACGTGTCATCCATCACGTTGAGCACGCCCTCTGACACCATTTAGTCTAGAGGCACCGCCCTAGACTGACTCTGTTGGACACAGGACGCGACGCATGAGCAGACCTATAAAGGCAAAAAAGTAGGTTACCTCGAAGACACCAAAAGACAGCCTGTGACTTCGGGCAAAAGGTCTACCTTCGGTACAAGGTTATCCTATTTTCCCTCGCCACGAGGACACCAAGAGACAGCCTGTGACTTCGGGTAGAGGGTGTATCTTCGGCACAGGGACAGCCTATCTTCTCGCGCCTCGAGGACGCAAAAAGGGCTGCCCATCGCTTCAGGCAGAAGAAGGCGTCTTCGGCGCAGATATCACAACCACAGGACCCGAAAACCGATGAACCGAAGTTTCTCACTTCGGCTTTTCGGAGGGGGGCCTGTGATAGTCAAAGGCTATTGCCTCCTCGGTAGTAACTCCCTACCAAAATATTGGCGAGGAGTCTGACGTCACCCAAGAGAGGATCTTCTTACTGACCTCGGAAGGTGCGAAGTCAAACACTATGAGTCGAGACTTCGGTTAGCTCGTCAGGAATTCTGAGGACAACACCATCTCCATCGAGGGGCCAAACTGACCGTCTTCGGGTAAGAGAGCCATCTCTCTGAAGCAAGGACGAATCTCCCCGAAGGCAGAGGCCCCGAAGAGGATCTTCCCCGAACAAGAAACACCTAAACAAGGGAATCCCCTAACTATGGGTGTGAGTCCCGAAGAAGGTGTTCATCAAGGGAGCTCCCAGAACTATGGGATAGATCCCGATGGAGGTGCTCGCACCAAAGGATGGATAGAATCCGAAGAGGGTGCACGCACCGAAGGGCGACCTCGCCCAGGGGACCTCGGGAGTACGGTATGAGCATTTAAGGAGCCTCTGACATGTCGCCCACAAGCCCTACACGTCACATCTGAACGGCGAACTGACACGCCGCAGCCCCCCCAGTCCTGACACAACCTGTTCGGGTCCAGGGCTAAAGGAGGCTGCAAACGGCTGCCTGTCCCCTAGGTCCAAAAGTACAGATCAAATCCGACCGAACACGTGTCATGATCTGAACGGACCAGCTACTCCTATAAATACTAGGAAATGGGACTGGGCAAAGGATGGGCATTTTCCTCCCTCTGAGAAAACACAAAACAGGCAAGACACTTGATCCCTTAGTGTTGTTCCTCCACTTTCACTCAGAAAGCTAACTTGGGCGTCAGAGGGTCATCCCCAGAAAAGCAAACCGGGGACCTCCTAACCTCTTCTTTGAGCTTTTCAGGCACACTCAGCTGGGAAACCAGAGCTCCAGGTGCTCGCCTCCTCAGGAAGTCTCTCTACCTGTCAACATGACAGCAAACGAAGATGCTTTGGGGCATCATTGTGCATCAATGATATGTCCAAGGAAAGATACTTCTATAATCCAGAATTGGCACTTGGAAAATTTTGCATATAGTTGATTATTCAACAGTGTGTTCAAAACAGTTCTCGAGTGATGCTCATGTTCACTTTCATCCTCGGAATACACTAGCATGTCATCAATTAACACCACTACAAACTTGTCCAAGTAAGGTCTGAACACACGGTTCATTAGGTCCATGAATGCAGCAGGGGCATTAGTCAAGCCAAACGGCATAATTGTATACTCATAGTGTCCATTTCTTGTTCGAAATGCTGTCTTGGGTATATCCTCCTCTTTTACTCTTAATTGAAAATACCCAGATCTCAAATCAATCTTAGAGAAGATCTTTGCTCCCTTCAGTTGATCAAATAGATCCTCAATCCTAGGGAGTGGATACTTCTTTTTGATAGTTACAGCATTCAGCTTTTTGTAGTCAATACACAATCTCAATGATCCATCCTTCTTTTTCAGAAAGAGAACTGGAGCTTCCACGGTGAAACACTTGGTCTTATGAACCCTTTCTGAAGAAGTTCATCAAGTTTTTTCTTGAGCTCATTCATCTTTGTGATTGGCATTCTATAAGGAGGTATGGATATTGGTACTACCCAGATTTGTAACTTGATTTCAAATTCTACCTCTCTTGGAGGGGGAATACCTGGCAGGTCTTTGGGAAAGACTTGTGGAAAGTCTTTCACTAGAGGTATTCTATGAACTTCCTCATCAATTTGAACACCATTTAACATGTAATATGTTAGTGTTGTGCCCAAAACCCAATCATGAGATGATTGTATTTTTGCACATTGAGTCATGATATTTTATTAAGGCATTAATCCAACAATTATGTTTATTGTTTTTTTTCTGTGTAATTTAACAAACATAATTGTAACCCTAGAATAATGATATTCTTAAACGTCCTTGGTCTAGTATTATTGTGGAGTGGGCTGCAATAATACATAACGACTAGCATATGTGGAGACTAATATGAGATATGTAGTCTACATATGGGTACAAGTTGGAGAACTTGTGTACTGGACCGACCCACCATGAGAACACTACATGGATCGTTATATGAGTGTCATAAGTGATTCTCATAGTGATCATGGTATATGTAGTCCTTCGACCTAAGATCATCAAGGTTCCCTGCATGTGAGTCACATAGTTTGATATTTTCCTTTGTTGCTCGTAACTGAGTGAACTTGAAGGAGGTCATTGGGTATGTCACATATCATGCGGAGGGATTTGTATGATCAAGATGAGATTTTTCCCTCCTATGTAATGGGAGTGATATCTTCGGGCCCCTTGATAGAGTAAGACTTAAAAAAATGCATGGCCATGCGCAGATGAGTTGATATACGATATCAATGTCATCAGTTTAAGTTGGTCTACTCGGTAATCAAGAAACCAAAGATTGGGCTATACGAGAGTGACAAATTCCATATTTCGTGCTTAGTCTTGATATCTTGGACAAAGGGACAATGGCATATATCGGTGATGATCATAAAGGTTTAGTCGAATCATCGACAATCTTGTCACCTGGGTAGCAATGATGTGTTGCTAGACACCGCTCATTGCTTATGATCATAAATGTGATTTATGATCATTGCCAACATGGTAAGAGCCTATTGGGTCACACACATAGAGCTATTTGATCATTAGAGTGCATGGGCTAATAATTTGGGTTTTGGTTTCACAATAATTTCGTATTAATAATGGGCCCAATAGTTGAGCCATTATTAAGCCCAAAATTAAAGCCTAACTGGATTAGGGCTTTGAAACCTAGTAGGCCTGGAAGTTGAGTCTCACTATAAATACAACTTCTAGTGAAAAATTTGAAGGTCTCCTTGCCCTAGCCTCCCAAAAGGACAGCCGCACTCTTCTTTTGCAATTCCTTGGAGGACGCAAGCTAGCACTGCGAGCGCAAGAGAAACGCATCTTCCGGGACGTGGTGGAAGCGTGGTGATCCCGATAGGCTTGTGTGGATACCATAGAGAGCCTGAACAGATCAACTACTCAGGTTTTGTGATTCTACTCTACAGTTGAGTGAGAGATCTTAACCGAAAATTAGGTATGAAAATTTTCGAACACCGGCTTTACCCCGTTTCACTTGGATCCTAGAGGGTTTTGGTTAAATTCCGCTGCGCTGTTTGGCTCCCAAAACCCATCATAATATTCATCATCAAAAGCCACAGGAATTTCATTCATAACTTCTAGTTCCATGACATGCATTTTATACACTAATTCCTTAGAATTCACTAATGCATGCACTTCATTACCAGGCAATGTGATTTCTCTTTTAGCACAATCATTATTGATTCCATGCTTTGCTAACCAATCTATGCCAGGAACAATATCATACTTTGGAATATTTAACACTAGCAGATCAGTCAAAATCTTAGTCTTTCCAACTACTAGCTCACAATTCTTAGCCAGTTTGTTAGTGAAAAGACATTGACTACTTGCTATTCTTAGTAATGATATATTATGCATGAATTCCATAGAAAATTTCATGGATTCAGTTAACTTTCTAGCCATAATAGACACTAGAGCACCAGTATCAAACAACACAATAACTGGCACACCATTAAAATAAATGTTACCTCTAAGTGCTCCTTGTTGGGATGTCTTTCCCTTATCAGTATGGAATACCCTTCTAGCTCTCTGCACTTGAGGCCTTTGTGCTTTGGAAGGACCCTTGGTTGATTGTCTCTAACAGGTGGCATATTAGGCCCATTCTGGCCTTGGTCTTCCTGCCCTCTTCTTTGGACTAAAGGGTAGTCCTTGATCCAGTGATCCAAAGATCTACATTTGAGACATGCCTATGTTTCAAAATAACATGGCCTCTTGCCATGAAACTTCTTACATCGAGGACACCTTTGGCCAACAAACTTATTCTTGGCCTTGCCCTCCATACTAGGTTTTCCAGCCTTCGTAGTGTCCTTAGCTTTCATTGGTTTCTGTAGTCTCCCAACTTTGCTGGCTCTCTTGGTCCACTAGGAAACCATTTACTTTCATACTCTTCCCGTTCCACAAGTAAAGCCTTCTGAACAGCATCATGATATGTAATGGCATTGAAAGGCCTAACAGCTCTCCTGATATTTAGTCTCAGGCCTCTAACAAACCTCTTGGCTTTAAGTTCTTCCAACCCATGGTACTGTGGTGCGTACTTCACAACTTGGTTGAACTTGTGTTCATATTCCAGAACACTGAGTTTGTCTTGTTGTAGTGCATCAAACTCAGCTTGCTTTAGGTCTTTGATGGCATCACTTATATACTGGTCTTGGAACAACCTTAGGAACTCAGGCCATGTCATCACTAGCTCATGATCTATTCTTCTACCTCTCTGGGCATCATGCCTATCTTTAACACTTCTCCACCACATTTCTGCACTACCTACAAGATTATAGGTAGCTAGAAATACTTTCTTGGTGGAGCTGAAGTGCATCCTCTCGACCATCTTCATAATGAATCCTAGCCATTCTTCATCTTTCTTTGGTCCAGCTCTACCATCACATTATGGAGGTCTTTGGCCTTGAAACCTCTCCAACAATCTGACACCATCAGGGCTCTCAAGATCTTCAGCTCTATGCCTTTTGCAGCTGTGTAATTCTTCTAAGTCCATATAGTCTCTATGTCTCATTCTTCTTCTCCTCTCACTTGGTCTTTCAAGTTCATCCCCCATGGAATGGTCATAAGCTGAGTTATTCGCTTTGTATACTTGGCCAATCTCAGACCTGATTCTTTTGCCTCTGGGATGTCTTCTATCCTCATCTTCAGCATCCTCATTCTCTTCATTTTCATCAGAAGGAACATTCACTGGGTTGTTCCTAACAACTTCCTGGTTCTGCTCCTGTGGTAATGCTTGTACTAGTTGGACTCCTTATTGTTGAGCTTGGAGTAACCTTACTAAGTTTTCATTTATCTGGGCCAGGTTTCTTTGTAGTTCAACCCACACCTATGGTATGTCCATTTCAGGTGTTGGGTTTTCTACTTCCTGAACCCTTGGCTGCTCTTCTACACCCCTTTCATTTCTGTTGGCCTGCCCTTACTCATTAAGAGGTCTTAGGGATCCTTGATCCCCTCTCTTTATGCCAACCAATTTCTTGTTTCATGAAAATCAGAAGAGCACAATATATACTCTGTGTTAGGTACTTAACACTAGCAGCTAACCCAACTAAGCTACAAGTATGCAACTATATGCATCATGTCATATGCACATAAACCACATTCAAACCTTGCTCTGATACCAACTTCTGTTACCACTCCAAGAGCTTAAATATGGTGACAATATTTAATGTGTCAATCTCCCAAGAGCTATGCATGTTCTGTAGGCCATCAGAACAATGCTCACTATATTACCTAAGTGGCCCTCTTGGTCTTTATGAAAATATATGTATATTGGTCAAACCATAACACACATATTTACATTTATGCATACTATGGCAGCTAAGAAGGAAAACACTAGCACAATTATTAGTTTTGGCTTCCACACATTAGGTAATCTTGTTAAGTTCTAGTGATCAGCCACTGCACCTGTAACTTCAACTAACAAACTGTACCATTCTAGCCATGTAATGCACTATTTTCTTTGTTATATTAACAAGTAGAGACTTAGAGGAAACCAATAAAATTTTTTTTACATCAAAACCCCACCTCTGGACCAAGTTATGGATTTTTTAAGGTGGTTACCAAATTCTGACCAGATGAACAGTAACTTAGCCAACTTTGGAATGTCATATCTTTGGCTATAGAGGTCAATATTTAGAAATTTAAAATTTTAGTTCAACCTTTGTATGTGCTCAAGGCGTGGTCAAAATTTCAAAGCTAAACTCATTCTGTATAGTAAGTTATGGCTCTTGCAGTAGAGGGTACCAAATTTGTACAACTAATGACCATAATGCCCATACAAAATTTCATAAAATTCATACACTTCATTTCCAGGTGCAAAACCAACACGGGCAGGTTTTTACATGTCTTAAACACTTAGGAAAGTCATTTCCCTAAATTTTATGGCATCCCATAAACATTAAACACAATTTTCTTTGGAACAGCTAATGAGTTGGAAAATGGATAGAATTGAACATTCAACCTCAGACATCACTTTATTGCTTCATATATCATCCATACACCATCCATAGTGTATTTACATGAATAAATGCATCATAGATATGTCCTAGCTTAGTTGGGTATATACACTAGCTTCTTGGAGAGACTTACAACCACAATGTACTCTAGAAACTTCAAAAGACAGCTGCTGCGTAAGGTAGAAAGTACCAACACTAAAATTAGTAAATGTGCTCTAAAAATCATGAAACACTCTAGTTTAATACTAGACATATTGAAGTACATGTTTCATAGGAAAACTCAAACTAGAACTACTAGTTTGAATGTTCTCTTTCAGGTGTTCCTGAAAATGGACAGAGAGGGGAGCAAGCTCTTTCTAAAGAACTTACTAAGGGCTTTTAATATAAAGTCTTCCATAGCAACGTACCACATGAAATCCAAAGACATAAAAACATACAAAAACAACACATACACACAAATATGGCAACCATATGCACCAACAAACAAAGCAACAAACACATGTAATGCTGGCAGCAATAACATATTAGGGTTAGTCCATAATCATCCAATAAAAAAAAAGATATCACTTTAGTAACACTATGGCAGCCCTCCTCAAGCTTTTCCTTTACCTTGGGAGTCTTTTACATCTTAGTTAGTACTAACTTGGGCTCTAGAAACCCTTCTTTCTTGCTGCCATCTTTAGCATGGTAACACTAAGGCTAAAACCTTGCCATGCTTCTTTCCCCTTAATCCATACTTGGTTCCTTGAGCTTTATGCTCTCTTCCAAGCATGGTCTTAGCTTCATGGATGTTTGGAAATACAGTAAACAATCCAGAAAGCTTTAGAATAGCCTTACCTTTGCTATGAAATCTGAAAACCCAAATAGAACCAAAATTAAGTTTTCTTGCACTCTTTGATGTCTTCTTTGCTTTCCCTTGCTTCCTCTTGTTTTCTTAATGTATGGTGGATATGGAGGATGATGGAAGAACTTAAGGAAGAGGTCTTAGCTACTGGGGACCAAAATTTAAGGAATATGCCAATGAAATGAACATTTTACTCCGCTAATACATCATTTTGACCAAGGTGGCATATACGCAAATTTTTGAAAATTTGGCCAACACTTGGACAAGTTATTTCCATCCATTTTGGCTAGGAAAATGATGTTTTTGACTACCTTTGACCTTGTCAAATTTCATTATAACTTTTAGACAAAAAGGTGGACACTTGGATCCTTAGTTGGCATTATGCCATAAATGATCAACTTTGCCTTCTTAAGCACTTTGGTCTCCAAAAATATCCTTAATTTCATCCATGTCCTTTCTTCATAATTCCATCCATGTCCTTTCCATAGCCATCTTTAGAGGTTTGTACAATTGAGTACCCAACTTTTGTAACCTTACAATTTAGTCCATAGGTTACTTGAAAATTAGACGATGTGCCAATGCTTTCTTAAGGACCAAGCTCTCATTGTTTTTTCCACTTAAGGGGGTGTATATTGAATACTTTAGACTTCACAAATCATGCACTATGGTAAAAATTAAGGCACATAAGTTTAGGTCCCTGTGCTATAATTTTCCCATTTTGTGAAGGTGTAACAACATGTGAGCCAACTTTCAACTAGACATAGTGAACTCTCCCTCATGGGTGCTCCTTACACACTACGCCATTACATTAAGGCAAAACATCCTCTTTCCAACACCACCTGGTCATTTACAACCTCATAGTTCAATGTTTGACTGACTTACTAGCACGAGCACAAAGCGTCAAACAATCACCATAGTGTCCTCGGTTCCACTTAAAGCTTAATCCATCACCTACTCGGCCAGTTTCACTAGTCGAGTCTCCCTTTTTCTACAAGTCAACTCAGTTTCCCTCGACTCCACTTAATCTTGAGATGATGACTATAAGTCACTGACTATCCCCTGCTTCATGGTAGTCATTCCTATTACTCGAGTCCTCTTATTGCCGTCCAACAGTAAAGTCTAACCCTAGCAATAACTCTACTCCTACTGGCCTTACCTAGGGCTTATAGCTAGCAGATGAATAACCCTATCCATCTGCTTACCCCTGGATGAGTTCCTTGCACCTTGTTTCCTTGCATGGTTCCCTCCTACATTCAACGGTTAAAAATAAAAATTGAAACTTACCTACTTACCATTGTAACATCTGACTGAATTTCTCCATTGCTCAATTACTCTAGGGAACTCATCCATTCAACTAGCTAGTCATTCGCTATCAACTAGGCCACTGAACGAACTCATCTAAGAAGGCAACTATGGAACTCTGGGATGTTTCCAATCTAAGCCATTTAGGGCTATACTTATGTGATTTCATGCACTAGCAAGTGGGTCCTAGGGTGCCGGGTATTAACCCAATACTTGGTACATCATTAGATTCTTAATGCACTTAGGTTAGTCCTGAACCATACTCAGAACTACTGCCCAACATGCCAAATAAGACTATGCTAGTAAACTGGTGCCAGAACACCAACATGGTAACTAGACTATTAGGGAAAGTTTAAAGACTTACCTCACACTAGCCACGTACTGCCTATGAGTTCACTGTGGCTACTCATCGTGCTAGTTGGTGGCTACCTACTTTGACCATTTGACTGGTTGAATAATGTTAAACTATTGCTCTTGTGCACTAGGTCAACTTGTTGTGGCAACAACTATTGGGGACAAACTTCCTAGTCTGGTCTTAACTTAACCAAGCTTGAATATGAGACTAGTTCAATAGTTCGATGACCACTCAGACAGTCGGCAACATTTCCTAGGTGCATCATGAGAACCATGAACCTTTTCTACATTGGCCATTAGCCCCCTTTCTTATGATCCATTCTTCTTCCTTGTTCTCAAGACAACTTTCACACTATGGGCATATCACCCATGCTCTTACTAGGTTGGATGAGCCAACCTCCACATTGCAGTCTTGTGTCTTCAATGTATCTAACTATCTTTCAAGAGCTGTTGCATCCTACACCATTTACCGACACCCGCCTTGATGATTGTCAAGCACCTTCATATGCTAGCTTAAGGCCATTAGGAACTTGGCCTCAAGCTCTTACACTTGATGGAAAAGTATGAGAACACAACTCTTGTTGCTTTGTAGCCTACATGACCTAATGTTCATCGCTAAGGTCAATGCATCCTCAGGTCTTTTCAATGTTGCCTAACCCATTCAGATTTGTGGCTTCAACTTCTGGAACTTCTGGAGTAATCCACCTGGCCCAATGGTACTCCCCAACTTGGAGGATTCCATATCCTCCTATATAGCCTACCTCATGACCGAGGTCCAAAACAACTTCCTAGGATGGTGGTCACATCCCAACTACTTGCACCAAGGCATTGCCTTACCTTGGAGCAAGCCAAGCCAACTACCCCATCATTGCCACACCAGATTGTTAGGATCCATTCCTAGACCGTAGCATTTGAAAGCAAACTTGACCCAATTTCACCATTGCAACCTACAACCAAAGTCAGATGACAACTCACAAATGTTGGTTAGTACTAACTACCCCAGCATAAGGACAATCAGCTAGATCTCAGTTCCTAGCCTCTAATGACCATGACCTAGCTCTGATACCAAAACTGACATTGCCTCTCAAAAGCTTGCCCAGTAATACTATGGTAACTTGTCCCACACTAGTCACAATTAGCTAATTGATTATGTGCATACTAGTTAAAACCTTCATACTTCTAGTTAATTAACCTATTATGCAATCATGCATGGTTAAATTCTTTGACTTGAATGATTAAACAGGTAATAAAAACATAAAACATCACCATGGCATTTTGCTTAAAACTGAAAAACAAAACTGTTAAAGAATATAAGACATTTATGTGGTTAACTACACATAATCAACCATGTGAGAACATCCAAGAAAAAGTAAACTATGCCCACACCCAAGAGTGACTCTATAGTACACTACTCATACATGAACATTGGAGGCAAATTAGTGTGTCTCTACTGAGATCTATAACTAAGCTGCCACCTTAGAGCAACTCCCTTTTGCAAGCTCCAAAGCCATCCCTTGTGCTTCACTAGCCTCTGTTGGCCAAAGAGACAACTATATTTAGTACCATAACTTAACCAACAAGCAAGTGACAAACCATAATCATAAAGGTTCAAATAAACCATATACCTACTCGTGAGCTTAGCTCAACAACCCTCAATGGTTGCTTGCTTAATGACACCCAAAAACTACACAACAAAGACTAAGGGAGTGAGAATGAAAGATTCTTAGTAAGGGATCCTTCAACCTGCAAGAAAAATACTGCGGACACATTTTTATATATAATATAAAGTCTACTGCACACGCTTGCAGTTTGAGGCCTAACATATGCAGATATATTTGGGTTCTTTGACATCCCCCTCAACCTAGCCCTCGCATGGACATCACTCCCTTAACTCGCTCCTAGCAAGCTTTGGCCCATAACTCACTCCTAGAAAGCTTAGCTTGCACACGTCCTAGAGAGCTAAGCTTACTAAATAACCTTCCCTTGATTGTTGTGTAGGTGAACATGGTGGATGCTGTTGGGTTTAGGGAGCCAAATAGCACAGTGGAATTTAACCGAAACCCTCCAGGATCCAATTGAAATGGGGTAAACCGGGTGTTCAAAAATTTTCATACCTAATTTTCGGTTGAGATCTCTCACTCAACTGTAGAGTCAAATCACAAAACTTGAACAGTTGACGTGTTCAAGTTCTCTATGGCATCCACACGAGCCTCTCGGGATCACCACGCTTCCACCATGTCCCGGCAGATCCGTTTCTCTTACGATCGCAGTGCTAGCTTGCGTCCTCCAAGGAGTTCCAAGAGAAGAGTGCGGTCGTCCTTTTAGGAGGCTAGGGCAAGGAGACCTGTGAATTTTTCACTAGAAGTTGTATTTATAGTGAGACTCAACTTCTAGGCCTAATGGGTTTCAAAGCCCTAATCCAATTAGGATTTAATTTCAGGCTTAATAATGGCTCAACTCTTGGGCCCATTATTAATACGAAATTAAAGTGAAACCATAACCCAAATAATTAGCCCATGCACTCTAATGATCCAAATAGCTCTATGTGTGCGACCCAATAGGCTTTTACAGCATTGGCAATGATCATAAATCACATTTATGATCATAAGCAATGAGCGGTGTCTAGTAACACATCATTGCTACCCAAGTGACAAGATTGTCAATGATTCGACTAAACCTTTATGATCATCACTGATATATGCCATTGTCCCTTTGTCCAAGATATCAAGACTAAGCACGAGACATGGAATGTGTCACTCTCGTATAGCCCAATCTTTGCTTTCTTGATTACCGAGTAGACTAACTTAAACTGATGACATTGATATCGTATATCAACTCATCCGAGCATGGCCATGCATTTTCTAAGTCTCACTCTATCAAGGGGCCCGAAGATATGACTCCCGTTACATAGGAGGGACAAATCCCATCTTGATCATACAAATCCCTCCGCATGATATGTGACATACCCAATGACCTCCTTCAAGTCCACTCAGTTACGAGCAACAAAGGAAAGTATCAAAGTATGTGACTCACATGTAGGGAACCTTGATGATCTTAGGTCGAAGGACTACATATACCATCATCACTATGAGAATCACTTATGACACTCATATAACGATCCATGTAGTGTTCTCATGGTGGGTCGATCCAGTACACAAGTTCTCCAACTTGTACCCATATGTAGACTACATATCTCATATTAGTCTCCATATATGCTAGTCGTTATGTACTATTGCAACCCGCTCCACAATAATACTAGACCAGGGACGTTTAAGAATATCATTATTCTAGGGTTGCAATTATGTTTGTTAAGTTACGCAGAAACAAAACAACAAACATAATTGCTGGATTAATGCCTTAATAAAATATCATGACTCAATGTGCAAAAATACAATCATCTCATGATTGGCTTTTTGGGCACAACACTAACAGATGCTCTTTACATGAGCTATCAGGAACTCCCAAGGTGTACTAGGCTCTCACATAGTACCTAGAGCCATTGGCAAACCTAGCCCGCTATGGTACTAAATCTCCACCCAATTAGGCGTACTAGGCACCCACTTGGTATCTTGAGCTAATAAGCTTACCTAGACTGCCAATTTACTAAGCCTTGCCATTTAACCTACTAGGGATGCATTAAGCTTTCACTTGTGCCTCAAGTCACAACTTGGCTAGCCCACAAGTGCACTAAGCCTTCGTCCTTTGTTCTTCCCTATCCACCATTACTTCGTTCATGTTTCATTGCTAAATGAATGTTTAACTAACCATGGAGGTGATCAGGAATCTTAATTGGGCTCCCCAAGGTCACCCAAAGCCCTAGGAATACCTTTGCGAACATTCTAGCTCTTTAGGGCATCATGCACATGCACTGGCCACATGGTTCATTCACATCATAATCAACTTCTCAATTTTGGTTTTCATGTGAATGCACCATGGGCTGGTGCATTTACATCACCTGGAAAATGTAGCTCTATAGGCCACGATGTGTATGAACTGGCTAGATAGTGCATCCGCATCATAATCAGCTTCTTAGCTCTAGATTTCATGCGAACGCATCATCCCATGGAGTGTTTGCATCACAGGATTTCCTACTTGTTAATGGCATGATGCAATTGCACCATTCTGTGGTGCTTACGCACTACCTAGAAATAAGTTCTTCATGTTCTTCATTTTGCCTATGCTCAAGGGTGCTTTCCTGCACTCAACTCAAGCAACATCTTGCCAAAACAACCTTCTTCCCCAACACATAGGTTCCATACATCTATTTAGCAAGCAAAACTATTACCAGCTGACAAAAATGGGAGAATTACAAAGTGTGGCATAATGGTCAAAAACCATTATATTGTGTAATTCTCACCAAAGAGATTGAAGTGTGAAGGGTAAAGGGCATGATCAACACCTCCTTAGAAGTGTTCGAAGTTGGTAACTTAGCCCCCAAGAAAAGCCCTAACAATTGCTTGTTTGTCAAGCAACCTATGGGCTTTTTTTGTAAGGTTTTGGAAATTCTGGTACTCAATTGCAAAACTATCAAGAAAGAGCTTTGGAGAGTTATGGGAAGGATATGAATGGTTTGAAAGTGGTATTGGAGGATCAAATTGCTTATGGAAGACAAGTTTGGACAAAGAAAACACAAAAGGCATTAAGGACTAAAGTGTCCTAGTGTAGGCCTTTAGATGCCTATGTCTTTTACTTAAGTCAAATGGAGAAATTTTGGAGTTATCCCACTCAAGAAAAAATAGCCAAAGCAAGATAAGGATGGTCAAATGTGGGCCAAGAGATTCAGACTAAGAAACCATAGTCTTGTTGCAAGGAAAATGACTTAAAGCATCGTTAAGGCTAGTCAAGTGTGTTTTGTGTACTAAAGTCTTTACGAGTGGTTGTCTTTTTCTTTATCTCCCACATTTAATCTTTTCCAGAAGAAAAAATGTAGCCCTTCCACTTCCACAATTCCTTCATAGTCACCATATCTCCAAGCTTGCAATTAGTTGCAATTAAAAGCAAGAAAGGGAAATTGGAAGCTATTTGGTGCTAACACTTTAGAGCACCTAAGATCAAGCTCCAAGTTAGCATACACTCAACATAAGGAATTCTCTTGCTGTCATGGACTTTTTTCTGCATTAGTCAAACATCCATGGAGCTAGGGCTAAGTTTGGAAGAGAGCCAAGTGCTTGATGAACCAAGTTTTCTGAGGGGAGTGCACTTAGTGAAGGTTTTGTGACCTAGTGTGAAGTGCACAGTGATGGCAGCAAATTAAAGGGTTTCTAGAGCCCAAAGTTAGTACTAACTAGTGTTAAAACTCTCCTATGACCAAGCTTATGCTTGAGGATGGCTGCCATAGTGATCTACTTGTGTTTATTACATGTTTTATGGACTAACCAATGTTAATTGTTACTGCCATATACATGTGTTTGTTGTTTGTGTTTGGCTGCTACATTTGGTTGCTCTATATTGGATATATGAATTATGTTTTTTTATGTTTTAGTGT
Source organism: Aquilaria yunnanensis (assembly GCA_039654915.1). Classification (NCBI taxonomy): domain Eukaryota; kingdom Viridiplantae; phylum Streptophyta; class Magnoliopsida; order Malvales; family Thymelaeaceae; genus Aquilaria; species Aquilaria yunnanensis. Next base: position 47,669,459 of record CM077595.1, read on the forward strand.
CTTTGGAAGTAGGTGATACCAAGGGTTACATTACCTGAAGAGTATAAGTGTTCTCCTTATTAATTTTCACAGTGAACCTTATTCCCCTCAAATCTGCCCATTTCAGGTCCAGTAGAAAGATTACATTCAACTAACCTTTGTGGTTTGAGTTTTGATCTAAAATTTCAGTTACTTGAACATCCATGTATTTAGTTTTGATCTAGAAAGTTTAGTGATTTTAGGAGCACATTTGGTATTTTTCATGATGGTGCTTATTGTGTTATGCAGTAGTTATCCAGCATCCTATTTCTAGAGTCCATTGTGCCTTAGGAAGCTTGTAACTTTGGGTGTGTATTTACCTGATTTAAGGCCATTATTTAGTTCATGTATGCATGTACATGTAGTGTATGTAAAATGAGACAAGTATGTGAACTAATGTTTTGGCTATGTATGTGATGTGGTGCGAAGCTACTTAAGTGTGAATGACAGGTTGCTTACTTGTAAATTTTGTTTTAGACACATATTTTTGTTAAATGGAAGAGTATGTAATTCCTATGTGTATTAGACATATATGGGGTACCCTTGGATGGCTTACCCCTTGTGCATGAAGTGTTTGCACAGTTTGGAAAATTTGTATGGGCAAAATGGTTCAAAAGTGGCCAGATTTTTTACCCTGCGCCTAAACTTTAATATCTCCACGGGTAAAATTAATCTTTCATGAAAATTTGACCACATGTAGAGCACATCTATAGGTTTTACTGGTATTTGGAATTTCTAACTTTGGAGCCCTATAGCCAAAGATATGACATTGCAAAGTTGGCTAAGTTACTGTTTATTTGGTCAGAATTTTGTAACCAACGTAAAAAATCCATAACTTGGTCCATTGGTGGGCTATTGATGTAAAACCAAATTATTTGGTTTGTTAAGGACTCCACTTGATAATCAAGCCAAGAAAATTTGGGGTTCCTGGCTAGATTAATATAGTTTTTTGGAAGAAGTTTCAGGTGCAATAGTTGGTCACTTACAATTAATAAGATTGCCCAATGTATGGTAGCTAAGATTAAGACTTGTGCTATTGTTTTCCTTCCTTGCTGCCATAGTGTGCATAAAATGTGAATTTGTGTGTAGAAGTTGAAACAATATGCATGCATTTACATAGTGCCCAAGAGGGCCATTTTGGTATGCACACTATGGGTATTGTTCTAATGGCCTACAAAACATACCAACCCTGGGAGTTTTAAATGCACAGTTTTGGCACCATAACTGGACTACCCCAGAGTGGGTAACAGATGTTGTTATTAGAGCATGGTTAAAGCATGGTTTATACATGTACATATAGTTGCATTTGCGTGCTAGCTACATACATGAACTCAGTGTGGTTAGCTGCTAGTGTCAGGTACCATTAAAATACCTATGATCTTTATATGTGCTCTATGATGAATCATGACCATGAAGTAAATATGGTTGCCACAAGGGGAGGAGAACCAGCCTTAATGCCTCCTACTGAACCTAGGCATCAAAGAAATGGATGGGAAAAGGGGAATTAGGGCCAATAGGGGGGCATCAAACCCTGAAGTGGATCAGGTTTCGTTAGAGCTTTAGAGAAATTTAGATCTAATCAATGAAAATTTAGTAAGATTGATTTAAGCTGAACATCAAGGAGTCCAAGTAGCTCCAGCTAAAGTAGTTCAGAGTGTACAACAGCAACCAGAGGAGGAGGCTAGGAACACATCTGAACATGTTTGTTCTTGAAGATTGGGAAATAGAAATGATGAAGCTGATGAAGTGCAAGATGAAGATAAGAGAAATTCTAGAGGAAGAAGAGTGAGACCTGAGATTCGTCAGGTGTCCAGGGTCATGCCCAATCGCATCTTCGTTGTATGACATGCTGGGCCTGAGACAGACTTCTAGTGACAAGGTATCTGCAAGATCTTGAGGAAAGCGGGTTAAGAGATCCCCAGAGTGTGTTTCTGAGGGAGAAGCCTCCGACGCCCAAGTCAGTGTATGGGAGATAAGTTGTTTAAGAGTGGAGAGTATAAAGGAGAGACCCCCATGTCCTTTACTTGGGAGCCTCCCAAGTATTTATAGGATGATGGGGGGAGAAGGCCATTTTACATAACTTGTTTAGATCAGGACGCATGTTTGGCTTGGTCTGATCCATACCTTCGGAGATAGGCATCTCTAGCTGGCCATAGGCAGTTATAGCCAGAGGTCAGGAGCATGTGCGAGGCTTCTGTGTTAGAGATCCCTCAACTGTATTTGTCATTTTTTTGTAAGACCCTTTCAGAAGTGTGAGACCCCTTCAGGGAGGGATTTTCCCCAAGGGCTACTGGGCAATACCCTCCAAAAGAGTGGACCATCTTCGAGAGACCTTTTCCTTTGTCAAGGATGGTGGACTTATAATCCCAAGGTTGGTAATGTGCAAATTCGAGGGTGGCGACGAGCCTTTTTCCCGGAGTCAGCTATGTGTATTACCGAAGGTGGTGGAGAGATTCCTCCCAAGGTTGGTGTTATAAAGTTTCGAGGGTGGTGTTAGGTTCCTCCGAGGGAGAGGGTTTTTGTGGGTGATAGCTCTTCCGCTATCCCAAGGACAATCCTTCAGTCTATGGCCATTCCTCCACCAGGAATGAAATTGAGGAAGATCATGATAAAAGGGCTAGGAGAAGGCATGGACAGCATCCCCATGCTGTGAAATCTCACAGATCTCAAAGACAAAGAGTAGAGGATTTGGAAGCCTTAGATGAGGTCAGACTACTAGAGAGGTTCCAAGGACTCAGGCTTCCACAACTTGATGGAAGAGCTGGGCCTAGGAAAGCTGAGGAGTAGTTAATCTTCATTGAGAAGATGTTTGAGAGGATGCCACTCAGCTCCATCAAGAAGGTGTCACTGGCTACTTATAACTTGGTAGGCAGTGCAGAGATGTGGTGTAGAAACACCAGAGATAGTTATGCTATCTAAAAGGGCAGAAGGTGAAGAAGAGATATTGAGATGAGCTGGTCAGAGTTCAGTCAGCTGTTTCAGGAGCAGTACATCAGTGATGCCATCAAGGATATGAAGCAAGCTGAATTTGATGCTCTAAGGCAGGACAATCTTAATGTCCTAGAGTATGAGCACAAATTCAATCAGTTGGAGAGGTCTGCTCCTCAGTATTATGGACTGGATGAGTTAAAGACCAAAAGATTTATTAGAGGCCCAAGGTCAAACATTAGAAAGGCAGTAAGACCTTTTAGGGTAGTCATATACTATGAAGCAGCACAGAAAGCTCTATTAGTAGAGCAAGAAGAGTATGAGACTAGGAGAAAGTCAAATGGAGGTGTTTTGGAGTTATCCCACTTAAGAAAAGGCAGCTAAAGCAAGATAAGGATGGTCAAATGTGGACCAAGAGATTAAGACTAAGAAATCATAGTCTTGTAGCAAGGGAAATGACGTAAAGCGTGGTTAAGGCTAGTTAAGTGTGTTTTCTGGACTAAAGTCTTTATAAATGGTTATCTTTGTCTTTATCTCCTACATTTGGTCTCTTCTAGAAACAAAAATGTAGCCCCTCCACCTCCATACTTCCTCCATAGCCACCATACCTCCAAGCTTGCAATTAGTTGTAATTGAACGCAAGAAAGGGAAATTGGAAGCTATTTGGTTCTAAGACTTGGGTGCATCTATGATAAAGCTCCAATCTCATCATCAATTCAAGTTAAGGAGTTCTTTTGCTCTCATGGAAAGTTTTCTGCATTATTCAAACATCCATGGAGCTAGGGCTAAGTTTGGAAAATAGCCAAATCCTTGATGAACCAAGCTTGGGGAGGGGACTGCACTTAGTAAAGGTTTTGTGACCTAGTGTGAAGTACACAGTGCTGGCAGTGAATTGAAGGGTTTCTAGAGCCCAAAGTTAATACTAACTAGTGTTAAAACTCTCATAAAACCAAGCTTATGCATAAGGAGGGCTGTCGTAGCAATCTACTTGTGCTTATTACATGTTTTATGGACTAACCAATGTTAATTGTTACTGCCGCATACATGTGTTTGTTGTTCGTGTTTGCCTACTGCATTTGGTTGCTCTATATTGGATATACTGTTTCGGCCCTGCTAGTGAAAGACTTAGTTGAGTGGGTAAATTAATTAAATTTATAGATTGGAACCTTATTTCAAGTTTACATAGCAAGAATGAGGAAGTTTAGCAAAGTTCACTAAATTCTGAAGAAGTTTAGGCACTAATTGAGGTTCTAAGGCAAAAATGGTAATTGTGCATCTCGAATAGTTGGGTGGGGACCTGAGTGTTAAAAATGAGGTTTTATAACCTAACTTTCAACTTTAACCAAAAATTAGTTGAAATAAACAAAAATTGACCAAGAATGACTAAGGTTACAAAAAAAAAAGGTTTAAGTGTTCCTTGTCTAATACTTTGGTGCCTTAGGTTTTAAACTTGGGTTATAAGATGGTAGAGTGGGGGATGGCTGCCATAACCTGAGTTCATCCTTTGCACCATCATTTGTTTATCCCTTTGAGTCCAAACTCTAGAGTTTTTAGTGAAAAGAGAAGCCACCGTAAGTATATAGGCCATTGGAAGCTTATTTCAAGCATAAAATCATGGTTTTGGAGCTTGGAAGCATGTTTCCTCCCAGCCCCTATTTTTGATATGAGGTAGTCAAATGTGTTCTTGATTGATTTCTTGTTTGATAGTTGATCGAGAGCTTGGGTTTTGGTTAGAAGTTAGTAACTTGATGTTTTGTGCCCATATTTGATTGGAATTTAGATTGGACTTTGTGGAACTTGGTTGGTGTGAAAATTTTGCTTAATTCTTGCTTGTTACTTGAAGTTGAGGTAAGGGATCAAGTGTTTCAGATTTGATTGATTCTATTTGAGTGTTGATGCTTGATGGAATCAAGTAGTTTCATAAATAGCATTGATTATGGGCAACTGTGTCTATGGTGTACTAGGCTTGGAATTGTGGACTGTGTGATGTTTTAATCCATCACAAGAAGTGTGTGATGGTGTATTTGTGGCCTATGTAAGTTGTTTTATAGGTTTATGGTGAGTTTAGGTGTCTATTGTATACCTTAAACTCATACGAAGCCTATAAAGAGGCTTAGGATGGTGTTTTCAAGGTTCAGGACATGAGATCTTGGTGCCTAGGTGCCACCTGGCATATCAGCGCCCAAGGTGCATTTTTCACTCTATAGAACAAAGTGCTCCTAGCACCTAAGCCTCAGGTGGTCAGGTGCTCCTAGTGGCTATGCCCTAGAGACACCCCTCCAGGCGCCTAGGCCCTAGAGGCCTTTTTCAGTAAATTTTAGCTTTTTCAAATGAGATCTGGGGGAGGGTAGGGCTGGTCCTAGGGGTGCCTAAGGGTTGTAATGGTACAATGACACTCGAGAACATCCAAAAACTCTCTCCTGATGTAGGTCTTTTCTCATGGTTTTGTAAATGGTAAATGCACTTCATGAGAAAACTAGTTATGGCTTTGGGTTCAAGGTCTTGATGAAGATGAAGTAGAAATCAGACCCATGTGAATTGGACTTGGGATGGGAAAGTTTGTGCAAGTTTCGTGCAAGTTCGCACGTTGTCAAAAAATGTTGTAGTGCATTGGCTACGTGAATTGGAGACGCATCACCGGTAAGACTCAAGATTCCTGAGTATTGATGCCTTTGGCGACGCATCACCGACGGTGTCACCAATGCATTAGTCCCTCAAGCTCGGGGCATTTTAAGAATGTCTCAAACTCTCGGTTATCATCCCTAGGCTAATTTAAGACGTCCGGGTCTAAGACTCATTCTTAAGTTAAGAATTATGCATTATTTAAGAAGTAGCTAAGTATTGTTGTTAAGGTAGAACTAAGTAGAGTGGTAATGACTAAAAGTGCTCAAGTTGTCAAAAGGGCACTAAGGGAGATTAGGTTAGTTTTAGAGGCTACATTGGCTTAGGATAGAAAGGCCTTGGACCTAAGGGAATTGAATAAGAAACCTAAGAAGATCATAACCAAACCATTTGGTTTGGTAAGTTAGCCATTAAGGAGCTCTAAGCTAAGCTCCAAGAGCTTGACAAGTTAAACCACTTGAGATAATAAATGGTAAAACCACAATAATACACCACTAGATGTGGTGGAAGGTTTAGCACCATTGAGAGCTAACTTGTGGCTTCGGGTTCAAGGTCTTGATGAGGAAACCTTAGTACACCTTGTGATAAGGTGGAAGGTTAGCACCATTAAGACCTTAGTTGTATCCTTGGCTTCAAGGTCTTGATGAGGCAACCTTAGTACACCTAGTGGATTCTTCAGGACCTAAGAACTCTCAGCCCGACCAAAGTGCCTTTGTACAACATAGGGGAAGTTCAACTAATGGAGAACTTCACTAGTTACGCTAGTAAGCAATGTTTGCTAGCTGACAAGGCTTTGCCATGTAGTTCAAGGACAAGGTAGAGGACAAGTCCCATGGGACTGAAACTTATGCACATTAAGTTTAGCCTCACGCTATACGAGCTCACAGCATATTACATACGGTTATATATGTGTTGTACTTAATATCTTTTCTTGCAAGTGAAGACCCTTACTGAGAATTATAATTCTCACTTCCTAGTTAATGTTGTGCAGATTCTGACGGTGTTAGACCCGATAACCACTAAAGGTTGTCCAGGTAGTTTGGTTTTGCAATTACTTAGCTTTGGGAATCTTTATGATTCTAGTTTTATTAGGTACTTGTTGGTAAAGCAACAATACTAACTATAGTCTTTCTAGGCCGCAGTGGCTAGTTGGGCACGTGCAGGAGTTTTTGAGGCTCGCCACCAGGATTACATCTAAGGTGGGATTTAGATGAAAAGAATTCAGAAGGATACCCTTGTGTATATTTTATGCACTAGTTGCCTCTTATGTTTATGGATGTGGTCTTAGACTTTAGGGTTGCTCTTGGGTGAGGTCATTTGTCTACTTTATGTATGAAAGCTCTCACACAGTTGTTATGTGTAGTAAATTCATATCAATGTTGATTTTGTATGCTTCGGCTCTTTGAACTTGTTTTCTATGAAAATACTTGGCCAAGTGAATGTTCTTATGATTTCCTATAGCTCAAGTCAAAGCACAAAGAGCATGCGTCCTACATATTCTAGGTTAATCAACTAGTATCATGGAGTTTTAATCTACACACATATATAACTAACCAATTGCAACCACCATGAGACTTGATCTCACAGGCTTCTTGGGCAGAGCTAAGGGCGGGCATGTCATTTTGGTATCAGAGGTCTAATTTAAAGTTCCTAGACATTGGAGGCTAGGACTGAGGTCTAGTTTAAAGTCCATGTGCTAGGATAGTTAGTATTGACCAACATCTCTGGAATGTAGTCTGGCTTTGGTTGCAAGTTGCTATGGTTGACATTAGGTCAAAGGCTTCTTGAGGAACTAGAAAACCTGGTGAAGGTTCTAGTGCGCCAATTGTGGCAACGCAAGATGGGATATCTAGGGTGCTTGAGGGGTTGACATACGGTATGGTACAGGTGGCATAGTGTTACCCACTCCGGGGTAGTCCAGTTATGGTGCCAAAATTGTGCATTTAAAACCCCAATCATTGGTATGTTCTGTAGGCCATCAGAACAATACCCCTAGTGTGCATACCCAAGTGGCCCTCTTGGGCACTATGTAAATGCATACATATTGGTCCAACCATTACACACTTGTTCACATTTTACGCACACCATGGCAGCAAGGAAAGAAAACACTAGCACAAGTCTTAATCTTGACTACCACACATTAGGCAATCTTATTAAGTGTAATTGACCAGACCTGAAACTTCTTCTCAAAAACTATATTAATCTAGCCATGTAATGTTACCCACTCCGGGGTAGTCCAGTTATGGTGGCAAAACTGTGCATTTAGACTCCTAGGATTGGTAATGTTCTGTAGGCCATTAGAACACTACCCTTAGTGTGCATACCCAAGTGGCCCTCTTGGGCACTATGTAAACACATGCATATTGGTCCAACCATCACACACATATTCACATTTCATGTACAACATGGCAGCAAAGAAGGAAAACACTAGCACAAGTCTTAGTTTTGGCTTCCACACATTAGGCAATCTTGTTAAGTTCTAGAGGCCTGCTATTGTACCTGTAACTTCCACTAATAAACTATATCATTCTAGCCACATAGGCCCCTGTTTTATTTGCTCCATTATCAAGTAGAGACTTAGAACAAACCAAGGAATTTTTTTTCACATCAATAGCCCACCTATGGACCAAGTTATGGATTTTTTAAATTGGTTACAAAATTCTGACCAAATGAACAGTAACTCAGCCAAATTTGCAACGTTATATCTTTGGCTACAAGGCTCTAAATCCAGAAATTAAAAAGCCCAGTTAACCCTCTAAATGTCCTCTATGTGTGGTTAAAATTTATACCAATATTCATTCTACACAGGGAGATATTCAACTTTAGGTCTAGAGTCAAAATTCTTGCAACTTTTGGACCATTTTGCCCATACAATTTTTCCAAACCATGCAAACACTTCATTCACAAGGGGAAAGCCCTCCAAGGCTATCCCATATATGTCCATTACACATAGGAATTACATTCCCTTTCTTTTAACAACTTTATGTAGGCAAAACAGAATTTACGAGTAAGCAGCCCATCATTCACACTTAGGCAGCTTTGCACCACATCACTTACATAGCCAAAACATTACTCAAATGTTCACATACTTGGCTCATTTTACATAGACTACATGTACATGCACTACAATATGGTCTTAAATCAGCTAAATACACAACCTAAGTTACAGGAGTGCCTAAGACACAATGGACTCCAGAACAGGATGCTGGACAGCTGCTGCACAACACAGTAAGTACCACCATTAAAAATACCAAATGTGCTCCTAAAATCATCAAACTTTCCAGATCATAACTAGACATATGGAAGTTCATGTACCTGAAATTTCAGATCAAAAATCAAACAAAAAAGGTTAGTTTGATGTGATCTTTCTGCTGGACCTGAAATGACAGAATTGAGGGGAGTAAGTTTCATTGAGAAACTTAGTAAGGGTAACACTTGGATTCACTAGGCAATGTGACCATCATTAAAACCTGCATCCAAATACATTAAAACACAAAAAACCACAATGCATATATACAAGATATAGCAACCAAATGCAGCATCCATTCACAACAAACAAACACATAAAATGTGGCAGCAACATATACCATAGGTTAGTCCATAAAACATGTAATAAACATACGTAAATCACTATGGCAGCCCTCCTCAATCTAATTCTTCATCTTAGGAGGATTTTAATAGTAGTTAGTACTAACTTTGGGCTCTAGAAACGCTCATTTCACTGCCATCTTTGTGCACTTGACAATAGGTCACAAAACCTTCAATAAGTGCACTCCCCTCAATAAGCTTGGTTCATCAAGCTCATGGCTCTCTTCCAAGCTTAGCCATAGCTCCATGGATGTTTGAAAATATAGAAAACAACCCATGAGAGCAAGAGAACCTTTACCAAAGTGGGTAGGCTGAAAATCAAGCTGGATCTTTGAAGTATGCAATAAATAACTCTAGTTTGCTTCCAATTGCTTCCTTTTGCCTTCAATTTCAATCAATTGCAAGTTTGAAGGTGTGGTGGAGATGGGGGAAGTATGGCTGTGTTCTTGGGCTGGGGGAGGATGAAAATGAGAGAGGGATAAGTGATTTGACCACTTAAATGGCCTTAAATGAGCTTAAGGGCACCAAAACACATTTAACAAGCTTAACCTTGCTTTATGTCATTTTCCTTCTCACTAATTATGGTTTCTTTGTCTTAAAATAATTGGTACACATGTGCCCAACATTTTGACTAGTTATCAAGTCTTGGCTGCCTCCCCCTAACCCCACAATTCCACCTTTAGACTTAATTCAAAAGCTTAAACACCTTAAGGTTTACACTAGGACATTGAGGTCCTTATTGCCTTTAGTGTTTCCTTTGTCCAAACTTGTCTTCCATGAGCAATTTGGTCCTCCAATAGCACTTTTATACCATTCATATCCTTCCCATAACTCTCCAAGTATTTTTCTTGAGAGTTTTGCAATTGAGTACCCTAATTTCCAAAACCTTACAAAAAAGTCCATAGGTTGCTTGACAAACAAGCAATCCTCAAGGCTTTTCTTGAGGACCAAGTTACTAACTTGGAACACTTTTAAGGAGGTGTTGATCATGCCTTTTCCCCCCACACTTCAATCACGATGGTGAGAATTACACAATACAATGGTTTTTAGCCATTAGGACACACTTGTAATTCTCCCATTTTGTGAGGTGCTAACATGTAAACCCCTATTTATTTGCTTCATTATCAAGTAAATTCTTTAAGTAAACCAAGGAATTTGGTTTTACATCAATAGCCTACCTATCGACCAAGTTTTGGATTTTTTAAGTTCATTACAAAATTCTGACCAAATGAACAGTAACTTAGCCAAATTTGCAATGTCATATCTTTGGGTACAAGACTCCAAATTCCAAAATTCTAAATCCCAGTTCAACCTATAGACGTTCCCTAGGTGTGGTAAAAATTTCATGCCATGATTTATTCTACACGGGGAGATATGGAACGTTGAGTGCAAAGTCAAAATTTTGGTCACTTTATGACCATTTTGCCTATACAAAATTTAGTAAGTGTGTAAACACTTCATTCACAAGGGGTAAGCCCTCCAAGGCTATCCCATACATGTCTAATACACATAGGAATTACATGCCCTTGTATCTAGCAACTTTATGTGGCCAAAATAGAATTTACAAGTAAGCAGCCTATCATTCACACTTAGGCAGCTTTGCACCACATCACATACATAGCAAAAACATCTCATTTTACATACATTACATGTACATGTATCCATGCACTACATCATGGCCGTAACCTAGCTAAAGACATGCACCCAAGTCATAGGAGATGCTTGAGACACAATGCACTCCAAAACAGGATGCTAGTTAGCTGCTGTGTAACATAGCAAGCACTATTACTAAAAATACCATATGTGCTCCTAAAATCACCAAACTTTCCAGCTCAAAACTAGACACATGGAAGTTCATGTACGTGAAATTTTAGATCAAAAATCAAACGAAAATGGTCATTTTGAATGTGATCTTTCAGCTAGACCTGAGATGGGCAGATTTGAGGGGAGTAAGTTTCATTATGAAACTTAGAAAGGGAAACACTTGGTTTCCTAAGGAAATGTGACCCATATTACAACCTGCATCCAAAGACACTAAAAAACAAAACCAGAATGCATATATACAAGATGAGTAGGCCAAATTTGATGCTTGAAAATACAGTGAACAATCCATGAGAGCAAGAGAACCCGTCCCAAGATGAGTAGGCCGAATTTGAAGCTTGATTCCTGAAGTATTCAAGCAATAGCTCTAGTGTGCTTCCCAATGATTCCTTTTGCCTTCAATTTCAATCTTGGGGATATGGTGGCTATGGAGGAGCTATGGAAGAAGTGTGGAGGAGGGTGGTGGCTGGTTGGGTTGAATATGAGAGAAGAAAAATTGAGTTTGGCTTCCTAAATTAGCTTGAGGACACTAAAGACCCTTATTAGCCTTATTCATGCTTTCTATCATTTTCTTTGCCCATGAGCATGATTTATTTGTCCTAAACTTAATGGTCCACATTTTCCCACCTTTTTTACTATTTATTAAGCCATGGCCGCGTCCCCCATGGTGGGATAACCCCACAATTTCACCCGTTGACTTAAGTCAAAAGCTTGAACACCTTAAGGTTTACAATAAGACATTTAGGTCCTTAATGCCTTTAGTGTTTCCTTTGTCCAAACTTGTCTTCCATGAACAATTTCATCTTCCAATAGCACTTTCATACCATTCATATCCTTCCCATAACTCTCGAAGGCTCCTTCTTGAGAGTTTTGCAATTAAGTACCTGAATTTCCAAAACCTTATGAAAATGTCCATAGGTTACTTGAAAAGCAAGCAATCCTTAAGGCTTTTCTTAGGGGGCCAAGTTACCAACTTAGAACACTTTTAAGGAGGTGTTCATTATACCTTTAACACATCATACTTTAATCACTATGAAGACAATTACACAATATAATGGTTTTCTTACCATTATGCCACACTTGTAATTCTGCCATTTTTGTGAGGCGGTAACACGCAGGGTATGACCACTATTCTGACGGAGTTATTTTTTAAGCAAGAAAATGAAAGTACTACTCAGGAAGAAAATGATGACCAGGAGAATGATCCACCCCAAGGTCAAGAGGGGCAGGCCAATCAATGGCAAATGCTTAGAGCCCTTGGGAGGCAAGATCCTGTTTATGAGCACAAGGAGGAGCAGGATGATATGGAGGCTCCAAGGAGGGTTACTCAAGAAATTCAAGATGGTTCACCCACCAAATTTTGATGGGTTAGGCAACCCAGTAGAGCAAACGATTGGTTGTTGAGGATGAACCGGTCTTTTACTTGTGGAGGTTGTGTTTCTGAGCAAAGGATGGCCTTAGTACCTTTCTTTCTGATAGGGAGGGCTAGTTTATGGCAGTATTATGTGATGGAGATGTTGAGGGAAAGTAATGGCACTTGGCCGGAGCACAAGGAAAATGTGCTTAAGTGGTCAGACTTCGAGAGGAAGTTCCAACAAAAATATATCAATGAAGCTGCACAAGATTAGAGGAGGATTCAATTTGAAAATTTGGTTCAAGAAGAGTTGTCTGTGAAGGAGTATGAGTAGTGTTACAATTCACTTAAATGGTATGCTCTGTATATGGCCGGTAATGATGAGTTATAGGCCAAAAAGTTCTCTCAAGGCCTTAAGCCTGTGCCTTGAAGGTATATGGCGATGGTGGACATCCGAAGCTATTGCCAAGTGGTTCTGAAGGCATTGGCCTTAGAGAAAGAGATAGAAGATTCAAGAATATTAAGCAAGAAGGTGGAGGTTGAATCATCCAACCTAGGAAAAAGCTCTGGGAAATGACCAATGGTAGGAAGGACAAGTAAAAGTCAAGCGCATTCAAGAAGAAGAAAGTGGGTTTGTGCCCTAAGTGTAGGTGGTTTCATGGCACAAAGCCATGCACTTTGAAAAAAGACATTTGCAGCACCTATGGTCAGAGTGGTCATTGGGTGAGGCAATGCCCACGGGCTCGACCTTGTCGGGTCTGCCTAGGAATCCACCCCTTACACCCCTTGCCATAGGAAATAGACCTGGTCTGGTCGCAGCATTAGTTGAGCCAAAGGTCTTTACCTTGTCTAGTCAAGTAACCAGGGAGCCAGCTACCATTTGAGGTAATTTTACATTTCAGAATGTTGGTGTTATAGTGCTTTTTGATACTGGAGCTACTCTTTCTATTATATCATCTACTTTGGTAGATAAGCTTAAACTGTAGCGAAAAATCTCAAATGAGTTGAGACTTATCAGAACTGCAAGGAGGAGTTTCATTATGACCAATGAGTTGGTTACTAGGTATCCATTGCAGTTACACAACCATGATTTCTCTTGTGAGTTACGGGTTATAGACTTGAGGTCTTATGACCTAGTATTGGGAATGGATTGGCTAAGTAAGCACAAGGCACAAATTAACTATGCTAGTCATTCAGTCAACATTACTAATGCTCAGGGAGCTTGGGTGATTTGAACAGGAGGGTTAGCATCTAGTGCTGAGAGTTTGCACCTTCGACTTATGGATTCCATCCCCATAGTTAACGAGGAGGAGTATTATACTTTGAATGAGGTGGCCATAAAAGAAGAACTCAGGGAAATTCCTATAGCCAATCAGTTTCCTGAAGTGCTCCTGGTGGAGTTGCTTCGATTACAACCCAAGTGCAACACTGAGTTTTTGATTCACCTCCAGCCTGGTACAGAACCGATTTCAATACCTCCATATCAAATGTCAGCTCCTAAAATGTATGAGCTAAAGAAGCAGTTAGAACGACTACTAGAGAAAGGCTTTATAAGGGCTAGTGTATTATTGTGGGGAGCCCCGGTGTTGTTTGTGATACGATCAAAGAAGACACAACCAAGGAAGGCAAGGACCCACTGAAGGTTTCTAGTGGACCATTGACAAGGAAAAAGGCTAAGGAGCTCACTAGTGCACTTCAAGCTCGGATTTTGACAGATTGGTGATGTTCTGGTAGAAAAATCATATCCTGAGCTAAACAGATCAGAATTGAGTAATTCTTGATTCATTGGAAATATAACATCTGGAGCTACAAATCATATGCATACCATAAAACCCAGTTTGCACGTTAAGGAGGTCCAATTTAGCTTCAAAGTCGCGATTTACGAGTTATCGCTGGTTCAGAAGCAGTTGCAGTATTTTGGGTATATCTTTGGCTTTAGATGTCCGTTTTGTGTGGTTCAGGTGTCATTTCAAAGCTAAGAAAGATAGATACAACTTTCGTGCTTTGAATTTTGATAAATCATTGCTGCATCATGTTCGAATTTCAGCTTGAAGTTGGAGACACAAGCCAGAATCACCCAAGAAGACTATTTTGGAGTTTTTATGGCCAATCTTATTCTGTAACGTATTTTATTTTATTTTCCTATTTATTTACATTATTTAGGAATTTATTTAGGCTATGGAATAGTTTTAAATCGCTTTGGACAAGTGGCATACACTGCATTCATTAAACTTGTTCAAACTAGGAATTAGAGTCCTAATTTGACTAGGATTTCCTATGTCTTTGTATCTAGGATTCCTAAGGGATTTAGGCTGCGAATTTTGCCCAGCTTTTAACCCTAGTTTAGGCCTATATAAAGGCACATATTCTGGATGTAAACACACAAAAAAATTTTGAAATAATATTGCTCTTTGGAGAGGTTTTCTCTTTGGTTCTTTGTGGACTGCCTTGGTGCACAAGTGTGCTTGTGTTCTTGGAGTTCTATACTTCTCGTTTCTAATCATAGGTTGATTAGGGGTGGGGGTTTTAAACCTAGTCTCTTTGATGTCTTGTGGAGCTTGAATCACATCTTGGGCGCGTTTCATGGTCTTTATACCATCGGGGTTCGCATCAGTTTGTGAATAAGAAGAATGGAACTTTGAGACTGTGCATTGACTACAAAAAGTTGAATGTAGTAACAGCCAAGAATGAGCATCCACTTCCTAGGATTGATGACTTGTTTGATAGGCTAAGGGGAGTGAATGTGATCTCTAGGATAGACCTCCGGTCTGGATACTTCTAGATCAGAGTTAAGGAGGAAGATATCCCGGAGACTGCCTTTAGGATGAGATACGGATACTACGAGAATATAGTTATGCCGTTTGCTGTGACCAACGCCCCGGCAGTATTCATGAAAGCCATGAATAAGATCTTTAGACTGTTCTTAGATTGATTTGTTGAAGTCATCATTGATGATATCTTGGTATACTCGCAGTCTACCCACGAGCATGAGGAGCACCTTAGGACAGTTTTTCAAGTGCTGAAGGATAATCTGTACTATGCAAAGTTGTCCAAGTGTGAGTTTTGGTCTGAAAGGATATAGTTTTTGGGACACATCATTAGTTCCCAAGGGTTGTCAGTTGACCCTAATAAGGTTCATGCGATAGTGGAATGGAAGGGGCAGACTACAGTTACAGAGATATGGAGCTTTTTGTGCTTGGCAGGCTACTACAGGAGATTCCTAGAGAAATTCTCTATGATAGCAACACCGTTGACAGCCTTGACCAAGAAAGTTCAGAAATTTGATTGGATGCCAAAGTGTAAGGAAGCATATTTGGAACTAAAGAATAGGTTAACGAGTGCACCAATACTCATTCTACCAAACCCAAATAAGGCTTTCATGGTGTACATCGATGCTTTGGGTTTTGGTTTGTGGTATGTATTGATGTAGGAAAATCAGGTGATCGCTTATGGCTCAAGGCTGATGAGGCCTAATGAGTTGAACTACCCTGTTCACGACCTTGAGCTACTGGCGGCAGTCTTCGCTCTTAAGCTTTCGAGGCACTACTTGATGGGGAGATCATTCCAAATTTTGATCATAAGAGTTTGAAATACTTGTTCAATCAGAAAGAGTTGAGCATTAGGCAACGTCAGTGGATTGAATAGATAAAGGATTATGATTGCTTAATTGAGTATTGTACTGGGAAAGGAAATGTAGTGGTAGATGCTCTTAGTTGGAAGTACACGGGAGTGATCCTATCTAAGGATTAGGCTACAAGTTCCTTGGGAAGGACTTTGGGGGAATGTTTCTCCACCTTGCATGAGTTTTGTTACCACCACACAAAAATTGGAGAATTACAAGTATGTCATAATGGCTAAAAACCATTATATTGTATAATTATCACCATAGTGATTGAAGTATGGGGGTAAAGGGCTTGATCAACACCTCCTTAAAAGTGTTCCAAGTTAGTAACTTAGCCCCCAAGAAAAGCCTTAAGGATTGATTGTTTGTCAAGCAACCTATGGACTTTTTTGTAAGATTTTGGAAATTCAGGTACTCAATTGCAAAACTCTCAAGAAAGAGACTTGGAGAGTTATGGGAAGGATATGAATGGTATGAAGGTGCTATTTGAGGACCAACTTGCTCATGGAAGACAAGTTTGGACAAAGGACACACTAAAGGCATTAAGGACCTAAACATCTTACTGTAAACCTTAAGGTGTTCAAACTTTTGACTTAAGTCTAAGGGTGGAATTGTGGGGTTATACCACCATGGGGGAGGCAGCCAAGACTTGATAAATAGTTCAAAATGTTAGGCACAAATGTTCCAATGAGTTTAAGACAAAGAAACCATAATTAGTTTGAAGGAAAAGGACATAAAGCAAGGTTAAGCTTGTTAACTGTGTTTTGTGCCCTTAAACTTATTCAAGCCCATTTAAGTGGCCAAATCACTTATCTCTCTCCCATTTTCATCCTCCCCAGCCCAAGAACACAGCCACACTTCGTCCATAGCCACCACACCTTCAAACCTGCATTTGATTCAAATTGAAGGCAAAAGGAAGCATTTGGCAGCAAACTAGAGCTATTGCTTGAGTACTTCAAGGATCAAGCTTGATATTCGGCCTACCGAATTTGGTAAGATTTCTCTTGCTCTCATTGGTTGTTTTCTTTATTTTCAAGCAACCATGGAGTGAGGGCTAAGCTTGGAAGAGAGCCATGAGCTTGATGAACCAAACTTAGTGAGGGAAGTGCACTTATTGAAGGTTTTGTGACCTAGTGTGAAGTGCACAAAGATGGCAGTGATATGAGGGTTTCTAGAGCCTGAAGTTAGTACTAACTAGTGTTAAAATCCTCCTAAGACCAAGCATTAGCTTGAGGTGGGCTGCCATAGTGATTTATTTAAGTTTATTGCTTGTTTTATGAACTAATCTATGGTTATTGTTGCTACTGCATTTCATGTGTTTGTTGGTTGTGAATGGCTGCTGCATTTGGTTGTTATATCTTGTATATATGCATTGTAGTTTTTATTTGTTAGTGTATTTGGATGCAGGTTTTAATGATGGTTACATTTCCTATTGAATCCAAGTGCTACCCTTACTAAGTTTCTCAATGAAACTTACTCCCCTCAATTCTGTCATTTCAGCTCCAGCAGAAAGATCTCATTCAAACTAAAATTTGTGGTTTGAGTTTTGATCTAAAATTCCAGGTACATGAACTTTTATATGTCTAGTTATGATTTGCAAATTTTGGTGAATTTAGGAGCACATGTGGTATTTTTAATGGTGGTACTTATTGTGTTGTGCAGCAGCTGTGTAGCATCCTGTTCTGGAGTGCATTGTGTCTCAGGCACTCTTCTAACTTAGGTTGTGTATTTAGCTGAGTTAAGACCATTTTGTAGTGTGTGTATGCATTTACATGTAGTGTATGTAAAATGAGACAACTATGTGAACATTTGAGTAATGTTTTGGCTATGTAAGTGATGTGGTGCAAAGCTGCCTAAGTGTGAATGATGGTCTGCTTACCTGTAAATTCTGTTTTTGCCACAAAAAGTTGTTAAAAGCAAGGGAATGTAATTCTTATGTGTAATGGACATATATGGGATAGCTTTGGAGGGTTTTTCCCTTGTGAATGAAGTGTTTGCACACTTATGAAATTTTTTATGGGCAAAATAGGTATAAAGTGACTAGAATTTTGACTCTACACTTAAAGTTCTATATCTCGCAGCGTTGAAG